>JALAZF010000200.1:7500000-8750000 GCA_022829125.1 Lathyrus tuberosus | reverse complement strand
GCTTGCAAAGTCATCAAAAATGGTCTTGAACTTGTGTAGTCAAATTTGTCCTAAAAGCTGTCATGAAAATTCTGCTTTATCAATGCTTTTTGCAAAAATCATATCTCCTTGCTCGAGTATGCTACAAGGACGTTCTACAACTTTCTGGAAAGCTGAGATAACGTACTTCAACTTTGATGTTCAAGGTTTGGCTTGAATCAACTTGGATCATGGAGAAAAACATCCTTGAAGTTGGGACATTCTTGCTGGAAAAATATTAGCGAAGTCATATGCAATGTCAGAACATCAGACATTAAGAATTCCAAACTTTGATCACTTATATCTTTCAATCCTTATGATATTTTGAGTTGATTCCTTCTACAATGTTGAAGTATCAAATACCCTCTTTAAAAGTAGTCCTTACGCAAAACCAATGGATGCTTAGGTCAATAGTTACAACCTTGAAAAGTTGTGCACTTGAACATGATTTTAACTTAGAAAAAATTTCTAAGTTTCTTTCAATTTGATCAATTTTGCAATTTTGCATGATTTCTTGATTTAAATTTGTTCAAATTAAATCATCCATCATATTTTCTTGAGTAATGGCTTGTGAAGCTCAAAGTTGACCAAACGTCAAACTTTGACCTTCTGCGTCAGTTGACTTTGTATTAGATGAACTTGAGGCTTGATCCACTTGAAATGTTGCACTCTTGTGCTTAATTCTTGATGTGGGAATCCTCTTGATCCATTATGGATGTTTGAGAGGTTAGACAAGTTAAAGATCATGTCATTCCTTGATTGATCATTTGTCTAAAGGCTCTGAGAGGGTTTGAAACCCTAGTTTGATTGTAGTGAACGCTCACCCATCTTTGGGGAGACTAATGAGGTACAAAGGTACATCCATATTGTGCTGATGATTTGCACAATGATGGGAAATCTTAGTGGTCAAAATTTGGGGTATGACAGATGCCCTATTTAATCTTCTTGGACCCGAAGGTGTGAATGACGAAGGTATTCGGGCATTCGGGGTGCAAGAGGATTAAATATCAGAATACCCGAAATTTTGATGGCTATGAATGGCAGCCTGCGCATTCATCTTCTTTCACTAAGCAATGATGCTTAGAAAAGGTAAACTTCCCCTCGATCCTGGTTTCCTACCAAGGAACTGGTCTCAGTTTTCTTTTGAGATGAACTTCCCCTCGATCCTGGTTTCCTACCAAGGAACTGGTCTAAATTGTTGTTGTCAACTTCCCCTCGATCCTGGTTTCCTACCAAGGAACTGGTCTAAGTTGTTGTTGTAAACTTCCCCTCGATCCTGGTTTCCTACCAAGGAACTGGTCTCAGTTTCTTCCGTCAATAAACTTTATTGACAAGGGACGCTATTTGTAGCGGTTTTCCTCAAACTTCTCGCCGAATTTTCCTGGGGAGATGCCATTTGAAGGAAAAAATTTTGATGTCAGAGTTGCTGGGGAACCCAGTCGTCTGAATTATAGAGGTACACAAACTTCTCTGTTTTGGAGACGCCATTTGTCGATTCTACTGGGGAAAGCGAGTCTCTTCAGAGACTGTTGTCGCTTGGGATCTTACATCATACTTTTCTCGGGATCTTCCCGGGGAAATTCCATATGATGGGGTCCAATTTTGAGGTGCCGATGACCTTTTCATCAACGGTCTTTTCGGAGAAAAACTGTTGTACTGCCGAATCTCTGCTTAAGAGGCTTTCTCTGGGGATTTTCTTTAATCCGGGAAAGCAAGGATATCATCTTCAATGGCGAAGAGTGATGCTGACTGAAGGTTCCTCTAGTTTTTCAGAGGTCCAAGTTATCAAAGTGGTCCAGGGCCTATCTTCAATTCAGAAATAGCTGGAGGCGAGATTGTTCAGATGATTCATTTCCTGATGAGGAAAGAACTGACAAACTCGATTGAGATTACCATTATCACTAGGGGACAAGACCGACTAGAGTGATACTGATGCAATATGAATGCGAATGCAAATCAATAATGCATGATGTATGTATGCATATGCTGACAAAACTAACGCGACATACAGACTGAAGGATGAACACGACTGGATACTCGGCCACTGCTGGAGATGAAAGGTATCAATGGTTCACGATAGCAATTCTGCCTTGCTTAGGAGACATGGTCCCTGCTGGGAGCTATGTTAGTCGGGCTTAGGAGATAAGAACTTGGCCGAGGGTATCAGATGGGAAAACCGCATCTCATACAGTTGATCCTTCGTTCAGGAGTACTGGCCTAGAAGGAGTACTTTGATTCTGCACTTTGAAATTCAAACGCCTTTGGAGATGTAATCGACGTTCTTTCGATGTTTAACAGTCAAAAGCAATTGCCATCTTTAATTTTAAAAGCAGAAAAAGTTTTAACAAGTAAATTCATTTTTGTTTCATTTCAAGAATCGTTGATCATATTAAAATGTCGTTCTGTAAAGCTAAAACAAATAAGACTTGCAAACAAAAGCAAAAGGGCTCAAATTTTATTGATAGGATGGAGATCAGCCAAACGCGTGATTCCAAAGAGTATATACAAAGTTAGAAAATGGTAATTTACTGGGAAAGGGCTACGTTGAAACATAACGACCACTATCTTTCTACTAACTTTGAATTCGGGACATCCTGAGCTTCTGTCGAAGATGACCTTGACTGGAGTTTTCCTGACGGATGATGTAACTGCTGCCGAGGGATTTGCCCCTTTGTTGAACGTAGTTACTTGCCATTATCCCTAATTTTTGCCTGGATTGTACTTCGAGATTTCCAATCCATCGGGATGATTTTTTTTTCATGTCTCTAACTTTTGCCTGGACCGCCCTTTCGGGTTTTCAATCCACCGAGATGTTTTTTTTTTAAGTTTAGGCAAAGTATTTCTTGACTACATCAACGTTTGTGGGCCATCATAATTCGGAGTCCATTTACCCCGAGAATCAGTGAGAAACGATTGTATCTTCTTGAGCAGTTTGAAGATCGGTGCGCATGTCGCGGTCATGAGGAATATGAATCTGGAGATGTAGTTCAAACGTCCCAGGAATCCTCTGACTTGCTTTTCAGTTTTCGAAGAAGGCATTTCTTGAATGGCCTTGACCTTGTCAGGATCAACCTCAATTCCTTTCTGGCTGACGATGAACCCTAAAAGTTTCCCTGAACGGTCACCGAAGGTGCATTGGTTGGGATTCAAACGGAGTTTGTACTTTCGCAAATGCTCGAATAGTTTTGACAGGTGAGTCACATGCTCCTCTTCTGTCTTAGATTTTGCAATCATGTCATCGACATATACCTCGATTTCTTTGTGTATCATGTCATGAAACAGAGTAGTCATGGCCCTTTGATAGGTTGCCCCGACGTTCTTCAAGCCGAACGACATCACCTTGTAACAAAAGGTACCCCTTGGGGTAATGAACGAAGTTTTCTCCATGTCTTTCGGCGCCATTTTGATCTGGTTATAGCCCGAGAATCCATCCATGAAGGAGAAAATTTTGAACTTTGCTGTGCTGTCTACCAGTATGTCAATGTGTGGTAAAGGAAAGTCGTCCTTTGGAGTTGCCTTGTTCAGATCCCTATAATCAACACACATTCTGACCTTTCCGTCCTTTTTGGGAACGGGTACGATGTTGGCTAACCATTGAGGATATTCATATGTAGCAAGGAAACCTGCGTCGATCTGTTTCTGTACCTCCTCTTTGATTTTGATGGCCATGTCCGGGTGAGTCCGTCTCAACCTTTGCTTTACTGGTGGACATTTCGATCTTAACGGTAAGTGATGTTCCACGATGCTGGTATCCAACCCTGGCATATCCTGATAGGACCAAGCGAATACATCGGGAAATTCTTTGAGAAGCTTTATCAAACCCTCTCTGGCAATTGGACTGAGCAGTGCCCCAATCTTGATTTCTTTTCTCTCTTTTTCCGAACCCAAGTTGATCGTTTCCAATGGCTCTTTGTGAGGTTCAATGGACCTTTCCTCTTGTCTGAGTAGTCGAGAGATCTCTTCTGGAATTTCGTTGTCAACTTCTTCTTCAGCCCCAAATACCGGGAACTCAAAGTTGGGAGAAGGCGTCGGATTGTATGTTTCAACGGGGTTTAAAACAAGCAATCTGCATGACGTGATGATTCGTGTTTAGAAGAGATAGGGAAAATGCAAGTGTGTGCAGTGTTTTATTTTACTACTTATTTTTATTTGAATTATTTTTTAGGATTACCATTTTCTGATAAAAAGCAAAAAGAGAAAATAGCAATTAATGCGGAAATTACAGAACGACGTTATTTTATTAATGAACAAATCGAATCTTGAAACTACAGCCCTATAAAACAAAACTATGTCGCTTTGGGCGAAGCGAAGAGGGAAAATTTACAAAAAGCGAGCCCTATCAAAACATCCGTTTCACCTGGGCAGGGTGAAAGGTTAAAAGATGGCAATTACTTTGACTGATGAACGACCTTCGGAACCTCGACGGCAATCCATTGGCGGCGAACTCCTCGGTGAATCACAAAGTCTGGCACCTTCCTTGATTTGTCTTCAGAAATAACGCTGATATCTGGTGGAGCAGGATCATTGGAATCTGTCTCCCAGGCAGAGTTGTCGTAGGAGAATTCCTCTGTTGCATTTTGCATAACATTTATGCTCTTAGTTGTATCTCCCCATCGAGTTGGCTGAATATCTTCGAGCCTGATACGAGAGCTTTCAGGAGCGGTGTACTTGACCATATAGTCAAATTTTCCACTTGGTTGTCCCAGGGTGTCCCATACTTTCTTGGAACTGGAGGGGTCATCCCTCTCGATGACGTTGACCTCGGGAAAAGCAAAGTTGATGAACTCAAGTCCTGCAAACGTTGCGAATTCATCTTCATGTTGAGTAGTTTCAGGATGACCTGAGTGTTGATCCCATGACATGGTGGGGACACAGGTATTCTGCTCAATGACGGTCAACTGATTTTCATTGTTCGGCTGACTCTCTTGCCCCAAGTCTCCTGGATAAGGTCGCCACATTGGCAGACCATCCATCGGGCCATAGTAGGTGTAGTCAAAATTATCTTTCATCGGAGTGTCTTCCTCTAATGAATTTGGCGGAGCACGGCATCCTTCCGGATCACAATCCCCGTATATCATTTCGATGTCTGACCTGGGTATAAATCTCGAACTCTCTGTAGGAAAGCAAAAAGGAGTTTGCATTTTGTCCATATAGATTAGAAGCCACCAGTGGTTCAACAAGTGCTGAAGTGTTTCCTAGACAAGGGCACAACCTTGATCGTTTTCGCAACCCGCTTTACAGCTGTGATAATCATGTGATATCAGGAATCCGAGTCGGACCTGTTCAGCATGTAACTCTACTAAGTTGGTATTCATCACGCGAATATCAAAGATCTGAACCATGTTGACCTGATAAGGGTTCCTATCATGGTAGTCTTGGATCCATCCAAGATCCATCTGATGCTGGAGGGCCTCTTGTATGAAAGAGCATCCCTGTTTGTTTACCGAGCAAGTCAGACAAGAACTGTAATCATGTCGCAGCAGATTATGATACTGGCTTTGCCTTGAGTGCATTGCCACCAAGTTGACATTCATTGCACAGATGTCGTGGTTCTGAATGACATTGGAATTCGTGTAAACCATGTTGACTCCACGAACTCGGTGCTCTTGGATCCATCAGAGATCCATCTGTTCCTGTAGAGCTCCTTGCACCACAGAACATCCTTGATTGTTTTTAGAGCAGACATCACATTGGTGATAATTATGAGGTGGCACATGGCCGTGCACACTCTGTCTACAATGCATCATGACAAAATTGGTCCTCAATAAGAGTACATCATGAATTTGATAGACATTGTTAGACTCTCTCTCAAGTAGGTTGACTGCAGCTTTCTCATGTTGAGGCAGCAGGTTTGTGAGAACATTGGGATTCATATCTTTGAAAGATAAGAGCCCGCTCCTAACAAGCTTTTGCACGTCGGATTTGAAATTGAGACAATTCTCTATGTTATGCCCTGGTCCTCCTTGATGATTAGGGCATGTTTGGTCCACCTTAAACCAAAAAGGCGGATTTTCCGGTACTGTAAGAGGAGACTTAGTCTAAATGTGCCCCTTAGCCAGTAGCAACGGAAATAGTTCTGCGTACAACATGGGTATAGGATCAAACCCTGATGGTCGTGTTGTACGGTTGTTGTTATATGGAGGACGAGCTTGCTGAAGAGGCTGTTGTGTCCTTTGCTGATTAGGTTGGCTCTGCGCAACCTGAGGTTGATACGTAGGAATAAGCGCAGGGCTGATAGCAGGAATTACAGCTGCTACTGGTTGATAATGTCGCCTTTGCTTTCCAAGAGAGATATTCCCAATATCCTGCTCTTTTTTCTTAGGGAGAGCACTACCATATTGTTTTGTACCGCTCGTCGATCCAATGTCTTTTACCAAACGTCCTTCTTAGACGACTTCCTCAAGACGTACGCCCATGCCGACCATCTCGGTGAAATTACTGGGCGCACTGGCAACCATTCGGTAGTAATAAAATGAGCTTAAGGTTTTTAAGAAGATCTTTGTCATCTCTTTTTCCTTAAGAGGCGGACAAATTTGAGCGGCAATTTCACGCCACCTTTGAGCATACTCCTTAAAGGTTTCCTTGTCCTTTTGCGACATCGATCTGAGTTGATCTCTGTCGGGTGCCATGTCCAAATTGTATTTGTATTGTTGGACGAAGGCAGTACCAAGATCTCTGAATGTACTGATCGTAGTATGGTTCAAACCCATGTACCATTTTAATGCGGCACCGGTTAAACTATCCTGGAAGTAGTGAATCAGTAGGTCCTGATTCTCCAGCTGAGCTGACATTCGCCGAGCGTACATCACCAGATGGCTTTGAGGGCAAGAGTTACCCTTGTATTTTTCAAAGTCGGGCACTTGAAATTTGTGTGGAACTTTCACATTGGGGACCAAGCAGAGGTCTGCGGCGTCCTTTCCAAATAAATCCTGACCGCGAATGGCTTGCAGCTCCTTCTTCATTTCCAGGAACTGCTCATAGAATTCATCCATTCTATCGAACATAGTTTCCTTTTTACCAGAAGGTATCGGTGGAATCTGTCCTTCCGGGACAGTGTGCACCACAGGGGATGGTACCGTGATTGCGGTAGCGAATCTTGGCGTTTCCTAAAGTTTGTAATCTTCAGGAGTCTTCAGTATACCCCTGGCATCTTCGCTTTCCTGAAGTTTGTAACCTTCAGGCCCAGCGGCTTCTGTTGTGATTCCCTGATCTTCAGCGATCGGCGGAACATATCCTTCCGGGATATAGTTAATAGGCATGCCCCAAGGACGATCTTTCGGCATGTTATACCTAGGATCATAATTCTCCACTATGGGCGTTGAGGTGATTTCTGAGATCACAGTCCTTTGTAGCTGAGCTTCTGCCATGGCTTGCATATTGTTACGAAGCTTTCTCATATCCTCTCACAGAGCTTCGATCTCTTCTTTCAACTCTCTGTTTTCTTCCTCAAGATCATCCATCTTTTTCTAACGATTGGCCCGAGTATTGTACGAATGAGACAGTTTGACTCTAGAATCGAGACACAAACGTGAGATTCGTAGGGAAGAAGAATACGCGATGTGAGAATGATGAATGCAATGATTATATTAATTGTTCTTTGGTTTAATCAAAATAAACTTCAACAATTAGATTGCAAATATCAAACAGTGGGGAAACCCCTTTTTATTGAATTTCAAAGGATTACAGAAATGGAAATACAGTAGATTACAAGGTGCAGAAACAGAAACCTAAGCTAATGGGTCTCGAGTCCTCTCTGAAGAGAAATCGGGTGCAAATTCTGGTATCTTCCTTTTCTTTGACCGGGGCTCTTGGGCCATTGTCGGGTTGTCATTCCTTTGCCAAGTGAAAGGAGCGAGCAAATTCCTTTGGTCATCCTGATTCTCTACAGCATGTTGCTCCAAAATTTCAATCAGAGCGTCCTTATCTTTCAGTAGTTGCTGTATTTTGATGCACTCTATGTCGAGGGTGCGGTACTTGTTCTTCCAAGACCCCCTCTCCCGTTGAACTTTGTTGAGAGTAACCTGAAGCTTTTCAGTTTCCGTCATGAAGTACATGACAGATTCCCTCGACAGAAGAATTCCGTAACGAGGATAAGGCATCTTTAGCTTGAGAGCTCTAGTTTGTACCCAGTGGAGATAAGGGTCCACCGAGACACAGTCCGATTTTCCTAGAGACTCCCGTCCTTTCTTATGAACGTGTTTCCAAGCGTGCACTATTTATGTCTTTAGTACTCTGTCATTTTCTCCTTCCTTGAAGAAAAGACCTTCCAGATGAACACTCCGTGGGACGTGCCTCACGGGTATCCAAATTGACGACGAACATGAACTGGATGGTAATTGATTCCTCCCTTAGTTCCTATAAGGGGTACGTTGGGGAAGTTTCCACAACGGTCAATGATCCTGATCCCATCATAAATCCTATTACACCAGTCAATGTCAGAGTTGGTGAGGGACATGATTTTCTGCGACCAACGTAAGGCACTCTTGTGATCCCAAAAAGCAGCAGACTTGGGAAAATGGGAGATAAACCATTTATATAGCAGAGGTACACAGCATGTGATCTCCCCTCCACTGTACAAATTTCCTAAGTGTATAGAATGATACATATCTGCGAGCAAAGTCGGCACAGGGTTTCCAATGAGAAAAACCTTAATAGCGTTGATATCAACGAAGTTATTAATGTTGGGAAAAAAAAATAATCCGTAGGTGAGTAAAACAAATATGCTTTCAAAAGCAGTCACGTTCCCTATACTAGAGAAGTACAGAGCTTTCTTTGTCAAGAACTGGGCTGGCAAACCTTATATGCCACCCTTGGTAGTCATGTGAATCCTGACTTCTGACTCATCTAAATGAATTGCTCTTGCAATGGTCTGATTCTTTGGAATTTCTTCTAGTCCAAAAAATGGAGTTTGATCAGTGATATGTAGATCAATCAGATGAGAATACTCCTCCAGCGTTGGTGCGAGCTGGTAATCCGGGAATGTGAAACAGTGATAAACCGGATCGTAGAATTGAACGAGCGCGTCCATGATACCCTCAATCACATGGACCCTTAACAGAGGTAGCAGACCTCCGTACTTGGCTCTGAAAACCCCTTGGTTTGTGATCATTCTCGCCAAACCTTTCAAATCCTCTAGTTTTGGAACCTTGAAGGTGTACGTATGAGTTCTCCTTCTACGGAAATCCATTAGCACAATCCTTTTCTCTGATATTTGCAATCACAGTCTTAGTTTAATTTGACAAACAGAGAGACTAGAAGAGAAATTTTTTTTTTGAATGTTTTAATGTTTTTTAAATGAATGCATGAATGCAGCACACAAAAACATAAAAAAAAAATGGGGTCAAAGGGTCGTTGTCATGAAGTCAAGGCTCTACCCATCCCCAAAGGTTTATACTAGGGTGATTTTTGTACCTGTACTCATTATCATCAGCTCCTCCCAGGAAAGCAAAACAACAAGCGGATCGCCAGCGAGTTGTAGAGCAATCTTAGAGTAAGTGCCATTCACCGAGAATATATATATTTGTCCTAATCATCCTAGACCTTTAAAGCTATGAATCCTAAGTTCCTGACAGAAAATGGGTTCCCCGGCGGAATCACCATCCTGCGGTTTCATTCCAAATTAACGGCGTTTTGACCTAAGATCCTAGTGACGTCAAGGTTTCTACCTAGGAGACGAGAAGAGACCAAGATCCCTAAAAACAATGATTCTCCCCAGAAGAGTCGCCATTTTTCTGTAGCGAGTGATTTTTGGATGTGGTTGTGAAGCACGATCGCTCTAGTACTACAGTTCGATTCATTTTTTATCCTATTAAAGCTGATGAAGGAAGGGAAATAGATGTCTCCAACTAACCCTGCTTGCATACTGAGGTTAAACAGTCAACATTGTTGGTTTACAGATGCTACAAAGATTCGGGGTTTCTCCTAGGTTATTTTGTTGACGAGGGGTTTTTAGGCTATTGGTTAGGACGTTAGGACAGATATATGAAAGTATGGGATTTTGGGTTTTTGTTTAGTGTGCTCGCTAAGATTTTTCTTTCAATCTTATGCCTACGTATTCCCGTTTACCGAAACAGGGAAATCAGAGCGTTCGTAGTTCCTCCTATTCTATGGGAGGAAATGGTTGTTTTTGGTGTCTTGTTCAAAGCCCAAGACATGAAGCTAAAGAGTCTATTTGTATCTTGCTCAAAGCCCAAGATGTGAAGCTAAAGGTGTTGTCTTTAGAGAGAATTTGTCATCTCTAAAGGGGTCTGTTTGTCACAACTGTTGGGTGACTGATTATAAAGGAGGATTACTTTAACCGGGATATGTGAATCCGGCAATGCCATAATTTCCTTTATAGGGGATTTTAACCTGAAGGAGAAGAATTTAAATCAGTGTAGAGCAATGCTATCTTCCCTTAGGAATTTCTCATGCTAAAAGAGGGACAGTGGCATGGATGAAGATGATCCAGAGGCTTGCCGCTTACAGCGATTAGATGAAGGGGAATGAGTTGTTGATGTTTGTGTACTGTGAACGAGGCACAACTTTGATGCTAAAAGGTTGATTGGATCAACCAGTGGTTTTCTTATACAAAGCCTAAGAGGAGGCTAATATGTGTCTCGTACAAAGCCCAAGAGAGAGGCTAAAAGGGTTTGATCCTGCAAGAGAATCTTTTATACCCAACAAGAAAGTGTTTTTGTATCTCGTACGAAGCCCGAGATGGAGGCTGAAATTTGTTTGGCTCAATAAGAACCTTTTTGTATCTCGTATAAAGCCCGAGATGGAGGCGAAAAGGTGATTGACTCAACGAGGGAGTCTCTTATGTGTCTCGTACAAAGCCCGAGAGAGAGGCTAAACGTTGTTTGACTCCATTGGGGAAAATCATTGTACAAAGCCCAAGAGGAGGCTATGGTGACTGTTTCAGTTGAGTGACAGGTCCAGTATACTGATTTTAAAGAGAAAATCAGTTCTTATATGAGTAACACTGTACTCAAAGATTCGATTCGAGGACCAGGGATATTTCATGTTCTTTAAGGAAGTGGGAAATTCGAAGGGTATTGAGACTGTCTAAGTCTACAGGTTTCCTTCCTATTCTTGAAGAGGTCACTTGAGAATGTCTTTGAGACTCAAGGATATTAGACTGTCCATGTCTAGAGTTTCATCTTTTGTACTATGCTTTGAGAAACAGTAGTAGACTCTTTGAAAGGACTGTTCTATGAAGATGACTAAGTTCTGTTCCTATACCTCTAGGAGGTCGTCGGGACAATTTGTACGAAGCCCAAGAGGAGGCTGGAAACTTTTAAGAAGTCGAGAGGTCCTTGTACGAAGCCCAAGAGGAGGATATCATTCCCGGAGGAAGAGATCATTATACGAAGCCTAAGAGGAGGCTGTGAATACTTCTAAGAAGCCGGTGGGTCCTTGTACTGAGCCAAAGAGGAGGCGGGGTTGCTTTTAGGAAGCCTGTGGGTCCTTGTATGATGCCCAAGAGGAGGCCGATGCTTTTAAGAAGCCCGTGGGTCCCCAAACCCCGAGAAATTCAAGATAGGCTATTCACGAGGAATAGATCAAGCCAGGAAAGTTCGAGAATTTGGAAGAAACTCAAAGATACCATTCATGGAGAATACATTCATCTCTGGGAGTAGAGTTTCTTGACAATTCCTAATGAGGACAGCCGAAGAGAGACTGTATCTGGTGATCCTATTAGGGATCTAGTTGTTTATTTCTACGAATAAACGAAACGGCGTCACCTAGTTCGAGACGTAGTTGCCGGGGAAACTCTAAATATCTATACTATTATTACACAGTTGATATGAGTTTATGAAAGAAGACTTACAACGAAACAACCCCACAGTACAGTTATATGTATATGAAAGCAGTAAATGAAAGCGTATAAACACTTACTCGGTTGTAGAGCTTCCATGTTGTTTGGTTAGTTGTCCAACAAAGATAGATTGAAAACAACAGTATATTCAAAATCACAGGAGAAAGTGCTTTGAAAAAGAAAGATTTAGGGCTTACAGCTCAAGGAGAGGCCCAAGGTTTTATCAGTGAGCGCACTGTTGAATTTGTACAGAGGGACTTATACAAGTGACTGAGGCCCAAAAAGGTTTTCTGTACAAAGGGATGGGTCTTACACTCTCTCAAGAGGCCCAAAACGTTTTAAAGAAAAAGAGTGGGGCTTATAACATGAGGATAGGCCCAATTGATTTTTCGTTTAAAAATGGCGATCGCGCCGAGGTTTTCTTTTAACGCAAAGGGACTTATACAATAAGTGAGGCCCAAAATTGTTTTGGTTTAAAGGGGGGTTGGGTCTTACACTCTATTAGAGGCCCAAAAGTTTTGAATGGGTCTTATAGCTCAAGGAGAGGCCCAAGGTTATTTTTCAAAAGGCGACTATCGCGCCATTTGTTTTTTACGTTATCGGGACTTATACAATATACTGAGGCCCAAAAATGATTTGGTCAAAAAAAAGGATTGGGTCTTACACTCTATTAGAGGCCCATGAGTGTTTGAAAAAGTTTGATGAGAGTTGAATTAATCAAAAACCCTAATTTTATTTTTTAAAGGGCATTTTTCAAAGAAAAATCAAGTAAAAAATGATAAAAAAATATCAAATAAAATCATTAATCATGTTATAAACAGTGATTAAGGTTTATGAAAAAGTATTTTATCCACATGAATATTTAAAATCATTTTGGTTTTAAAAATCAAGAAAAAGAAATCATTTTAAAAGCATTTAAAACAATTTAAAACAATATTTTTGAATATATTAAAAATATATCAAATAATAATATTTTTTGTGATTTTTTGGTGGATTAAAATATTATGGAGTATGAATAAGAAGTGTGTAAAACAGATTTGGAAAATGATAATTTTTGCTATGTGAAAGAATTGGTTGAGTTTTGAAGATAAACTAAGAAAAAGAGGAATGTGATGTCACAACATCACTCATGAGACATCGCTCATGAGTTTTGAATATAAGAGAAAAGGGACGATGTCACAACATCACATTCGACATCAGACAAAAACCAGAATTGCACCTTGATTTTCAACATCTTTTTATCAAACTTCAAACATTCATAACTCTCTCAATTTTTAAGGGAATTAAGATCCGGAAAAGCCTATCTTGACCAATTTTTTGCAAGGAATCCAATGGTATCACTCATACATACTGAAACTTAATGTACAGCGTACACAAGGCAAAAAACCAGATCTGCACCTTAAGTTTAAACATCTTTGCTTATCAAATTTTCAAACATTCATAACTCTCTCAATTTTTAACGAAATTAAAATCCGTAAGAACCTATCTTGACCAATTTTTCACAAGGAATCCAATGGTATTACTCATACATACTGAAACTTAATGTACATCACACACAAGGCAAACAACCAGATCTGCACCTTAAGTTTAAAACAACATAAACTCCACATATAAACATGTTAAAGTGCAAATAGTAGGAGGATCATAACATACACATTAAGGACTACATTTTTGCTTCAAGAATTGTTCAATATGATGCATGTATGTGGACATCAAAGGAAAGCATGATTCAAAGAATTCAAGTTATGAATTTTACCTCTTTTTTGGAGATTTTGTGCAACCTACCAAGCGCTTTGTTCCAGAAATGATTTGATGCTTTGGACACCCTCAAATGACCTCTTAGAAGCTTTTAGGATGGTTGGAATCAGCTGGTACCTGCAAAAACATAAACTGTCCCTTTCTTGCAAAAGGGGTTAAAAGTGACCAAAATAGCAACTCCCTCAAATGGTGTTCCAGATGTTGGGAACCATTTGGGATAGTTCAAGGATGATATTTGGAGTGTGTTTGAGGTTTTATCTGGTTTGGAAAGTGACTAAATCAAGACATGGCTTGAAAAATGCAAAAAAGTGATATTTTGAGGTTTTGAGAAGTGGCTTTGTGATTTTGTGATTACAGGTCACTTGTGATAGTTTGCACAGCTTGCATATGATATATATGAGGTGTGTGTGTGTGATTAGTTTGGGTGGAATTGCTCTCTAACTCAAAAACTCAGAATTACTTGCTTTGGAAGGCAAATTTGAGGTGAAAGAAGAGATTTTGAGGAAAGCATCTGTTTGATGGCTTTGGTGTACTCAAACTGAACACAAATGAGCTCTATTTATTGTAGAGCAAGTTTGTTTTCGCTGCAATAGTGAATGGTAACTGCAGCAGAGGTTTGGCCAATGTTGGCCAATGAAAATCCAAGTTTCCTCTAGCCATTGACTAAAGGTTAGGGCACAGGCTGCTGGTTCCCTACTTGTTGGAGGAATCTTGACTAAATTCAGTTGCAAATGTGTCAGTCCATGCCACCTCTAAGCATCTATTAAATGCTCCAATCCAAAATTGGAATCTTGTCCCTCTTTTAGGGATTTTTAGGAATAGCATGCTACTTCTTGTTCCAAAGACTTTGGAGACTTGGCTTAGTGATTGTCCCCTTTAAATTTGATCCTCAGAGGTGTCCAAAGTGATGACAAGGCTTGGAATTTCGCGTGACACAAGAAATGTGCAAATCTGTCCTGAAACATGTCTTAAAAATCAGCTGCAGCAAGCCTTGTTGTAAAATCCATAACTTCTTGCTCAAGTTGAATTAATGGTTGTTCCAGGACTCTATGGAAAGCTGAGATGACATACTTTAACTTTGGTCTCGGTTCAGCTTGCAAAGTCATAAAAAATGGTCTTGAACTTGTGTAGTCAAATCTGTCCTAAAAGCTGTCATGAAAATTCTGCTTTATCAATGCTTTTTGCAAAAATCATATCTCCTTGCCCGAGTATGCTACAAAGACATTCTACAACTTTCTGGAAAGCTGAGATAACGTACTTCAACTTTGATATTCAAGGTTTGGCTTGAATCAACTTGGATCATGGAGAAAAACATCCTTGAAGTTGGGACATTCTTGCTGGAAAAATATTAGCGATGTCATATGCAATGTCAGAACATCAGACATTAAGAATTCCAAACTTTGATCACTTATATCTTTCAATCCTTATGATATTTTGAGTTGATTCCTTCTACAATGTTGAAGTATCAAATACCCTCTTTAAAAGTAGCCCTTACGCAAAACCAATGGATGCTTGGGTCAATAGTTACAACCTTGAAAAGTTGTGCACTTGAACATGATTTTAACTTAGAAAAAATTTCTAAGTTTCTTTCAATTTGATCAATTTTGCAATTTTGCATGATTTCTTGATTTAAATTTGATCAAATTAAATCATCCATCATATTTTCTTGAGTAATGGCTTGTGAAGCTCAAAGTTGACCAAAAGTCAAACTTTGACCTTCTGCGTCAGTTGACTTTGTATTAGATGAACTTGAGGCTTGATCCACTTGAAATGTTGCACTCTTGTGCTTAATTCTTGATGTGGGAATCCTCTTGATTCATTGTGGATGTTTGAGAGGTTAGACAAGTTGAAGATCATGTCATTCCTTGATTGATCATTTGTCTAAAGGCTCTGAGAGGGTTTGAAACCCTAGTTTGATTGTAGTGAACGCTCACCCATCTTTGGGGAGACTAATGAGGTACAAAGGTACATCCATATTGTGCTGATGATTTGCACAATGATGGGAAATCTTAGTGGTCAAAATTTGGGGTATGACAGGTGGCAACTTCTCTATGACTTCAATCTTTGCTTGGTCAACTTCAAGGCTTTTGGAGGAGACTTTGTGGCCTAGCAGGATTCCTTCCGTAACCATGAAATTACACTTTTCCTAATTAAGAACCATATTAGTTTCCACACACCTCTCTAAAACAAATTCCAAATTTTTCAAGCATAGTTCAAAAGAAGCCCCTAAAACGGACAAGTCATCCATGAAAACTTCCATAGTCTTCTCAATAAGATCAGAAAATATGGCTTGTACGCTCCGTTGAAAAGTGGTTGGTGCATTACACAAGCCAAAAGGCATATTTCTATACGCAAAAATCCCAAAAGGACAAGTAAATGCCGTTTTCCATTGGTCTTTCGGATTAACCGTAATTTGGTTATACCTGGAATATCCATCTAAAAAACAATAGAACTTTTGACTCGATAACCTTTCGAGCATTTGATTCATAAAAGGTAACAGAAAGTGGTCTTTTCGTGTTGCTTAGTTAAGCCTCCGGTAATCAATGCACATCCGCCAACCCGTTATGATCCTTGTCAAAATCAATTCATTCTTTTCATTTCTTATCATGGTCATACCTTATTTCTTTGGAACTACTTGTACCAGACTCACCCATGTACTATCGGAAATCGAATAGATCATCCCGGCATCCAATAGTTTCACTACTTCCTTCCTCAAAACCTCCTTCATTGTAGGATTCAAGCGGTGTTGAGGTTGAGCAACCGACTTGAAATCCTCTTCCATAAAAATTTTATGCATGCAATAAGCCGGACTAACCCCCTTCAAATTGGAGAGAAACCAACCTATAGCTCTTTAATTTTTCTTCAAAACTTGAATTAAACGGTGTTCCTCTTTTTTGGACAAAATGTTACTAATGATAACCGGTTTGTTACAACCATCATCAAGAAATTCATATTTCAAATGTGGAGGCAACATCTTTAATTCAAGTTGGGATTTTTCATCATCGCCTCTTTTTTCAACACTTCCACTTCATTTTCCCAAGGTTGCAATTCTTCCAAATTCTCAAGTTCATTCAAGCATTTTTCAAGTTCCCTCTCTTCTTTTTCGGTAAGAATTTCAAATGCATCACCAAGAGCTTTTTCAAAGGGAGTTGACATGTGGACTTGCCTTGTTACTTCCATTATAGCTTCTTCTGTTACATCAATTCTAAAGCTATCATGTGTATCTTTGGAATGTTTCATTGCTTCGAAAAGATTAAAAGAAACTTCCTCATCTTGAACTCTCACTTTCATAAGACCATCATCAATATCAATCATCATTCTAGCCGTCTTCATAAAAGGTCGCCCAAGAATCAATGGAGCATCATGGTCTTATTCCATGTTAATAACAACAAAATCAATTGGAAAAAAGAATTTATCCACCTTGACTAACACATCTTGAGCTACTCCATGAGGATGAGTTAAATACTTGTAGGCCAATTGCAATGTCATTTTTTTTGCTTTCATCTCAATGCTTCCCAACCTCTTAACAATAGATAACGGAATCAAATTGATGCTTGATCCTAATTCAATCAAACCTTTACCCACATAAACATCGCCTATGGTAACCGGCAAAGTAACTCGACCCGGATCACTTTCTTTGATCGGTAGAGTTCGTTGAATGATTGGACTACAACTCGCATCAAGCGTGATTGTTTCTTGGTCCGTAAATCTCCTCTTCTTTGCAAGGATGCCTTTCATGAACTTTTCATATTTGGGCATTTGCTCAAGAGACTCGGAAAAGGGAATATTAATTTGTAATTGACGAAATATATCCATGAACAGAGCATAATGCCTAGCATTGTCTTTCTTGGTTGGAGCATGAGGATATGGCAAGTTTTGAATTGGAATTGGGCTCACTTTCTCCTTCCCTCTCTTGATTTTTTTCTTTTTATCCTCAACTTCTTCTTTCTCATGGTTCTCATTTTCAACTAATTTCTCCTTTTCATTTTCAACTTCTACCTCATCATTATTTTCAACTTCTACCTCATCATTTTTTTCTTCCTCCACAATCTCATCACTTCTCACATCATCATTTTTCTTGTCATTTTCTTCTCCTCCACCCACCTCTCTTCCACTCCTAGTCACAATGGCTTTACAATGTTCCTTCGGATTGGTTTGAGTGTTTGCGGAAAAGGATGGCCCCGATTGTTGATCGGATAATTGTTTCGCAAGTTTCCCAACTTGGTTTTCAAGATTCTTGATTGATGCCTCATTACTCTTTTGGTTGGCCATTGAAATTTGAATGAATTGATTGAGAGTTTCTTTAAACTTTGAACTTCCACCTTGAGGTTGTGTAGGTTGATAAGGATTTTGACAGTAACCTTGTTGATAACCAGGATTATTCCTTCTTTGTTGGTAACCTTGGTTGTTTTGATAAGGTTGTTGAGCGTTGTTTTGATAAGGTTATTGTTTTCCTTGATAGCCTTGATTCCCAATGAAATTTGCTTCTTCGTTAACCGGAGGACAATAACCGGTGGGATGATCTCCTTTGCATAATTCACAAATAGCTATTTGCACATTCTTGCTTGGCAATTCTTGCATCTCTTTTAGTTGTTGTGGAAGCTTTGACATTTGTTGAGTCAACAATTCCACTTGTTGGGATAGCAATTTATTTTGAGCAAGAATAACATCGTTAGTCCCCAATTCAAGCATTCCCGGTTTCTTTTGCGTTGTACCATGATTATGATTTCCTTGATGATCATTGAGTGCCATCTTATCGATAATAGAAACTGCGTCTTTGGCGCTCTTGGACATTAAATATCCACCCGAAGTAGCATCTAATAATGTCTTTTGGACCGGTTGGAGACCATTTCGAAAGATGTGCATTTGAGTAATTTCATCAAAACTGTGACTGTTGCATTTTCGTAACATGGATTTGAACCTCTCCCAAGCTTTGTTGAGAGATTCATTTCCTCCTTGAGCGAATACCCCAATTGCCATCTTTGCTTCCATGAATCGATTAGGTGGAAAAAATCGTTCAAGGAACTTTTCTTCTAACAAATTCCAATCCGTCATAACCAACGTTGATTGATCAAGATACCATTCCTTTTCCTTCCCAAATAAGGAATGCGGAAATAGTCTTTTGAACAATGATTCTTCTTCAGCTTCCGGCGCTCCCGTTGCACCTGAAATTTCATAGAATTTTGTGAGATGAGTGAAAGGATCCTCATGATACATACCGATAAAAGGATTTTGGTATAGAAGCACAAGAATTTTGGTCTTCATCTCAGAATTCCTCCCATAGTGAGTGTTGCGCGCAAACTGAGCATTATGCCTTGGACTGTTGATACATGGTGTTGAAGCAAGAGGTGGTGGTGGTAGTGGATTTTCCATGTTTGGCGTAAACTGTGGTGTTGGTGTAGAAATAGAACTTTCTCAACTCTCTCTTCTTTCCTTACAACCTCCTCCGTCTAGTTTTGCTATTCAACTGACGCGCAGTTCTCTCAATCTCAAGATCGAAAATAAGTTGATCTGCAGGTAACTTTCCTCGCATAAACAGAGTCTGCAAAACTTAACCAAACTAATTAAGAAGCTCAAGAAAAAGTAACTGAGATAAACAAAGTTTAAAACTTATCCACTATTGCAATGCTTGCAATATCAAACATTAATACCCGGCAACGGCGCCATTTTGTTGAAAGAGTATTAGTGTGGGTTTTTGTTATCGTATCCGCAGGGATTGTGTGATATTACCGCCGTTCTACAATTGGAATTGTTTTAAACATAGAACATAAAAAGTGTTCGGTTAGATTTTGTAACGCAACGATTGCATAAAAAGTTATAATCAACGGTAAAAAGTTTTGGTTTTAAACGATTGGTAAAAACATGTCAAGATTAGGGCTCGATAATCCATTTCATACATATTTTCTTAACAAATCATGTGAACTCATTAACAACAAATATAATCACATATCCTCTCAATATGTTTCATCTCTAAAACAAATTGTGATTTTTATCATATTGATCCTTAGATGATCTCTCAACCTAACTATCAATATGATACCATTAAAGGATTGATATTAGTGAATATCAACTCATAAAACTATCTCTAGACTTTGTTTATTAAAAGATGAAAAAGCTAGGTTAATAGTTTAAACATATTTCTCAATAATGATCCAACACAAATATACAATAAAAACGAGGTTTTTCACCATATATTCATCATCAACTTGTTCACATACACATATCAAGAGAAATACATACAAAAGTGAGGATTATCTACCTCTAATCTTGACACAAGGAGAGATTTAGCTACCTATAACCATGGTAGCTTGAGCAACAAGTAACAAACAAAGCTTTTGGAGCATCAAACTTGAAAGGATCAAAGATTAAAGCTTAAAAGCTTTGATTTCTAAGTAATAACTTGTAGAAGACCCGTGCGTCTGCACGGGAAAGTTGTTTCGTATAAATTTGGAGATTCAAACAGTGTCAAGTTTAAATGGGATAAAATAAAATTTGAAATATTGACTGTAAATGCATACAATGTAATAGATCTAAGATTTCCAAAATGAGAACAACAAAGAATACAATAGTCGCTATACACTTCAAAATAATACGAATACTTTGAATAACAGAATCGTAATGTGTCCAACAAAAGACATTAAAAAGTGTAGTTATATTATTGTAAAGAAACAAATGTGGCTTGATGAATTGTTATGACAAATGATAAAGATGACATAACCTACAAAGATGTTTAAAGCGGTATGAATTAGTAATATATTACAGTTATACAAATAAAAACTATGATTGTGACAAATAAATAAAATGAAGAAGTAATAATCCAAAAATAAATGTTACCTAGCATCATGAAAATATAAAGACATCACATACGTAAAGACATGCACTAACAAAGCATGAATTGGAAACAAATTAAATAACCATGTTGCATGTATATATCATAGCAACAACGATAAACACAATATCCAACGGTAAATTGAAATAGTAGCAATAAGTCAATAACCATGCTGCATATATATACTATAGCTACATGAAAAAATGGATACCATAGTTTACAGATATGCTGAGTGTGCTGTAAAAATCATGATGAAAGTAATGTTATTCTCTAAAAAAATGCATTAGAATATAAATAATTTATAATGAATAAAGTCATACTGCTATAATACTGCTCTAATAAATTAGTCTCAAAACCTGCTAACTATATATAATACTGCTCTAATAAATTAGTCTCAAAACCTGCTTACTATATATAGTACTGCTATAATAAATTAATTCCTAATGACTAATCAAAACGTGCTCAGTTCTAATAGAGTAATGACTTTATTCAGAATGAATTAATTCCTAATGACTAATAGAGTAATAACTTAAACCTAATAACTTAATTCCTAATGACTAATCAAAATGTGCTCAGTACTAATAGAGAAATGACTTTATTCAGAATGAATTAATTCCTAATGACTAATAGAGTAATAACTTAATTCCTAATAACTTAATTTCTTTGCCTTTAAGTGATGTCTCACAAAAAGTGCTCCGTATATAAATAATTAGTTAGAATTTTCATATGTATGATGCAAAAGATAGAAAACCATATATCAACATTATCTCCATACAAACATTAACTTAGTTCCATAACATAATTTTCAGCATGTGTAAGCAACCTACAACATTGCTGTCATCAAAACATATAGTAGAATTTTCATGTGTATAGCCGGATTTTCATAATGTGTAAGCAACCTACATCATTGTTGTCATCAAAACCTACAACATATATGGATTTAATATCCATAATTAGTTAGATGTTTCAAGTGTATGGTACAAATGGTTGAAAACCATACAACATGATTTTCAAGTGTATGTTGCTTCTTAAATAAAACATGAAAAGCATTTAATTTGATACCAATGAAGACATAACAATCTAGGGCATAACTAAATGCATCGAACCATGGAAAAATTTAATTGTCATCAAAAAAGAATTCGTAAAATGCAATAGATTTTAAGTTGAAGAAAGTTAATTTAAAATGATGCAACAACTTCAAAAAAATGAAACAGATTGAAAACAACAATTTGTAATGCAAAACAAAACTGGAGCATAAATTTGTCATAAGGACAAACTACTGTTATAATCAAAGAGAACTTGTATTAGTGAAATCCGAGAAGGACCTATAAGTATGTAGAGTACGTGTAGTGGATTAACTTGAAGGAGGGCATGAGTTTGACAACCGAAAATGCAATAGATTGTAAGTTGTAGAAAGTTAGTTTAATTATCAATCTAGAGTAATTTAGTTAAAGACATCAATTGAACAAAAATCAATAGAAATGGGCCATGGAAAAAGGAATACCTATAAGCATGTATTTTTAGAAATTTAGTTGACTTGAAGCCAATCCAAAAAGTTAACTGTATTGTGAAAAAAAGAACTTTAAATACTTTGTCCAAAAAAATTGTAAATGCATTCAAACTTGTAAATCGAAATCTTAAAGCCATTTAGTTATATCTAGTTGAGATTGATCCATTAATTACTTGACATGTACTTGTTGATGATAGACAAGTATGAAATTAGACAGCCTAATGCATCAAGTAATGATGTAGACATGTCCTTTATATGAGCATAAAAAAATATATGGCTGACATTGGTATACCTAGTTACTATTGGAAACAACAATTATGCATTTGCTATGTTGCAGCCTATGTAACAGAACTGTTCTTAGTACTGACAATAAATTAATGTTTACACGATTGAGACATAAAAATATTATTTTATATGCATTGGGCTCTGCGATAGCAGCATTGAGAATTCATAAAATAAGCCATACAAATAAAGAAGATGTAACACAACATAACTTTCTGCAAGTGTAGGAGAGGTAATACATAATCGTAACCTAACGTGTCTACTAAGGAAGATAAAAGTGATTATCTTATGGGGCATTGCAGAAAGTGTTCAAAGCATACATGAAAAATTGTAATAAAACCTGCATGAACCCAAGACAATTGATAAAGTGTGGAAAGCATTATGCAGATAAATCATGAATTGGAAATCAAAATCATGGAAAAACCTTAGATAATGATGATATGGGATACGCATAATTACAAAACAGAAATGTTCAAATTTTTAGTAAAAGATGGTATCTGATGAACAAAGTTTGAAAAATTAGATTGATAGTTCCACTCAACATTGCATTCAAATTTTTAACTTCCACTACTTTTTGTTGCAGGTCATGGACTTGGAATAATAGTACACGTGAAGATAGTATTTAAAATGCCAGCCTTGGGTTTAGCCATTTAATGCCAGGTTGCATGATCAGCGCACCGTATGTAGACCAGTTTTGGCCATCAGTTATTAAACAAGTCAGACAATAATATTTAAAATGTAAAACGCACCATTCTTTTGCTAACATAGGGATGTATCTTGATTGGCATCTCATGGCATAAGACTGATACATTGTGCCTAACATTTTTTGCAAATCCGAAACACAAAAATTCATTTACCAATGTTGTATTATGTGTATATATGCATGGTTATAAGAGAATGATGTACTTTAGATTAACCAAAATATTGTTCGTCCAGCTGCTACTAATTATAATAAGGATGTTGCAAGCAAAATGATATACTTCACTGTTTTTAGTTGCATAACAGAAACACACAGCCATGAATATATAGTTTGGGTTCAAATCTTGTTTGTGCAGCAAGACTAATATGCGGTTTATAAAGAAATTTCAGTTACCCTAGGAAAAATGTAGAAGGACAATTGAAGAAATATAATCCATAATCAGTAGCATGGTCATTGAAATATGTAGATGGATTAATACATTAGATCATATAAAAATGCATTGTTAAAGGTATTATTGATTGATGTTCTACAATAAAGTCAGGGTCATTAAAATTAGGTTACAATAAGACCATTAACCATAGTCAAAGGGATATGTTAATACATTAATTCCAAAAAAAGACTAATGACATAAATAAAGACAGCTAACAAAAAACAGGTTGTCTTAACAACAGATGTGAAACTTGTTGTACCAAAAAACATCACCAACTGCGCGACATCATTTTATCTTGGCATGTTTCCCCCTTATGGCTGCACTTAGTTTGGGTGCCGACATTGTTGAAGAACCTGGTTCCTCAAAACCACACTCTTGGGTAAACCTCTTACACGGGGTGCTACTCGAATCAACATCGTCACTTTAATTTTGGGAAGCTGATATTGCAGGCTGCATTAACAATAGTAAATCAATTTGATAAGTAAGGTTTATAATGTCATACTTTATACATCATTTAAGGTCAACATTATATAGAATTAGTAAACAAAGTTACCATGTGGATACACACAAATTCACAAATATTATAATAAATAAGAGCTATATGTTGTAGGTATTCAAGTTTGTACCTTTAACAGACATCTAATATGTAGATTTAACACAAAAGGTTGTAGTTTTAAATAGAACGACAATAGTAAAATATGTTGAAAATATTATGCAACACAATCAAGCATAGGGAGCTCGGATCTGAACATATAACAATGATGCACACGTAAACATAAAACAATGTTGTTAGAGTTTTTTATGCAACACAGAAAACATAAAACAGTGTTCATAGACAACAATGCTTGGATCTGAAGATTGTTATGGCATATCAGCTATAAACCATCCAAAAGTGACAAAGACAAAGTGTAAATGAAGTATTTTGAAATATTGTAACAGACATAGTATTATGGAATAAATTAAACTTTGTGGAAGAATGACACAAAGACTTAAAAAACCATAACCAGTTATTTAGAAACAACATTTACTTAAACCAGAAACGCAAAGATTTGAAAAATTGAACTTCCAAAAGATGAAAAGTCATGAAAATCGAAAATGAACGAATCAATGATGAAATTGTTATGAAGCTCATATCCGAACAAGATATTCGAAACCAGCAACTGTAAAAAACAAAAATCAAATTTGAAGCATGGTATACCATTAACCATTAGCATTCTTTGAGTTTGTACATGTCTTTCCTTACGAAACAAAGAAGGGGAGATGAATGGGTTCAATGTATTTGTTGTGCTTCTTGTTGAACTTGCTGCAACCAAGGAGAGAGAAAGAGTAACTTTCTGCAACTAAGGAGAGGGGCAGAGTAACTATGTTTTTTTCAAAAAAGAGAGCGAAAACATAAATAGGCAAAGACTGAATAATAATAAAATATGTAGTAGGGAGAAAAAACCAATTCAAAAAGGACAAGTGGCATCCTAAAGTGATATGGCTGAACCAAAATAAATGAATATGTATTTTACTATAGAACCCTTTTATTAGGCATAACTTAAAAATAAATACAGGGGTATATTAGGGTGTTTGGTTACATGTTTTGTTAATGGGTAGGTAGTTGATGAAGAAGATGAGTTTTCTCTCTTCACAAAAGTTTCTAGGTTACAAAAGATTCTTAAAAAGTAAGTTATGTCCAAAAAATATCACAAAGTGTTAAAATACACATGTTCTTCCCTGGAAAATTCGCCAGGCGAGCTAAATAATTCGTCAGGCGAAACCCTTTAGTAAAGCCACGTGACAACAATGGTGCAAGCAAGCTGGAAAAAATATTTGAATTCGCCAGGCAAAATAAAGCTTCACCGGGTGAATCCCTTTCGCCTCTCCTTCGCCAGGCGAATCAGCCAGCGAACCACTTCCAGTAGCTACTGGAATTTTGAGTTTCCTTCGCCTGGTCTCTCGCCAGGCCTTCGCTGGGCGAAACTGTCATTTTGCCTTTCCTTCGCCAGATGAAGGCATTGATTTCTTCGACACGTGACTTTCTTCATTTCATTGCTTTTTCTTCCGATTTTTGCTACACCATTTTTACATAATATGCTGAAAACTAACAAATATATTAAAAATACCAAATATATACATTGATGCCAGAATCACTTAAAAATAAGTTGTTTCACAATTAGAAGTATGGAAAAGACCTTAAAAGTGCCGCAAATTGATACGAAAACTATTTTATACTTGACACCTATCACCCGTGTGTGCAAAAAAGTAGGGCCAAGCCCTGGTCGACCTAATGTGTGGCCTAGAATTTCAGGTCATGACCTCAACTTTGATTCAATGTCATTTTCAATCCAAGCATCCTTTTGATGTGGTTCTTTTTGCATTTTATTATTTTCCATGAGAAGATCATTTGGCACAAAGAAAATTTCAACACGCACAAGTTGATACCATTTGGCCTAAGTTCAAACTTGGTGTCATAAACTTTATTCCCCATGCAAGTTTTAGGTCATGAATTTTACTCCAATATCAATTTGGCAGCACAAGCACATGTGAAACTCCTTTCTGAACCAAAAACACGTGCAAATAAACTCAAAACGACTTGTTTTCATCCTTAATTCACGCATTTCATGTTGTATTTCACATGGATTGCAAAACACCAAAACTCAAACCTAGCTCACACGGATTCTTCACAATTTCACACATACCATGACCGCACTTCATTTTCTATAAATAGAGGATCATTTTTCCTTCATTTCCAAGCATTGATAGCCAAAAAAACTCTGAAACCATTGAGCCCGAAACCTCTCAAAACCCCGAGATCTGAACTTCCAAATCAAGCTTGTTTCAACTTGTTTCTTTGCCCAAAATCCATCACCGACCTCCTCTAAAGCTGACTTGAAGCATTGTCGTGGCCTGAAACCTCCTGCAACCTTCAACACGATTTCACCATTGTTGACCTTCGAAACTTTAACTGAAAAGGTAGTTACAAGTAACATTTCTGAGAAAACAAATTACCAGTCTCTTCGTCTTGTTCCACTGATCAAAAGCCCTATATCACCTTGAATTTATATTATGTATCCATCATTTGATTTTACTTTGAAGAACTAGGGTTCTTGGTGTTCTTGAGCAAATTATCTCTGCTCAGAGCCAATCAATGGCTCTGATGCAGAGAGACATGAACGATGAAATGTTTGAAATCTAAATCCCTTTTTAATTCATGTTAAAAACACGAGTTTATGATATTGCAGAAATTGGATGGAGGTTGAAGACGAAGCTAGTTCGTGGGTGTTCATGGCAAATTCAAATTCTTTCTCCTATAGCAGCATGCCAACAGTTTTTTTGAATTCCTAGTCGTTGGAGCCATTTTCAAACTATTTTCTATTTTATTTTTCTATTTCTTTTTATTAACTTTCCAAATTATTTTATGATTGGTCCTTTGACCTTTTTTACTCCAATTTTTTTCATAAATCATAAAAAAAATTGCATCACATATTTTTTGCATAATTTTTAAAATCATTTTTGCATTTAATTGATATTTCCTCTTATTTTTCATTTAAATTATACTTTCAATTTTATTTTTGATCATTTTCAAGCATCTTTGCATCCAATTTTTGAGATCTCTTTATTTGCAATATTTTGGACTTCTCACAATTTTTTCAACTATTTATTTTACCTTTTGATGCTTCTTTTGGAGTTTTCTTTTAATTTCCATTTTAAAATCCTTTTTTAAATCATTTTATTTTATTTTATTTTTATTTCTTATTTTTGAATATTTGTGATTTGGGCTTTGATGATTACTTGGTTGATCATGTGTTCAACATTTCAAGTGTTTGACTGATAATCCATTAGTTTATTCATCCTTCACTGGTTCAAACTTGGTTATAAATGATCATCTGATCATTTATGGTACTTTGCATCAGAGATAGGTTATCCCTAGTTGGATCATACTTTGAGCCTTTTGGCTTGTTTGATAAATGATCCCATACATGATTGCCTTAACTTTCATCTCTCCTTTTTTGACTTTTGTGTTGAATTTTTGTATGAGGCTGACTTTGTGTTAGTTCTCTAACATGCTTGACACATAAAATGTTATTGAACGGTCTCAGATAGGTGTGACTTCTACATAAGTTCACTTATGATTGCTTAACATAGCGCTAAATTGTTCCGACTCGATTAAATTCTCATTAACATTAACATTGATATATTAATTGTGCTAACATCTAACTTTTACTTTTATGCTCTTTACATTTGTGTCATTTACTTTTATGTGTTTACTTTTATATCATTTTACATTCATTGTCATTTACATTCTTGCCTTTTATTTTGTTTTTTTTACTTTTTGCCTTTTATTGCCTTTTTTATTTCAAAAGCACAAAAACATGATCAAATGGCTGAAACCCTACAAAATTTAATTTGATATCTTGGACTTTGTGTTACTATCCCTTTCTTGAGGAATATTTTGGACCTTGGACATTAGGACTTAGTATTTCCCTTTTCTCGGGATGGTATCTAAGACCTTGTGATCCATCTGAGACATAGCGCTTCATCTAAGGCTTTTTGAACTTCAATTCAAGACTTGGAGGCTCTTTATGGCTTGGTGGCCTTGGTTATCTATCTAGTTTTTCCTTGATATTTATATGTACCTGTTGCTTGTTCATCCTGTGGCTCAATCCAAAGGGAAAGGAATGCTTGTTTTGACCAATATCAAATGCCTGCTCCATCTGGTGGTTAGTACACTTGCACACACAAAGGATTTCTCTTGGGCTACCTTACAATGAGACCATTTATTTTATGCTCTAGGATAGTATCTTCACCTCCTTCTCAGTTCTTAAATTTTCAAAACTTCTCCCTATTTAAAAAAATATATATATATTTTGTTTTCAAACTTCACACCTTTTTCTTAATAAACCTTGACTTTGTTAAGTGATCTAGAAAATCTTTTTCTAAATAAATGATAAAATACTTAAGCATATTTAAACTCTTTTCAAAACTTCTAAAAAAGACAAACCTCATCAAACCTCTTTTTGTGCCTTTGTGCACTTTTCTCTAAGAGCTTTTTTTTTCTAAAGATTAGATATTAGTCTATTCTTGTAATGATGCAAGACCCTATACTTCTACAAGATGCTGAGAAATGATTGACATTTTCCACTTGAATGGTAAAACATACTTGTGAGAATGTCCAAGTAAAATTTCTCCATATCAAGATGATTCAAATGCTCTTTTCCTCATACTTGTGGGTAGTAAGTTGAGCTTCTCCACTCTAATACGAAAAAGTGTCTTTTCATTTAAAATCAATCAACAAACAACCCAGTTTTTTTTATAAACACATATTTACAGGTGGTTCGTGTTGAGTACAATGGATGTGAGGGGTGCTAATTCCTTCCCATTGCATAACCAACCCCCGTATCCAGATCTCTCTTTTTTTAGCTTTTTGTTTTTGTGGGTTTTGTTCGACCTTTTCCCTTTTCCCTTTGGAAAAAATAAAGTTCAGTGGCGACTCTTGCTTTTCTAGTTAAGTTAATCAATAGCTTAATCTCAATAATTTTCTTGCCGTGACATTTGCAAATTTAGAGATCACTTATTCAAGTTCTGAAGGAAAGACCTCAGAAGAAAAAGAAGTTGAAGCCAAAGACTCTGAAGGTCCTCAACCAGAAGGTGTTGAAGCTCAGATCCCTCTAAAAAGACACATATAGATGTCATACCCTAAATTTTGACCACAAGATTTCCCATCATTGTGCAAATCATCACCACAATATGGATGTACCTTTATACCTCATCAATCCTCTCAAAGATTATTGAGCATTCACCTCAATCAAGAATTAGGGTTTTGAGCCCTCTCAGAGCACTCAAGCAAAAGATCAATCAAGAATTAACATTGATCTTCAACTTGTCAAACCTCTCAAACATCCATGAAGGGTCAATAAGTCTCCCATATCAAGAATTAAGCACAAGAGTGCAACATTTCAAGTTGATCAATCCTCAAGATCATCAGTGTCACCAAATCAGGGTTTTGGTCGACCAGGGCCTTCAGAGAGAAATTTTCATTTGGGCAGGAGCCAATACTTCAAAACATGATCCAAGTAGATCAAAGGGACCTCATGGATCCAATCATAAGTTCAAAGTATCCTCAGGGGATGCATTCATAAAAAATCAGGAATTAGGGTTTCTTGACCTAATTCACCCCTAAGTTGACTTTTAGAGCAAGGCATGAGCAAAAACCTCAAGGAATGTTTTGAATACCTCAAATATCTCATATCTCTTACAAATTCAAATAGACACAAAGAACTTGATTCATGAGCAGTATAGGGATTCAAATTCATCTGGACCCCAAACTAGGGTTTCTGAGAAAAAGTCAACCATGCCTTTGACTTTTGACCAAGACATGATCTCAAACCTTGGGACATGATTCAAGACACTCTAAAACACCTATGGAATCCATCCATTAGGTTTGAATTTGTTAGTTCTTGGATTGGCTGGAATTTTGGTAAAACAAAGTATGTTCAATGTTGATGTCAAGGTGCTGATGTTGCAACATTGAAGTCTTAACACTGGGTTGTGTTAAGTAATTAATTGCTGAAGTTGGATGTCTGATGTCACATAGGTGATGTTGTAACATCAGATCTGCAGAATTAACAACAGCAGGCTGTGATGTTGTTAGGGTTGCGTATTAGCTGGAATTGTGGAGAGCAAGCTGTCTCATTGGATGCGAATATCTTGGGATAGATATTTGCTGCTGCATAGGAGATCTGGTGCAGATTTGTAGGAGATTTAAAAGGTTGAAGATTTAAAAAGATTTTAGGAGAAAATCTGTTTTAAATATTCAGTTTTAAATAACAAATTTGGGAGATATTGTAGCAAGTCCAAGACCAATTCAAGGAGCTATATAAAGCGCACAAGACCAAAGGAAAAAAGCGACAAAAAACATTCAGAAGATCAGGAGCTGGAGGCTTAGTGTCTAGAGTTTGTTTAGAGTGCTTGTATTTACACTATTCTAGGGGTAGAATAGGTGTTGAGTTTCTGTCCTCTCTAGAAGTTGTGAAGCAATAGAGAGTGGTTGCTTGATCAAAGCTGTGAAGTAAGATCAAGGTTACTCAAAGTGGGTTCTTTGAGTGTTTGTAAGGGATTGAGTGGTGTTCTCATACCTAAGTGGTTTCTTAGGTAGGAAGTCATTAGTAGAGTATAAGTTTAGGAGATTGTCAACGGGTTGTTGAGTCTGTAAATTATATCTACAAGTAGTGAATTCCATCCCTGGCTTGGTAGCCCCCAGAGTAGGTTGGTTGTAACCGAACTGGGTCAATAATTCTTGGTGTTATTTTACTGTTATTGCTGTCCATTGTGCAGAGTGTGTTGTTGTGACATCACACCTTAACATCACACGTCTGATACCAGAATTTCAATTAGTATCAGAGCAGGCATCCTGTCTGTCTCTGGGTGAGATCTAGGGAAGTTACTTTCTGGTGTAAAGATGGACAAAGAAGTGGGAGGATTCGTCAACAGACCCCCTATTTTGGATGGATCCAATTATGACTATTGGAAGCCAAGGATGACCACTTTCTTAAAATCTTTGGACAGTAGGGTTTGGAAGGTTGTTATTAAAGAATGGAAAGCTCCTGTCGTGTGTGAGAAGGATGATGCTGGCAAAGATAAAGAAGGCACCTCTAAGCCAAAGCCTGAAGAAGAGTGGACCAAGGAGGAAGATGAGCTTGCCCTTGGAAATTTCAAAGCTCTGAATGCAATCTTCAATGGAGTGGATAAGAATATCTTCAGGTTAATCAATACCTGTGAAGTTGCTAAGGAAGCGTGGGATATTTTTCAGGCTACACATGAAGGAACATCTAGAGTCAAGATGTCAAGACTTCAGATTTTAACATCAAATTTTGAAAGCCTGAAGATGAAGAAAGATGAGACTATTCATGATTTCCACATGAGTGTTCTTGAACTGGCCAATGCATCTAGTGCTCTTGGAGAGAAGATGTCAGATGAAAAGCTTGTTAGAAAGATCCTTAGGTCACTACCTAAGAAGTATAAGATGAAGGTAGCTGCCATTGAAGAATCACAAGACATCAGCAAGATGAGAGTTGATGAGCTCATTGGATCTCTTCAAACTTTTGAGCTTGGGTTGAATGAGGAAGAACCAGAAAAGAAGCCAAAAAGTATAGCCTTGGTGTCAAATGATGCAGAAGAAAAAGGAAAGAGTTCTGAATCTCAGGAGGATCTATCTCAGGCCATAGTTATGTTGGGAAGACAGTTCACCAAAGTGTTCAAGAGAATGAACAATAACTCCAGGCCTAATGTCAAGAACATGACTTCTGACACCAGCAAGAAGGATGAAGAGAAAACTGCACAAGATAAAGGAGTTCAGTGCTTTGAGTGTGAAGGGTATGGACATGTCAAGAAAGAATGTCCCACCTTCTTGAAAAAGCAGAAGAAGGGCATGACGGTTTCCTGGTCTGACTCAGATAGTGAAAGTGAAGGTGAGTCAGCAAAGCATGTTAGAGCCCTAACAAGAGCTGTTGTTTCTGATGATGATTCTAGTGATAGAGAAGTAACTTATGAGGAGTTAGCATCTACCTATCAAGAGCTGTGTTTAAAAAGTGCTGAGATTTGTCAAGAAAATAAGTGCCACAAGCAACAGATTGCTCAGCTAGAGAATGAAAAGGCTGATCTGGAAAATGAAGTGGTGCTAGTTAGAGCTCACCTTGATCAAATGACCAAGTCTTTTAGGATGCTGAGCTGTGGTACAGACACACTTGACAAGATCCTTCAGTCAGAAAAAGCTGCAGGAGACAAAGCTGGGATAGGTTATGTGGCTGATGATAAGGGAACTTCAGAAGAAAGCACTTCAGGTTCAAATAAGGAAGTGTCACAACTTTCATCTCAACATCAGCCAAAGAAGCAGGATCCTACCCCTAAGAAGGCTGATGTTTCACAACCTAAGAAGATTGAGAAGAAGACTGGTCCCTATCAGAAGAGAAAGCAGCCACAAGGAGCTAGTCAGTATATGCCCCCACAATACCACGAGAGCATGCAAGCTGCTCAGTTCAAATAACACATGTCTCATCAGGTGTCTCAACATCAGGACAACTGGTATGGTTATGGATATGGATACACCAATGTTGTTCCTCATTGAAGAAGAAAACCACACCATCATGGGAGACAATCCAGGAAATAGCATTCTCAGCCTTCTTATGGGAGAAGATACCAGCATAATAGATGGCAGGGCAATTATGGTAGGAGGAGACCACATTATGGCTGGCAGCCTAAGCAATCTCATCATGGCAGAAGATTCAGAGATGAAAGGGTGAGATGCTATTATTGTGGAAGGTTTGGACATATACAGTACTCTTGCTACAAGCTGCATGGATACCCTCAACCTCAAAACAGATGGAGAGAGTACAGGCCCAAAGTTGTTAAAAAATGGGTACCTAAGGAGAAGGTGAAGTGCTTATTGGCTCACATGGCTGATAGAGAGTTTAAAGAAGGAACATGGTATTTTGACAGTGGGTGTTCCAAACACATGTCTGGGTGTAGATCCATGTTTGCTGCAGTCAGTCATTGTCCCTCTCATGAGGTTATTTTTGGCAATGGAGAAATAGGTGTTGTTGCAGGAGTTGGGAAAATGAAAGGTGATGGTAGACCTGAACTTGACAATGTTCTGTTGGTCAGTGGTTTAAATGCAAATTTGATCAGCATAAGCCAGTTGTGTGATGAAGGTTACAAGGTAAACTACACTAAGGATAATTGTGTGGTTTCTGATGAGCATAATCTGGTTGTTATGAAGGGTGTCAGAACCAAAGACAATTGCTATCAGTGGATTTCTCTTGAAGGGAGTACAACTAATGATGGTCAGATTGATGTTATAACATCAGACTATGATGTCAGAATGCTGAAAGGTCACTCAGAGTTAATGAGTCCTGATGTGAATTGTTTAAAAGGAAAGTCTTTATGGAGGGAGAAAATTAGTAATTGGTCTTTAAAGAGTATTCAAAATCAGGCGCCTTACCATATTGATACCACATCAAGACTTACCAAAGCATTCTCATCGCAACGTTTCATCTCCCTAAATCTCAACAGAATAGAAAGTTCTTCTCCAAACCTAGTTTGTCACAAAGGAACGATGTCTTTCCCTTCCAAGAACTCTGAGCAGGTACGAACTAGGGTTTCTTCCAAAGAACACATTTCTAGTGCTCTTCCCGAGTCAGGTAACCCTAAACCCTCAACCACCGTGAATAAAACTGAAGCTAGGTCATCATCCTCTCAAGCTGTTGAGGAGAAGTTTGATGTAGACATGCATTTGGAACAACTTGCCACCAAAATCCTTGAGAAGGGGATACGGGTGAAAGGGATTTATGTCCCTTTAAGGCAAATGCCTGCTGAACAAGTCGACTCTCAAGGTGAGGACAAAAATCTTCAAAGACAAGCCCTGAGTCAAGAAGCTGAAGGTGAAGATCCTGATGACACTGATGTCAGCTTTGATGTCAGAACATCATCCCCTAGGAATGAAAGTCAAAGGGGTAAAGGGAAGGAACAGGTTGAGGTTATAGAGATTGAGGACTCATCTGATGATGATAGAATTGGAAGAAGGAAGGATAAGAAAAGGACTTCAGTTACAGACTCTCCAAAATCGTGGACCAAAGTTTCCAGGTTTGGCAAGAAGAGGAGAATCAAGGAAGAGTCAGATTCTGAGAGTGATGCTCAAGACATCAACCCAGCTACTAATCAAGTACCTGGTCACATCTTATCTCACTGTGCATCCAGGTGGGATTGTGTGAGCCAAAGAAGGATAGCACTGGAAAGAGAGGTAGTAGCAGAAGACTTAGAGTCTACTGAAATTGTAGACCTAATTAAGTGTGTTGGTCTCATAAGAACTATGTCAGGGTTGACTAACTGCTATGATAGACTGGTCAGAGAATTCATAGTTAATATCCCTGAATCTATAAATGACAGCAAGAGCCTAACCTTCAGAGGAGTTACCATCAGGGGTAAGTGTGTCTGGTTCTCTCCTAAAGTGATCAATGCATACTTAGGAAGAAGTGAGGACGATTATGGAGAATTAGAAGTCTCCAATAATGTTATATGCAAAGAAATCACTGGTGGTCAGTGTCATACCCCAAATTTTGACCACTAAGATTTCCCATCATTGTGCAAATCATCATCACAATATGGATGGACCATCATGCCTCACCAAATGCCTCAAGGGTTGTTGAGCATTCACTACAATCAAAATTAGGGTTTTAAGCCCTCTCAGAGCCTTAGACAAAGGATCAATCAAGGAATGACATGATCTTCAACTTGTCTAACCTCTCAAACATCCACAATGGATCAAAAAGTACTCCCACTTCAAGGATTAGGCACAAGGTTGCTCCCTTCTAGGTGGATCAAGTCTCAAGATCGCCAGTACCACCAAATTAGGGTTTTGGTCGACCAGGGCCTCTAGATGGAAAGTTTCATCTGGGCATAAGCCAAAGATCCAAAACACAACCTAATGTACTCCATGGAACCTCATGGACCCAATCATCAAGTCAATTTGACCTCAGGGGATGCATTCATCAAAAATCAGGAATTAGGGTTTCTTGACCTAATTCACCCCTAAGTTGACTTTTGGGACAAATCATGGGCCAAGACCTCAAGACATGATTTGAGGGTCTCTAATATACTATATTGATCCATTTGCAACAATGGATTAATCCAAGAAGCTTGAGCAACAAGTCTCAATTTCATCTGCACCACAATTAGGGTTTCACGAGGAAAATCAACTGTAACTTTGACTTTTGACCAGGACATGCTCCCAAACCCTAAGACATGATTCAATATACCCTATGACACTCTTGGAACATGTCCATCAAGTTTGATTTAGGTCAAGGACATGATTTCCTGAAGAATTGCACAGTTTGGAATTCATCTGATAAAAAGTCAACTGTGCACAAAAGTCAACTTTGACTTTTTGAGATTTTTCACCAAAATGGATTTTTAACCCTAAAATGATGTTAATGTATGATTTGAATCATCATTCATCAAGAAAAATCAAAGAAAGTGGGATAACTTGTAAAAGGGGTAACCATAAAACTTAGAAATTTTTCTAAGTTATGGAAAAAGTACCACTAATGCACTAACTTTGGAGGATCATAACTCCTAAACCACATGGCCATTTTTTCTCATCCAAAGATGGATTTGTAGCCCTCATTACCCTCTACAAAAACTTCAACTAGACCTAAGGCCAATTCATTAAGGATTTTGAGTTATGGAGTGATCAAAATCAAGAAATCACACTTTGTTCCAACACTTAGTGAGAATTTCACTAAGTCAAATTTTGCTTCACTTTTTGCCAAATGTAGAGGGATTTTTCACTTAGAATCAGAAGAGATCAAAATCAAACTTGTTCAAACAGTTGTTGTATCATGTAAGGGCTTTCCAAAATGGCCAAGAACATTGCCAAATTCAACTTACCCCATGAGATATGACATTGTCAAGTTGCCTTGCAAAAATCTGTCAAAGGCAAGACAGATTTTGCATTTTGGCTCAATTTGCCAAAATCAGCCAAATTCAAATGCTCCTATCCACTTGGACACATCTGAGGATTGAATCTAAAGGGGACAATCACTGAGCCAAGCCTCCAAAGTCCATGGAACAAGAAATAACATGTTGAACCTAGAATGGCCAAAATAGGGACAAGACTTCAATTTTGGAATGAGGCATTCAATGGAAGCATCAAGGTGGCATGGACTGAGCCATTCTCATCTGAAATCAGTCAAGACTTATCCAAGACCAAGGGGACCAAAGCTCTGTGCCCTAACCTCTAGTCAATGGCTAGAGGAGACTTGGATTTTCATTTGCCAACATTGGCCAAACCTACTTACCAGCTGCTGTCGCTACTCGAAAAATAGTCGACCGGAGGCAAAAAGGAAAGAAATAAAAGAGTCGCGATCGAACTTTATTTATCCCATGAGGGGAAGGGAAAACATCGAGAAAACCCAAAGAAAAAAGGATAAGATAGTCTCGCAACCAAATTATGGGTTCGGAAGCCGGTTATGCGAGGGAAAGGTATTAGCACCCCTCACATCCATCGTACTCGATGGGAACCATTTGCTTGTCTATGTGTAAGGATGTTTGCTAAGGAAATCGCTTTCTAAGAGTGTTCTAAAGAGGGAAAGAGAAGGTGATAACCAAAGAATGTGAAAGAAAATAAAAGAAAAGGTGGGGAAAAGAATAGGGGACTCAATAGGACTTCGCGGTCCTATGCCTACGTATTCCCTTGTGCAATGGGAAAGTCAGAGTCGACGTAGTTCGAAGGACTACGGGAGAAGAAAATGGAAGGGGGCTCGCCAAGATCGTTGCGATCTTGTGCCTACGTATCTTACATTCAGACGAGAATGAAGAATCAGATCAATTGTAGTTCGACCTATGATTTGTTGGTGTTTTTTATGGACGATGCTAACGTGCGGGTTCTAGCAGTTAGGTGTTTTGCGGCTCGCTCGTGGAGTCTTATGCGTTACCTGTTTGCGGTAGAACTGACGTAACATGTCCTTTTTGAAATGGTTGATTTTCGCCATCAAGGCAAGATGTCTCATTTGATTTGTTGAGATTGTTTTTAAGGGGTGAAATAAGTCCTCGGATAGGAACCCCTTCAGGTAGTACCCAATTCTTTATCTCAAAAGATTTATTGTGAAAATGGTGTGGCGAATATAGTCACGTCTTCGTATTGAAAGACGAGTATCGAGACCACACACTCTAAAGTGAGCACCCTATTACTCGGAGAGGAAGAGGTCTTCACCCAATCCTCTCTTTTTAGTTCAATACAAAGAGAACATATTCTCTTATTAAAGATGTTTTGAGTTTTAGATGGTAAGTGCTTTGCGACAGTGAACCCTAAAGGTAATGTCAAGCACTCGGGATAGGAGAAGGCCTTCGCCTAACCACTCCACGACCATCTAAGTTTATTGATAAAAGGTTTGAAAATGCACTTGGTACAAGACCAAGGTTTTTAGACACAAGGAGATGAAAAAAAGGTTTTGGAAAGAATGGGTGGAGAATATAGTCACGTCTTCGTATTGAAAGACGAGTATCGAGACCACACACTCTAAAGTGAGCATCTTAATACTCAAAGAGGAATAGGTCTTCACCCAATCCTCTCTTTTTAGTTCAATACAAAAAGAAGTTTTGAAAATGAGCACTTGGTACTAGACCAAGGTTTTTTGACTTTGGAAGAGAATGAAAATGAGAAATGAAATAGAAATCGAAATGACATCGAAAAGAAAATGGCCTCATATTGATCAAGATTTTGAATCGATTGAAGGAAATCAAGTAATCATGATTTTTGTTATATCATTGGCCCATAAAATAAAATCGAAAAGAAAGTAAAAAAACGAAGATGAAAACCAAGGCGAGAAATGAGAAGTAAATCAAGACATAAAATCTAAATAATAAATAAATAAATAAACTTGAAATCAACCAAAACCTAATTAAATTCTAGAAATAAAATATTTTGACTTTTTGATATTTATCATTTTTTGATTGTTTTTTATTAAAAAATAAAGGTTTAAATAAATATCTCTAATCATAGAAAATCAATAAACCTAAAAACTAATCTTAAAATTAATCTTAAACTTAAAATAACAAAACCTTTAATACTGATCCTAAGATTAAAATACTAAACCTAAAATAAAAATACTAAATCAAAAATTATAAAAACTAAATAACTAACAAAAAGAAAATGTGGTAAAGAAGCAAATGGGCTTGAAGCCCATGTTACAGCCCCACGGGGCGCCTTGGTATGACAAAAACGAACCCGGCCCGGTTTAAATCTTAAAAGGGGTTATGTGAAAACCCTAGAAAATCTCACGGCCGCTGCAAACAACAGGGGAGGGCAAGATTTCACTCCAAAACACGCTCATCACTCTAAAAAAAACGAAAGTACAACCAACAACACAGTTTATACTCCTCGAAGATAAATGGATCGAAACAAATCGTGAAGGTCCTCCAACCTTCTTCGCGTGAACGAAGCTCGACCTCTATCTCACCCTTGGTCTCGATTTCTTTCTCACAGCAGTCCTCTCTCTGTTTGCGAATCCCAAATCTTCTTGCCCAAATCACTTCCGCTCACGTTGAGGTTTGTGTTCTTGTTTGTTTCGATTCCGTCTCTCGGTTCAGTTTTTCTTTTCGATTCACCGATCTCTCTCTCAATCGCGGCGGCGCGGCGTTGTGGTGATGGGAGTTTTTTGGTTGTTGGTGGTGATATGGAGCTACTGGTGGTTGGACGGATGGTGGCGTGAGAAATGATGAACGATGGTTATGTTTGGTTATGGAAGTTACAGTGGTTGTGAAGTAGTGGTCGTGAGTTTGGTTGAGTTTGGAACGGGTGAAGAAGAGAGTTGGGTTGAAGAAGGTTTGTGAAGTATGTATTCTCGCAGAAAAATTTGAGGGAGGTCACGGTTTGAGCGATGGCGGAAGCTCGCGGTGGAGTTTTGGTGAGTTACTGAAAGCTTCTCTTTTAAGGGTTTGTTGTTTTTTAATCAAAGACTAGTGGTGAGAAATTGCTTAGAACTCCACCCCGATTTCTTTCTGCCTCTCCCCTTTTATGCAGATTAGAATTTTTTTGATTTTGTCCTGTTGCTGCTTGTGTTGTTGCTTTCATTGCAGGCTGTTGTTGTTTGTTGGTGGTTGAATTGTCATTGTTGCTTGTAACAGGCTTGTGCAGACCTTAGACGGTTGTGGCGTGATGCTTTGGTTTGCAGCTTATGTGCAGAGCTCGTACTGTTTGGTTTAGAAGTGGAGCAGGCTATTGCACAAGTTACTTTGTTTTGATTCTTGTAAAAAAAGTACTTCCCTTGCCTGCGTTTTCTTTTGTAGTTTGTGGGGTCAGGCTTGAGTTTGGAGAATGACAATTGCTTAGGAGTTGTGCTGCAGTGTATTACATTGTGGGTCTTTGGAGTGTAAACTTTTGGGCACATTGCATTGTAGCATGTATATAAAAAGTTTATGGAAAAGTGAAATGGACTTGTGAAAAAAAGATGAAATAAATCAAATAAACTTAAATGAATCTAATTAGCAAAAATAATAGAAGAAAATGATTAAGTGAATAAAATCCTAATTATAAGAACAAATTTAGATTAATTTCAAATTAAATAATAAAAATAATAAAAAATAATAATTAAATAAATAAAGTTAACTAAAATCCTAATTACATAAACAAATCTAGATTAATTTTAAATTAAATAATGAAAATAATAAAAGAAAATGATTATATAAATAAAGTTAAATGAAATCCTAATTATCTAAACTAAATCTAGATTAATTTTAAATTAAATAAATAATGAAAATAATAAAAGAAAATGATTTTATAAATAAAGTTAAATGAAATCCTAATTATCTAAACTAAATTAAAATTACTTTAACTAAAAAAAAAACTAAGTTAATTCTAAATTAATTAAAGGATTTTTTAACTAAAAAATACTAATAAAATGAATAAAAGCGAATAAAAAATTGGGTATCGAAATTCCCGAAAATGAAGAAAGATTGCACAAAAATTATCAGCGTGGAATAGAACACTCGGAAAGATACAACGTTTGGTCCGATTTTGCAATTAGTCGGGACTGACTTTCAATTTGACTGATTCGTCTGTAAATCAGAGAATTCTACCCCGATTGACAATTTAAACAGTATGCACGATGAAAGGCATGTTATGCTATGCGAATGATGCGAAATGAAAATTAAGGCTGATGAATGCAAGTTAGGACCTAATGGAATGCATAGATGATGAAAATGATATGATATGCAAGGCTAGGGTTAGGGTGAAAATGAGCGTGTGACAGATGCCCTTATTTAATCTTCTTGGACTTGAAGGTGAGGGTGACAGAGGCTTTCTTACAGTCAAGGTACAAGGAGATTAAATACAAGAATACTCAGAATTTTCAGCCGGAAAAGGAATGGAAAGTAGATGAATAAGTGGGATGGCTTGAAAAGGCATCTGTCAATAGGACGAGGTAATTGGTTATGAGGGATATATTGATATGCTTGAGATGTAATGCGGAATGATCATGAGTGCTTTGCCAGTCTTGAAAGGGGAGACATCCCTGTAGGATCCTGAGGACATACATAAAAGGTTACGAGATATTCCTTCTACGAAAGGTAGATAAGACTCTAGAAAAAAGGATGAGATATTCCTTCCACAAAAGGTAGAAAGGACTCAAGAAATAAAATATTACAAGAGATATTCCTCATACGAAAGGTAAAGAGGACTCAAGAAATAAAAAGTGAGATATTCCTCCTACGAAAGGTAGAGAGGACTCAAGAATAAAGGATGGTGAGATATTCCTCCTACGAAAGGTAAAAAGGACTCAGGAAATAAAGGATTACGAGAGATATTCCTCATACGAAAGGTAAAGAGGACTCAAGAAATAAAAAGTGAGATATTCCTGCTACGAAAGATAGAGAGGACTCAAACAGTAAGCAATGGGGGGACAATGTCCACAAGAATGCCCCTATCCTCTACAAGAACTGGCTAAACAAACGTGCAAATGATGCAAAAATGTATGCAAAATGCTGGGGATATGAGGATACGGATTGATGGTCGTGCCAAGTGAGGTTGGGCTTAGGTTTTGGGTGCCAAGGATGGTTGGGCTTGCTGGGGAAAAGAAGATAGGTAAGGTGAAGGATACCAATCGAAGATGGCTTTTAAATGGGTTACTAGACGAGAACTGGTTTTTAACGGGTAGACTACCAGGCGAGAACTGGTGGCAAAAGGTTAAGTTGTCAGACGAGAACTGACTTTATGGTTGGCTAGACAGGAACTAGACTTTGAAACGGTGCTTACCAGACGAGAACTGTTTTTATGGTTTTGTTTTTTCAGACGGGAACTGGTTTTATGGTTTGCCAGACGAGAACTGGACTTTAAAGTTGTGAAAATAGGGTGGATCCTGTATCTGGTTAAGGGTGCCGAGCATGTTCGGGCTTATGGTGGGAGGTGCCAAGATGGTTGGATTTTGGTTGGTGTGCCAAGTATGATTGGGCTTTGGGTTGGATGGGGAATGAGCTTAACTTCCCGACATTCGAAACCTGACGATGCTACGATCGAATGATAGATGCGGATGCTTCTGATGCTCCAAGTTTGGTCCTTTGCAGAAGTTGTGCTTGCTCCTAAGAGAATCTCACTTTTAACTGAGACGCCATGATGGCTTTGCAAACGACAGTATGAGCGTAGCGACACGACTAGTGCATGTTGGTTGCGCTTTTGCTCTGCCCCAAGGCTCTTTGACACTTGTTGCAAACTCAACATTTACTGGTGCCTGACAGGGTCAACTTGACCAATCTTGAAATTGTAGAGGAAATCTGCCCCATTGCAATTCATCTGCCCCAGTCTGTAGGGTTTTTGAATGAATCCTCCTCGAATAGAAACTTTGGGGATGGCTATACCATGACATGTCTTGAGATAATTTGCCCCAGTGTCTGAATCTTTAATAGTCAGCCTTTGCTTGAGTCTCTTGAAGGACTTGCCCCAGAATGAGCGTTGAAGCGACTTAACTTGTGTTAATTAAGCATCGGAGAGATTTGTCTTCAGTCACAAAAACCTCTCGACAACCTACCGTTGGCAGGTGGAGTCTTGAAATGATTCTCTGCTCAACTGACTCTTGAATGCTTTGTTCCAGATTCACAAGGTTATGAGAAGGTTTTGATTCGAGCCAGCACCAACGAATGATCAAGTTTCTCTCTGAATGTACTTTGTCAGAATCTTTTTGATGTCAAGTACTTGCTTGTAGTTAAAATTGTTTGCTTAGAAATGGTAATTTTAATGCGACGATCATGCAGGTTTTGAAAGAAATCACTTATTGGAATGATGTGATAGTGTGTGACGAATGGACCATTAGTCCAAACGCAGTGTTGATTTACTGGTGTGAAAGGTATAGCAAGAAGAATGATACCATTGCTAAAAATTAGCAAATATGCCGGGATTCAGTTTACGCAACCTTGCTTTAGTACGCTTTCAGAATAAACCCCACCTCAATTAGGTCTTTCGAAGGTTGTAATGTGGTCTGGTTCACAGTTATTTGAAACAAAGGATATTAGGCTCAAATTTTGATTTGTACCCACCCCTTCTTCGTGATATCTCCAGTCCTACATTCAGTTATACTACACACATTTATCTTCCAAAAGGGTTGACGGTGTAAGGGCGAAGATTCAAAGTTGGCTTGGAATGGTAGTCACCTTATTTTGTTTTGATGGATGACAGTGACCTTTTTAATCCACATTGGTGGCCACTGAATCGAGTTTTGCTTTTGCTGAGGATTTGAGGGCCTCTTTTGCTTTATTTATTTTTTGATCCCCAACTTTTGCATGGACCGACTTCACTTTTCGACTCCATCGGGATTGCCCTAATTTTGCCTAAGTTTTCTCTTTGGGGTGGCGGACTTAGCGGGCTATCTTCTTTTTTTTTTTAAGGGTCATGACTGCCAAGTCTTTGGTCTTTAAAGAATAATCGCCATAACAAGAGGTTTCATCTTGAAGTTTGAATGTGTAATCAGGATAACTGAACACTACCCATGCCCCAGGTTAAGCGTAAGGGTTTAGAAATCCGAAGGAAACTCCTACTTCTAGGCTCGAAGGGGTTGACTAGGGACTAACTCCTTATCTCTCCAATGTTTAGGGGATTTGAAACAATGCATATACATCATCAGCGAGATTTTATCCGAAAGCATACTATTAGCAATTATGAGTATTTCATTTTCATCATCCTCCCTCAAATCTTTACTAAGACAACAACTGATAAAGGGAGTGAAATATGGAAATTTTTTGTGATTTTTTTGCAATATATGAGAAAAAATGAGTGGATACGAATGGAGTTGTTCAAAAAAAAGCACGTTCAATATATTAACAATACCATTAATAAACAACAATGTCTAAAAGCAAATAGAACTTAACAGGAAAGAAAGTACAAATACAAAGAAATGACAAGATCTTAAAATTGCCAGCATTGGGGACTGGGCTTTTCTTTCTTGATTCGCTGTTGGACTAGCTTTCTTGCTCATCAAGACCAGTATCATAGCCTCCTTCACATACTCCTAGAATCTTCTTCCATAACCGAAACGGACGAACTCGCCTGACCAGATGAAGAGTTAACTTGAAGGCCTCGAGGCGTCACTGAGATCAACTTGGACTCAATCATATCTTGAATCTTGTGCTTGAGTGTCTTACAATATTCAGTTGAATGCCCAATTGCGCCACAATGGAATTCACATCGGGCGTTAGCGTCAAATTCTGGTGGATATGGAAAAGGCACCGGTTTCAACCCTTTTGGCACTAACAATCCTCGTTTGATAAAATCTGGCAACACCTGACTATAGGACATCGGTAGTGGAGTAAACTGTGTCTCTAGCCTTCTCGGTCTTTGTTGCCTCTTCTGGGAGCAGCTCTGTTGTGGATACTGATTTGGGCGTCCACCCTGTCCATACGCTTTTCTCTTCAGATTTGGTTGGGGAACACGCAAAGGTTGCTGCCGAGGAGGTTCCAGAACTTTTGATCGTGGAATATGCCCTTGTCCGGAGGTAGATTCGGGAGAAAGAGAAGGAGCGTCCATCCTTTTTGCAGCATTTGGGGTTGGATTTCCTTGCTCCTTCGTGCCACCTGGCGTAAACTTGATCATCTTTGAATCAATGAGCTCTTGGACCTTGTACTTGAATTTCTTACAGTCCTCCATGCTATGTCCAAGTGCTCCAGAATGGAAATCGCACCTAGTATTCTCATTATAGCCAGGAGGAATCTTTGTGGGAGGATGTTCCAAAGTACATAGCTTAACTAGCTGAAGCTTGAGCAAGTGTTGGAGTAGCTGCGCATATGGCATTGGAATTGGATCAAACTTCTTCTCGGGCTCCCTCGACCTCTGCTCAGATTCTCTGCTATTAGGATTCCCTTGGGGAACAGGAAATGGCTGCTGATGACAGGGAGATTCTGAAACCCTGGCTTACGGAGTAAACCCATAAGGTAATTCATGATTTGGGAGAGACTCCACGGGAAGAGGAGGAACAACAGCTTCTGTTTTAGCATCAGGTGTAGGATTGCCTTCTTTCCTTAACGCTGACTTTAGGAGTTCCACGATCAGGCTCATCTGAGTCTTCAATTGTCTAACCTCCTCCCTTAGCAATTTCTGACCTTGGAATAAAGCTTGTATGTCCACCATGAACTGCCCCATCTGGGCCCCATCTGAGTACGCATCTCCACCAACTCCGCTTGTAATTGCTCCATGATCCTCTTCTGGCTGCTTTGAGTCCAAAATACGAGCGTCGGGAAGTCAATCTGCGAGTTAAGGTTAGAGGATGGATGAACTCACGGTTCAAGGTCGGAGAAAGATATGCCAAATGATGCAAGATGGAAATGCAATGTTATGAATGCAACAAGACATGGGATCAAAGATCGCTGAGTCAGGGGTTCGCAACAGGTATCAAGGTCACAGATTCTGCAGGACAACACAACAAGATATCCGTCACCTCGGGTAGGTTATCTATTGGTTTACAACAGGGCATTCCACGGGCTTTCAAACAAGGTCCCATGCACTAGCCCTCAAAAGTTTTCCATCATAACGACGATTCGTAAGATGGTAATCCCTTCAAAGGATGAGCACAGAGTTATGCCTTAGTAACCTTTGGAATAGGGTTCTAAAAGTCCTCAGAATCACGGACTCCCAGGTCGGAAACAAAGATGCCATTACGACTGATCGTAAGACATAATCATTCCCAAAGGGGCCTCATCTAATCGGTGGAAGTCAAACCAACTCGACGAGTCCTAAGTCTCGCAAATCAGTAAGCAACCACCTCCTAGCTTAGTGTATACTCGAAAAGCTCGGGTAGAAAGCCTTTCTCCTCACAACCATCCCCAATAAACCCAACAGATAAGAGAACACAATAATAAGGAAATAAAAGCAAACAAATCACACAAACGACAAACAAACTAGGCTTGGCTTGCTAGGGTGAACCAGTTCCCCAGCAGAGTCGCCAGCTGTCGCTACTCGAAAAATAGTCGACCAAAGGCGAAAAGGAAAGAAACAGAAGAGTCTCCATCGAACTTTATTTATCCCATGAGGGGAAGGGAAAACATCGAGAAAACCCAAAGAAAAAAGGATAAGATGGTCTCGCAACCAAATTATGGGTTCGGAAGCCGGTTATGTGAGGGGAAGGTATTAGCACCCCTCACATCCATCGTACTCGATGGGAACCATTTGCTTGTCTATGTGTAAGGATGTTTGCTAAGGAAATCGCTTTCTAAGAGTGTTATAAAGAGGGAAAGAGAAGGTGATAACCAAAGAATCTGAAAGAAAATAAAAGAAAAGGTGGGGAAAAGAAGAGGGGACTCAATAGGACTTCGCGGTCCTATGCCTACGTATTCCCTTGTGCAATGGGAAAGTCAGAGTCGACATAGTTCGAAGGACTATGGGAGAAGAAAATGGAAGGGGGCTCGCCAAGATCGTTGCGATCTTGTGCCTACGTATCTTACATTCGGACGAGAATGAAGAATCAGAGCAATCATAGTTCGACCTACGATTTGTTGGTGTTTTTTATGGACGATGCTAACGTGTTTTGCGGCTCGCTCGTGGAGTCTTATGCGTTACCTGTTTGCGGTAGAACGGACGTAACATGTCCTTTTTGAAATGGTTGATTTTCGCCATCAAGGCAAGATGTCTCATTTGATTTGTTGAGATTGTTTTTAAGGGGTGAAATAAGTCCTCGGATAGGAACCCCTTCGGGTAGTAACCAATTCTTTATCTCAAAAGATTTATTGTGAAAATGGTGTGGCGAATATAGTCACGTCTTCGTATTGAAAGACGAGTATCGAGACCACACACTCTAAAGTGAGCACCCTATTACTCGGAGAGGAAGAGGTCTTTACCCAATCCTCTCTTTTTAGTTCAATACAAAGAGAACATATTCTCTTATTAAAGATGTTTTGAGTTTTAGATGGTAAGTGCTTTGCGACAGTGAACCTTAAAGGTAATGTCAAGCACTCGGGATAGGAGAAGGCCTTCGCCTAACCACTCCACGACCATCTAAGTTTATTGATAAAAGGTTTGAAAATGCACTTGGTACAAGACCAAGGTTTTTAGACACAAGGAGATGAAAAAAAGGTTTTGGAAAGAATGGGTGGAGAATATAGTCACGCCTTCGTATTGAAAGACGAGTATCGAGACCACACACTCTAAAGTGAGCATCTTAATACTCGAAGAGGAATAGGTCTTCACCCAATCCTCTCTTTTTTGTTCAATACAAAAAGAAGTTTTGAAAATGAGCACTTGGTACTAGACCAAGGTTTTTTTACTTTGGAAGAGAATGAAAATGAGAAATGAAATAGAAATCGAAATGACATCAAAAAGAAAATGGCCTCATATTGATCTAGATTTTGAATCGATTGAAGGAAATCAAGTAATCATGATTTTTGTTATATCATTGGCCCATAAAATAAAATCGAAAAGAAAGTAAAAAAAACGAAGATGAAAACCAAGGCGAGAAATGAGAAGTAAATCAAGACATAAAATCTAAATAATAAATAAATAAATAAACTTGAAATCAACCAAAACCTAATTAAATTCTAGAAATAAAATATTTTGTCTTTTTGATATTTATCATTTTTTGATTGTTTTTTATTAAAAAATAAAGGTTTAAATAAAAATCTCTAATCATAGAAAATCAATAAACCTAAAAATTAATCTTAAAATTAATCTTAAACTTAAAATAACAAAACCTTTAATACTGATCCTAAGATTAAAATACTAAACCTAAAATAAAAAGACTAAATCAAAAATTATAAAAACTAAATAACTAACAAAAAGAAAATGTGGTAAAGAAGCAAATGGGCTTGAAGCCCATGTTACAGCCCCACGGGGCGCCTTGGTATGACAAAAACGAACCCGGCCCGGTTTAAATCTTAAAAGGGGTTATGTGAAAACCCTAGAAAATCTCACGGCCGCTGCAAACAACAGGGGAGGGCAAGATTTCACTCCAAAACACGCTCATCACTCTAAAAAAAATGAAAGTACAACCAACAACACAGTTTATACTCCTCAAAGGTAAATGGATCGAAACAAATCGTGAAGGTCCTCCAACCTTCTTCGCGTGAACGAAGCTCGACCTCTATCTCACCCTTGGTCTCGATTTCTTTCTCACAGCAGTCCTCTCTCTGTTTGCGAATCCCAAATCTTCTTGCCCAAATCACTTCCGCTCACGTTGAGGTTTTTGTTCTTGTTTGTTTCGATTCCATCTCTCGGTTCAGTTTTTCTTTTCGATTCACCGATCTCTCTCTCAATCGCGGCGGCGCGGCGTTGTGGTGATGGGAGTTTTTTGGTTGTTGGTGGTGATATGGAGCTACTGGTGGTTGGACGGATGGTGGCGTGAGAAATGATGAACGATGGTTATGTTTGGTTATGGAAGTTACAGTGGTTGTGAAGTAGTGGTCGTGAGTTTGGTTGAGTTTGGAACGGGTGAAGAAGAGAGTTGGGTTGAAGGAGGTTTGTGAAGTGTGTATTTTCGCAGAAAAATTTGAGGGAGGTCACGGTTTGAGCGATGGCGGAAGCTCGCGGTGGAGTTTTGGTGAGTTACTGAAAGTTTCTCTTTTAAGGGTTTGTTGTTTTTTAATCAAAGACTAGTGGTGGGAAATTGCTTAGAACTCCCCCCCCCCCCCCCCCCCCCCCCGATTTCTTTCTGCCTTTCCCCTTTTATGCAGATTAGAATTTTTTTGATTTTGTCCTGTTGCTGCTTGTGTTGTTGCTTTCATTGCAGGCTGTTGTTGTTTGTTGGTGGTTGAATTGTCATTGTTGCTTGTAACAGGCTTGTGCAGACCTTGGACGGTTGTGGCGTGATGCTTTGGTTTGCAGCTTATGTGCAGAGCTCGTACTGTTTGGTTTAGAAGTGGAGCAGGCTATTGCACAAGTTACTTTGTTTTGATTCTTGTAAAAAAAGTACTTCCCTTGCCTGCGTTTTCTTTTGTAGTTTGTGGGGTCAGGCTTGAGTTTGGAGAATGACAATTGCTTAGGAATTGTGCTGGAGCGTATTACATTGTGGGTCTTTGGAGTGTAAACTTTTGGGCACATTGCATTGTAGCATGTATATAAAAAGTTTATGGAAGTGAAATGGACTTGTGAAAAAAAGATGAAATAAATCAAATAAACTTAAATGAATCTAATTAGCAAAAATAATAGAAGAAAATGATTAAGTGAATAAAATCCTAATTATAAGAACAAATTTAGATTAATTTCAAATTAAATAATAAAAATAATAAAAGAAAATAATTAAATAAATAAAGTTAACTAAAATCCTAATTACATAAACAAATCTAGATTAATTTTAAATTAAATAATGAAAATAATAAAAGAAAATGATTATATAAATAAAGTTAAATGAAATCCTAATTATCTAAACTAAATCTAGATTAATTTTAAATTAAATAAATAATGAAAATAATAAAAGAAAATGATTATATAATTAAAGTTAAATGAAATCCTAATTATCTAAACTAAATTAAAATTACTTTAACTAAAAAAAAAAACTAAGTTAATTCTAAATTAATTAAAGGATTTTTTAACTAAAAAATACTAATAAAATGAATAAAAGCGAATAAAAAATTGGGTATCGAAATTCCCGAAAGTGAAGAAAGATTGCACAAAAATTATCAGCGTGGAATAGAACACTCGGAAAGATACAACGTTTGGTCCGATTTTGCAATTAGTCGGGACTGACTTTCAACTTGACTGATTCGTCTGTAAATCCGAGAATTCTACCCCGATTGACAATTTAAGCAGTATGCACGATGTAAGGCATGTTATGCTATGCGAATGATGCGAAATGAAAATTAAGGCTGATGAATGCAAGTTAGGACCTAATGGAATGCATAGATGATGAAAATGATATGATATGCAAGGCTAGGGTTAGGGTGAAAATGAGGGTGTGACAGCTGCCATTCACTATTCCTTGCAAAACAAACTTGCTCTACTATAAATAGAGCTCAATTGTGATCAGTTTCAGTACACCAAAGCCATCAAACAGATGCTTTCCTCAAAATCTCTTCTTTCACTCCAATTTTGCCTTCTAAGGCAAGTCACTATCGGGTTTTGAGTTTGAGAGCTTTTCCAATCAAACCAATCACTCACACACCTCACATACATCACATATGAGCTGATCAAACACTTAGATCACTTCTGAAACACCAATTTCACCAAATCACCAGCTGGTTGCTCAAATTTTCAATCAAGTTGCAGCCGAGGTACCACAAATTGATCCAGCCAATTTCAATCAAGTCCAAGCATTCAAACACACTCCATAGGGTGTAGGGAAGCTGTTCAGATCATCACCACTCATCTATAACACCTCCAAATTAAAAATCACATTGCACTTGTTGTCACGGCTTAGAGGTAAGCATATACTTGGTCATCTCTCAATCTATGCATATTTCCTCGCACAATAATTTGGCCATATGTTCATAATCATGCATGAAATGTTTTCCCTCAATTAATTGCATTGTTTGAATCGTGTATAAAAAATCCTAGCCTTCATGCAGAAATTAGGGTTCTTGAGGTTTCTTCGTGATTTCATGTTTTATGTTTAATTTAAATGAAATTAAGTGTTATAGACATGATCGTGAGGTTGAGACGAGCATAATGATATGTGGATTGCATGGTATAATCAAGTATTCAGTGAGATTGAGGAGAAAATGCAAATCAGCCAAACCCAGAACACGCGCGTGTTCTTGGTGTGTTCTTGGCGCCATTTTTGAACAATTCAAATATTTGAATTTTGTGATTTTATTTAATTGATTCAAAAATTAATTTCTCTCTGAGTTTTAATGATTTTGAGTTGATTCTTTTTTTAATAATTCACAAAAATGTTAAAATATTTTATTTTATCAAAAAATCCCAAAAATATTATTTATTTCATATAATTGATATTTTTGCAAAGAATTAATATTTTAATTGTTTTTGACATATTAAATATTTTTTCTACATTGATTTTGCAACTTTTAATGCTTTCTAATTATTTTGTAGGTCAATACTTAATTTTTGAAGCATTAATCCAAAATCACAATTTGTTTTTCACATGTTAAACAATTTTGATCATTTTAATTGAATTTTTATTCAATTAAATACATTTTTGAAAACAAATTAGGGTTTTTGGATTAATTCAACCCTCATAAATCATTTTCAAAACATTTTGGGCCTCTTGAGAGAGTGTAAGACCCAACCCACTTGTACAGAAATATTTTGGGCCTCATTCGTTGTATAAGTCCCCCTGTACATTTTCAAATAAACGGCACGATCATCGCCCTTTTTAAAAATAACCCTGGGCCTCTCCTTGAGCTATAAGACCCATTCAAACTTTTTGGGCCTCTAATAGAGTGTAAGACCCAATCCCCTTTTAACCAAAATCACTTTGGGCCTCACTTATTGTATAAGTCCCTCCGCGTTAAAAGAAAATCTCTGCGCGATCGCCATTTTAAACGGAAAAATCATCTGGGCCGACCCTCGTGTTATAAGCCCCACTCTTTTTCTTTAAACTTTTTGGGCCTCTTGATAGAGTGTAAGACCCATCCCTTTGTACAGCAAACCATCTTGGGCCACAGTCACTTGTATAAGTTCCTCTGTACAAATTCAACAGTGCGCTCACTGATAAAACCCTGGGCCTCTCCTTGAGCTGTAAGCCCCAAAACTTTCCTTTTCAAAGCACTTTCTCCTTTGATTTTGAATATACTGTTGTTTTCAATCTTTCTTTGTTGAACAACTAACCAAACAGCCTGGAAGCTCTACAACCAAGTAAGTGGTTATCGCTTTCATTTACCGCTTTCATATACATATAACTGTATTGTGGGGCTGTTTCACTGTAAGTCTTCTTTCATAAACTCATATCAACTGTGTAATAATAGTATAGATATTTCGAGTTTCCCCGGCAACTACCTCTAGAATTAGGTGACGCCATCTCGTTTATTCGTAGAAATAGACAACTAGATCCCCAATAGGATCACCAGATACAGTCTTCTCTTCGGCTGTCCTCATTAGGAATTGTCAAGAAACTCTACTCCCAGAGATGAATGTATTCTCCGTGAATGGCATCTTTGAGTTTCTTCCAAATTCTCGAATTTTCCTGACTTTGATCTATTCTCGGTGAATAGCATTGCCTTGAATTTCTCGGGGTTTGGGGACCCACGGGCTTCTTAAAAGCATCGGCCTCCTCTTGGGCATCGTACAAGGACCCACAGGCTTCCTAAAAGCAACCCCGCCTCCTCTTGGGCATAGTACAAGGACCCTATGGCTTCTTAGAACTATTCACAGCCTCCTCTTAGGCTTCGTATAATGATCTCTTCCTCCGGGAATGATAGCCTTCTCTTGGGCTTAGTACAAGGACCCGTCGACTTCTTAAAAGTTTCCAGCCTCCTCTTGGGCTTCGTACAAATTGTCCCGATGACCTCCTAGAGGTATAGGAACAGAACTTAATCATCTTCATAGAACAGTCCTTTCATAGAGTCTACTACTGTTTCTCAAAGCATAGTACAAGAGATAAAACTCTAGACTTGGACGGTCTAATCTCCTTGAGTCTCAAAGACATTCTCAAGTGACCCCTTCGTTAAATAGGAAGGAAACCCGCAAACTCGGACAGTCTGAATACCCTTCGGATTCCCGCTTGCTTAAAGAACAGGAATAACCCAGATCCTTGAATCAAAACCATGAGTACAATGTTGCTCATATAAGAACTGATTTTCTCTTTTAAAATCAGTATACCGGACCTGTCACTCAACTGAAACAGTCATCATAGCCTCCTCTTGGGCTTTGTACAATGATTCTCCCCAGCGGAGTCAAACAATGTTTAGCCTCTCTCTCGGGCTTTGTACGAGACACATAAGAGACTCCCTCATTGAGTCAATCACCCTTTCACCTCCATCTTGGGCTTCATACGAGATACAACAAAAAAGGTTCTTATTGAGCCAAACAGTCAAATAGCCTCCATCTCGGGCTTTATACGAGATACCAAAAGATTCCCTCGTTGAGTCAAAACCTTTTAGTCTCTCTCTCGGGCTTTGTACGAGACACATATCAGCCTCCTCTTAGGCTTTGTATAAGAAAACCACTGGTTGATCCAATCAACCTTTTAGCGTCAAAGCTGTGCCTCATTCACAGTACACAAACATCAAACAACTCCCTTCATCTAATCGCTGTAAGCGGCAAGCCTCTGGATCATCTATATCCACGCCACTGTCCCTCTTTTAGCATGTGAAATTCCTAAGGAAAGATAGCATTGCTCTACACTGAGTTAAAGTCTTCTCCTTCAGGTTAAAATCCCCTATAAAGGAAATTATGGCATTGCCGGATCCGCGTATCCCGGTTAAAGTAATTCTCCTTTATAAAATAGTTGTGACATATAACCTCCTCTTTAGAGATGACAAATTCTCTCTAAAGACGACACCCTTCAGCTTCACATCTTGGGCTTTGAACAAGATACAAATAGACCTTTCAGCTTCATATCTTGGGCTTTGAACAAGATACAAACTACCTTTCGCTTCACGTCTTGGGCTTTGAACAAGACACCAAAACAACCATTTCCTCCCATAGAATAGGACGAACTACAAACGCTCTGATTTCCCTATTTTGGACAAACGAGAATACATAGGCATAAGATCGAAAGAAAAGATCTTAGCGAGCACACTAAACAAAAACCCAAAATCCCATATCAAAAGCAGTAATCAAAAAGCACCAGTCCTAAACATCCTAATCCTTGTTCCCCGCCAGAAATCCTATGTCTAGATAAAAAGAAAGAAACCGTATTGGCGAAAATACAAATAACCAGTACAAAGGCCCCCCCCACATTGATAGCATTCGTAACCTAACAGACCGCTGTTTAAACTCAGTATGCAAGCAAGGTTAATTGGAGACATCTATTTCCCTTCCTTATTCAGCTCACAATAGGATAAAAAATGAATCGACCTGTAGTTTAAGCTCAACCGCAGAGAGCGATCAGCGCTTAAGAACCGCGTCCAAAATCGCTCGCTACAGTCAGGTAGATGTTTGGCCCGAAAAAGGAAAGCTGTTAGCCAGTTGGTTGAGTGTCAAATATGCCATTCTGCACAGAATAGTTGTTGTCAACTGGGTTCCTACTAGTCACAAGACCACGATTTCTGTTGGATTGGGGAAGATAATTTATGCAGTTGGGACAAAGCAAAGAATTGACTATGGCTCCTACATCTATGATCATACTATTAAGCATGCTGCTACAAATAATGTGAAGATGCCCATTGCTTTTCCCTCTCTCATTTGTGGAATTGTCTTGTCTCAACATCCTGGAATTCTACAGCAGTCAGATGTTGCTTGCAAAAGGAAGCCTGCCTTGTCACTCCATTCCAAGTTGTTTGAAGTAAAACATGTTCCTGACAGTGTCAAGACATCTGCTTCAACATCACAACAGTCACCAGCCAAGACTGGGTTGATTACAGAACTAGAGGAGGCTTGCAAGGAGTTAGGTGAAGTCATAAGAGTTAGTACTGAAAGGAAACTAAAATTTGAAAGACTTGTCATGACACTGAGAATGGAAGCAAAGGAATGTGAAGCAGCCAATACAAGGAAGGATGTTGATGATGTACCTGGTGATGAAGAAGATGATGATCTCAGCTCAGATAATTCAAGCTTTTAATGTTTGCCTTCTTATTTAGTAGTGTTAGCTTCAATTTATGTCTTTGTTTCAGCACTTAATGTGCTTGGTTATGTAATTTGAATATTGTGCTGTTATATGCACTAGTTTTGTTTTTAGTTTCCTTCTATGATTTGTTTTGCCTGGTTGCTAACTGTGAGGCTAACAATGAGAGCTAGGGTGTACTGACTATAGTTAATAGGGCTTCTAACTGAAGTTTGCCTAATTATGGCTAAAAAGGGGGAGAAAATAGACAAGAGAGTCAAGAGTAGCTAAGATAGTCAAGAGTATCAAAGAGTGTTACTGCCAAATGCTGCTAATGTGATGCAGATATTAAGGGGGAGATAAATTGATGCTGCTAAAAGTAAAACGTGTTTAGACTGGGCTAGTGATGCAGAAGAGTGCAGACATAAAGGGGGAGAAAAGTGCTGCACATTGTGAGCTACTGAACAGCTGTGATGCTGGTTCATATTCTTGAGGGGGAGCACCAATTGGTTGTTGTCAAGAATGAAGATGGTGCTGCAGTAGCTCAAGTGATGAAGACAAGTGATGAAGACTATGAGTGTTGTCAAACTGCTGCTGATGGAGTTTCAAATTTTTGAAGTTATTCCGCTGCTGAAGTCTCTGAAGATGCAGAGTGCAGAGATTGTTTTAGCCAAAATTAGCCAAAGGGGGAGATTGTTAGTTCTTGGATTGGCTGGAATTTTGGTAAAACAAAGTATGTTCAATGTTGATGTCAAGGTGCTGATGTTGCAACATTGAAGTCTTAACACTGGGCTGTGTTAAGTAATTAATTGCTGAAGTTGGATGTCTGATGTCACATAGGTGATGTTGTAACATCAGATCTGCAGAATTAACAACAGCAGGCTGTGATGTTGTTAGGGTTGTGTATTAGCTGGAATTGTGGAGAGCAAGCTGTCTCATTGGATACGAATATCTTGGGACAGATATTTGTTGCTGCATAGGAGATCTGGTGCAGATTTGTAGGAGATTTAAAAGGTTGAAGATTTAAAAAGATTTTAGGAGAAAATCTGTTTTAAATATTCAGTTTTAAATAACAAATCTGGGAGATATTGTAGCAAGTCCAAGACCAATTCAAGGAGCTATATAAAGCGCACAAGACCAAAGGAAAAAGCGACAAAAAACATTCATAAGATCAGGAGTTGGACGCTTAGTGTCTAAAGTTTGTTTAGAGTGCTTGTATTTACACTATTCTAGGGGTTGAATAGGTGTTGAGTTTCTATCCTCTCTAGAAGCCGTGAAGCAATAGAGAGTGGTTGCTTGATCAAAGCTGTGAAGTAAGATCAAGGTTACTCAAAGTGGGTTCTTTGAGTGTTTGTAAGGGATTGAGTGGTGTTCTCATACCTAAGTGGTTTCTTAGGTAGGAAGTCATTAGTAGAGTATAAGTTTAGGAGATTGTCAACGGGTTGTTGAGTCTGTAAATTATATCTACAAGTAGTGAATTCCATCCCTGGCTTGGTAGCCCCCAGAGTAGGTTGGTTGTAACCGAACTGGGTCAACAATTCTTGGTGTTATTTTACTGTTATTGTTGTCCATTGTGCAGAGTGTGTTGTTGTGACATCACACCTTAACATCACACGTCTAATACCAGAATTTCAGAATTAGGCCAAGAACTTGATTTCATAAAGAATCACAAAGTTTGAAATTCATCTGATAAAAAGTCAACTGTACCCAAAAACCAAGTTTGACATTTTAGATTTCATGACAAACATGGCTTTTTCAAGTCAAAACAATGTTAATTTATGGTTTTGATCATAATCCATAAAGAAAAATCAAGAAAAGCGGGGTTACTTGCAAAAGGTGCAACCTTAAGAAACTTGAATTTTCATTAAGTCATGAAAAAAAAGTTATTTTTACCCAACTTTGCAATACCATAACTTGTGATCCAAGTAACCTTTTTCTTCCATCCAAAGCTAAAATGAAAGCTCTCATAACATAATACAAGATTTTAAACTACACCATATCCCAAATCTTCAAGGATTTTGAGTTATTGATTGATTAAAAACACAAAAAAATGAGAAATGGACATTTTTCAAACACTCAGAAAAATTTGAGATAGAATATGTCTCATAATTTGTCCAACTTTGGAGGCATTTTTCATCATGATACAAGATGATTCAAGACAAAAGTTAAACATCAAAGTTAAAGTATGATATATGGGCTTTCTAAAAAGTACAAGAGCCTCCCATGATTCAACTTGAACAAGAAGTTATGAGCTTCCCAAAATGACATTTTTCACCCTGCCTACACAACAGCATGGATACATTACTTGTGCCACACGATTTCCTCCTTCAAGTTTTGCCACTTTGCCAACTTTGTCATCTTCCAAAAACACAAAACTTCGGATGACTCATTTGTTACTTGATCAAGGAGTTAAGAATTCAACTAGGCATGTGCAAAACCATCATGACATGAACCTTGAGATTCAAATTTGGCATCAAGCATTTATGTGATACATAGAGGTGGCATGGTTCAGTTACAAGCCATTCCAAATGAGTCAAGATTTCTCCAAAGATCAGAGGACCTAAACCTGCAAAGTTTGGCCCAAGTTAATGGCTAGAGGAGACTTTGGCCACATGACAAAATCCATTAGATAATAGGGTGATCCAACCTCCATTCACTATTCCTTCAAAAACAAACTTCCTCTATTATAAATAGAAGTCATTTGTGACTAATTTGGACACACCAAAACATAGCAATCCATGTTTTCCTTCACTTTACTCTCAAAAACCAGAATTTGCTTCTTTTTCAAGTAACTTCCGAATTTTTCAATATGAAGCAATTCTATCAAAACTAATAGTGTAGACACCTCATATATATCATATAGAAGCTTTCCAAACTCTTCTTCATCATCAATAGCATCAGAATCACAAACCTCCAAATCACACTTGAGCCAAGTTGTAGTTGGGATACCACAACAAGTTCCCGGTGCTTCCAATCAATTCCAAGCTTCTACACACCTTACATAAGGTCCATTGAAGCTGTCCAGATCATCACACAACATCTGTGACACCTCTACATCAGAATTCAAATTCCTCTTACACAAGTAAGCCTAAAGCTCTCAAAATCTATACTACATGTATCATAAATTTGTTTTCAAGTTACCAACATGCTTCTGGTAGTTCATAGAGTGATAACCCTCAATCAATTGATATGTTTCATTCATGTTTAGGATTTCATGATAGTTTTGGCAAATTCTAGGGTTTTTGTGTTCATACATGATAACTCTCTCCACACTTAAAATAAATAAAATTAAATGGTACCATGTTAATCCTTGATTAAAAATGAGCAAGATTGATGTTTGAATCGTTTATTTTCATTACGTATTGAGGGAGTTGTGGAGGGGTTTGCAAATCTGGAAAACCAGAGCTCGTGCGAAGAAGATGACTTGTTCTTGGCGCCTTTTTCAAATATTTGAATTTTTGAATTTTTCTTTTATTTTTTAATTGATTTCAAAAATTAATTTCTCTCTAATTTTTAATAATTTTGGATTGATTCTTTTTTTCAAAAATTCACAAATATGTTAAAATATTTTATTCCACCAAAATATCAAAAAAAATATTATTTATTTAATATATTTTATTTTTTGTAAATAATTTCTTTTTAATTGTTTTAAAACATTTTAAAAGAGTTCATTCTCTTGATTTTTCAAAACCAAATGAATTTCAAGCATTCATGTGAATAAAACATTAATTTTCAAAAATTTATCAAAGTTCATAACATGTTTATTGAATATATTTGATAATTTTCATCATTTTTATTTGATTTTTCTTTGAAAAATATATTTTAAATTAAAATTAGGGTTTTCCCTTTGATTTTAATTTTTCAAATTTCGTTTTGACACTTTTGGGCCTCTTTGTAGAGTGTAAGACCCAGTCCTTTTTGTACATAAATAATTTGGGCCTAAGTCATTGTATAAGTCCCACTGTGGTTTTTTAAAATCGTGACGCGATCGTCGCTTTTGTAAATAAAAACCTTGGGCCTCTCTCTGAGTTGTAAGCCCCATTCCTCCTTTATAAAACACTTTTGGGCCTTTTTGTAGAGTGTAAGACCCACTCCTTTTTGTTTATAAAATTCCTGGGCCTCTATCATAGTATAAGTCCCGGTGCGATTTTCAAAATAATGGCGCGTTCATTATTTTTCATTTGGGCCTCTCCTTGAGTATAAGCCCTACTTTTCTTATTTTCAAACACATTTTAGGCCTCTAATAGAGTGTAAAACCCAACCTCTTTGTACATAAACAAATTTTGGACCTCTGTTGTAGTATAAGTCCCACAACGTCTTTCAGTATCGCAGTGCGATCACTGTTTTCAAAACAAGTCATTTGGGACTCTCCTTGAGTATAAGCCCCAATCTTTTGTATAAAAACTTCGTTTTAAACAACAAACAACTTCCATGGGCGTCTCCTGGAGTTGTAAGCCCCATACCTCTGTTTTCAAAATCATCTATCTTTTTTTAAACTGGTACTAGGAGGTGCATTATTCCCGGTGAAACTGCCCTTAGACCACTTGGGCCTCTCTTTGAGTTATAAGCCCCAAACTTTCTTTTCTTTACAATAACTTTCTTTTAATTCAAATTCAAACTCAATTTAATGCATATGTTAATTCAATGCATATTTGTTTATATACCTGTTAATTTATTCATCTGTATATACTTATGCATATCTGTCTAGAGTTTTCCCCAGCAGTTAGGTCTACACTTAGGTCAAACCAGAAGTTACTTCCAACTTAGTCATAACTATTTCCCTCATAGGAAACTTCCCTTCATACAGTCTGCCTCCTCTTGGGCTTTATTCAATATGGAACAGAGAAAGGTATTATTCCTGGTGAAACTTTTCTCAAGAGTGTCAAAACTTAGAAACATATATATAAAAGAAATTCATTTTCCCAGAGAGGATTAATTCCCAGTGAAACCTCTTTTGAATTTCTTCAAACCTTAGAACTGTTCAACAAAGAAAGGATTATTCCCGGTGAAACCTTTCTTGAACTTTTCTTAGGCTTGGACCCATAGGCTTCCTAGAAGCATCCTTAAACTCCCCTGACCGCCAACAAGGTTTAACTTTCACCTTAAACATCCTAGCCAGGGTCAATTTACCATCAACAAAATTAGAGCCTCATGGCATCTGTTACTTCAAATCTTCCCTGATCCTCAGCAAGAGTAGTTTCCCTTTGGATTCCCCAATACAATTTAGACCTTTTCCTGGATTTCAATAATCCTACGCAAGAGTCAGCCTCCTCATAGACTTCATATAATGATTTTCCCAATCAGCCTCAATCTTGGGCTTTATACAAGACAAATATCATACTCCCCAGTTGAGTCAGTCTTCTTTGAAACTACACTCAGGAGATTTTTCTTTCTTGTCAAAAAAATGCTTTTTCTTTCTTTGTCGAAAAAATGCTTTTTCTTTCTTTGTTAAAAATGCATTTTTTGGGGGCAATTTGTAGGCTGCTAATTTCGACGCCAGGATTTTATTCAGGAGATTAGAAGTTTGAGATTTGCCAGGACATTTCGACAGAAGTTCAGTTTTTGGTGAATGAAGGTTTGTCGAAAACAAGTGTTCAGTTGGAATGGGATAGTTGAAGATTTTTAGAAGTATTGAAGACGTTCGACATAATATTATGAAGAATGGTCTTCGACGGGTATTTTGAAATTTAAATTCAGGATGGAAATTTTGTTTCAAAACAATACACGTGGCATGCATCTAAAGGGGCGAATGCATGCAGATTGCTATTTGTCACCATTAGGAAAAATAGTTGTTATTGACGGTTATTTTGATTGTATATAAATAGGGAGTCATAGTGTTAGATTTTCGTGTGTGTTATTTAATTTGTACAAGTTACTCAGAAATTACTCAAAGTATCAGCGTGTAGAGAAACGAGTTTTGTGAGAATGTACGTGATGTAAACACCATTTTCCATTTCAATACAGTTTCTTTAAGTCTTTTTATTAAAAGTTCATCTTTTACTTCGTGCAAGTTACTTTTTCTGCATTTCATTTAGTCTTTACCCTTTTCAGCCTTTTTGACTCAAAGTCCTTACACATTTTTTTATTAAAAGTCCCTTTAATTTTACGCAAGTTAAATTCATGCCTTTATCAGTCTTTTCGATTTAAATCTTTTACCTTTCAGTCACTTTAAGTTTCTTAAAGAACGCCCTTTTTCGTTCCTTTACATAGTCGAAGTATAGAAGTTTACACAAGAAATCAACTTAGCATATGTCTTAGGATTTGTGTGGTCGATCCTGCAAGTTACTCAGTTTTATATGAAATTGATAGACCACCGGTTGTTTACCATTTTTACCAGTAAACAGATCCCGAAGGATGTTGTGCTCCACCCAACTCATTAGAGGAAGACACTCTGATGAAAGACAACTTTGACTATGATTCTTATGATCCCCTGGATGATTTGCCTATCTGGAAGCCATACATGGAAAACTCGGGGAAAAAGAGTCAGCCAGATGATGCATATCTGCTGAATGACATTGAAAAGAATACGCCTGTTCTCCCAGAGTCATGGAATCCTTACCCGGAACATTCTAGAAATGTCCAACACCATGTTGATGAATTCGCAAAGATCGCGGGACAAGAATTTATTAACTATGCATTTCCTGAGGTCAATGTCATTGAGGAAGATGACTCATCTATTCCCACAGAAACCTGGGATACCTTGGGGCAGCCAAGCGGCAAGTACGACTTTCTAGTCAAATACAGTACTCCCGAAAGCTCTCGCATCAAATACGAGGACATCCAGCCAACTGGATGGGGAGATCCTCGTGAGAGTAAATATACTATGGAAGATGCGACCGAAGAGTCCTCTTATGATAACTCTGCATGGGAAGAAGACTCCAATGATCCCACTCCGCCAGAAATCAGTGTCATTTCTGAAGACAAACCAAGAAGGAAAGTACTGGACATTATGATTCACAGAGGAGTTCGTCGCCATTGGGTTGCAGTTGATGTCCCGATGTCGTTCATAAATCGAAGTAATTGTTGCATCTTTATTTTAACCTTTCACCTTGCCCAGGTGAAATGGATGTTTTATAGGGCTTACTTTTCTGTGAATGTCCCTCTTCGCTTCGCCCAAAGTGACAGAGTTTTGTTTTATAGGGTTGTGTTTAAAGAATCAACAAATCATAAATAAATAATGTCATTCTGAATTCCTGCATTTATTGCTATTTTCACTTTTCGTTTTTTCAGAAAATGGTAATCCTAAAAAAAACAACCTAAAATAAAAACAAGCTTTTTAAAAAAAAATACACTGCACACACTTTTACATTCTCTCTGTCTTTTCTAAAAAAAGAAATCACCACGTCGTGCAGATTACTTGTTTTAAACCCCATTGAAACATACGATCCAATGCCTTCTCCCAACTTTGAATTCTCGGTATTTGAAGCTAAAGAAGAAGAGAACGAAGAAATTCCAGAAGAGATCTCTCGACTACTCAGACAAGAGGAAAGCTCCATTGAACCTTATAAAGAGCCGTTGGAAATAGTTAATTTGGGTTCATAAGAAGAAAGGAAAGAAGTTAGGATTAGAGCACTGCTCAGTCCAACTTTCAGAGAAGGCTTGATAAAACTTCTCAAAGAATTTCCAAATGTGTTTGCTTGGTCCTACCAAGACATACCAGGGTTGGAAACCAGCATCGTGGAACATCACTTACCACTGAAAACAGAATGTCCTCCGGTTAAACAAAAACTGAGAAGGACTCATCCAGATATGGCCATCAAAATTAAGGAGGAAGTGCAAAAGCAGATCGACACAAGTTTCCTTACCAATTCTGAGTATCCTTAATGGCTAGCCAACATAGTGCTAGTTCCCAAGAAAGACTGAAAACAGAATGTCCCCCGGTTAAACAAAAACTGAGAAGGACTCATCCAGATATGGCCATCCAAATTAAGGAGGAAGTGCAAAAGCAGATCGACACAAGTTTCCTGACCACTTCTGAGTATCCTCAATGGCTAGCTAACATAGTGCCAGTTCCCAAGAAAGACGAAAAAGTCAGAATGTGTGTAGATTACAGGGATTTAAACAAAGCAAGTCGAAAAGATGGTTTTCCCCTACCACACATTGACATGCTGGTAGACAGCACAACTAAATTCAAAGTATTCTCCTTCAGGATAGATTCTCGGGCTATAATCAAATCAAAATGGCACCAGAAGATATGGAGAAAACTTCATTCATCACCCCATAGGGCACCTTTTGTTACAAAGACTACGCAAGGAGGTTGCTACCTTTTTTCAACAAGATTGAGATTCATCACATCCCTCGTGAAGAAAACCACATGGCTGATGCACTAGCCACTCTATCCTCCATGATTAGTGTGAATCGATGGAATGATGTACCCAAGATTTACATAATGAGCCTTGAAAGGCCCGCCTACATCTTCGCAATTGAAGCACTCATAGATGACAAACCATGGTATCATGATATCAAGTGTTTCCTTCAAAGACTGGAATACCCGCCTGGGGCATCAAGGAAAGATAGAAAGACTTTCAGAAGACTGGCTTGCAACTTCTTCTTGAACAATGATATACTCTAGAAGAGAAACTTCAACATGATTTTGTTCAAATGCATAGACAGACAAGAAGCAAACATGTTAATGAAAGAAATTCACGAATAATCCTTTGGCACTCATGCCAATGGACACACAATGACAAGGAAAAATCTAAGAGCAGGATATTATTGGCTGACAATGGAACCTGATTGCTACAAGTACATGAGGAGGTGTCACAAGTGTTAGATATACGCTGACAAAATCCATGTACCACCAACACATCTCAAAGTCCTTTCTTTTCCATGGCCTTTTTCTATATGGGAAATCGACATGATTGGCATAATTGAACCTAAAACTTCAAACAGACATCAGTTCATCCTTGTAGCCATTGACTACTTCACCAAGTGGGTCGAAGCAGTATCATACACCAATGTAACCCGACAAGTGGTGGTCCGATTTATCAATAATAATATCATATGTCGTTATGGTGTTCCAAGCCAGATCATTACGGATAATGGATCCAACTTGAATAACAAGATGTTGAAAGAGTTGTGTGCTGAGTTCAAAATTGAACATCACAACTCATCTCCCTACTGACCGAGAATGAATAAAGCAGTAGAAGCAACTAATAAGATCATTAAGGAAATCATTCAGAAAATGGTTGTAACCTACAAAGATTGGCATGAGATGCTACCCTTTGCTCTTCACGGTTATCGCACATCTATCCGCACTTCAATAGGGGCAACCCCTTTCTCTCTAGTATATGGCATGGAAGCAGTGCTCCCCATAGAAGTAGAGATCCCATCAATAAGAGTTTTGATGGAAGCCAAGCTAACGGAAGCTGAATGGTGTCAAAGTAGGCACGATGAACTGAACCTAATCAAAGAAAAGAGAATGGTGGCTTTATGCCATGGTCAGTTATATCAGCAAAGAATGAAGAAGGCGTTTATTAAGAAGGTATGACCCCGTGTCTTCAGGGAAGGAGACCTTGTGCTCAAGAAGATACAATCATTTCTCACTGATTCCAGAGGCAAATGGACTCCGAATTACGATGGCCCTTATGTTGTTAAGAAAGCCTTCTCAGGTGGTGCCTTGAGACTCGCTATGGATGGAGAGGAGTTTACCTACCCCACAAATATTGATGCAGTCAAGAAATACTTCGCCCAAATGGAAAAAAACATCTCGGTGGATTGAAAACCCGAAAGGGCGGTCCAGGCAAAAATTAGAGACATAGACAATGACCATCCCGATGGATTGAAAGCCTAAAAAGGCAATCTAGGCAAAAATAAGGGATTCATGGCAAGTAACTATATCCGACAAGATTGACTCCTTTGCGGTAACGTCATCCATCAGGAAATTCTCAATCAAGGTCATCTTCGACAGAAGCCTAGAATATCCAGAATTCAAAGTTGGTGGAAGGATAGTGGTCGTTATGTTTCAATGTAGCCCTTTTTCCTTTAAATTACCATTTTCTAAACTTTGTAATGCTCCATAGGATCACGCGCTTGGTTGATTTCCATTTTATCAATAAAATTTGAGCCCTTGTGCCTTTTATTTACAATTCTTATTTATTCTGCTTTACAAAATGACATTTTAATATGATTGACGATTCTTGAAACAAAATAATGAGTTTACCTTTGTTTTCAAAAACATGAATTTTAATTCTGCTTTTAAAATAAGGATGACAATTTCTTTTTTATTACCGAACACAAAGGGGAATATCGACGGCTTCTCCGAAAGTGATCAAACTTCATAATGCAGAATCAAAATACTCCTTGAAATCTGTACACCCTGAATGAGGGATCAATTACTTCAGATGGAATGTCCCATCTATCATCCCCGGTAGAATTTTTACCTTTGAGAACTGATGTTTGGTTTTTCTCCCCAGTAGGATCTACCTTTGAAAAACAAGAACGGGTTTCTATCCCTAGCAGGTTTGTATCTCCGAGAACCAGAACAAACACAGGAATCCCTGTTCCCAAACAAAAGTACTACCTTCAAAATCTCCAGTGATACCCCCATCTCCCAGAATGGTCGAGTATCTAGTTGTGTTCATCACCAATCCGTATGTTGTGTCTATTTTGTTAGTATCAGCATCTCATACATCATACATAATTGATTCATGTTCATACTCATGTTGCATTAATATAACTCTGATCATATTCATCCCTAAGTGATAAAGCGTCCTCTCTCTGATAGAGTTGTCAGTCTTCCTTGCCACGTCCGATATGACAAAAATCCAGTTTAAGTTCTTTCCTCGTCAGGAAAATATATCGTCCAAACAATCTCTCTCTAGTGTATTCCTAGATTGAAATTGGTCTTCGGCCACTTTGATAACTTGAACCTCTGCAAGACAAGAAGCCATTTGGTTGTACACCTTTGGAGCTTCCCTCTTCACCAATGAAGGTGATATTTTGCTTTCTCGGATTAAAGAAAATCCCTAGAGAAAGCCTCTCTACAGAAGACTCTTGGCAATACGACAGTTTCTCCCCGAAAAATTTGCTTTCAATGAAGTCATCAACACCTCAAAATTGAATTACATCACACGGCGTCTCTCCGAAAAGAGGAAGTATGGTGTAATTTCCCCAGCAAATGGCATCTCCCACAAGAGAAGTTTGCACACCTCTGAAATTCAGACGAATGGTCCCACAAACAAGCCTGACATCAAAACTTTACTCATTCTATGGCATCCCTCAGAAGAAATTTCGAAGAGAAGTATGACAAAAAATGTTTTTCCATCAAATGGCATCTCGCCAACGAGAAGTTTGGTGAAAACCATTGTAGATAGCATTCCTTGTCAAAAGACGGACTTGACAAGAAGAAACTGAGACCAGTTCCATGGTTGAAGACCAAGATCGAGGGGAAGTTCATTTAAAAAGAAACTGAGACCAGTTCCGTGGCTGAAGACCAGGATCGAGGGGAAGTTTTACCCTTTTCTAAGTAACATTGCTTAGCAAAAGAAGATGGATGAGCAAATAACTGCTATTCACAAACACAGTCAAAATTTTGGGTATTCTGGTATTTAATCCTCTTTTACCTTGAATGTCCGAACGTCTTCGCCATTCACATCTTCAGGTCCAAGTAGATTAAATAGGGGCATCTGTCATACACTAAATTTTGACCACAAGATTTCCCATTATTGTGCAAATCATCACCACAATATGGATGTACCTTCATACCTCATCAATCCTCTTAAAGATTGTTAAGCATTCACCTCAATCAAGAATTAGGGTTTTGAGCCCTCTCAGAGCACTCAAGCAAAAGATCAATCAAGAATTGACATTGATCTTCAGCTTGTCAAACCTCTCAAACATCCATGAAGGGTCAAGAGGTCTCCCATATCAAGAATCAAGCACAAGAGTGCACCATTTCAAGTTGATCAATCCTCAAGATCATCAATGTCACCAAATCAGGGTTTTGGTCGACCAGGGCCTCTAGAGAGAAATTTTCATCTGGGCATGAGCCAATACTTCAAAATATGATCCAAGAATCTCAAAGGGACCTCATTGATCCAATCATAAGTTCAAAGTAGCCTCAGGGGATGCATTCATCAAAAATCAGGAATTAGGGTTTCTTGACCTAATTCACCCCTAAGTTGACTTTTGGAGCAAGGCATGAGTGATCGCGACTTTATGAGTCTATCGGGGTTACTAACTGTAAGCGAACAGTCTATCGCGTAGTTTAAAAAGATATCGATCCCACAAGGACTGATAATCAAACTAGTGCTATCGGGTTGTTACTATGTTTAGCTAAGGCTAATCATTTTATGGAGGTTATGAGCGACATAAATTAAATCTAAGAATGCTAAACTTTTAATAAGAATAATTAATAATGAGATATCAGTATGTAACGCATTAATCATTGGGAATTTAATAAGTCATCGGTGTAGGTTTAAGTGCCAAAATATTTTTCAGTAGAAAATGTTTATTTAAAAGACCTCATCTCACACTCTCGTGTTTATTGATTCAGATTATACCGTTAAATCAGAATAAGCGCTCTCGCTGTATCATTTGCATTTAAAAATACTTTTTGAAAATAAATAAGTCCTAATTGATTCTAAAGTGCTTCCGCTGTGTTTAGAATTAATGCCTAGTTTCAGCTATCCGGCTAAACTCTCAAACTCTCGTTTAACTTGACCTTAACCTTAGTTACCTTTTTACTCTCGTAAGAAAAGTTAATCGATTTAAAAATAAGAAACCAAAGCCTAAAAAAAAATTTGTAAAAGTTAACACCGATTATTATTTAATTCTTTCCGATCAATTTGTTTACATACTGACATCGACTAATCTAGCCGGACATGGTTTGAAAACTAAACATGCTAACACAGTTGTTCTGGACTGGACCAATGGCTAGACATGGCCCAATCCGCTCTGGCTCCAGAGCGGCCCAAATTACCTAAGTCCAATCCACAGAGGGGTAAAAGTTACCTTTCTGCCCCTCCAACCGGGCAAGGAATGCAACGTTCCTCCCCAGAATTATTGCCCGTCACACACGACTTCATTGCTCCCCGAACAGCTATGGGATGGTGCCCGAAACTATGCCTATGCCCGACATAACGGTTAGTTTTGGGCACCCTGCCCGACATAACGGCTATTTGGGTAGTTACCTATTCTTTGGGGAAAACGATTATTTCGCCCCGAAAATAAGACTGTTGGCCACGCACTGGGGGCTCTATATAAACCCTCTCGCTTGAGAGGGTCAGGTATCCAATATTCACCCTAAGAATTCATACTTTGTGCTTGCCCCTTTCTCTGACCCTTTCTTACTTGAGCGTCAGAGTACCTTGCAGGTACACCCCCCTCCTCTCCATACGACCAGCATCCCTGACGCACTTGGCGGCCCAATTCTACAGGATCTGATCCAGCCTTCACGATCAGTGGCGCTGTCTGTGGGAATCATTGTTCTCCCTATCTTTCTTTCCTCAGAAACCGAAGTTCAAAACAATTCTCAAACATCATCAAGATCATGGCCTCCCAAGATCGCACCAAGGATGCTCTCTAAACCACCATTCACCCCGTCAACAAATCTGACATTGACTGCCAGTCATCTCTCCTCTGAGATACCTGTTTCCTTAGGGACGGAGCCACTGCTTCTCCTTCCCCTACCCCTGCTGATCACAACAATGATCAACCTTCACTTGACGTCCAGCCCGTTCCTGTTCCGCCCAACGCCGACCCTGCCATGGCAGCCCTCCTGGAGGCGATCAACAAAACCAACACCCTGATCCTATAGCAAAACGAGAGGATCGGGGCATTAGAAGAGTCCAACCATCCAATATCCCCTCCCACGCGGAGGAACCAAAGACGATCAAGGAGCCCGCATCCCTGGAGAGACATCGACCGAAGACTGCGCCAAGAGCCTGATCCTCGTGTCGCCCGGAAGCGTGACCAAATCTCCCCGCGTGACCAGCCTGCTCACGACCACAAGAGGACTCGAAGGAATGAGCAATCTCCATCGGTCAAGTCTAAAGGACGGGCCCACTCACCTTCTCCTCGAAGGAACCGCTCACCTTCCCCTCAAAGGAACCGATCGCCATCTCCTCGAAGGAACTGCTCACCTTCTCCGCGAAGGAATCGCTCCCCTTCTCCCTGGAGGAATCGCCGCCGCGAGCATCCCATTCGGTCCCCATCATACACCAGTTCTAGTAGCGACGACGAGCCTCGCGGCCCGTTGTCCCAGGAGATCTTGGCTACCCGTCTCCAAAAGGCTTGGAGAAACCCCCATCACTTGGCACATATGACAGAACCACTGACCCTGACGAGCACATCGATAACATCGATTCGCTGTTAGACTACCGCGGCGTACGAGGCACCATCAAATGTTGATTGTTCCCGACCATGCTCCGTAAGGGAGCGATGACATGGTACAAGCAACTGCCCGAGGAGTCCATTACCTCATGGAGACAACTGGGCAGTATGTTCTCACGGCATTTCACAACATCTCGCCGTCACCCTAAGACTGAGGCCTCCCTTGGGGCCATAATCCAAGGAAAAGACGAGCCTCTCCGCGCATACATCGAGAGGTTCAACAAGGAAGCAGTGCAGGTCCCTACAACGGACAAAATGAAGAAGTTTCTGCTCGAGCAAGGGGTCCGCCCGGGCTCCGAGTTCTCTAAAGCCATTAGCCTCGCACCACCGAGGAACTTAGATACCCTCCTCCTCAAAGCCCAATCACATATTCAATACGAAGAAAATATTGCGGCCTGCAACGTCCGAGCATCACGCCACCAGGAGAACGCTCGGGCCTCTAAAGGAGAGGAAGCCTCGACATTTCGTCGGGGTGAACGGAGGTGCGAGGACCATCCACGGGACTCCCGCGACAGCAAGGGACCCTCCGGGAATTTCCATGACTACACCCCCTGACCATCTCCAGGGAGAAAATATTGACCGAATGTGCCAATTCGGAGTTTAAGCAGGCAGGGGTCCGCTTCCGCAAACAACTGCCGAACAGACCAAACGTAGACAAATCAAAATACTTCTGTTTCCACAAAAGTCATGGCTATACTACGGAAGACTGCATCCATCTGAAGGATGCCATTGAGATACTGATCAGGGACGGGCACCTGAAACAGTTCGCCAAAAAGAAGGACACTCCTCGGCAGGACGCCTAGGAGTCCAAGAAGGTAGAGGAGGAGATACCCTCCTCAAAAGACGCCAACATACAGGTCGCAATGTCCATATCGCGACCGGAGGACTTCTACGTCCCGGACGGGCTCAACGCCCCCGCTTATTTCCCGGCCCACAGCCCGTGGGAGACTTTTCCCTCCGCCATGGTCATTTCTGGCGGGGGTTTCAACAAAGTCACTGTGGGCTCCGTGAAACGTAAGTTCGAGCACCTGATCAACACGAGCTCCAATAAGGTGACCACGCTCGATCAGGCCCAGAAAGGCTCTGTACCCATCTCCTTCTACCAGGAAGAAATCCTCGGCGGATCCCCGAACTCGAGCATACCTTTGCTTGTCAGAGCTCGAATGGCGAACTTCGACGTTCACAGAATCCTAGTCGGCCAGGGCAGCTCGGTCGACATCATGTACTCCCAGTTGTTCTCAACGCTTCAGTTGGACGAATCGAACCTTACCCCCTATGTAGGGTCCGATTTACAGGGATTCAACAGATCAGTGACCAAGCCGTGGGGATACGTCGAACTAATCGTGACCTTTGGATCAGCTGAGACGGCCAGATCCATCAAGGTGCAATTCCTGGTGATCGATTGCCCGTCGCTATACCAGTGCATTTTCAGAAGGTCAAATTTGGCCGAGTTGGTAGCGGTACCCTCAACGGTCCACCTGAAGATGAAGTATTACACTTCGAAAGGAATGGTCGCCACCCTGCACGGCGATATCGAAGCTGCACGTAGGTGTTTCGAGGTAGCTACAAAGGGGCTCAACGCCATTGCGTCCAAGCCAAAAGCATCGGGAAAGCTAGCATTGCCAAGCAGCTCCGAGGAAGCCAAGCCTCTTCCGCAGGTCGACTCCATTGACCTCGACAGTCGCTTCCAAGAAGAAGACCAGCAGGAGGAACGAGCAGCTTCAGCCAACCCGTCCACATCGTCCAGCAGCGGCTCCCATCCGATGCGTCCAATACCGGATGGCAACTTTGAGATCGTTCTGTTCGGCGATGACCCTCAGCGGGGAGTGAAGATTGGAACAGATCTGCCCGACATCGCGAGGAAGCAGCTCAAGGCATGCCTCTGCGAGAATGCCGACCTCTTCGCATGGAGCGCCGCCGAAATGCCCGGCTTGGATCTATCCGTCGCATGCCACCAGCTGACAATTGACCCGACCGTCAAGGCCGTAGCACAATGTAGGAGAAAGCAATCTCCGAATAAGACGGAGGCTACTGAAAAAGCTGTAAAGGACCTCCTCGAGGCCAAATTTATTTCGGAACCCAAGTACACCACTTGGCTGTCCAACGTTGTATTAGTTAAAAAATCTAATGGAAAATGGCGCATGTGCATTGATTACACCGATCTCAATAAGGCATGCCCGAAGGATGCCTACCCCCTCCCCAATATTGATAAACTTGTTGATAATTCTGCTGATTTTAAACTTTTATCGTTCATGGACGCCTACTCGGGCTATAATCAAATTCCGATGGCAATGTCCGACAAAAAATATACGGCCTTCTTGACCGAATCGGGCAACTATTACTACAACGTAATGCCCTTCGGCCTGAAGAACGTCGGAGTAACGTACCAACGAATGATGAACAAGGTATTCCGGGGAGAAATAGGCGACATGCTCGAAGTCTACATGGACGACATGATCGTAAAGTACCACTAGGAAACCGATCATACTGCCCATTTGAGAAAGGTCTTCGAACAGACCAGGAAAAACAAAATGCATTTTAATCCTGAGAAGTGCACGTTCGGTGTCCAGACAGGCAAATTCCTCGGCTTCTACTTAACGGAACGAGGAATCGAGGTCAATCCCGATAAATGTCGGGCATTCTCCGAGTTTCCTACGCCCAAGTCCAAAAAATCCATCCAGTCCCTCAACGGGATGCTCACATCACTATCCCGTTTCGTGGCTAAGTCCGTCCAACACGCCCTACCATTCTTCAAACTCCTCCGCAAGGAGGCGGCATTTGAGTGGACCGAGGAGTGTGACAAGGCCCTTATCCATCTAAAATGAGCACTTTTAGAGCCACCGGTACTCTCTCGCCTGGACAATGGCAAAACGTTGTACCTGTACCTCGCCGTGGCAACCGAAGCAGTGAGCGCCGCTCTCATCCGCGAGACACCTGACAGGCAGAAGCCCATTTATTTCACGAGCAAAGCGCAGCAAGGACCAGAGTTAAGATACCAACAGATAGAGAAGGTGGCGCTGTCCCTCATCAATGCAGCCATGAGATTAAGACACTACTTCATGGCTCACACGATCGTGATTCGAACAGATCAACCCATAAAGCAGCTGCTCGGACGACCAGACATGGCCGGTCGGATGCTCAAATGGTCATTGGAATTGTCCGAATTCAACGTCCAATATGAAAGTAGGAAAGCTCTCAAAGCCCAGGCTCTGGCCGACTACATCGCAGAAATGACATTCGCAGGCTCCCCCGCGAGTGAAGCATGCAAGTGGACCATTTTTATGGACGGTGCCTCCAGCTCGGCAGGAAGCGGTGCGGGCATCATACTGGAAAGCAACGAAGGCATTATCGTTGAAGTATCACTCACCCTGTCCTTCCCAACCTCCAACAACCAGGCTGAATATGAAGCCTTCCTTGCTGGGCTCGCTGGGCTACGCCTGGCCGAGGACCTGGGCGCAGAGGAAGTCGTCATCTGCACAGACTCACAACCCGTGGCCCTCCAGGTCCGGGGAGAATATCAGGCCAAAAATGACAACCTGACCGAATACTTGGCCCTGGTCAAGAAGGAGATGGCGAAGTTCACAACAGTGGAAGTGAAACATGTCCCCCGCGAACATAACGTGCGAGCAGACGTGCTATCCAAACTAGCCAACACAAAGAAGAAAGGCGGAAACAAATCCATCATACAGGAAGTACTTCCTCGACCCAGCATCGAGAAGGCCTCCCCGACACTCGACGTGCAGGTGATCGGCGACAACAACTACTGGATGACCCCTGTCTACAACTATCTCACCAGAGACGAACTTCTGTCTGACCCAAAAGAGTCCAGCACAGTCAGGCGAAGAGCCTGCTCTTACGTCTTGGTCGAAGATAAACTCTACAGGCGGGGATTCTCCATTCCACTGCTCAAGTGTGTCGAGGAAGAAATGGTCGCGCACATCCTGCGCGAAATCCACGAAGGAATCAACGCCCAACATCTCGGCGGAAGGTTGCTTGCCCGAGAGGCCCTCCGAGCAGGATACTATTGGCCTACCATACAGCATGACGCAAAAGAACACGTGAAGAAATACGATAAATGCCAACCACACGGGGACATGCACTTAGCTCTGCCTAACAAGCTCAAGGCTATGTCCTCCCCGTGGCCATTCGCCTGGTGGGGCCTAGACATCCTAGGACCCTTCGTGGTAGGATCAAGCCAGAACAAGTACCTAATAGTGGACGTATACTATTTCACAAAATAGATAGAAGCGGAAGCTCTAGCCAAAATAACTGCCCTCAACATCCTACGTTTCTACAAACGAAACATCCTTGCACATTTCGGTATCCCCCAAGCGATAGTAACGGACAACGTGACGCAATTCACGGACAGGAAGTTCCAAGACTTCGTCGCCCAACTAGGCACGAAGCAGCACTTCGCATCCGTCGAGCACCCTCAAACAAAATGGAAGGCTGAAGCAGCCAACCGAGTCATCCTTCGAGGCCTCAAGCGAAGGCTGGACGAAACAAAGAAGGCATGGATCGAGGAACTGCATAGCGTACTATAGGCATACCGTACAACTCCACACTCAATAACCGGGGAAACACCTTTTCGTCTAGCATACGGGACAAAGGCTATAATTCCCGTCGAAGTTCACGTGCCCTCCAGGAGGACAGAGTCGTCCCTAGACGAGGAGATGAATGACGAGTCACTGCGAGAAGAAATCGACCTCGTCGAGGAAATCCGAATCGGGGCAGCCCTCCGCGAAGCCTCACTAAAACAAAAAATTACCATCAGGCACAACGCCAAGGTGATATGATGAGAGTTCGACGTGGGAAGCCTTGTTCTAAGAAGAAACCACAAAGACTCTCGCGAAGGAAAACTAGCAGCCAACTAGGAAAGACCCTATCGCGTCCGAGCAAAAACGGAAAATGGGGCCAACTACCTAGAACATCTCACCGAGGAAGAACTCGCTCGACCATGGAACGCTGAAAAGCTAAAACAATACTACAGCTAGTTTCTCGGTTCGACCCGTCGTAACGACGAACGTCAGCTACCGACCTCTATGCACGTCTAGGTACAAGTGTCACATACGAATAAAGCATAACCTCGCTCAGTAACGAGCCGGGTAACTGCTCGACAGTGGTCCTTGATCGAGCATTGCTATTGTCAAAGTACCATGACCGACAGAACCCCAGCTCGCGATGGGACGTTCACGCCACGAACTCAGGCCTCAAACACGACCTGAGCTCTGCACCCCGCTAAGATATTCCCTGGCCGTTCGACCAGTTCCCCTCACTGCCGAACACATCTATAACGAGCAATCCCCCTTAAATATTTGTGCAAGTCAAATAATCCCAATCACGGGCGGACATACATTCACAACGAGCATGAGTACAACACTTAGCGAAAAATAAAAGCAAGTAAAATCATGCAGATGGCAGAATCAAACATGTAATAATTTAACATAATAAATGACCGCAAGGGCCACGATTGTACTAAGTTACATGAAACGGGGGCCACGCCCCCCAAAAATTAAATTACAACGGTTACACGGCATGCAGGCCGGACAAATTAAAACATTAAAAACACAAACTCCTCACTCTTCCGCGTGCTCGGCAGGCTCGGACTGGGGCCCTGGTCTTCCGCGGGTTGATCCTCGGTAAGGAGAGCATCGGACATAAGGATCCGACCATCCTCAACGTGTGCCAGATAGTGGGTACCCTCGTCGGAAAAGTCAAGCTCGGGATTCACCACCCGCAGTTGAGCCACGGCATTTTTGAAAGACTCCTCCGCGACGACAATACCATCATCCTCGGCCGTCAGCAAACGGGCAACCAGCTCGGATCTTGTCTTCGATTCCTTCATGTCTTCCGGCTCATCGTTACCTGGGGCATTGGTCGCCTTCAGCCGCTGGATCAACTCCTCAGTAGACTTCTTCTCCGCCGCCAGCGTCGAGTTCTCCTCCTTCAACCGAGCTACCTCCTCCTCAGCTTTCTTCCAAGCATCGTCGGCACCCTTAGCTTCTTCCTTGAGGGATGCCATGGTAGCACGGGCAGCAGTAAGTTCGGCCTCAGTTGCTGAGTCCCCTTCGGCGTAAACAACTGCCATCTCCAACATCCTGACCAAGGAAGAAGCGTCCTGAGCCACCAACGCCCTCTTGCTCGGGCGATCCATACTTTCCAAGCAAAGAGACTCCGCCTGAGGCACAATCAGAGAGTTCCCCTCGAAGAACTTCCGATCATGGATGCAAGGAGGAAGCTCAAACTTCCCCTTCTTCGATGCCCGAGTGAGGTCCAGATCGTCATTAAACCTTTGTCGCTTGGATCGAACGGTCAAAGAAAGAGGAGACCCCCGGGGAGCAGGAGTAGGAGAAGAAGAGGTCCCCGCAGGAGACTGCACGGAAGGAGGAACACGGGCACCAACAAACCGAGACTTCGGAGGGGCTGCCCCGACCTTGTTCCTCGCAAGAGCATTCCTCACAACTCTGTCGTGTGCCTGAGGCATCTCACCTGCACAAACAAAATACGAGTATGTTAGATACGAGGAAAAGAAATAACGTGAACAAAATCTAAATAACTAAGACTACCAAGCAGCTTCTCGGCATCCACAGGAGTCTTGCACTCTAACAGTGCCTTAATATTGATAAATCGACGCTCAACCCTCTGGCTCCCGTCCTCCTCGAAGATCGAACTACCGTTGCTCGTCCAGCACTCAGCAAGCCGGAAGGAGTTGACCCACTTCACCAGCACCTCGTACGACACGGCATCTTGCCCGCGTAGCTCGCTCGGTTAGAAGACATAGTCACTGGGCGTCTTGGCAAAGTGGTCAGGCGTCTAATGGATGGGAAACTTGTAGATTCTTCACCCAATAAACTTCCCATCCTCGTCGTGCAGATCGTTCCCATCCTCGTCAATCTCGATCTCCCAGACGTATGTACTGTCCTGGGCAGCTTCGGACAGGGGCTCGATGACGTAATACTGTTCCTTAAATGTCCGTATCGACTCCGAAAACGGTTTGAACAACTTGCAGGGCTGCTTTAGAGAAACCTAGCCGTACTTCTTCTCCGACAGCTGCTTTTGTAGATGAAAGACAGTGAAGAACAAAGGAAGAGTAGCCCCTAAGGAGAGATGCTCGCATACCAGCTCGAACGCCCGGATGAAGGCCAACGAGTTAGGATGCAATTGCGTGGGGGCCAATTTTAAATGCACAAACAATGACTGTTGAAAATCAGTGAACGACAACCTCAAACCCGGCTCCTTGAAAGCGTATTCATACATGGTAAAACGGTCCCCGAAGTGCGTATAGACATGATCGTCCAAGGAAGGGAAGTGCACCTTCCACTCTCCCTCCAGTCCAACCTCCGTGAAAACGTCCACCAAGGACTTTGCAAAAGTTGACACATGCTCGGCAGGTTCGGCAACCTCCCACTACTCCGCGGAGAACCCGTCGACGTCCTCGTCCATGTCGTCCAACTCTTCCTCCTCCCCGACATTGCTGGAAGAACTCGAAGTCATCGAGCTACTATTATCTTCGGAGCCCGTTTCTTCCTCGAACGTATCTATAATAACCTCTCTATCTGGCCCCGTCGTCATTAAAATCATCTGAAAAGCAGAGAAGATAGTGAATTCGACAGCAAATTAAATCCACCCTTCCACCGCTAAGTCAAGTGAAAGGGCGCGCAAAGGGCTGAGGAAAACGTCCCCGACCTAAGTCCTAACGTCAAAGGAAAAGCTGAAACCTCCCCGCGAGGAGACGCTTGAAACTAATAATCCCCGAGCAAGGAGCTTCCCCGCACTCACACCCAGTTTCCGTTTGAAGCTTCGCCGGAAATTGCAAAGCTTCACCGGGATCTGGGAATGTTTTGTCGGCAGTCACACATGCATAGCTGCCGCAACATCGCCGTGAACCACCCTCCTTGCTAAAACGCACCACTAATTCCGGCGACATGTCAGAGGTAGAAAAATGGCACAGCCACTGTCCACCACCAACAATCGCCGGAAACTCACTCATTTCATCCTCTAAACCTAGCCCTAACCACATGCAACCTACCATTGACAACAAAAAGGAGTAAAACAAGCAAAGGATCAGAAAACTTACTTGATTTAAGTAGATGAAAGTAGCTGCTCGAAGCTTGAGGTGGTGGTCAGAGTAGGCAGACGGCGGTTACGGGCAAGAATGCAGAAGGAAACGGAGAGAAATCAGAGCAAAAAGTTGTAAATGGAACGATTTTCCCCTTTTTTTACAAAGGGGCACGTGAGAACACACGCTAGTAGGCCATGATGGCTATCCACTAGCCATCATTGCCTATTAACTGCTACACGGAGCTCTAGGCACACATGGCGTCCCATCGTTTCCAATTCTGTCTGACCGTTACTCTCCCCGAACACCGGGCAACAAGGCCACGACCACGAATTTCACGAACACCAGGGGTCATGGGCGTATTAAGACAATCCTCCTCATCTTTAAACGACGACTCCATGCTAGCTCCCCGGAGCAATAAACTGTCCTTAAGTCATCACTCCCATGCTCGGGAGCAACGACTTGGGGGGCTCCTGTTCTGGACTGGACCAATGGCTAGACATGGCCCAATCCGCTTCTGCTCCAGAGCGGCCCAAATTGCCTAAGTCCAATCCATAGAAGGGCAAAAGTTACCTTTCTGCCCCTCCAACTGGGAAAGGAATGCAACGTTCCTCCCCGGAATTACTGCCTGTCACGCACGGCTTCATTGCTCCCCGAACAGCTATGGGCAGGTGTTCGGAACTATGCCTATGCCCGACATAACGGTTAGTTTTGGGCACCCTGCCCGACATAACGGCTAGTTTGGGTAGTTACCTACTCTTTGGGGAAAACGGTTATTTCGCCCCGAAAATAGGACTGTTGGCCACGCGCTGGGGGCTCTATATAAACCCTCTCGCTTGAGAGGGTCAGGTATCCAATATTCACCCTAAGAATTCATACTTTGTGCTTGCCCCTTTTCTCTGAACCTTTCTTACTTGAGCTTCAGAGTACCTTGCAGGTACACCCCCTCCTCTCCATACGACCAGCATCCCTGACGCACTTGGCGGCCCAATTCTACAGGATCTGATCCAGCCTTCACGATCAACAGTGTAAGGTAATATTACTAATCATACTATAAAGATGATAAATAAATAGCATATAAATAAAACATGGACTTGAAATTAACTTGGAATAAATCTGGTTACAAAAACTTGAAGGATGATTCCGACAAGCTTGAGCGATTACAAGATGATAAAAATGCAGAAAGAAATAATACTGTTTACTGGAGAAATCTAAAAACTGGAAAACTGGAAAACTGGAAAACTTTGGCTAAAAAAATCTCTGACCCCTTTTATGGAGGTCTTCAGTTGTATTTATAGTGGACTTGGATGCGGACGATTCGGCTTCAGTGGCGTGAAAATCGGATTCGTTGAAGACTGGATTTTGTGACTTTCGTGGAGAGAAAATAGGAGAGTTAGAGAATAAATCTCCTAGGGACTAGGTGGCTTGCGCCACCTCGCCTCTCTCATTCATAGTGGCTGGCGCCACTTTTGGTAAAGGTGGTGGGCGCCACCTCCCATGTGGCTTGCGCCACATTGTGTGATGGTGTGCCCCACCCCTTTATATTTTTTTCATTTTTCTTTTCTTCTTTTCTTTCCTTCCTCTTTCTCTCCTTCTTAATTCTTTCCATTATATTTTCTTTTTCTTCTTAAATTTTTCTTTAATTCTTCATTAACTCTTCACTTTCCGATAAATTCCGATCCGACTCGAGTACCTGAAAAACATAAATAAATGCAGGTAATATAAAGCATAAATCGGGAAAAAGCGAATAAAACATAATAGAAATTCATGCAAGTCAAGTCAAATACACGATATAATTTCGCGTTATCAAACTCCCCCACACTTGAACCTTTGCTTGTCCTCAAGCAAACAAAATGCTTTAGGCACGGGTTCAAAACAAACATATATCATGCTAAACTTCAGCCAAAAAGATAGGTACCAAAATTAACAATAAGGATACCGTAATGACACAAAATCAAAAACTCCTATCCTATGCAAACGAATACAAATCATGTTATTATAACTCGACCTATACTTTTTCACACCTCTCTTTCATCCTAGTGCAATCACATTAACCCCGTTATCCCCGCACACCCATGGTAAGTAAACCTGTTAGTGTTCAAATGATCTCATTTTTCAAATTTATTTGCATTTCTTTTTCTTTTAATTTCGAATTTCAAGAGTCCGATCCGTTGGGCTAAATGGTCGGGTAAGGACCATCTAACTTAGAATGAACATATCTTTAGTTCGCTTTTTGCATTAAACACATATCTTTAGTTCGTTTTTTTTTTTGAAATCAAACACATATTTGCTTCGGCTTATTACTTAAGTTGTGCCTTAGGATGGTGTTGACTGCTAGTATAAACTACTCAAGAGGCTGGTCTTGGCATAATAAGTATTCAAATCCATTTGCATAATCAAGGGGTTTAGGGTATCAAGAAGGTACTGATATTATCAACACTTTCCCAAGTCTTTCTAACTTAGCCTAATAAACTTTTAAAGTGCCATGTCATGTATCAAACCCAAAATAAAAAATAAAAAAAAAATTGTTATGGCTCAAGAAAGTTGGGAGAATATAAATAATAGCAGAAACTATGTGCAGAGACTTGACAATACATGAATTTTTCTTTATTGATACTAAGTACTAAACATACTAATGAAAGGAAATAAGCATACAAAATTTTAAATCTACCTAGAAAAACAGTAAATAACTAAAACAATTAAATAAAAGCGATAAAACTTCCTCCCCCACACTTAAATTGACATTGTCCCCAATGCAACAACGTAAGGTAGAAAAGGAAGGAGAAACCTGGAACGTCGGGCTACTGGCGGCCTCTTCCTCGAGTTCGTGGTCGCCTAACATTTCTGGGTTGTTGGTCTGAAGTAACCAGATCTGGGTATTGATCTTGTGCTTGAAAGGACATACCGACCATCCCTTGGATCAGCTCTGCCATGTTATTCTGGCCTTACTGCATTTGTTGTAGGATCTGTATCATCTCTGATTGTTGGGTGTACATCTGGTTTTGTAGAGGCATAATTTGAGCTTGCTGAGTCTCTATGCTTTGTAATCTTTGGTCGCGGAGAGGATTTGATTCGCTCTGTCTCATCATCTCAGCATATATGCTATCAATAGTTTCAGATGACTCTTTGTCTCGTCTTCTAGGCATACGCCTGGATGAGGTACCTGCAATAAATTCAGAGGAGGATGGTGCGGTGTGTGTCTGTGTGTCAGTTCCGTCCCCGCCAGCAGCAGCATTCTCAGGAATGTGCGCGGAGCCTGGGTTATCAATAAAACAATAGTTTTACTCTTTCTGGACATTTGTGCGACTTGGGTTAGGAAGTATAAAATTAGGGAAAACTTTATTGTCAATCATTAAATCATATTTACCATCTTCCCTTTTCTTTACTAACTTCATACGTTCAGTCATTTTTAAATCGATAGTAAGAGATGGAAGTGGTGTCAAAGATGTGAAATGAGCTTCGAGCTTAAGGGCTCGAGCTATTGTTGTTATTAAACTGCCAAAGGTGATAGCGCCCTTGTTCGAGGCGGTTATTGTGCACATATGATTAAACAAAAATGGGACATGGTTTATTCGGCGGGGTGAAAAGGCGGTATGTATATAGAGAAACTCTTTCTCATTCACTTTGTTAGAATTTGACCGGCCGAAAATTGTTGTAGCCAACAGTTGGCGAAAATATCTTATAGCCGGGTTTTGAATGAGAGTGGCTTTGATGCCTTCACAACTGCGTGTATCAGTCCCTATTATGCTTCTCCAGAGACACTTGTAACTGTGTACCCATTGAGGTCCACTCGGGACAGCATACATTACACCTTTTCCGACTAGAAAATTAAGTAAAACAGCCAGTTGATCAAAGGTGAATTTAAATTCATTATCAAACATTCTAAACTGGACTGTTCCATCCGGGTCAAAGATAATCGAACTGAGAAATTCTAAGATATGTGGGACATAGACAGGGTCTCTATAAGACAGAAATTGTTTTAAATTTATGCTTTCTAACAAAATTCTACACTGTCACTGAGTCCCAAAGTTTCTAAACAAGTTATATCGGCATACCTCGTTGGCTCGATTTCTCATTCTTGAAGGATTTAGAAGAGGTTTGCTTGGTCTTGATCTCTAAATATTATCTGATTCCCTTGTGCTTGTGTTGGTTCCATAGTTTTTGACAGCAGTACAAACTAACAAAACTATGTTAGTAAATTAGAATGAAATGAAATATGAATTAGCGAGTGTGAGTATAGTTACTGGTATCTGGTTTATATGGAGGAGGGTATTAAACGTTGGTAGTTGGGTGGGACAAGTGTTCCACATGCATTTGAATGAGGGGGTGGTGGGCTGCACATGCAGAGGTGGCGGGAGCCACATGCATAAAGTGGCGAGAGCCACTTCCCCTTGTGCGTGAAGAGTGGCGAGAGCCACTTGCTCTCTCTCTCACAAAAGTGGCGACAGCCACATTCATGGTGGGTGGCCTGTGCCACCTTGTGCAGAGTGCACATTATTTCCCCTTTTCTTTTTTTCTTTTTCTATGCATGCATGAATTTTGATTGGACCTACACCATTGCTTTTTGCTGTAAATTTTTTTGAAGCATAATTTCTTTTGAATCATAGCAACTAATACTAAATTATGCAATAAATGCTTACTAATATTAATGAATGAAAAATGAATAAATGATTAAACTATTAAATGCTGATATACGTTGGTGCACCGGTACTGAAGCAGTAATGAAAGTATCAGTAAAATAGGAGTATTAGTATATATCAGTATATATCAGTTAGAACTAAATGATGAAAAATTTAAAAACTGGAATGAAGAAAATTAAAAAGGAAACTGAAATAAATTAAATTGAAACAGAATTTATATCTAGAACAAACATTCCAAATGAAAAAATGTATAGAACTGATAAATGGATATAACAGTAAAAATTTAAATTGCGGAAACGATAAAATGCGAAAACAATAAAATTCTCCTAATTAGAAAGCTGGAAATCCTAATTAATTCTTCCTTCCCCCACACTTAAAATTGACAGTGGCCTCACTGTTAAAGTGCCAGATTCGGAACGCCATAAAATCTACTTTCTTAGCCACGTTGATTAGGATTGTTAGCGATTCTGATGGAATAGAGCTGCTGATGGAAATGGTCCAGCTGCTCCGTTACTATATCCGTAAATCCGTAGAAATCAGTGCGCAAAGTGGTGATAACGCCTTGTAGGTTAATCACTTTGTTCTCTAGTGCAACAATGGTAGCAGTGAAATCGATGGGTGGAGCGCCGACTACAATAGGTGTGCTCGAGGCAGCATCAGATATATAGTCATCATAATGATCATAAATTTACAGTGTCTCAGGAGGTGATGGTGGAGCAATCTGTGGTTCATTCAAGTCATAAAGCCAATTATTTCGGTTATGGACACTGGTGCGCTCATGGTTAGGTAAATTGAACAGATGGACGACCTCATTATCAATTAGGTAGTCAAAGGTATCCGGTCCAAGGTTTCCTATGATTCGTCGGTAAAAGCAGAAATTAATATTAATAGGTCGGATGGTACCAAGAGGGTTAAGCCTGATCATTAGTTGTCTCAATCCCATGGCATTTGCTATAATTGTTACTAAGCCTCCTATAATGATTGGTGCACGAGTATCCTGTGCAATCATAAAGGTAGCAGCATTGACGGGACGGCCTTGGGAAGCACAGTACAAGATAAAGAGTTCATCTCTGGACACGAAGTTATCGGTTTCTTCTTTTCCGAAAATGGTATTGGCTAGGATCTTGTGAAAATAACGGATTGCAGGGTTGTGGATATTCTCAGAAAACATGTCATAAGGTTCAAGATTGTTATTTCCAGTGATGTTACCCCAAAAATTGTTCAGTTCAAGGTTAAGGAGTAGTTCTTCCTGGACAACGGTAACCACATCAGGGCCACTAGGAAATCCTAGGAGTTCAGCAAGTTCTCTATGATTATAGCTATAGTCATTACCAAACATCCTAAAAGTAATCAGCCCTCTATGAAATCCGTAACAATGGTTAGGTAGGTGAGTAAGGGAACTTAGAAACTCAAGGGCAAGCCTAGGATAGGAAGTAAAACTTCTTCGGATAGCAGCATTCTCCCACCCCATTTGGCTAAACAAAAACATAACACTTTCCCGGATACCTAACCTAGTCATGGTAGGTCCATCATAGTAAATAGTCAGTGACATATCTTTCTGAGCTAACATTTCAAATCTCCTCCTCTGAGCTCTGCCTCTGAAAACAATGTCCATATAGTCTACTTGTTGCATCGTGAATGTTAGTTACTAACTAAGTTAAGTTAGCCTGTAAGTAAGTAGACAGATATGCAAAGTTAGTAATGAACATGAAAATAATGGCATTAAGAATAGAGATGAAGAAGAGAAAACTAAAAATGCAATAAAAGGTAAGAAATAATTAAGGAATAAAAAATAGCAAAATTAAATTAAAAGACTAAAAATATGTGGGTTGCCTCCCACCAAGCGCTGTTTTTAATGTCTTAAGCCTGACCTAGTTCTAGTGCAATGTCAGTTCTCAGAATGAATGGGCAGCTCTACGAGCTTTAGACTAGCTGAGTAGTCTTTATTGTCTACGCAATGATAATGTTTTAAACGCTGTCCGTTTACTATAAATGGTTGACTAGATTTACTTTTTATTTCTACGGCACCACTTGGAAATACGCTAGTTATTATAAAGGGACCTGACCACCTAGATCTAAGTTTTCCTGGGAAAAGTTTAAGACGTGAATTAAACAATAGTACTACGTCGCCTTCATTAAACTCTTTCCGAGAGATACGCCTGTCATGCCATTTTTTTGTTCTTTCTTTATATATCCTAGCATTCTCGTATGTGTCTAGTCTAAGTTCTTCTAGTTCGTGAATGTCTAAGATTCCTTTCTCACCTGCGGCAGTATGGTCTAAATTAAGGGTTTTAATGACCCAGTAGGCTTTGTGCTCTAATTCTACAGGAAGATGACATGATTTTCCGTAGACTAACTTAAAAGGTGTGGTTCCTATTGGGGTCTTATAGGCTGTCCTAAATGCCCACAGAGCTTCGTGTAATTTTGACGACCACTCTTTACTAGAGGTTGCAACAGTCTTTTCTAAGATTTGTTTAATTTCTCTGTTTGAGACTTCGACTTGCCCACTTTTTTGTGGATGATATGGTGTTTCTACACAGTGTTGGACTCCATACTTCAGTAGAAGTTTTTCAAAGATATTTGATATAAAGTGGGAGCCTCTGTCACTGATGACAAGTCTTGGCACACCGAATCTAGGGAAGATTATGTTCTTGAAAAGATTAATTACCACACGTGTGTCATTTGTTGGAGAGGCTATAGCCTCGATCAATTTTGAAACGTAATCAACAGCAACGAGTATATATTTATTACCAAAGGAAGATGGAAATGGCCCCATGAAATCAATCCCCCACACATCAAAGGCTTCCACTTCTAAGATGCCCTTTTGTGGCATCTCATCGTGTCTAGAGATGTTGTCAGTGCGTTGGCACCGGTCGTAGTTTAATATCGTGATATGGACATCTTTCAATAGATTAGGCCAGAAGAGGCCATATTGTAAGATCTTAGCGCAAGTTTTTGAAGTGCTTGCGTGTCCACCATAAGGAGCAGAATGACAATGAGAGATTATGTTTTCTATTTAATCTTTGGGACCCACCATCACACAATGTGGCACAAGCCACATGGGAGGTGGCGCCCACCACCTTTACCAAAAGTGGCGTCAGCCACTATGAATGAGAGAGGGGAGGTGGCACAAGCCACCTAGTCCCTAGGATATTTATTCTCCAACTCTCCTATTTTCTCTCCACGAAAGTCACAAAATCCAGTCTTTAACGAATCCAATTTTCACGCCACTGAAGCCGAATCATCCGCATCCAAGTCCCCTATAAATACAACTGAAGACCTCCATAAAAGGGGTCGGAGATTTTCTTTAGCCAAAGTTTTCCAGTTTTCCAGTTTTTATATTTCTCCAGCAAACATTATTATTTCTTTCTGCATTTTTATCGTCTTGTAATCGCTCAAGCTTGCCGGAATCATCCTTCAAGTTTTTGTACCCAGATTTATTCCAAGTTAATTTCAAGTCCAAGTTTTATTTATATGCTATTTATTTATCGTCTTTACAGTATGATTAGTAATATTACCTTACACTGTGTTAGCATGTTTAGTTTTTAAACCATGTCCGACTATATTAGTTGATGTCAGTATGTAAACAAATTGATCGGAAAGAATTAAATAATAATCGGTGTTGACTTTTACAAATTATTTTTAGGCTTTGGTTTCTTATTTTTAAATCGATTAACTTTTCTTACGAGAGTAAAAAGGTAACTAAGGTTAAGGTCAAGATAAACGAGAGTTTGAGAGTTTAACCGGATGCTGAAACTAGGCATTAATTCTAAACACAGCGGAAGCACTTTAGATCAATTAGGTCTTATTTATTTTCAAAAAGTATTTTTAAATGCAAATGATACAGCGAGAGCGCTCATTCTAATTTAACGGTATAGTCTGAATCAATAAACACGAGAGTGCGAGATGAGGTCTTTTAAATAAACATTTTCTACTGAAAAATATTTTGGCACTTAAACCTACACCGATGATTTATAAATTTCCAACGATTAATGCGTTACATACTGATATCTCATTATTAATTATTCTTATTAAAAGTTTAGCATTCTTAGATTTAATTTCTGTTTCTCATAACCTCCATAAAACGATTAGCCTTAGCTAAACATAGTAACAACCTGATAGCACTAGTTTGATTATCAGTCCTTGTGGGATCGATATCTTTTTAAAACTACGCGATAGACTGTGCGCTTGCAGTTAGTAACCCCGATAGACTCATAAAGTCATGATCAAGTTTTTGGCTCCGTTGCCGGGGACTGATTTAGTCAATAGTGCGATTCATTTGTTGCGCCGTATAGACTAAGGCAACAAATTCCCTAATTTGTCGGTTGTATGCCAAGTACTCGCTCAAAAGGTGAAGACCTAACGCAACCGACAGACGAACCCGAGCGTTTTCTTAGCGTAAGATAACGAATTAGAGAATACTGTTTAGAACACAAAATTCCTTTTCTTGACTCAGAATCAGAATCAGAATCTGACTATGAACCTGAAACTGAACCAGACATGGCCGAAGGACCTCAGAACCGTCCTCTTAAGTACTATGATATTCCTTCGCAGGCTGAACCACATAACAACATCGCTTCCCCTGCCATCGAGGCAAATAACTTTGAGCTAAAACCTTCATTGTTGTTAGTTGTCCATGCTAAGGTAGATGCCCTTGACCAAAAGATTGATAACTTGACCATAACGCCTGCAGCCACTGTGGCTGTTGTAGCTCTAAACTGCGAATTATGCAGAACACCTGAACATGCTGCCCCTGAATGTCAAATTTTGGCAGGAGTTTCCAGTGATCAAGTGAATTACGCTCAAGGAAACCCTTATGTGAATACCTACAATCCGGGCTGGAAGAATCATCCAAACTTCTCCTACAAAAATAACAATGCACTGCATGCACCTGGTCAAGCACCTGCTACACCACCAGGCTACCAAAAGGCTGCCATAACTGCTCCTAATGTTCCTAGGAAGTCCAACCTTGATTTAATGATGGAGAACTTCATTGCTGCACAAGCTCAACAAAACAAAGAGTTCCTTAACCAGAATGTACATATTAGTGAGCAAATTAAGCAATTAGCAAACAAAGTAGACGTTTTAGCCACCTACAACAAAATGCTTGAAACGCAAATTTCACAAATGGCACAACAACAAGCACCTACTGCTGCTCCTGCTAGCACATTTCCTGGACAGCCACAACCTAATCCGAAAGGACATGCAAATGTTGTTATATTGAGAAGTGGAAAAGAATTAGACGGACCTATTGATCCGAGACTTCAGAATCCTGCCATGTACCAAAAGCCTGATAAAACTACAACTAAGAAGGAAAATGAACGCAAGGGAAAGGAAGATAATGACCAAGAGGCCGTAGATAAAGAAAAACCTTATGTGCCTCCAACACCATATAAACCACTTATTCTGTATCCTCAAAGATTTGCACATTCTAAAACAGCAGGGCAATTCAAGAAATTTGTTGAACTTCTCAAGCAATTGAATATCACAATACCTTTTACAGAAGCTATCACTCAGATGCCCTCATATGCTAAGTTCCTTAAAGAAATCTTATCCAATAAGAAAAAGATTGAGGATAACGAAACAGTTACACTTACTTGTGAGTGTAGCGCAATAATTCAAAACAACATGGCTCCTAAGCTGAAAGACCTAGGTAGTTTCCCCATACCCTGTGTAATTGGAAAGTTCATCATAGACAAAGCTCTATGCGACTTAGGAGCCATTATTAGTGTAATGCCCTTATCCATATGCGAAAGGCTTGATATGGGAGAATTAAGACCAACTAAGATGTCCGTTCAATTTGCTGACCGCTCTATTAAATATCCCGTTGGTATACTAGAGAATGTTCCGGTTCGTATAGGACAATTCTATATTCCTACCAATTTCATAATCATGGATATTAAAGAAGACTCCACTACTCCTATCATATTAGGAAGACCATTCTTAGCTACCGCCGGAGCCATTATAGACGTGAAGAGAGGTAAGCTAACATTTGAAGTGGGTGAAGAGAAGGTTGAATTTATTTTGACACAATTCTTACAAGCACCAGCTATAGACGACACATGTTATCTATTAGATGTCATAGATGAGTGCGTAAGAGAAATGGAGATGGAACCAACGACATACTCAGATATTATAAAAATTCCAATACCACCGATTTTTGAAGATGATAATTGGCGTGAAAAATACCAAGATGATAGTCTCAGCGAATGTTTAGCACTTACACCCGATCATCTACCATGCCCAAAGAAACCAGCTTTAGAACTGAAAACACCACCCAATAACCTAAGGTATGAATTCCTAGACACAGAACTCGAATGACCAGTGATAGTCAATGCAGACTTAGGACGGACCGAAACCAAGAAACTTTTAGATGTCTTAAGAAAATACCCAACTACTTTAGGCTACAACATCGCTGACCTTAAAGGAATAAGTCCTTCTATTTGTATGCATCACATTATGCTAGAGGAAGACTGTAAGACCTCTAGAGAACACCAAAGAAGGATCAATCCAATCTTAAGTACTGTAGTCAAGGATGAAGTGCAAAAGCTTTTAGAAGCAGGAATTATATACCCGATATCAGAAAATCAATGAGTTAGCCCAGTACATTCATACCAAAGAAGGGAGGTGTTACAGTTGTTAAGAACTCAAAAGGCGAATCTATAACACAAAGAGTTGTAACTTGAAGCAGAATGTGCATCGACTATAGAAAATTGAACAAAGCTACTCGTAAAGATCATTTCCCATTGCCATTCATTGACCAAATGGTGGAACGGTTGGCCAAACACTTTCACTTCTGCTATTTAGATGGTTATTCAGGATTCTTTCAAATCCCTATTCATCCTGATGACCAGGAAAAGACAACTTTCACATGTCCCTATGGTACATTTGCTTATCGACGAATGCCATTTGGACTATGTAACGCTCCCGCAACATTCCAAAGATGCATGATGTCAATCTTCATTGATTTTAGAGACGACATTATGGAATTATTTATGGACGATTTTTCTATTTGTGGGCAGAGCTTTGAAGGATGTCTATCGAACTTATAAATGGTACTTAAAAGATGCGTAAGAGTAAACCTCATATTAAACTGGGAGAAATGCCATTTCATGGTCAAGCAAGGAATCGTGCTTGGACACGTAGTATCTGATAGAGGGATTAAAGTTGATAAAGCTAAAATAGAGATTATAGAAAATCTTCAACCTCCGAAAACCGTACGAGAAATACGAAGTTTCTTAGGACACGCCAGTTTCTACCGCCTATTCATAAAAGATTTCTCGAAAATTACCAAACCACTGACCGGTTTATTAATGAAAGACGATGAGTTTATCTTCGATGAGAAATGTCTACAAACATTTGAAATCATGGAAGATGAAATAGAAAACATAATCTCTCATTGTCATTCTGCTCCTTATGGTGGACACGCAAGCACTTCAAAGACTTGCGCTAAGATCTTACAATCTGGCCTCTTCTGGCCTAATCTATGGAAAGGTGTCCATATAGCGATATTAAACTGCGACCGGTGCCAATGCACTGGCAACATCTCTAGACGCGATGAGATGCCACAGAAGGGCATCTTAGAAGTGGAAGTCTTTGATGTGTGGGGGATTGATTTCATGGGGCCATTCCCATCTTCTTTTGGTAATAAATATATACTCGTTGCTGTTAATTATGTTTCAAAATGGATCGAGGTTGTAGCCTCTCCAACAAATGACACACGAGTGGTAATTAAGCTTTTTAAGAACATAATCTTCCCTAGATTCAGTGTGCCAAGACTTATCATCAGTGACGGAGGCTCCCACTTTATATCAAAGATCTTGAAAAACTTCTACTGAAGTATGGAGTCCGACACCGTGTAGCAACACCATATCATCCATAAACAAGTGGGCAAGTCGAAGTCTCAAACAGAGAAATTAAACAAATCTTAGAAAAGACTGTTGTAACCTCTAGGAAAGACTGGCCGTCAAAATTACAAGAAGCTCTGTGGGCATATAGGACAGCCTATAAGACCCCAATAGGAACCACACCTTTTAAGTTAGCCTACGGAAAATCATGTCATCTACCTGTAGAATTAGAGAACAAATCCTACTGGGCCATTAAGACCCTTAATTTAGACCATACTGCCGCAGGTGAGAAAAGAATCTTAGACATTCATGAACTAGAAGAAGTTAGACTAGATGCATACGAGAATGTTAGGATATATAAAGAAAGAACAAAAAAATGGCATGACAGGCGTATCTCCCGGAAAGAGTTTAATGAAGGTGACGTAATACTATTGTTTAATTCACGCCTTAAACTCTTCCCAGGAAAACTTAGATCTAGGTGGTCAGGTCCCTTTATAATAACTAGCGTATTTCCAAGTGGTGCCGTAGAAATAAAAAGTAAATCTAGTCAACCATTTATAGTAAACGGACAGCGTTTAAAACATTATCATTGCGTAGACAATAAAGACTACTCAGCTAGTCTAAAGCTCGTAGAGCTGCCCGTTCATTCTGAGAACTGACATTGCACTAGAACTATGTCCGGCTTAAGACATTAAAAACAGCGCTTGGTGGGAGGCAACCCACATATTTTTAGTCTTTTAATTTTATTTTTCTATTTTTTATTCCTTAATTATTTCTTACCTTTTATTGCATTTTTAGTTTTCTCTCCTTCATTTCCATTCTTAATGCCATTATTTACATCTTCATTACTAACTTTGCATATCTGTCTACTTACTTACAAGCTAACTTAACTTAGTTAGTAACTAACATTCACGATGCAACAAGTAGACTACATGGATATTGTTTTCAGAGGCAGAGCTCAGAGGAGGAGATTTGAAATATTAGCTCAGAAAGATATGGCACTGACTATTTACTATGATGGACCTACCATGACTAGGTTAGGTATCAGGGATAGTGTTATGTTTTTGTTTAGCCAAATGGGGTGGGAGAGTGTTGTTATCCGAAGAAGGTTTACTTCCTATCCTAGGCTTACCCTTGAGTTTCTAAGTTCCCTTACTCACCTACCTAACCATGGTTATAGATTTCATAGAGGGCTAATGACTTTTATAATGTTTGGTAATGACTATAGCTATAATCATAGAGAACTTGCTGAACTCATAGGATTTCCTAGTGGCCCTGATGTGGTTACCGTCGTCTAGGAAGAACTACTCCTTAACCTTGACCTGAACAATTTTTGGGGTAACATCACTGGAAATAACAATCCTGACCCTTATGACATGTTTTCTGAGAATATCCACAACCCTGCAATCCGTTATTTTCACAAGATCCTAGCCCATACCATTTTCAGAAAAGAAGAAACTGATACCTCTGTGTCCAAAGATGAACTCTTTATCTTGTACTATGCTTCCCAAGGTCGTCCCGTCAATGCTGCTACCTTTATGATAGCAAATTTTGTCCGTATTGCACAGGATACTCGTGCACCAATCATTATAGGAGGCTTAGTAACAATGATAGCAAATGCCATAGGACTGAGACAACCAATGATCAGGCTTAACCCTCTTGGTACCATCCGACCTATGAACATTAATTTATGCTTTAACCAATGAATCATATAAAACCTTGGACCGGATACCTTTGACTACCAAATTGATAATGAGGTCGTCCGTCTGTTCACTTTACCGAACCATGAGCGCACTAGTGCCCATAACCAAAATAATTGGCTTTATGACTTGAATGAACCACAGATTGCTCCACCATCACCTCCTGAGACACCACAAATTTATGATCATTATGATGACTATATATCTGATGCTGCCTCGAGCACACCTATTGTAGTCGGCGCTCCACCCATCGATTTCACTGCTTTCATTATTGCACTAGAGAACAGATTGACTAACCTACAAGGCGATATCACCACTTTGCGCACTGATTTCTACGGATTTATGGATATAGTAACGGAGCAGCTGGACCATTTCCATCAGCAGCTCTATTCCGTCGGACTCGCTAACAATCCTAATCAACGTGGCTAAGAAAGTAGATTTAATTGCGTTCCGACTCTGACACTTTAACAGTGAGGCCACTGTCAATTTTAAGTGTGGGGGAAGGAAGAATTAATTAGGATTTCCAGCTTTCTAATTAGGAGAATTTTATTGTTTTCGCATTTTATCGTTTCCGAAATTTAAATTTCTACTGTTATTTCCATTTATCAGTTCTATACATTTTTTCATTTGGAATCTTTGTTCCAGATATAAATTTTGTTTCAATTTAATTCATTCCAGTTTCCTTTTTAATTTTTGTCATTCCAGTTTTTAAATTTTTCTTCATTTACTGCTAACTGATATATACTGGTATATACTGATACAACTATTTTACTGATACTTTCATTACTGCTTCAGTACCGGTGCACCAACGTATATCAGCATTTAATAGTTTAATCGTTTATTCATTTTTCATTCATTAATATTAGTAAGCATTTATTGTATAATTTAGTATTAGTTGTTATGATTCAAAAGAAATTATGCTTGGTCAAAAAAAATTTACAGCAAAAAGCAATGGTGTAGGTCCAATCAAAATTCATGCATGCATAGAAAAAGAAAAAAAGAAAAGGGGAAATAATGTGCACTCTGCACAAGGTGGCGCACGCCACCCACCATGAATGTGGTTGTCGCCACTTTTGTGAGAGAGAGAGAGCAAGTGGCTCTCGCCACTCTTCACACACAAGGGGAAGTGGCTCTCGCCACTTTATGCATGTGACTCCCGCCACCTCTGCATTTGCAACCCGCCACCCCCTCATTCAAATGCATGTGGGACACTTGTCCCACCCAACTAGCAACATTTAATACCCTCCTCTATATAAACCAGATACCAGTAACTATACTCACACTCGCTAATTCATATTTCATTTCATTCTAATTTACTAACATAGTTTTGTGAGTTTGTACTGCTGTCAAAAACTATGGAACCAGCACAAGCACAAGGGAATCAGATAATATTTAGAGATCAAGACCAAGCAAATCTCTTCCGAATCCTTCAAGAATGAGAAATCGAGCCAACGAGGTATGCCGATATAACTTGTTTAGAAACTTTGGGACTCACTGACAGTGTAGAATTTTTGTTAGAAAGCATAAATTTAAAACAATTTTTGTCTTATAGAGACCCTGTCTATGTCCCACTTATCTTGGAATTTCTCAGTTCGATTATCCTTGACCCGGAAGGAACAATCCAGTTTAGAATGTTTAATAATGAATTTAAATTCACCTTTGATCAACTGGCTATTTTACTTAATTTTCCAGTCGGAAAAGGTGTAATGTATGCTGTCCCGAGTGGACCTCAATGGGTACACAGTTACAAGTGTCTATGGAGAAGTAGAACAGGTACTGATACACACAGTTGTGAAGGCAACAAAGCCACTCTCATTCAAAACCCAGCTATAAGATATTTTCGCCAACTGTTGGCTACAACAATTTTCGGCCGGTCAAATTCTAACAAAGTGAATGAGAAAGAGTTTCTCTATATACTTACTGCCTTTTCACCCCGCCGAATAAACCATGTCCCGTTTTGGTTTAATAATATGTGCACAATAACCGCCTCGAACAAGGGCGCTATCACCTTTGGCGTATTAATAACAACAATAGCTCGAGCCCTTAAGCTCGAAGCTCATTTCACATCTTTGACACCACTTCCTTCTCTTACTATCGATTTAAAAATGACTGAACGTATGAAATTAGTAAAGAAAAGGGAAGATGGTAAATATGATTTAATGATTGACAATAAAGTTTTCCCTAATTTTATACTTCCTAACCCAAGTCGCACAAATGTGCAGAAAGAGGAAAACTATTGTTATATTGATAACTCAGGCCCCGCGCACATTCTTGAGAATGCTGCTGCTGGCGGGGACAAAACTAACACACAGACACACACTGCACCATCCTACTCTGAATTTTTTACAGGTACCTCATCCAAGCGTATGCCTAGAAGACGAGACGAAGAGTCATCTGAAACTCTTGATAGCATATATTCTGAGATGATGAGACAAAGTGAATCAAACGCTCTCCGCGACCAAAGATTACAAAGCATAGAGACTCAGCAAGCTCAAATGATGGCTCAGCAAAACCAGATGTACACTCAACAATCAGAGATGATACAGATCCTACAACAAATGCAGCAAGGCCAGAATAACATGGCAGAGCTGATCCAAGGGATGGCCGGTATGTCCTTTCAAGCACAAGATCAATATCCGGATCTGGGTACTTCAGACCAACAACCCAAAAATGTTAGGCGACCACGAACTCGAGGAAGAGGCCGTCAGTAGCCCGACATTCCAGGTTTCTCCTTCCTTTTCTACCTTACGTTGTTGCATTGGGGACAATGTCAATTGAAGTGTGGGGGAGGAAGTTTTATCGCTTTTATTTAATTGTTTTAGTTATTTACCATTTTTCTAGGTAGATTTAAATTTTTTTATGCTTATTTCCTTTCATTAGTATGTTTAGTACTTAGTATCAATAAAGAAAAATTCATGTATTGTCAAGTCTCTACACATAGTTTCTGCTATTATTTAGATTCTCCCAACTTTCTTGAGCCATAACAATTTTTTTTTTTTTTTATGTTGGGTTTGATACATGACATGGCACTTTAAAAGTTTATTAGGCTAAGTTAGAAAGACTTGGGAAAGTGTTGATAATATCAGTACCGTCTTGACACCCTGAACCCCTTGATTATGCAAATGGATTTGAATACTTATTATGCCAAGACCAACCTCTTGAGTAGTTTATACTAGCAGTCAGCACCATCCTAAGGCACAACCTAAGTAATAAGCCGATGCAAATATGTGTTTGATCTCAAAAAAAAAAAACGAACTAAAGATATGTGTTTAATGCCTAAAGTGAACTAAAGATATGTTCATTCTAAGTTAGATGGTCCTTACCCGACCATTTAGCCCAACGGATCGGACTCTTGAAATTCGAAATTAAAAGAAAAAGAAATGCAAAGAAATTTGAAAAATAAGATCATTTGAACACTAACAGGTTTACTTACCATGGGTGTGCGGGGATAACAGGCTTAATGTGATTGCGCTAGAACAAAAGAGAGGTGTGAAAAAGTATAGGTCGAGTTATAATAACATGATTTGGATTCGTTTGCATAGGATAGGAGTTTTTGATTTTGTGTCATTACGGTATCCTTATTGTTAATATTTAGTACCTATCTTTTTGGCTGAAGTTTAGCATGATATATGTCTATTTTGAACCCATGCCTAAAGCATTTTGTTTGCTTGAGGACAAGCAAAGGTTCAAGTGCGGGGGAGTTTGATAACGCGAAATTATATCGTGTATTTGACTTGACTTGCATGAATTTCTATTATGTTTTATTCGCTTTTTCCCAATTTATGCTTTATATTACCCGCATTTATTTATGTTTTTCAGGTACTCGAGTCGGGTCGAAATTTATCGAAAAGTGAAGAGTTAATGAAGAATTAAAGAAGAATTGAAGAAGAAAAAGAAAATATGATGGAAAGAATTAAGAAGGAGAGAAAGAGGAAGGAAAGAAAAGAAGAAAGGAAAAATGAAAAAAATATAAAGGGGTGGGGCCCACCATCACACAATGTGGCGCAAGCCACATGGGAGGTGGCGCCCACCACCTTTACCAAAAGTGGCGCAAGCCACTATGAATGAGAGAGGGGAGGTGGCGCAAGCCACCTAGTTCCTAGAAGATTTATTCTCCAACTCTCCTATTTTCTCTCCACGAAAGTCACAAAATGCAGTCTACAATTGAAGACCTCCATAAAAGGGGTCGGAGATTTTTTTTAGCCAAAGTTTTCCAGTTTTCCAATTTTTATATTTCTCCAGCAAATAGTATTATTTCTTTCTGCATTTTTATCGTCTTGTAATCGCTCAAGCTTGTCGGAATCATCTTTCAAGTTTTTATAACCAGATTTATTCCAAGTTAATTTCAAGTCCAGGTTTTATTTATATGTTATTTATTTATCATCTTTACAATATGATTAGTAATATTACCTTACACTATGTTAGCATGTTTAGTTTTCAAACCATGTCCGGCTAGATTAGTTGATGTCAGTATGTAAACAAATTGATCAGAAAGAATTAAATAATAATCGGGGTTGACTTTTATAAATTATTTTTTAGGCTTTGGTTTCTTATTTTTAAATCGATTTTCTTACGAGAGTAAAAAGGTAACTAAGGTTAAGGTCAAGATAAACGAGAGTTTGAGAGTTTAATCGGATAGCCGAAACTAGGCATTGATTCTAAACACAGCGGAAGCACTTTAAAATTAATTAGGACTTATTTATTTTCAAAAAGTATTTTTAAATGCAAATGATACAGCGAGAGCGCTCATTCTGATTTAATGGTATAGTCTGAATCAATAAACATGAGAGTGTGAGATGAGGTCTTTTAAATAAACATTTTCTACGGAAAAATATTTTGGCACTTAAACCTACACCGATGACTTATTAAATTCCCAACGATTAATGCGTTACATACTGACATCTCATTATTAATTATTCTTATTAAAAGTTTAGCATTCTTAGATTTAATTTCTGTCGCTCATAACCTCCATAAAACGATTAGCCTTAGCTAAACATAGTAACAACCCGATAGCACTAGTTTCATTATCAGTCCTTGTGGGATCGATATCTTTTTAAAACTACGCAATAGACTGTGCGCTTGCAGTTAGTAACCCCGATAGACTCATAAAGTCGCGATCAAGTTTTTGGCTCTGTTGCCGGGGACTGATTTAGTCAATAGTACGATTCATTTGTTGCGCCGTATAGACTAAGGCAACAAATTCCCTAATTTGTCGGTTGTATGCCAAGTACTCGTTCAAAAGGCGAAGACCTAATGCAACCGACAGACGAACCCGAGCATCTTCTTAGCGTAAGATGACGAATTAGAGAATACTGTTTAGAACACAAAATTCCTTTTCCTGACTCAGAATATGACTCTGAACCTGAAACTGGACTAGACATGGCCGAAGGACCTTAGAACCGTCCTCTTAAGTACTATGCCATTCCTTCGCAGGCTGAACCACATAACAGCATCGCTGCCCCTGCCATCGAGGCGAATAACTTTGAGGTAAAACCTTCGTTGTTGTCAGCTGTACAACAGAACTTGTTTTCTGGTGGTCCCACGGAGGATCCGAACTTACATTTGTCAGTGTTCTTGCAATATGCAGACACAGTGAAAGCAAATGGTGTCAGCCTCGAAGCAATAAGACTACATCTTTTCCCTTTCTCATTAAGAGATAGAGCTGAGCTTGGCTCCAGTCTCTACCGTCCAACTCTGTCACTACGTGGGATGAGTTGAAGAAGGTATTCTTAGCACGATATTTCCCACCAAGCAAGACGGCTATGCTAAGAGCCCAAATTAATGGATTCAAACAAAAGGACAACGAATCTCTTTTCGAAGCATGGGAAAGATACAAGGACATGATGAGGCTCTGTCCATATCACGGTCTAGAAGAGTGGTTGATCATCCATACCTTTTACAATGGTCTCTTGTATAACACAAGAATGACAATAGACGCTGCCGCGGGTGGCACACTAATGGATAAACCATACGTTGAGGCTCATGCACTTATCGAAAGTATAGCTCAAAATCACTATCAGTGGGGAAGTGAAAGAACCTCCGTAGAGAAACCTCCGACGAAAGGAGGAATGCACGAAGTTAGTAGCCTAGATCATGTCCATGCTAAGGTAGATGCGCTTGCCCAAAAGATTGATAACTTTACCATAACGCATGCAGCCACCGTGGCTGTTGTAGCTCTAAACTGCGAATTATGCGGAACACCTGGACATGCTGCCCCTGAATGTCAAATTTTGGAAGGAGTCTCTAGTGATCAAGTGAATTACGCTCAAGGAAACCCTTATGCGAATACCTACAATTCGGGCTGGAAGAATCATCCAAACTTCTCATACAAAAACAACAATGCACTGCATGCACCTGGTCAAGCACCTGCTACACCACCAGGCTACCAAAAGGCTGCCATAACTGCTCCTAATGTTCCTAGGAAGTCCAACCTTGAATTAATGATGGAGAACTTCATTGCTGCACAAGCTCAACAAAACAAAGAGTTCCTTAACTAGAATGCACACACTAGTGAGAAAATTAAGCAATTAGCAAACAAAGTAGACGCTTTAGCCACCCACAACAAAATGCTTGAAACGCAAATTTCACAAGTGGCACAACAGCAAACACCTACTGCTGCTCTTGCTGGCACATTTCCTGGACAGCCACAACCTAATCCGAAAGGACATGTAAATGCTGTTATATTGAGAAGTGGAAAAGAATTAGACGGACCTATTGATCTGAGACTTCAGAATCCTGCCATGTACCAAAAACCTGATAAAACTACAACTGAGAAGGAAAATGAACCCAAGGGAAAGGAAAATAATGACCAAGAGGCCGTAGATAAAGAAAAACCTTATGTGCCTCCACCACCATATAAACCACCTATTCCGTATCCTAAAGATTTGCAAATTTTAAAACAGTAGGGCAATTCAAGAAATTTGTTGAACTTCTGAAGTAATTGAATATCACAATACCTTTTACAGAAGCTATCACTCAGATGCCCTCATATGCTAAGTTCCTTAAAGAAATCTTATCTAATAAGAAAAAGATTGAGGATAATGAAATAGTTACACTTACTGCTGAGTGTAGCGCAATAATTCAAAACAACATGCCTCCTAAGCTAGAAGACCCAGGTAGTTTCTCCATACCCTGTGTAATTGGAAAGTTTGTCATAGACAAAACTCTATGCGACTTAGGAGCCAGTATTAGTCGTAATGCCCTTATCCATATGCGAAAGGCTTGATATGGGAGAATTAAGACCAACTAAGATGTTCGTTCAATTAGCTGGTCGCTCTATTAAATATCCTGTTGGTATACTAGAGAATGTTTCGGTTCGTATAGGACAATTATATATTCCTACCGATTTCATAATCATGGATATTAAAGAAGACTCCACTACTCCTATCATATTAGGAAGACCATTCTTAGCTACCGCCGGAGCCATTATAGACGTGAAGAGAGGTAAGCTAACATTTGAAGTGGGTAAAGAGAGGTTGAATTTATTTTGACACAATTCTTACAAGCACCAGCTATAGACGACACATGTTATCTATTAGATGTCATAGATGAGTGCGTAAGAGAAATGGAGATGGAACCAACGACATACTCAGTTATTATACAAATTCCAATACCTCCGATTTTTGAAGATGATAATTGGCGTGAACCATACCAAGATGATAGTCTAAGCGAATGTTTATCACTTACGCCCGATCATCTAACATGCCCAAAGAAACCAGCTTTAGAACTGAAAAGACTACCCAATAACCTAAGGTATGAATTCCTAGACACAGAACTCGAACGACCAGTGATAGTCAACGCAGACTTAGGACAGACCGAAACCAAGAAACTTTTAGATGTCTTAAGAAAATACCCATTGCTTTAGGCTACAACATCGCTGACCTTAAAGGAATAAGTCCTTCTATTTGTATGCATCGCATTATGCTAGAGGAAGACTGTATGACCTCTAGAGAATACCAGAGAAGGATCAATCCAATCTTAAGTACTGTAGTCAAGGATGAAGTGCAAAAGCTTTTAGAAGCATGAATTATATACCCGATATCAGACAGTCAATGGGTTAGTCCAGTACATGTCGTACCAAAGAAGGGAGGTGTTACAGTTGTTAAGAACTCAAAAGGCGAATCTATAACACAAAGAGTTGTAACTGGAAGCAGAATGTGCATCGACTATAGAAAATTAAACAAAGCTACTCGTAAAGATCATTTCCCATTGTCATTCATTGACCAAATGTTGGAACGGTTGGCCAAACACTCTCACTTCTGCTATTTAGATGGTTATTCAGGATTCTTTCAAATCCCTATTCATCCTGATGACCAGGAAAAGACAACTTTCACATGTCCCTATGGTACATTTGCATATCGACGAATGTCATTTGGACTATGTAACGCTCCCGCAACATTCTAAAGATGCATGATGTCAATCTTCGCTGATTTTATAGACGGCATTATGGAAGTATTTATGGACGATTTTTCTGTTTGTGGGCAGAGCTTTGAAGGATGTCTATCGAACCTATAAATGGTACTTGAAAGATGCGTAATAGTAAACCTCGTATTAAACGGGGAGAAATGCCATTTCATGGTCAAGCAAGGAATCGTGCTTGGACACGTAGTATCTGATAGAGGGATTGAAGTTGATAAAGCTAAAATAGAGATTATAGAAAATCTTCAACCTCCAAAAACCGTACGAGAAATACGAAGTTTCTTAGGACACGCCGGTTTCTACCGACGATTCATAAAAGATTTCTCGAAAATTACCACACCACTGACCGGTTTATTGATGAAAGACGCTTAGTTTATATTCTATGAGAAATGTCTACAAGCATTTGAATAATTGAAAACGGCTCTCATTACCGCACCTATCGTGCAACCACCAGATTGGAGACTACCATTTGAAATCATGTGTGATGCAAGTGACTATGCCGTAGGCGCAGTCATAGAACAAAGAAAGGACAAAAAGCTTAATGCAATTTATTATGCAAGTAGAACCTTAGATCTTGCCCAAATGAACTACGCCACCACAGAAAAGGAACTTCTAGTTGTCGTGTTCGCTTTGGATAAATTTCGTTCTTACTTGGTAGGAGCGAAAATAATCATCTATACCGATCATGCCGCAATTAGGTACCTATTAAGTAAGAAAGATGCCAAACCAATACTTCTAAGATGGATCCTACTCTTACAAGAATTCGATTTAGAGATAAAAGATGAAAAAGGCACCGAAAATGTAGTTGTAGACCATTTATCGAGAATAGAAGGTATTAAGCCTGAACAAGTGCCTATTAATGATGATTTCCCATATGAACGACTCATAACCCAATTGAAAAGTAATATGTCATAACTAACCTTGAATGATACCGAAGTAAAAGAATCAGTGGAAGAAATTCAAACAAATACAACACTGCCATGGTATGCTGACTTTGTCATTCATTTTTCTTTTCTTCTTTTCTTTCCTTCCTCTTTCTCTCCTTCTTAATTCTTTCCATCATATTTTCTTTTTCTTCTTCAATTCTTCTTTCATTCTTCATTAACTCTTCACTTTCCGATAAATTCTGATCCAACTCGAGTACCTGAAAAACATAAATAAATGCGGGTAATATAAAGCATAAATCGGGAAAAAGCGAATAAAACATAATAGAAATTCATGCAAGTCAAGTCAAATACACGATATAATTTCGCGTTATCAATGAGCCAAAACCTCAAGGAATGTTTTGAATAACTCAAATATATCATATTGATCCTCTTACAAATTCAAATTGACACAAAGAACTTGATTCATGAGCAATATAGGGATTCAAATTCATCTGGACCACAAACTAGGGTTTCTGAGAAAAAGTCAACCATGCATTTGACTTTTGACCAAGACATGATCTCAAACCTTGGGACATGATTCAAGACACTCTAAAACACTTATGGAATCCATCCATTAGGTTTGAATTAGGCCAAGAACTTGATTTCATAAAGGATCACAAAGTTTGAAATTCATCTGATAAAAAGTCAACTGTGCCAAAAAACCAAGTTTGACTTTTGAGATTTCTTGACAAACATGGCTTCTTCAAGTAAAAAACAATCTTAACTTTTGGTTTTGATCATCATCCATCAAGAAAAATCAAGAAAAGTGGGGTTACTTACAAAAGGGGCAACCTAAAGAAACTTGAATTTTCACTAAGTCATGAAAAAGGTGATTTTTACCCAACTTTGCAAGACCATAACTTGTGATCCAAGTAACCTTTTTATTCCATCCAAAGCTAAAATGAAAGCTCTCATTACATACTACAAGATTGTCAACTACACCATATCCCAAATCTTCATAAATTTTGAGTTATGGATTAATCAAAAACACAAAAAATGAGAAATGGACATTTTTCAAACACTTAGAAAAATTTGAGACAGAATCTGTCTCATGATTTATCCAACTTTGGAGGCATTTTCCATCATGATACAAGATGATTCAAGACCAAAGTTAAACATCAAAGTTGAAGTATGATATATGGGCTTTCTAAAAAGTACAAGAGCCTCCCATGATTCAACTTGAGCAAGAAGTTATGAGCTTCCCAAAATGGCATTTTTCACCCTACCTACACAACTGCATGGATACATGACTTGTGCCACACGATTTCCTCCTTCAAGTTTTGCCACTTTACCAACTTTTTCATCTTCCAAAAACACAAAAATTCTGATGACTCACTTGTTACTTGATCAAGGAGTCAAGAATTCAACTAGGCATGTGCAAAACCATCATGACATGAACCTTGAAATTCAAATTTGGCATCAAGCATTTATGTGATACATAGAGGTGGCATGGATCAGTTACAAGCCAGTCCAAATGAGTCAAGATTTCTTCAAAGATCAGAGGACCTAAACCTGCAAAGTTTGGCCCAAGTCAATGGCTAGAGGAGACTTTGGCTACATGACAAAATCCATTGGATAATAGGGTGATCCAGCCTCCATTCACTTTTCCTTCAAAAACAAACTTCCTCTACTATAAATAGAGGTCATTTGTGACTGAGTTGGACACACCAAAACATAGCAATCCATGTTTTCCTTCACCTCACTCTCCAAAACTAGAATTTGCTCCTTTTTCAAGTAACTTTTGAATTTTTCAATAGGAAGCAATTCTATCAAAACTAATGGTGTAGACACCTCATATATATCATATAGTAGCTATCCAAACTCTTCTCCATCATCTGTAACATTCGAATAACAAACCTCCAAATCACACTTGAGCCAAGTTGCAGTTAGGATACCACAATAAGGTCCATTGAAGCTGTCCAGATCATCACACAACATCTGTAACACCTCTACATAAGAATTCAAATTCCTCTTGCACAAGTAAGCCTGAAGCTCTCAAACTCTATACTGCATGCATCATAAATTTGTTTTCAAGTTACCAACATGCTACTGGTAGTTTATAAAGTGATTGTCGCTACTCGAAAAATAGTCGACCGGAGGCGAAAGAGGAAGAAATAGAAGAGTCGTCATCGAAATTTATTTATCCCATAAGGGGAAGGGAAAACATCAAGAAAATACAAGGGATGATTAATGCGAGAAATAGAGAATAAACTATAAAACAAGTTCAAAAGATCGCAAGTGATGCAATGATGACACTAAATTATACTGTATTTTCGACTCTGATTTCACATGCATATTAGTTTTTTTCTATTTTTTTTATGCTTTGTTATTGTTATGTTTTCCTTTGTTTTCAGGTTTTCAATAAATCGAGGTCCCAGACAAAAAAGGATGCAAAAGGAGCTAGAATTCAAGTTTGGCAGCAATTTACTCTGGTCGCTTCTCTTGCCGCGGGCGCCCCAGGGTAGGCGACGACGTGTCCCATGATCTCCACAACTCAACTGCCACGTTCCCACGATCAGCACTCACCTTTGCCGTTTTCTTCGTGTCGCGGGCGCGGTAGGCCTGTCGCGAGCGCGACAAGGCAAAATTAGTTCCCGCCCATTTTTCAAGCCAAGGTCACTTTTGTCTTTGCACCATGCCAACTTTGCCTATAAATACTCTCAGAACTCGAATTTTAGGATCATCCAATCTTAGTTTACTTCATCCTAAGCATAAATTTCACTCTTGTAAAGCGGTAATCTTCTCACATCGAGGAGTTATTGCACTGTGTGTGATCGAGTTTGTAATCAAGTCTTGGAGTGTCTGTAATCAAGTTGGAGCACTTTGATAGAAGTAATCCTGCCAGCATTTTCTTTTCCGTACATTGTACCAGATTTAAAGACTCCGCTTTGGAGCAGGTTTTATTTTAATCGCATTTACTTTCATTTATTTCTTGCACTTGCTTTATTTTGTTTATTTATTGTCTTGCCTTACTTTTCAAAACTTTACTTTTCAAAAGACTTAATTCCATACATGATAAGAATTAATATGACTGTTATAACTACCATGGCTGGCTAAGTTTTAGATAGGCAAGAATGTAAAGACCATAATCACCGTAATATGTCTATATGTTAATAGAAATACTTAAGGGCTGTTTTAATCTTTAACACAAGTTTTCTGTACTTAAAAGCAATGTTGGGTAAGATCGAAAGCCGTCCAACCATTTGTGAACTTGTTTAGTTCTCAACTGATCAAATACAGCGAAAGCGCTTTGCTCAGTTGAGTAGTGATTTTTAACACTTTAGAAAAGAGATTTTAAAACTATTTTTGGACGCGTTAGTGGGATTAGAATCTGGTTCATTTTGAACCTCTTTAGTTTAGAGATTTCAGGTCAAAATACTTTTCTGTTTAGTTTAGAATTTTCATTTCTTAAAAGTAAGTTTTCCATGACTCTAACGCAATGCACGCCTTTTTATAAGTGACAATAAAGGGGTTAGTTTAGAGGGTAAACTTGGTTCTGACTACGCGAAAGTGACAGTTCCTGTTAAATTGAATTCTTTTCTTAAAATAGAAGATATTGCCCGTAAGTAGTCCTGTTGATGAATATAGAAATATTATCGGTTATGAGAATTACATTCAAGCCTATTGTTTTGTCTGACTTTTATTACCTCGTCATTTACTTTTATTTATTTTCCTCTGCATTAGTAAACCCTGAATTGAACTGCCTTAGATAAGCACTGTAACAAACGAAAATCGTTAGATCGACATTTGGTATCTGTGGATACGATAACTTTTTATATTACTCTGACGCGATTCGTGCACTTGCGAATACAATGCATCAAGTTTTTGGCGCCATTTCCGGGGACCAATTTCGCTGAATTTCGAATTTCGTTTGTTATCACCGTTTAGACTAGGGCCGCACGAACTGGTCGATGTGAAGATCTCGCAGCTCCAGTAGTGTAATAGATCCTTTAGTGGAACTAGAACGTTACGCTCACGCACGACTTTGGCTTTGTCGAATTAAGCAAGCTATGGCCGAAGATCGTAACCAAAGACCCCTTAAGGAATTCACTCAGCCTGCTGACGAAGAACCGAGCTCTAGTATAGTTAACCCTACCATACCTGCCAATAATTTTGAACTAAAACCGTCCCTATTACAACTAGTTCAACAAAACCAATTCGCAGGACTACCATCTGAAAACCCAAACCAACATCTAAAAGTCTTTATCCAGTTGTCAAACACCTTTAAGACCAATGGTGCTAGTCCTGAGGCGATTCGTTTAAGACTATTTCCCTTTTCCCTTAGAGACAAAGCCCTAACTTGGTTAGATTCCCTTCCAGCCAATTCTATAACAACATGGGAAGACCGTAGGAGAACATTCCTTGCTAGATACTTTCCCCCAAGAAAAACAGCCGTTCTCCAAAACCAAATAACAAGATTTACCCAAAACCAAGGAGAATCGCTATTTGAAGCTTGGGAGAGGTATAAAGACCTTATAAGGGCTTGTCCACACCACGGTTTGGAGCAATGGTTGATTATACATACCTTTTACCACGGACTTCATTATAACACAAAGATGTCCATCGACGCTGCCGCTGGCGGTGCCCTGATGAACAAACCCTATCCTGACGCTTGTGGTCTCATTGAATATATGGCTCAAAACCATCATCAATGGGGAAACGAAAGAGCAACAGTGGAAAAGAAAGAAGCCCAAGGAGGTAAACATGAGGTAAGCTCTATAGACATGATGCAAGCCAAAATGGATGCTATGGCCCTCAAGATCGATCAAATGTACGCACAACCAACCGCTGTAGCAGCAGTAGTATCGGATTGCAAACTTTGTGGTACTAAAGGTCACCAATCAGCTGACTGCCATCTGTTAAACGAGACTAACCCAGACCCAGTCAACTATGCCCAAGGAAACCCGTTCTCAAATACTTACAACCCTGGATGGAGGAATCACCCTAATTTTTCCTACAAAAACAATAACCCTATCCAAAACCAAGTACCTCCAAGATCAACCAACAATCAAGCACCTAGACAAAACCAACCTATACAAGCAGTGCCACCTAAGCCAAATATTGAGAAAGTGCTGAATGATTTTATGACAACACAAGCCCAGCAAAACAAAGAGTTCCTAAATTAGAATATTCATGTGAATGAGCTGCTTACCCAACTAGGAACCAAAATGGATCAAATGGCCACCCACAGCAAGATGCTTGAAACCCAGATCTCTCAGGTAGCCTTAAAGCAAGCACCCCAAACTACTCCTGGAGGACAATTTCCTGGACAACCTCAACAGAACCCTCGAGGGCAAGCTAACGTTGTTACCTTACGAAGTGGAACCACTTATGAAAGGCCTAAAAACCCGACATTGAGTGACTCCGAAATTTCCAAAAAGGATGCTACCCCCGAAGGTGAGAAACCCGTAGAAATTGAGAAACCAAAAGGCAAAGATAAAGGAGAAGTTACGGACGAAGCTTCAACACCCCCTCAGCCATACAAACCACAAATTCCCTATCCACAAAGACTTAAACAAACTAAGATCAATGACCAATTCCAAAAGTTTGTTAAAGTTATAGAAAAACTCCATGTGGAGATTCCTTTTACAGTAGCCATCACCCAAATACCATCTTATACTAAATTCCTGAAGGACATCCTCACCAATAAACGTAGACTTGACGATCCAAAACCAGTGGAGTGTAATTCCATTTCTGAGAACAAACTTACCAAAAAAGACAAAGATCCGGGGAATTTCTCCATACCTTGTATTTTGGGGAATCATGTCATAGATAAAGCCTTTCTGGACTTAGGAGCCAGTGTAAGCCTAATGCCCCTTGCAGTTTGTGAACGATTGAAACTAGGAGATTTGCAACCTACTAAGATGTCTCTCCAATTAGCTGACAGATCTATAAAATACCCTGTAGGCGTATTAGAAGACATCCCAGTTAGAATAGGCAAGTTGTTCATTCCCACCGACTTCGTCGTAATGGACATCAAAGAAGATAAAGATATCCCAATCCTCCTAGGTAGACCCTTCCTATCAACTGCAGGAGACATAATAGATGTCAAGAAAGGAAAATTGACTTTTGAGGTAGGTAACGAAAAAATAGAGTTTGTCCTAGCAAAGTTTCTCGCGGCACCAGTAATAGGAGATGCATGTTATGCAGTTGATGTCATTGATGAATGTGTCCGTGAACTTAACCAGGAAGAGCCAATAGAAAGAATAAAACTACCTTCAACGCCCATTGAGAAAGATGATGACAGTATGGAACCCTACATAGATGATAGCCTTTTTGAATGTCTATCCTTAACTCCAGATCCTATACAAAACCCCAGCAAACCAACCTTAGAATTAAAAGAATTACCCAAGAATCTAAGATATGAGTTTTTAGACAAAGAAATGGACATACCAGTTATACTCAGTGTCGTTCTGAACCAAAATGAAACAAACCAACTCTTAGATGTCTTGCGAAGATATCCTTCAACACTAGGGTACAACATCTCAGATCTTAAAGGAATAAGTCCATCCGTGTGCATGCACCGGATTTCACTTGAGGAAAATGCTAAACCTACCAGAGAACACCAAAGAAGGATTAACCCTATAATGAGTGAGGTAGTTAAGAAGGAAGTTCTTAAGTTGTTGGAAGCAGGGATAATATATCAGATCTCGGACAGTAAATGGGTAAGCCCTGTGCATGTAGTACCTAAAAAGGGAGGCATCACCGTGGTTCAAAACGAAAAAGGTGAGCACGTTACAAAACGGATAGAAGGAGGTTGGCGTATGTGCATAGATTACAGAAAATTAAACAAAGCCACTAGGAAGGACCATTTCCCATTACCTTTTATAGATCAGATGTTGGAACGTCTAGCTAGACATTCCTACTTCTGTTACCTCGACGGATATTCAGGTTTTTTCCAAATTCCTATACACCCTGTTGACCAAGAGAAAACAACCTTCACATGCCCATATGGAACTTTTGCCTATAGACGTATGCCTTTCGGACTCTGTAATGCCCCAGCAACTTTTCAGCGTTGCATGATGTCAATCTTTGCTGATTATCTTGATGGAATTATGGATGTATTCATGGACGATTTCTCAGTCTGCGGATTTGATTTCAATAACTGTCTAGTCAACCTTGAAAAGATCTTGAAGAGATGTGTCGAAGTAAACCTGGTATTAAATTGGGAGAAATGTCACTTCATGGTCACTGAAGGTATAGTTCTAGGACATATCATTTCTGAAAAAGGCATTGAAGTTGATAAAGCTAAGATCGAGGTGATAGAGAATCTTAAACCACCCAAAACAATTAGAGAAGTTCGAAGTTTTCTTGGACATGCTGGATTTTACCGGCGTTTCATTAAAAATTTCTCTAAGATCACTAAACCTTTGACAGGTCTTCTGATGAAAGATGTCGAGTTCATTTTTGATGAAAAATGCAACGAAGCATTCAACCTTTTAAAACAAGCTTTAATCTCAGCACCCATTATGCAACCACCAGATTGGACAAAACCTTTTGAAATCATGTGTGATGCTAGTGATTACGCTGTAGGAGCAGTGCTAGGGCAAAGATCTGATAAGAAGTTACATGTGATTTACTACGCCAGTAGAACTCTAGATGCCGCTCAGCTAAACTATGCAACCACAGAAAAAGAACTCCTAGCCGTAGTTTTCGCCATAGACAAATTTAGATCCTATTTGGTGGGAGCCAAAATAATTGTTTACACTGATCATGCCGCCATCCGATACCTTTTGAATAAAAAGGATGCTAACCCTAGGTTACTCTGGTGGATACTTTTATTGCAAGAATTTGACCTTGATATCAGAGATAAGAAAGGCACCGAGAATGTAGTTGCCGATCACCTTTCCAGGCTTGAGTTCTTGAAACCTGGTGTAGTACCCATAAATGATGACTTTGCTTATGACAGGTTAATCGCTAAGCTAGATGCCATTGGAGATGTAAGTTTAGAAACCCTAGAAGATTCTAAAAAATCCTTAGCGGTAAATAATGTACCTTGGTATGCAGATTTTGTTAACTATCTTACTGCAGATATAATACCTCCTGATCTCAGCTATCAGCAGAAAAAGAAGTTCTTCAATGACGTTAAACATTTCTATTAGGATGAACCACTCCTTTTTAAGAGAGGCACTAACGGAATCTTTCACCGGTGTGTTCCAGAGGAAGAAGTGCACCATATCATAGAACATTGTCACTCAGCACCCTACGGAGGACACGCAAGCACATCTAAGACTCGCGCTAAGATCTTACAAGCTGGTCTTTATTGGCCAACTATATGGCGTGATGTTCATACATTTATAACCAAGTGTGACCCGTGTCAACGCTCCAGAAACATCTCGAGGAGAAATGAAATGCCATTAAGAAACATTCAAAAAGTAGAACTTTTTGATGTTTGGGGAATCGACTTTATGGGACCTTTTCCATCATCCTTAGGAAACAAATACATTTTATTCGTTGTCGATTACGTGTCCTAATGGATTGAAGCTATAGTTGCACCCACAAACGACACCCGAGTAGTGATTAAGATGTTCAAGCAAAATATATTCCCTAGATTCGGAGTTCCCAGGCTAGTCATAAGTGATGGAGGATCACATTTTATATCTAGGATTTTTAACAAACTGTTGAGGAAGAATGGAGTTAAACATAGAGTAGCCACACCTTACCACCCGCAAACCAGTGGGCAAGTAGAAGTATCCAATAGAGAAATCAAGCATATCTTAGAAAAAACTATCTCGATATCCAGAAAGGATTGGTCATATAAGCTTTCAGAAGCACTGTGGGCCTACAGGACAGCCTATAAGACTCCCATTGGAACAACCCCTTACCAACTAGTTTACGGAAAATCATGTCACTTACCCTTTGAATTGGAACACAAAGCATATTGGGCCATCAGAACCTTAAATTTTGATTACCTAGCAGCTGGTGAGAAACGTATCTTAGACATACATAAGCTAGAAGAGCTCCGACAATCAGCCTATGAAATGCCATCGTATATAAAGAGAGAACCAAAGCATGGCATGACAAGAAGATCGTCAAGAAAGACTTCAACATAGGTGACCCTGTTCTTCTATACAATTCAAGACTGCGACTTTTTCCAGGTAAGCTTCGATCTAGATGGACGGGCCCGTTCGAAGTTTCCAAAGTCCTAAAATCTGGGGCATTGGAAATTAAGAACAAATCTTGCAGTCTGTTCGTTGTAAATGGACAAAGGCTTAAGCATTATGAAGGAGGAGACATTCCAGCATACTACTTCAGGTTCACGTTAACAGACCCACCTATCCTCGCACCAGATACATGACTTGAACTCGTCGAGCTAACGATGTTAAGCAAGCGCTGCATGGGAGGCAACCCATGGTTCTTTTCCTTTTCGTATTTATTTTCTTTTCGTTTATTTTGATTTACGTTTGTTTGCTTGTTTGTACATATATGTCTAACTTGTTTGGTGTGTTTGATTTCAGGGCCTGTTTTTCCTAACCTTTTCTTTCAGGATGCCACCAGTCGACGACATGCACGTGACCTTTAGAGACGACGCCCAGAGAGAGCGTTATGCGATGCTTTCACTCAGACCTATGGCACCCACTCGCTACCTAGACAGTGATTGCATGGAAGCTTTGGGCATAGAGCCCAGTGTCCGATACTTGACCCACCAGCTCAAATGGGACTAGTACGCAGATGATTTGCATCCCACCTATAGGAACCTCACTCTGGAGTTCCTCAGCTCTTTCTCCTATGATCCGTACTTGGGACCAGATGGCCACACCAGCTTCAGGTTATTTGGCACAGAGTATTCGTTCACCCATACTGAGTTCGGTGATCTTCTAGGATTTGAGACTGGAGTTGGCGCTATCCCTGAGCTGCCCATGGGTTACTTCATGAATAGAGACGTGGAGAAATTTGGGAGTGGCATCTCTGGAGGTGGAGGCCCTGACCCTGATACTCACATTTCGCAGGTTATCCATAACCCAGCTCTCCGATACTTTCAGATGATCATTGCCCATACATTCTTTGGGAGAGCAGATGTTGATGACCACGTTACTGAGGAGGACATATTTTTCATGTTGTGTGCGAATCAGCCACGTCGTTTAGCGTGTGGTAACTTTATGCTGTACTCTTTTAGTGGTGTTGCCACCTGGGCAAGAGGACCTATACATGTAGGAGGTAATGTGACTGAGATTGTTGCTGCTCTAGGCCTTGGCCGAAAGCTATTTCATTTGACTCCCTACTGCAGCCATACCACCATGGATATTGATTTTTGTTTAGATCGGGGGCTGATGAGAAGGAACTCCTTTAATCCCTCTCAGTTCAGACTCCTGATCGATGGTGAGACCATATATCATTTCACTTTGCCAGATCCTGTTATGACCAGTGTCCATGACCCAGTAAACTGAACATATGCCTTAGAAGGACACGGTGAGACGGTGCACGCACCACGACCTTGCCCAGAGCCAGAGTACGTTCCAGCTCCACCACCTGACAGGACCACGGTATGGTCAAATAATCATTCATTAGGTACTCCAAATATGCAGACCCAGATGACGAAGATGCGCCAAGAGATAGCAAATCTCCGACAGACTCTTACTGACCTACGCCTGGGGATGGAAGTGTCAGAGCTGACCCACGCTACTGAGTACGATGTGCTGTATGAAGACATGGCGGAGCTCCGTCGTGAGATAGCAAGACTCCGTGGAGATGACCAGACTGATGACCAGACATCTTGATTTCCATTTTCGTATTATTTACTATATTTCTTATGCATTAATTTACTTCCAGTATCACCCAGACATATTTCCTACTATTTGCATTTGATATATTTCCGATTTATATTAAGGTTTGAGTTTTTTATGTTTATATGCTAATATTTTCTTTTATTTTATTTTTTCTTTGACAAAATATATAAAAAAAAATTTATTATAAAAAATATATATGCTTGTGAAAATTTTGTGCAAAACTACATTTTTAGGACATATGGAATGCTAAAAAGACCCCCGAAGGCCAAATGAAGGACAAAAAGCCCATTCAAAAAGACAAATTGAGGCCCATCAGCGGATTTGCTCTCGTCGCGCCCGCGACACACCTGTCGCGCCCGCGGAAGCTTCCTTGTAAAATCGGGACAGAACCTCCATTTCCACCATTTTTGAAACTCCAACCTTTTCAAACCCATTTTTCCCTCCTAAAAATCCCTATAAAACCCCATTGAAATTCATATCTCTAGCATTCACCAATCATCTCTTAACTTTCCATTTCAATTTCCATCAACAAAAACCCAAAAAAAAATCCAACCTTTATCATACCATTTTTCTTCCACCATCTTCATCAATGGAGTTTAATGGAGTCATTCTTCGGGAAGGACAATCCGGGAATAGGCAGAGGCGGCAACTTCAAAAGCTTCAGGATTGAGAAATTCTCTCGACGAGGTATGTCGACGATACTTGCTTGCACGCTTTAGGGGTTCATCATAGCGTTTTCCATATGTTAGACTTTGTAGGTTTAGGCACTGTTTTCACCACAAAAGAACCCACCTATGAGAGGATGACGGTTGAGTTTTTGAGTTCATTGGTTTATACCGTTCGTCCCGACACTGCTAGCACAATCGGTACCGTGCATTTTAGACTGTTTGCTGTTGAGTATCAGTTCAGTATCGATGAACTAGCAGGTCTATTGGGATTCCCTCATGGGGAGGGTGCTGTTTGTGAGGCTCCTTCAGATGCTGAATGGTCAGTCGAGATATTCGCCTTCTGGCGCAGGTTGTCAGATACTATTGTTGATTCCTTTAAGGGAATACTCGCCTCGACCATTCATAACCCGACCATAAGAATTTTCAGATATCTTTTGGCATGCTCAATTTTTGGCGGGATAATCAAAACAAAGTTAATAGCAAAGAACTTTTGTTCTTGCAAGGATGCCTCACAAATGTAAGAATCAATCCGGTTCCATTTATGATCGCCCACATGTGCTTAACGGTAAATAAGGGTGGACCGATAGTTTTTGGCGGATTGATTACGTCTATTGCTCGGGCACTAAATTTGAATGATGAGATAGCTACTTTAGAACCACTGCCCCCTCGCACAATTAATTTAAAATTTCTGAAAGACATGAAATTATGCCGATCAAGGAGGGCTGGTGGTTATGAGTTGATGATTCACGGGGTAGCCGTCGAATCAATTGTTATGCCGTGCAGTAGACGTACAGATGTATGATTCGAGAGGAACTGGATCTATGACCTTACTGCCCCACCTTTTCTAGGTCCAATTCCTCCTAATGTCCATGACAATGAGGGGCCCGACACAGGTGATGAGTATGACCATAGAGAGCATGTGTCCCCCCCTCGCCCTACACAATCACACACCGCACCATCTTCTTCTAACACTTTTGCAGGAGCTGCTCCCGGATTTTATATTACGGAGGAGATGTGGCGAGACCATATGGCTAGAGAAGCACGGCATGAAGACCTGCTCTCTTCCATTCAGCAACAGATGGCAGACCAGATGAGCTTTATGCAAGAGTCGTAGCGGAGAGCAGACCAATCTTACGAGACAATCTCCCGTACTCTGCTTGCGATCACCACTGAGCAGTCCCGTCAACAGCAATATAACCATCAGCACTTTCAGCTTATGGAGGCCACTCAGGGTTCCATCTTAGGTAACCTTCATGAGGTGAAAGCTGCTCAGACAGAATTGCAGGCTAGGATGGAACAGCGAGACCATCATCATAGCAGATCCCGTCGTTCCGAGCGTTCAGCACAGGGCGGCGAGGGCACCAGCGGTCCTCACTAGTTTTGCCAGGTTCCTTTCTCCTTATCTTACTTCGAAACATTGGGGACAATGTTTGATTTAAGTGTGGGAGGAGATTTTATCGTTTTTATTTCCGTCGTTTTAGTAGTTTATTTTTATTTCCCTTCAGTTATTTACTTTTGTTTCTGTTTTAGAAAATGCATGTGTTTGAAGAGCCATTAGTATAAGTATATTTTTTGGTTCACCTTCATTTTTTCCCACATATTTTAACCCCAAAAAAAAAATTTCTAGAAAAAAGTGTTGTTCTGAAAAATTTCTGGACTTTAAGACAGGTTCGGGTTAGGATGCGGTGACTTGGGAGAACCTTCGAAACATCAGTATCGTCCTTACACCATGAACTTCGTAAATATAAGAATCACACCTGAAACCCCATGTACCATGGCCCTAATTTCATTTCAAAATAATCCTTAGTAGTTTATTTCAGCAATCAACTCCAGCCTAAACATGTTCTAAGTAGGAGACCGACGAATATAAGTGACTGATCTGAGTGCATTTCAAAAAAAAAAAAGTAATAAGATGTTTAGCTTGCTCATTTCAGTTGGTTCAGAGGTATCTGGCGCTGAACTCGGTAGGGCGGATTACGATCCGATCCCCCACAACTGCACTTGAGAGGAATAAAAGGATTTTGCACAGTTCCTTGTGCTAGAAATCCGGTATGAAAAGATCCGAATCACTACCAGGTCACTCTACCATGAAGCATGTGCGGAAAACGGGCTTAATGTGATTGCGCTTGAATGAAAAGGACTCAAAAGAGATGGAAAAGAAAGGCCTAAGTATTGTGGGATATAATGGGTTGATTGGTATAGGAGCGAAGTTTATGTCTGTATTTGCGGATTAGTGTCATCACGATGCCCTTGGTTCACTCAGTTAGTACCGACCACTGCATCCAGACTCGGACTTAGAAGCCCTTTTCGCCCAAAAATCATCGATCGACACTGATTTTTCTATGAGCTTTAAATGTTTTGCTTGAGGACAAGAAAAGGTCTAAGTGTGGGAGAATTTGATGACACTAAATTATACTGTATTTTCGACTCTGATTTCACATGCATATTAGTTTTTTTTCTATTTTTTTATGCTTTGTTATTGTTATGTTTTCCTTTGTTTTCAGGTTTTCAATAAATCGAGGTCCCAGACGAAAAAAGATGCAAAAGGAGCTAGAATTCAAGTTTGGCAGCAATTTACTCTGGTCGCTTCTCTTGTCGCGGGCGCCCCAGGGTAGGCGACGACGTGTCCCATGATCTCCACAACTCAACTGCCACGTTCCCATGATCAGCACTCACCTTTGCCGTTTTCTTCGTGTCGCGGGCGCGGTAGGCCTGTCGCGGGCGCGACAAGGCAAAATTAGTTCCCGCCCATTTTTCAAGCCAAGGTCACGTTTGTCTTTGCACCATGCCAACTTTGCCTATAAATACTCTCAGAACTCGAATTTTAGGATCATCCAATCTTAGTTTACTTCATCCTAGGCATAAATTTCACTCTTGTAAAGCGGTAATCTTCTCACATCGAGGAGTTATTGCAGTGTGTGTGATCGAGTTTGTAATCAAGTCTTGGAGTGTCTGTAATCAAGTTGGAGCACTTTGGTAGAAGTAATCCTGCCAGCATTTTCTTTTCCGTACATTGTACCAGATTTAAAGACTCTGCTTTGGAGCAGGTTTTATTTTAATCGCATTTACTTTCATTTATTTCTTGCACTTGCTTTATTTTGTTTATTTATTATCTTGCCTTACTTTTCAAAACTTTACTTTTCAAAAGACTTAATTCCATACATGATAAGAATTAATATGACTGTTATAACTACCATGGCTGGCTAAGTTTTCGATAGGTAAGAATGTAAGACCATAATCACCGTAATACGTCTATATGTTAATAGAAATACTTAAGGGCTGTTTTAATCTTTAACACAAGTTTTCTGTACTTAAAAGCAATGTTGGGTAAGATCGAAAGCCGTCCAACCATTTGTGAACTTGTTTAGTTCTCAACTGATCAAATACAGCGAAAGCGCTTTGCTCAGTTGAGTAGGGATTTTTAACACTTTAGAAAAGAGATTTTAAAACTATTTTCGGACGCGTTAGTGGGATTAGAATCTGGTTCATTTTGAACCTCTTTAGTTTAGAGATTTCAGGTCAAAATACTTTTCTGTTTAGTTTAGAATTTGCATTTCTTAAAAGTAAGTTTTCCATGACTCTAACACAATGCGCGCCTTTTTATAAGTGACAATAAAGGGGTTAGTTTAGAGGGTAAACTTGGTTCTGACTACGCGAAAGCGACAGTTCCTGTTAAATTGAATTCTTTTCTTAAAATAGAAGATATTGCCCATAAGTAGTCCTGTTGATGAATATAGAAATATTATCGGTTATGAGAATTACATTCAAGCCTATTATTTTGTCTGAATTTTATTACCTCGTCATTTACTTTTATTTATTTTCCTCTGCATTAGTAAACCCTGAATTGAACTGCCTTAGATAAGCACTGTAACAAACGGAAATCGTTAGATCGACATTTGGTCTCTGTGGATACGATAACTTTTTATATTACTCTGACGCGATTCGTGCACTTGCGAATGCAACGCATCATGCAACGGTAATCACTTTGCGATTTTACGATCGTAAATCTCAAATGAAGATTCAAAGTCATTCCTAAGTCACACACGAGGTCCAATGGACTCTTCACGAAAATCTCATACCTAAAACTTATACCTAAGAACTAAATATTTTTTGTATTTTTGATACTCATCATTTTTTGTAGTTTTTCATTATTAATACCTAAATATTACTACCAGAAGAATTATAAATCTATGATGCACAACCGCTCATGTAATCGATAAACAAGCAACAATGAGAGACACATTAAACTCGTATTAAACATATCAACCAAATAAAGAATTAATTTTAAGAGAAAATTTTGAAATGGACAAATCTAATTAAAATATTCAAAATAAAAATTAAATAAAAATCTATTATTATCTTAAAAAGGAAATTGAAATTAGACAAAATAATATAAAATTTTTTATGAAATTTAAAATGAAACTTTTTTTCGTATTTTTTAAAACAACAAGAAATGGAGACAAATTAATTAAGACAAACATAAGGCTGGAGTGTGAAAATAAGAATGAATACTAAGGCCCAACAAAAGATATGAAGGCATGGATTAAACGAGACGGAGCGGGTCGCTCCAGTTGCGACCCGTTTGGACTTTGATCCTAACAAACCCTAGTGAGAAAAGATAGAAACACGGTTGCAAACAAACGCTAAAAACAAAACGCCCTAAACCACGATCAGAAACATGATTCAAACATTCCTTCACTCTCTCTTCTCAATCACATTTTTTCTTTCAAAATTCAACACTTAAACCACATAGGCTCTGCCACGATGATAGAGAGTATCAAGTTATATTTTAGTATTCTATCTTAGCATTTTAGTTTAATCAGAATTATTAATTTAAGGTTTTATATTAGTTGGTATTTTAGTTTAATTGTTATTGAATTGGGCTTCCACTAGTATTTGGGTATTTTAGTCATTGGCCCATTAGTATCATTATATATGTAAGTGTCTTGGACACATTTTAGGTATCAATCAAGAAAATCAATCAAAAGTTATCTTTATTTCTATTTTGTCTTAGTTTTTCTCTTAGATTCATAGTTGTTTCATACCTTGTTAGGGTTAGCATATTTGCTTCCTAACAATTGGTGCTTTCATCCTTGAACACCAAAAACCTCCCATGGCATACCAATATCATCCCACCATAAACACCACTCCTACCACACCTTCATTTCCATCCTTTCCATGGGAACTCTTTTCCCCTTATTACACAAATCCATATGTTACAATTCCATCACCATGTTTGTATTTTAATCATGGATATACACCACCTCCACCTAACCCATATTCATCCTATTCTACATCTCATTATCCATACTATTATAACAATTCCTATCAATTCCAAAACTCACCAAACAACTTCTTCATAATTAGTCACAAATATCAAACCCATTCTAGTGTTAGAAGTGATTTTAAGAAGCATTTGAAAGTGTTTCATCCTTATTTTAAAAAAAAAGCAGCCAAATTGAAACAGCTTCAATTCTCTTGCAAAGAAATAGGAGGCCACTCGTGGTTGTTGGTTTGTTCTGTCACTATAAAATCACTGCAAAACTCCACCCATCATCCACCAACATGGAGATGCAACAGCTTCTTAGCATGGGTTTTCCCGACGAGTTAACCGCCCAAGCCTTAGCTGCACCCGGCGGTAAATCCACCGTCAAAGCCACCGAATGGATTCTCACTCACAAACCTACCTCCACCACCACCACCACCAACAACCCTTCACCCTCACCATCATCACCGCCACCACCACCACCTTCATCATTCGTATTCCAACCCAAACTCGACCGGTTCTTCCAAAACCCAAGCCCAAACCCATCTCCACCACAACCCATTGATTTGCAACAACATCAAAAGGAACAAGAAACTGACACAGAGGAACCAACCAAACGTATAAAGCTATCGCCAACACCACTCTCATAGACACAAACTCAAACACCTTCACTGCAAAACAACAAACCCTCGTTTTTCTTCAACCGTTCCAAGAAACAAGCTCAAACTCAAACCCACACTCATGAACCCTTATACGAACGCTTATGCCCCAGAACATTGGATGAGGTTGTTAGACAAGATCATCTTCTATCAGCAAATTCCATTCTCCGTTCCGCAATCCAACGCAACCGTTTACCTTCTATCCTCTTGTGGGGTCCACCCGACACAGGTAAAACCACTATCGCCAAAGCTATTGTCAATTCATCAATAACAACTTCAAATTTCTATCGCTTTGTCTCTTTATCTGCTGTTACTAGTGGTGTTAAAGATGTTAGATAAGCTGTTGATGAAGCAAGAAAACTCAGACTGAAAACAAATCAAACTACTGTTCTTTTTGTGGATGAGGTTCATAGGTTTAATAAATCTCAGCAAGATTCTTTCTTACCTGTTATTGAAGATGGTAGCATTGTTTTCGTTGGTGCTACTACTGAAAACCCTTCTTTTCATTTGATCACACCCCTTTTGTCTCGCTGTCGTGTCCTTACTCTTAACCCTCTTCAACCCCATCACCTCGGTTTGCTTCTTAACCGTGCTGTTACTAATAAAGATAAAGGGTTGGTGAAAAGCCTCGGTTTTGGTTCTAATTCTGGTTCTGGTTCTTCCCATGTTGATGTTAGTGTTGGTGAGGATGTGGTTGATTTTATAGCTAATAATTGTGACGGTGATGCTCGTGTTGCTTTGAATGTATTGGAGATTACTTCGGTTACTGCGGCTGCTCGAGTACAACAGGGCAATGAAGAAAACAAGGATGTTGTTGGCAGTGTTGGTATTAGTGTTGCTATAAGTGTTGAGGAAGCTGAAGGAAAAGTTATTCTTTTCATTGATGAAATTCATCTTGTTCTTGGTGCCGGGCCTACGGAAGGATCAATGGATGCTGCTAATCTTTTCAAACCTAAGCTTGCTCAGGTTTTGATTGCTTTGATTTACTTCGAGTACCCCTTGATTTGGTCCTCTGTTTTTCTTGATTTTTTACCCCATCTGCGCAAGGGGAACTTGGTCATAGACATGTTCTGTAGAGTTTTGAATGCTCTTGACGACGAATTAATTAGTCTCAACTACCCTAGAACCCCTGAGGAGTTGACTGTTGCATGTAGGGTTAAAGATGCAATCAGACAACAGTGTGTATCCGATGTTGTGAGAGCTTGGTATGACATTATTTCCATGTACCGTAATTCTGATTAAGAGCTATGCGCCATTGTTTTAGATTCCATGAGATGGTATATTTCTTGGATTGACATCGACTTGATCTACAATGATGTTTTTGTCCCCTTGTTATTTGATTTGATTTTGGTTGGTGCCCCATCTGATCAGCTCCAAGGTGCTGCAATCCGATGTTTGTTAGCAGTAGTTTCCAAGCGAATGGAGCTCCAATCAAAACTGTCGTTGTTGCAAAGCCTTCAAATTAGTCATGTGTTTAGGTTGGTGACCGAGGATGGCAATGCTGACCTGGTTCCTGACATAGCTGCATTGCTTTCTGGGTATGCTGTGGAGGCCTTGGATTGCTTTAAACGTATAAGTTCTGAGGAAGCTAAAGGAATTTCCATGGAGCTCTTGGATGAAGTTCTACCATCTGTTTTCTATATAATGAAGAATTTTGAGGTTGATGCTACATTTAATATCGTTCAGTTTCTATCCGGTTATGTTTCTACGTTGAAGAGCCTTGCTCCTTTGAGCGAGAAGCATACACTTCATGTGGGACAGATATTGGAAGTAATCCTTGGTCTTATCCGTTATAACCCTGAATACCGTAACAATCTAGATGTGATGGACAAAATTGAACGAGAGGAGGAAGATAGGATGTCAGAGTTCAGAAAGGATTTATTTGTTCTACTTCGCACTGTGGGTCGAGTTGCCCCTATTGTAACTCACTTATTTATCAGAAATTCGTTAGCAAGTGCTATTTCAAGATAATCAGATAGCAATGTGGAGAAGGTGGAAGGTTCACTTTCACTTTTATATGCACTTGGAGAATCCTTGAGCGAGGAAGCCATAAGAACTGGGAGTGGGTTATTGAGTGAGTTGTTGCTTATGCTTCTATCAACAAAGTTTCCTTGTCATTCCAATAGGCTAGTTGCTCTTGTTTACTTGGAGATAGTGCTTCTTGTAGGACCAAGGATTGTTCAGTTTAAGCAATGGGACCCGGAGTAGGTTTAGAACCTTGAGGACAAGGTTCAAGTGAACCCCCGCGGCAATGATAGAGAGTATCAAGTTATATTTTAGTATTCTATCTTAGCATTTTAGTTTAATCAGAATTATTAATTTAAGGTTTTATATTAGTTGGTATTTTAGTTTAATTGTTATTGAATTGGGCTTCCACTAGTATTTGGGTATTTTAGTCATTGGCCCATTAGTATCATTATATATGTAAGTGTCTTGGACACATTTTAGGTATCAATCAAGAAAATCAATGAAAGTCTTTATTTTTATTTTATCTCTCTCTTAATCGTATTTGTCTTTAATTTATTTATAGTTTTCTTTAGCTTGTTAGGATTCTAAATTAGCTTCCTAACACACGATCCTCACATCACTTCACTCGCACTTCCTAGTGGCCTCATCTCTCTTGGACGCTCTCCCTGTTTCTCTCGGATGCTCTCTTTGCCTCTCTCAATCACTCACGATTCGTTGAAAACAAGGTTTGGTCTGTTAACTTAAATCAAACACAAAGCCAACAGAAAAAACAAGATGGGGGAGAAGATACCAGTCACAATTCAAGGGACATCAACATCGAATCTCACGGTTGAATATGTTCTTACAAGTTCCTCTTCGTTCAACAGCAGTTCTCTCTCTCGCCGTTTCTCATGTTTTTTTCACTCCGTTTCATCGGCGGTGGCGTGCTTTTGGTTGCTAAGGCGGTTGGCGTTTTTGTTGTGTTGGGTTTACGGCGAGGTGATGATGTTGTGCGGAGGTTTGTTGTGTTTATGGTTTGGCCAGTTTTAATGAAGTACGGAGGGCATCGAACGGACGGAGGGAGCAAGGTTAGAAGAGGTTTCTTGTTATTCTATTTCGAAGTTGCACACTGTTAGCATGAAGAAGATGAACATTTCTTCATCAATTTCTCTTTTTAATTTGTGAGAAAAATCTGAGAGTGAGATGGAGAATGGGAAAGTTAGAATTGTGTTACTGGCAGAGGGAGATGGTATTTCGTGAGAGATGGAGGTTTTTGATTGATATTTTTCAAGGCTGGAAGATTTGAAGGCGAAAAAAGATGCTTGGAAGAAGGGCTTTCGAAGATGGAAAGGGTTCAGTCTCGTTGTTGTGGTTTAGGATGAAAGTGAAAATATTGTTAGTGTGTTGTGTGCTGTTGTTATGGTTGTAGCAGGTTGCAGATTATTTTTGTGGTTCAGAGGTATACTCTCCTCTCCTCTTTGGTTCTTGTTTTACTCTGCTCTATTTAAAATCAATTTCAAGCCTCTTGATTCTTGAATTTTTGTCTGATATCGAAAACAAATGATGCAGGTTATTGTTGTTGTGTAGTCGCTGTAAGTTTGTAGATCCGTGAAATTTTTTGTCCTGGCCTTCTTGGAGCGTTTGGCATTGTGTTGTGTTGTTGGGTTGGCAAGTCTGGTACGGGAGTTGCAGCAGATGAAGTGTTTTATTTTGGTACAAAGCTTGGTTGGTGGAGTGATGCGCAATGCAAAGCTGAAATTTGTAGGTGCAAGCTATGGTTGTCTTGGATGTTTGTGGATCATGAGCAGAGGAAAGAGTGTGGCAATTCTATCTTATTTTTGTATTTATTTTTTGGTCATGGTTTTTGCAGATGGGCCTTATTCAATGGTAAAATGGACTTGTAATGGTTTCTTGACAAAAATGTGTATTGGATTTTTTTTTGTGAAAATTGAAAATGTCATGGGCTTTATTTATTATATTTTTTAACTAAAAGGGATGGAATAAAAATGGATATTAAAAGATGGATAGAAATGAATATCATGGGAATTATGGTTTTGATGGAAATTGGAAAATTAGAATGGATAATTGAATGAATATTTGGATATGACATAGATTTGTAAAAATGGTATTTGAAAATGGATATGAGTGGATAATTAAAAGAAATGGAAATTGGAAAATTGGATAAATGAAATGGATAAAGGGATAATGGATATTAAAAGTGGGAAATGGATATAAAGAAACATGGAAATGGATAATTCAAATCTAGAAAATGGAAATGAATAATGGGTAAGGAATGAGTTTTGCAACATGCTTTCACAACACTTACAACCTTGACAGCTAAACTTGAACGCCACTCATTAAGTCAAAGAGGATCTGCCTTGAATCGAACTGATTAATCATAACAAATGAATCCGCTTGATCCTAGCCACTTAGTACCAATAAGTCAAAATCTTCATTTTTGAACCAACTGAACAAGAACATGCTTTTAAAATTAGAAGATTATGAATTGAACCATGAATCTCGATACACTGCACCAAACCCTGATTGGAAACCAAATCTGGTCCTTGGTAATCTTTAACCGTGAAACACTTGACTTACACACAACCTGATAACTTGATCCGCACACAGACAACCTTGGACCTGCTAGCCTCAAGTGAAACTCAACTGAACGACACTTACCCATCTTAAACATAAAGGGTGAGAAACCCTAATCATGACGATTTCTTCTGATCTTATGATTCCACTCCAATTCTCTTGACCAAACCTCATGAGATTCAAAATGGATATGGATAACACAACTCCTGATCCTTGGATAACTTGCAACTGAGGTTACAACCATCTGAATCAATTTGAAACCTTGCGTTGATTATTGAATCCACACTGAGGAAAATAAATCCACAGATGAACCACCAATGAACTGATGAGCCATGATCAATCTTAAACCTCCTTGAAACCCTAATTTCCATATGAACATGTGATCTTGTAGAGACACCTTGAGGTGTGTAAGGACCTTGTAACTTGAGAGGACCACATCCTTGACGATATCTTTTTGTTCATTGTCTCGTAAGATCAAGTCTTCCTCCTTGATTGATGATACCCAAGATGCCTTAGAACCAGATCCAAGCATGGATGATTATGACCTAAAAAGATGCCTATATGATGGAAATGTTGTGATATGCAAGGTTAGGGCTAGGGTGAAAATGAGGGTGTGATAGTGATAACCCTCAATCAATTGCTATGTTTCATTCGTGTTTAGGATTTCATGATTGTTTTTGCAAATTCTAGGGTTTCTGGGTTCATACATTTTTTTTAATAAGCAATTTGTACCCAGCAGGATTCGAACCTGAGACCTTGAGAGAAGCACACTCTCAAGACCCAAGCAATTCATACATGATAACTCTCTCCACAATTAAAATAAATGAAATTAAATGGTACCAACTTAATCCTTGATTAAAAACGCGCAAGATTGATGTTTGAATCGTTCCATTTCATTACGTATTGAGGGAGGTATGAAGGGTTTTGTAAATCTGGAAAACCAGAGCTCGCACGAAGACGATGGCTTGTTCTTTGCGCCTTTTTCAAATATTTGAATTTTTGAATTTTTCTTTTATTTTTTAATTGATTTCAAAAATAAATTTCTTTCTGATTTTTAATTATTTTGGATTGATTCTTTTTTTCAAAATTCCCAAATATGTTAAAATATTTTATTCCACCAAAAAATTAAAAAAAAATTATTTATTTAATATATTTTGATTTTTTGTAAAGAATTTCTTTTTAATTGTTATTAAACATTTTAAAAGATTTCATTCTCTTGATTTTTCAAAACAAAATGAATTTCAAGCATTCATGTGAATAAAACATCAATTTTCAAAAATTTATCAAAGTTCATAACATGTTTATTGAATATAATTGATAATTTTCATCATTTTTATTTATTTTTCTTTGAAAAATAGATTTAAAATTAAAATTAGGGTTTTCCCTTTGATTTTAATTTTTCAAATTTCATTTTGACACTTTTGGGCCTTTTTGTAGAGTGTAAAACCCACTCCTTTTTGTACATAAATAATTTGGGCCTCAGTCATTGTATAAGTCCCACTGTGGTTTTTCAAAACCGCGGCGCGATCGTCGCTTTTGTAAATAAAAACCTTGGGCCTCTCTCTGAGTTGTAAGCCCCATTTCTCCTTCATACAACACTTTTGGGCCTCTTTGTAGAGTGTAAGACCCACTCCTTTTTGTACATAAAATTCCTTGGCCTCTGTCATAGTATAACTCCCGGTGCGATTTTCAAAATAACGGGGCATTTTCATCTGGGCCTCTCCTTAAGTATAACCCCACTTTTCTTATTTTCAAACACATTTCGGGCCTCTAATAGAGTGTAAGACCCAACTTCTTTGTACATAAATAAAATTTGGGCCTCTGCTGTAGTATAACTCCCACAACGTCTTTCGGTATCGCAATGCGATCACTGTTTTCAAAACAAGTCATCTGGGTCTCTCCTTGAGTATAAGCCCCAATTTTTTCTATAAAAACTTTGTTTCAAACAACAAACAACTTCAATGGGCCTTTCCTTGAGTTGTAAGCCCCATACTATTGTTTTCAAAATCATCTGTCTGTTTTTAAACTGGTACTAGGAGGAGCATTATTCCCGGTGAAACTGCTCTTAGACCACTTGGGCCTCTCTTTGAGTTATAAGCCCCAAACTTTCTTTTCTTTACAACAACTTTGTTTTAATTCAAATTCAAACTCAAATTTTTCTCAAAACTTTCTTCAATTTCTTAACACCCCAATCATACAGTTGTCATCAATACAACAAATCACAATACACTTGGGCCTCTTTCCAGAGTGTAAGACCCAACATCCTTTTAATTCAATGCATATTTGTTTATATACCTGTTAATTTATTCATCTGTATATACTTGTACATATCTGTCTAGAGTTTTCCCCAGCAGTTAGGTCTACACTTAGGTCAAACCAGAAGTTACTTCCAACTTAGTCATAACTAGTTCCCTCATAGGAAACTTCCCTTAATACAGTCTGCCTCCTCTTGGGCTTTATTCAATATGGAACAGAGAAAGACATTATTCCCAGTGAAACTTTTCTCAAGACTGTCAAAACTTAGAAACATATATGTAAAAGAAATCCATTTCCCCATATAGGATTAATTCCCGGTGAAACCACTTTTGAATTTCTTCAAACCTTAGAACTGTTCAACAAAGAAAGGATTATTCCCGGTGAAACCTTTCTTGAACTTTTCTTAGGCTTGGACCCACAGGCTTCCTAGAAGCATCCCTAGGCTCCTCTTGGGCTTAATACAAGGACCACCAGGCTTCTTAGAAGTTTCCAAACCTCCTCTTGGGCTTAGTACAAAGACTCAAAGGCTTCCTAAAAGCATAGGATAAAATTTAGTCATCTCTGCTAGTTCAATCCCCATGAGAGTCAAAATTCCAGAATATCCTACCATTCAAAAGTTGATCTTCAACCAACAGCCTCCTCTTGTGCATCATACAAAGAACTCTTTCCAACCAGATTCTATCTCTTATTAATGAGACTTGGACAGTCTCAGCCTCCTCTTGGGCTTCATTCAAGTAGACTTGGAAAGTCTCATAGTCTCATTTTTGACTAAGCACAAAAACCCACAGGCTTCCTAAAGGCACAGGATAAACCCTGATCATTTTACCAGTCTCCAGCAAAGTTAAAAACTTCTAAGGTTTTTAAACTCACCCTTAAACTCCCCTGACCCCCAACAAGGTTTAACTTTCACCTTAAATGTCCTAGCCAGGGTCAATTTACCATCAACAGAATCAGAGCCTCATGGCATCTGTTGCTTCAACTCTTCCCTAATCCTCAACAAGAGTAGTTTCCCTTTGGATCCCCCAATACAATTTAGACCTTCTCCTGGATTTCAATAATCCTCAGCAAGAGTCAGCCTCCTTTTAGGCTTCATATAATGATTTTCCCAATCAGCCTCAATCTTGGGCTTTGTACAAGACAAATATCATACTCCCTAGTTGAGTCAGTCTTCTTTGAAACTACACTCAAACTTTTCAGCTTAATCATCTTGGGCTTCAAACAAGATACTCAAATAAAACCCTCCCCAGTGGAGTCAGCTTTCAACCCTTTTTATCTTCAAACCTTGGGCTTTAATCAAGGCACAAAATCCATTTTCCCCACAGATGAGACCATGAGTCCTCTCTGTAGGAGGATACCTCTTCTATACCTCACATCTCAAAAATAAACAATCAAAACCTATTTCCAGATAATTTCTATAAGTGGCACACTTGTTGATTCAAAATCCAAGCTGGAGTCCCTCCTTTATCCTGGTTGAAATCTCTCTTTCATCTAATAGCTATAAGTGGCAAGTCTCTGGTTTCCATACATCCAAGCCAATGTCCCTTTCTTAGAATGAAATATTCATAAAGGAAAAATTGGCATTGCTCTACACTGAGTTAAAGCTTCTTCCTTCATGACATCTCTCTTATAAAGGAAATTATGGCATTACTGGGTTCCATACATCCCAGTTAAATTAACTTCCCCTTTATAACCAATTTCTCAACATTTTGTGATAAATAGATGAGATATCTCCCTTTTAGAGATGACAAACTCTCTCTTCCAGTCAATTTTAGCTTCAATCTTGGGCTTTAAACAAGACACAAATACTCCAATAGATTTCATCTTGAGCTTTAAACAAGACACCAAACATATCTTTCCTCCCATAGAAATAGGAGGAAATACGATTGCTCTGATTTTCCAAATCTATTTACGGGAATACGTAGGCATAAGATTGTGAAATCTTAGTGAGCACACAAATAAAAAATCTTAGGTCCAGTACCTTCCCAAAAAAAATAGAAAGCCCGAAAACAACAAAAACATTCTCTCAACCCTACCAAAGGAGAAAATTTCCCAATCCACAGTAGATAAAAACAAGAAAGCATTTCAGAAATAGCATAAATACATGCAAAAGAAGGTTCCTATAGATTACTATAGATACTCTGGGTGTTAATAGCTTCCCTTTATATAACCAGACCCCGATCCCTGATCTCTTAGAATTTGTTAAAGAAAACACTTGCGTGCAGGGTTAGTTTAAGATATCTTCCCCTTCCTTTCAAGCTTTATAGGATAAATACAGAAATCAGAAAGTAGCACCAAATCATGCGGTAGGTGGTCGCGTCACTAAAAACCCGACGCTACAACAAATATTTTCATATTCTGATGAATTAATTCTGGGAGACAAGTCTGAACCTGTCTGAACCAGATCCTCTTTCAAGCCCTCTGAAGAAACCCTTCTGGGTTTGGTGTTTCTGATAGAGCCTACATCAATTGATGAATAACTTCAAGACTCATAATGGATTCTAGATATGCAAGAGGAACTCAATCAATTTTCCAGAAACGATGTGTGGGATCAAGTGCCAAGACCCAAAGGAACTCATGTTATCGGAACAAAGTAGGTCTTCAGAAACAAGCTTAACGAACAAGGAGAGGTAGTAAGAAACAAGGCTTGACTGGTTGCACAATGTTATAGTCAGCAAGACGAGATTGACTATACATAAATATTTGCCCCATTTAGCAGGTTAGAGTTTATCTATCTCTTAATTTCTTTTTTTGTTAATCATAACATCATCTTATGTCAGATGGATTTTAAGAGTGCATTTTCAAATGGTTACATTACTGAAGAAGTGTATGTACATTAACCCCCTGGTTTTGAAAACCCTAAAATTCCAGATTTCGTTTTCGTTTTCAAGCTTAATAAATCATTGTATGGTCTGAAACAAGCTCCCAAAGTGTAGTATGAAAGACTAGGAAATTTTATTCTTGAAAAAGATTTCACTAGAGGGAAAGTTGATACAACTCTTTTCTGTAAGACATTCAAAAATGATATTCTTATTGTACAAATTTATGTTGATGATATTATTTTTGGTTCTGCTAATGTTAATTTGTGTAAAGAATTTGCTAAGTCTATGCAGGCAGAGTTTGAGATGAGTCTGATGGGAGGACTCAAGTTCTTTCTTGGGATTCATATCAATTAGAGTCCAGAAGGAACATACATCCATCAAAGCAAGTACACCAAGGAACTTCTGAAGAAGTTTGACATGTTAGAATGCAAGATGTCTAAGACTCCTATGCATCCTACATGTATCCTTTGTGTGCTCGCTTCGAATCAGATCCTAGAGAGTCTCACTTAACAGCTGTTTAGAGGATCTTCATGTATTTGAAAGGTACGATAAACATTGGCTTGTGTTATATAAAATCTAAATATTACAAGCTAGTAGGTTATTGTGATGCTGACTATGCTGGAGATAGACTTAAGAGAAAAAGCACTTTTAGAAGCTGTCACTTTCTGGGAGATCACCTGATCTCATGGTCCACCAAGTGGTAATCAACAATAGCATTATCAACTACAAAAGCTGAATACATTGCAGCTTCTGGATGCAACACTCAAATTCTTTAGATGAAAACTCAACTAGAATATTTCCAGATATATGAGAGTAGCATTCCTATACTCTGTGATAATACTTCTGCTATTTGCTTATCTAAGAATCCCATTTTGCATTCTAGAGCAAAACATATTGTGATAAAACATCACTTTATATGTGACTATGTTCAGAAGGGTATTTTAGATCTAAAATTTATTGATACAGCTCATCAATGGGCCGATATCTTTAGAAAAACCCCTTGCTAAAGATAGATTTGTTTTCATTCTGAAAATTTTGAAAATGGATTTATGTCCAAAATGAAAAAGATGTTCTTAGAATGTTAATCTCTCAGAATAGTAAAATGAGACTCTGAAATCTATTTTGGTTCTGAACGTGTGAATCTTCTGAAGTGAGAAGGTTTCATAAGTTCAGAGGTATCTAGTCAGAATTTGTTTAGTTAAACAAATTTGATCTCTGGATATTGAATAGTTTTACAATAAATAGTTGTCAATTAGTTTTGGAAAGTGGGACAGTTTTGAAGATAATTGTCTTAGAAAACTGAACAGTTTCTAACGTCTGCGTGACACATTGGGTTTAATCATTAATCTTGGGATTAGGTTAAATCTTTTTGCCTTCATCCCTTTGTCAGATTTTGTGCTAATTGCTCTATTTGTCATTATTATTTACTTTTGTCATAATTGCAAAAATGTCTATTTAAACCAACTTCACTCACTTCATACACCTTCACAACTTTTCACTCCTAACATTTTCTTGTTTTCAAATCGAAAAACATTCTCAAACCCTAAACCGCTCTATTTGCATCAATGGCTTCCCAATAACAACAATCATCTGCTTAACAATCTCAGCAACAACCTCAACAAGGCCAGTCACAAGAGCAAATGCTTGAAGGTATTCAAGAACTTACTATGTCTACTCCTGTTGATAAACACCCGGTTATGTGTGGCTTATTGGTGGATTTTGATAATCTAAAAGCTAATGGATATTATATGATTGAAACTCCAAGATTTGAAGGATGGGAAGGTTTCTTTGAACGTCTCAAACGACCTGTGTACGACTAACTTGTTAAGCAATTTTGGATCTTTGTTGAAGCCTCACCTCTTCAGGTGGCGTCATACGTTTTTTGTCACAAAATTTATATCTCTGAGAAATTTATTGTTACTCTTCTAATACATGAAGGTTCTGGATAAAGGTGCTTCGGTATAGTGTCTAAGAAGAAGAAGATTGAAGAGATTGAAAAAGTTATCTTTATGGATAAGAAGCCCTCTTCTAACACTAAGGATCTTCATGAGAATCTCAGGATCTGTTTCAAGATCATTCTTGGTTGTATTCATCCCCGACCCTCTTCAAATTCTCCATACTAGATTAATGTTAATCAGAAGTATATGTTGTATTATCTATCAAGTAATGTCAGAATGAATCTGCCCTTTATCCTATTCAAATATCTGAGGTAGATGGTCAAAGAAATAAGAAATGTTGCTGATAAGAGATCATGGATACTTATGGGTAGATTGATTTCAAACATCCTTGTTGAGAGAAAACTTGTGCAGAAGCTCAGGGAAGCAGTATTATCCAATGAAGTTGATTTCGTTATTGGGAAGACTCTTAATGGACATACTCTGAAGAATATGTCTTTGATTTCTAATGTTAATGATCCTTCAGAACTTCTAGATTGAGTAACAATAGATCTAGAAGTATTCCTGTACTTGATTACCATATCTTCATTCAAGAAGAACCAAAGGATGTTTTTCCACACTACAATTATATCTGCGTAGAAGGGGGTGAGCGTGGGACTATGTTAAATTTTGAGGATCTTCCGGAAAAAATTATTGATACTCAACCTCTGAGAAGGAAAAGGAAGACAAAAGCCTTTGGTGAGGAAACCTCTGGTTCTGCCAAATCTCCCACCAAAGTTGCTATAACTTATGGGATCGACCTTCTGGCGTATACAATGAGACCTGAAGGTGAATCTGAAGCTGGGAGTTCTTCTTCAATAACTCCTTCTATTAATCAAGAATGAGAAGTATAATAAATTCACCAATTAGTGATGCAAATGGTTAATAATAAACGGTTTCAAATCATATGAAGTGGAAACTATAATGTGTAAGAAAAATGAGTCACAGGGATATCGTTATCAATGGTTTTGGGAATTCTTACAACCGAACATTTTAGACCACATCTTATGACTTCCTATATCAATAATCAAATGAACTATTAATCTCATTAAAACAAAAATTCAATTTAACCGAAAAATATCAAAATGATTAGACCGTATAACAAACAAAACATTGAACTGCAGAAACCATTAAAATGATTTCAGACAAAAAAGCATTGACATAAAAAAAATTGTAACTTTAAAACTACAGTGAAAACTATGAAAATCAGAAACAACATTAGTTTGATTATATGAAAATTTTTAGAATGCTTACAACAAATATCTAAGTTTTTGAATAACCACGTGTATAAAACTTGGCAAACTTGTTGATCAATCTCTGTGTGTTGGTTTTGCTATTCTAAGCCTCTTCGACTAACTTAGCCATTTTTGCAACCACATTGTCTTAAGAACGCGGTCGTTATCACGCTAATATAACCTTTTGACCAATAAAAAAGTAGATTAACTTCCCAAAATCAACCAACCCAACTATCATTGTGTTAACATGTTATTGACAACAAAGTAGAAAAATATAACAATGTAAAATCTATTTAAGGAGAAATTAAAAGAGTACATACACTGGATTCACTATCAACTTTGAAATGAAGAGTATTGTTTTTGTGCTTAATTTGAGATCCTTATATCTAAATATAACTCTACTATGTCAGTATTACTTCTCCTAATCTGAGGGGGAAAGAATGTGGTCAAAGTCAGCAAGACATATTAGGATAGGAAATTCAAAAACTTAAAACCACGTAAACATGTGTCATACCCTAAATTTTGACCACAATATTTCCCATCATTGTGAAAATCATCACCATAATATGGATGTACCTTCATGCCTCATCAATCCTCTCAAAGATTGTTGAGCATTCACCTCAATCAAGAACTAAGGGTTTTGGGCCCTCTCAGAGCACTCAGGCAAAAGATCAATCAAGAATTTACATGATCTTCAAATTGTCAAACCTCTAAAACATCCATGAAGGATCGAGAGGTTTCCCATATCAAGAATCAAGCATGAGAATGTAACATTTCAAGCTGATCAAGCCTCAAGATCACCAGTGTCACCAAATTAGGGTTTTGGTCGACCAAGGCCTCCCGAGGGAAATTTTCATCTGGGCATGAGCCAATAATTCAAAACATGATTCAAGAAGCTCAAAGGGACCTCATGGATCCAATCATGAGTTCAAAATAGTTCCAGGGGATGCATTCATCAAAAATCAGGAATTAGGGTTTCTTGACCTAATTCACCCCTAAGTTGACTTTTCAAGCAAGGCATGAGCCAAAACTTCAAGAATTATTTTGAAGACCTCAAATATATTATATTGATCCTCTTACAAGTTTAAATTGACACAAAGAACTTGGTTCATGAGCAATATAAAGATTCAAATTCATCTGGACCACAAACTAGGGTTTTTGAGAAAAAGTCAACCATACCTTTGACTTTTGACCAGGACATGATCTCAAACCTTAGGAAATGATTCAAGACACTCTAAAATACCTATGGAATCCATCCATTAGGTTTTATTTATCCCAAGAACTTGATTTCATAGAGGATCAAAAAGTTTGAAATTCATCTGATAAAAAGTCAACTATGCCCAAAACCAAGTTTGACTTTTGAGCTTTTTTGACAAACATGGCTTCTTTAAGACAAAATCAATGTTAACTCATGGTTTGGATCATCATACATCAAGAAAAATCAAGAAAAGTGAGGTTACTTGCAAAAGGGATAATCTTAAGAAACTTAAAATTTCACTAAGTTATGGAAAAAGGATGATTTTTACCCAACTTTGCAAGACCATAACTTGTGATCCAAGCAACTATTTTCTTCCATCCAAAACTCAAATGAAAGCTCTCATTACATACTACAAAAGCGTCCTCCTGACCCATAGTCAAAAGATGCATTGATTTTGAGTTATTAAGCCATGAAGTTAGGGTTTCATGGGATTTTCACTTTAACACTTAGTGAAATGTTGGGACATAATCTGGTTGCATTTTTTTCAACTTTGAGGCCATTTTACTCCATGATCCACATTGATCCAAGGCCAAAGTTAAACATCAAAGTTGAAGTATGATGTGCAAGCTTTCCAAAGAGTACAAGAACATCATCAAACTCCATTTGAGCAAAGAGATATGGAGGGATCAACATGCCTTGCTGCAAATTATTTACAAGACAGTTTTGGTTAATTCTTGCTAGCCACAATTATTTTTGGCAAGTGTAATGATCAATACCACTCATATTTAATGCATAACAGATGAATCACTACAAACCTGCAAAGTTAGACCAAGGAGTCAAGGATATCTCAAGTGAAATGATGGGTCTTGTCACCTTATGCCTTGAATTCAAAATGGCATTTATGTGCAATAGTGCACATTCAACAAAAGGACTTTTTTAAGTCAAAATTCTCACATAAACAACAATAAAAGCATCTGAGAAATGTGGATTGAGTTAAAAGATGAGCTAGCCATGTGGAGGGTTATGGTACCTTGTTTGAGGGGCAATGATACATCTTGCCAAAACTTTTGAATCAAAGCCAATCTTCAAGATATCACTATTCAACCAAGACAAATCCATTTTACTATAAATAGAGGTCATTTGTGACTGATCAAAACACACCAAAACAACCACAATGCTTGTTTTCTCACAAATCCTCTTTGTTGCAAAATTCAAGGTTCTCAAAGAGTGAAAACTTGGAATTCTCAAACCAATCCAATTCCATTCAAACCAAACATTCAAACACTTCACATAGCATCATAGAAGTGATCCATAACCTCAAAACACTTCTGTAACATCAGAATCACCAAGTCACTATCCTTTTGCTCAAATTTTTCTCAAAGATGCAGATAGGGTCGAGTCATGTGATCCAGAGGTTTTTAATCCGTTATAATCATTGGAACATCATCCTTTGGGGTTAAGGAAGTTGTTCATATCATCATCTTACATCTGTAACACCTGCATTGCAGAATTTGATTCTCACTTGCAAGGTAAGCTTCCTCAAATCTGAACCCTATGATCCATGCATCATAAATGTGTTTTCAAGTTACCAACATGTTTCTGCACTTATGTTGAGTGTTTCCCCTCAATTAATTACTTTGTATCTATCGTGTATGGAGTTTCACAGTGTTCTTGCAAAAATTAAGGTTCATCGGATCTTCATATGATTTCTCACTCTACACTTAAAAGAAATGCAATTAATTAGTACCATTGAAATCCTTGTTTAAAAACGAGCAACTTTCATGTTTACAAAAATCAATTTCATTACGTATTCAATGAGATAGAGGAGCTTTTGCAAATCTGAAAATGGAGGGTGGCACGAGGAAGAAGAAGATGGCCTTGGCGCCATTTTTCAAATTTTTTATTTTTAAATATTTTTAATATTTTTCAATTAATTTAAAAAATTCACATCTCTCTTATTTTTAATCTTTTTTAAATTATTTTTTAAACATAAATCATTTATACATTTTAATATTTAATTCCAAAAAAAAAATAATAATAATTTATATTTGATATATTTTTGAATTTTTCAAAGAATTTCTTTTTAATTGTTTTAAACATTTTTAAATAAATTCTTCCTCTTGATTTTTCAAAACCAATTGAATTTCAAATCATCTTGTGAATAAAAACATTTATTTTCAAACATTTTTCAAAGTTCACAACATGTTTTTAAATATATTTGATATTTTATATCATTTTTTATTTAATTTTTCTTTGAAAAAATGTATTTTAATTAAAATTAGGGTTTTTCCTTGATTTTAAATTTTCAAACTTCATTGGAAACACATTTTGGGCCTCTAATAGAGTGTAAGACCCAACATCTTTTGTAAATAAATAATTCTTGGGCCTCTGACATAGTATAATTCTTGGTGCGATTTTCAAAATAACGGCGCGTTCATTATTTTTCATCTGGGCCTCTCCTTGAGTATAAGCCCCGCTTTTCTTTCTTTACAAACACTTTTGGGCCTCTAATAGAGTGTAAGATCCAAACCCCTTTATACATAAATAAATTTTGGGCCTCTGTTATAGTATAAGTCCCACAACGTCTTTCGGTATCGCAGTGCGGTCACTATTTTCAAAACAAGTCCTCTGAGCCTCTCTTTGAGTATAAGCCCCAATCTTTTGTACATAAACTTTGTTTTTAAACAATAAACAACCTCCATGGGCCTCTCCTTGAGTTGTCAGCTCCATACTTCTGTTTTCAAAATCATATGTTTGTTTTAAACTGGTACTAAGAGGAGCATTATTCCCGGTAAAACTGCTCTTAGACCACTTTGGCCTCTTTTTGAGTTATAAGCCCCAAACATTATTTTCAAATAACGACACATTTCTCAATAAACTTTATTTCAAATTCAAATTCAAAATTTTCTTAATACTTTCTTCATTTTCTTAAAACCCTAATCATATAATTAAAATCATACAATCAATCACAATACACTTGGGCCTCTTTTCAGAGTGTAAGACCTAACATCTTTTCAATTCAATGCATACTTGTTTATATACCTGTTAATTCACTTATCTGTATATACTTGTGCATATTTGTCTAGAGTTTCCCCAGCAGTTAGGTCTACACTTAGGTCAAACAAAAGGTTACTTCTAACATAGTCAATAACTAGTTCTCTCATAGGAAACTTCCCTCAATACAGTCTGCCTCCTATTGGGCTTTATTAAATATGGAATAGAGAAAGACATTATTCCCGGTGAAACTTTTCTCAAGACTGTCAAAACTTAGAAACATATATATATATATATATATATATATATAAGAAATTCATTCCCCCAGAGAGGATTAATTCTCGGTGAAACCTCTTTTGAATTTCTTCAAGCCTTAGAACTGTTCAACAGAGGAAGGACTATTCCCGGTGATACCTTTCTTGAACTTTTCTTAGGCTTGGACCAAAAGGCTTCTTAGAAGTTCCCCTAGCCTCCTCTTGGGCTTAGTAAAAGGACCAACAAGCTTCTTAGAAGTTTCCCCAGCCTCTTCTTGGTCTTAGTACAAGGACCCAAAAGCTTCCTAAAAGCGTAGGAAAGAATATAGTCATCTCTACTAGTTCAATCCTCAGGGGAGTCAAAACCCTAGAACATCCAGTCAGTCAAGAGTTGATCTTCATCTCTTGAACCAACAGCCTTCTCTTGGGCATCATACAAAGATCTCTCTCCAACCAGAGTCTACCTCTTCTCAAGAGACTTGGACAGTCTCAGCCTCCTCTTGGGCTTCATACAAGTAGACTTGAAAAATCTCACCCTCATAGTCTCTTCTTAGACTTAACACGAGGACCCACAGGCTTCCTAAAGGCATAGGATAAATCCTGATCATTTTACCAATACACCAGCCCCTAGAAGAGTTAAAACTTATAAGGTTTTCAAACTCACCTTTAAACTTCTTTGACCTCCAACAAGGCTTAAATTTCACCTTGAAAATCCCAGCCAGGGTCAATTTACCATCAACAAATCCCCGACAGAATCAGAGCCTCATGGCATCTGGTAATTCAACTCTTCCCTGGTTCCCTAGCAAGAGTTAGTTTCCCTTTGGATTCCCCAATACAGTTTAGTTCTTCTCCTGGATATCAATAAATCCTCAGCAAGAGACAGCCTCCTCTTAGGCTTTATATAATGATTTTCCCAGTTAGCCTCAATCTTGGGCTTTGTACAAGGCAGGTATAACACTCCCCAAAGGATTCATTTTCTTCCAGCTTCAACCTTGGCTTTGAACAAGGCACACAAAAAAACAACATCCCTTCAGATGAGACCATGAGTCTTCTCTGTAGGAAGATACCTCTTTTATACATCACATATCAAAACAAACAATCAAAACCCTTTTCCAAATAATTGCTGTAAGTGGCAAACTTGTTGATTCAAAATCCAAGCTAGAGTCATTCCCTTATCCTGGCTAAAACTTCTTTTTCATCTAACTGATATAAGTGGCAAGCCTCTATATTCTACACATCCAAGCCAATGTCCCCCTCTTAGCATGAAAGATTCATAAAGGAAAAAGTGGCATTGCTCTACATTAAGTTAAAATTTCTTCCTTCATGACATCTCTCTTATAAAGGAAGTTATGACATTGCTGGATTCCATAAATCTCAGTTAAAGTAATTTCCCCTTTATAACCAATTTCTCAGCATTTGTGATGAAAAGGTGAGATATATCCCTTTAGAGATGACAAATTCTCTCTCTCAGTCACCCTTTTAGCTTCAATCTTGGGCTTTGAACAAGACACAAATACTCTACTAGCTTCAATCTTGGACTTTGAACAAGACATCCATATTTTTTCCTCCCATAGAATAGGAGGAACTATGGTTGCTTTGATTTCTCGAATCTCTTTACAGGAATACTTAGACATAAGATTGCAAAATCTTTGCGAGTATACAAATCAAAAATATTAGATTAAACACCTTCTCAAAAATAATAAAAAACCCGAAAACAACAAAAACATTCTCTTAACCCTCCCAACGGAGAAACTTTCACAATCCATAGCAGATAAACACAAGAAAGCATTTCAAACAGCAGAAATACATGCAAAAGAAGGTTCCTATAGATTACTATAGATACTCTGGGTGTTAATAGCTTCTCTTTGTATAACCAAACCCCGTTCCCCGATCTCTTAGCATTTGTTAAAGAAAACACTTATGTGCAGGGTTAGTTTAAGATATATTCCCCTTCCTTTTAAGCTTCATAGGATAAATACAGAAATCAGAAAGTAGCACCAAATGCGGTAGGTGGTCGCGTCACCAAAAAACTGACGCTACAGAAAAATGGTGACTCTGCTGAGGAGTTTTAGGATTAGACTTCCTGAGAGGTTTAGGCCTTTCTCTGCATTTACTTTTCTGCTATTTTACTTGATTTCTCATTTTTTATATATCATATGTTGTCATATTACTTGATATATTTGTTTAATTTACTGTTATCTGGGAATGCGATTAATACGCATGTGGTGAGTCCGAGAGAACATTAAGATAAGTGGTGGTATATTCAAGAAGGCTTATAGGTGTAGCGTGTGATTTTTGTCGGTGACGCGACCACCTCACCGCAATGGTAGGAGTTGGGTGCTACTTTCTGATTTCTTAGTTATCCTATGAAGCTGGAAAGGAAAGGGAAGCTATCTAAAACTAACCTTGCACGCAAATATTTAACTGAACAAATGCTTAAGAGATTGGGGGGTCCGGGGTCAGGTTATACAATGGGGAGTTTTCAATTACCCATCCTATATGTGGTTATCCACAGGTTGTTAACAAATTTCTTCTACTTTCTACTTACTGGTGTTTGTCTGTCATGGGTTGGGAAAGTTTCTTCTTTGGGAATGTTTGAGAGAGAGTTTTTGTTGATGTTCGGGTTTTTTTCGATGTTTTTGGTAAGTGAAGGTAGTGGACCTAAAGTTTTTGATTGGTATGCTCGCTAAGATTTCACAATCTTATGCCTACGTATTCCCGTTAAAGAAAACAGGGAAATCAGAGAAATCGTAGTTCCTCCTATTCTATGGGAGGAAAGATGTTTTGGTGTCTTGTTCAAAGCCCAAGATTGAAGCTAAATGAGTATTTGTGCCTTGTTCAAAGCCCAAGATTGAAGCTAAAAGGTTTGACTGAGAGAGAATTTGTCATCTCTAAAGGGAGACATCTCGTCTGTTTATCATAACTGTTGGGTGATTGATTATAAAGGAGAATTACTTTAACTAGGATATATGAATCCAGCAATGCCATAATTTCCTTTATGAGGGATTTATCCTGAAGAGGGAAACTTTAACTCAGTGTTGGGCAATGCCATTTTACCTTAGGAATCTTTCATGTTAAGAGAGGGACATTGGCTTGGATGTAAATAATCTAGAGGCTTGCCACTTACAGCAATTATATGAAAGAAGGGATTTAGCAGGATAAAAGATGGACTACAACTTAGATATTTGAATCAGCAAGTGTGCCACTTACAGCAGTTATCTGGAATTGGGGTTTGCTGGAATTTTTTGTTTGATGTGTGATATACAGAGAATGTCTTCCTACAGAGAGTTTTGATTTCCTCTAAGGGAATGTTTGATTTGTTTTTGTGTGCCTTGATCAAAGCCCAAGGTTGAAGCTAAAAAGGTTGATTGACTCCACTGGGGAGTTTATTAGCTGTCTTATACAAAGCCCAAGATTGAGGCAAAAAAAAGAGATTTTCTCTTTGAGGAGATCATTATACAAAGCCTAAGAGGAGGCTAGAAAAGACTGACTCAACAAGAGAGTGTTTATCTGTCTTGTACAAAGCCTAAGATTGAGGCTAAAAAAGATTTGACTCTTTTGGGGATAACACTATACAAATCCTAAGAGGAGGTTGAAAGTTATCTTTTTCGGGGAAATGTTTTGTCTGTCTTGTACAAAGCCCAAGATTGAGGCTAAAAAGGTTTTTTGATTCCACTGGGGAATATTTGTATGTGTCTTGTACAAAGCCCAAGATTGAGGCTAAAAGGGGAAACTGACTCTACTGGTGAGAGGTTTTATCTGTCTTGTACAAAGCCCAAGATTGAGGCTGAAAGAAGATTGACTCTACTGGAGAGTATGATTGGTCTTGTATAAAGCCCAAGATTGAGGCTGGAGAGATGATTTGACTCTGTTTAGGGAGATTTTTAGGTGTCTTGTACAAAACCCAAGATTGAGGCTGAAAAAGTATTTGACTCAACAAGAGAGTATTTTTATGGTGTCTTGTACAAAGCCCAAGATTGAGGCTGACTTTTGCTGAGGAAAAGAAGGATCATTATACAAAGCCTAAGAGGAGGCTGAGAGGTGATTAACTCAACAAGAGAGTGTTTTAAGGTGATTGACTCAACAAGAGAGTGCTTTAAAGGTGGTGGACTCAACAAGAGAGTGCTTTAAAGGCGATGGACTCAACAAGAGAGTGCTTTGAAGGTGATGGACTCAACAAGAGAGTTCTTTAAAGGTGATGGACTCAACAAGAGCGTGCTTTTGTTTGTCGTGTACAAAGCCCAAGATTGAGGCTGAAAAGGGTTTTACTCAACAAAAAGTGCTTTTGATGCTAACTCTGCAGAGGAAAATATTATACAAAGCCTAAGAGGAGGTTGTCTTCTGTTAAGGATTAATGAGATCCAGAGACAGGTCTAAAGTGGGGAATCAACTCTTGCTGAGGATTATAGAAGAGTTGAGGTATCAGATGCCTTGAGGTTTTGATAGGTTAGTGTTATACTGATGATAAGCTGACCCTAGCTGGGGAAATTTAGGATAAGATACTAAGTTTCAAATCCTATGAGGGTTTTAACTCTGCTGGAGGTTGATCAAATGACCGGGGTGTCTTCCGTGCGTGTAGGGAGCTTGAGAATATCTTTGAGATCCAAGAGGAGATTAGACTGTCCAAGTCTGCTGGTTATTTATCTTTGTATGATGCCCAAGAGGAGGCAAGATTTTACAAGTCTGCTTGTATAAAGCCCAAGAGGAGGCTAGTTGTTTTAAGGGATGAGAATCAACCCTAAACTGGTTTGATGTTTTGACTCTTAGAAAGACTGCTCTATCAAAGGATGACTAAGTTCTATCCTATCCCTGTAAGAGGTCTTTGGGTCCTTGTACTAAGCCCAAGAGGAGGCATGAGAACTTCTAAGAAGCCTGAGGGTCCTTGTACAAAGCCCAAGAGGATGCGGGGATGCTTTCAGGAAGCTTGTGGGTCCAAACTTAAGAAAGGTTCAAGAAACGTTTCACCAGGAATAATCTTTTCTTTAATGAACAGTTCTAGGGTCCAAATTTAAGAGTGTGTGTGTGTGTGTGTGCAAGTATGTAAAAGAAAGCTGTTTAAAACTTATAGGTGAGCAAGCTTCCATTGTAACAGCTGTATGGTTAGTTGTTCAAGAAATTAAAGAGAGTTTTGATAACAACTATGAATTTGAAGCTAAATCAAAAGGGGAAAGTTGTTTTGAAAGAAGGTTGGGGCTTATACTCAAGGAGAGGCCCAAATGAAAAACAGTAATCGTACCGTTATTTTGAAAACTGTACTGGGACTTATACAATGACTGAGGCCCAAAATTATTTATGTACAAAGGGGGTTGGGTCCTACACTCTATTAGAGGCCCAAAAGTGTTTAAAAATGAATAAAGATGGAACTTACAACACAAGGGTAAGCCCAGATGATTTTTATTTTGAAAACGGCGATCGCGCCGAGATTTTTTTACGTACTGGGACTTATACAATGACTGAGGCCCAAAAAGGTTTTCTGTGATAAGTGGTGGGTCTTACACTCTATTAGAGGCCCAAAGTGTTTTAAAAAGAAAAGAGATGGGTCTTATAACACAAGGGTAGGCCCAGATTAAAAATAATGATCGCACCGTCGTTTTGAAAATCGCAGAGGGACTTATACAATGAATGAGGCCCAAAAAGGTTTGTGTGATAAGGGATGGGACTTACACTCTATCAAGAGGCCCAAAAGTGTTTTGAAAAAGATTTGTGAGGTTGTGAATCAACAAAACCCTAATTTGTTTTCTAAAATGTATTTTAATTGAATAAAATTCAATTAAAATGATAAAAATGATCAAACATGTGTGAAAAACAAGTTATGATCTTGGATTAATGTTTGAAAGATCATGTTTCATTCATATAATGATTTGAAAATCATTGGAAGTTGAAAATTCAAGAGAAAGAAATATTTTTAAATGCTTAAAAACAAATAAAACATAATTCTTTACAAAAATACCAAATATCTAAAATAAATAATATTTTTGTGAATTTTTTGTGGAATAAAATATTTTAACATTTTTTGGGAATTTTAAAAAAAATAACCAATAAAAAATAATTAAAATTGATAGAGAAATTAATTTTGGAATTAATTAATAAAAACCACAAAATATATGAAAAATAGCAAAAAATATGAAAATGGCAAAATGGTCTGGGTGGGTGTTGAACCCACGACCTCAACAACAAACACAAATGCGCGCTACCACTGGGGTAGTGATACATCCGTGTATCAAAACTACCCCATTAATACATAAGGGATGCCAAGTTTCTAGGTCTGGCCAAGGCGCCATGCATGGCCCTTGCCCAAGGCAAGGCCTGTTTTTTAGCCTCTTGTGTGAAGGCTCTAACTTCCTCATTTCTCCATGGATTGGGACAAAATTTAGGTGTATCTTGCCTAGAATTTCATGAGGAATCCAATGGTGCTTTTAGATTTTTCAGAAGATCTCCCTATTTTAAAACCCGATAGTGGTTTCAAAATAGGCCTATATTTGCATGTTCTATGCTATCTCATCATACAATCAGCAATAGCAGGACAAATTGGTTCAAACACAACATATATGATATGTATGAGAGGTCCATGATCAATGGACCTCAAAGTTTAGCGTCCGATTTTTGTCGGTGACGCGACCACATTATCGCCATGGGTTTCTCCTCACCGCAATGGTAGGGAGTGGGGTGCTACTTTCTGATTTCTTATTTATCCCGTGAAGCTGGAAGGGAAAGGGAAGCTATCTAAACCTAACCTTGCACGCGAATGTTTTACTGAATAGACGCTTAAAGAGATTCGGGGAGTTCGGGGTCAGGTTATACAATGGGGAGTTGTCAATTACCCATCATATATGTGGTTATCCATAGGTTGTTAGCAATTAGGTTCTGCTTTCTACTTACTAGTGTTTATCTGTTGTGGGTTGGAAAATTTTTTCCTTTGGGAGATGTATGAGAGAGAGTTTTTGTTGAATTCGGGCTTTCCGATGTTTTTGGTAAGGTATTGGACCTAAGGTTTTTTTATTAGTGTGTGAAGGTACTAGACCTAAATTTTTTGATTGGTATGTGAAGGTACTGGACCTAAAGTTTTTGATTGGTATGCTCACTAAGATTTCGCAATCTTATGCCTACGTATTCCCGTTAAAGATAACAGGGAAATCAGAGCAATCGTAGTTCCTCATATTCTATGGGAGGAAAAAGATGTTTTGGTGTCTTGTTCAAAGCCCAAGATTGAAGCTAAAAGGTTGTATTTGTGTCTTGTTCAAAGCCCAAGATTGAAGTTAAAAGTTTGACTAAGAGAGAATTTGTCATCTCTAAAGGTAGACATCTCGTTTGTTTATCACAACTGTTGGGTGACTGAGTATAAAGAAGGATTACTTTAACTGGGATATGTGAATCTAGCAATGCCATAATTTCCTTTATAGGGGTGTTGTCCTGAGGGAGAAAACTTTAACTCAGTGTAGAGCAATGCCATTTTTCCTTAGGAGTCTTTCATGCTAAGAGAGGGACAATGGCGTGGATGTAAATAATCCAGAGGCTTGCCACTTACAGCAATTAGATGAAAGAAAGGGATTTACCAGGATTAGAGATGGACTATAGCTTGGATATTTGAATCAATAAGTGTGCCTCTTGAAGTAGTTATCTAGGATTAAGGTTTACTTTGATGTGTGATATACAGAGAAATGTTTTCCTACAGAGAGTTCTTGATTTCCTCTAAAGGGATATTGATTTTTGTATGTGCCTTGATCAAAGCCCAAGGTTGAAGCTAAGAGATTGATTGACTCCACTGGGGAAGTCCTTATACAAAGCCTAAGAGGAGGCTGGAAAAGGCTGACTCAACAAGAGAGTGTTTATCTGTCTTGTACAAAGCCCAAGATTAAGGCTAAAAGATAATTTACTATTTTGGGGATATCATTATACAAAGCCTAAGAGGAGGCTGAAAGTTGACTTTTCTGGGGAAATATTTTGTCGGTCTTGTACAAAGCCCAAGATTGAGGCTAAAAGGGAAAACTGACTCTACTGGTGAGAGGTTTTATCTGTCTTGTACAAAGCCCAAGATTGTGGCTGAAAAAGAGATTGACTCTGTTGGAGAGATTTTATATGTGTCTTGTACAAAGCCCAAGATTGAGGCTGAAGGGTATTTATGGGTGTCTTGTACAAAGCCCAAGATTGAGGCTGAAGAGAGGATATTTACTCCTGTTTAGGGATATTAATTCTCAAAGCCTAAAAGATGGCTGGGAGAAATTGACTCTGCTGGGAAAATATTTATCCAGAGCTTAAAAGAGGGTTATGAAGATTTTGGCTTTGTTGGAGAAAGTTTATATATGTCTTGTACAAAGCTCAAGATTGAGGCTAAAAAGAATGACGCAACGAGGGAGTGTTTTTGTTTTGTACCATTGACTCAACAAGAGAGTATGGAAAGTTGATTGACTCAACAAGAGAGTACTCTGTTTGCCTTGTACAAAGCCCAAGATTGAGGCTGAAAAGGGTTAACCCAACAAGAGAGTGTTTTAAGAAAGAAAATAGACTCAACAAAAGGGTGCTTTTGGGGCTAATTCTCTGCTGAGGAAAAATCATTATACAAAGCCTAAGAGGAGGCTGGCTTTTGCTGAGGAATATTGAGATCCAGAGGCAGGTCCAAGTCGGGGGATCAACTCTTGCTGAGGGTTACAGAAGAGCTGAGGTATCAGATGCCTTGAGGTTCTGATAAAGGTTTATTAATAGTGATTTAACCCTAGCTGGGGAAATTTAGGATGAAGATTGAGTTTTAGATTCTGTGAGGATTTTAAACTCTACTGGAGATTGGTTAAATGACCGGGGTTTCTTTTGTATTCGTAGGGAACTTGAGAATGTCTTTGAGATCCAAGAGGAGATTAGACTGTCCAAGTCTACTGGTATGGAAGAGTTTGTCTTTGTATGATGCCCAAGAGGAGGCTGACTATTTTAAGGGATGAGTATCAACCCTATATTGTCCAAGGTTTTGACTCTTTGGAAAGACTGCTCTAACAAAGGATGACTAAGTTCTGTCTTATACCTTTAAGAGGTCTTCAGGGTCCTTGTATTAAGCCCAAGAGAAGGCATGAGATCTTCTAAGAAGCCGGAGGGTCCTTGTACAAAGCCCAAAAGGAGGCAGGGATGCTTTTAGGAAGCCTGAAGGTCCAAACCTAAGAAGAGTTCAAGAAAAGTTTCACCGGGAATAATCTTTTCTTTAATGAAAAGTTCTTGAGTTTGAAGAAATTCAAGAGAGGTTTCACCGGGAATTAATCCTCTCTGGGGGGGATGAACTTCTTTGACAGCCTTAGAAAAGTTTCATCGGGAATAATGCCTTTCTCTTTGTTCCATATTGTTTAAGCCCAAGAGAAGGCAAGATTGTATCTGGAATTCCTATGGGGAACTAATTTTGACTGTGTTGAAAGAGTGACCACTGGCTTTATCTAGTTCGAGACCTAATTGCCGGGGAAAACTCTAAGTAGATAATATACAGGCATATATATATATATATATGAAATATGTACTGTATGTAAAAAGAGGGTAGAAGGACTTACAGTTGAGCAAGCTTCCAGCACAAACAAATATATATATATATATATATATATATATATATATGAAAGTATGTAAAAGAAAGTTGTTTAAAACTTACAGACGAGCAAGCTTCCATTGTAACAGCTGTATGGTTAGTTGTTCAAGAAATTAAAGAAATTTTTAATGACAACTATGGATTTGAACCTAAATCAAAAAGGAAGTTGATTTTGAAAAGATTATTGGGGCTTATACTGAAGGAGAGGCCCAGATGAAAAACAGTAATCGTACCGTTGATCTGAAAATTGTACTAGGGCTTATACAATGACTGAGGCCCAAATTAGGTTGTATTTGCAAAGTGATGGGGCTTACAACTCAAGGATAGGGCCAAATGATTTTCATTTGAAAACGGTGATCGCGCCGAGGCTTTTGAAAACACAGTGGGACTTATACAATGACTGAGGCCCAAAATTATTTAGGTAGAAAGGGGGTTGGGTCTTACACTCTATTAGAGGCCCACAAGTTTATTTTTGTACAAGAGATGGCGCTTACAACTCAAGGAGAGGCCCAGATGAAAAAAAAACAATGATCGCACCGTTATTTTGAAAATTGAATCGGGACTTATACAATGACTGAGGCCCAAATTGTTTTTTGTATAAAGGGGTTTGGATCTTACAATCTATTAGAGGCCCAAATTGTTTTTAAAAGAAAAGAAATGGGACTTACAACACAAGGGTAGGCCTAGATGATTTTTGTTTTGAACTGGCGATCGTGCCGAGATTTTTGAAAACACAGTGGGATTTATACAATGACTGAGGCCCAAAAAGGTTTATGTAAAACAAGGATTGGGTCTTACACTCTATTAGAGGTCCAAAAGTGTTTGAAAATTTAAAATCGAGAGGAAACCCTAATTTTAAATTAAAATGTCATTTTTTCAAAGGAAATTTTAAATAATAAATGATAAAATATCAAATATATTCAAAAACAAGTTGTACACTTTGAAAAATATTTTGAAAACTCATGTTTAATCACACGAAAGCTTGAAATTCAATTGGTTTTGAAAGATCAAAGTGGGAATTTCATTTAAAAACAATTAAAATGAAATTAATTACAAAAATTCTAACTATATTAAATAAATATATAAATTGGATTTTTTTGTAAAACAAAATATTTAAACATTTTAGTGAATTTTGAGAAAAAGAATCAATTCAAAAACACAAATATTCAGAGAGAAATTAATTTTTGAATCAATTAAACAAAATAACTAAAATTCAAAAATTTGAATTATGGCGCCAAGAACACTTGGTTCTTACCCGCGTCCTATGTTTTTGCAGATTTGCATTTTCTCACTTTTCTCCATGATTTTTCAATGGTTTTGCACGATTCAAGTACCAATCTTGTTCGTTTTTGAACAAGGATCACAATCATATAGATTAATTGCATTTATATTAAGTATGTAGGAAGAAATCAACAGAAAACCTCAAGAACCCTAATTTCAGCATGAACACAATGAAATTCCATACACGATGGATTCATGGCAATTGATTGAGGGTTATTACTCTACATACATGCATAAACAAGATGGTAACTCAAAAATTCATTCATGATGCATGGATCATAGAGTTTGAAGGCTTCAGGCTTACCTCTTGCAGCTGGTGATCGAGTTTGGTGAATGAGGTATTGCAGCTAGGTTCCAATGATCTGGACAACTTCCTTAGGTGCCAAGGAGTGTGTTTGAATGCTTGGAGTGGATTGAAATGAGCTGGAACTAGTTTTGGTACCTCAACTGCAACTCTGTCAAGAACTTGTGCAATTGGCTTGTGATTGAAACAAAATTGGAGTCTTGGCACTTTTTAGCCTTTTTAGGTTTGTTATGGCTATTTGTAGATTCTTGGACTTTGGAGACCTGGGAATCAGATCATTCCCCTTGGATTTTGTCCTCTAATGTGTCCAAATGGATGACAAGGCTTGGAGTTGTTCAATTTTGCCAAATCGAGCAAAACCCCAAATTCTGCCTTGCTTAGGACAGTTGTAAATAGTGATTTTGAGGGGATCATATCTCTCTGCTCAGGTTGAGTTATGGGAGGCTCTTGTGCTTTTTAGAAAGCCCTCATATGATACAATACATGTGTGATCATAGTTTATCTTGAAACTATTTGAATCCAACTGAAAAATACTCAAGAACATTGATGTCCAAGGCTGGTAACTTAGGCATATTTTCACTAAGTGTTGGAAAAGTGTCATTTTCTTCCTTTTTGTCATTTTGATCACTTCATAACTTAAAATCCATGAAGAATTGGAGTTTCTAGTATTTGAAGCTTTTGTAGAATGTAGGAATACATACAAGTCAGGCTTTGGATCACCCAAAATGGCTGCTTGGATCTCAAGTTATGATCCTTGGAAGTTGGTAGCAAAATCATTTTTTTCCATAACTTAGAAAAATTTTGGTTTCTTGTGGTTGCCCCTTTTGCAAGAAATCTCACTTTTCTTATTTTTATTAATGAATGATTATCAATACCATACATTAACATTATTTTTTACTTAGGGGAACCATATTTGTGAAAAATTCCAAAAAGTCAAACTTGATTTTGTGCACAGTTGACTTTTTACCAGATGAAATCCAAACTGTGCGATCCTTTGTGAAATCAAGTTCTTGACCTAATTAAAACCTAATGGATGGATTCCATAGGTGTTATATGGTGTATTGAATCATGTCCCAAGGTTTGGGAGCATGTCTTGGTCAAAAGTCAAAGGTACAGTTGACTTTTCTTACAAAACCCTAATTGTGGTCCAGATGAAACTGAAACTTGTGAATCAAGCTTCTTGGATCAATCCATTATTGCAAATGTATCAATGTGGTGTATTTAAGGCCCTCAAATCATGTCTTGAGGTCTTGGCTCATGCTTTGCTCCAAAAGTCAACTTATGGGTGAATTAGGTCAAGAAACCCTAATTCCTGATTTTTTATGAATGTATCCCCTGAGGCCAAATTGACTTGATGATTGGGTCCATGAGGTCCCTTGGAGTATCTTGTGTTATGCTTTGAAGAATTGGCTTATGCTCAGTGGAAAATTTCCATCTGGAGGCCTTGGTCATCCAAAACCCTAGTTTGGTGACACTGGCGATCTTGAGGCTTGATCCACTTGGAATGTTGCACTCTTTGTGCTTGATTCTTGATGTGGGAGTCCTATTGATCCTTTAAGGATGTTTGGGAGGTTAGACAAATTTAAGATCATGTCATTTCTTGATTGATCCTTTGTCTAAGTGCTCTGAGAGGGCTTGAAACCCTAATTCTCGATTGTAGTGAAAGCTCAACAATCCTTGAGGAAATTGATGAGACATGAAAGTATATCCATATTGTGGTGATGATTCTCACAATGATGGGAAATCTTGGTGGTCAAAATTTGGGGTATGACAGATGCCCCTATTTAATCTTCTTGGACCTGAAGGTGTGAATGGCGAAGCTATTCGGGCATTCGTGGTGCAAGATGATTAAATATCGGAATACCCGAAATTTTGACTGTGGTTATGAATGTTAGCGGTTTGCTAATCCAACTTCTTTTGCTAAGCAATGATACTTAGAAAAGGGTAAAAATTCCCCTCGATCCTGGTTTTCAGCCACGGAACTGGTCTTAGTTTCTGAAATAAACTTCCCCTCGATCCTGGTCTTCAGCCACAGAACTAGTCTCAGTTTCTGATATAAACTTCCCCTCGAACCTGGTTTTCAACCAAGGAACTGGTCTCAGTTTCTTAAATAAACTTCCCCTCGATCCTGGTCTTCAGCCAAGAAACTGGTCTCAGTTTCTGATATAAACTTCCCCTCGATCCTGGTCTTCAGCCAAGGAACTAGTCTCGGTTTCTTCTTTTCAAGTTCCTTCTTTGACACAGGACGCTATTCGTAGCAGCCTTCATCAAACTTATCGCCGTATTTTCCTCGGGAGATGCCTTTTGATGGGAAAAGTTTTGTCATCAGACTTGCTGGGGGAACCCATTTGTCTGAGTTGTAGAGGTGGGCAAACTTTTCTTGTTGGAGATGCCATTTGTCGACTCTACTGGGGAGAACGAGTCTCTTGATAGACTGTTTTCTGCTTGGGGATACTACATCAACTTTTCTTCAAAATCTTTTCGGAGAAATGCCTTGTGATGTAATCCAATTTAGAGGTGCTGATGACCTCATTTGATAGCAAATTTTTAGAGAGAAAATGTTGTATTGCCGAGAGTCTTCGGTTAAAAGGCTTCCTCTGGGGATTTTCCTTAATTCGGGAAAGCGAGAACATCCTCCCGAAGAGTGACATTTGTTGAATGTTTTCTTGCCTTTCAGAGGTTCAAGATATCAAAGTGGTCGAGGACCGGCTCCAATCCAGTAATAAACTGGGGGGAGAGATTGTTCAGACGCTGTATTTCCTAACGAGGAAAGGACTGACAACTCGATTGATATGACTTTTATCACTTGGGAACAAGACCGACTAGAATGATAGTGATGCAATATGAATATGAATGTGAATCAATAATGCATGATGTATGTATGTTTATGCTGACAAAACTGACGTAACATACAGACTAGTGGATGAACTCGACTGGATACTCGGCCATTGCGGGGGACTAAAAGTATTGACGTTCCAAGATAGCAATCCTGCCTTGCTTAGGAGAGACGGTCCCCGTGGGGGGTGAAAGAATTGTCAAGCGGTCTTAGGAGGTAAGAACTCTGCCAGAGATGTTAGATGAAACATAACATCTGACACAATTGGTCCTTCATTCAGGTGTACTGGTATAGAAGAAGTACTTTGATTCTGCACTTTGAGGTTCAATCACCTTCGGAGAAGCGGTCGACGTTCTTTTTGATATTCAAAGTCAAAAGAATTGCCATATTTATTTTAAAAGCAGAAAAATTTTGACAAGTAAATTCATTTTTGTTTTATTTCAAGAATCGTTGATCATGTTAAAAATGTCATTCTATAAAGCTAAAATAAATTAGAATTGCAAACAAAAGCACTAGGGCTCAAATTTTATTGATGGGATAGATATCAGCCAAGCGCGTGATACCATAGAGTATTTGCAAATGTTTAGAAAATGGTAATTTATGGGAAAAGGGGCTACATTGAAACATAACAACCGTTATTCTTCTACCAACTTCGAATTTTGGACATCTTGAGCTTCTGTCGAAGATGACCTTTGTTAGTTCTTTAATTTTAAGGGTTGGCATTAATTTTGTAAAACAAATAATAGCAGCAATTTGTTAGATAGTCTTGTTTATCTTGCTAAAGAAGAACAGGTTGAGCAAGAAGTCCTAGTGTGCATTGGAACATGTTGAGCTGAAGTAGTATTAACATCTGGAACAACATGTCCTATCGAGATGTCCCATGCAGGTTCATTCGACATCGCGCCAGAACTGAAGAGAATGTAGAATTCTGTTATATCCTAATAGATGCAGAAGTTTCAGGAAATAATATTCAAATTCCAGGTGGCGCTGAATTAAAAGGTTTGAAGATTCAAGTCTGAATTTGAGAAGAATATGGGAAAATATGCACTTTCTAAATATGGAGATATTTTAGGAAGTTAAAGATTGAAGTCCTATTATGTAGCAGAAGTTTCTGCTGATTTGTAGGAGCTCATTTGCTAGGTTTTTGTAGGCCTAAATCCAGTTGGGAATAGGTTATATATAGATGTTTTGTAACCTAGTTTTGGTAACGCAACCAAAGATGTAAAGTTCTATTATTAGGGTTGGTTCCTGTACCACTCGACCTGTGAGTTGGACAGTTTGTTACTGTGATCCTCGAAACTGTTAAGTAAGAGGAGTATTGTTCTTGGAGGAAGCTTTTAAGTAACTCTAAGTTGTATCTTGGAAAGGTGTCGTTCTTGTTGAACTATTGTATAGGTAAAGAGCCGTTGATGCAGTGGCGGATTGTCAACTGCTAGACATCATTGCGATGATTGGGAGTGAGAAGGGCTTCTCATATCTAGAGAGGATCTAGGTAGAAGGGTCATTGGGTAGTGATTAAGTGATAAGCTGTAAACGGGTTATTTAGCTTTGAATTGATACTACTGATAGTGGACTTCATCCCTGGCTTGGTAGCCCCCAGATGTAGGATAGTTAGATCCGAACTGGGTTAACAATTTTGTGTGTCTTGCTCTTATCTTTTCAGTACCATGATTTTTGTAATATACCTTGCCCTTTGTGATCATGTCAGACCAGATGTCGAACGGCATGTTCTAGGACATCTGAATTCGGCACATGTACCAGAATTTCAATTGGTATCAGAGCAGGTCATTCTGTTCTATATCTGGATGAGATCCGAGGGAAGATACTTTCTGGTTCGTGGTCAAGGTAGAAGCTTTCTACTGAAAAGTTGTTTGAACTTGGAGTAGTTCACATAGGTGTGAGAATGGTCCCTAGAAGTGGAGGATGGACTGTTCGTGACAGGCAGTGGCGTGTGCTGAAGGGTTGGAGGAGTGGTTGAAAAACTGATGTGTCGTGGTTATGTTAGGTTTGATTTATTTTCAAACCTGTGGTATTGTGGTGTCACCTGGACTATGATGCTAGGGGTAATATGTGACACCTGAAGGCTTTGAGGAGTTTGTATTCTGATCCGCTGCGTATCTATCTGAGAACTCCTGAGGTTGCAATTGAGGAGGTTGTTCCTCTCTAAATGGATATACGATGGAGATGGTATATATGCAAGACAGTTTCAACGTACTTTGTCAACGATACTTGAAGATTATTGTTCAAGTCCACTCATAAAGGCATTGTCAGTGAAGGTATAAGGAAGAGAAGTAATTTACTTTTGCCTCTATTCCTAAAAGGGCTTCTCTCCAGTCTTTGATCTCCTGATGTGTTCCTTGGAATGATGTCCTATCTTGTGTTAGAAAATCGCATCAGAATTGTGCTGGATTATGTTGGAAAGGCTTAGCAGATGCTCTGGGTGCTAAACTAATGTGGTGTGATCACATGAGTTTGGAACCTACTCCTGATCTGGAAGAGGAGGCATCTGTGTGGTATATCTAAGAAGTTATTGGCCCTGGAACTTATCTTAGATGTGTGAGTTGGTCAAGGTGTGATCAACATGTTATTTACTCCTGAGGTCAGTTTATTTCTGGTCCTTGCTGCAGGAGTGGAGAACTTGAGATTCAAGAAGTATTATCTCTAGCAGACTTCTTGGACATGAAGGTCAAAGATCATAAAGTCATTTGGCAGCATCTGAATGAGCTTGTGAAGCTAGATAAGTATTGACTGTGTGTGCTTAAGGATTGAGATGATCTAATCACAGTCTGTACGACTATTAAAGGGGAGAATGTATGATTCTCTGAAGTGCTCTTGGCAGTTTCTGAGGGAGAAGACCTGATGCATTAAGAATTTATTGTCTCAAGCTATCTGGATGATGTTTCTCTAATTCAGGATGGAGGTTGTTTACTCAAACTTGATGACATTTATCAAGTCTATGAGAGCTTGGAACTCTTATTCTGGTGTAGTGGAGAACTTTCAAGGGTTAAGCACTGTGGAGTTGAATCAACCGGTGGGGTTGGTTGGTGACTATGCGCTTGGATGAGTTTGGCTGACGGATTAGAAGAGGCAAATTGGTTGTGGAATGTTGGTGACATCCAACATCTCAAAGTCAGGCAAGATGCAGTGATTTAAGGAGAAGACTCTTGAGCTGTTCCTGCTGCTGAATGGGATATAACCTGGAAGCTTGATCAGCTACTGATGGTTGATCCTCGTGTGCTAGAGCTTTACTATAGATGATATCTTCAGAAAAGCTCTGTGAAGATGTGTGACTGAGATTGATGTTGGAACATTAATTCAGGTGGTTGCTTGTTCAGCCAAGGCTGTTTTGCACAGAAAGAAGTCCAAAATCAAGCCACTGACCCAAGTTAAAGTAACTTGTGAATATATGTCATGAATCAGAAGTTGTCAGACGTATGCAGAAGATTACAAACAAATTGTCATACCTTATGTGAGAAGGTAATCTTTTTCTGACTAATAGTAGATACTTTGATGGGAGACTTAGTATTTGTCTATTATTGATGTTATGCATAAGGGTAAATACTTTGACGGGAGACTAAGTATTTATCTAGAGAATTATGCAAGTCTGCAATCTGGATATTATGGTTCAGGAATTTATTCTTTCTGAGTGGTTGTGGTTGATGACAACCTGAGGTAGCCTTATCAGCTGACTGTATCAAAAGTGAAGAAGTGAGCATCATCTGCTGTTTGTTTGTGAATCTTTCTTGGATAACAAATACCTTGTCGGGAGCTAGGTATGAGTCTGATGGAGATGTGTATGTGACTGATGGTAAAGACCTTGTTGGGAGCTTGGCAGTTATCTGATGTGTGGATGCAATTCAGATTTCTGAATTGTGTGAGAGTTTATTTCTCTCTGTTGTGATCAGGTGGTTATGATTACCTGAATAAAATGCAGAAGGTGTGATCTTCTATCTAGTGCTGATGTCCTACATTTTGTTACAACATTTTTGTTTGTTGGAGTTGGAAGAAGCAGCATTAGTGTCTGAAGTGGCAGTTCTGACATAATGTGGATTAGAATGGGCAGATTCTGATCTTGATGTTAAGTAGGATGTTCTGGCAATACATGACTACTTTCATGATGAAGACTTCATTAGATGCTTGTGATTGTAAGGACAGAGGGTTGATTTCTTCTAATACAAGTAAAAGGTGATGGCAGTCCTTATCTTGTGTTACAAGTAATCTAAAGACATTTGTTATGGAATATGAGAGAAATTCCAAATCAAGTGGGCTTTTATTTTGGACTTGGCATAAACCTGGTGAGATTATGAAGTGGCAGTTCTTAATGTTGAAAATGTGGCAATATCATCTGTCAAGTGTTCATCTTCATAAGGAGCATTAGTTGTTCATGTCAGGGGGAGTAAAGGCTGGTGTCTAAGGGTGCAGATTTCTTGTAGCATGTGCGTTGGTTAAGTCTGTGCAGTGTGATGTCAAACTTCATGATGGGACATGTCATAGCTGTGTAGGAGAGATCTGAAAAGCAGACATTGTCTGATAAGATGTCAGAACATGGTACAGGACATGTTTTTCTTGGGCCAAACAAGGAATTACTCTGGACGGTGGTATAAGGATAAGGCAAAACACGTGTCCCTGCCTATGCATGGAACGTTATTGGCTTAATTTATGGTAAGATTCAGTTGAGAAACATTTAAGGCATTCAAGGCAGTTTTTGGAAGGTAGGCATTGAATGTTGAATGGAGTTTTTGATACCTAAAATAGCGTTTCTTTGACCAAGAACCTTGACATATTCAAGGCTCGTTAATTCCTAAGTTACTGGTCAACTATTTATAGGGGCTGCTCTCTTCTCCTCCTGCCAAGTGAGTGTCTTGTTTCAATAGTCTTATGGCGTTTGTTCGTATTTAGGTAAGTGTCACTTGGGTCTGGTTCTGTGAGGGCCTTCTTTGCCAAGTTTTGGCTAAAAAGGGGGAGAAAGGGTGTGTGAAATGGGTTATGCAGATGCCTTGTTCTGAGTCTGCACTGAGTCTGCAGTTCCAATTGTTTGCGAAGAGAGTGTTAAAATTCTTGAGTTGGTGTTGAGTTCCAATTGTGACTTGTGTCATGAGTTATGAACACAATTGTGACTTGTGTTCTGAGTTACCTGGGTTAATAGATTGATACTTCCTAAGTTTCATCTTATGCCACAGGTTGACTGGGGGACGTCTGATCAAGCAAGGTGTGCAGAAATCTCATATGCCACCTTTGGTCCTTTGTGTTAAGACAGACGCTTCTTTTCTGGAGGAGTCTTCTACAATGAATCGGGTCTGAGTTGAAAGGAAAAAGAAATGTGTTGTATTAAGGGGGAGTGTTAGAAATCTTCTTCCTCATGTACACCAGATATCTTTTTCCTCATGTGCATAACTTCGGGACTTTCTACTTCTTACCTCCTGATGTGCTGCCTGAAGTGATTGTGGTGGGATGCTCGAAGGTGATGTTATGGGGTTCATAGAAATGTGCTGCCAAAAGAGTTGTCAGACATGATGTCCTAACATCATTCAAACATTCACTAGAAGATGTTTCTCCAGGATTTCTGTTCACAATAGCTACTGATGGTTACTGTTAAGTTCAGTAGTTACTGATGACTACTGACAGTAGTATAGTATTATGATTGCTGCTGTAATATGTGATGTAATGTTTATGTGTATTTGTTTTAGCCAAAATTTGCCAAAGGGGGAGAATGTTAGTTCTTTAATTTTAAGGGTTGGAATTAATTTTGTAAAACAAATAATAGCAGCAATTTTTTAGATAGTCTTGTTTATCTTGCTAAAGAAGAACAGGTTGAGCAAGAAGTCCTAGTGTGCATTGGAACATGTTGAGCTGAAGTAGTATTAACATCTGGAACAACATCTCCTATCGAGATATCCCATGCAGGTTCATTCGACATCGCACCAAAACTGAAGAGAATGTAGAATTCTGTTATATCCTAACAGACGCAGAAGTTTCAGGAAATAATATGCAAATTCCAGGTGGCGCTGAATTAAAAGGTTTGAAGATTCAAGTCTGAATTTGAGAAGAATATGGGAAAATATGCACTTTCTAAATATGGAGATATTTTAGGAAGTTAAAGATTGAAGTCCTATTATGTAGCATAAGTTTCTGCTGATTTGTAGCAGCTCATTTGCTAGGTTTTTGTAGGCCCAAATCCAGTTGGGAATAGGTTATATATAGATGTTTTGTAACCTAGTTTTGGTAACGCAACCAAAGATGTAAAGTTCTATTATTAGGGTTGGTTCCTGTACCACTCGACCTGTGAGTTGGACAGTTTGTTACTGTGATCCTCGAAACTGTTAAGTAAGAGGAGTATTGTTCTTGGAGGAAGCTTTTAAGTAACTCTAAGTTGTGTCTTGGAAAGGTGTCGTTCTTGTTGAACTATTGTATAGGTAAAGAGTCGTTGATGCAGTGGCGGATTGTCAACTGCTAGACATCATTGCGATGATTGGGAGTGAGAAGGGCTTCTCATATCTAGAGAGGATCTAGGTAGAAGGGTCATTGGGTAGTGATTAAGTGATAAGCTGTAAACGGGTTATTTAGCTTTGAATTGATACTACTGATAGTGGACATCATCCCTGGCTTGGTAGCCCCCAGATGTAGGATAGTTAGATCTGAACTGGGTTAACAATTTTGTGTGTCTTGCTCTTATCTTTTCAGTACCATGATTTTTGTAATATACCTTGCCCTTTGTGATCATGTCAGACCAGATGTCGAACGACATGTTCTAGGACATCTGAATTCTGCACATGTACCAGAATTTCAACCTTGACAGGAGTTTTTCGATGAATGGCGTTACCGCTGGGGATTTAACCTCGTCAGATGTAGTTACTTGCCATTAACCCCCAACTTTTGCCTGGATTGTACTTTGAGATTTCCAATCCATCGGGATGATTTTTTTTTGCTTAAGTCTATAATTTTTTCATGGACCTCCCTTTCGGGTTATCAATCCACCGAGACGTTTTTTTTATTTAGGCGAAGTATTTCTTGACTACATCAACATTTGTGGGGTAGGCAAATTTCTCTCCATCCATGGTTGTGAGTCTCAAGGCGCCGCCTGAGAAGGCTTTCTTGACCACATAGGGGCCATCGTAATTCAGAGTCCATTTGCCCCGGAAATCAGTGAGAAATGATTGTATCTTCTTGAGCACGAGGTCTCCTTTCCTGAAGACACGGGGTTAGACCTTTTTGTCAAACGTGTTCTTCTTTCTTTGCTAATACAACTGACCATGGCATAGAGCCGTTATTCACTTTTCTTCGATCAGATTCAATTCATCGTGTCGACTTTGACACCATTCTGCTTCTGTTAGCTTAGCTTCCATCAATACCATGATTGATGGGATCTCTACTTCTATGGGAAGCACTCTTCCATGCCATATACTAGAGAGAAAGGGGTCGCCCCTGTTGAAGTGCGGACGGATGTGCGATAACCATGAAGAGCAAAGGGCAACATCTCATGCCAGTCTTTGTAGGTTACAACCATCTTTTGAACGATCTTCTTGATGTTCTTGTTAGCCGCTTCTACCGCCCCATTCATCTTAGGTCGGTAGGGAGATGAGTTATGGTGTTCGATCTTGAACTCAGCGCACAACTCTTTCATCATCTTATTATTTAAGTTAGATCCATTGTCAGTAGTGATCTGGCTTGGAACACCATAACGGCAGATGAGATTGTTTTTGATAAATAGGACCACCACTTGTCGGGTTACAATGGCATATGACGCCGCTACGACCCACTTGGTGAAGTAGTCAATGGCTACTAGGATGAACCGATGTCTGTTTGAAACCTTGGGTTCGATCATGCCAATCATGTCGATTCCCCATATGGAAAAAGGACATGGATAAGAAAGAACTTTGAGATGCGTTGGCGGTACATGGATTTTGTCAGCGTATATTTGACATTTGTGACATCTCCTCATGTACTTGTTGCAATCGAATTCCATGGTCAACCAATAGTACCCTGCTCTTAGAATTTTTCTCGCCATTATGTGTCTGTTGGCATGAGTGCCAAAGGATCCTTCGTGAATCTCTTTCATCAACATGTTTGCTTCTGGTCTGTCTACGCATCGGAGTAAGACCATATCAAAGTTTCTCTTATAGAGTGTATCACCGCTTAGGAAGAAGCTGCCAGCCAGCCTTCTGAGAGTCTTCCTGTCTTTTCTTGATGCCCCAGGTGGGTACTCTTGTTTCTGAAGGAAGCATTTGATATTGTGATACCAAGGTTTGTCATCTATGACTGCTTCAATCATGAAGATGTAAGCGGGCCATTCTAGGCGCATTGTGTCAATCTTAGGTACGTCATTCCATTGACCTACACTAATCATGGAAGAGAGAGTGGCTAGTGCATCAGCCATGTGATTTTCTTCACGAGGGATATGATGAAACTCGATTCTATTTAAGAATGGCAACAAGCTTCTCGCGTAATCTTTGTAAGGAATCAGTTATGATTGGTGTGTGTTCAAATCTCATTTGATCTGATTGATCACCAGGGCTGAGTCTCCACACACATCCAAGTTCTATAACCTTAAGTCAATTTCTTCTTCGAGGCCCATGATACAAGCTTCGTATTCGGCCTCGTTGTTTGTGCACTTGAATGTCAGTCTGGCAGTGAAAGGAATATGGGTACCCTGAGGTGTTATGATGATTTCCCCAATTCCGTTTCCATAATTGTTGACAGCTCCGTCAAAGATTAATCCCCATTAGGAATCTAGTTCCGACCCTTCACTGGGTAGCGGTTCATCGCAATCTCTCATTTTCAAGTACATGACATCTTCGTCTGGGAAGTCAAATCTGACTGATTCCTAATCGTCAATTGGTTGATGAGCCAAATGATTGGCTAAAATACTCCCTTTGACAGTTTTCTGAGCGTGGTACTCGATTTCGTATTCTGATAACAACATCTGCCAACGCGCAATCCTTCCCTTGAGAGCAGGCTTTTCAAAGACGTACTTGATCGGATCCATTCGGAGATTAACCAAGTAGTGTGATAAATCATGTACTGGCAAAGACGTTTGGATGCCCAAGCCAGAGCGTAGCAAGTTTTCTCAAGCATAGTATACCGAGTTTCACAGTCGGTAAACTTCTTGCTCAGATAGTAGATGGCAGATTCTTTTCTTTTCGTTTCGTCTTGTTGGTCAACTACACACCCCATTGAGTCTTCCAAGACTGTTAGGTATATAATCAGTGGTCTTCCCTCTGCTGGAGGTGACATGATTGGTGGATTCAATAGATACTCTTTGATACGGTCAATACACAGTCCTGATTCTTTTTGAGTAATTTGAAGATTGGCGCGCATGTCATGGTCATGAGGAATATGAATCTGGAAATGTAATTCAGATGTTCTAGGAATCCTCTGACTTGTTTCTCAGTCTTTGGAGAAGGCATTTCTCGAATGGCCTTGACTTTGTCAGGATCAACCTTAATTCCTTTTTGGCTGACGATGAATCCTAGCAGTTTTCCTAAGCGGACACCGAACGTGCACTTGTTAGGATTCAAGCAGAGTTTGTATTTTCTCAGATGCTCAAATAGTTTTAACAGGTGGGTCACATGCTCCTCTTCTATTTTAGATTTGGCAATCATATCATCGACATACACTTCGATTTCTTTGTGCATCATGTCATGAAACAGAGCAGTCATGCCCCTTTGATAGGTTGCCCTGGCATTCTTCAGACCGGACGACATTAGCTTGTAACAAAAGGTGCCCCATGGGGTGATGAATGAAGTTTTATCCATATCTTCTGGCGCCATTTTGATTTGATTATAGCCCGAGAATCCATCGATGAAGGAGAAGACTTTGAACTTTGCTGTACTTTCTACCAGCATGTCTATGTACGGCAGGGGGAAGTCGTCTTTTGGACTGGCTTTGTTCAGATCCCTGTAGTCTACGCCCATTCTGACTTTTCCATCCTTTTTTAGAACTGGTACTATGTTGGCTAACCATTGAGGATATTCTGAGGTGGCGAGGAAACCTACATCAATCTGTTTGTGCATTTCCTCTTTGATTTTGATGGCCATGTCTGGATGAGTCCGTCTCAGGCTTTGTTTTACCGGCGAACATTCTGATCTTAATGGTAAATGATGTTCCACGATGCTGGTATCCAACCCTGGCATGTCCTGATAGGACCAAGCAAATACATCGAGAAAATCTTTGAGAAGTTTTATCAAGTCCTTTCTGACAGCCGGACTGAGCAGTGCCCCAATCTTGACTTCTTTCCTCTCTTCTTCTGAACCCAAGTTGACCATTTCCAACGACTCTTTGTGAGGATCAATGGACCTTTCCTCTTGTCTGAGTAATCGGGATATCTCTTCTGGAATTTCTTCGTCTTCTTCTTCTTCAGCTTCAAATACCGAGAATTCAAAGTTGGGAGAAGGCATTGGATCGTATGTTTCAACAGGGTTTAAAACAAGCAATCTGCATAATTTGATGATTTATTTTTAGAAGAGATAGAGAGAATGCAAGAGTGTGTGTAGTGTATTTTTTCTGAAAAATGCTTGTTGTTCTTTTTATTTTTGGTTGTTTTAGGATTACCATTTTCTGAAAAGCGAAAACTAAAAACAGCAGTAAATGCGGAAATTACAGAACGACGTTTATTTATTTATTTATGATTTTGTCGATTCTTGAAACTACAACCCTATAAAACAAAACTCTGTCGCTTTGGGCAAAGCGAAGAGGGACATTTACAGAAACTGAGCCCTATAAAAACATCTGTTTCACCTGGGCAGGGTGAAAGGTTAAAAGATGGCAATTACTTAGACTTATGGATGACTTTCGGGACATTGACAGAAACCCATTGGTGGCGAACTCCTCGGTGAATCACAAAGTCTGGTACCTTCTTTCTTGGTCTGTCCTCAGAAATGACGCTGATTTCTGGCAGAGCAGGATCGTTGGAGTCTTCCTCCCAGGCAGAGTTGTCGTAAACAAACTCTTCTGTTGTATCTTGCATAGTGTTTTTACTCTCAGGCGGGTTTCCCCATCCAGTTGGCTGGATGTCTTCATTCCTGATACGAGAGCTTTCTGGAGTTGTGTACTTGACCAAGAAGTCGTACTTGCCACTCGGTTGTCCTAAGGTGTCCCATGCTTCTGTGGAACTGGAGGAGTCATCCTTCTCGATGACGTTGACCTCAGAAAAGCATAGTTAATGAACTCTTGTCCTGCAATCTTTGTAGATTCATCGTTGTGCTGGATATCTTCAGAATGTCCTGAGTAATGATCCTATGATTTGGTGGGGACGCAGGTATTCTTTTCAATATTGCTCACTGATAGGTATCGTTTGGCTGACTCTTTTGCCCCAAGTCTTTTGGGTACGGTTTCCAGATAGGCAAGTCATCCAGGGGATCAAAATAGTCATAATCGAAGTTGTCTTTCATCAGATCGTCTTCCCATGAGTTGGGCGGAGCACGGCATCCCTCAGGATCACAATCTCCGTACATCATCTTGACATCTGATCTTGGTATATATCTCGGACTCTGCGTGGGAAAGCAAAATGGCGTATGCGTTTCTTCCTGAGACATATATCCGTCCTCGTTGAGATAAGACTTCCACGCTTCATCTGTATCGGAGGAGTCACCCTCATCGATGGTGTGTACTTCTTGAGACACTGGGTGAAGAAAACCTCCACTGTGGAAGAAGTCCCGAATGGGATGAAAAATTTCATCGTTAGTAGCAGTCTGGGTACAGGTTGAGAAAACATGACAAGCTGTCCCCATCCTTTTGCATTGTTACTCTCGATCACTTTGAGAGCATCTTTGTATGAGGAAATCGACGTCCCTCCTACTGGTTGATTCTTATCGCTTAATGACAGTGCTTGAAACTGAATTCCAACAACCTCCTCGGGTTTCACATAGGATGATGATGATGATAAGTTGCTTACGATTAAGGCTTCCTCTCCGCAAACTGTGACTAGATTGTCATTCTTGACAAACTTCAGCTTCTGGTGAAGTGTCAAAATGACTGCCTCTGCCTCGTGTATCCAAGTTCTTCCTAATAAATAGATGTATGTTTCCCGGATGTCCATGACCTGGAAAGTGACTTGGAAAGTGTTAGGACCAATAGTTATGGGAAGATCGATTTCGCCGATAACTATTTTTCTGGATCCGTCAAAGGCTTTGATGATGACCTCGCTGCCTCTCATCGGAGATCCCTGAAATAATAGTCACATCAGGGTTAATTTTGCCATAACATTTAAAGTTGGTCCAGTATCTACCAGTACGCTGGCTAAAGCATCGTCCTGACAATTAACTGTAATGTTAAGCGCCATGTTGTGATTTTTGCCTTCTTCTGGAAATTCTTCATCACTGAATCCTAAGTTGTTGCAGGAAGTGATGTTGGAGATGATGTTGTCGAATTGTCTTATCGTCACATCTTGTTCCATAAACGCTTGCTCTAAGACTTTCTGTAGAGGTTCCCTGTGAGCTTCAAAACTGAGTAATAGAGATAGCACAGAGATTCTTGAAGGAGTTTGCAATAGTTGGTCTACAATGTTGTACTCGCTCTTCTGGATGAGCTTCAGTATCATCGTTGTTCTTTGAAAGGTCGGGATTACTGGATTGACCGACTGGTTGATTGGGAACTTCTGTTTGAGGTTCCTTTTCTTTGGTGGGTTCTCCAACTCCTCTATTGAAGATCTGGCTGCTCCGTGTTACTCGACTGATGTCAGCAATGTTTAAGACGGAGGGTAATGGAGTTTCCTTTCCATTCCCGATTGTTGTTGCACCGTACTTGTAAGGGATAGCCTTATCGAATTTGTACGGTATTAGTCCCGGTAGATAGATAACCACGGGAGCCTTTTGATTTTTCTGACCATCATAGCCGGCCTCAATTGGTTCGAGGTTGAGAATCCTTCTATTATCAAGAGGAACTCTTGATTCATGGAGTAGAGGGATTATGGCGCATACATCTTTGGTCATTTCATGATTAGAGATTATAACAACGTCTTTGCTTTGATCAGGAAGATAGTCTTCCATTACGTTAACTGAACCAGAACTTGAACAAGGTCGAATCTCCTTCCGGTCCAATTGATTTTGAAGAGATGACCGTACGAAGTAGCATCCTTGGTTGTTCTCTGAGCAAACTCTACAGCGCTCATAATTATGTGGTGGCACCTGTCCACGTCTGCTTTGTATGCAGTACAACCTTACTAGATATGTTTCCATCGAGCGGACATCCTGGTTCTGATGCCTAGTAGGATTCACGTCAGTCATACTGATCTGTTGTGTAGCTTTATCCAAGTAGATTGGAAGCCACCAGTGGTCCAACAAGTGTTGAAGTGTTCTTTGGAAAAGTGCACATCCTTGGTCGTCTTCACGACACACTTTACAGTCCTGATAATCGTGTGAAGCCAGAAAACTGAGCCTGACTTGCTTAGCATGTAATTCTACCAGACTGGTATTCATCAAGCGAATATCAAAGATTTGAATCGTATTAACTTGATGGCTACTTCTATCACGGTAATCCTGGATCCATCTGACACTGGAGGGCCTCTTGTACAAAAGAGCATCCCTGATTGTTTATTGAGTAGATCTGATAGGAATTGTAATCGTGTCGTGGAAGATCATGGTATTGACTTTGCCTTGAGTGCATTTTCACCAAGTTGACATTCATCACCAGAATGTTGTGGTTCTGGACAATGTTGGGATTTGCGTGAGCCATATTGACCTCACGGATTCGATGATCTTGGATCCATCTGATATCCATCTGTTCTTGTAGAGCTGATTGTACTATGACACACCCCTGACTATTCTTTGAATAGATATCACACTGGTGATAATTGTGAGACGGTACGTGACCGTACCCGCTCTGTCTATAATGCATCCTGACCAGATTAGTTCCTAATAGGAGTACATCGTGAATTTGATAAGTGCGGTTAAATTCTTCCTCTATCAAATTTACGGCAGTCTTCTCATGTTGAGGCAACAGTTTCGTCTGAACATTTGGATTTGTAACCTTGAAGGATAAGACCCCATTCCTGACAAGCTTCTGTACATCATATTTGAAGCTGAGACAATTCTCAATGTTGTGCCCTGGTCCTCCTTGATGATAAGGGCAATTGTGATCCACTTTGAACCAAAAAGGCAGATTTTCCGGTACTGTAAGAGGAGACCTGATTTGGACGTGCCCCTTGACCAGTAAAAGTGGAAACAATTATGCGTACAACATTGGTATATGGTCAAACCCTGGTGGTCGTGTCGTACAATTGTTGTTGTACTGTGGACGAGACTGCTGAACAGACTGTTGTGTCCTTTGTTGATATTGTTGTTGATTCAGTTGGCTCTGAGCAACCTGAGGTTGATAAGTTGGAGCCGGCATTGGGTTGATAGCGGGAGTTACCGCTGCTACTAGTTGATACCTTCGTCTTTGCTTTCCGAGAGAGATATTACCAATATCCTGCTCTTTTTTCTTTGGGAAAGCACTACCGTATCGTTTGGTACTGCTTGATGGCTCTGTACCTTTGACCAATCGTCCTTCTCAGACTGCTTCTTCAAGGCGTACCCCCATGTTCACCATTTCAGTGAAGTCACTGGGCGCACTTGCAACCATTCGATCGTAATAGAATGAGCTTAAGGTTTTCAAAAAGATTTTTGACATTTCCTTTTCCTCAAGAGGGGGACAGATCTGGGCGGAAATTTCACGCCATCTCTGAGCATATTCCTTGAAAGTTTCTTTGTCCTTCTGCGACATTGCTCGAAGCTGATCTCTGTCTGGTGCCATGTCCAAATTATATTTATACTGCTGAACGAAGGCATCGCCAAGATCTCTGAAAGTGATGATCTTGGTGCGGTTTGAACCCATGTACCATTTAAGTGTGGCACCAGTTAAACTGTCTTGGAAATAATGCATTAGTAGCTGTTGATTTACAGTCTGAGTTGACATCTTTCGAGCGTACATCACCAAATGACTTTGAGGGCAAGAGTTGCCCTTGTATTTTTCAAAGTCAGGCACCTTGAATTTATGCGGTATCTTTATATTAGGGACCAGACAAAGGTCTGTGGCGTCCTTTCCAAATAAATCCTGACTGCGAATGGCATGCAGTTCCTTCTACATCTCCAGGAATTTCTCCTGGAACTCATTCATCCTGTCGTACATCTCTTCGTTTCCACCAAAGATTGCATGTGGAATCTGTCCTTCCGGGACAGTGTGTACCACAGGTTGTGGTATAGTCATTACGGAGGTGACTCTTGTTGCTACCTTGTCCCAAAGTTTGTAACCTTCAGGAGTTGTTGTCATGACTCTTGTATCCTCGCTTTCCTGAAGTTTGTAACCTTTAGGCCCAGCGGTTCCTGCTGCAGTTTCTGGGTCTTCAGTGACCGGTGGGATGTATCCTTTAGGGACAAAGTTGATAGACATGCCCTAGGGACGATCTTTAGGCATGTTGTACCGAGGATCATACGTCTCCACTATGGGCGTAGATGTGATCTCCGAGATCACAGTCCTTTGTTGTTGCCTCTAAGCTGTTGCCAGGGATTGCATGTCACTGTGAAGTTTTTTCAAATCTTCCTTTAGTGCATCAATTTCTTCTCTCAGCCCTCTGTTCTCTTCCTCGAGATCGTCCATTTTCTTTTATCGATTGGCCCGAGTATTGTACGAATGAGACAGTTTGACTCTAGAATCGTGACGTATACGTGAGATTCGAAGGTAAGAAGAATGCGTTATGTGAGAATGATGAATGATATGCAATGATATATATTAATTGTTTTTTGTTTTTGCTTTAATAAAAAAGAAACTTCAACAAATAGATTGCAAATATCATACAGTGGGGAGACCCCATTTTATTGAATTTGAAAGATTGCAGAAAGGGAAATACAGTATTTTACAAAGTGCTGTAAAAGAAATGTCTGAACTTATGGATCCTGAGTCCTCTCTGAAGAGAGCCCAGATGCTGGTTTTGGTATTTTCTTTTTCTTTGACCGGGGCTCTTCAGTCGTTGTCGGGTTATCAGTCCTTTGCCAAGTGAAAGGAGCGAGCAAGTTTCTTTGGTCTTCTTGATTTTCTACAACATGTTGTTCTAGTATCTTAATCAGAGCATCCTTCTCTTTTAACAGTCTCTGAATTTTGGTACACTCTACATTGAGAATGCGGTATTTGTTGTTCCAAGAGTTCTTTTCCCGTTGAACTTTGTTGAGAGCGACCTGGAGTTTTTCCGTATCAGACATAAAATAGAGGACAAATTCCTTTAACGGAAGACCTTCTTGACGAGGGTAAGGCATCCTCAGCTTGAGGGCTCTAGTTTGTACCCAGTGGAGATAAGGTTCCATGGAGATACATTCCGGTCTTCCTAGAGACTCTCTTCCTTTCTTGTGAACATGTTGCCATGCATTCACTATTTCTTTCTTTAGTGCTCTGTCATTTTCTCCTTCCTTGAAGAAAAGACCTTCCAGATGAACATTTTGTGGGATATGCTTCATTGGGTATCCGAGTTGACGGCGAACTAAAATTGGATGATAGTTGATTCCTCCTTTAGTTCCTATGAGGGGTAGGGAATTTTCCATATTTGTCGATGATCCTTATCCCGTCATAGATCTGATTGTACCAATCTATGTAAGAGTTGGTAAGAGACATGATTCTCTGTGACCAACGTAGAGTACTCTTATGATCCCAAAAAGCAGCAGACTTGGGTAAATGAGAAGTGAACCATTTGTAAAGCAGGGGTACACAGCATGTGATCAATCCTCCACCTATAAATTCCTTAAGTGTGCAGAATAATAAGCATCTGCGAGCAAGGTTGGTACAGGGTTTCCAATCAAAAATATCTTAATGGCATTGGTATCAATGAAGTTATCGATGTTGGGAAAAAGGAAAAGCCCGTATGTGAGCAGAACAAAGATATCTTCGAAAGCAGTTACGTTTCCTATACTGGCAAAGTATAGGGCTTTCTCTACCAAAAACTTGGCTGATAAACCTTGGATTCCACTTTTAGTGGTCATGTGAGTCCTGACTTCTGACTCGTCCAAATAGATTGCTCTTGAAATGGTTTGATCCTTTGGAATTTCTTCCAGTCCAGAAAAGGAAGCTTGGTCAATGATGGGTAGACCAGTCAGGTGAGAGTACTCTTCTAGCGTCGGCGCTAGTTGATAATCTGGGAATGTGAAACAGTGATAAACCGGATCGTAGAACTGAATCAGGGTAGACAGGATTCCTTCAACTGCATGGACCCTTAACAGAGACAGCAGTCCTCCGTACTTAGCTCTGAAAGCATCAGGGTTGGTGATCATCCTTGCCAACCCTCTTAAATCCTCTAACTTTGGAGCCTTGAAGGTATACTTGTGCATCGTTCTTCTACCGAAATCCATAACTCAATCTTTCTCTCTGATATTTGCAATTATTGTTTTAGTTTATTTTGAAAAAAGAGAGAAGAGAAGAGAAGATTTTTTTTTTCTTTGTTTTAGAGTTTTTTAAATGAATGCATGAATACAGCATACAAAAACATTGAAAAAACATGGGTTCAAGGGTTCAACGTCACGAGCATGGAGTCATGGCTCTACCCATTCCCAAAGGTTATGTTCTGGAAAAATTTTGTACCTGTAGAACGGGTTAAAAGTTCCCAAAATCATTGACCCCATAGGGATAACAACAGCAAGCTGGTTCACCCGAGCGAGCTGTAGCATCCTAGGGTAATCTCAATTGAGTGTAGTATCGCGTATCAACTATTTCCGATAGCTACCGCACTGCCAAATGGCCATATGGTTAATTTATACTAAATCCTCAGTTCCACGGATAGCACATTGGGACAATCTGCTTTGATGACGAAGTCGTTAGACATTGAATCCGCAAAGGGAATCTCCACTAATTTGATGGTCTACCAGGATCGCTTATTCGAGAATCACTCCCTGTAAGACCACCCGTCTATGCCATCACCTATCATAGGTTTCTCTCAAACTTTCCACATGCGACATCACTCGCATTCCCATTGACAGAAAAATAAACACGGATATCATGTAGGAAAAGCAATATATATATATATATATATATATATATATATAATACCTAAAACTAACATCCTAGACCTCATAGGAATTCTAGTCCTAGTCCTAGTTTGGCTCCCAAGCAGAGTCGCCATTTTCCTGTAGCGTGCAATTTTTGTCGGAGACACGACCACCTTATCGCCATGGGTTTCTCCTCACCACAATGGTAGGGAGTGGGGTGCTACTTTCTGATTTCTTATTTATCCCGTGATGCTGGAAGGGAAAGGGAAGCTATCTAAAACTAACCTTGCACGCGAATGTTTTACTGAACAGACGCTTAAAGAGATTCGGGGGGTTCGGGGTCAGGTTATACAATGGGGAGTTGTCAATTACCCATCCTATATGTGGTTATCCACATGTTGTTAGCAATTAGGTTCTGCTTTCTACTTAGTGGTGTTTATCTATTGTGGGTTGGGAAAGTTTTTCCTTTAGGAGATGTTTAAGAGGGAGTTTTTGTTGAATTCGGGCTTTCCGATGTTTTTGGTAAGGTACCGGACCTAAGGTTTTTTTATTAGTGTGTGAAGGTACTGGACCTAAAGTTTTTGATTGGCATGTGAAGGTACTGGAGCTAAAGTTTTTTATTGGTATGCTCGCTAAGATTTCACAATCTTATGCCTACGTATTCCCGTTAAAGATAACAGGGAAATCAGAGCAATCGTAGTTCCTCCTATTCTATGGGAGGAAAAAGATGTTTTGGTGTCTGCCCAAGATTGAAGCTAAAAGGTTGTATTTGTGTCTTGTTCAAAGCCCAAGATTGAAGCTAAAAGTTTGACTAAGAGAGAATTTGTTATCTCTAAAGGGAGATATCTCGTTTGTTTTTCACAACTGTTGGGTGACTGAGTATAAAGGAGGATTACTTTTACTGGGATATGTGAATCCAGCAATGCCATAATTTCCTTTATAAGGGTGTTGTCCGGAGGGAGAAAACTTTAACTCAGTGTAGAGCAATGCCATTTTTCCTTAGGAGTCTTTCATGCTAAGAGGGGGACAATGGTGTGGATGTAAATAATTCAGAGGCTTGCCACTTACAGCAATTAGATGAAAGAAAGGGATTTACCAAGATAAGAGATGGAGTACAACTTGGATATTTGAATCAACAAGTGTGCCTCTTATAGCAGTTATCTAGGATTAAGGTTTGTTTTGATTTTCTGTTTTGATGTGTGATATACAGAGAAATGTTTTCCTACAGAGAGTTCTTGATTTCCTCTGAAGGGATGTTAATTTTTATATGTGCCTTGATCAAAGCCCAAGGTTGAAGCTAAGAGATTGATTAACTCCACGGGGGGAAGTCCTTATACAAAGCCTAAGAGGAGCCTGGAAAAGGCTGACTCAACAAGAGAGTGTTTATCTGTCTTGTACAAAGCCCAAGATTGAGGCTAAAAGAGAATTGACTCTTTTGGGGATATCATTATACAAAGCCTAAGAGGAGGCTGAAAGTTGACTTTTCTGGGGAAATATTTTGTCAGTCTTGTACAAAGCCCGAGATTGAGGCTAAAAGGGAAAACTGACTCTACTGGTGAGAGGTTTTATCTGCCTTGTACAAAGCCCAAGATTGTAGCTGAAAAAGAGATTGACTATGTAGAGAGATTTTATATGTGTCTTGTATAAAGCCCAAGATTGGGGCTGAAGGGTATTTATGGGTGTCTTGTACAAAGCCCAAGATTGAGGCTGAAGAGAGGATATTTACTCCTGTTAAGGGATATTAATTCTCAAAGCCTAAAAGAAGGCTGGGAGAAATTGACTCCGCTGGGAAATATTTATCCATAGCTTAAGAGAGGGTTATGAAGATTTTGACTTTGTTGGAGAAAGTTTATATATGTCTTGTACAAAGCCCAAGATTGAGGCAAAAAAGAATGACTGGACGAGAGAGTGTTTTTGTTTTGTACCATTGACTCAACAAGAGAGTATGGAAAGGTGATTGACTCAACAAGAGAGTACTTTGTTTGTCTTGTACAAAGCCCAAGATTGAGGCTGAAAGGGTTAACTCAACAAGAGAGTGTTTTAAGAAAGAAAATGGACTCAACAAAAGGGTGCTTTTGGGGCTAATTCTCTGCTGAGGAAAAATCATTATACAAAGCCTAAGAGGAGGCTGGATTTTGATGAGGATTATTGAGATCCAGAGGCAGGTCCTAGTCAGGGGATCAACTCTTGCTAAGGGTTACAGAAGAGTTGAGGTATCAGATGCCTTGAGGTTCTGATAAAGGTTTATTGATAGTGATTTAACCCTAGCTGGGGAAATTTAGGAAAAAGATTGAGTTTTAGATCCTGTGAGGATTTTAAACTCTACTGGAGATTGGTTAAACGGTCGGGGTTTCTCCTATATTCGTAGGGAACTTGAGAATGTCTTTGAGATCCAAGAGGAGATTAGACTGTCCAAGTCTACTGGTATGGAAGAGTTTGTCTTTGTATGATGCCCAAGAGGAGGCTGACTATTTTAAGGGATGAGTATCAACCCTATATTGTCCAAGGTTTTGACTCTTTGGAAAGACTGCTCTAACAAAGGATGACTAAATTCTGTCTTATACCTTTAAGAGGTCTTCAGGGTCCTTGTATTAAGCCCAAGAGAAGGCATGAGAACTTCTAAGAAGTCGGAGGGTCCTTGTACAAATCCCAAGAGGAGGCGGGGATGCTTTTAAGAAGCCTGTGGGTCCAAACCTAAGAAGAGTTCAAGAAAAGTTTCACCGGGAATAATCTTTTCTGTAATGAATAGTTCTAGGGTTTGAGGAAATTCAAGAGAGGTTTCACCGGGAATTAATCCTCTCCGGGGGGAAATGAACTTCTTTGACAATTTTCTAATAGTGACAGTCTGAGAAAAGTTTCACCGAGAATAATGCCTTTCTCTTTGATCAATATTGTTTAAGCCCAAGAGAAGGCAAGACTGTATCTGGAATTCCTATGGGGAACTAGTTTTGACTGTGTTGAAAGAGTGACCACTGACTTTATCTAGTTCTAGACCTAATTGCCGGGGAAAACTCTAATTAGATAATATACAGGCATATATATATATATATATATATATATATATATATATACAGATGAAATATATATTGTATGTAAAAAGAGGGTAGAAGGACTTACAGGTGAGCAAGCTTCTAGCACAAGCATATATATATATATATATATATATATATATGTGCAAGTATGTAAAAGAAAGCTGTTTAAAACTTACAGGAGAGCAAGCTTCCATTGTAACAGTTGTATGGTTAGTTGTTCAAGAAATTAAAGAAAATTTTAATGACAACTATGGATTTGAACCTAAATCAAAAAGGAAGTTGTTTTGGAAAAGATTGTTGGGGCTTATACTCAAGGAGAGGCCCAGATGAAAAACAGTAATCATACAGTTGATCTGAAAATTGTACTAGGACTTATACAATGACTGAGGCCCAAATTAGGTTGTATTTGCAAAGTGATGGGGCTTACAACTCAAGGAGAGGTCCAAATTATTTTCGTTTGAAAACGGCGATCGCGCCGAGGCTTTTGAAAACACAGCGAGACTTGTACAATGACTGAGGCCCAAAATTATTTAGGTACACAGGGGGTTGGGTCTTACACTCTATTAGAGGCCCACAAGTTTATTTTTGAACAAGAGATGGGGCTTACAACTCAAGGAGAGGCCCAGATGAAAAAAAACAACGATCGCACCATTATTTTGAAAATCGAAACGAGACTTAAACAATGACTGAGGCCCAAATTGTTTTTTGTATAAAGGGGTTTGGGTCTTACACTCTATTAGAGGCCCAAATGTTTTTAAAAGAAAAGAAATGGGACTTACAACACAAGGGTAGGCCCAGATGAATTTTGTTTTGAACTGGCAATCGCGCCGAGATTTTTGAAAACACAGTGGAATTTATACAATGACTGAAGTCCAAGAAGGTTTATGTACAACAAGGATTGGGTCTTACACTCTATTAGAGACCCAAAAGTGTTTGAAAATTTAAAATCGAGAGGAAACCCTAATTTTAAATTAAAATGTCATTTTTTCAAAGGAAATTTTAAATAATAAATGATATTATTTAAAAATAAAAATGTCATTAAAATTTCATTTAAAAATGTTGAAAAACAATTAAAATGAAATTAATTACAAAAATTCTCACTATATTAAATAAATAATATAAATTGGATTATTTTGTAAAATAAAATATTTAAACATTTTAGTGAATTTTGAGAAAAATAATCAATTCAAAAACACAAATATTCAGAGAGAAATTAATTTTTGAATCAATTAGACAAAACAACTAAAATTCAAAAATTTGAATTATGGCGCCAAGAACACTTGGTTCTTGCCCACGTCCTCTGTTTTTGCAGATTTGCGTTATCTCACTTTTCTCCATGATTTCTCAATGGTTTTGCACGATTCAAGTACCAATCTTGTTCGTTTTTGAACAAGGATCACAACCATATAGATTAATTGCATTTATATTAAGTATGGAGGAAGAAATCAATAGAAAACCTCGAGAACCCTAAATTCAGCATGAACACAATGAAATCCCATACACGATGGATTCATGGCAATTGATTGAGGGTTATTACTCTACATACATGCATAAACAAGATGGTAACTCAAAATTCATTCATGATGCATGGATCATAGAGTTTGAAGGCTTCAGGCTTACCTCTTGCAGCTGGTGATCGAGTTTGGTGATGGAGGTATTGCAGCTAGGTTCCAATGATCTGGACAGCTTCCTTAGGTGCCAAGGAGTGTGTTTGAATGGTTGGAGTGAATTGAAATGAGTTGGAACTGGTTGTGGTACCTCAACTGCAACTCTGTCAAGAACTTGAGCAATTGGCTGGTGATTTTGTGAATTTGATGTTCCAGATGTGATTTTGTGTTATGGATCACTTATACATGATGTTTATGAGGGGTGTGTGTGATTGGTTTGGTTGGAATCACTCTCAATCTCAAAACCCGATAGTGACTTGAATTAGAAGACAAAAATTAGAGTGAAGGAGAGATTTTGAGGAAAGCATCAGTTTGGGTGCTTTGGTGTACTCAAACTGATCACAAATGAACTCTATTTATAGTGTGTCAAGTTTGTTTTGGCAGCAATAATGTGTGGCAACTGCAGCAGGCCTTTGGCCAATATGGATCAAATGGAATCTTTAGTCTCCTATAGCCATTGACTTGAGGGTAGGGCACAGGCCTATGGTCCTTTGATTCAAAGCTTAATCTTGACTCATTCAGTTAGGAATGTCTCAGTCCATGCCACCTTGGTGCATCCATTGAATGCATTGAAACAAAATTGGAGTATTGGCACATTTTAGCCTTTTTAGGTTTGTTATGGCTATATGTAGATTCTTGGACTTTGGAGACTTGGGGATCAGATCATTCCCCTTGGATTTTGTCCTCTGATGTGTCCATATGGATGACAAGGCTTGGAGTTGTCCAATTTTGCCAAATCGAGCAAAACATCAAATTCTGCCTTGCTTAGGACAGTTGGAAATAGTGATTTTGAGGGGATCATATCTCCCTGCTCAGGTTGAGTTATGGGAGGCTCTTGTGCTTTTTAGAAATCCCTCATATGATACAATACATGTGTGATTATAGTTTGTCTTGAAACTATTTGAATCCAACTTAAAAATACTCAAGAACATTGATGTTCAAGGCTGGTAACTTAGGCAGATTTTCACTAAGTGTTGGAAAAGTGTCATTTTCTTCCTTTTTGTCATTTTCTTCCTTTTTGTCATTTTGATCACTTCATAACTTAAAATCCATGAAGTATTGGAGTTTCTTGTAGTTTAAGCTTTTGTAGAATGTAGTAAGACCTACAAGTTAGGCTTTGGATCACCCAAAATGGTTGATTGGATCTCAAGTTATGATCCTTGGAAGTTGGTACCAAAATCATTTTTGTTCCACAACTTAGAAAATTTTTGGTTTCTTATGGTTGCCCCTTTTGCAATAAATCTCATTTTTCTTGATTTTTCTTAATGAATGATGATCAATACCATATATTAACATTATTTTTGACTTAGGGGAACCATATTTGTGAAAAATTTCAAAAAGTCAAACTTGATTTTGTGCACAGTTAACTTTTTATTGGGTGAAATCCAAATTGTGCGATCCTTTGTGAAATCAAGTTCTTGACCTAATTCAAACCTAATGGATGGGTTCCATAGGTGTTATAGGGTGTATTGAATCATGTCCCAAGGTTTGGGAGCATGTCTTGGTAAAAAGTTAAAGGTACAGTTAACTTTTCTTACAAAACCCTAATTGTGGTCCAGATGAAACTGAAACTTGTGAATCAAGCTTCTTAGATCATTCCATTGTTACAAATGGATCAATGTGGTGTATTTAAGGCCCTCAAATCATGTCTTGAGGTCTTGGCTCATGCTTTGCTCCAAAAGTCAACTTAGGGGTGAATTAGGTCAAGAAACCCTAATTCCTGATTTTTTATGAATGTATCCCCTGAGGCTAAATTGACTTGATGATTGGGTCCATGAGGTCCCTTGGAGTATCTTGGGTTGTGCTTTGAAGCATTGGCTCATGCTCAAAGGAAAATTTCCATCTGGAGGCCTTGGTCGACCAAAACCCTAGTTTGGTGACAGTGGCGATCTTGAGGCTTGATCCACTTGAAATGTTGCACTCTTTGTGTGTCGCTCCCGAAAGATTCGCATCCAACGGTACAAACGCGAGAGTGGCGCAAAAGACACAGAGTCGCCAGCAAAGTGTATTTATCCCAAGAAAGGGAAAGGAAACACTGTGTAAACCTGAAAGAAAGGGAAAGAGCATGGTCTCGCGACCAAGAGAAACGGGTACGGGAGTCGGTTACGCGAAGGGAAGGTATTAGCACCCAACACGTCCATCGTACTCGATGGGATCCATGCTTGCTGTCTGCATCAAAGGGTGTCGTCGTCTGGAACTCCACTGCTACTGGACCGGCGAAGAAACGAGAACGGAAAGAACGGAGAAATGAAGAAGAAAAGAAAAAAGTAGTGACTCGATAGGACGGTATCGTTGTCCTAGGCCTACGTACTCCCTCAGTGCAATGGGAAAGTCAGAGTCAACGTAGTTCGGACGGGAACTGTGGGGGAAGGTTTCTCGCCAAGACAATCGCTGTCTTGTGCCTACATATCCTCAATCGGACGAGAGAGAGGAATTAGAGCTGATGTAGTTCGCGGGTACGACCACGGATGGGTAAGTGTTTTTTACGTGAGCGACGAGCTCTTTTCTGAAAATTAAGTTTGAAACCCAACAATCCCGAAGGATAAAATGATTTGAATTTGTTTGGTGTTTTTTAGACAGAAGTGTCTTTTAAGTTGTTTCGTAACTTGCATTGAACCCAAGTCTTGAATACAGGAACGAATACTTTCGTGCATCGTCCCCAACAGGACGTACACTAGGTATCCTAGAAGAATGAGAGGAAGCCCCTCACTCCTCACTTCCCACATGGAAGGCTCGAGCGCAATACACGTTAACTCTTATTACGTGTCTTGAAGAAGTTTTGAGATGAGAAGAGAGACGACACAAAGGAAACTCTAAAGGGGAAACTAAGAGTCCTAATGTTATCATGCATGGATGTCCTATGGTTAGTGAGGTTTAGGAGAGACGACTACCTAGAACCTAATGCTAATCCTACTCCAAGCTTAATCGAAAATTAAGTTGGACTAGGTAGCTCTAACGGGAGAGAGTCCAAGACTTAAACAAGTCTCGAGACTCGAGGGATGAAAAGAGTGAAAGAGAAGGAGGAGAAAGAGAAGGAGAAGATAAGATACAATAAATGGCAGCAAGCACATCACATCATAAATGTCTAACTCATAACATAAACATGCTTCAAAGATCCAACAAACACATCTCAAGTACACAAGTGAAAGCACACGAGAAAGGATGCAAGTAAACTTGAATTAAGTGCACAATTAAACACATATGAATCTCATATCAAAGTGAAATGAAAGAGACAAGATGGAAATGAAACAAGACCAGAACTCACATCATATCATCATTAATAATTCACATATGCAAAAGAGGTTCACATTATGCAATATGATGCACCAAAGAAGTTACAAAGCAAAAGGAATGATATGCATCACATAATTCAAACCAAATGCATCCAACAATGCTCAAGTAACATGAAAATCAAGTATAGAACTCAAGAGGCAGTAGCATATACATCAATGTCATATCAAACCCAAACTCAAGTCATACAAGATTAATCATCAAGCAACACATTCAAAGCATGCACCATAAGTGAGAAAGACATCCACAAAACTCAAGTCAAAATAGCAACACTTTGTAAAATCAAGAACAAATAGAAAAATGAGTGAAAAGAGATGATTCTAAAGCCACAAGTAAGCTCAAACAGTATATGATCACACCATAAAAACATCTTAAGCATCACTCCATCACAAGTAAGCAAATGCATCCAAACTAGATCAAGTACCAAAGTAGACCTCAACCAAACTTGCATCACAAACAACACTCAACCAAAAATAGCAAAGTGGATTAATAAAATCCCAAAAAATATCTAAACAGAAGCTAACTCAGTCAAGTAGCATGTGCAAAAAGATCAAACCAAAATTCACAAACCAAGTATCCCAAACAATTGGACAAAGATCACTTAAGAACAATGTTTCAACATGCAAAAGAAAAGGACCAAAAATGCAAAATGGAAAAGTTTTAAAAATGAAACAAAAATGTTTTTATGCAATTTAATGTGTCACCTAACAAATTCAAAAAGAATGGATTAAAAATGCATTATAGGTGAGGAGAAAGAAATTTCACAAGTTGGTGTGTGCAAGTGAAACAAATAAGAAAAGGAAATAAAACAATTAATTAAAACAGACACCAAAATAAAATAAAAATGAGAAAATAAAATATGGAAAAAAATGAGAAAACTAAAAATAAGTTCCATGATTTTTTATACGATTTTTAGATGCTTAAAAGTAATTTTAAAAATTAAAATGCAAAGCAAATGATTAAAATAAAAAAAGAAAATGAAGGAAGCAAGGGGGTGCAAAACGAAAAGAAAACGCGTTGGAATATGATAATGGGCTAACAGGGGGGTGCGCAAATTAAAGCCCAAGAGAGGGGAACCCATCAGCAAAGTCAACGAGGGAGTATGGCAAATTGGTCAACCGTCAGCAATAAATCTCAGCCAATCAACTAATCCAATGCATACAAACACAATTAACCAGGTCCACACGATCTCATTAAATGAAAAATAACGGTCCAGATTTGAAGTCCCATGGTAGCCTTGTGTACGCGCCCACGCAAACGCCTCAGTGATCCACCCTACTCCTCCCATGTGCCATGCACATGACTCATTTAAGTGCTGGCAGGATCTCCACCGTAAGATCAAAAGTAAAACAAAAACAAAGGCCACGAGGTGAGTGTACACGTTAATAACCGTGGAAGAGCAAGCACGCGGTAATAAAATAAAAACATAAAAATAAAGGGCATGTGGCGCACTGGTAAGCGTTGGATCTGGAAATCAACGGCCAGATTGCGTCTTCTCCATGAAACCTCCCCTCGCCGGACTGTATTTTCCAGCCGCCGGAGCTAGGGCTCCGGCCACCCTCTCCGGTGAGCTGTGACGTGACTTTTTCCAGAAAATGCGTATGAGTACACCATTTTGATCAGAAAAACGCAAGGATCATGAATATCCAGTCCATTTTAACAAACAACAAACACATAAAGAGAATCGAACGAAAACAAGTTTAGATCTAAAACTTTAAATCCACATATCTCACAAATTACACGTCCAAACTTCAAATAAAATATATCAGCATGTTCAGTGCACATCATAGATCATTTTGCATATCAAAAATTCAAGTTCTGTGATGGTGAAAAAATCACTAACCTGAGATCTTGATGAACTTAAAATATCACAAAAACGCCTTCCAAAAGCTGCAGATCAAGTCCTTGGAACCTCTAATTGCAAAATAAATGCAACTAGAGCTTGGAATCGTGCTAGATCTTGAGTTTTGAACTTGAAACCTCTTGAATGGAGCTTGGTGAAAACCTCAGTATGAGCTTCAGATGATGGTTGATTCTGGTTCTACTCTCTTCACTGATTCCAAATATGAAAGAATTTCTCAAAAACACCTTATGGAGAGGGAGAAACGAAAACGAGAAAGTGGAGAGTGAAAAATGGAAACTGAGCAAATGTGAGTCTCTACCCTAGTTGTGAGGGTATGAGTAAGGTTATATACTCTTGATTAGTTCACTGATTGAGATTAGGAAGTGATTAGAGCTCTTGTTAATGAGATTTGAGTGAAATTGCAAAAATGCATTTTACACCACCACCACTAATTTGCACGTGGGAAGCCCTTGTTCTCAGCATAATTCACCTCCAATTTACTCCTATACCACTTCTAGATTGATTTTGGGCCTTGCACTTTCTTGGTTTGCAAGCTTTGAATTAATTTGGAATTTTTGCACTTTGTGAGAATAATGAGAAAAATGACATGGCATGAATTGATTCAAAGGTCACAAATGATCTTCTTGACTTGTATTTTGATATTATAATATGACATGAAGTAATTGGGAACATTACAAGTCCATTTGTGCAAAAATGCAAAAAGTGGAAAATTTGACATATAAGGAATCCATGAAAAGCACCTTGCATTGTTTTGGCCATAACTAGAGTTCCACAAATGATATGGAAATGGCCTAGTACTTTTTGGAAATGGGAGAGAAAGATATTCAACTTTCATGTTGGAGGAAAATTCATTTGGAGCTTCCTTGATGATGAAAAGTCAAGTTGAATGTGGAAGAAAAATTGCCAAAAATGGAAAGTTTCAATTATGGGTCATTTTCCAAATTTAGTAACTTTTGCACAACCTCTTGATTCTTGATAAATGGAACAAATCTTGACAATCGGAGGCCATATGAGGATGTGAGACCTTAACCAGGAAAAGAACCTCGAAATTCCACAGTTGAGTTTCTCCTTCACAGTTGACTTTCTCCTTCACAGTTGACTTTTTGCTTAGTTCACAAGCAACTGATCCACTGAACATCCTCCACAATGAATCAATAACCAAACCCTCGTCCATGAACACTTGTGAGCATAAAGAACACCACAAGAACACGCTTGAACACACCAAGTCTTCCAAGAAGTGCTCTTGATCTTAAAAACCTAATTGGTCCCCCTGATTAGGAGGGAAGGAATCACTTGAAATCCTTTGCCAATCTTGATCTCATGAAGATACAATGAGCTCCATGAACCACCTTGAAGCTTGAGACTTGAGAATATGGACCAAGTACCTTGATCCCATGCTAAGAACCAAATGCTATGCACAAATGCTAATGCAAGAAACAAAAAGAAACATAAGCCAGTTAGCTAAAAACAACGAGGCAAATTTTGGGGTGTTACAGCTGCCCCTATTCAATCAACTTGATCCTGAAAGTATGATAGTGACGACTATCATGCGTTCCAAGGATTCACGGAGATTGAATACCAAAAGAAACCTGAAATTTGCAATCCTCAAAGGAGGGACGACTCCGCTGGGGAACAAGCAATAAATGTTGCACTGTCACAACACGTACGAGTGTTGGAAACCAATAATGTATTGAAAAGTCTTGTAATAAACACAAACGAGTGTTGAAATTCCATGCAATAAACACAAACGAGTGTTAGCTATGCTGGGGATAAACACGGACGGGTGTCAAGGTCAAAGATGTCAGATACGGACGGGTATCGAAAAGATACACGGACGGGTGTAAAAAGTATCAATACGGACGGGTACTGAAAAGGTACACGAACAAGTGTCAAATGTCAATGCGGGCAGGCATGAAAAAAGGTACACGGACGGGTGTAAAAGATTTCAATACGGACGGGTATTGAAAAAGGTACACGGACGGGTGTAAAAGATTTCAATACGGATGGGTATTGAAAAGGTACACGGACGGGTGTAAAGAAGGTTCAAGGCGACCTCTCTGGGGATTGAAAAGGTACACGGACGGGTGTAAAAGGATTCAATACGGACGGGTATTGTAAAGGTTATAAAGCAACTTTATCGGGAATTAATCTCGCTGGGGGAATGGAAGGCAACACGGACGAGTGTCATCAAAAGGTCAATACGGACGGATATTGAAATCAAAGGTTCAAACACGGGCGGGTGCTGAAGGAAACACAGACGAGTGCCAAATGTCAATGCGAACGGGCATTGAAACAAAAGGGTCAAACACGGACGGGTGCTGAAAGAAACACAGACGAGTGTCAAAAGTCAATACGGATGGGTATTAAAAAATTTCAAACATGGACGGGTGCTGAAAGAAACACGGACGAGTGTCTGAAGTCAATACGGACGGGTATTGACTTAAAAGGTTCAAACACGGACGGGTGCCGAAGGAAACACAGACGAGTGTCTGACGGTAAAAATTTCGAGGGAATAAACCAAAGGAACACCTGGACGAAGGGGTACAAATAAAATCAAGGATAAACAATCCTGGCAAAACACCTTGCCGAGGAACTGTCAAATATTGCTTAACCCACCACCTGTGGAGTAAAGATATCTTCCTGAAATCCGACTTTCCTGACGAAGGAAAACTCAAACCTGGCTTATGCTTCAGATGCATATGTTTGAATTTTGCCGTAATGCTCCACACGAAGTGGAAATGCTACGCATTTGGGAGGATGCCATGCAAAATAAATGCCTATGCAATGCAAAAGAGGCGTCCCAGCAAAATAAATGCTGAAGACCAGAAGCAACTCCGTTGGGGATGGCAAACTAAATTGCCACTGAAACAAAGGAAAACTTGTTGAGGAAAACTTTTCCCTGCTAGGGAAGATCACAATCACCAATTCTGCCAGAGATGGACGAAACTCCGAGAGAATATCCACTCTGTTGGGGAATATCAAGATCAACAACTCTGCTGGAGATGGACGAAACTCCAAGAGGATGCCCACTCAGCTGGGGAACAAATTAGGACCTACAATCTTGCTGGAGATGGACGGAACTCCGGGAAAATACCCACTCAGCCGGGGAGGGATATGAATACTGAAGATGGAAATTCCACAGTTGGGGACGACCAACTATTTCAGAATTTGGCTTCGGCGCCTGCCAAAAACGATTGGCCTTAAGACCTGCTGGGGATACCACTCACCACCAGACTCTGCTTGGGGAAATGAGCTTAATCTGCTGCTAGGGAAGTAACTTTACCCTCACCCTGCTGGGTATTAGATCAAACCATTGTCGCCAAAACTATACTTTCTGACCAACTGAGGAAAGTAGACACCAGGACCCTGTGGGGATAATAACATCTTCGTCCACAAACTTCCGGCAGGAGGTACGGCAACACTCACCTTAAAGCAATCATCTTCTGAGTACTAGCTGGGGAATAATAATCCAAACACGACTTCGGCTGGGTATATAATCCTCTGTACTTTGCTGAGGAAGACGATCCTCAACGACTCCACTTGGGAGAGAAAGTAATTGTCAACATTCACCTGCTAGGGGATAACACATGCTTCCTGACTAGCTGGGGAACAAATAGCTGTCCCATGCTCCGTGGGGAGACATCACTTGCTGAAGAAAGATGTGCCAAGTCACAACTCTGGCCTGGGAAAAACCTCTTATATCCTGCTAAGGAGGACGATCCTTAACGACTCCGCTTAGCTAATTACTTCTTTATACTCTGGTTGAGGAAGACGACCCTCGATACTCTGATCGGGAAGAGTAATAACCTGCTGAGGACGATCAGACTTCAAAGTTGGGGAGAGCTCTACTCTACTGGGGAAACAGCGAGCTGCTGAGGACGATCAGACTTCAAAAATGGAGAGAGCAACTCTACTGGGGGAGTAAATCTGTCATCCTGCAAAACCAACAGAAAGGTCTATGCGCAGAAATGATTGCATTGATTATCAACATAGTGACCGTCGCCTAAGCAATTGCCATTGTTTTCTAACTTGTGTCATAAAGCTCAACGTTTTAGCATGTAATGTTTTTATCAAAAATATCGGACATTTTCACAAACAAACAGGTAAAACAGAAAACAAAAGCTCTTTAACTGAAATGCAAACTTTATTGAATGAATTGGCCTGTAAATAGGCATTTACATCTGGAAGCAATTCCTGAAAAGAGGTAATTGCGCAAAAAGCAAAAGAAAATACAAATATCGGCAATGTGGGGAACAGACATCCACCATGACTCGACTCAGCTATAACCCATATGACTTGTTCATCCGCAGATACTTTGGCCTTCGAAGACGACTAACTGGACTGATTCCTTTCCTCCAAATTTTCCAAGTGTGAACAGCAATCACAGATCGAACGCGGATCGTAGTCTTTGCTTTTAAATCCCTAACTTTTGCCTGGATTGCCCTTTTCGGGTTTTCAATCCACCGGGATACCCATTTTTGCCAAGGTTGCCTTTTCAGGTTTTAAACCTTGCAGGTTTATTTCTTTTTCCTTTTATCCCTAATTTTTGCCCGAACCTTTTCTTTTTATGGTTCGCCAGGATGCCCCATTTTTGCCTGAACCTTCTTTTTATGTTCAGCGGGTCTCTTTTATGCAAAGTATTTTTTGACTACATCCGCGTTCACAGGGGACGTAAAATCTTCGCCATCCATAGTTGAGAGTAATAAGGCTCCACCAGAGAAAACCTGTCTTACTACATATGGCCCTTCGTAATTCGGAGTCCACTTGCCCCTGTGATCTGTTTGAGGAGGAATGATCCTTTTCAGAACTAATTCACCAGCTTAGAAACACCGAGGATGCACCTTCTGATCAAAGGCTTTCTTCATCCTACTCTGATACAATCGACCATGCGCAATGGCTTTCAGTCTCTTCTCTTCAATGAGGTTCAGTTCATTCAGCTGGGAACGCACCCACTCAGCTTCATCAAGCTTCACATCTGTCAGAATTCTCAAAGAAGGAATCTCAACTTCTAATGGCAAGACTGCTTCTATACCATACACCAGCGAGAAAGGAGTTGCCCCAGTTGATGTGCGTACCGAAGTACGATATCCATGCAAAGCGTAAGGCAACATTTCATGCCAGTCTTTGTATGTCACTACCATCTTCTGGACAATCTTCTTTATGTTCTTATTAGCCGCTTCAACAGCCTGATTCATCTTCGGACGATAGGGAGAAGAATTGTGATGTTCGATTTTAAAGCTCTGGCATAGCTCCTTCATCATCTTATTGTTCAAATTTGAACCATTATCAGTAATGATTCTCTCCGGGACTCCATACCGGCAGATGATGTCCTTCTTAATGAACCGGGCTACCACTTGTTTGGTGACGTTGGCATACGATGCTGCTTCCACCCACTTCGTGAAATAATCAATAGCCACCAGGATAAAACGATGTCCATTCGAAGCAGTCGGCTCGATCTTTCCAATCATGTCAATGCCCCACATGGCAAAAGGCCAAGGTGACGACAAAACATTTAGAGGAGTAGACGGTACGTGCACCTTGTCAGCATAAATCTGGCATTTATGACATTTCCGGGCGTATTTAAAATAGTCAGACTCCATAGTCATCCAATAATACCCCGCTCTCAACAATTTTCTGGCCATAGCATGCCCATTGGCATGAGTACCGAAGGAACCTTCGTGAACCTCTTCCATTAACAAGCCTGCCTCATGTTCATCAACACAACGTAGCAAGACCATGTCAAAGTTTCTCTTGTACAACACATCATCCTTGTTCAAAAAGAAGTTTCCTGATAATCTCCTCAATGTCTTTTTATCCTTGGAAGATGCCCCAGCTGGGTATTCCTGACTTTTCAAGAAGACTTTGATGTCATGATACCAAGGCTTGCCATCTGATACCCCTTCAACCGCAAATACAAAAGCAGGTCTATCCAAGCGCATGATTCTGATTGAGGGAGCTTCTTTCCAAAGATTCACTTTATACATTGATGACAACGTTGCCAACGCATCAGCCATCTGATTCTCTATCCAGGGAATGTGATGGAAGTCCACTCTGTCAAAGAAAGGTAACAATCTTCTGGCATAATTGTTATATGGAACGAGATTTACTTGACGAGTCTCCCATTCACCTGTAATCTGATTCACCACCAACGCAGAATCGCCATAAACATCGAGGTTCTTGATTCTCAAATCAATTGCTTCTTCTAACCCCATGATGCATGCTTCATACTCCGCCTCATTGTTGGTGCATATGAACGCTAATCGGGCGGTAAAGGGTATATGAGAACCCTGTGGAGTCGTAATGATTGCCCCGATTCCGTTACCATATGAATTAACAGCTCCATCAAAAACCATCTTCCACTGAGACCCAATCTCAGGTCCTTCATCAGGCAAAGGTTCTTCACAATCCTTCATTTTCAGATACATGATGTGCTCATCCAGAAACTCAAACTTCATCGGTTGATAATCCTCAATTGGCTGTTCGGCAAGATAATCGGACAACACACTTCCCTTAATGGCTTTTTGGGAAACATACTGAATATCATATTCTGTCAGAACCATCTGCCAACGGGCTATTCTACCAGAAAGTGCTTGCTTCTCAAACACGTACTTGATCGGATCCATCTTCGAAATCAGAAGAGTTATATGGTTTAACATATACTGCCTCAAACGCTTAGCGGCCCAAGCGAGTGCACAACATGTTTTCTCCAACATCGAGTACCTTGACTCGTAATCAGTAAACTTCTTACTCAAGTAATAGATGGCGTGCTCTTTTTTACCTGACTCGTCTTGTTGACCGAGCACACAACCCATTGAATTCTCAAGAACCGTGAGATACATAATCAAAGGCCTTCCTGGCACTGGCGGCATAAGGACCGGAGGTTCCTGCAAGTATTCTTTAATCTTTTCAAACGCCTTTTGACAATTTTCATTCCACCTGACCACTTGATCTTTTCTTAGCAACTTGAAGATTGGTTCACACGTGGCTGTGAGATGCGAGATGAACCTAGCAATGTAATTCAATCTCCCCAAGAAACCACGAACCTCTTTTTCTGTTTTTGGCACAGGCATTTCTTGTATGGCTTTTACCTTTGCAGGATCAACCTCAATACCTTTTTCACTAACAATAAATCCCAGCAATTTTCCTGATCTCACCCCAAAGGTGCATTTGTTTGGATTCAACCTCAGTCTGAATTTCCTTAACCTTTCAAATAACTTCTGAAGATTCACCAGATGTTCTTCTTCCGTCTGTGACTTCGCAATCATGTCATCAACATAGACTTCAATCTCTTTGTGAATCATATCATGAAAGAGAGTCACCATCGCCCGCTGGTAAGTTGCCCCTGGATTTTTCAATCCAAAGGGCATCACTTTGTAGCAGAAAGTTCCCCACGGTGTTATGAATGTTGTTTTCTCCATGTCCTCTGGGGCCATCTTGATTTGGTTATACCCAGAGAAGCCATCCATGAAGGAAAACACAGAATACTGAGTAGTATTGTCAACTAACACGTCAATGTGAGGGAGCGGGAAATCATCCTTTGGGCTGGCTCTATTCAAATCCCTGTAATCAACACACATCCTGACCTTCCCATCCTTCTTAGGTACAGGCACGATGTTAGCAACCCATGGAGGATAATTTGTTACGGCAAGAAATCCGGCGTCTAGCTGTTTCTGAACCTCTTCCTTGATTTTGACAGACATCTCCGGTTTAGTTCTTCTCAACTTTTGCTTGACCGGAGCACAACCTTCTTTGAGTGGTAGCCGGTGTACAACAATATCAGTATCAAGCCCAGGCATGTCTTGGTAAGACCAGGCGAAGATGTCCACATACTCACAGAGCATTTCAGTCAATCTTCCCTTGACACTGTCTTCCAATGCGGCCCCTACTCTTACTTCCTTTCTGGCGTCCTCGGTTCCCAGATTCACAATCTCAATTTCCTCATGATGAGGTAGGATGACTCTCTCCTCTTGCTTCAACAGTCTGGCCAACTCTTTGGGTAGTTCACAATCTTCGTCAGTCTCTTCTTCAGCCTGATAGATTGGATTGTCAAAGTCATACCGAGCTACAGCTGAGTCATGATCGGTGTCATCTGAACAAAAAGACCTGCAATGATTGATGAGGTATGTTTTATTATGATGCAGCAAAAGAAACACATTGCCATTTTGATGTGGGTTTTTAATGCATAAAAATAAAAACAGAAAGACAGAGATCAAAATATTTGAGTGTGAAAAGTCCTTTATTGATGATAAGGCAAAACATGCAACAGTTAAAAGCCCTACAAACAGAATCACTACGTCTTGGGCAGAACGTAGGATTAACAAAATAGGAAAACAAAGCAATTACTCGAAGCCTGTCACTTGAATGACTTTCTCGGAAGACCAGTTGTGTAGACTTTCCCCTGGGACATAAGGACGGATCCAGCTATCCATGTCACAATCACTGTCTCCTTCTTCATCAATAGCATTAACTCTGTCGAAGAAAACTCCAACGCTGGTGAAACGGACTGGGCCATAGAATTTGGGAGGATCCTCATCTCTCCTGGATGGCTTGTATCCCAATCCATAAGTATCCCTCTTTTTCTGGACTTCAACCACCTGGCCCCACCTCTGTGAGCTGCCAGCTTCAACCACAGCTTTGGCATCTCTTAACGAAGACATGGAACCCTCAGGTTGATTTACCACTACAGGTTGCACTACAGCTTCAGACTGAACAACTTCTTCAGAAACTTTCACCTTCTCAAATCCCTGGCACAACGTCTCGTGGATTTCACCATCCACTTCCACGTATTTTAAGGTTGATAACTGACTAATCATTATGTCTTCTTCTCCGCACACTGTCACTACGTGACCATCAACCATATACTTTAGCTTTTGATGCAAAGTGGAAGTTACAGCACCTGCCCCATAGATCCAAGGACGACCCAATAAACAGCTGTACGCTGGCTGAATATCCATAATGTAAAACGTTGCATTAAAGATTTCCAGTCCAACCTTGATCGGAAGCACAATCTCACCAAAAACAGATCTCTTCGAGCCATCAAAAGCTCGCACCACCAAGTCGCTTGGTGTACAAATAAGTCCCCGAGTATCCAACTTCATTAATGCTTTCTTGGGCAATACATTCAATGATGAACCAGTATCAACCAAAACATGTGACATCAGCGAGCCACGGCATTCAATCGAAATATGCAGGGCGTTGTTATGATTCCTGCCAGCAGAAGTCAAGTCAAGATCTGTAAAACCTAAGCCATTACCCGCATTCACGTGTGCTACAACCCCTTCCAGCTGGTTAACAGAAATCTCTTGAGGGACGTAGGTTGCATTCAAGACCTTCAGAAGAGCATTTCTGTGAGCTTCAGAACACAATAGCAAAGACAGAATAGAGATCTTGGACGGGGTCTGATGTAACTGGTCCACGATCTTATAATCACTTTTTCGGATGAGCCTCATAAACTCCTCAACATTTTCAGAAAAAGCATTATCAACCGGCTTTACTGTAGATTCCACAATCACTGGAGTCTGAACAGAATCATCCACCGCCTGTTTTCCTCTGTCTTGCCTAGAGGTACTGGGTTAATCATTAACAGGAGTAAGCACTCTACCACTTCTGGTTATAGCATCAGTCTCAACTTTAACCTCTGAACTAGAACTCACTGGTGAAGTGTTCTTTAATTCCTGCTTTTGTCTATTGACAAACACCTCTGCACCATAATTCCACGGAATTGCCTTAGAACTCTCGTACGGAATGGGTCCAGCCCTTGTGATAATGACTGGAGGTGGCCTTGCTGGACCAGAAATAGTAATTGTTTTAAACGGAATAGTGATAGTAGCAACCTTCTCACTAACACCCTCTTCTTGCTGATTATCTCTGTCAAACTGTAAACAACCCTCATCAATCAGATTCTGAATACCCCTCTTCAACAAATCACAACCATTAACCTTTGTCAAACAATCTGAGCAGTTCTCACCACAGCCCGGATAGACGCCACCCTTCAATAACCTGTTCTTAACCATAACCAACGGAGTCTTCAGTTCCTCCACATCCATGATCAAATTCAAAGCTTCACAGTCCTCAATTATAGCATTCACCCTTGGCCCATTGTGATTAGGCATCGGGTTTTGAATAACATTGGGTCCGTCATTCGAGAAATTGATGGCTTTAGAGTCCACAAGGTCCTGCACCTTGTGCTGAAATGCCCTACACTTCTCCACAGTGTGCCCAGGAGCACCAGAATGAAAATCGCAGTGTGCGTTAGCATCGTAGCCTCGTGGGAGTTCCCCTGTTGGTGGAGCCAGGGTACGAAGCTCAACTAGACGCAACTGCAACAAATGTTGCAACAACTATGCATACGACATTGGGGGTTGATCAAAATGCCTCTCTGCATTCCTCTGTCTGTTCTGATACTGACCCTGCTGCCTATTCTGATTAGCATTACCCCTTTGTTGCTGTGGTGGAGGTAACGTTGCTGGAATGGTTACTGATGCTACCTGTTGATTGTTAAGCTAGCGTTATTTCCCTTTTCCCCTGTGGGATGATACAGCGTTGGTCTCTCCTTTCTTCTTATAATTATCAAACGGCTTCTTTCCATGTCCAGAGGACGATCCATCACCGCTATAAACCTTCACAGCCTTAATTCCGACCTCTATCTTCTGTCCAATAGCAATCACATCTGCAAACTTGCCTAGAGAACAAGGCAAAAGCTTCTCGTAGTAGTGCTTAGGCAGTGTGTCCATGAACATATCCAGCATCTCTTTCTCTAGCATTGGTGGCTGCACCCTAGCCGCCAATTCACGCCACCTTTGCGCGTATTCTTTGAAACTCTCATCATTCTTCTGGGACATGCTCAACAGCTGAGTTCTGTTGGGAGCCATGTCTGTGTTGTACTGATAATGCTTGATGAAAGCTGCAGCTAGCTCTCTCCAGGTACGAACATCTCTACTTTCTAGCCCCATGTACAATTCCAGAGACGCGCCAGACAGGCTGTCTTGGAAAAAGTGCATCATTAACTTTTCATCCTTAGCGTGAGCAGCCATCTTCCTGGTATAGGCCTTCACATGAGTCCTCGGGCAGGTAGAACCATTGTACTTTTCTAGTGTAGGAATCTGAATCTTGTGTGGAATGACAATATCAGGAACCAACCCTAGGTCGTCCAAATCAATCCCCAAATCATCCTGTTTCACAACCCCTTTTAATTGAGCCTCAATTAAACGGATTCTTTCATCACTGACCACAGGAAGGGCAGCATCTAAACTTCTGACTGAAAAGACATCTTCATGTTGATCCTCAAAACGAGGGCCATGGATAGCTCGGATAGTACTTCCTTCTCCAACCACTGAAGGAATTCTGCCCTGTCCACCAGCACCAACTCCGCCCGGAGGGATATTACGGTTAATAAGACCACCGTGTAAGATACCATTTTCGTCGACCTGCGCCACCAATGGCTGAACCAGAGTTCTGAATTCATTCTGACTTTACACCACACCCTGCATCATCTCCATGAACTGATCGATGCGAGCTTGCATAGCGGCCATATCTTCCTGAACTTTGTCCATCACTCTGCTTTGATTGAGTCGAGTAGAATAACGATGAGTTGGTTGATCAATCCTGACTGAAAGAAAGAGAGAGCATAAGAAAACCAGAGAAACCCAAGAAAACCTGCAATGCAAAGAATGAATATGATTATGCAAATGCAAATGCAACAAACATATTTAAACATTTCCGAGGTATATCCGCTTTGATTCCAATCCAAGCAACCGGGCCAGGGATTAGACGCAATATCGGAAAATAAATCCGAACCCAGAGATACCGCCGGATCCAACCACAGGAAACCAATCACAAAAATAAGAAACTACCAAGGCAAAAATATCTGAATCAAGCATTCTATTATCAAGATGGAAGAATTCATACAAACAAAGTCAATTGTAACCAACGGTGATTCCATCAACAATTCTGATGGTAACCACATAAAAAACAGATACACAATAAACTACAATTCTACCCCAAACAGGCTAGCCTCCACTTCTTCCAGAAGATTCAAAGTGTCAGGATGTGCCGGTCATGAGATTAGCCCTTTGATTAACCTGTTTCTCTTTGCAATCTCTTGGTTCAGCGTTGCAATCTGTTCTTCAGCGTTGCTACTTTCATGTCTCACCTTCTTGATTCCAACTTGTAATTTGAGCTCTTCAATCTCCTTTTGGGACTCTTTCCACTTGTTGAAGAAATGCTTCCCCTTTTCTTTCGCCTTTTGCAGCTCTTTGTTTAGTACCTCGTTTTCAACTTGGACCTCACTCCACATTTCCTGATAAACATCAAGCTCGGTTTCAGTCTTAGCCAAAAGCTTCTTAGTTATCCTGGTGGTCTTGCTTGAGGTCTCTGCTGCCATGATGATCTTCTTGAAATGCTGAATTCTTCTATCCAGATCATTTTCTGTCTTCTTCAGACGCTCAATCGACTCTTTGACCTGCCACTTCAGCTCCAAACTGTCATGCAAAGCTCCTTGCAGCTGACTACTCATACCAGAATTCTCTGCTCTCAATTCTTGCACCAACTTCTGTTGCTTGTTGAACTCTTCAATAGGCACAGTAAGTCTTTCCTCCACACCTTCTGGGTATAGCATAGGTGCTCGATCAAAGGGCAAGTAACACTCCTTAATTCTCTGTTTTATCCACTCCACATAAGGAAGGAAAGCCTGATTGTTAGGTTTGCCCAGAACGGCCTTGCCTTTCTTCAGTATACTACCCCAAGCTTCAGAAGCTCTCTGCGCCTCCTCTAATCCTTCAGATGAGTGAAAATACAAAGATTCTTCCACATCTCTCTTAACAGGTGGACCCACTAGAGCATAACCAAACTGTCTGACGGCCAAGGAAGGGTTATAATTAATTCCGCCCTTCCTCCCTATCAGAGGAACATTAGGATACTGACCACAACTATGAATGATGTTCTTGCCAAGCAATCTGTGATTTATCCACACAATGTCTTTACTGACCAATCCCATCAAGCGCTGACTCCACTCTAGAGAATCCTTAGAATCAACAAAGGCACTAGATTGAGGTAGACGACTTGCGAACCATTTATAAAATAATGGAGCGCAGTAATGAACCATTCTCCCTCTCTTCTTCTCATTCCTGTTATATAAGGCATAATGGAGATCTCCCAACAGGGTTGGCACAGGATTCCTCGTTATGAATATCCTGATAGCATCTTCATCAACGAAATCTGGCTCATTGGGGAACAACACAATGCCATAAACACAAAGAGCTAACAATGCATTGAACACAATCCAGTCTTTATCCTCTGCTACTTTCTGAGCCTTCTTCATTAAATACCCCAACTTGAAACCACAGATATTTCCTTTGGTAGAAAGGTTGGCTTCCAACTCTGACTTACTCAAATAAAGAGCACCGGCCAATTTCCCACAATCCAGGTCTCCTTTAGAACCAAAGAAAGGAGGAACTTCCTTGATATCAATCCCTAGCATGTTAGAGTATTCCTCCAAGGTAGGAACCAACAAATAATCCGGGAACAAGAAACATCTCAGTGGAGGGTCATAGAACTGCATTAGAGTATGAAGGCCTCGGAACTCATAATCGTCGATGTTGCGAACAAAAGACAGAATCCACCCATACTTCTCTGCAAAAGCATTCAATACATAAGGACTTGCCATTCCCTTCAGAATAGTGAGAGGACCTATTGCTAGCTTGTGAAACTTGTAGATGATAATGTCCTTCTTACCCCTTGGAACATCCATCCCTAATACTGCCCTCTGACTGGAATCACGGATTCGGATATAACCTGGAAATGCAAAAATATGAATGTCAGAGAAAAAGAATGAAATGCAATGCAAAACATGGGATCAAGGCACCAAGCCTCTGCGCTGAACTGGCTGGACAATCTTAAGGCTCTGTACAAACTCTCGAGTCAAACCAAAATAACAGAATAACCACACTGATACGGCTGTAGAGACAAAGAATCTAAAAATACCGGGTAGGTAGAAGGTCACGGTTACCTGCAAACCTGTAAACAACCCGCCCCTCTCACGTGTGGGTACTAGGATGTTCAGTATCACGGGCTCTCAGGTCGAGAAATGATGATACGTTCACCATTTCTGGTTTAGCATCATCATCAATCGAGGAGGCCTTAACTGATTCTCCAAGACGAAAGGTCACCAGCTTCTGGTACTGAGGTCGAGAAGCAATAGCACATTCAGCCCGAAGGATACAGTACTATCGCCAATCGAGGAGTGCCTCCACTGATTCCCTCTCACAAAAGGAAAACCTATAGCAAGTTCCCAGCATTGGGTCCTCGGGTCGAGAATGTGCAATGGGTTTGCCACAAAGCGTGGTCTACCACTGTCACATCACGGGAGGAGTGCCGCAACTGAGTCCTCGGGAATGGTCTCCAGAGTCGACAATCCCTCAAGAGAATACCTACTGGCCTGTACCAACGTACAGTAGCAGGTAGCTCCTGATAGAACCTCGTCTGGTTGTGGGTCTCATGAACAACAATACATGGCCACCCCCATGCAAGCGTCACGACTATCCACTCTAAAACCTGTGTGTATGCTCGAGCCTGGGTAGTGAGCCCATCTCTCAGAACATCCCAACCCACCAAATAGAAAACCAGCCAGTACAGCACCGTAATATCCAGTATGACAATAATAAAATGCAATGCAATGCAGTAAAAGCTTTAATGCAGTAAAGCAGTAAAACAAAAATACAGTAAACAACAATACAGTAACATACAACAAAGCAAAGCACCACAAAAACACCCAATGAAAACAAACAGACAAGCGCTAGGATTGACTCGCTATAGGGGAAGGACCAGCAGTAGGTCAACCAGAGCCCCCAGCAGAGTCGCCAGCTGTCGCTCCCGAAAGATTCGCATCCAACGGTACAAACGCGAGAGTGGCGCAAAAGACACAGAGTCTCCAGCAAAGTGTATTTATCCCAAGAAAGGGAAAGGAAACACTGCGTAAACCTGAAAGAAAGGGAAAAAGCATGGTCTCGCGACCAAGAGAAATGGGTACGGGAGTCGGTTACGCGAAGGGAAGGTATTAGCACCCAACACGTCCATCGTACTCGATGGGATCCACGCTTGCTATCTGCATCAAAGGGTGTCGTCGTCTGGAACTCCACTGCTACTGGACCGGCGAAGAAACGAGAACGGAAAGAATGGAGAAATGAAGAAGAAAAGAAAAAAGAAGTGAATCGATAGGACGGTATCGTTGTCCTAGGCCTACGTACTCCCTCAGTGCAATGGGAAAGTCAGAGTCAACATAGTTCGGACGGGAACTGTGGGGGAAGGTTGCTCGCCAAGACAATCGTTGTCTTGTGCCTACATATCCTCAATCGGACGAGAGAGAGGAATCAGAGTTGATGTAGTTCGCGGGTACGACCACGGATGGGTAAGTGTTTTTTACGTGAGCGACGAGCTCTTTTCTGAAAATTAAGTTTGAAACCCAACAATCCCGAAGGATAAAATGATTTGAATTTGTTTGGTGTTTTTTAGACAGAAGTGTCTTTTAAGTTGTTTCGTAACTTGCATTGAACCCAAGTCTTGAATACAGGAACGAATACTTTCGTGCATCGTCAACAACAGGACGTACACTAGGTATCCTAGAAGAATGAGAGGAAGCCCCTCACTCCTCACTTCCCACATGGAAGGCTCGAGCGCAATACACGTTAACTCTTATTACGTGTCTTGAAGAAGTTTTGAGATGAGAAGAGAGACGACACAAAGGAAACTCTAAAGGGGAAACTAAGAGTCCTAATGTTATCATGCATGGATGTCCTATGGTTAGTGAGGTTTAGGAGAGACGACTACCTAGAACCTAATGCTAATCCTACTCCAAGCTTAATCGAAAATTAAGTTGGACTAGGTAGCTCTAACGGGAGAGAGTCCAAGACTTAAACAAGTCTCGAGACTCGAGGGATGAAAAGAGTGAAAGAGAAGGAGGAGAAAGAGAAGGAGAAGATAAGATACAATAAATGGTAGCAAGCACATCACATCATAAATGTCTAACTCATAACATAAACATGCTTCAAAGATCCAACAAACACATCTCAAGTACATAAGTGAAAGCACACGAGAAAGGATGCAAGTAAACTTGAATTAAGTGCACAATTAAACACATATGAATCTCATATCAAAGTGAAATGAAAGAGACAAGATGGAAATGAAACAAGACCAGAACTCACATCATATCATCATTAATAATTCACATATGCAAAAGAGGTTCACATTATGCAATATGATGCACCAAAGAAGTTACAAAGCAAAAGGAATGATATGCATCACATAATTCAAACCAAATGCATCCAACAATGCTCAAGTAACATGAAAATCAAGTATAGAACTCAAGAGGCAGTAGCATATACATCAATGTCATATCAAACCCAAACTCAAGTCATACAAGATTAATCATCAAGTAACACATTCAAAGCATGCACCATAAGTGAGAAAGACATCCACAAAACTCAAGTCAAAATAGCAACACTTTGTAAAATCAAGAACAAATAGAAAAATGAGTGAGAAGAGATGATTCGAAAGCCACAAGTAAGCTCAAACAGTATATGATCACACCATAAAAACATCTTAAGCATCACTCCGTCACAAGTAAGCAAATGCATCCAAACTAGATCAAGTACCAAAGTATACCTCAACCAAACTTGCATCACAAACAACACTCAACTAAAAATAGCAAATTGGATTAATAAAATCCCAAAAAATATCCAAACAGAAGCTAACTCAGTCAAATAGCATGTGAAAAAAGATCAAACCAAAATTCATAAACCAAGTATCCCAAACAATTGGACAAAGATCACTTAAGAACAATGTTTCAACATGCAAAAGAAAAGGACCAAAATGCAAAATGGAAAAGTTTTAAAAATTAAACAAAAATTTTTTTATGCAATTTAATGTGTCACCTAACAAATGTAAAAAGAATGGATTAAAAATAAATTATAGATGAGGAGAAAGAAATTTCACAAGTTGGTGTGTGCAAGTGAAACAAATAAGAAAAGGAAATAAAACAATTAATTAAAATAGATGCCAAAATAAAATAAAAATGAGAAAATAAAATGTGGAAAAAATGAGAAAACTAAAAATAAGTTCCATGATTTTTTATACGATTTTTAGATGCTTAAAAGTAATTTTAAAAATTAAAATGCAAAGCAAATGATTAAAATAAAAAAAGAAAATGAAGGAAGCAAGGGGGGTGCAAAACGAAAAGAAAACGCGTTGGAATATGATAATGGGCTAACAGGGGGTGCGCAAATTAAAGCCCAAGAGAGAGGAACCCATCAGCAAAGTCAACGAGGGAGTATGGCAAATTGGTCAACCGTCAGCAATAAATCTCACCCAATCAACTAATCCAATGCATACAAACACAATTAACCAGGTCCACACGATCTCATTAAATGAAAAATAACGGTCCAGATTTGAAGTCCCATGGTAGCCTTGTGTACACGCCCACGCAAACGCCTCAGTGATCCACCCTACTCCTCCCATGTGCCATGCACATGACTCATTTAAGTGCTGGCAGGATCTCCACCGTAAGATCAAAAGTAAAACGAAAACAAAGGCCACGAGGTGAGTGTACACGTTAATAACCGTGGAAGAGCAAGCACGCGGTAATAAAAAAAAAACATAAAAATAAAGGACATGTGGCGCACTGGTAAGCGTTGGATCTAGAAATCAACGGCCAGCTTGCGTCTTCTCCATGAAACCTCCCCTCGCCGGACTGTATTTTCCAGCCGCCGGAGCTAGGGCTCCGGCCACCCTCTCCGGTGAGCTGTGACGTGACTTTTTCCAGAAAATGCGTATGAGTACACCATTTTGATCAGAAAAACGCAAGGATCATGAATATCCAGTCCATTTTAACAAACAACAAACACATAAAGAGAATCGAACGAAAACAAGTTTAGATCTAAAACTTTAAATCCACATATCTCACAAATTACACGTCCAAACATCAAATAAAATATATCAGCATGTTCAGTGCACATCATAGATCATTTTGCATATCAAAAATTCAAGTTATGTGATGGTGAAAAAATCACTAACCTGAGATCTTGATGAACTTAAAATATCACAATAACGCCTTCCAAAAGCTGCAGATCAAGTCCTTGGAACCTCTAATTGCAAAATAAATGCAACTAGAGCTTGGAATCGTGCTAGATCTTGAGTTTTGAACTTGAACCCTCTTGAATGGAGCTTGGTGAAAACCTCAGTATGAGCTTCAGATGATGGTTGATTCTGGTTCTACTCTCTTCACTGATTCCAAATATGAAAGAATTTCTCAAAAACACCTTATGGAGAAGGAGAAACGAAAACGAGAAAGTGGAGAGTGAAAAATGGAAACTGAGCAAATGTGAGTCTCTACCCTAGCTGTGAGGGTATGAGTAAGGTTATATACTCTTGATTAGTTCACTGATTGAGATTAGGAAGTGATTAGAGCTCTTGTTAATGAGATTTGAGTGAAATTGCAAAAATGCATTTTACACCACCACCACTAATTTGCACGTGGGAAGCCCTTGTTCTCAGCATAATTCACCTCCAATTTACTCCTATACCACTTCTGGATTGATTTTGGGCCTTGCACTTTCTTGGTTTGCAAGCTTTGAATTAATTTGGCATTTTTGCACTTTGTGAGAATAATGAGAAAAATGGCATGGCATGAATTGATTCAAAGGTCACAAATGATCTTCTTGACTTGTATTTTGATATTATAATATGACATGAAGCAATTGGGAACATTACAAGTCCATTTGTGCAAAAATGCAAAAAGTGGAAAATTTGACATATAAGGAATCCATGAAAAGCACCTTGCATTGTTTTGGCCATAACTAGAGTTCCACAAATGATATGGAAATGGCCTAGTACTTTTTGGAAATGGGAGAGAAAGATCTTCAACTTTCATGTTGGAGGAAAATTCATTTGGAGCTTCCTTGATTATGAAAAGTCAAGTTGAATGTGGAAGAAAAATTGCCAAAAATGGAAAGTTTCAATTATGGGTCATTTTCCAAATTTAGTAACTTTTGCACAACCTCTTGATTCTTGATAAATGGAACAAATCTTGACAATCGGAGGACATATGAGGATGTGAGACCTTAACCAGGAAAGAACCTCGAAATTCCACAGTTGACTTTCTCCTTCACAGTTGACTTTCTCCTTCATAGTTGACTTTTTGCTTAGTTCACAAGCAACTGATCCACTGAACATCCTCCACAATGAATCAATAACCAAACCCTCGTCCATGAACACTTGTGAGCATAAAGAACACCACAAGAACATGCTTAAACACACCAAGTCTTCCAAGAAGTCCTCTTGATCTTAAAAACCTAATTGGTCCCCCTGATTAGGAGGGAAGGAATCACTTGAAATCCTTTGCCAATCTTGATCTCATGAAGATACAATGAGCTCCATGAACCACCTTGAAGCTTGAGACTTGAGAATATGGACCAAGTACCTTGATCCCATGCTAAGAACCAAATGCTATGCACAAATGCTAATGCAAGAAATAAAAAGAAACATAAGCCAATTAGCTAAAAACAACTAGGCAAATTTTGGGGTGTTACATTGTGCTTGATTCTTGATGTGGGAGTCATCTTGATCCTTTAAGGATGTTTGGGAGGTTAGACAAGTTGAAGATCATGTCATTTCTTGATTGATCCTTTGTCTAAGTGCTCTGAGAGGGCTTGAAACCCTAATTCTCGATTGTAGTGAAAGCTCAACAATTCTTGAGGAAATTGATGAGGCATGAAAGTATATCCATATTGTGGTGATGATTCTCACAATGATGGGAAATCTTGGTGCTAAAAATTTGGGGTATGACACAAAGCAATGCATGATTTAAAGAGTTCAAGTTGTGATGGACTTACCTCTTGAAGCTCCTTGTGCTATCTGTCAAGTTCCTTGTGCCAGAAGTAATCTAATGCTTTAAAACCTCTTGATTGATCCCTTAGAAGCTTTTAGGATGATCAGAACCAGCTGGAATCCTCGGGAACAAGAATAGGCTCTTTCATGCAAAAGTGGCAAAAGTGACCAAAATAGTAACTCTCTCAAATGGTGTTCCAGATGAGGGGAACCAATTGGGACAGTTTGAGGATGATATTTGGAGTGTGTTTAAGGTCTGGTTTGGTTTTGGAAGTGATTGAATCAAGACATGGCTTGAAAAATGCAGAAAAGTCAAAATTTAAGGTTTTGGAGGTTGGCTTTTTGATTTTGGTGCTTCAGATCAAGGGTGAGTGTTTGAACAACTTATATATGATACATTGGATGTGTTTGGATCATGAGTTGTGGTGGAATTGCTCTCTAACTCAAAAACTCAGAGATGACTTGCAAAAGAAGGCATTTAGGCCTAATGAGAGAGATTTTGAGGAAAGCAAGTGTTGTAGTGCTTTGGTGTACTTAAACTGACCAAAAATGAGCTCTATTTATAGTAGAGCAAGTTTGTTTTGGCAGCAATAGTGAATGGCAACTGCAACAGTCCCTTGGCCAATTGTAGCAAAAGGAATCTTTAGTCTCCTCTAGCCATTGACTTGAGGTTAGGGCACATGCCTATGGTTCTTTAATTCAGAGCTGAATCTTGACTCATTCAGTTAACAATGTCTCAGTCCATGCCACCTTGATGCATCCATTGGATGCTTGGAAACAAAATTGGAGTCTTGGAGCTTTTTAGCCTTTTTAGGGGACTCGTGGCTACATGTAGTTCCTTGTACTTGGGAGGCAAGTGGATCAGATCTTTTCTCTTGGATGTTATCCTCTGATGTGTCCAAATGGATGACAAGGCTTGCACTTATCTGATTTTGTCAAATCGAACAAAAGTGAAAAATATGTCTTGTAAAAATTAGTCTATGATGCCATGTTCCAAGGGTTGTAACTCCCTACTCAAATTGAATTTGGAGATGATATGGTACTTGTTGGAAAGCCCTCATGACATACTTTAACTTTGATGTTCACCAATGGACCTGGTTTAACTTGGATCAAGGTGAAAAATGTCCCTACATTTTGGAAAAAGTAAGACAAATTCTGACTTTTTGAAAATTTCACTAAGTGTTGGAAAAGTGGCCATTTTCATGTTTTTTGTGATTTTGATCAATCCATAAGGATTTGGAATCTCTTGTAGTTGACACTTTTAAAGTATGTCAAATGGACTTTCATTTGAGCTTTGAATGGGAGAAAAATGCCTTGTGGTTTAGGAGTTATGACCTTGCAAAGTTGGTACAAAATCACTTTTGTTCCATAACTTAGAAAAACTTTGGTTTCTTGTGGTTGCCCCTTTTGCAAGAAACCTCACTTTTCTTGATTTTTATTAATGAATGATGATCAATACCATACATTAACATTATTTTTTTACTTAGGGGAACCATATTTGCGAAAAATTCCAAAAAGTCAAACTTGATTTTGTGCATAGTTGACTTTTGTCAGATGAAATCCAAACTGTGCGATCCTTTGTGAAATCAAGTTCTTGACCTAATTCAAACCTAATGGATGGATTCCATAGGTGTTATAGGGTGTAATGAATCACGTCCCAAGGTTTGGGAGCATGTCTTGGTCAAAAGTCAAAGATACAATTGACTTTTTCATCAAAACCCTAATTGTGGTCCAAATGAAAATGAAACTTGTGAATCAAGCTTCTTGGATCAATCCATTGTTAAAATTGGATCAATGTAGTGTATTTGAGGTCCTCAAATCATATCTTGAGGTCTTGACTCATATCTTGCCTCAAAAGTTAACTTATTGGTAAATTAGGTCAAGAAACCCTAATTCCTGATTTTTGATGAATGCATCCCCTTGAGGCTAACTTGACTTGATGATTAGGTCTATGAGGTCCCTTGGAGTATATTGGTTTATGATTTGAAGCATTGGCTCATGGCCAGAAGAAAATTTTCATCTAGAGGCCTTGGTTAACCAAAACCCTAATTTGGTGACATTGTCGATCTTGAGGCTCGATCCACTTGGAATGTTGAAACCTTGTGCTTGATCCTTGATGTGGGAGTCCTCTTGATTCATTGTAGATGCTTGAGAGGCTAGATAAGTTGAAGTTCATGTCATTTCTTGATTGATCCTTTGTCTAAGTGCTCTGAGATGGCTTAAAACCCTAATTCTTGATTGTAGTGAATGCTCTACAATCCTTGAGGAAATTGATGAGGCATGATGGTACATCCATATTGTGGTGATGACTCTCACAATGATGGGAAATCTTGGTGGTCAAAATTTGGGGTATGACAATAGGGAGTGAGTCTCGACCAAGCTAACTTGAGAGTCCGCCGAATTAGTGGAGGTACCCTCGTGCAATTATCAATGTTGAACGAGTAAGTCATGAAAGTATTGTTTTTCCCATTGGGTACCCTTGAAGCTGAGGATTAGTAAACATTTAACCATTTGACCATTAGGTAGTGTGGTAACTATCGAGAATAGTTGATACGCGATACTACACCCAAAGGAGATTCATCTTGGGATATTACATCTCTCATGAGTTCGTTGATTTGCTGTTAATATCCTTAAGAGGGGTCAATGATTTTGGGAAACTTTGTTAGAACCCGTTCTACATGTACAAAAATTGACCTTTAGTACAAACCTTGGGGATGGGTAGATCCATGGCTCCATGCTCGTGACGATGAACCCTTAAACCCATAATTTCAAATGTTTTTGTTTGCTGCAATCATGCATCCATGCATTTAAAAAAAAATCTTTTTAACAAGAAAAAATATTTTTCAAAAATAACTAAAACAATAATTGAAAATATCAGAAGTTGCGTTATCGATTTCAGTAGAATAAAAACACACAAATACACCTTCAAGGTTCCAAAACCGGAAGACCTAAGGAAATTGGGAAGGATGATTACTAATCCCGAAGCTTTCAGAGCTAAGCACGGAGGACTGTTGTCTCTTTTGAAGGTCAACATGATAGAAGGAGTCATGTCTCCATTGGTTCAGTTCTACGATCCAGTATACCACTGCTTCGGTTTTCTAGACTATCAGCTCACACCCACATTGGAAGAGTACTCTCACCTGATTGATTTACCTATCACTGATCAAGATACATTTTCTAGATTGGAAGAAATTCCAAAAGATCATGCCATTGCAAGAGAAATCTCTTTGGAAGAGTCAGATATCAGAACTCACATGACAACCAAGGGAGGAATCCAGGTTTTACCAGCTAATTGGTACCATTGAAATCCTTGTTAAAAAACGAACAACTTTCATGTTTACAAAAATCTATTTCATTACGTATTCAGTGAGATAGAGGAGTGTTTGCAAATTTGAAAATTGAGGGTGGCACGAGGAAGAAGAAGATGGCCTTGGCGCCATTTTTCAAATTTTTTATTTTTAAATATTTTTAATATTTTTCAATTAATTTAAAAATTTCATATCTCTCTCATTTTTAATCTTTTTCAAATGATTTTTTAAACATAGATCAATTTTACATTTTAATATTTAATTCCACAAAAAAATAAAAATATATTTTATATTTGATATATTTTTGGATTTTTCAAAGAATTTCTTTTTAATTGTTCAAACATTTTTAAATAAATTCTTCCTCTTGATTTTTCAAAACCAATTGAATTTCAAATCATCTTGTGAATAAAAACATCTATTTTAAAACATTTTTCAAAGTTCACAACATGTTTTTAAATATATTTGATATTTTATATAACTTTTTATTTAATTTTTCTTTAAAAAATGTATTTTAATTAAAATTTGCGTTTTTCCTTGATTTTTGTTCTGGACTGGGCCGGAGGTCGCACTTCAGCCGAGCAGGCCCGGCCCACACATTCTATGGCGGCCCAACGAAGGCCTTAGTCCAGTAAATGTCAGGCACGCGCCACTTCAGTCAATGTCGGGCACGGGCCACTTCAGCAGTGTTGGGCACAAACGACGTAGAGCTTCGGGCAGAGGCGCCGAGCCTTCCCCGGAGCTCGCCCCTCCTCGACACCCAGATGCTACTCCCCGCGAGGAGTCATCCCGGTCCGCGAGCAAGTCTTCCCCGCGATGACACGTCTCTCCCCGACACGCAAGACTCCTCCCCGCGAGGACACGTTCTCATGTAACCGCCCACTCCCGATGGAATCGGTCTGCCCTAATTCCAAAGATATAGGAACGGTTACCCCAGGGCAAAGACCACGTGGTGGTCTTCACTATGCCACGTAAGCCCTGGTAGTTGCTTGGATTGGGCTTGGCAATCCAGCCCAGTGCTAGTGACCGTTGGCCCTGCGCTGGGGGCTCTCTATAAATACCCTTTCACTTGAGAGGGCCAGATTACTCACTTCTTAACACTCTAACCTTCTTCTCTTGTACTTGCTTTTTCTCTGACGGTTACCTTACTTGAGCGTCGGAGTACCTTGTAGGTACACCCCCCCCCCTGCCGTCTTTCAACCGCACCGGAGCTGAAGCCCAGACGATGTTGTTGGCCACCAGAAACTGTCTGATTCAGGTACGATCAGTGGCGCCGTCTGTGGGAACCCTTTGCTTCCCCATTTTTCCTTCATTAAACTAAAGCAACTCTCATTCACCACCATCATGGGCGGCAATCCATCCGCTACCAAAGCTCTGGACACCGTCCTCACGCAACTCGAGAATGGGAACCACTGCGAAGACACTGCTGCCCTCCACGTCGAAGAGGGAGATGTGAGAGACAGGCAGACCGCCTCCCCAGACTCCCAAGACGTGGCTTACAATGCCACCCACCAAGACGATCAGCAGGCCGTTTTTCAGCCAGTTGCTCCTTCACCCAATGCAGACGTGAGCACCGTGGCCCTGTTCGCCTTGATCAATCAGACCAATCAGCTGATCACACACCAGAATACCAGAATTAAAGTGCTGGAGCAAGGGCAGGCACGATGATCTTCCCCGCGAAGACATCGTCGTCCACCGTCGCCTCGCCGTTCCCCTTCCCCGCGAAGGACTCCTTCAGACGAATCTCAGACACCCTCTCCGGTACGCGAAGGTCGTCGGCCACGTCTTGAGCGCCCCCAGCCGACGATCTCCCAGAAACGCCCTTGTTCCCCTCCTTAGAAGGAACCCAGGGCCTCCACCACTACCAAGAAGTCCAAGCAGAACGAGGAGAGGCCGAGGCACCGCTCGAGGAATTCCCCTCCACGGCATCAGAGATCCCCTTCGGTGTCCCCGACAGGAAGTGACGACGACGACCAGAGGACCCCTCTGTCGTGGGAGATCATGAACGCCCCAATCCCTGCGGGCATGGAGAAACCTCCGCAGCTGGGAAACTACGATGGCCTATCCGACCCTGACGACCACGTCAAAAGTTTCGAAGCCATGCTCGACTTCAGAAATGTCAGGGGAGCCATCAAATGCAAGCTTTTCCCCACCACCTTGAGGAAGGGCGCCATGACCTGGTACAAAGGTCATGCACCCGGGTCGATCACATCCTGGAAGCAACTTAGCCAACGCTTCACCAAACACTTTATCACGTCTCATCGACATCCGAAGACGGAAGCTGCCCTAGAAAGTATCTTTCAGGGGAAGAACGAATCTCTCTGGAACTACATTGAGAGATTCAACAGAGAAGCTGTCGAGGTCCATACGACCGACAACATGAAGAAGTATTTGATCATCCACGGGCTATGCTTTGGATCTGACTTTGCCAAGTCCGTAGGCCTCCGTAGACCCCGCCGCCTCGAGGATCTCCTCCAACGGGCGCAGTCGTACATCGAGCTCGAGGAGTCGGAGGCGGCACAGATCGCCCTTGAATCAAGGCACAAAGAAGGCCCCCGCGGTCAAAAAGAAGAAGACTCCCCTCCCCGACGAGGAGGAGAAAGAAAGAGAGATAATCATCCCCGGGAACCTCGTGAACCACGCAGACCAGCTGGTCGGTTCACCGAGTACACCCCACTCAATGCTCCCCGCGCGCGTATCCTCTCCTAATGCCAGAACTCAGATTTTTTGAAAGGAGGAGTCCGCTTTCCGAAGCCCACTGCCCCCAAATCAAACTTTGACAAGTCAAAATACTGCAGGTTCCACTGTAGCCATGGGCATGTCACCGAGGACTGCATTCATCTCAAGGATGCGATTGAAATTTTGATCAAGGAAGGGCAGTTAAAAAAGTACGCCCAGAAGAATGACACTCCTCGTCCTAGCTCCCGAGAAGCCCAGAACGTCGAGGAGATAACACCTCCTCCCGACGAGAGTCGGCTTCAGGTCGCCCTCAGTGTCACTCGACCCGAAGATTTCTTTGTTCCCTCAATCATCTAAGGCCAAGAAGCAATTCGCAACATGTGGGGACCTTCCCCGAAGAGGACCCCGTCGCCGTCCGTAGCACCTGGGAAAGCTTCCCCAAAGCGATGGTTATCTCTGGGGGTGGCCCCGAGAAGTTGTCCGTCGGATCGATCAAGCGGAAGTTTGATGAGCTGGAGTCCGCTACTTCGGCGAAGACAACCACTCTCGAGAAAGTGTGGGGAAACTCCAACCCTATCACTTTCTACCTCGAGGAACTCCTCGGGGGAGCGCCAAAAGCCACCATTCCCCTCCTGGTCAGGGCACAGATGGCAAACTTTGACGTTTGAAGGATCTTAGTCGACCAAGGAAGTTCGGTCGACATCATGTATGCCCATCTGTTCGAGACCCTTCAGCTCGACGAGAGACATCTGACCCCGTACGTCGGTTCAGATCTGCAGGGGTTCAACGGAACCACCACCAGACCATGGGGTTACGTCGAATTAATGGTCACGTTCGAGGCCGAAGACACTGCCCGATAGGTGAAGATCCGTTTCCTGGTGGTCGAATGTCCATCCCTTTATAACTGCATCCTCGAGAGGACCATACTGGCCGAGCTTACGGTGGTACCATCAACAGTCCACCTCAAAATGAAGTACTACACAGCCCAGGGATGAGTGGTAACAATGCACGGGGACATAGATGCAGCCAGAAGATGCTTCGACGCCGCCATCAAAGGCATGAGTTCCATCGGCGCCAAACCCAAGATCGTGGCCAAGCCATCCCAGGAGGTCAAACATGTACCTCTCCCGCGTGTCAATGCGGTCGAGCTCGACAGCAGGTTCCTGAGCGAACCCGATGAAGACGGGGCAGAAGACCTCGACCTCCAGGCAGAAAACAACGGGCGGCCTCTCTACCCAACTCGCCCCATCCCAGATGGGGACTTTGAGCTCGTGGTCCTCGGGGACGATCCAGATCGTAACATGAAGATTGGCACCGGGATCCCCGACCTGGCAAAGGAGTAGCTGAAGGCATGTCTAAGGGGGAACGTTGATCTCTTCGCATGGAGCGCATCCGAGATGCCTAGCCTCGACCCCGAGGTGGCTTGCCATCAGCTCGCAGTAGATCCGACCGCTAGGGCCATAGCACAACGTAGGCGTAAGCAGTCTCCCGAAAAAGCGGAGGCTGCCGAAAAAGCTGTAAAAGACCTCCTAGAGGCAAATTTTATTTCGGAGGCCAAATACACGACCTGGCTGTCCAACGATGTACTTGTTAAAAAGAATAATGGAAAATAGAGGATGTGCGTTGATTATAATGATCTTAACCAGGCTTGCCCGAAGGACTGTTATCCCTTGCCTAACATCGACCAGCTGGTCGACAATTCTGCAGGTTACAAACTACTGTCCTTCATGGACGCTTACTCGAGATACAACCAAATTCCCATGGACAAGGTCGACAAATAGCACACGGCTTTCATGACCGCGTCGGGCAACTACTTTTACAACGTGATGCCCTTCGGTCTGAAGAACGCCGATGCGACCTACCAATGGATGATGAATAAGGTTTTTTGGGCTGAAATCGGCAACATGCTCGAGGTCTACATGGACGACATGATCGTCAAATCAGTGGAAGAAGTCGACCACGCTGTGCATCTCAAGAAGGTGTTTAAAACGGTGAGGAAATGTCGCATGAGGTTCAACCCCGACAAATGCACCTTCGGCGTTCGAGCAGGTAAGTTCCTCGGCTTTTACCTCAGAGCCGGGAATCGAAGCCAACTTCGACAAGTGCAGATCCTTTTCCGAGATCCCTACTCCAGACTCGAAGAAGTCGATACAATCGTTGAACGGGATGCTCACCGCTCTCTCCCGCTTCGTCGCCAAGTCTGCACAGTACGCACTCCCATTTTTTAAACTACTTCAACAAAAGGCGGAGTTCGAGTGGAGCTAAGAATGCGAGCAGGCGCTCGTCCACTTAAAACAAGTCCTATCACAACCCCCGGTCCTCTCACGACCTGAGAACGGGGAGACACTCTTCTTGTATCTTGCAATCACGAGTGAAGCAGTCAGCGCCGTCCTCATTCGGGAAACCCCGGACGGGCAGAAGCCAGTTTACTTCACGAGCAAAGCCCTCCAAGGTCCCGACCTCAGATACCAGCAGATAGAGAAGGTCGCCCTGGGCCTCGTTACCGCGGCCAGGAGGCTACACCACTACTTCCTCGCCCACACGGTCGTCGTAAGGACCAAACAGCCTATAAGGAAGCTCCTCGGACGACCGGATATGGCGGGGAGGATGCTCAGGTGGTCGCTCGAGCTCGCCGAGTTTGACATCCAATACGAAGGGAGGAAAGCCCTGAAATCACAGGTATTGGCCAACTTTGTGACGGAGATGACCGTCCCGGAACCTTCGACCAACGGATCACAGTAATGGACGATCTATGTCGACGAAACATCCATCCCGAAGGGAAGCAGGGCGGGCATCATCCTCGAAAATGAGGAAGGCATCCTGATCGAGGTATCCCTTGAACTATCCTTCCCAACATCGAACAACCAAGCCAAATACGAGTCCTTCCTCGCAGGACTTCGGCTGGCTGAGGACCTCGGCGCCAAGGAGGTCAAACTCTTCACCGACTCCCAGATCGTGGCCTTGCAAGTCCGAGGAGAGTACCAGGCCAAGAACGAGAGCCTCATAGAATACTTGGCCTTGGTGAAAGAAAAGATGAGAAAGTTCTCCTCCGCGGAAGTAACTCACATCCCCCGCGAGCACAATGCCCGAGCAGACGTCTTGTCCAAATTGGCTAGCACAAAGAAGAAAGGCGGGAACAAATCCGTCATACAAGAAGTGCTCTCCCGCCCGAGCATCGATAAACCAGCCACAGTTTCGGACATCAACGCCATCGGAGACAGCAATTGCTGGATGACCCCGGTATACAAATACCTCATGATGGGCAAACTACCCGAAGATCCCAAAGAAGCAGGAATGGTCAAGAGGCGGGCGTGCTCGTACACTATAGTCGATGATAAGCTATACCGGCGAGGGTTCTCTATTCCCCTCCTCAGATGCATCGAGGAGAACAAGGTCCCCGGCATACTCCAGGAGATCCATGAAGGAATCAATGCACAGCACCCCGGCGGGCGATCGTTAGCCCATAAGGCGCTTCGAGCAGGGTATTACTGGCCCGCCATGCAACAGGACGCCAAGGAACACATCAAGAAGTGTGAAAGATGCCAACGACATGGGGATATGCACCTTGCTCCTCCCAACGAGCTCAGTCCGCTGTCCTCCCCGTGGCCGTTTGCGTGGTGGGGAATGGATAGCCTTGGACCTTTCGTCCAGGGGTCGTATCAAAACAAATACCTCATCGTCGGGGTGGAATACTTCACGAAGTGGATTAAGGTGGAAGCGTTGGCCAAAATCACGACCTTCAACATACTACGTTTTTACAAAAGAAATATCCTCGCCCGGTTTGGCGTGCCCCAAGCTATAGTCACCGACAACAGAACACAGTTCACCGACAGGAACTCCCAAGACTTCGTCGCAAAACTAGGCACGAAGCAACACTTCACGTCGGTCGAGTACCCTCAAATGAACGGACAGGCTGAGGCGGCGAACAAGGTGATCCTCCGAGGATTAAGATGTCGACTAGGCAACGCCAAACAACGGTGGGTCGAGGAGCTACACAACGTCCTCTGGGCCTACCGGACGACCCCACACTCCACAACCGGGGAGACCCCCTTTCGTCTGACCTACGGAACCGAAGCGGTGATCCCCGTGGAGATCAGGGAACCCTCGAGGAGGACAGAAGCCCCCCTTTACTGGGATGCGAACGACGAAGCCTTAAGGGAAGAGCTCGATTTTGTGGAGGAGATACGTTCGGGCGCTTCTCTCCGAGAAGCTTCGCTTAAGCAGAAAATAACACTACGTTATAACGACAAAGTTATTAAACGTGATTTTCAGGTGGGCACACTCGTCCTACGAAGGAACCAGAAAGACTCGCGAGAAGGTAAGCTCGCCGCGAACTGGGAGGGCCCGTACTGCGTCCGCGTGAAAACGGGGACAGGAGCCTACTTCCTCAAAAATCTGCACGGGGAAGAACTTGCTCGACCATGGAACGCTGAGAAGCTCAAACAATATTACAGTTAAGCACTACCCGCGACTCACTAGCACCGCGCTTACGGGGATGCACTAAGGTACGAGCGTGACACCCCTATACAGAACATGATGATCAGAGACCGCGTTGTGTATGCGCGAGGACGTTTGATCTGACAGGGATACCTCGATCGAGCTCTTAGCCTCGTTGAAGGTCGGAATACACCTCCGACCATCCGACCGGCTCTCCACGCGGTCGGGGACTGCCAAGGTCGAGCAAATCCCGAAGTCTTTAATACTTAGACAAAAAACAAAGTATAGCAAATGCATTAACATCACACACAATTAAAACCATGCAAACAACACTAGCAGATAAACAAAATGCATTAAAACGGGCAGAAGCCCAGTGTACAGGTATTACAAATGTCGAAAAGCCCCTGGCGCACAGGCCGGGCACAAATCATTACAAAGAAAAAATGGCACGCAGGCCAAACAATCAAAAGAACTACACGGCGATCTCATCCTCGACCTGTCTTCCATCTTCCTCTTCCTCCTCCTCTGGTAGGTCCAGCTTGCCATCGACCACACGAAGGAACAGGCTGATCCTGTCGAACACCAGCTGAGCACCTGGATTCTCGGCGCCGATCTTCTCCACGGCATTCTTGAAACCTATCTCCAGAGCCTCCAGACTATCTTGCTGAAGCTCCCGAAGTTTGGCAATCAAGGCTGCGCGGTCGGCAAGATTTTTATCTCCTGCGGATTCGTCCTCCGCGGGACAGACAGCAGCTTCCAACTCTCCGACCCTGGTCCGAGAGAGATCAAGCTCCTCTTGAGTCGCCTTCAGGGCAGCCTTGGCCTCGTTCAGCTCGCGGAGGGTGTTGGCGGGTCCTCGCACTGGGCCTGGGCCTTCTGCAGATCAGTCACGACCTTGTCCTTCTCCTTCTCGAGGGCAGTGTAGTTGTCCTTCAGCTTCTGTAGCTCGGAGGAAGAGGGGGTCCCATCATTCAATATCAAGGCAGTGTCGAATACCCTCATCATGGCCGCAAGGTCCTCGATAAGCGCCTCTCTCCTGGCCACCCCGTCCATACCCAGAACCGCCTTCACCTCGGCATCAGCAATGACAGGGGGCTTCCCCCGAAGAAATTCCGCTGGAGGTGGCAAGCGGGCATCAGAAACTTCTCTGGTGAGACAGGGTCCACGAGATCCACGAGGACAGGCCCCTCGGTCCTTGCTTTCTTGGCAGGGGTGCTCTCCAGAGGAGGAGACTGGCTGCACTGTGGCGAGGAGGAGCCACTCGTCGTCCCAATCGGTGCCTCAGTCTGAATAATTTCTCAGACACGGCTCTTGGTTTGCTTGGGTGCCCGCTCGGCGGCCAGCTTCATGATACGCTCGGTGGCGTTAGACATTTGAGCTGCAAGAGAAAACATGGAAAAAGTTAACACAAAGAGACAAAGCTAAATGGAGGCCCGAACAAGACGAGGAGATCCCACCTAAGAACCTCTTGGCCTCATCGAGAGACTTGCACTCGAGGAGACCTCGGGTGTTTATGTAACGAGCCGCAATTACAACCCTCCCTTGGGAGTTGAGGAGGTATTTTCCATCCCTACCAACGCACTCTGCTCGGTTGAAACCATTGACATACGCGACCAGCGTGGCATACGCCCCTTTGTCCTCCTCCGACAATTCGCTAGGCTTCACGAGGTAATCCTCCATACCAAGCGCGAAGTATGCGTGCTCCCACTCCAGGGGACACTTGGACACGAACCTCTCTCCCCCGGATCTGTCGGGCAAAATGTCATAGAGCGTACCTACAGCCGAGTGCGTCGCGGGCATGACATAGTAGAACCTACTCATGAAACCCCTTATTGAGTCCGAGTACGCCTTGAATAACTTCCTGGGTTGTTTGAAAGAGACCCAACTATGTTGTCTGTTATCTGTTGAACGTTGCAAATGGAAGACGCGGAAGAAGAGCTCGAGGGAGATCCCAATCTGGAGATAGTCACAGACGATTTCAAATGCCCGCATGAAAGCGAGCGTGTTAGGATGAAGCTGCAACGGCGCCGAGTGCAGACGGTTGAAAACCCCCAGTTGAAAGCTGTTGAAGGGGAGGCGAATACCGGCCTCTTTAAAGGCGAACTCATACATGGGAAACCGCAGCCCGCGATAGTTCGAGCAAATGCGATGGTGTGCCCGAGGCTGGAAAGCCGTCCACATGGCTTCCTCTCCTTCGGGGACGTTCTCGACAAAGGTAAAAGCGTCCGTGTCGTCGACGGAGAAACACGACCCTATATGCAGAGGCTCTTCCCCGACCCATTTATCGGCCGGACGCACAAGCATCTCCCCAGGGATCTGAGCGGGTCCATCCACGTCGGGTTCGGTGTCTATTTGGAGAATTCCCGGAATCCTCGCAGCCATTTTTTACCTGAAAAGCAGAGGAAATATGTGAATTCGTGGCCGCGACCAAATCCACCCTTCCACCCCTGATCAAGTGAAAGGGCAGCGAGCAAGAAAACATTCGGGGACACGGCGAACAGCCTGAGTCCGTCACCCCGTCTTTTCTTTTTTCGGTCTCCAATCCTCCCATCTCACTTCCCCGTGACATTCATCACATGTCCTCGGGACGTTCATGGAATCATCAGGACATTCATCGAGTCCTCAGGATATTCATTCCAAACCTCCATCGAAACCTACCGGAACCCCAGGAACGCCCCACCGTTCCCTGCCGGAACCCTAACGGAGTACCGGGAACTTCCTCAACTCGCCGGAAAACTACTAAAAAATAAAAAAAGGATCCAGAAGGGATTAAGAGCTTACTTGAGTGATGGCGGAGAGCGGACTGGAACAGCGAAAACGGCAGCGCACGGCGGCGGAGCGGCAACGGTGAATAGAAGAAATACGAAGCGAAAAAGGTGGGAACGTGCAAATGGCACGAACTCGCCCCCTTTATAGGCCCCTCACGAGCCTCGAGGATTTCCTAGGCAATCGATTACGCTACCCTAGGGTAGCCGCCCTATGCAATGATGAGGTGTGACGAGTGGCACACGCTTCCCCAGGCACGTCTTTTCATTTCCCCAACACGTCGCTTTATTCACCTCGGTCCAGACTCCTCGTATTCCCGTGAAGTCGCCCATCTGCAGCCAGGCTTGCACGAGCAAGCCTATTTGTTTCTGCCCGGTTTACCAACTATTCCTCGCTCGGAGTCCTTTCCCGACCAGACACGCCCTCGACGTAGCCTTGACCCTTAAGTCATCACTCTGACGCCTCAGAGCAACGAATTGGGGGGCTCCTATTCTGGACTGGGCCGGAGGTACGCACCTCAGCTGAGCAGGCCCAGCCCACACGTTCTAGGGAAGCCCAACGAAGGCCTTAGTCCAGTCAATGTCGGGCACGTGCCACTTCAGTCAATGTCGGGCACGTGCCACTTCAGTAGTGTCGAACATAAACGGCGTAGAGCCTCGGGCAAAGGCGCTGAGCCTTCCCCGGAGCTCGCCCCTCCTCGACACCTAGATGCTACTCCCCGCGAGGAGTCATCCCCGTCCGCAAGCAAGTCCTCCCCGCGAGGACACGTCTCTCCCCGACACGCAAGACTCCTCCCCGCGAGGACACGTTCTCATGTAACCGCCCACTCCCGATGGAATCGGTCTGCCCTAATTCCGGAGATATAGGAACGGTTATCCCAGGGCGAAGACCACGTGCTAGTCTTCACTACTCCACGTAAGCCCTGGCAGTTGCTTGGATTGGGCCTGGCGATCCAGCCCAGTGCTAGTGACCGTTGGCCCCGCGCTGGGGGCTCTCTATAAACTCCCTCTCACTTGAGAGGGCCAGGTTACTCACTTCTTAACACTCTAACCTTCTTCTCTTGTACTTGATTTTTCTCTGACGGTTACCTTACTTGAGCATTGGAGTACCTTGCAGGTACACCCCCCCCCCCCCCCGCCGTCTTTCAACCGCACCGGAGCTGAAGCCCAGACGACGTTGTTGGCCACCAGAAACTGTCTGATCCAGGTACGATCAATTTTAAATTTTCAAAATTCATTTGAAACACATTTTAGGCCTCTAATAGAGTGTAAGACCCAAACTCTTTTGTAAATAAATAATTCCTGGGCCTCTTACATAGTATAAGTCTCGGTGCGATTTTCAAAATAACGACGCGTTCATTATTTTTCATCTGGGCCTCTCCTTGAGTATAAGCCCCACTTTTCTTTCTTTACAAACATTTTTGGGCCTCTAATAGAGTGTAAGACCCAAACCCCTTTCTACAAAAATAAATTTTGGGCCTCTGCTGTAGTATAAGTCTCACAACGTCTTTTGGTATCGTAGTGCGATCACTGTTTTCAAAACGAGTCAGTTGGGCCTCTCCATGAGTATAAGCCCTAATCATTTGTAGATAAACTTTTTTTTAAACAATAAACAACCTCCATGGGCCTCTCCTTGAGATGTAAGCCTCGTACTTCTGTTTTCAAAATCATTTGTCTTTTTTAAACTGGTACTGAGAGGAGCATTATTCCCGGTGAAACTTCTCTTAAACCACTTGGGCCTCTCTTTGAGTTATAAGCCCCAAACATTCTTTTCAAATAACGACACATTTCTCAATAAACTTTCTTTAAAATTCAAAATCAAAGTTTTCACAAAACTTTCTTCAATTTCTTAAAACCCTAATAATACAATTAAAATCATATAATCAATCACAATACACTTGGGCCTCTTTTCAGAGTGTAAGACCCAACATATTTTCAATTCAATGCATACTTGTTTATATACCCGTTAATTCACTTATCTGTATATACTTGTGCATATCTGTCTAGAGTTTCCCCAACAGTTAGGTCTACACTTAGGTCAAACCAAAGGTTACTTCTAACATAGTCAATAACTAGTTCCCTCATAGGAAACTTCTCTCAATACAATTTGCCTCCTCTTGGGCTTTATTCAATATGGAACAGAGAAAGGCATTATTCCTGGTGAAACTTTCTCAAGACTGTCAAAACTTAGAAACATATATATATATATATATATATGTCGCGGTGAGAATCGGATACCATAGCTATTATGTTAACCAGGATCATAACTCTTAATGTTCACCACCGATCTTTATTTTATCAAAAGGAAAGGTTTAAAGAACGAAAAAAACCTAAGAGATCTAAGGTTCGGGGGTTGGTTACGTGTAGGGAAGGTATTAGCATCCTAAACGTCTGTAGTACTCTACAGGAACCTTTTGTTATTATTTATGTTATTTATCGCTTGAAATAAGGAGAAGAAGTTATTTAAAAATTAAAATTAAAATAGGTAATATCTTAAAAAAGAAAATTTAGAACTGAGAACTAAATAAGCAGTATTTTTTTTGAAATTTTTAAGATTAAGAAAAAAAATTAATTTAAAATAATTAATTGAATTAAAGTCAAATACTTAATAAAATTAATCCTTTAATGGATTAATTAGTATTAAATAAAAGAATTTAATAAAATTAATCAAAAGTTATTTAATAGTTTTTTTGAGTTTTTTTTATTTAATAAAATATAAAATTAAAAGAAATTAAATTAATCATAAAAAATTAATAAAGAAAAGGAATGGGCTTAAGAGAAATAACAAATAAGTCGGGTGCATTTAAAAAATGGGATCAAAATAAAAATGAAATTGGTCTCGTCTTAATCAAGATTTAATCGATAAATCAATAATCTTGGATTTTTGACTTTCATCGACCAATAAAGATAAAATAAAAGAGTGGCCTCATACTTATCAAGACTTTTAGTCATTTTGAATAAACCCACTCAGTCAAGATTTTTGTAATATCATAGGGCAAAAATAAAGAAAAGTGAAAATAAAGGTGGTTTCGTCTAAATCAAGATTTAACTCGATAAAATCGATAATCTTTTATTTAGCCTTTCATTAACCAACCAAGAGGGAAAAAAAATACGGCCTCAACAACATTGCTATCGCGAAAACGCGGTCATCGCAAGCGGATCCGAATTGTACGGATCTAAATATAACAAAAAAAAAAGCAACTAAAAAAAAGAGAAATTTAACTTTGATAAAACCTCAACAATATTGCTATCGCGAAAACGCGGTCATCGCAACCAGATCCGAATTGTAAGGATCTAAAATTTTTTTAGAGGTAGAGAACGCATGAAAAAAATAAATTTTAAAATAAAAGTTTTAAAACAATAATGTTGCTACGCAAAATGCGATCATCGCAGTCGGATCGAACTAAATATAAAGGTCACGCATCATGCACATATATGCAGACAGCGTATCGACGTAATTCGATCCGAACAATCTAATAAATAAAAAAATAAAGAATTAAAACAAAAAAAGGCAAATTGCTACCGCATAAGCGGTCATCGCAACCAGATCTGAATTGTACAGATCTGAATTTAAAAAAAAAAAAAAGAAAAAAGACTTTTAAAATGTGTAAAACAGTGTTGCTACCACGGAAATTGGATCATCGCAACCAGATCGAATCAAGATAAATGTCACGCATTATACACGATTATATGTAAATAGCGTATCGACACGATTCAATCCGAAATAATAATAATAATAATAATAGTATATTACAACTTGTTAAAACGTCTTATATATGTACATATCGAAACGAAACTTGCTACAGTAAAGTTTGTTAATATATTTCATGATACAATAATAACAATATAGGCTATATATACGTATATTATAATATATTAGAACTTGTCAATTATAATGATCACAAAAAAACTTGTAACATATTTAGATATATGTATTAGCAATTTCCAGAAACATTATATATGTTAATGGATGTAAATCTAAACGTAAGTTGCGTGCATATACGTCATGTACGTCATTAGCGAAACGTATGCACCATGTATAATGAAACTATTAGAAAACATTAGAAAGAAGAAAAACAAGTATCAAGAAACAATCACCACTGTACCGGTTTATGTACTGTTAATAAAATTTCAATTGGCATACTCTTTAATATAATAAAAGTAAGCGGCGATGCTGAGTTTTTTTTCCGGCCCTTTTCATTTAGCAACACAACAATATATAGGCACAATTTAGGGTCAACTCTTTGATTACCAATAATGTCCCTAATGGATAATTTGAGGCCCAAAATAACATTAAAATTAAATAAAAATTTAAACAAAATGAAATTTAAACAATTCAATTAAAATAAATTTAAAATAGAAATTAAAAATCCTATTTATTTATGAAAAACAATATTAGTTAAATCTAAAAATAAAATAAATATTAAAAATTAAAATTAAAATAAAATGCTTATTCTTAACATTTAGTTAAATATAAGATAAAATAAATATTTAAAATAAAAAATAAAATAAAAAAATTCCTATTCATTCTAAACGTTTTTTTTAAATAATAAATATTTAAAACGAAATTAAAATAAAGTACTAATTATTCTAATTATTTATTCTAAATAATATTAATTAAAAAGTAAAATCAACGGACTCTAAATAAACAAAAAATCAGACGCCCGAGTGATCGAAAATAAATAAATCAAGTACACTAAAAATGATCAGTACGAAATATACGACATGAAAAAGTATCAAAATTTTAGGGTCAAAAATTAGGGTGTGACAGATGCCCCTATTTAAGTTTCTTCTATCCGGAGATATAAAGATTGAAATCTTCATTTCGACGCGATAGGAGAGACTTAAATACAAACATGCACAATTTTTGGCCCTAAGATGCCTTGTGATATGATATGATATGAAATACAAGACATGGATCTTGAAGATACACCCGAAACATTTAGAAAATCAATCAATGTACGGGCAAAGATTTGAAGACATATCTGGGAGAACGTCAGATAAGGAACATCATATTTGGAAAAAACAACATATAAACAAGGTCATATCTGGAAGAACATCAGATAGACACAAAAGGGGTTTTGGAAAAGCATCAGAATAAATTCCCATATCTAGAAGGACATCGGATAAACAAGGTCATATCCGGAAGAGCATCAGATAGACATAAAAGGGCTCTGGAAAAACATCAGGAGCAGACACATCTGGGAAAACATCAGACGGTAAAAGCAAGGTCATTCCGGAAAAGCATCAGAATAAAGTCACATATCCGGAAGAACATCAGATAAACAAGGTGATATATCTGGAAGAACATCAGATAACAAAGACTAAATCTGGAAGAACATCAGAAATAGAGACATATCCGGAAAAACATCGGACAGATTCTGGAAAAGCATCAGAATCGATATGAATGTCTGGAAAAACGTCAGACAGGTTTTGGAAGAACATCAGAATAAAAGTACATATCCGGAAGAACATCGGAGCGATTTTGGGAAAAGTATCAGAATCAAAGGTAATATCTGGAAGAACATCAGATAAGTTCTGGGAGAATATCAGAATAAAGGACACATCTGGAAAAACGTCAGACACAATGTCATATCTGGAAGAACGTCAGATAGACACAAAGAATATTCTGGGAGAAACATCAGAACAAAAGTACATATCCGAAAGAACGTCGGATAGAGGGGCCCATCCGGAAAAACATCAGATGGAAAGGAAACCAGACATCCAATAATGGCCTTGAATGAAAGGTACAATCACAATATCTAATAATGGTTTTGGATGAATGTGAACAGAGATATACCCAAGAAAGCATTGGACGAATATGAACAAGGAGGTACCCAGGAAAGCATTGGATAGACGCGAAAATATCTGTTTGGTAGGTTCCAAGTGAGTTGGAGTTTGACTGCAAAGGTAAGACGTGGATAACAACACGACCAATGGAGAATGCAAATGAGTGCAAATGAGGATGACACTCTTGCTATGCATATGTATATGAATTATGCAGATGATATATGATCAAATGCAAATGTAAATGCAATGTAGACGTCGAAGACACGACTCGACTCTTTTGTGAAAAAGACAGGACTGGAAGACTGATTCCTCAACATAGATATCACTGTCATTCTGCTTGGGACTAAAGATGCTACTGAGCACAATTCTTCCATACTGGTAAACTGTATCAAACTGGTGATCCTTATAGGAGGGATGGAAAGCTGCATGGGGATTCTTCAAGTAAACTGCCCCTGATTAGCTGTCTATTGTATATGAACTGATAACTGCTTCAGCTTGGATTGATGCTGAAAATGACTGAATTACTGTGCACTTGGAAAACTTGCCCCAGTATGAGTCTTGAAAAAGTCTTCTGTATAAACCAAATCTGAGAAGGACTTGCACTGAACAAATCTTGAACTAATTCTCAATAGGATCTGGAATGAACTTGCCCCTGATTGGATCACTGACCAAGTTTCTCAAATGTTTGAAAATTCCTTAAGCGGAAGCCAGATTGCAAAAAAAAGTGTTCATACAAACATAGTAAATGCAAAGTTCATGCAACTTTTGAAATCAAAATCATTTTTGGAAAGAGGTAAAATAATAGGGTCACTGGTCAGAACACAGTGGTTCAAGACGTTTAAAAGTGAAAGATAAAGCAAAAAGGCGTGATGCCAAAAAAATGATGTGCAAAGATCTTTAGGAGTCAGTTTACGCAACTTTGTTGTAGTATGCTTTCAAAATAACCTTGCTTCAATTAGGTCTTTTAAGGGTTATAACGTGGCTTGGTTCACGGTTTAAGAAACAAAGGATAAAGGCTCAAAGTTTATTTGTACCCACCCAATCTTCGTGATGATCTCCATTCCTACACTCAGTTAACTCAGACTTTGCACTCAGGTTCCCATAGGTTAGGGATTGCATTGATAATAGTGACGATGGTTCAGAAGTTGAGGGACTTTTGAGGTGACAGTCACTACTTCCTTATAACTCTTGGTTGTTTTTTTTTTATTGAGGATCTCATGGTAAGGATTTAAAGATTTCTCCTTTTTGTTATCCCTAACTTTTGCCTGAACTGTTCCTCGTGAATCTTACAGTCAGCGGGATGCCCCAGTTTTTTTGTCTGCCTAAGTCTCCTTCACAGGTTTCGACTTAGCGGGCTTTTTCCTTTTTTGATTTTTTTATATCCTTTTTTTTTTAGAGAAAGTGACTGCTTGGCTTAATGATTACGGCGAACCATCATCGACTTTTGACTTGAAAGACATCTTCGACACTTGCTTGTTGCGTGCGAAGGAAAATTTGAGAATTCCACATTTATGTGAGAGGTGTCTTGCACGAAACTCTTGTATTTAAATGCACAATCAAGTCAACTGAGAACTACCCTGCCCTAGGTTAAGATTGCGGGTTTTTATTTGTAAAGAAAATAAACTCCTACTTCAAGGCTCAAAGGGGTAGACAAAGGGTTATCTTCCTTATTTCTCCACTGTTTGGGAATTGAAACAATGCCTTACATCCTCAGCAAAGTTTTGATTTGAAAGCATACCGACAACAATTATGAGTATTTTGTATTCATCATCCTCCCTCCAATCTTTGCATAATCAGAAGAAAAGTGGAAAAGAGGTAAATTTTTTTGTTTTTGTTTTTGTTTTTTTTTTTTTAAAGCGTAAAGATGTAAATAACAAAAGCAAATGAAATTGAATCCAAAAGTTGCAATGCTCATTTTATTAATTATGAAAGTACAAACATAAATCAAAAGCAAACAGCTAGTACAAATAGGGAAAATGTAAACAATAAGAAACAAAAGCCTAATGACTAATCAGAAGCAAGAGTAAGTTGTCCTGTCTGAAACACTGAAGTCTGCAGAAGCCGACTGAAGCTTCACTTGGCATCCTTTGGCAGAGGATTCGTCTGGACATTAGGATTGGTGTCACGAAAGTTGATGATTCCGACCTTAATCAAGTCACGCACTCTAGCCTTTAGTGCATAGCAATGTTCCAAGTCATGGCCGGCGGCACCTTCATGGAATGCACAGTGGAGATCAGATCTGAACCCAGGTGGAAGTGGATCTGGAGGAGGAGGCAAAGGCCTTGTAGTAATCAAACCTTTCTGAACCAGCCCAGGATAAAGTTCAGTGTATGTCATTGGGATAGGGATCAAAATTATTCCTATTACGGTACTGATTCTGTCCTACAGCTGGACATTGAGGCGCTTGAGCTGGTCGTGGAGCAGTAATCACGGGAGTAACAGCAGCAACAGCAGGGTAATCAGAATGTTGGGGTCGAGGCCCTCTTATTTCAAATATGACAGCATTAGTTTGATCTTCTCTCTTCTTCTGGAAGTTCCCATAGGATTTCTTCGCACCATTAGAAGATTCAGCAGTCTTTGACACTTTACCTTTCTTAAGACCTTCCTCGAGTCTTTGGCCAATAGTAACCAAATCAGTGAAATTAGAGGAAACACTACCAATCATCTTCTCCCAGTAGAATGGAGACAGTGTGTCCATAAACAATCCAGTTAATTCTTTCTCTGCTAAAGGAGGTTCAACTTGAGAAGCGAGTTCTCTCCAATGCTGAGCATATTCCTTGAAGGACTCTTTATCATTCTGAGACATGTTTTGAAGCTGACGGCGATCAGGAGCCATGTCAAGGTTATATTTATATTGCTTCATGAAGGCATTAATAAGATCCTGGAAACAGTGAATGCTGTTCTATTCAAGATTCATATACCACTTGAGAGAAGCTCCACTCAGGCTATCTTGAAAACAGTGGATAAGCAACTTCTGATTCTTGGCATGAGCAGCCATCTTTCGGGTATACATGACCAAATGAGCTTTTGGGCAGGAATCACCTTTGTACTTCTCGAAAGTAAGAGTCTTGAATTTAGCAGGCATAACAAGGTCAAAAACCAAGTGCATGTTTTCTACATCAATGTTGAAGAAATCAGTACCCTCTACAGCTTTAAGTCTCTTGTCTATAGTCTAAAATTGTTCACGGACAACCTCAGGTTCAACAAAGTCTTCACGGTCTTCACCCTGAGCACTGGCAGCATTATACTCATAGAGAGGGTTCTCAAAAGGAGCCCGAGTAGTCTGAACTATAGGTTGAGGCTCGGCAAAAATAGGAGCTTGAAAAACTGGTCCAGCAGTCTGACCAATCATACCAGTAGATGCAAGAGGTGGTGAGTAGTTGGAAGGTAAACCAAACTCTGGCCAAGTTAAAGGTTGCACCTGAACAGGATGAGGATCTGCATTTGAAACTTCCTGAATGACAGTCCTTTGAGGTGGTTCTCCTCTAGCAATCAAAACTTGGAGCATTTCAGTGAGCTTTGCCATACTCGACTTAAGGTCGTCGATCTCCATTCGCATCTCAGCATTGTGTGCTTCTTGCTCTGCCATTATACATCTGTAGTTAGCTCTAGTCTGGTATTGATGTCGAGGAATCAGCTTGACGACTCACAGGTGACACTGAAGATAAAGATAGCTGGAGATGAGTTGCTGGACAAACGGATGTATGCAATGAATCATGCAAATGATATGCAATGCAATGTAATGGTTTCAAGGAACTCAAGAGTAGGTTGCAAACATTTCGGAAAGGCTGAAAAGAGTTTCATTTTATAATCCGGGATTTTTTTATTGATTTTACAAATGAAAGAACAATTGAGTTTCTTGAAACCGAATGGTTATGCATGAATGGATGCATAAGCACAGGTATACACATATACAGGCAAACAAAGGCCTAGGCTTGAAGATCACGAGCATGGAGCCATGGTCTACCCTTCCCAAGGTATGTACTAGAGGTTTTTTTGTACCTGCCGAACGGGTTCTACAAAGTTCCCAGAGTCTACAATCCATCTTTCGGATATTATTGACTTCCCAAATTACTCAGTTAGTCAATAATATTCTCAAGAGAATCTCGTCCGAGTGTAGTATCGCGTGACAACTATTTGGAAATAGACTCCCGCATGGTCACCGCACTACATTCTAAAAGGCCAAGTGGGGTTAAAGGTACTACGGTCCTCAGTCTCACTGGTTCATGGTCGAAATTAATATCGTTTTCACGAATGGACTCGTTCAAACAACATTAAGTTCAAAAAAACTAAACTGAGCAATGATTTTCTCAATTCAACTTTTCAGGAATCGACTCCGTCAAAGTATCCTTGACCATATCATCTCCTATCATAATTGCACTCAAGTCCGGGTGTAGGACTCCTCACCACTCAAGAACCCCTGCACACAGCAAAACCAGGCACAACAGATATATATGCAGATATAGAGATATATAGGCAAACAAGCAAATAAATAACATAGATATAAACAAGTTAGGGGAAACCCTCAAAAATCCCCAGTGAAGTCGCCATTTCTGTCGCGGTGAGAATCGGATACCATAGCTATTATGTTAACCAGGATCATAACTCTTAATGTTCACCACCGATCTTTATTTTATCAAAAGGAAAGGTTTAAAGAACGAAAAAAACCTAAGAGATCTAAGGTTCGGGGGTTGGTTACGTGTAGGGAAGGTATTAGCATCCTAAACGTCTGTAGTACCCTACAAGAACCTTTTGTTATTATTTATGTTATTTATCGCTCGAAATAAGGAGAAGAAGTTATTTAAAAATTAAAATTAAAATAGGTAATATCTTTAAAAAGAAAATTTAGAACTGAGAACTAAATAAGCAGTATTTTTTTTGAAATTTTTAGGATTAAGAAAAAAAATTAATTTAAAATAATTAATTGAATTAAAGTCAAATACTTAATAAAATTAATCCTTTAATGGATTAATTAGTATTAAATAAAATAATTTAATAAAATTAATCAAAAGTTATTTAATAGTTTTTTTTGAGTTTTTTTTATTTAATAAAATATAAAATTAAAAGAAATTAAATTAATCATAAAAAATTAATAAAGAAAAGGAATGGGCTTAAGAGAAATAACAAATAAGTGGGGTGCATTTAAAAAATGGGATCAAAATGAAAATGAAATTGGTCTCGTCTTAATCAAGATTTAATCGATAAATCGATAATCTTGGATTTTTTACTTTCATCGACCAATAAAGATAAAATAAAAGAGTGGCCTCATACTTATCAAGACTTTTAGTCATTTTGAATAAACCCACTCAGTCATGATTTTTGTAATATCATAGGGCAAAAATAAAGAAAAGTGAAAATAAAGGTGGTTTCGTCTAAATCAAGATTTAACTCGATAAAATCGATAATCTTTTATTTAGCCTTTCATGAACCAACCAAGAGGGAAAAAAATACGGCCTCAACAACATTACTATGCGAAAACGCGGTCATCGCAATCGGATCCGAATTGTACGGATCTAAATATAACAAAAAAAAAGCAACTAAAAAAAAGAGAAATTTAACTTTGATAAAACCTCAACAATATTGCTATCGCGAAAACGCGGTCATCGCAACCAGATCCGAATTGTAAGGATCTAAAATTTTTTTAGAGGTAGAAAACGCCTGAAAAAAATAAATTTTAAAATAAAAGTTTTAAAACAATAATGTTGCTACGCAAAATGCGATCATCGCAGTCGGATCGAACTAAATATAAAGGTCACGCATCATGCACATATATGCAGACAACGTATCGACGTAATTCGATCCGAACAATCTAATAAATAAAAAAATAAAGAATTAAAACAAAAAAAGGCAAATTGCTACCGCATAAGCGGTCATCGCAACCAGATCTGAATTGTACAGATCTGAATTTAAAAAAAAAAAAAAAAAGCAAAAAGACTTTTAAAATGTGTAAAACAGTGTTGCTACCACGGAAATTGGATCATCGCAACCAGATCGAATCAAGATAAATGTCACGCATTATACACGATTATATGTAAATAGCGTATCGATACGATTCAATCCGAAATAATAATAATAATAATAATAGTATATTACAACTTGTTAAAACGTCTTATATATGTACATATCGAAACGAAACTTGCTACAGTAAAGTTTGTTAATATATTTCATGATACAATAATAACAATATAGGCTATATATACGTATATTATAATATATTAGAACTTGTCAATTATAATGATCACAAAAAAACTTGTAACATATTTAGATATATGTATTAGCAATTTCCAGAAACATTATATATGTTAATGGATGTAAATCTAAACGTAAGTTGCGTGCATATACGTCATGTACGTCATTAGCGAAACGTATGCACCATGTATAATGAAACTATTAGAAAACATTAGAAAGAAGAAAAACAAGTATCAAGAAACAATCACCACTGTACCGGTTTATGTACTGTTAATAAAATTTCAATTGGCATACTCTTTAATATAATAAAAGTAAGCGGCGATGCTGAGTTTTTTTTCCGGCCCTTTTCATTTAGCAACACAACAATATATAGGCACAAATTAGGGTCAACTCTTTGATTACCAATAATGTCCCTAATGGATAATTTGAGGCCCAAAATAACATTAAAATTAAATAAAAATTTAAACTAAATGAAATTTAAACAATTCAATTAAAATAAATTTAAAACAGAAATTAAAAATCCTATTTATTTATGAAAAATAATATTAGTTAAATCTAAAAATAAAATAAATATTAAAAATAAAAATTAAAATAAAATGCTTATTCTTAACATTTAGTTAAATATAAGATAAAATAAATATTTAAAATAAAAAATAAAATAAAATAATTCATATTCATTCTAAACGTTTTTTTTAAATAATAAATATTTAAAACGAAATTAAAATAAAGTACTAATTATTCTAATTATTTATTCTTAATAATATTAATTAAAAAGTAAAATCAACGGAATAAACAAAAAATCAGACGCCCGAGTGATCGAAAAAAAATAAATCAAGTACACTAAAAATGATCAGTACGAAATATACGACATGAAAAAGTATCAAAATTTTAGGGTCAAAAATTAGGGTGTGACAATATATAAGAAATTCATTCCCCCAGAGAGGATTAATTCCCAGGAAACCTCTTTTGAATTTCTTCAAACCTTAGAACTGTTCAACAGAGGAAGAATTATTCCCGGTGAAACCTTTCTTGAAATTTTCTTAGGCTTGGACCAACAAGCTTCTTAGAAGTTTCCCTAGCCTCCTCTTAGGCTTAGTACAAGGACCAACAGGCTTCTTAGATGTTTCCCCAGCCTCCTCTTGGTCTTAGTACAAGGACCCAAAGGCTTCCTAAAAGCATAGGAAATAATTTAGTCATCTCTACTAGTTCAATCCTTAGGAGAGTCAAAACCCTAGAATATCCAGTCAGTCAAGAGTTGATCTTCATCTCTTGAACCAATAGCCTCCTGTTGGGCGTCATACAAAGATCTCTTTCCAACCAGAGTCTACCTATTCTTAAGAGACTTGGACAGTCTCAGCCTCCTCTTGGGCTTCATACAAGTAGACTTGAAAAATCTCACCCTCATAGTCTCTTCTTAGACTTAACACAAGGACCCACAGGCTTCCTGAAGGCATAGGATAAATCCTGGTCATTTTACCAATACATCAGCCCCCAGTAGAGTTAAAACTTATAAGGTTTTCAAGCTCACCTTTAAACTTCTCTGACCTCCAACAAGGCTTAACTTTCACCTTGAAAATCCCATCCAGGGTCAATTTACCATCAATAAATCCCCAACAAAATCAGAGCCTCATGGCATCTGGTAATTCAACTCTTCCCTGATTCCCTAGCAAGAGTTAGTTTCCCTTTGGATTCCCCAATACAGTTTAGTTTTTCCCCTGGATTTCAATAAATCCTCAGCAAGAGACAGCCTCCTCTTAGGCTTTATATAATGATTTTCCCAATTAGCCTCAATCTTGGGCTTTGTACAAGACAGATATAACACTCCCTAGAGGATTAATTTTCTTTCAGCTTCAACCTTGGGCATTGAATAAGGCACACACAAAAAAACATCCCTTCAGACGAGACCATGAGTCCTCTCTGTAGGAAGATACCTCTTCTATACATCACATATCAAAACAAACAATCAAAACCTTTTTCCAGATAATTGCTGTAAGTGGCACACTTGTTGATTCAAAATCCAAGCTGGAGTCTTTCCCTTATCCTGGCTAAAACTTCTATTTCATCTAACTCATATAAGTGGCAAGCCTCTGGATTCTACACATCCAAACCAATGTCCCTCTCTTAGCATGAAATATTCATAAAGGAAAAAGTGGCATTGCTCTACACTGAGTTAAAGCATCTTCCTTCATGACATCTCTCTTATAAAGGAAGTTATGACATTGATGGATTCCATAAATCTCAGTTAAAGTAATTTCCCCTTTATAACCAATTTCTCAGCATTTGTGATGAATAGGTGAGATATCTCCCTTTAGAGATGACAAATTCTCTCTCTCAGTCACTCTTTTAGCTTCAATCTTTGGCTTTGAACAAGACACAAATACTCTGCTACCTTCAATCTTGGGCTTTGAACAAGACATCCATATTTTTTCCTCCCATAGAATAGGAGGAACTACGATTGCTCTGATTTCCCGAATCTCTTTACGGGAATATGTAGACATAAGATTGTGAAATCTTAGCGAGCACACAAATAAAAAATCTTACGTCAAACACCTTCCCCAAAACAATAGAAAACCCAAAAATTACAAAAACATTCTCTTAACCCTCCCAAAGGAGAAACATTCCCAATCCATAGCAGATAAACACAAGAAAGCATTTCAAACAGCAGAAATACATGCAAAAGAAGGTTCCTATAGATTACTATAGATACTTTGGGTGTTAATAGTTTCCCTTTGTATAATCAAACCCCGTTGCCCGATCTCTTAGCATTTGTTAAAGAAAACACTTGTGTGCAGGGTTAGTTTAAGATATCTTCCCTTCCTTTTAAGCTTCACAGGATAAATACATAAATCAGAAATTAGCACCAAATGCAGTAGGTGGTCGTGCCGCCAAAAAACCGACGCTACAGAAAAATGGAGACTCTGCTGGGGAGTTTTAGGATTAGATTTCCTGAGAGGTTTAGGCCTTGTTTTGCATTTACTTTTCTTCTATTTTACTTGCTTTCTCATTTTTTATACATCATATGTTGTCATATTACTTTATATATTTGTTTAAATTACTGTTATCTGGGAATGCGATTAATACACATGTGGTGAGTCCGAGAGAACATTAAGATAAGTAGTGGCATATTCAGGAAGGATTATAGGGAGTGAGTCCCGACCAAGCTAACTTAAGAGTCCGCCGAATCAGTGGAGGTACCCTCGTGCAATTATCACTGTTGAACGAGCAAGTCGTGAAAGCATTGTTTTTTCCCCATTGGGTATCCCTGAAGCTGAGGATTAGTAAACATTTAACCATTTGACCATTAGGTAGTGCGGTAACTATCGGGAATAATTGATACGCGATACTACACCCAAAGGAGATTCATATTGGGATATTACAGCTCTCATGAATCAGTCGATTTGCTGTTAATATCCTTAAGAGGGGTCGATGATTTTGGGAACCTTTGTTAGAACCCGTTCTACATGTACAAAAATTGACCTTTAGTACACACCTTGGGGATGGGTAGATCCATGGCTCCATGCTCGTGACGATGAACCCTTAAACCCATCTTTTCAAATGTTTTTGTTTGCTGCATTCATGCATCCATGCATTTAAAAAAAACTCTTTTTAACATGAAAAAATCTTTTTCTAAAAGAACTAAAACAATAATTGCAAATATCAGAAGTTGCGTTATGGATTTCGGTAGAAGAAAAACACACAAATACACCTTCAAGGTTCCAAAACTGGAAGACCTAAGGAAATTGGGAAGGATGATTACTAATCCCGAAGCTTTCAGAGCTAAGCACAGAGGACTGTTGTCTTTTTTGAAGGTCAACATGATAGAAAGAGTCCTGTCTACATTGGTTCAGTTCTACGATCCAGTATACCACTGCTTCGCTTTTCCAGACTATCAGCTCACACCCATATTTGAAGAGTACTCTCACCTGATTGATTTACCTATCACTGATCAAGATCCATTTTCTGGACTGGAAGAAATTCCAAAAGATCGGGCCATTGCAAGAGCAATCTCTTTGGAAGAGTCAGATATCAGAACTTACATGACCACCAAGGGAAGAATCTAGGGTTTACCAGCTAAATTCCTGATGGAGAAAGCCCTGTACTTTGCCAGTATAGGAAATATAACTACTTTCGAGGATGTCTTTGTTCTGCTCATATATGGGTTATTCCTCTTTCCCAACATTGACAACTTTGTCGACACCAATGCTTTTAAGATATTCTTAATTGGGAACCCAGTCCCAACCTTGCTCACAGATGCTTATAATTCTGTACACTTAAGGAATTTGTACATTGGAGGGATGATCACATGTTGTGTACCATTAATCTACAAATGGTTTATTTCCCACTTACCCAAGTCTGCTTCTTTTTGGGATCATAAAAGTGGTTGCGATGGTCGCAGGAGATTATGTCTCTTACCAATTCTGACATAGATTGGTACAATCGGATCTATAAATGAATAAAATCATCGACAAATGTGGAAATTTCCCTAACATACCCCTATTTGGTACTAAGGGAGGAATCAACTACCATCCAATTTTATCTCACCGTCAACTTGGATACCCGATGAAGAATATCCTACATAATATTCATCTAGAGGGTTTTTTCTTCAAGGAAGGAGAGAATGACAGGGAAGTAAAGAAAGAAATAGTGCATGCCCGGCAACATGTTCACAGGATGGGGAGAGAGTCCTTAGGAAGGCCAAATTGTGTCTCTGCAGAGCCTTATCTCCACTGGGTACAAACTAGAGCCATCAAACTGAAGATGCCTTACCCTCGTCAAGAAGTTTTTCCCTTGAAGGAATTTGTCCTTTATTTCATGTCCGATACGGAAAAAATCCAGATCGCTCTTAACAAAGTCCAACGTGAGAAGAACTCTTGGAAGAACATGTACCAGATTATTAACTTGGAGTGCATAAAGATCCGAGAACTTTTGAAGGAAAAGGATGCTCTGATTGAGATATTAGAGCAGCATGCTATAGAAAGTCAGGAGAAACGAAGAAATTTGCTTTCTCCTTTCACTTGGAAAAGGATCATCAACCCGACAACAGTTGAAGGGGCCTGATCAAAGAAAAGAAAAATTCAGGAACAGGCGTCTGAGCTTTCCTCAGAGAAAACTCAGGATCCATAGGCTTATTTTTCCTTCTCGCACTTTGTAAAATACTCTACTTTTTCTTGTAATATACTGCAATCTTTCGAGTTCAATAAAAGCGTTTCCCCCGTTGTATGATATTTGCAACATAATTGCTAAAAGTTCTTTTGAAAAAAAACTAACTAAAAAAAACAAATCATTCTCATTTTTTGCATATCATTCATCATTCTCACATAACACATCTTTGTCATTGAGTCTCACACACGTGTCGCACTCTAGAGTCAAACTGTCTCATTCGTACCATACTTGGGCTAATCGGCAAAAGAAAATGGACGATCTCGAAGACGAGAACAGAGAACTGAGAGAAGAAATCAATGATCTGAATGAGAGTTTGGAGAAACTCCACAACCCCATGGAATCCTTGGCAGCAGCTCAGGATCAACAACCTCAAAGGACTGCAATCTCAGAGATTATGTCTACACCAACGTTTGAGACACCTGGTAGTCATCCTCAGTACAACATGCCTAAATGTTTTCCCTGCGGCATGCCTTTCAATTTAATACCTGAAGGATATATACCTCCGATCACTGAAGACCCGAAAGCTGTAGCAGGAACCTCCAGACCTGAAGGTTACAAACTTTAGGTAAATGAGGATGCAAGGGTTACAACAGAAACTCCTGAAGGTTACAAACTTCATGTCACTGAAGCACCAAGAGTTACCGCCATAATGTCTATACCACAACTGATGGTACACACTATCCCGGAGGAACAGATTCTGCAGGCCACTTCTGGCAGAAATGAAGAAGTATATGAAAGGATGAATGAATTCCAGGAACAGTTATTGGAAATGCAGAAGGAACTACATGCCATTCGTGGACAGGATTTTTTTGGAAAGGACTCCGTTGACCTCTCTTTGGTCCCTAATGTAAAGATACCGCATAAATTCAAGGTGCCTGACTTTGAAAAATACAAAGGCAACTCTTGCCCTCAAAGTCATTTGGTAATGTTCGCTCGAAAAATGTGTACCCAGACAGAAAACCAATAGCTACTAACCTGTAAAGAATAACGATGAAATACTAAAGCTCATCCAAAAAAGCGAGTACAACATTGTGGATTAATTGTTGCAAACTCCTTCTCGAATCTCTATGTTATCTCTCCTGTTCAGTTCAAAAGCTCACAGAGAAGCTCTACAGAAGGTTTTAGAACAAGCCTTTGTAGAACAAGATATAACAGTGGGTCAGTTTGACAACATCATCTCCAACATCACTTCCTGCAACAATTTGGGATTCAGTGATGAAGAACTTCCATAGGAAGGCAAGAATCATAACATGGCACTCAATATCACAGTCAATTGTCAGGACGATGCTCTACCCAGCGTACTGGTAGACACAGGTTCATCCTTAAACGTCATGCCAAGATCAACTTTGGTACGACTATGTTTTCAAGGTACTCCCATGAGAGGAAGTGAGGCCATAGTCAAAGCTTTTGACGGATCTAGGAAAACGGTTATTGGAGAAGTCGACCTTCCTATAACCATTGGTCCCCACACTTTCCAAGTCACTTTCCAGATTATGGACATCCTAGCGGCATACAGTTGTTTATTAGGATGACGTTAGATACATGAAGTCGGGGCAGTCACTTCGACACTTCACCAGAAGCTGAAGTTTATCAAGAATGACAAGTTGGTCACGGTATGTGGAGAACAAGTATTAATTGTTAGTAACCTATCATCATTTTAATACTTAGAACCAGAGGAGTTTGTTGGGACTCAATTTCAAGCACTCTCGGTGAGCAATGAGAATCACCAAGAAAGAGGAACATCGATTTCCTGTACAAAGACGCTCTCCAAGTAATGGGGAGTGATAACATAAAAGGATGGGGACAGATTGTAATTCCTGCTGATAACAAGACGAGAAAAGGCTTTGGTTTTTCTCTAACATGTATCCAGACTACAAAGAAGGATGAAAGCTTTCATCCCATTCAGGATTTCTTCCACAGTGGAGGTTTCCTTCACCCGATATCTCAAGAAGTCCACACCATCGAGGAGAACAACTCTTCTGATACAGGTGAAGAGTGGAAATCCTATTTTAACGATGAAGGTTATATATCTCAGGGAGAAAAGTACATGTCATTTTGCTCTCCAAAGCAAAGTCCCAGATATATACCAAGATCAGACGTCAGAATGATCTACGGAGATTGTGATCGCGAAGGTTGTCGTGCTCCACCCAACTCATTAAAGAAAGACACTCTGATGAACGACAACTTTGACTATAACTTTTATGATCCCCTGGATGATTTGCCTATCTGGAAGCCTTGCATGGAAGACTCGGGGCAAAAGAGTCAGCCAGATAATGCATATCTGCTGAATGATCTTGAAAAGAATATGCCTGTTCTCCCAGAGTCATGGAATCCTTACCCGAAACATTCCAGAAATGTCTAACACCACGTTGATGAATTTGCAAAGATCGCGGGACAATAATTTATTAACTATGCATTTCCTGAGGTTAACGTCATTGAAGAAGATGACTCATCTATTCCCACAGAAACCCGGGATACCTTGGGGCAGCCAAGCGGCAAGTACAACTTTCTAGTAAAATACACTGCTACCGAAAGCTCTCGCATCAGATATGAGGACATACAGCCAACTGGATGGGGAGATCCACTTGAGAGTGAAAATATTATGGACGATGTAACAGAAGAGACCTCCTATGATAACTCTGCTTGGGAAAAAGACTCCAATGATCCCACTCTGCCAGAAATCAGTGTCATTACCGAAGACAAACTAAGAAGGAAAGTACCGAACTTTGTGATCCACAGAGGAGTTTGTCGCCATTAGGTTGCGGTCGATGTCCCGAATGTCTTTCATAAATCGAAGTAATTACCGCATCTTTGTTTTTACCTTTCATTTTGCCCGGGTGAAATGGATGTTTTATAAGGCTTATTTTTCTGTAAATGTCCCTCTTCGCTTCGCCCAAAGCGACAGAGTTTTGTTTTAGAGGGTTGTGTTTCAAGAATCAACAAATCATAAATAAATAAAGTCATTCTAAATTCCTGCATTTATTGCTATTTTCACTTTTTGTTTTTTTCTTCCAGAAAATGGTAATCCTAAAAAACAACCTAAAATAAAAACAAGCGTTTTCAAAAAAATACACTGCACACACTTTTGCATTCTCTCTGCCTTTTCTAAAAAGGAACCATCACGTCGGCCAGATTACTTGTTTTAAACCCCATTGAAACATACGATCCAAAGCCTTCTCCCAACTTTGAATTCCCGATATTTAAAGTTGAAGAAGAAGAGGATGAAGAAATTCCAGAAGAGATCACCTGACTACTGAGACAAGAGGAAAGGTCCATTGAACCTTTCAAAGAGCCGTTGGAAATGATTAATTTGGGTTCAGAAGAAGAAAGGAAAGAAGTTAAAATTGGAGCACTGCTCAGTCCAACCGTCAGAGAAGGCTTGATAAAACTTCTCAAAGAATTTCCATATGTGTTTGCTTGGTCCTATCAAGACATGACAGGGTTGGATACCAGCATCGATGAACATCACTTACCACTAAAAATAGAATGTCCTCCGGTAAAACAAAGACTGAGAATCACTCATCCAGATATGGCCATCAAAATTAAGGAGGAAGTGCAAAAGCAGATCGATGCAGGTTTCCTTGCCACCTCAGAATATCCTCAATGGCTAGCCAACATAGTGCCAGTTCCAAAGAAGGATGGGAAAGTCAGAATGTGTGTAGATTACAGGGGTTTAAACAAAGCAAGTCCAAAGGATGATTTTCCCCTACCGCACATTGACATGCTGGTTGACAACACAACAAAATTCAAAGTTTTCTCCTTTGTGGATGGATTCTCGGGCTATAATCAATCAGAATGGCGCCAGAAGATATAGAGAAAACTTCATTCATCACCCCATGGGGCAACTTTTGTTACAAAGTAATGTCGTTCAGTTTAAAGAACGCAGGGGCAACTTATCAAAGGGCTATGACAACTCTATTTCACGACATGATGCACAAAGAAATTGAAGTGTACGTCGATGACATGATTGCAAAATCTAAAACAGAAGAAGAACATATGGAACATCTATCAAAGTTATTCGAGCGTCTGAGAAAATACAAACTTCGTCTGAATCCCAATAAATGTACATTCGGTGTTCGTTCAGGAAAGCTCTTGGGATTTATCGTCAGCTAAAAAGGAATTGAGGTTGATCCCGACAAAGTTAAGGCCATTCAAGAAATTCCTTCACCAAAGACTGAAAAAAACAAGTAAGAGGGTTTTTGGGACGTCTCAATTACATCTCAAGATTCATATCCCTCATGATCGCGACATGCGCGCCAATCTTCAAACTACTCAGAAAAGATCGAAGTTGTATATGGACAGAAGACTGCCAAAAGGCTTTCGACAGCATCAAAGAATATCTATTGAATCCACCGATTCTATCTCCTCCAGTGGAAGGAAGACCACTTATCATCTACTTAACAGTCTTGGAAGACTCCATGGGTTGTTTACTTGGCCAACAAGACGAGACAAAAACAAAAGAGTCTCCCATTTACTACTTAAGCAAGAAATTCACGGACTGTGAAACTCGATACACTATGCCCGAGAAAACTTGTTGCGCTCTGGCTTGAGCAGCCAGACGTCTTCGCCAGTACATGATTTGTCACACTACTTGGTTAATCTCTGAAATGGATCCGATCAAGTACGTCTTTGAAAAGCCATCTTTAACAGGAAGGATTGTCCGTTGGCAGATGTTGTTATTAGAATACGACATCGAGTACCATGCTCAAAAAGCCATCAAAGGAAGTATTTTAGCCAATCATTTGGCTCATCAATTGATTGACGATCAAGAATTAGTCAAATTTGACTTCCCAAATGAAGATGTGATGTACTTAAAAATGAAAGATCGCATGAATAGCTACCGTGCGAAGGGCCAGAGCTAGGATCCCTATGGGGCCTAATATTCAATGGAGCTATCAGCGCTTATGAAAATGGAGTTAGAGCAATCATCGTAACACCTCAGGGTACCCATATTCCTTTCACCGCCAGATTGACATTCAAATGCACAAACAATGAGGCCAAATACGAAGCTTTTATCATGGGTCTGAAAGAAGCTATTGATATAAGGATAAAGAACTTGGATGTGTATGGACACTCAACCCTGGTTATAAATCAGATCAAAGGAGAGTGGAATACATATTAACCAGGATTGATTCCTTACAAAGACTACGTAAGAAGGTTATTACCCTTCTTCAACAAGATTGATTTTCATCACATCCCTCGTGAAGAAAACTACATGTCTGATGCACTAACTACCTTATCCTCCATGATTAGTGTGAGTCGATGGAATGACATACCCAAAATTGACATAACGCACCTTGATAGGCCTGCTTACATATTTGTGATTGAAGCAGTCATAGATGATAAACCATGGTATCAAGATATCAAATGCTTCCTTCAAAGACAAGAATACCCGCCTGGGCATCGAGAAAAGACATGAAGACTCTCAAAAGACTAGGTGGCAACTTCTTCCTAAACAATGATACACTCTATAAAAGAAACTTTGACATGATTTTGCTCAGATGCGTAGACTGACATGAAGCAAACATGTTAATGAAAGAGATTCACGAAGGATCCTTTGGCACTCATGCTAATGGACACACAATGGCAATAAAAATTATGAGAGCAGGATATTATTGGCTGAAAATGGAATCTGATTGCTACAAGTACATGAGGAAATGTCACAAGTGTCAGATATACACCGATAAAATTCATGTACCACTAATGCATCTCAAAGTTCTTTCTTCTCCATGGCCTTTTTCTATGTAGGGAATCGACATGATTGGCATGGTTGAACCCAAAGCCTCAAACGGACATCGGTTCATCCTAGTAGTCATTAACTACTTCACCAAGTGGGTCGAAGCGGTATCATACACCAATGTGACCCAACAAGTGGTGGTCCGATTTATCAAGAATAATCTCTTCTGCCGTTATGGTGTTCCAAGCCAAATCATTACGGATAATGGATCGAACCTGAACAATAAAATGATGAAAGAATTGTGTGCTGAGTTCAAAATCAAACACCATAACTCGTCTCCATACCGGCCTATAATGAATGGAGCGGTAGAAGCAGCTAACAAAAATATCAAGAAAATCATTCAGAAGATGGTTATAACCTACAAAGATTGGTATGAGATGCTACCCTTTGCTCTTCACGGTTATCGCACATTTGTCTGAACTTCAACAGGGGCAACCCCTTTCTCTCTAGTATATGACATAGAAGCAATACTCCCCATATAAGTAGAGATCTTGTCAATAAGAATCTTGATGGAAGCCAAGCTAACTTAATCTGAATAGTGTCAGAGCAGATACGATGAACTGAACTAATCGAAGAGAAGAGAATGACGGCTTTATGCCATGGTCAGTTATATCAGCAAAGAATGAAGAAGGCGTTTGATAAAAAGGTCTGACCCCGTGTCTTCAGAGAAGGAGACCTCGTGCTCAAGAAGATACAATCATTTCTCACTGATTCCAGGGGCAAATGGACTCCGAATTACGATGGCCCATATGTTGTAAAGAAAGCCTTCTCAGGCAGTGCCTTGAAACTCGCAACCATGGATGGAGAGGAGTTTACCTACCCTACAAATGTTGATGTAGTCAAGAAATACTTCGCCTAAATAATAAGAAGAAAAAAAAAAGAAAAAAGCGTCCTGTTGGATTGAAAACCCGAAAGGGCGTTCCAGTAAAAAATTAGAGACATAAACAATGACCATCCCGATGGATTGAAAACCTGAAAAGGCAATCCAGGCAAAAATTAGGGATTATGGCAAGTAACTGCATCAGACAATATTGGCTCCTTAAAGGCAACGTCATCAGTTAAGAAATTCTCAATCAAGGTAATCTTCGACAGAACCTCAAAAATACTCAGAATTCGAAGTTGGTGGAAAGATAACGGTCGTTATGTTTCAATGTAGCTCATTTTCCTTTAAATTACCATTTTCTAAACTTTGTAATGCTCTATGGGATCATGCGTTTGGCTGATTACCATTCTATCAATAAACATTTGAGACCTTGTGCCTTTTGTTTGCAATTCTCATTCAATCTGCTTTGCGAAATGACATGTTTATTTGATTAACATTCTTGAAACAAAGAATGAATTTACTTTTGCTTTCAAATTTACTTCTGCTTTTAAAATAAATATGGCAATTTCCTTTTGATTAATGAGCACAAAAGGGAATATCGACGGCTTCTCCGAAAATGATCAAACTTCAAAATGCAGAATCAAAATACTCCTTATGATCAACACACCCTGAATAAAGGATCAATTGTTTCAGATGGAATGTCTCATCTGTCGTCCCCGGTAGAGTTTTTACCTCTGAGACCAATGATTGGTTTTTCACCCCAGTAGAATCTACCCTTGAAAAACAAGAATGGTATCTATCCCTAGCAAGTTTGTGCCTCTGAAAACCAGAACAAACGCAGGAATCCCCGTGCCCAAACAAAAGTACAACCTTCAAAATCTCTAGTGATACCCCATCTCCCAAAGTGGCCGAGTATCCAGTTGTGTTCATCACTAGTCCGTAATGTCTGTCTTGTCATCATTCTATACATACATCATGCATAATTAATTCATATTCATATTCATATTGCTTTACTATCGCTTTGGTCATACTCATCCCTAATTGATAAATGTCCTCTCTCTGATAGAGTTGTCAGTCTTCCTTACCATGTCAGATAGGACAAAATCCCAGTTAAGTTCTTTCCCCGTCAGGAAATGTATCGTCTAAACAATCTCTCTCTAGTGTATTCTTAGATTGAAATCGGTCTTCGACCACTTTTATAACTTAAACCTCTGAAAGACAAGAAGTCGTTTGGTTATACACCTTTGGAACTTCACTCTTCACCAATGAAGATGATATTTTGCTTTCTCGGATTAAAGAAAATCCCCAGAGAAAGCTTCTCAACAAAAGACTCTTGGAAATACGGCAGTTTCTCCAAAAAAAAAATTTTGCTTTCAATGGAGTCATCAATAACTCAAAATTGGATTACATCACATGGCATCTCTCAAAAAAGAGGAAGTATGATGTAATTTCCCCCCATCAAATGGCATCTCCTACAAGAGGAGTTTGTACACCTCTATAATTCAGACAAATGGTCCCCACCAACAAGTTTGACATTAAAACTTTACTCATCCTATGGCATCCCTCCGATGAAATTTCAAAGAGAAGTATGATAAAACACGTTTTTTTCCATCAAATGGCATCTCCCCAACGAGAAGTTTGGTGAAAACCATTGCAGATGTCATTCCTTGTCAAAAGACGAACTTGACAAGAAGAAACTGAGACCAATTTCGTGGCCGAAGACGAGGATCGAGGGGAAGTTTATTTCAAAAGAAATAGAGATCAGTTTTGTGGCTGAAGACCAGGATCGAGGGGAAGTTTTATTTCAAAAGAAACTAAGACTAGTTCTATGGCTGAAGACCGGGATCGAGGGGAAGTTTTACCCTTTTCTAAGTAGCATTGCTTAGCAAAAGAAGATGGATGAGAAAATAACTTCTATTCACAACCACAGTCAAAATTTTGGGTATTCCGATAATTAATCCTCTTTTACCTTGAATGTCCGAACGTCTTCCCCATTCACACCTTCAAGCCCAAGAAGATTAAATAGGGGCATCTGCCATACCCTAAATTTTGACCACAAGACCTAAACACCTCAAGAATTATTTTGAAGACCTCAAATATCTTATATTGATCCTCTTACAAGTTTAAATTGACACAAAGAACTTGGTTCATGAGCAATATAAAGATTCAAATTCATCTGGACCACAAACTAGGGTTTCTGAGAAAAAGTCAACCATACCTTTGACTTTTGACCAAGACATGATCTCAAACCTTAGGAAATGATTCAAGACACTCTAAAACACCTATGGAATCCATCCATTAGGTTTGATTTAGCCCAAGGACTTGATTTCGAAGAGGATCACAAAGTTTGAAATTAATCAGATAAAAAGTCAACTGTGCCCAAAACCAAGTTTAACTTTTGAGATTTTTTGACAAACATGGCTTATTTAAGACAAAAAAATGTTAACTCATGGTTTGGATTATCATCCATCAAGAAAAATCAAGAAAAGTGAGGTTACTTGCAAAAGGGGTAATATTAAGAAACTTAAAATTTCACTAAGTTATGGAAAAAGGATGATTTTTACCCAACTTTGCAAGACCATAACTTGTGATCTAAGCAACTATTTTCTTCCATCCAAAGCTTAAATGAAAGCTCTCATTACATACTACAAAAGTGTCCTCTTAACCCATAGTCAAAAGATGCATGGATTATGAGTTATTAAGCCATGAAGATAGGTTTTCATGGGATTTTCACTTTAACACTTAGTGAAATTTTGGGACAGAATCTGTTTGCATTTTTTCCAACTTTGCGGCCATTTTACTCCATGACCACATTGATCCAAGGCCAAAGTTAAACATCAAATTTGAAGTATGAAGTGCAAGCTTTCCAAAGAGTACAAGAATATCATCAAACTCCATTTGAGCAAAGATATATGGAGGGATCAACATGCCTTGCTGCAAACTGTTTACAAGACAATTTTGGTTATTTCTTGCTAACCACGATTCTTTTTGTCAAGTGTAATGATCAATACCACTCACATTAAATGCATAACAGATGAATCACTACAAACCTGCAAAGTTAGACCAAGGAGTCAAGGATATCTCAAGTGGAATGATGGGTTTTGTCACCTTATGCCTTGAATTCAAAATGGCATTTATGTGCAATAGTGCACATTCAACAAAAGGACTCTTTTCAGTCAAGATGCTCACATAAACAACAATAAAAGCATCTGAGGAATGTGGATTGAGTCAAAAGATGAGCTAGCCATGTGGAGGGCTATGGTACCTTATGTGAGGGGCAATGATGCATCTTGCCAAAACTTTTGAATCAAAGCCAATCTTTAAGATATCATTATTCAGCCAAGACAAACCCATTCTACTATAAATAGAGGTCATTTGTGACTGATCAAAACACACCAAAACAACCACAACGCTTGTTTTCTCACAAATCCTCTTTCTTGCAAAATTCAAAGTTCTCAAAGAGTGAAAACTTGGAATTCTCAAACCAGTCCAATTCCACTCAAACCAAGCATTCAAACACTTCACATAAGCATCATAGAAGTGATCCATAACCTCAAAACACTTCAGTAGCATGAGAATCACCAAGTCACTATCCTTTTGCTTAAATTTTCCTCAAAGCTGCAGATAGGGTCGAGCTAAGTGATCCATAGGTTTTCAATCTATTCTAATCATTGGAACACCATCCTTTCGGGTCAAGGAAGTTGTCCAGATCATCATCTTGCATCTGTAACACCTACATTATAAAATTCGATTCTCACTTGCAAGGTAAGCTTCCTCAAATCTGAACTTTATGATCCATGCATTATAAATGTGTTTTCAAGTTATCAACATGTTTCTGCACTTATGCAGAGTGTTTCCCCTCAATTAATTACTTTGTATCTATCGTGTATGGAGTTTCATAGTGTTCTTACAAAAATTAGGGTTCATCTGTTCTTCATATGATTTCTCACTCTACACTTAAAAGAAATGCAATTAATCGGGACCATTTTAATCCTTGTTAAAAAACGAGCAACTTTCATGTTTACAAAAGTCAATTTTATTACATATTCAGTGAGATAGAGGAGTTTTTGCAAATCTGAAAAGAAGAAGATGGCCTTGGCGCCATTTTTCAAATTTTTATTTTTAAATATTTTTAATATTTTTCAATTAATTTCAAAAATTCATATCTATCTCATTTTTAATCTTTTTCAAATGTTTTTTTAAACATAAATCATTTATACATTTTAATATTTAATTCCACACAAAAAAATATTAGATATATTTATGAATTTTTCAAAGAATTTCTTTTTAATTGTTTTAAACATTTTTAAATAAATTCTTCCTCTTGATTTTTCAAAACTAATTGAATTTCAAATCATCTTGTGAATAAAAACATCTATTTTCAAATATTTTTCAAAGTTCACAACATGTTTTTAAATATATTTGATATTTTATATCATTTTTTATTTAATTTTTCTTTGAAAAAATGTATTTTAATTAAAATTAGGGTTTTTCCTTGATTTTAAATTTTCAAACTTCATTTGAAACACATTTTGGGCCTCTAATAGAGTGTAAGACCCAACCTCTTTTGTAAATAAATAATTCCCGGGCCTCTGTCATAGTATAAGTCCCGGTGCGATTTTCAAAATAACGACGCGTTCATTATTTTTCATCTGAAGAACTAGATCATAAAAATGATCCCAAAATAGAGTCTTCTCAGCGGAAACAACGACATCAAAATCTAAAACAAGTAAGGATATCAAACTGCCTTATCCTTACCTTTTACGGAACTTGAAGCACCTCAAATATAATCAACAACATAGGGTGAGATAATAATCCCAGTGGGTTCCCTATCTTATGGATTCTCTCAACTTTACAAGGTTCTAATAAATCCTAACTCAAGCCCAAAGGGGAAGGGATATGGCTTTGTGCTCACAAAAAACACTATATGGGAACATGTTGCTTGAGTCCAACAACTCAAACTATCACCAGTCAGAAACTATACCAAGGTATCCCCTTTTTCTGTCCTCTCCTACGTCTAGGACTTTCGGCCGGGTCATGGATCCTTGTAATTTACTTTGACATACGAAATGGATTCGAATTCAAGGTGTTTTACACATGAATTGACGCTTCCCATGGGTCCACCCCCACCACAAGCCTTTACCCGTAGGTTCCCTTCGTACTACACACGGGAATCAAACATGTCAAAGTAATAGTGCGTACATTCCGGAGAAGCGCTCTACATAAGCCTCAACTTTAGGAACCACTCATCGCAAGGGATTGTTTCCGACTACATGATCACAACACAACATGATTGTATTTAACAATCGCATGGCGACACATTCACCTTATTCTCAAAGTAACACAGAACCAACACATGTTCCATATAGTGCCTCACCTCTCCACTAGACAATCACTTATCAAGGATGCACACCTAGGCATCGAATATACAAGTATCGTCATCTAGTTATCGTTCATACCCTAGTTACATTCCGTTCTATTTTTTATAAGGGTTATTCCTCATTTTCCTTTAGTATTTTACATTAGGTTTTCATCTTCATGACTAAACAAACATCCATAATAAACATGCATAATACTCATAAGATTCATGTAAACAATCCATGGTAACAATAAACGTACATGTGAAACAACTAAGCAAGCATTAAAACAAAACATGGAAAACCCTGTCACGTTCACAATGCGAAGTCCAAGCGAGTTCCTTCGCTTTGGGTTTGATGTACAAACTCTGAGTGAAGCTGAAAATGAAGATGGAAGTAGCGAAAGCTTTGGTTTATTGTTGTGTGAACTCTAAGCGAATACTCTCTTTATGCTCGCTCGCGCTTCGCAATGTGAACATAACAGGTTATCATGTTCGCTTGCAATTTGCTCAGCAAAACAGGCTAGTTCCAAAGGGGTTTCCAACCCCATTCTTACCCAACCTCAATCCATCATCAATTTTGACTTATTCACTCATGAAATAATTTTTTTAACCATAAACACACAACAATAACATGAATATAACATGAAATATGTATTTCTCATGGAAAAGAAACAAAATATCATAACCTAACTTTTCTCATTCTATCCAAATACTCTAACCTTGAGTTTCTACCTAGAACCCACCTCTAAAAGATGATGAAGAAGTTGTTGATGATGAATATGAGATGATTTAATGATGAATGGTGATGATTCCTCTTTTACTAAAGTTTATTCTTCTTTCTTTCTACTTTCTCTTCTTCCTCCATTTCTTTTCTTTCTTTTCCTTTCTTATTTCCTTTTTTCCCTTCTCTCTACTACTTATTCCACAAACTTGGAAAGGGAAGTGGAAAATAAAGAAAATGATATTTATAAATATCTCAATAGAAGTTAGTAAGACCAACTTGGTTAAAAGTCCAAATAAAAGAGTATCCAAAATTCTCTAATGCACCAATTAATAAAACCTCAGAGTAAGATAATGTTAATTAAGTCAACTCTGAGTTCATCAGTTACTTCAATCATCCCAACAAATAATTCTCAGAGCACACTAGAACCCAGCTGATCTCAACTAATATTATTTAGAGCATTTTATTAAATAAGGGGTATTGCAATCAACACCAACATCAATAAACATATAATATAAATCTGTTTATACAACAACAACAATATTAAACCTCCAGGGTTTAGGGTCTCAATAACCAGTCTCAAAAACAACAAACACATTTTCAATAGACTTATAACATAAATTTGTTTAAACATCAATAACAAGATAAAACCTCTAGGGTTTTGGATCTCAACAACAACAATAACAACAACAAGAATACGAGTAATGATGTTTTAAGTACAAGATCTCTGAAGAATAAGTGAAAGAAAATGATTTATATCTCTTAAGAAGAAACAAGAACACTAAACACATATCATCTTCGTATTGCAGATGATATGTGTTTATGCCTCTCGTTTTATAGGGCTCTCTTGTTAAGAGCTCTTCGTCAAGTGAAACTGAATGCTACAAGAAAAAGCTATATATATATATATATATATATATATATGTGTGTGTGTGTGTGTGTGTGTGTGTGTGTGTGTGTGTGTGTGTGTATATATATATATATATATATATATATATATATATATATATATATATATATATATATATATATATATATATATATATATAACATTTCAAAATTGTAAAAAAAACTCAAAATGTAAAAACCTATAGCATTTTTATTTTTGAATGCCAAGGTATACCACCAACAACACGAAAAAAATAAAACATGAACACGATATCAACTATCTACCTATTAATGAAAGATACCACTAAACACTCTTAATTACCCTTTTGATAAAAATTTCATTTACACTAATTGATACCTTTTTATGTAATTTACTAAGTAATAATTCATCACCCAATTAGAACAACCCATATTGCCAAATGTCACGCACCCATTGTCAGATTTTCATTTCAATTTCAAAATCCTCTTCCATCTTCCCACATTTTTCCCTCTGTCCCATTTTCTTTCATCTCTCTATCAACCCTTCAATACCCTACATCGCTGCTGCCGCCCCCACCCCTCACCCTCGTCTTCGTTGAACTCGGATGCTGGGTATATGAAGATTCACAAAAGTACTGTTGTGTGAGAACATGTATTATGGCTCTGAGCAGTTTAGACGAAGCACACCACAGATCTATAGAAGACACCAAAAACACAGATGATACGATGGATAAGGAAAGTAGATCTTATGACGGCTAGGGTTTTGTATTCAAGGTGAGTCTTTGTATCCTTTGTATTTATAATTTTAAGGGTTTCGACTTGGATTTGTTATTTCTCTGTGGTGTTTTCGGTGTCCCCGAGGCCAGTTCAACTATTTATGCCAATGTATCATAGGAGAAAGCCAAAGAGTTATATCAGATTTGAAGAGCATAGCACAATTATATAATGAATATGTTGTCCCCTTTAAGCTCTGGGAGGTACTTCTTTCTCTTTCTGGCTGTGTGTGTAGATTTGTGCAACTTCAGATATTTCTTATCTGGTTGCTGACATTGTTTGATTATTATTAAACAATTATTAGGTGTACTTCAGAGTCTATTGAGCTTTAGCATTTAGAATTATTCTCATATATTTACTTCCGTGTATAATTTAGTTGATGTAAATATTCTGTAACTAATGCTTTTGATTTCACTTTGGTAGTGTGTTAGAAATGAACTGTTCACTTTGGTAGTCAATTAGAAATGAACTGAAATTCTAACATGATTCCTGAACTTCAGGTGAGTATAAGTGGATATGCAACATCAGGTGGTGGTAGAGGCATTGAGAGAGTGGATGTGTCTCTTGATGGAGGGAAAACTTGGATGTCCGTTCAACAAAAGCTTCTGAGGATCATTCTGTTGGTCATAGAAAAAGGTTGTCATTCTGTTTAGTTATTTTGTTGACATTTGTTTTGAAGTTTCGTTCAATTTGGGCTCTGAAGCACAAAACTAAAAGATTCCCAGCATGTGTTGTTGTATCTCTGATTGAATGTATTTTAATTAAATTAACCATCTATTTGATTTCACTTCAGGATTCTGATCTAGATTTGCCCCCTGAATTAGCTGCAGCCACTGGTTTCCAGGAATGATGATGTTAGGATTGGAGTTTTTGCATAACCAAACGTTTTTTCATGAAAAGGTTCATAAATTGTGCGGCATAAGTATTTAAGAAGGTGTAGGATAAAATATTTTTCGCCTAAATTGTCACCTCTTCATTTTGAAATCTTTTGAAACATATCTATTTATGCATTGTTTTGCAGCTTTCTGTTAAACATGATTCGAACTCCAAATTGAAAGAATCGGATAATATTGTTGAGGAAGAAGTATTGACAAGTCCTTCTTTAGGATTAACCGTTGATGAACCGAACAGGGATTATCATTTTAGGCCTTCAGCTCCTGCGGACTATGTCAAAAAGGAACTACACCAATTCGATGGTTTTAACTGCGATGAAACTCAACTTCCATTTACCACTGTTGAAGGTTCGTCAGGTGATTTTTCCTGAAATGCAGTCAAATTTTGCATCCGCCGGCGCTGTATCAGGTCGTATAAGTTACTAAGGGTCCATACCTTATGCATATTCAATGCTCCGTCGTGGCTACAGACAATGAACCATTTAAGGTAACATTTCAGTTATTATTATACCTTATGAATTGTTAAGATTCTCAGTTTTTTTCATTGATTAGATAGAATCTTCTAATTACTTTTGGTTTTTACATTTCCATAATGGAGTTTAAAATGAAAAAATTTACCTAGAAGATTGTTGATATGAAGAAAGAAAAATGGTTATGAGTCTCAAGGTGGTCCAATAATTCTATCACAGGTAAATTTAAAGATACTACTAGATTTTTACTTAATTTAAACTTGCTTTTTATAGTTTCTTGAAGGTTTTATTTATTGACTAGAACTTGTGGTTTTGTATAGTTTAAAAATGAATATGAACCTATGGAATATGTAAATGGGTGCTCCTGGTAAATCCTACACAAAATGGACAACAAATATGGCTAAAGGACTCGGTACTAGAGATCCGTGGATAATGTTCAAGCAAGATGATGCTTCTGAACAAACAGCCTCAACTGATTATAGTTCCTTCACCATGACTGGTTTATTGGAGCAGTTAAATACAATAAGAGATTTAACCGATTACTTGTGGTACTCCGCAAAGTGAGTAATAAAGAACTCATAAGTTTTTAAACCATAACTCTTAACATTCATTTTGGTTTTTCCATGTCTTATTGTTCGCTTTTTTTTTTCAGTGTTGTAATTGATCCCAATGAAGGTGTTTTGAAGAATGGAAATGATCATGTTTTTACGGTGTTATCTGTTGAGCATGCTATGCAGGTTTTCGTCAATGGTCACTTGTCAGGTGAGGAGCACAATATGCATTACAAATTTCATTAACACTAAATTCAATGACGAGACCAATAACTTAATTAAGCGCTTATCTGCTGAGCTTGTGTATTCATCAGTTCTGTCATGCTTTAACCTGATAGCAGACTGTAATACCCCAAAATTTGCTCTCTCTCTTGTCATCATAGCATAGCATTATCATCTATCATATCATATCCATCTCATTAGCATTGCATTGCATCTTTAGCATAGAAAAATGAAGCATAGCATCCCTCTTACCATCAAGGCATGTGATCAGGTGAAAGGTGGGCAATCAAGGAATCATTCAAGGCACAAAAGGTCAAACAAGTTGCCTCAAGGCAAGCCAAGAGGTCTTTCATGTCTCATACTATCTCAATTGATCATCCAAAACCTCAAGAAAGGGAGATTCAATGGGAGATTGAAGCACTACATCCTACACTATGCAAGAAGTCCAAAAAACTGAAGAAAAACCCTCAAAAGAGATAGCTTATTGGTTCAAAGTCACCCTCAAGTGGCATATCTCATCATCCTTTAAGAGGATACACAACATACTCAGAGGAATTTGGATATGGAAGATGTGCAATTTCCTCCTAACCAGAAGGGGCCAAAACTAGGGTTTCCAATTAAATCAGGTCATCTTTGTTTTTTTTGGACAAAAGTTGATGTCATGGTATTCTACATGTCCTTAAGTGTATGTGTGTGGAAAATTGCCTCTCAATTGGTTTTAGAAGTGGTTCAATTGGAAGAAAGATAAAAAATCAAGAAAATTGGGGCTAAGTCAAATAATCAGAGGAAAAAGTCAACTCTTGACTTTTTGAGGCCAAATTCATGAAATTCATGTTATATGTGACCAATGTACAAAATTTGATCAAGAAACTCCAAAAGGATCATGAAAAATCAAGCTTTCAAAAGTTGCCATTTTTGGAAGAAGTAGGGTTTCCAAAAATAGTAATTTTGGGCCATTTTGCACCAGACTTTGAACCAAGGCCATTCAAAATTGAAGCATCAAATGAAAATTCCACTCGGCCACAACAAAAGATCTTGTTTTAAGCTTCAAATTCATGTGTAGAACATTTCCATTGGATAAGAATTGAGAGAGTTATGGATGATCAAAGTTGAGGAAAACTTGGGCAAAATGCAAGTCAGCTTGGGCAAGTCTTAGGTCACACGCCATCATTTCTACAAACATGTGGTGGGCCAAATGTTTTGATCAATTACTCATGGTTAGAGGCCTCAAATGAAAAATCTTTCAACATGAAAGTTGTTCCTCTATGTGAGATCTTCAAAAGTGGTGTTCATGATTTGTTCATCTGATCAAAGGTTAAGAAGTTATGATGGGTCCAAGTAGGTATGACCACACTGAAATTCCATGCCATGCTTACCTTGCCAGCCAACCTCATTGCCACGCCCTTATATCAGTTCCAAATATGGATGTTCCAAGTCACTTTTCACCAATTTCCAAGCTTGTATTCAATCCAATTTTCACATTAAACTTGTAGCATTACATCTCTTCTTTCCAATGACCCCAAAAACTCATCAAACCACCCATTGATTAGGGAGAGTTTCATCCACAAATCACCATATGTTCCACTGATGCATTGATGGCTTTGATACATAATTTGGTTCAGACATCCATTAAATGATTCATGTATGTTATTCCCTTATTTGAACACACCATTACCATCACATACACTGCCATAGCACGTGCCATACATGAGAAGGGAAAGAGCAAACTTGCTAAACAAGTTTATGCTACAACAACCTTGCCATTTCAGTTCACTCTCACCTCCACCATAGCTCACCATGAACCATCTACACCATACCATTGCTCTCCCTAACTAACTTGACTCAGTTAGTTAGGGATGACTCACCTAAACCACCATGACTCAGTTAACTCACTCATGGTAACCAGGGTTAAACTCACACTATAAATCAAAGCTTCACTCACATTTCAACGGCTAACTTCATTTTCTCATTTTCACTTCAAAACTCTCTCTACTTTCTCTCTGATTCTCTCACCTTTTTCACCAACTCTCTCAAAACTTGTCCTCTAAGTGCACAAGATTTTCACCTACTTCATCTACATCATCATCAATGGCGCATGATTGAAAGAGAATTCACACGATTTCTGAAAGTGTATGTCAGCAAGTTTTGAATCACAATCCACACGATTTCATCTACTTCCAGCAGCATTTATTTTGCTTGATTTGAAGCTCCAAGGTTGAAGAACAAGTGCTTTCTCTGGTTTTCTCAAGAATCTCCAAGAGCTGCAAGTTCAGGTTCTAAAATTCTCAAGCACTCCTCTCATGTTTTATGGTTTATTTTGTTGTTTTTATCATGATATGAGCTCACTAGGAGCATTTTCTACTCCGGCTAATTGATAGGCCTTGTAGAGGCTTAGATCCAAAAGTTAGGGCATATCTTTGTCTCCTCTGTTCTCTATGTGTGTGCATGTTATGTGAAATATAACTGTGAATTCATGATGTGCTTAACATGAGCTTCATTTTGATATGCGCATTGTGAATTTTTGCGAACATGTGAGATTTGCAGGTGGTGGTTCACGCCGGAAAAGGTGACCGGAGGTCCCTCTCCGGCCGGTAGCTTTAACTGCTAGGGTTTTTTTTTCAGTTTGAATATAGGCCATTGGATTTGTGAATCGTGCGGATAAGATTGTGCCAACACATAAAAAATGTCACATGCCTTGCACATGTTTTATTTTTAATTAGAGTGACATGCGTGTGGTGCAGTGCATGGAAGTGAATGTGTTCTTTCACGCGTGTGTGTTGGATGTGCTTACTTTGACTATTGTGTTGGCTGGACTTGATCCAATGGTGATCATTGCTTGACTTTTATTTTGACTGAGAGTGCATGATTGTTGGTGTGGATTGCGTGTAAGTGGACTGGACTAAATTGCTATTTGCACCATGCGTTTCAAAGCCCAAGTAATTTTGAACTGATGGATTACTATGCATGCACCTCCTCTCTTATTTCAATTTCATTTCATTTTTTTTATTTACACGCTTCATTCTTAATTTTTAAAAATACAAAACAACATCATAAAATTCTAAAAAAATTCATGAGTGTTATCAAGACATTTAGGAAATTTTGGATATTTTTATTTCATGATTTTATGACATTTTTACCGATGTTTCATAATTTTCTTTGAATTTTCATTTGTATGCATTCCAAATGTGATATGTGAATTTGTAGAATTTTTTTCTTGCTCATTACAAACTGTTTTGACCTGATTCTTTTTGCATTGATTCCCTAATACATTGAAGCATGTTAGATGATTTTTGTTTAATTTTTTAGGTCATTTTATGACATGTTTTGATGCTTTTCTTTACACCACTTTGCATGATGTTTCAACTTGACCTAATTGCATTGTTTGAAGTCATTTTGCTTTACATTTTGACATACTATCTTGATGTATGATTTACTTCTGACTTAGGCATTCTAATACCATGCTTGCATAATTTTCATAAGTCCATTTGGTATTTGTTTGATGCATAACATTTGAAGCATAATCCATGTTATAACATCCTAACTTTAGTGCATGTTTGCATGAATTCTTTTGTGCATATTTGTATGAGCATTTGCATATTTTATTAACTATTCATGTGATATTATAGGTCTTTGGTACACATTATAGGTCATCATTACATGTTCATTTCAACTTGAACTTTGTGCATCCTTAACATGTATTGTTTGCACTTTCTTTTTGAATTTCCACTTCACTTCTTCTTCTACCACTTCTTGAATGTCTTGAATGTTGATTCTTGAATACCTTGAGATGTTTATAAACCAAATTCCATTTAGTTTCAATTCTGATTTTTGGATTGCATGTTCCATTTATGCATGTTCTTTTCATTTCTTTTCATCTTTCATCTATCCTTCCTTATGAAAACATGTTTGAATGCTATGGATATTGATTGTTGCTTATTCATTTGAACTTGTATGATGATATTCACTTGTTATCAATATGATTCACATTCTGGTAATGATATTAAGATTTGATTCTTCATCTTATTCTTTTGGACTTTAATGTGTATTAAGTACTTTTTACTTCCTATACATGTTTCCATGTTTACTAACCATGTAGGGGCTTTGGTAAGTTGAAATTGAGTGTGGATAAGGAATCCATATTCAAACTTCTCTCCTTTCATCTTTTACAATTCAATCTTGTGTTTTGTTAAGCACTTATGTGCTTACTTTGATTAACTCATTACTTTCCCTTTTGAGTTACACTTCATCTTCTACTTTAGAAGTGAATTGTTTAACTCATTCCTTCTTTAGACTTTAGGCTTTGCAACCTCACAAACCTTTAGGATCACTCCCTTATCTAATCAATTAGGATTGAGTCTTAGTTCACATAGATTTCAGCTTTCTCTCCCACTTGAGTCTTCCATCTTCTCATCTCAAAGAAAATGCAAAACATCTAATAAAGGTAGGCATTTATTGCATTTAGACCTTTCATATAAAGAAAAGATTATAAAGGGGTCTTCTATTATAATCTTAGAATGTGTAGCATATGCCCCATCTTGGGTCAATGTGTTAAACATTTGATCTTGTATGAGGGACTTAAATGCAATGCTTGTTGAAGGTACAAATAAGAAAACACTTCTTCATTTCATAATCAACAAAAACACTTAATAAACACAAATATGCTAGTGTGTTTGAACCTTAACAATTGGAACTAGGTGTGGGGGTCTTTTTCACCCTTAGTGTACTTTCTTACTCATTCCATCTTGGAGTGTGAGGATGTATACATTCCAATGACCAAGATTTGGATACACTATTATATGCAAACAAATGAACAAAACTTCTAAAAGACAAAAACAAACAATAACGTCTTTCCTTCGGGAATTCTTTCCTCATCTCACTCATTCTCAACGTACGAACGTGCTTCTTCTCATTCTCTTGCAAGATGGTAACGCACTCGGACCAGCGAGCCTGCAACACCTGAGTTAGAACGTCAGTCGTTCCTTAAAAAACACAAACAATCCATCCCTAGTGCGGGGAACTACGTCGCTATGATTCTCATGTTCCCGATGAGATACGTAGGCAGTGGGGTAGGGCCCATTCAAGCCCTTATTTTATTTTCCCTACATTTGTTTCTCTTTCTCTCTCCTTTCCTTTTCCTTTCCTTTTCCATTCCTTTTCCAGTTCCTTTTCCAGTATTCTTTCCTTTCACCCTTTGATTGAAGCAAGCAAGCGTGGATCCCATCGGGTACGATGGACGCGAGGGGGTGCTAATACCTTCCTTTCGCGTAACTGACTCCCGAATTCAGTTCTCTTGGTCGCAAGACCATGCTCTTTCTTTCATTCAGGTTTATGCGGTGTTTCCTTTCCCTCTCTTGGGATAAATACACATTGTTGGCGACTCTGTTTCGGTGCCACTTTCGCGTTTGTACTTGGATGAAAATCTCGGGAGCGACAGCTGGCGACTCTGTTGGGGACAGGTTGACCTATTGCTGGTCCATCCTAAGCGAGTCAATCCTAGTGCTTGTTTGCTTTTCTTTCATTGGGTGTTTACTGTTACCTTGTATTTGCTGTTTACTGTATTTATTACTTGTACCATATTTACAGCATGTTAGCATTTACATTTCATATATTATACTGTGTTGTACTGTTTTGTCTGTTTGGCGGGATGGGATTTCTGAGAGATGAGCCCAGTACACAGGCTCGAGTATGCACTTAGATTTAGAGTGGAGAGTAGTGGGACCTACGTGCCATCTGTGTACGTTGGGTAATCACGAAATTCACAGCTAGACGAGGCTATCTTGGGACCCATCACGGCGTACGCATCTTGCGTATTCCAGGATGTCGATCTAGAGAGTTGTCGACTCTAGTGACCGATCATGAGGACCTTAGTGGAAACATCTCTCTTTAGTGGTGACAGTGGCAGACCACATTATGTGGCAAACCCACTCGCACCCGAGAGCCCACTTTGGAACTTGCATAGGATGACCTTTATTTTCTAAGGTGAGTCAGTGGACGACCTCTTTGATTGGCATAGCATTGTATCCTACGGGCTGAATGTGCTATCGCTTCTCAAACCTCCGAAGCTGACAAGCCTTGTTTTCTAGGAACCACATGTGAGTATGGGTGGGATGTTTACAGGTTTGCAGGTAACCCAGCCTCCTACATACCTGTGATTCTATGATTGTTACAGACAGTCTATCCTGTGACAGTGGTTTGAGTATTCATCTCAGATATATTGCCAGATTCAGTACAGAGACACAGTGCACACAGTTCAACACAAACACAGACACCTGGATACTTGATCACATGCCTTTTGCATTTGCATACTCATATCATAATAGGTTATGTTTGTCATTTTCAGGTACCTACCATATTTTCTGATTCCAATCATGAGTTTCCAAGAGGTTGAGGTTAAAATGAAGAATAATGTGTCATACAAATTCCCTGATCCTATGCTGGATTCATTGAACAAGATGATAGACATGGCTGGTTCTGGTGTTCTCAGCACTTTTCAGAAGGAATATGGAGAGCTGATTAAAATGGTATGTGCATTCACAAAGTATGAGAAGGATGGGTTTCACACTTTCTTACAGTTCTATGAACCATCAATGAGATGTTTCCTGTTCCCTGACTACATTTTGATGCCCACTTTGGAGGAATTCTCATTTATTTTGGGAATTCCAGTCACATCTTCTATACCGTATTTTTCTGAAGGTGCTCTTACCCCCGAAGTAATTGCTGTTGTTCTACATCTGGACCTGTTTGTTGTGAAAAGTGGCCTGAGTAAACTTAAGGAAGACGAAGGATTTCATTTGGAGTTTCTTTTCCAACAAGCTCAGGAAGCTGCCAAGGCTAGAAACTGGACTGCTTACAATGCTGTGTTAGCCCTTTGTATCTATGGTTTGGTGCTTTTCCCGGGTCAACCTGACTTTATTGATATGCAGGCGATGAAAGTGTTCGTTTCGAAGAATCCGATTCCTACCCTGCTAGGGGATTTTTATTACTCAGTACACTACAAAAATGAGAAGGGAAGAGGAAGTCTGGTTAGTTGCTGTACCCAATTGTTATGTCATTGGCTCTTCAAACATTTACCTCGAACTGGAGCTTTCGTAGAAACTATTGAGACAATGAAATGGTCCAAGAGATTGATAGGTTTGACTGCCAATAATATCATTTGGTTTGATCCCAAATTACTGTCAATAGAGCTTACTGTTAAATGTGGAAGTTTTCCGAATGTGCCTCTACTTGGAAGAAGAGGTGGGATTAATTACAACCCGGTGTTGGCTGTTAGACAATTTGGTTATGCTTCGAGAAATCCTCCTACTGATGAAGAGATTAGTGCTTCTCTGTTTTTCGTGGGAACCAAGAATGAAAGAGTGCCAGAAGTAATAAAGGCCTGGAAATTTAGGCAAAGAGAGGGAAAGTTGATTTTTGGCAAAGGAGACTGTAGATCATACCCTGATTACGATGCTTGGATTGAGATAAAGGTCAAAGAGTTGTTGCTACCCTTTTCCAGAGAGATTCTCTTATGTCCAAATCAACACTCCATGGTACCGGCTGAAGAGTGCGAGAAATGGAAGAAAATGGTTAGAGAGTTGCAGATAGAGAACTCTGGAATGAGCAGATGTCTTCAGAAGGCTTTGGCTGACAACAAAGATTTGGAGAAGAGAGCATTGAAAGCGGAGAAAATCTTGGCAGACAAAGAAGAAGATTTTGATGATAGAGCTCGGTACTTCCGGAAACTCACTTTGGGAGCAGATGATACTAGTCAGGCTCACAAGACTACAAAGCAGGCTTTAGCCCAAAGCAGGGATTCATTAGCTAAACTTCGTCAAGCTTGGGATGAGGTCAAAATTGAAAACTCTGAATTACTGACCCAGTTAAAAGATAAAGATGAAGAGCTGAAGAAAGCACATGTAGAAAGAAGAAGGTATCGAGAGGACCTCGGTAAAAGTCAAGAACAGGCAAGGAATGCTGAAGATAAGCTGAAAATTACCAACAAAGAGCTTGAAGATGTCACGGAAGATTTGAAGCTGGTTAAAATTCAAGCTGGAATCAAGAGGCGCAAAGGAGCCAATGAAGATGAAGCCTTGCTGATGCACATGGGCTCATTATCTGATGCACTGGAAAAAAGGGACGTCGTAATCAAAGAGCTGATTGAGAAGTCACATCATCAGCGCACCCGCATCCTGTTCGAAGAGATTAAGTATTCCAGCCAGAAGTTGAAAGACGTAGAGCTATCAGATTAATGATTTTTGTCATTTCTTTGTAATTTGCAATGGTTACCATCAGAATTGTTGATGGATCCATTTGACTGCTTGTTTCTTATTCTGTTGCTGAAACTATGACAATGTGCTTGAAAACTTTTGGGAATTTGTATGAAATGAGCTATCTCTGTTCACAATTTCTGGTCTTCAGATATATGTGACATGATAAACACTGGCACACTACAAAATCACTATTTCTGGTCATCAGATATTTGTGATTGGCGTATATGAATATCTCTTCAAGCCAAAACTCAATAATCATGATTTCTGGTCGTCAGGAATTCATGGTTACGATTGGAATCAGGATATGAAAAGTATCTTGAAATGACAAACATAACTTTGCATTTGCATAACATATCATTTTTGCATTGCAGGTCTTCTTTTTGCAGGCGCCTGCTAACCTTTATTTAGTTTTCAGGCACGATAGCTGATACCCCAGTTCACCGATATTCTACCCGACGCAATCAAGCCAGAGTCATGGAGCAAGTTCAGACTGAATTAGCTAATTTGAGGGGGAGGATGGAACAGTTCATGAACCTTATGCAGGGGATTGCTCAAGGTCAGCAGGAGCTGAGGGCCGGTCAGGAAACCATGAGGGTTGGTCAAGATGCCATGAGAGCTACTATTTAGAGGTTGGAGACTGAAATCCCAAATCACAATGTGCGCATTCCTCCTGTTGGCCATATCCCCACTGGTGGGGTACATCTGGGATTTGATAATAATGGTCTAGAGGATGGTCAAGATGACCAGTTTACCGCATTCAACAACGACATGGGTTTCTACAATGAAGACCGGAAGTATGAAGGGTTAGATGAAAGACTCAAAGCTATTGAGAGCCAAAATCCTCTGGGAATTGACGTAGAGGACATGGGTCTCGTGCAAGGTGTGAGAATACCTCCCAAGTTCAAGCTCCCTACATTGGATAAGTACAATGGCAGTACCTGTCCCAAAATGCATTTGCAAGCTTACAATCGCAAGATTGCCGCTTATACTGAAGACCAAAAGCTCTGGATATATTTTTTCCAGGACAGCCTTTCAGGCGCCTCCCTGGAATGGTACGTTAAGCTGGACAGGGTTCATATAAAGAGCTGGAAAGATTTGTGCGTTGCGTTTCTGAAGCAGTATCAATATAATTTTGACATGGCGCCCAATCGTACTCAGCTGCAGAGTATGACTTAGGATCATAAGGAGGGCTTTAAGCAGTACGCCCAGAGATGGAGAGAATTGGCTGCTCGAGTTCAACCACCTTTGGCTGATCGTGAGATGGCTGATATGTTCATGAGCACACTCCAAGGGCCGTATTTGGATAGATTGGCTGCGTGTCCATCGACAGGGTTTGCAGATATTGTTATTGTTGGGGAACGAATAGAGAGTCTGCTGAAGTTGGGTAAGATTCAAGACGTGAGTGGGACTGGTGCTTCGAGTTCGAGGAAACCCTTTGCTAATGGACCAAGGAAAAGAGAAGGGGAGTCCAGTGCTGTGCATAGAGGAGGGGGCAGAGGTAGGACTCAGTCCTATCATCAGGTGGATGCTGTAACCATTCCGATTCTAGCAGGACAGCAAGCTCCAGATCAGCAAGCTAGACCCCGATTCCAGACTAATAGACCAAGGGACCGTAAGTTTGATCCCTTGCCTATGACATATGCTGCTTTGTTACCACAATTGCTCAGAGAGAAGTTAGTTGTACTTCGGACTATGAGGCCACTAGATACTGGAAAATTGCCTCAAGGTTATGATGCTAATGTTCGATGTGAATTTCATTCTGGTGCGCCAGGTCACTCGATAGAAAAGTGTTGGGCTTTTCAACATAAGGTCCAGGACTTGATTGATGCAAAAGCTATTAATTTCTCTAAGCCGCCGAATGTTCGTGATAATCCAATGCCCCATCATTGAGGTGCAAGCATGAATGCTATTTCTGATGGTGAGAAATTGAATCTGATTACCGATGTTAATTTGGTAAAGACTCCACTGTTGATTGTAAAAGAGCGTTTATTAAAAGGAAAGGTATTTCCTGGATGTGGCTCTGATTGTGAGGATTGTTCAAGACAGATTAATGGTTGCAGTAAGTTGAAAGTTGGACTGCAAGATCTTATGGACGAAGGAAGCCTTCAGTTTGATAGGGTAGAGAAGGAAAAAGATGTTTCTGCCGTTACCATTTATTATAATCCAGTTGAAATACAGGTGCCTATTGAAGCTCCTGTTGCTATCATCGTGCCCGAGAGGCCGAGACCAGTTACGATTATAGTTCCTGAATCTGCTTCTTATGTGTCTAATAGGGCAGTTCCATGGCAATATGGAACTACTACTCATCAAGGAGGAAGTCAACAGAAAGCAGAGGTTGTTGGTACCAGTGTTGAAAATGTCAGTGGACCAAGTGGTTTCACCAGGAGTGGTCGACTGTTTGCTCCCCAGACTCTAAGGAGCGATAAAGAAGCTGAAGCCGCTGCAAGAACAAAAGGAAAACAGGTTGTTGATGACAAGGTGCCTGTTCAGGAAGAGGACCCTAAAGTCAATTTTGATAGTGATGTTGAGGAATTTATGAGGATTATCAAAAAGAGCGATTATAAGATCATTGATCAGCTCAATCATACGCCCTCTAAAATCTCAATATTATCCCTGTTAATGAGTTCAGATGCACACCGGGCTGCTTTGTTGAAGGTTTTGAATATGGCATATGTTCCCCAAGAGATTACCGTGAATCAGTTGGAGGGAGTAATTTCTAATGTCAATGTGAGCCACGGGTTGGGGTTTACGAATAGGGATTTGACTCCAGATGGACGTAATCACTACAAAGCATTGCACATCACACTTGAATGCAAAGGAGCTGTTTTGTCGCATGTGCTGGTTGATACAGGTTCTTCCTTGAATGTGTTACCCAAAAAGGCCCTGATGAAAATTGAAGTAGATGGATTGATTCTTAGACCCAGCGATCTGATTGTGAGAGCTTACGATGGATCCCAAAGATCGGTGTTTGGAGAGGTAGAATTACCAATACAGGTTGGTCCACAGATATTCAAGATAATCTTTCACGTTATGGACATTCAGCCTGCTTACAGCTGTTTGTTGGGCCGACCATGGATTCACGCAGCAGGCGCAGTTACCTCCACACTTCATCAGAAGCTCAAATACGTGTTCGAAGGTCAAGTGGTCACTGTTTGCGGTGAGGAAGATATATTTGTGAGTCATTTATCCACTTTCAAATATGTGGAAATGGATGGAGAAATTCATGAAACCCTGTGCCAGTTTTTTGAAGCTCTGAATATCAACAAATTCCCAGAATCTACTTCAGCATCAGTGGTGTCAAACGTGCCAGTTGGGCCGAGTGCATCAATTGTGTCCTACAAGCAGGCCAGAGAAGTGGTTGAAAGCAGAAATGCCCAAGGTTGGGGTAAAGTTATCGACGTGTTTGTGAAGGAAGATAAATTCGGCATTGGATACCAACCGGGCCGGACGCCAGTTCCCCGATTCCGTGGGCCAATCAATTTCAACAGTGGAGGAATTATCAACCCTAATCAATCATGCTCAGCAATAGAAGATGATGCTGAAAGCTCAGATTATCTGGACAGATGGGTGTATTCACTGGCTCCGGGCGAGGCATTACAAAATTGGTCTAGTGAAGAAATCATTCATGTTGTACACCATTCAGAGTAATAATTCTTGTCTTTCATAATGCATAAAATCCCACACTCTACCCAAGGTGTGAGGATCCATTTGTAGGGCCACCATATTTTCTCATATAATGTTCAAATATCAATAAAAAGGACGTTTTTGTTTACAAATTTGTGTTCCTTTATTCCTTCTTTATTTTCATTTTTGCACAAAGAAAATAAAAAATGATAATGCACTTTCTTTTCTTTTGTTTTCAAGCAAAAATAATCTAAAATAAAGCATCAATCCAATCATGCAGACTTGATTTTGTGAATTCCTCTGAAAATGATTTTGTTATGCCCACGTATGATTTCGACAATCCGATCTATCAAGATGAGGAGGAAAGTGATGAAGACTATGAACTCCCGGAAGAGTTGGCTAGATTGTTGAAACAGGAAGAAAAGACCATTCAGCCTCATCAGGAAGCTTTTGAGGTTATCAATATTGGTTCAGAAGAAAGCAAGAAAGAGATCAAGATCGGTGCAAGTCTGCGGGCTGATGTAAAGCAAGAGCTGATAGTCATGCTACGTGAATACGTTGACATCTTTGCTTGGTCATATCAAGATATGCAAGGTTTAGATACAGACATAGTTGTGCATAGACTACCATTGAAAGAGGACTGTCCACCGGTCAAGCAAAAGTTGCGTAGAACGAAACCAGAAATGGCTTTGAAGATCAAGGAAGAGGTACAGAAACAATTGGAAGCAGGTTTTCTGGCACTAACCAATTATCCTCCCTGGGTGGCCAATATAGTACCGGTGCCGAAGAAAGATGGCAAGGTCAAAATGTGCGTGGATTACAGAGATCTCAACAGGGCGAGCCCTAAAGATGACTTTCCACTCCCTCATATTGATGTGCTGGTTGACAATACCGCTCAATTTTAAGTGTTCTCATTTATGGATGGATTCTCCGGGTAAAATCAGATAAAGATGGCGCCTGAAGACATGGAGAAGACGAAATTCATTACCCCGTGGGGTACCTTCTGTTACAAAGTAATGCCTTTTGGGTTGAAGAACGCAGGGGCAACTTATCAAAGAGCAATGGTGACGTTATTCCACGATCTAATTCATAAAGAGATCGAGTGCTATGTGGATGACATGATTGCTAAATCAAAGACAGAAGAAGAACATCTGATCAACTTAAAGAAGTTGTTTTAGAGGTTGAGGAACTTCAGGTTGAGACTGAATCCTAACAAATGTACTTTCGGCGTGCGGTCCGGAAAATTGCTTGGTTTCATCGTCAGTGAAAAAGGAATAGAGGTTGATCCTGCTAAAGTGAAAGCTATACAAGATATGCCTGTACCGAGAACTGAGATAGAAGTTCACGGCTTTCTAGGGAGGTTGAACTACATTTCAAGGTTCATATCTCACTTAACTGCCACCTGCGAACCGATATTCAAAATGCTAAGAAAATATCAAATGGTCAGGTGGAATGATGATTGTCAAAGTGCATTCGATAAAATAAAAAGATATTTGCAGGAACCTCCGATTCTGATACCTCCAGTTCAAGGGAGACCACTAATTATGTCTTTGACAGTGCTCGAAGGATCCATGGGTTGTGTTCTCAGTCAACACGACGAGACAGGTAGGAAAGAACATGCTATCTACTACCTGAGCAAGAAGTTTACAGATTATGAATCACGTTATTCAATGCTTGAGAAGACATGATGTGCACTCGCATGGGCCGCCAAGTAATTGAGACAATATATGCTCACACATACAACCCTGTTGATCTCAAAAATGGATCCGGTCAAGTATATTTTTGAGAAACCAGCACTTACAGGCAGAGTTGCAAGGTGGCAGATGGTACTGACAGAGTACGATATTCAATATACTTCGCAAAAAGCAATCAAAGGAAGTATACTGTCAGAGTATCTTGCACAACAGCCTCTTGATGATTACCAGCCCATGAAGTTTGATTTCCCTGATGAGGACATCATGTTTCTCAAAGCGAAAGACTGCGAGGAACCACTTCTGGAGGAGGGGCCTGACCCTGAATCCAAATGGAGTTTGATGTTTGATGGGGTGGTTAATATGAATGGGTGCGGAGTTGGTGCAGTTCTCATTACGCCAGAAGGTGTTCACATGCCCTTCACTGCCCGAGTAACTTTCTGGTGTACCAACAACGAAGCAGAATACGAAGCTTGCATACTAGGGATTGAGGAGGCTATTGATTTATGAATCAAGACCCTCAATATCTTTGGTGATTCAGCACTGGTAATCAATCAAGTAAAGGGAACTTGGCACACACATCAGCAGAATTTGATTCCGTATAGAGATTATACGAGGAGATTGCTGACATTCTTTACAACTGTCAAGTTGTACCATGTTCCTAGAGATGAAAATAAGTTTGCAGACGCCTTGGCCACTATATCTTCGATGATCAAAGTGCATGGTTGGAACTTTGTACCCAGGATTGATGTATCTCGTCTTAATAGACCTGCTTTTGTGTTTGATGTTGATGCGGTGTCTGATGACAAGCCTTGGTACCATGACATTAAATGCTTCTTGAAAAATCAAGAATACCCGCCAGGGACATCTTCCAAAGACAAGAAGACATTAAGAAGGCTAGCCGGTAGTTTCTTCTTGAACAAAGATGGCGTACTGTATAAAAGAAATTTTGACACGGTTCTGCTCAGATGCGTGGATAGACATGAAGCAGACCTGTTGATGATTAAAGTGCACGAAGGCTCTTTTGGTACCCATGCCGGAGGACATGCGATGGCTAAGAAATTGTTGAGATTGGGGTATTACTGGTTGACAATGGAGTCGGATTACTGCAAGTATACTCGCAAGTGTCACAAATGCCAGATCTATGTAGACAAAGTACACGTTCCTCCAAATCTGTTGAGTGTCATGTCCTCTCTGTGGCCCTTTGCAATGTCGGGCATTGATATGATCGGGAAAATTGAGCCTACTGCTTCAAACGGCCATCGTTTCATCTTGGTCGCCATTGATTACTTCACTAAATGGGTTGAAGCAGCATCTTATGCCAATGTCACTAAGCAAGTGGTAGCTCGTTTCTTGAAACGAGATATCATTTGTCGATATGGAGTTCCCGAAAGAATCATTACTGATAATGGTTCTAATTTGAATAATAAGATGATGGCTGAGCTATGCCGGGACTTCAAAATTGAACATCACAATTCTTCTCCGTACCGCCCGAAGATGAATGGCGCGGTCGAAGCGGCCAACAAAAATATCAAGAAGATTGTGCAGAAGATGGTTGTCACGTACAAAGATTGGCATGAGATGTTACCATTGGCTTTGCATGGGTATCGAACATCAGTCCGCACGTCCACTGGGGCAACACCATACTCACTTGTATACGGTATAGAGGCAGTTCTACCGGTCGAAGTTGAGATCCCCTCTCTCTGAGTATTGATGGACGTTAAGCTAGATGAATATGAATGGGTACGAGCCAGATTTGATCAGCTGAGCCTTATTGAGGAGAAGCGACTAGCAGCGGTATGGCATGGCCAGCTATACCAGCGCAGAATGAAGAGGGCATTCGATCAAAAGGTTCGACCTCAAGTTTACAAGGTCGGAGATGTGGTAATCAAGAGAATACTTCCTCCGAGTACAGATCACAGGGGCAAATGGACTCCTAATTATGAAGGTCCATTCGTGGTTAAAAAGGTTTTCTCAGGTGGAGCCTTATTGCTGACAACCATGGATGGTGAAGACTTTTCATCCCCTGTTAATTCAGATGCAATTAAAAAATACTTCGTATAAATAGACCCGCTGGATAAAAAGAAAAAATAAATCCAGGCAAAAAAGGGCATCCCGGTGAAGCAAAAACAGAATAAAGGTCCAGGCAAAAATTAGGGATATAAGTAAAAAATTTGTACACTCGGTAAGTTGAAAACCCGAAAGGGCAACTTAGGCAAAAATGGGTATCCCGATGGATTGAAAACCTGAAAAGGCGATCCACGCAAAAGAGGGATTTAAGCGAATGACTGCAGTCTGAGTTAATCTGTACGTTCTCTACTCTTCAGCAAACTAGGAAAGTTTCCGAAGGAGGAATTGTTCCGATCACGAGCTTCCGAAGGCGAAGATAATCAAGAGAGTTGGAATGCATACTGGCTATAACAGAATCAGAAATCAGTGGAATCCAATTTCGGCATTATCATTAGGATAGGTTTCTTTTCTCAATTTTATGGCAATCAACTCTTTCAGGGGTTTGCTTCCGATTGTAAATTCGCCGATTTTGGCATTTCATCAATAAAATTGAATATTCAGTCACAAGCTTTTATTTTCATTTTACTGTTTTGTTTGCAAAAACGTCCGATTTTTGATAATAAAACATTGCTTTGAAAATATCATGGCCTTGCAAAAACATGCAAAAAAGACAATTAAAATTACTTTGCTTGCTGGACAACCTTGGATGGTGGACTCAAAAAACCACGCAATATCCTAGGGCATGTGCATATGTTTTTCTGTTGCAGGTAATGAGTGCGATCGATCCAAGCTGCACGAAAGTCATCTCTCAGCATAATCAACAGATATTTGCTATAACTTGATACTGTTGTATCTTATTAAGTCGATTCTTTCATTCAAAATTTCCCACCGGGTTTTGTGATGACAACGGTCGTCGAAGATTGAATTCTTCTGTGTTGATGACGGTTATTAATGCAGTGAGCACTCCATGTCCATAACAAGTGCAAATCTTCCGGTACCTCGTAGACGATGTGAAGGGTAGTGCAAGAGCGAATGTTCGGAAGTTGAAGACAGGGTGTTCGTCTAAGAGTTTGAAAACGCTTGGTTTTCTATAAAATTCTCTTAAGAGACGAAGCTTCTCACATTAACATCCCCTGTGGGGTTTATTCTCAGCAGGATTTACCAGCAAGTGGTAGTGTCAACAAAGTATATTTCCCGCAGGTTTCAGCGTGTGAAATTTGTCAAAGAATAATTCCCAGCTGAATTGTTTTATCTCCCCACAGGGTTCAACGTCTTGGCAGTAATTTCCCCAGCAAGGTCTAAATAGATCGAGGGAATCTTTTCTTCAGCAAAGTGTTAGCATATGATATTACCCAGCAGGTGGTGTAATTCTCAGCATTGCTCATTTACAACTCAAAGTCTAATTTATTTTTGGCATATATACAATCGTTCATATTATTCCAGCAGGTGGGATAGTATTGCAGATGGTCGTTCCAGCAGGTGGGGTGATCGTACAGATAGTTGTTCGTGTTATTCCAGCAGGTGGGATAATATTGCAGATGGTTGTTCCAGCTGGCGGGGTAATCATTATATACAGTTTGTTCATATTATTCCAGCAGGTGGGATAGTATTGCAGATGGTTTTTCCAGCAGGTGGAGTGATCATTTGGCAAAGCTTTCAAAGCCAGTTTGGTAAGCACTGAAGTCCAATGTTAGTTTGGCAAAGCTGCAAAAGTCCATCTGAAGATGGCAAGTTTGAGATTCCAAAGCCGGTTTGGTAATCATTGAAGTCCAACGACAGATTGGCAGAAATCCAACACGAATTGGTAAAAGTCCAACGACAGATTGGCAGAAATCCAACACGAATTGGTAAAAGTCCAACGACAGATTGGCAGAAATCCAATGCGAATTGGTAAAAGTCCATTGTTTAGAATGGCAGAGCAGCTAAAGTCCATCGACAATATGGCAAGCCAGTAGTCGCCTGGCGTCGTTCAAAAAGACATTGTTGAAAGTCCATCGACAGTATGGAAAGCCAGTAGTCGCCTGGCGTCGTTCAAAAAGACATTGTTGAAAGTCCATCGACAGTATGGCAAGCCAGTAGTCGCCTGGCGTCGTTAAAAAAGACATTGTTGAAAGTCCATCGACAGTATGGCAAGCCAGTAGTCGTCTGGCGTCGTTCAAAAAGACATTGTTGAAAGTCCATCCATAGTATGGCAAGCCAGTAGTCGTCTGGCATCGTTCAAAAGACAGATCTCGCCGACAACACTTCATTGAAGATTCAATCTAGCAGTCTCGATGGGTTTATATCCCTTTTGTTCTTCGTCATCCAGAGCAAATTTTTTGGCTATATTTGGTATTCAATCACTATATACCTTGAAAGTCTGAAAGCAATCGCTTTCAGGCATTCAGGTCTACAGCGTTTGAATAGGGGCAGCTGTAATACCCCAAAATTTGCTATCTCTCTTGTCATCATAGCATAGCATTATCATCTATCATATCATATCCATCTCATTAGCATTGCATTGCATCTTTAGCATAGAAAAATGAAGCATAGCATCCCTCTTACCATCAAGGCATGTGATCAGGTGAAAGATGGGCAATCAAGGAATCATTCAAGGCACAAAAGGTCAAACAAGTTGCCTCAAGGCAAGCCAAGAGGTCTTTCATGTCTCATACTATCTCAATTGATCATCCAAAACCTCAAGAAAGGGAGATTCGATGGGAGATTGAAGCACTACATCCTACACTATACAAGAAGTCCAAAAAATAGAAGAAAAACCCTCAAAAGAGATAGCTTATTGGTTCAAAGTCACCCTCAAGTGGCATATCTCATCATCCTTTAAGAGGATACACAACATACTCAGAGGAATTTGGATATGGAAGATGTGCAATTTCCTCCTAACTAGAAGGGGCCAAAACTAGGGTTTCCAATTAAATCAGGTCATCTTTGTTTTTTTTGGACAAAAGTTGATTTCATGGTATTCTACATGTCCTTAAGTGTATGTGTGTGGAAAATTGCCTCTCAATTGGTTTTAGAAGTGGTTCAATTGGAAGAAAGATAAAAAATCAGGAAAATTGGGGCTAAGTCAAATAATCAGAGGAAAAAGTCAACTCTTGACTTTTTGATGCCAAATTCATGAAATTCATGTTATATGTGACCAATGTACAAAATTTGATCAAGAAACTCCAAAAGGATCATGAAAAATCAAGATTTGAAAAGTTGCCATTTTTGGAAGAAGTAGGGTTTCCAAAAATAGTAATTTTGGGCCATTTTGCACCAGACTTTGAACCAAGGCCATTCAAAATTGAAGCATCAAATGAAAATTCCACTCGGCCACAACAAAAGATCTTGTTTTAAGCTTCAAATTCATGTGTAGAACATTTCCATTGGATAAGAATTGAGAGAGTTATGGATGATCAAAGTTGAGGAAAACTTGGGCAAAATGCAAGTCAGCTTGGGCAAGTCTTAGGTCACGCGCCATCATTTCTACAAACATGTGGTGGGCCAAATGTTTTGATCAATTACTCATGGTTAGAGGCCTCAAATGAAAAATCTTTCAACATGAAAGTTGTTCCTCTATGTGAGATCTTCAAAAGTGGTGTTCATGATTTGTTCATCTGATCAAAGGTTAAGAAGTTATGATGGGTCCAAGTAGGTATGACCACACTGAAATTCCATGCCATGCTTACCTTGCCAGCCAACCTCATTGCCACGCCCTTATATCAGTTCCAAATATGGATGTTCCAAGTCACTTTTCACCAATTTCCAAGCTTGTATTCAATCCAATTTTCACATTAAACTTGTAGCATTACATCTCTTCTTTCCAATGACCCCAAAAACTCATCAAACCACCCATTGATTAGGGAGAGTTTCATCCACAAATCACCATATGTTCCACTGATGCATTGATGGCTTTGATACATAATTTGGTTCAGACATCCATCAAATGATTCATGTATGTTATTCCCTTATTTGAACACACCATTACCATCACATACACTGCCATAGCACGTGCCATACATGAGAAGGGAAAGAGCAAACTTGCTAAACAAGTTTATGCTACAACAGCCTTGCCATTTCAGTTCACTCTCACCTCCACCATAGCTCACCATGAACCATCTACACCATACCATTGCTCTCCCTAACTAACTTGACTCAGTTAGTTAGGGATGACTCACCTAAACCACCATGACTCAGTTAACTCACTCATGTTAACCAGGGTTAAACTCACACTATAAATCAAAGCTTCACTCACATTTGAAAGGCTAACTTCATTTTCTCATTTTCACTTCAAAACTCTCTCTACTTTCTCTCTGATTCTCTCACCTTTTTCACCAACTCTCTCAAAACTTGTCCTCTAAGTGCACAAGATTTTCACCTACTTCATCTACATCATCATCAATGGCGCATGATTGAAAGAGAATTCACACGATTTCTGCAAGTGTATGTCAGCAAGTTTTGAATCACAATCCGCACGATTTCATCTACTTCCAGTAGCATTTATTTTGCTTGATTTGAAGCTTCAAGGTTGAAGAACAAGTGTTTTCTCTGGTTTTCTCAAGAATCTCCAAGAGCTGCAAGTTCAGGTTCTAAATTTCTCAAGCACTCCTCTCACGTTTTATGGTTTATTTTGTTGTTTTTATCATGATATGAGCTCACTAGGAGCATTTTCTACTCTGGCTAGTTGATAGGCCTTGTAGAGGCTTAGATCCAAAAGTTAGGGCATATCTTTGTCTCCTCTGTTCTCTATGTGTGTGCATGTTATGTGAAAATAACTGTGAATTCATGATGTGCTTAACATGAGCTTCATTTTGATATGCGCATTGTGTATTTTTGTGAACATGTGAGATTTGCAGGTGGTGGTTCTCGCCGGAGAAGGTGACCGGAGGTCCCTCTCCGGCCGGTAGCTTTAACTGCTAGGGTTTTTTTTCAGTTTGAATATAGGCCATTGGATTTGTGAATCGTGCGGATAAGATTGTGCCAACACATAAAAAATGTCACATGCCTTGCACATGTTTTATTTTTAATCAGAGTGACATGCGTGTGGTGCAGTGCATGGTAGTGAATGTGTTCTTTCACGCGTGTGTGTTGGATGTGCTTACTTTGACTATTGTGTTGACTGGACTTGATCCAATGGTGATCATTGCTTGACTTTTATTTTGACTGAGAGTGCATGATTGTTGGTGTGGATTGCATGTAAGTGGACTGGACTAAATTTCTATTTGCACCATGCGTTTCAAAGCCCAAGTAATTTTGAACTGATGGATTACTATGCATGCACCTCCTCTCTTATTTCAATTTCATTTCATTTTTTTTTTATTTACACGCTCCATTCTTAATTTTTAAAAATACAAAACAACATCATAAAATTCTAGAAAAATTCATGAGTGTTATCAAGACATTTAGGAAATTTTTGATATTTTTATTTCATGATGTTATGACATTTTTACCCCTGTTTCATAATTTTCTTTGAATTTTCATTTGTATGCATTCCAAATGTGATATGTGAATTTGTAGAATTTTGTTCTTGCTCATTACAAACTGTTTTGACCTGATTATTTTTGCATTGATTCCCTAATACATTGAACCATGTTAGATGATTTTTGTTTAATTTTTTAGGTCATTTTATGACATGTTTTGATGCTTGTCTTTGCACCACTTTGCATGATGTTTCAACTTGACCTAATTGCATTGTTTGAAGTCATTTTGCTTTTCATTTTGACATGCTATCTTGATGTATGATTTACTTCTGAATTAGGCATTCTAATACCATGCTTGCATAATTTTCATAAGTCCATTTGGTATTTGTTTGATGCATAACATTTGAAGCATAATCCATGTTATAACATCCTAACTTTAGTGCATGTTTGCATGAATTCTTTTGTGCATATTTGTATGAGCATTTGCATATTTTATGAACTATTCATGTGATATTATAGGTCTTTGGTACACATTATGGGTCATCATTACATGTTCATTTCAACTTGAACTTTATGCATCCTTAACATGTATTGTTTGCACTTTCTTTTTGAACTTCCACTTCACTTCTTCTTCTACCACTTCTTGAATGTCTTGAATGTTGATTCTTGAATACCTTGAGATGTTTATAAACCATTTTCAATTTAGTTTCAATTCTGATTTTTGGATTGCATGTTCCATTTATGCATGTTCTTTTCATTTCTTTTCATCTTTCATCTATCCTTCCTTATGAAAACATGTTTGAATGCTATGGATGATGATTGTTGCTTATTCATTTGAACTTGTATGATGATATTCACTTGTTATCAATATGATTCACATTCTGGTTATGATATTAAGATTTGATTCTTCATCTTATTCTTTTGGACTTTAATGTGTATTAAGTACTTTTTACTTCCTATACATGTTTCCATGTTTACTAACCATGTAGGGGCTTTGGTAAGTTGAAATTGAGTGTGGATAAGGAATCCACATTCAAACTTCTCTCCTTTCATCTTTTACAATTCAATCTTGTGTTTTGTTAAGCACTTATGTGCTTACTTTGATTAACTCATTACTTTCCCTTTTGAGTTACACTTCATCTTCTACTTTAGAAGTGAATTGTTTAACTCATTCCTTCTTTAGACTTTAGGCTTTGCAACCTCATAAACCTTTAGGATCACTCCCTTATCTAATCAATTAGGATTGAGTCTTAGTTCACTTAGATTTCACCTTTCTCTCCCACTTGAGTCTTCCATCTTCTCATCTCAAAGAAAATGCAAAACATCTAATAAAGGTAGGCATTTATTGCATTTAGGCCTTTCATATAAAGAAAAGATTATAAAGGGGTCTTCTCTTATAATCTTAGAATGTGTAGCATATGCCCCATCTTGGGTCAATGTGTTAAACATTTGATCTTGTATGAGGGACTTAAATGCAATGCTTGTTGAAGGTAGAAATAAGAAAACACTTCTTCATTTCATAATCAACAAAAACACTTAATAAACACAAATATGCTAGTGTGTTTAAACCTTAACAATTGGAACTAGGTGTGGGGGTCTTCTTCACCCTTAGTGTACTTTCTTACTCATTCCATCTTGGAGTGTGAGGATGTATACATTCCAATGACCAAGATTTGGATACACTATCATATGCAAACAAATGAACAAAACTTCTAAAAGACAAAAACAAACAATAACGTCTTTCCTTCGGGAATTCTTTCCTCATCTCACTCATTCTCAACGTACGAACGTGCTTCTTCTCGTTCTCTTGCAAGATGGTAACACACTCGGACCAGCAAGCCTGTAACACCTGAGCTAGAACATCATTCGTTCCTTAAAAAACACAAACAATCCATCCCTAGTGAGGGGAACTACATCGCTCTGATTCTCATGTTCCCGATGAGATACGTAGGCAGTGGGGTAGGGCCCATTCGAGCACTTCTTTTATTTTCCCTACATATGTTTCTCTTTCTCTCTCCTTTCCTTTTCCATTCCTTTTCCAGTTCCTTTTCCAGTATTCTTTCCTTTCACCCTTTGATTGAAGCAAGCAAGCGTGGATCCCATCGGGTACGATGGACGTGAGGGGGTGCTAATACCTTTCTCTCGCGTAACCGACTCCCGAATTCAGTTCTCTTGGTCATAAGACCATGCTCTTTCTTTCCTTCAGGTTTATGCGGTGTTTCCTTTCCCTCTCTTGGGATAAATACACATTGCTGGCGACTCTGTTTCGGTGCCACTTTCGCGTTTGTACTTGGATGAAAATCCCGGGAGCGACACAGACGCCAACATGTTTTCTCTCTGGCATCAAATGTCCGCTCTTTGGTTAAGTATTTTTCTTACTTATGTCAAAATGACACCATCCTTACTTTTCAGGAAGGGGATGCCAAAGCAAAAGAAATTCTAGGTGATATCATTAATTGGAGTCTGGAAAAACAATTTTTTAAATTGTTATTGTCATCATGAGCTGTTAATTTTATCTATTGTGTCTGACTGATTCTACAGATACTGTGATGGTTGTTTTCATCAAGACTTTGGTTGAAGATGTTGACAAGGAAGTGGTTGCTCAAGCTTGCACTAACGTGGCTGACATCATTAGAGATTACGGTTATGCAACTCTTGAGCCATGTAAGCAACGATTTACCTATCACCTAATGTTATTTTACTGAACTAATGCTAATGTGAGAATTTCTAATACCAGACTTGCTCAAGCTTGTACATGCAACTTCGTTGTTGCTCTAGGAGCAATCTGACTGTCAGCAGATAGAGTCTGACAGTGAAATTGATGATGATGATAGTTCACATGATGAAGTTCTTATGGATGAAGTTACTGATCTAATTCGATATATTCTAATTTTTGGTCAATACTTCCAGGTGGTCTCTAGGAGCCATAATGTATGAAATGCTTCTGGGGTATCCGCCATTTATTCAGATGAACCAATGGTAACTTGTAGAAAGGTAACCAATGAAAAGTGCAGCCAAGGGAAGTTTCTTAGTGTTTGACCTTTCATTATGAGTTTAATTTCTCTCATTTTGTTTTCTTGCAATTTTTCTATGTTTCTTGCATTTCTCTCACAAAATGATAAGTTTAACTGCATATAATGGTTGTTTGGCTTATGCTTCTACAACAGGACATGAGAGAAATTTTTGGTGTGATGGATTGATATGTTAATGGTTGGTGTTCTGATATGAACTTGGTGGCTTTTTGTGTAGAATTTGATGGATGGCTTGAGAGTTTATGGTTGAATGATTGATGAATTGGTTTTTTGGTATAGTGAATTTCTTGTGTATTGTTTGGATGACTCGTGTACGGATTGATGATTGTGGTGTACTGTTACTGTTAATGGTTGGTGTTCTGATATGTTTGTCTGATTTTTCTTACCTTTTCCTCCCTGCGAATTGTGGTGTATTATATAGGCCAAGACTATGAACCTTTTATGAATGCCTTAACTCTATTGTTTAAACATGTTAGGTCCAATTAGGAAAGTTTTTGGAAACTGGTCTGAAGTGTGTCTGCTGTGGTTTTGGAAATAGAGTTAAGATGTCTGATATTGTATTTCTCAATTTTGGAAAATTCAATTAAGTTGTATGATTTATGTTGGCCTTGTTTTGGAAATGTCTGAAATTGTTTGAACAATGTTTGATATGGTTTTGAATTAATTCATAAACTTTCCATAACCGTTTGATTCTTGTTGGGAACATGTTTTGGGATATGAATATGATAACTACTCTTCAAAACTCTGATCTTGTATGATTAATAATGAAGTCCTTGTGTTATTTCCGTTTTGCAGCTGTTTTGGAAACCTGGTTTTAGAAGTCGCGTTGCGGTTTTACTGCTGTGAGAAAATTGTCACAATCCTGATGCTTCTTGATGTACTTGGCAACACATCTTATCTTCTTGATTTTGCCCAAGCGGGTGCCTCGAATGTACATGCCAAGAAGGAGACATCAAATGTTTCACCCTGTCAACAAGTTGATATTTTCAAGTGCATTAGCAGTCATGAAGATTTCTTCCTATCGAGGTCTTGACCGTCATAAGCACTATAAGGTTCCTTGGTCTATTAACAAATTGGTGAAACTTATCCACTATTCCCTTTGTCCATTGTTTCCACTTGTATGAAACTTTTGTCTTGAATTTAGTACTAGAATTTAAATGCTAGAAACTCAATGCTTGCTATTTGAATATTTTCACTCTGTTGCAACTTGACGATGGACTTCGAACTACTGTGTTATGTGTTTTAGTCAGGAAATTGTTCTTTTTTGTTGATTTTATGGGCGTATGATCACAAACAGGTATTGCGTGATTTTGTTACTGTGGATTCCTTTGTTCAAGATATATTTGCTCCTCTTGATCAACTTTTGGTGTGGTAATGGAAACTCCGTAAAGTTACCAGAAAAGCAATTAGAACCCCTTGTAGAACAACTGCGAGCTTCAAATCATTAAGGCTATGAGTTGCTCCTTCTGACTTCACTCCATATTCTACTTTTTTGCGAAAACGTCCAGGTTACTTACTCTTGAATCATGATTTCCGTGCAGGTTCTCTGTGTTTCCATCCATGACACGCGTATTAGGACAACGAGTAATTCATCGCAACGATCATATGACCGGTCATTAGCATGGAAAAACTACACTGCTCAGCTTACAATCCCCTGCAGCCTATTACGCACTTGAGTATCAGGTAGGCCAACTATTAGCATCTAGAATCCGTTGGCATTTATTAGCAACATCATTAAATTCCCTCTGTTCTTTTTGTAGAATGTTGGCCTTTTAGTGGATGGTTTATGATGTACTTCGCGACGATTAAGTCGGCATAACTTCTTGGAATGGTTTGTTAAATCTCTAAATGAAGATGATGTGGGCCATTCTTTCTTTTCCCTTTGGATTTCCGATTTGGGGTTGCTTGGTAGTTTTTTGCTGAGTTTTGGGTTGTTGTTATAAGCATAGTCACCGGACTTGTGATTGTTGATGATTGACTCTGTCCACATTATGCTGAATTTGGTTTACAATTTTGTAATTTAATTTGTGGTATTTTATATTGTAGTTACTTTTGGTTTAAGTTTAATTAATTTTATGAAAGGGAATGATAATGGTGGTAGATTATTGATGATGAATGGTTTTAAGGTTGTGGTGATTTGTTGATGAAGGTTAAACAATTAGTTCATGCTTATGTTTCGTTGAATTGGTAGTGGTGTAGTTGAATAGGCTTGTGGAGCTTGAAGAGGCTTCACTGCAGATTTAGAATTATGATCATTAGGCCATGGCTGGGTCTCCCAAATTCATTCGGATAGCAAATATACGTTCAAAGCTTCTATTACTGTGTATACCCAAATTTCAAAACTCCCATCGCACTTACGACCATTGCATTGGTAACATTTAATTAAAGTTACAGTAACATTTATTGGGATGAATACTTTAGTCATAGGTTGAATTGAAATTCTATCATCTATTGTTAAAACATGTAAAAATATCTTATTACATAGACTTCAAAAATCCATTGTTAGTCATAGGTTGAATAGAAAATACTTGATATATTCCATTTTTTTAATTAACATTTCATTGCAATTTCCATATTTTATATAACTTTTATATAATACTTTATCTTTAAAATGTTATTGGAATATTGGAATAGTTCATAAAATTTGGCTATTGTCAAATTTAATCAATGTAGTGTTTCATCTAATTTTTCAATAGATGTCATCAACCTTTCTTAATTGATGCATCAACAAACCTTTGCAACTACTACTAAATTGAGTGCCAAACTTCATATTAATGGCCAATTTTACACATATAAAAAAATGCTTCATATCTTATTTCAATTCCTAACTGTAATATGTATTGATACTTCTAATTAGTTCACTATGTAATATGTATTGATACTTTTAATTAGTTCACCGTCCATGTTATGTCATACTATCATCGTTCTTTGATGCCTTATATTTTTTAATCTTCTTTATCATATACTTTCTTGGTGAATATTAATAATAATATTATGTGATGCTTGCTATCATCTATTTTTATTCATGACAATAATGTTATGTGAATATTAATAATAATGTTATGTGATGCTTGTTATCTTCTATTTTTATATTATTCTATGAACTACATGTCAATTTTTCTATTTCAACAAAATATGTCTATACTATAATACTATTCAATGATCATTTTATGTGAAAATACAAATGGATAATTTAAGATATAAATATTTTTCTCGTGTGACTCTTTTGTATCACTAAAATTATCAATTTAATATTGTATTATAAGAAAATAATATTAAATGATATTTGTAAATTTCACCAACTCCTGTAAATTTTATCACTGAAACTCAATTTTCACGGGTCACTATTACAATATCTTTTTTATTTTAATCAACAAATAGTTATTAGTAATTGTATAATAACAAATATATATATAAGCAACAATCAACCCTTATCGAATGATCTAAGATATGAATGAACTTACCCGTGCGGACGCACGGGTCTTCTACTAGTTTGAAATGAAAACAACATTGTAAACCACCATTTTCAATGTGATTTTATGAAGCTACTAGTTGTAGTTTTTCTCTCACAATGATTTATTCACGTGTTTTCTTCTTTCACCAAATACACACTAAAATATGTATACAAAATTTTAAAAAAATCTTTCTTAAATATAAATATATATATATACTCCCTCCGGTCACTATTATAAGCAAAAAAAATATCTTAAATCTTGGTCACTATTATAAGCAAAAGTCATTAAATTTTAGACTAATTAATGCTTGTATTACTATTATACCCTTAATTTAATTCAAAAGCATTTAATGTTGGTAGTTGATTCATTAAATAAACTAATGATATTATCGTAAATTTTACTTTGATAGTACATGAAATCAAGAAAATTAATTATACTTAACTAACTTTCTTAATACGTGTGAAAGTAGTTATTTTAGCTTATAATTGTGACCGGAGGGAGTATATATATATATATATATATATATATATATATATATATATGAGAAATACTAACACACACCCAAAATTGGTGGATTCCACATAAAAACACACTACATGTATTTTCTTTCTATTTTTTTCTTCATCTTTTTAATGTGGGTCCCACCCAAAATTGGCGGACCCCATATAAAAACACACTAAGGTGTATATTGCTAATGCACACCTACATGAATGTGTATTAGCATCAATTTTCACCTCGGTTAGAAAACAAAACGAAGATGAAAAGTGACGTATTTTTTAGATTAAAAATAAAATATTCAGAAAGGTGCACCTTTTAATGAAACAAAAACATAGTTTGAAACTGCTAGGATTTGAAATATGTACAATAAATAAGTTTAACCCTCGGTTTTTAAAAAAAAACGACAAAATAGATTGCATATTATTTTTAAAAAAGCATGGCACATCCAGAAGTTATACCTTGGTTTTTCATATGTGATGTAAAGTCATTGTCATAAAAAGTAATTTTTCTAGTAGTGATTTGCAATTTTGGCATACTAAACATTTTGGCATTTCTATGTAGAATTCCTTTAGAGGCAGTGTTTGACACACTAAATATTTTGGCATACAATTTTTAGTCTCTATTCAAATATTATCAATTTTTAGTTGCAGAGAAATTATGAACATGGCTATAATGAAAAGCAGATTACGGAAATACATCTTTAGAATATTCCATAAATGCATATCCAGACTAAACTTTGACAAAATATGGGCGGTTCATTCACTAAAGCATTAAGTGAGTATAATTTGAGTGCATTCGAAAATGTATCTCCGAAATTCAGAGATAGATGTGACTTTTCACGGTAGTGGAGAAGCAACCATGAGGTTTAGAGAGCAATTCTCAAAAATAAATATAATTTTTTTTCATCACATTTTTACATCTAAAAAGAATAATATCTATTAGGTTACTGATTTTGTGTGTTTATATTTGGTGAAAAAAGAATATGCACTGATAGTGTAAAATATTTTTACAATGTCAATCCAATAAGAGAAGTGTATCCTGCCAAATCACACTGTTATTTTTAAAATAATAATATGACATGATAAATTTAAATTTTTTTATTTTTAATTTTTTTTATAAGAAAAATTTTCATTCAACAAAGGTATTGAGGGAACCTTAACCCATTACAACTACCAAACAATTAAAAGTACACCAAACAACTTAAATGAAAAGACACAGAAATTTACTCCATTTGTAATAGTTATAATTAAATTCTACGATTTGGTTGTATAGTTACCCACCACCATGATAAAGCCATGATTCTCTGCATACATCTGCGGATCTCCAAATGCAGCATTGTACAAATTTTGGTTTCTAGTTCACCAAATACAACCACACACCACCAACCACATACTAGTCGCACCTGCCAAAGAAACTTTTTCTTTCAACTTTAGAATCCAAGCTAACAAATGGTTGCAAAGCTAACAAATGGTTGCAACACATATCCTCCATAATATTTTCCAACTCGAATCAATACGTAAACTTGTCTCCAAACCACCGTCGTTTTAGCACAATTTAAAAATAGATGAGTAGAATCTTCATGTTACATAGAACAAATTATACAAACCATATTGTGCGAGTTGGTAATGATGTCACAATTTAAAGTAACATTGCAAAGATTTGGATAAGATGTGTGTAATGTTACCTTTCAACTCTTATATTTGATGGTATGCCTAATTAATGTTAAAATTATTTTCTAAATGGTAAATCGGAAGAAAATGTTTAAGTTTAAACATGTATTTAGTCCTTGCAAGTCTATTATTGCTTTTTTATATTAATCTTTGTAATTTCTTTTTATGCATTTTATCTTGGCAAATATTATTTATTTTAGATTTAAATTGTATTTTGGTTTTTTCAAGTTGACGTGTTTTTTAATCTATGTATCTCTTGTTTGTTAGATAAAGTATTTAAGTGCTAAATTTCATTTGGTTTTAATTACTAAAAAATTCTACAAAAAAATCTACAAGTTTCAGTGTGAATTATTATTTTTTTTTTTGTAGATTTTAACTTTAGAGATTAAAATCAAAATAATTTTAACATTTAGGAATTATTTCCAACAAAAAAAAATATATAAAGACGACAAACAAAAACACGCCAACAAAAGACTATTTAAGCTTTATTTTATTATTGATATTTGTTTTTTAGTCCATATAAAATTGATTTATATTTAAATTAGTCTTTATAATATGTAAAATATTTAATTAAAATATGCATGTCGTTAATATTGGAAAGAGTAAATCAATATATTCTGCGTATTATAAAGATCAACTATGATGTAAACTAATTTTACAAAGACAAAAAACAATGCCTAAGAATGAAATAAAAAGTATTTGCAATATATCAAACCAAACAAAACAATTATAGAGACTAAGATAAGAAAAAAACTGATATATTTACAAAACCCAATTTTATATCTAACCCAAAAATATATATTGAGTAATATGAATTTTTTTTTTAATTTTTAGAAAACAAAACAAATAAGGTTTATAAATTAAATAAATGTATGTATGATTAAAAATAATATCTTAAGGAGTGACACAAAAAGTTTGACAATTTAACTATTTTGAATAAGTTTAAACTAAATGAAAAGAAAAATACGTTTTTCTATATATACGGCTTGTTGATATTTGATTGTAACATTCATTAATATTGTAAAATCAAATTGTTGAAAAATCATAAACTAAATAATATGTATATCAATGAGTTCATATTTTCTTTTCATACATAGATCTTTCTAACCCAAAATATTTCAAACTTTCAGATTATATATATATATATATATATATATATATATATATATATATATATATATATATATATATGGATCATGCTAATACACACCCATATAGATGTGCATTAATAACATACATCTTAGTATATTTTTGTGTGGGATCTATCAATTTTTAGTGGGACCCACATTAAAAAGATGAAGAAAAAATATAGAAAGAAAATATATGTAGTATATTTTTGTGTGGAGTTCACCAATTTTAGGTGTGTGTTAACATATATATATATATATATATATATATATATATATATATGCTAACCATTCTTTTTCTTTTGTTTGAAATGTATAAATCCATTACGTTTATGTCATATTGAAGAATAATTATTGTGCTAAAAATAAAAGAAGAATTTATACGCCGTTTCTTTGATTTGTAGCGGAATTCAATTCAGTCTTGAATCGTTTTCACATAATTTAGCTGAAATTCAAATAAAGTTGCATTAAATTATTATTAATACCTCACGGCAATGCATGCATGGAAGACCAACATTATGAGTTATGTTCTGAGCTCAATTCAAATTACAGAAAATGTCTATAAGGCAGATTCCGTTTTTCTTTTCTCTTTTAATAATCTAAAAATACTTTAAAATAAAAAGGAAAGTAACAAAATTTTAAGGGATAATATTCGAGTAGTAAATTAGCGACATTATGTGGTGAAGCTAGGATTGCATAAACAAACTGGGAAATGATTGTTGTAAAGTATTGTTTCCAATCCATTTATCCTTCTAAAATATAATATTTCTTCCACCTCTAGTTTAATCGCCACATATTTTGAGAACCAACCTATTTAGTTCAACTTAAAAGTCCAACACATAATAGCAATGTTAAAAAATTAATTTAAATTAAATGGATTGTGACTAAAACCGTGAATGAAATCATTTTTTTATAAGTATTTTAAACACTCTCAAATGTCTTAGAGTTGAACGGTAGGAATACCCAAGATAATTCAGTTTATATTCGAGTTTGCATAAGACCGACGAAAACTCGAATGTAGTGAAGATGAAATCTAGAATTTCGTGTAAAGAGGATATGCTTTTGTGTTGTATTTTTCTGAGTTCGAAATGTTCAATTTATAGGTCAGAGCAGTGTTGTTTCGCAAGGTTGCGACTCTTGATGAAACACACTTTCAGCAGCACTTTTACCAAATGTTGCACATTTTTGCCTACAACAACACTTTTACCAAATGTTACATTGTTTCGTCTACAACAACACTTTTACCAAATGTTGCACCGTTTCGCCTACAACACAACTTTTACTGAATGCTGCATTGTTTCACATACAACAACAACTTTCAAATGTTGTACCGTTTCGCATTCTGTAACACTTCACGAAGTGTTGCCTATTTTTGAATTCAAAATACAAACTGCCTACTGCAACACTTGTGCTAAAGCTAATACATAAGAAAGCGCTTTCCAAAAGCGCTGTCTTATGTTATTATTTCATAAATATTAAAAAACTTTTCATTATTTCAGAACGCCCTAATCATTTGTTTTCTTTCTCCCTCTCTCTTGCGACTTCTCCCTCCGTCGTGTCTCCCCCTCTCTCGCGACTTCTCCCTCCACATTGTTCCTCTGTTCGTCTTCTCCAACCTGTGTTCCTCTGTCCGTCTTCTCCGACCGGCGTTCCTCTGTCCGTCTTCTCCGACCGGAACTATTCCTCTGTTCGTATCTCCATCTTCTCCGACCGACATTCCTCTGTGAGTGTCACTGTTTCTTTTGTTTGTTCTTGAGTTTCAGTGATTATTTAATGTTCTTGAGCTTGCTATATAGTTTCTTTAGTTTGTTCTTGAGGGTTTGTTCTTGAGCATCTTGTTTTGTTTTTAGTTTGAATGTGTTAGTTTGAATGTGTTAGTTTGAATGAGTGTTGTTATATTATAGGAAATTATATCCATTACAAAAATGAGGGTTGTTAGAAAAATGAGTGTTATAGAAAAATGAGTGTTGTTAGAGTATCAAAGTGTTGATGTGGTTGTTGTCGATTTGGCGAATTAGTATTGATGTGATTGTTGTTTGAATTTGATTTTGAAATTGTTGTTGTAGTAAAGTTGAAGATGATAAATAGTGATATTTGTGTAGACTAAGTGTTTGATAAAATACTTAAGTGAATTTTTGAACTCAAGAATTGTGATAATAATTGTGATGAGACTTAGATTCTTGAATTGCTGATAATTGTGATAATTGTGTTGAATCCTATAATTTTTTATTTGTTTCGAGATTGTGAAGTTGTTTGATAATTAGATTGTGAATTTTTTATTCTTGAAGAGCTACTAACTTGTGCATGTCGAAGCCTCTTTTGGTTACTACTTGTTGCTAATTCATGAGATGATGGAATTGTAGTTTGGATAGAAATGTGATTCACTTTCTTTCAATACTAAAACTTCAATTCAAATTAGAATTCCATCAACTTTTGGAATTGTATTTCATGCTTGACACCGACACTTTTGTTGTGAATTTTCATGCTTGACATCCGTGCAAGATTCATGCATTTTTTAGCCGATTTTTCATGTGAAATAGTTGTTGCCCCCGTGCACGGAAATGGTACTTCTGGTTGGATTCAATTCGAGCCATATAGTTTTTTGAGTCCGTTGGCATGTTTGTAGGCTATCGTACGATTTTCATGTGATTCCGTTCCGATGATTTGTGCGCCTATTTTTGAATTTAATATTATTCGACTCCATTTGATGTGTACATTTTTGTATGATATATGTTTGAGTCTTTTTGGTCATTTACGGACTATTGCGCTTGAGTTTGCTTATTTCCGGATTGGTTTTGTATTCTGCCCAGGATTCAAAGTATTGGTTCCGATGTTTGTTCGGATTGCATATTATCGTTGCTACTTGTTTTTGTGTTGTGAATTGAATGCTCAAATTCCGGTTGCATTTCCTTGTTGTTTATAGTATGAACTGTGTAGAATATAATGATGTAGTTGTCTGAGGTGTTATTAACTTATTGAATTTGCTATATATAGGGGTTACTTGTGAACTGCGCAATACTTTAACATGAGCACTTCCTCAAAAAACTCCGCGACCAAGAAGGTGACCGAGAAAATGAAGAAGGGCGGTCCAAATGTTGCAATATCTACTGCATCATCAATCGGAGCAACCTTGTCCGGGAAGAAATCTGTGACAAAGATGAAATCCCTCACAAAAGACCACGCTCCGAAACATGATTTTGGTGCAGATGTTGATGAGGACTGGGATGAAGACTGGTTCAATTTTCTTCATTCAGGAGGCTGGAGAGAGGGCGAATAGCTTCTAGAGGGGAAGTTGTATTTTGTTGTTGTTTAGATTGTCCCCTTATATGGGTGTTAGCGATTTTTCTGGCCTTCAGGCTCTCTTTTTAATTGTATTGTACAATGTTTTGCCTCATCTGAGACATTTTATATAATTAGTCGTTTTTCCTCCTGCAAGGAATTACCCTTTTATGTATATGCTAGCCCCTCGAGTACTTAAGTCAAGATGACTTAGAGTGGTCGATCATGAGGTACCAAGCGTTATTTTTTCGCCTTTTTGTTTTCTGAGACTTTATATTTGGGGTATGAAAAAGCGCTGCCTAAAGATGCCAATAGAAAGCACAAAAGGCCAGAAAAAGCGCTGATAAAGGCCCACTTCAGACAGCGCTTTTCCATAAAAACCGCTGCTAAAGGACTACATTAGAAAGCGTTTTTCCAGAAAAAGCGCTGCTAAAGGCCTACATAAGGCAGCGCTTTTGCATAAAACAAAAGCGATGTCTTTACCTATAGCAGCGCCACCTTAAGCAGTGCTTTTAAGCGCTGTTAAAAGCCAAAAAAAGTGTTGTCTTTTCCCTTTCGTGGCATAGTGTTACCTTACACACATTCTTTAATGGTTCTTCACCTACATCTCTTGCCTATCACTATTTATGGCCATGTGCTTTTCTCGTTTTTGTGAATTTTTCATAAGAGAAACTCCAACTCTCACTTTTAGGCGACACCATCTCGAAACTCATATAGGTGAAGTTCATTTTGTGTCTATTTCTTGAGATACATATCTTCGATATAGAACTTCATTAAGAGTTTGTGAAAAAACTTAACCCTCAATATGTGATAGTCAACATTATCATAGAATATTGTACAAACATCCAAATTAACGACTTGTTGTTACCCATTGAATCTCAGGTTAAGGTTAATTAACTTTAGATTGGTTTGCTACCATTATCATAACTCTTATGCAAGGAGTTTCAATCCCATACCTCTCGAGGTAATCTTTACTAAATCTCTGACCAGTGGTTTAATAAACGGATCAAGTGAATCATAGCTCTATCGTATATTTGTGAATGAAATGGTTACATCCTTAATCAATTTTCTCACGAAAGAATGTCTAAGTCCTACTTGCCTGGACTTTGTGTTATATACTTTCTATATGCTATAGGTAAAGTGGATTGACTACCGCAATGTATCAACACATTTAAAATATTGTCTTTAGTCAATGGAACTTCCAACAGAAGGTCCCTAAATTATTCAGCTTCTTCACCAAGAAAATCAAGAGCCTCGAACTCTGATTCTGTAATTGAGAGAGTGATCCACATTTGTTTCTTACTCTTTCAAGAAATCGCACCCCCGACTAGTGTAAATATCATCCTAAATGCATATTTATGATATTCAACACTCGATATCCAACTCACATCGGTATATCCTTCTAATATGGCAGGAAATATACCATAATAGAGACCAAGATTTTTTTGTTTTCATAAGATATCCAAAAATCCTAATGATGGTCTTCCAGTGTTCACCATTTGGATTGCTAGAAAAATATACTCATTTTACTAATTGCAAATTCTATGTCGGGTTTAGTACTTTGCATGCACTTGCATATTCCAATTGAGCCCACAAGTCTTCCATCATTCTTTTGAAGTTTAACAATAGGATCAAATGGAGTACTCACTTACTTAAAATGTAAGTGTTTGAACTTATCAAGTACTTTCTCAACATAATGTGTTTGACTAAGTTCATAACCCCCACTATTTCGCTTTACTTTGATCCCCAAAAGTGTGTCAACTAGTCTAAGATCATTCATCTGGAATGTGGACGTTAAAAACCTCTTTGTTTCTAAAGTTCCATTCATCTCATTGCTAATGATCAATATGTTCTCACAAATTTTTGTACAAACACTTGTCACAAGAATTAAATGAAAATATATTTTAGATAATCAAGCATGATGATGCAAAAAGGTTTTTAAATGAAGTGAAAGATTAAATTATGAGCAATTTAAAATAGTATAGTATAAATTGCAATGAACACCTTAGTCATGTTCACTTATCTAAAATCTTCACTTAAATTTTTATGGTCAACCTTCTTGATCAACTTCATCATTGATGCACATGATATTTTTTATCCTTTTATTCTTTGATAATCTTTGTCTTCATCAAAACTGAATTCGATATAGGATATATTCTTCACAATCTCCCCTTTTGATGATGACAAACTATTTGACTTTGTGTTTTGATAATGATTGAAAAGTCTCCCCTTAAGTTGTGTGTCTCCCCTTAATTCTTGAATCTTACAATGACAGAGTCAAATTTTTGATGTCATTGCTTTGGTACTTGTTTTAATCCATACAAGGATTTGTCAAACTTTCACACCTTTAGTTCATTACCACATGACCTTCTAGCTGATCTATGTAAATCTCTTCATCAAGATTTCTATTTAGGAACATTATTTTGACATCCATTTGAGGAACTATAAGGTTATGCAAAGAACTTAATATAAACGATACTCTAATTTCGATGTGTTTGTTACTAGTGCATATGTGTAAAAATGATAAACACCTTCTTTTGTTTAAAATCCCTTGTTTATTAATCTAGACTTGTAGGTGTTTAGTGTACCATCACACTATGATACTTCCTTTTAAACAAGATGAGTCCCTTGAATCTATAGCTTCCTTATAAGTCTTAAGATCATCTTCCACTTGAAGAATAATAGGAATCTTACAAACAAAGTTATTATTATTTCCTTCCATTAGATAAAAGAAATAAATTGAGTATCAATTTTATTCGGTCCTAGATCCTTAGCCTTTTGGACTCTCTTGCTTATTCTAAGTTCTGGTTGTTTTTCAACAATCAGTGATAAACTTTTGGTTTGTGTTTCAACAATCTTTGGAGAACCTTCCTCGCGAGGTTCTTTGTTTAAGGGAATCTCGATTCCATATCCTTAATAATGAGGTTCTCAAAGAATTTCACATATCGGAATTTAATAGTTACACTAGGCTCCAAATTCAAAAGTCTATATGTTTTACAGTTAGGTGTATAGCCTACAAAACATATTTGATCCCATGATGACCCAACTTGTTCCCTTTAGGATACATGTTCTTATAATAAGCTACACACCCCCACACTCTAAAATAACTGATATTTTACGCTCTACCTTTCCATACCTCGCATGAAGAAATATCATTTTTTTCTTCAAAAGAATTCTATTCATTATATGACATAAGGACTTTGTGGCACAATAAATTTTATGTCATACTTCCATTGTCAATAAAATATTTAATAATAATCATTTTACTCTAAAGTTACACTTCTACTTTAATATATCTAAAATAGATTCAATGCATTAAATATTTATAGTAATCGACAACCATGATCATAACTTTTATTTTATAAAGAGGTTTTAAACATAACATTCATATACACCATATTAACTAACACTCATTTATTTATATTTTCTTAAAATAAATATTTTATTGCATAACCAACATATGCATAATGAATTATATTTCTTAACTTCATGTTTAACAATGTTTTATGTTATATACATATAATCACATTAAAAAATAAACAATGAACCAAATTCATTAATTTTTTCTATAACTTTTCAATAAGCATTTGTCAACTTTCAATAATAAAGAAAATGTACAAATTACTTTTAATATTAAGATGACCAAGAAATAACTTTTTCATATTAGCATGCACATATAATATGAGATAAGTAATTTTAATTTTAATAAATTATTGCACAAACAACAATACAATTGAAACATGTCCGTCAAATTATTATTATTATTTTATTATTATTATTATTATTATTATTTTTATTATTATTATTATTATTATTATTATTATTATTATTATTATTATTATTATTATTATTCTTTATACTATTTCATGTTTTCAATACATGAACCATAATTTCACATTAATAATATTTTTTTTAATTATTTTATCCACAAATAAATGTATTATTTAGCTTATGATATTTTAAGTATTAATTATAAATAAATATTATTTTTTTATAACAAGAGACACAAACAAATGTCAAAATAACAATTAAGGTCAAAAAATTAGTTTATTTTAATGGTACATGCAAATTACTTTCTCATGAATATATGATTCATTTATCCTCCACTTCTCTTTTTTCATTTTTGTAATGCATTAAACATATTAACAACATCTCAATATATTTAATATCAATATCAACTTGCATAGAAAATATCTAATAACCAACAAAATTTATTTGCACGAAAAAGGTAATCTAATATATCATGTCAAATATGTACCTTTCATTATGATTATGAATAAACAAATATGGATATTTATTTCTCCATAAAAATTGCATCCACGAATTAATCACAAAAAAATAAATTAACAAAATTTGAGAATCCCATGGAGACCACTCATAATGTACTTAACAAAATTTGAGAATCCCATGGATTGTGAAACTTTGAACTCCTATGAAGGACCTGGACCTGGATCTCGAGGGAAACTTATATTTGCATAAGGACAGGGGCAATCAATATGAATTTAGGATCATGAAGGAAGCTAATCTAGATAAGGCAGAATGGGTGCAAACTAGGCTCGATCAGCTAACCTCGTATAAGGGAAACGTGTGGTTATGGGCAGTTATATCCACATGGAATTAAGAGAGCGTTTGACAAAGAAATTCGTCCTTGCCTGCGGGAAGAGGGAGACTTGGGGTTAAGGAAAATATTACCCATCCATAAAAACTACCACGTCAAATGGACCCCACCCTATGAAGGGCCATATGTCGTGAAGAATGCCTCCTCTGGCGGAGCACTAATATTAACAACCATGGATGGAGTGGATTTACCACGACCGGTGAACTCCAATTCGGTAAAAAATGCTATGCCTAGAAAAAGAGGATAAAAGCCCGCTAAGTCGAAAACCCTAAAGGGCGACTTAGGCAAAAATTAGGGCGTCCCGGTGGATTGAGACTCGAAAGAGCAATCCAGGCAAAAATTAGGGATTTGGATAAAAATGATACCCGACAAGTCGAAAACCCTAAAGGGCGGCTTAGTCGAAAAAAATGGTACATCATCCTGGTGGACTAAGACTCTAAAAAGAGCGGTTCAGGCAAAAGTTAGGGATATCCAAAAGGCATATGACTGAAAACACTCAAGTCACCCCGTAACAGGAATTCAGAAGGGAGCGATCATTCCAGCCGTCATTTTGAGAAGCGAAGTGTCGTGATCTTGGAGTCTTAGGGATATTAGCTGGTGTTAAATTTAATAGGATTATAAATAAATTTGTTTTCTTATTGCCATTTTACATTTTTCTGGATTTTCGGTAATATCTCCTTATGAGAATTACCCTCCTTGCTTATCATTGTCCATTTGCGGGCCAATTCTCAATAAATTTGCTTTTCAAATACATTTCTTTGCCTCCTAAATTATTCTGCTTGATTACAAGGTGTCAATTAATGGTGAAATAATGCATTGAAATATCGGGTATAAATAAAAGCTTTAAAAAAGGGAAAATGGATTTTACTTCGGGTTTTGGAATCATCAAAGGGATCACATTCCTCCAACGCAGGATATAGGGTCTATACACTGACAGGAATATACGTTACAATCTGACTAACATGGGAGGTTTTTAACGGCATGTTAAACAGGAATCTAGGATATCATGGCTTACTACAATTATCAAAGTTTCAAGGTTCAGGGGGTCAGGACGTTATGGGAAGTTTTATTTCAGACAAACACATGCATTGCATATCATAAAAGAGGCATTAGCCCAAATCATGCATCAGTCATGTCGCTACGCTCTAGCATCTAACATGCACTCATATACGCAAACATGCATACATGCATAGGGTTCATAATCACCAAAGGGTTTTACCAGGGGGAATTCATTAAGGGATTTTTATTAAAATTTCAAGGGGGTTATTGGGATTTTTCATCAAAAAGGATTTCATCGAGGGATCTACAAAAATTCATATCCAGGGATTTTTCATCAAAGGGGATTTCATTAAGGGATTTATCAGGGGTTCTAAAAAATTCCTATCCAGGGATTATTTATCTATAAAAGTTTTTCAGGGGGTTCAATTGGATATTTTCCTAGGGGTTTATTACCAGGGGCTTTAGGGTATTAGTTTAGCATTTATCGGGTTTTGCGGTCAAAATTAGGGTCCTTCTTGTATTTAATCATCTCCTCTTCAAAAGAGAAAGACATGTCGACTTCCTCTTCCTGATTCGAAGACGATTAAATAGGGGCAGCTGTAGTACCCTAAATTTTGACCAATGATTTTTCATCTTTTTAGAGTCTTTGGTGCTACTAGGGGGTGTCAATTGGGCTTCTGGGGTTTGTTAGTACTTTCAGGCCTATTTTGGGTTTGATTTTGTATAACGGATTTTTATAATTAGTTAGAAATTAAGAAGTTTTTAGTCTAATTTTACTAATTAGTTAATAATTAGAATTTTGTCTTATGGTTAGTTTTTGTCAAATGTTAGGAAATTAAATTTTCTCTTTAGAGTTAATTAGGATTTTATTTTAGGATTAGCAATTTTAATTTATTTTGGGAATTTGCTTTGATTTATTTTTGAGGTTTAGTTTATTATTCTTAAGACTATTAGAATCACTTAATTGGGTTTAAGTTCAAATATATTAGGTTAACCTTTTAGTTAGTTAAGTATGTATTAGTAGTTATTAATTAGGGACAATTTTTTTATTAGAATCTACTAAGACTAACAATTTATTTGGTATTTCATCCATTTTTATTATTTTTTATTTTATTATTGAAGAGATGGACCGACCTATCCATATGGTGGTCTTTAGTTTTTATTAGTTTATTTTTATGATCTATTGTTTTTGGATTTTATTTAGGAGTTACTTTTATTTTAATTCTTATTTTTTTTTATTTTGTCTTCGGTCAAACCTATTGACCCAATGGGCCTTCTTCTTCCCAATTCACTAACTCTAATTTCGCAAGTGAGAGAAGCAGATTCGGATCGTATCAGGACGAAATCAAAACAAATCAATTCTCATTAGTATTTTCAATCAAATTACAATAGAAATCAGTTACAATCAAAACTTAATTCTAAATACATAACAAATCAAAAATAATCACAAACTAAAATCAAATCGGGCCTAAAACTTCCTAAATCAGACTTTAATTTAATTTCTAAAACCTAATTCCTAAGTGCTATAAAAAGAAAAGAAATTCGTAAAAAACGGGGGTTGGACTCGAAGACTGGGGGGAGACGGGGGGGGGGGGGGGATTGGGGAATGGAAAAACAAATACAGAGCTCCATTCGAGTACCTGCGAAAATCAGAGAGAGAGGGATTAGAAACAGAAATCAGAAAGGACAATTGGATAAATTACTACCAGTACCACTGCAAGGACGGTAAATAAAAACTACTTAGCTTTGAATTGTTGATTGTTTATGTGTTCTGGGTTTTCTAGGGAATTTAATAGGGTTAGGGTTCGTATCTGGGGTTAGGGTTCTTGGGGGTGGGGTTAGGGCTCATAGCTAAGAACCCTAGGGTTCATCGTCGAGGGTTAGGGTTCTTGGTGTTCTAAGGGTTTTCTGGATTTTGGATTGAAGGTAGTTCTTAGGGTTCATCTTGAACCCTGAAGAACTGGACGATTCTGGGTGGAATGGGTCTAGGGTTCTTCGTGGGGGGTTTAGGGTTCGTGTGGCTTTGAAGATTCCGGTTGAATACCAACCAGAAATCTAGAATTGAGGGTGGTTCGTATGGTGGTACACGGTGACAGAGGCTCACCGGAGGGAGAAGGGCTAGAGAGGGGCGAGAGAGTTTGGGAATTAGAGAGAGGTAAAGAATTAAGAGAGAGAAAGCGAGGTGCGAAATGAAGGGGATCTGAGATAGTTCTGGGTTAAATACCCTCCTCTCATGGACGTTGATGAACGCCAAGTGGCGTTTCTTTCAACTTTGGATATGTTGACTGGGATATTCATCCCTCAATCACGTGCGCACACATCTACGGTGGGCTGGTATTGACTATGCATCCTGGCCCTTTATCTGGCATACTAGGACCGGTCAATAAGATCTGAGGACGAGATCGGAGACGTTTACACCCGTAGGATTGTGATCAAGCAGTGATGAGAGGTCCAACGTGCTGACCTTCTCCCACCATGGATCTCCCATCAGACTTGGGTCTTGGGTATTTGGGCCATACGCCCAAGTACTACTGGCACCCCCAGTTCTAAGCCCAGTTGCTAAGTCAATAGAAAATGCACCCCCTGGTTTTTTTGGTGAATAATTAAATTAATTAATTAGTTTAATGGTTTAGGATTTAAGTGGGTAATTAGGATTAAAAAATATAGGATTTTAGGATATTTTAATTAGGGTTTAAATGGGTTTTTGTTATAATTAAATTAATCATTTAATTTAGTCATTTGATTAGAAATTTTTAGGGTTTAAATGGTTTTTTTATAAGTAAATTAATCACTTAAATTACTTATTTGATTAGGATTTTTTTTATAAGTAGGGTTTTTTGGTATAATTAAGTAATTCCTTAACTTAATTGGGATTTTAAATTTAGGGTTTTTTTTGGTATAATTAAGTTAATTCCTTAACTTAAGTGGGATTTTAAAAATAGGGTTTTTGGTATAATTAAGTTAATTCCTTAACTTAATTAGGATTTTAAATTTAGGGTTTTTTTTTTTGGTATAATTAAGTTAATTCCTTAACTTAAGTGGGATTTTAAAAATAGGGTTTTTGGTATAATTAAGTAAAGTCCTTAACTTAATTGGGGTTTTAATTGAGGGTTTTTGGGATAATTAAGTTAAGTCCTTAACTCAATTGGGGTTTTAAATCTAGTTTTTGAGGTAATTAAGTTAATCACTTAACCTAATTTTTTAATTAAGTATTAAACCTTTTTAGGTTTTTGTTGTAATTAAGGTTTTTTAAAATTACTTTTTAAAGGGAGAAATAAAAAAGGGTGGTTTGGTTTTCTTAATATAAAGTTTGGGGATTTTTTTTTTTCTTTTCTTGAATTTTGGAAATTCATCTAAGGGACTTCTAGGGTTTCAAACATGGGATAAAGCTCTTGATATCCGAGAGCATAAATAATGGATTAGGGGATGGAACTCTTGATATCCGAGAGTATAAATAAATGGATTAAGGGATAGAGCTCTTGATATCCGAGAGCATAAATAAGGGATTAGGGGATAGAACTCTTGATGTCTAAGAGTATAAATAAATGGATTAAAGGATAGAGCTCTTGATATCCGAGAGCATAAATAATGGATTAGGGGATAGAACTCTTGATATTCGAGAGTATAAATAAATGGATTAAGGGATAGAGCTCTTGATATCCGAGAGCATAAATAATGGATAAGGGATAAAACTCCTTATCTAGGAGTATAAATAATAGATTAAGGGATAAAACTCCTTATCTAGGAGTATAAATAATAGATTTAAGGGACAAAACTCTTTATCCAAGAGTATAAATAGTGGATTGGGTTTAGGGTTAGGAATGGATTTAGGAATGGGTATAGGATTAGGATTAGGGGGTAGGAATAGGGGAGGTGAACTACGGTTACTCTGATCCTTCAAAGTGAAGGTACGTAGGCATAGGGTTGTAAACCCTAGTGAGTATAATTAATAAAAAACTTAGGTTTCCTTTGTAAATAAATCATTTAGACAAACAAACAAACATACCCTAAAATCTAAGGAGGATCCCATTGAGTATAATGGAGGTGAGCGGTGCCTAACACCTTCCCCCTCACTTAACCGACTCCCAAACCTTAGGAATCACTACCTTTAGGATTAGGATTTTTTAGGTTTATCATTATTTTCCTTAGAAAAAATATGGTGGCGACTCGAAATTTTTTGCCGGCTGCGACATATATATATGATCATGAAGGCTGGATCAGATCCTGTAGAATTGGGCCGCCAAGTACGTCAGGGATGCTGGTCGTATGGAGAGAAGGGGGTGTACCTGCAAGGTACTCCGACGCTCAAGTAAGAAAGGGTCAGAGAAAAAGGGGCAAGTACAAAGTATGAATAATTAGGGTGAATATTGGATACCTGACCCTCTCAAGCGAGAGGGTTTATATAGAGCCCTAAGCGCGTGGCCAACTGTCCTATTTTCGGGGCAAAATAACCGTTTTTCCCAAAGAATAGGTAACTACCCAAACTAGACGTTATGTCGGGCAGGGTGCCCAAAACTAGCCGTTATGTCGGGCATAGGCATAGTTCCGGGCACCTGCCCATAGCTATTCGGGGAGCAATGAAGCCGTGTGTGACGGGCAGTAATTTCGGGGAGGAATGTTGCATTCCTTGCCCGGTTGGAGGGGCAGAAAGGTAACTTTTGCCCCTCTGTGGATTGGACTTAGGCAATTTGGGCCGCTCTGGAGCAGAAGCGGATTGGGCCATGTCTAGCCATTGGTCCAGTCCAGAACAGGAGCCCCCCAAGTCGTTGCTCCCGAGCATCGGAGTGATAACTTAAGGGCAGTTCGTTGCTCCGGGGAGCTAGCATGGAGTTGTCGTTTGAAGACGAGGAGGATTGTCTCAATGCGCCCGTGATGCCTGGTGTTCGTGAAATTCGTGGTCGTGACCTTGTTGCCCGGTGTTCGAGGAGAATAATGGTCAGACAGAATTGTAAATGATGGGACGCCACGTGTGTCTAGAGCTCCGTGTAGTAGTTAATAGGAAATGATGGCTAGTGGATAGCCATCATGGCCTACGAGCGCGTGTTCGCACGTGCCCCTTTGTATAAAAGGGGGAAAATCGTTCCATTTGGAACTTTTTCTCTGATTTCTCTCCGTTTCCTTCAGCGTTCTTGCCCGTAACCGCCGTCTGCCTACTCCGACCACCGCTTCAAGCTTCGAGCAGCTTATTTCCTCTACTTAAATCAAGTAAGTTTTCTGATCTAGAACTTGTTCTACTCCTTTTGGTTGTCGATGGTAGGTTGCATGCGATTAGGGCTAGGTTTAGAGGATAAAATGGGTGAGTTTCCGGCGATTTGTTGGTGGTGGACGGTGGTTGTGCCATTTTTCTACCTCTGACATGTCGCCAGATTTAGTAGTATATTTCAGCGAGGAGGGTGGTCCACGGCGGTGTTGCGGTAGCTATGCATGTGTGACCGCCGTGTCTGTTCATCTTCTGAGTGGGCGATGAGTTTTCTGGTAAAACATTCCCAGATTTCGGTGAAGCTTTGCGATTTCTGGCGAAGCTTCAAACGGAAATTGGGTGTGAGTGCGGAGAAGCTCCTCGTTCGGGGATGATTAGTTTCAAGCGTCTCCTCGCGAGGAGGTTTCAGCTTTTCCTTTGATGTTAGGGCTTAGGCCGGGGACGTTGTCCTTATCCCTTTGCGCGCCCTTTCACTTGACTTAGCGGTGGAAGGGTGGATTTTATTTGCTGTCGAATTCACTTTCTTCTCTACTTTTCAGGTGATTGTAATGGCGACGGGGCCAGATAGAGAGGTTATTATAGATACGTCCGAGGAAGAAACTGGCTCCGAAGATAATAGCAGCTCGACGGCTTCGAGTTTGACGTCTTCGAGTTCTTCCAGCAATGTCGTGGAGGAGGAAGAGTTGGACGACATGGACGAGGACGTCGACGGGTTCTTCGCAGAGGAGTGGGAGGTGGCCGAACGTTCCGAGCATGTGTCCACTTTCATAAAGTCCTTGGTGGATGTTTTCACGGAGGTTGGACCGAAAGGAGAGTGGAAGGTGCACTTCCCTTCCTTGGACGATCGTGTCTGTACGCACTTCGGGGACCATTTTACCATGTACGAATATGCTTTCAAGGAGCTGGGTTTGAGGTTGTCGTTCACTAATTTTCAACAGTCAGTGTTCGTGCATTTAAAATTGCCCCCCACGCAACTGTATCCTAACTCGTTGGCCTTCATCCGGGCGTTCGAGCTGGTATGCGAGCATCTCTCCATAGGGGCTACTATTCCTTTATTCTTCACTGTCTTTCATCTCCAACGGCAGCTGTCGGGGAAGAAGTACGACTGGGTTTCTCTGAAGCAGCCCCGCAAGTTGTTCAAACTATTTTCGGAGTCAATACGGACGTTCAAGGAGCGTTATTATGTTGTCGAGCCCCTGTTCGAAGTTGCGTTGCCCAGGACAGTACATATGTCTGGGAGATTGAGGTGGATGAAGACGGGAACGACTGCGTGATGAGGAGGGGAGGTTTACCGGGCGGAGAATTTACAAGTTTCCCATCCATTGGGCGCCTAACCACTTTGCCAAGAAGCCCAGTGACTATGTCTTCCAACCGAGCGAGCTACGCGGGCAGGACGCCGTGGCGTACGAGGTGCTGGTGAAGTGGGTCAACTCCTTCCGGCTTGCTGAGTGCTGGACGAGCAAGGGTAATCCGGTCTTCGAGGAGGATGGGAGTCAGAGGGTTGAGCATCGATTCATCAATATTAAGGCACTGTTGAAGTGCAAGACTCCCGTGGACGCTGAGGAGCTGCTTCGTAGTCTTAGTAATTTAGATTTTGTTCGCGTCATTTCTTTTCCTCGTATCTAACATGCTCGTATTTTGTTTGTGCAGGTGAGATGCCTCAGGCCCACGACAGAGTTGTAAGGAATGCTCTTGCGAGGAACAAGGCAGGGGCAGCCACTCCGAAGTATCGATTTACTGGTGCCCGTGTTCCTCCTCCCGTGCAGTCTGCTGCGGAGACCTCTTCTTCTCCTACTTCTGATCCCCGGGGGTCTCCTCTTCCTTTGACCAGTCGATCCAAGCGGCCAAGGTTTAATGATGTTGTGGACCTCACTCGGGTGTCGGAGAAGGGGAAGTTCGAGCTTCCTCCTTGCATTCCTGACCAGAAGTTCTTCAAGGGGAACTCTCTGATCGTGCCTCGGGCGGAGTCTCTTCGCTTGGAAAGTATGGATCGCCCGAGCAAGAGGGTGTTGGTGGCTCAGGACGCTTCTGCCTTGGTCAGGATGTTGGAGATGGCAGTTGTTTATGCCGAAGGGGACTCGACAACTGAGGTCGAACTTACTGCTGCTCGCGCTACCATGTTGTCCCTCAAGGAAGAAGCTAAGGGTGCCGACGATGCTCAGAAGAAAGCTGTGGAGGAGATAGCTCAGTTGAAGGAGGAGAACTCCACGTTGGCGGCGGAGAAGAAATCTGCCGAGGAGCTGGTCCAGTGGCTGAAGGTGGCCATGCCTCGGGTGACGATGAGCCGGAAGATATGAAGGAATTGAAGACGAGATCCGAGCTGGTTGCCCGCATGCTGATGGCCGAAGATGATGGCATCGTCGTTGCGGATGAATCTTTCAAAAACGCTGTGGCTCAGCTGCGGGCGGTGAATCCCAGGCTCGAAATCTCCGACGAGGGTACCCACTATCTGGCGCACGTCGAGGATGGCCGGATAGTTATGCCCGACGCTCTCCTTGAAGGGAATACCGAGGACCAGCCCGTGGAGGACCAGGGGCCTCAGCCTGATCACGCCGAGCACATGGACGAGTGAAGAGTTTCCTTGATGTTGTTGTAATTTGTCCGGCCTGCGTGCCATGTAACTGTTGTAATTTATTTTTTGGGAGGCGTGGCCCCCATTTCATGTAACTTTGTACAATCGTGGCCCTTGCGGTCACTCATTATGTTAAATTATTACATGTTTGATTCTTCCATCTGCATGATTTTACTTGCTTTTATTTTTTTGCTAAGTATTTTACTCATGTTCGTTATGAATGTATGTCCGCCCTTGATAGGGGGTATTTGACTTGTGCGAATAACTAAGGGGAATTGCTCGTTGTAGATGTGTTCGGTAGTGAGGGGAACTGATCGAACGACCGTGGAATATCCTGGCGGGGGTGCGGAGCTCAGGTCGCATTTGAGGCATGAGTTCGCGGCGTGAACATCACATCGCGAGCTGGGGTTCTGCCAGTCATGGTACTTTGACGACGGCGATGCTCGATCGAGAATCACTGTCGAGCAGTTACCCGGCTCGTTACTGAGCAGGGTTCTGCTTTATTTGTATGCGACGCTTGTACCTAAACGTGCATAGTGGTCGGTAGCTGACGTTCGTCATTGCGACGGGTCGAACTGAGAATTTAGCTGTAGTATTGTTTTAGTTTTTCAGCGTTCCATGGTCGAGCAAATTCTTCCCCAGTGAGATGTTCTAGGTAGTAGGCCCCATTTTCCGTTTTTGCTCGGACGCGATAGGGTCCTTCCCAGTTGGCTGCTAGTTTGCCTTCGCGAGAGTCTTTGTGGTTTCTTCTTAGAACAAGGCTTCCCACGTCAAACTCTCGTCGTATCACCTTGGCGTTGTGCCTGATGGTAATTTTTTGTTTTAGTGAGGCTTCGCGGAGGGCTGCCCCGGTTCGGATTTCCTCGACGAGGTCGAGTTCTTCTCGTAGTGACTCGTCGTTCATCTCCTCGTCTAGGGGCGACTCTGTCCGCCTAGAGGGCACGTGAACTTCGACGCGAATTACAGCCTCTGTCCCGTATGCTAGACGGAAAGGTGTTTCCCCGGTCGTTGAGTGTGGAGTTGTGCGGTATGCCCATAGTACGCTGTGCAGTTCCTCGACCCATGCCTTCTTTGTTTCGTCCAGCCTTCGCTTGAGGCCTCGAAGGATGACTCGGTTGGCTGCTTCGGCCTGCCCGTTTATTTGAGGGTGCTCCACGGATGCGAAGTGCTGCTTCGTACCCAGTTGGGTAACGAAGTCTTGGAACTTCTTATCCATGAATTGCATCCCATTGTCCATTACTATCACTTGGGGGATGCCGAAACGTGCAAGGATGTTTCGTTTGTAGAAACCCAGGATGTTGAGGGCAGTTATTTTGGCCAGAGCTTCTGCTTCTATCCATTTTGTGAAATTGTCTACGCTTACTATTAGGTATTTGTTCTGACTTGATCCTACCACGAAAGGTCCTAGGATGTATAGGCTCCACCAGGCGAATGGCCACGGGGAGGACATAGCCTTGAGCTCGTTAGGCGGAGCCAGGTGCATGTCCCTGTGTCGTTGGCATTTATCGCATTTCTTCACATGCTCTTTCACGTAGTGCTGCATGGTCGGGCAATAGTATCCTGCTCGGAGGGCCTTTCGGGCAAGCGACCTTCCACCGAGATGTTGGGCGTTGATTCCTTCATAGATTTCGCGCAGGACGTGCGCGACCATTTCCTCCTCGACACATTTGAGCAGCGGGATGGAGAATCCCCGCCTGTAGAGTTTATCTTCGGCTAAGACATAAGAGTAGGCTCTTCGCCTTACTTTGGTGGCCTCCTTAGGGTCGGAGGGAAGCTCGTCTTTGGCGAGATAGTTGTAGACGGGGGTCATCCAGCAGTTGTTGTCGTCGATCACCTGCACGTCTAGTGTCGAGGAGGCCTTCTTGATGCTGGGTCGAGGAAGTACTTCCTGTATGACGGACTTGTTTCCGCCTTTCTTCTTTGTGCTGGCTAGCTTGGATAGCACGTCCGCTCGCACGTTATGTTCGCGGGGAACATATTTCACTTCCACTGTTGTGAACTTCGCCATCTCCTTTTTAACCAGGGCCAAGTATTCGGTCAGGTTGTCATTTTTGGCTTGATATTCTCCCCGGACCTGGAGGGCCACGAGTTGGGAATCCGTGCAAATGACGACCTCTTCTGCGCCCAGGTCCTCGGCCAGGCGAAGCCCAGCGAGGAAGGCCTCGTATTCAGCCTGGTTGTTGGAGGTTGGGAATGACAGGGTGAGTGACACTTCGACGATGATTCCTTCGTCGCTTTCCAGTATGATGCCTACGCCGCTGCCTACCGAGCTTGAAGCAACGTCAATGAAAATGGTCCATTTGCGTGCTTCGCTCGCGGGGGAGTCTGCGAATGTCATTTCCGTGACGAAGTCGGCCAGAGCTTGGGCCTTGAGGGATTTTCTGCTTTCGTATTGGATGTCGAATTCGGACAGTTCTACCGACCGTTTGAGTATTCGACCGACCATGTCTGGTCGTCCGAGCAGCTGCTTTATGGTTTGATCCATTCGAATCACGATCGTGTGAGCTAGGAAGTAATGTCTTAATCTTCTGGCTGCGTTGATGAGGGCCAGCGCCACCTTCTCTATCTGTTGGTATCTTAACTCTGGTCCTTGCAGCGCTTTACTCGTGAAATATATGGGCTTCTGCCCGTCAGGTGTCTCGCGGATGAGAGTGGCGCTCACTGCTTCGGTTGCTACGGCCAGGTACAGGTATAATGTTTCGCCATTGTCCGGTCGAGAGAGGACCTGTGGCTCTGAGAGTGCTCGTTTCAAATGGATAAGGGCCTTGTCACACTCCTCAGTCCATTCAAATGCTGCCTCCTTGCGGAGGAGTTTGAACAATGGTAGGGCGTGCTGGGCGGACTTAGCCACGAAACGGGATAGTGATGCGAGCATCCCGTTGAGGGACTGGATGGATTTTTTGGACTTGGGCGTAGGAAACTCGGAGAATACCCGGCATTTATCGGGATTGCCCTCGATTCCTCATTCCGTTAAGTAGAAGCCGAGAAATTTGCCTGCCCGGACACCGAACGTGCACTTCTCCGGATTAAAACGCATTTTGTATTTCCTGCCCTGTTCGAAGACCTTTCTCAAATGGGCAGTATGTTCGTTTTCCTCGGGGGATTTTACGATCATGTCATCCATGTAGACTTTGAGCATGTCGCCTATTTCTCCCCGGAATACCTTATTCATCATTTGTTGGTACGTTGCTCCGGCGTTCTTCAGGCCGAAGGGCATTACGTTGTAATAACAGTTGCCTGATTCGGTCATGAAGGCCGTATATTTTTTGTCGGACATTGCCATCAGAATTTCATTATAGCCCGAGTAGGCGTCCATGAACGATAAAAGTTTAAAACCAGCAGAATTATCAACAAATTTATCAATATTGGGGAGGGGGTAGGCATCCTTCAGGCATGCCTTATTGAGATCGGTGTAATCAATGCACATGCGCCATTTGCCATTAGATTTTTTTAACTAGTACAACGTTGGACAGCCAAGTGGTGTACTTGGCTTCCGAAATAAATTTGGCCTCGAGGAGGTCCTTTACAGCTTTTTCAGCTGCCTCCATCTTCTCCGGATACTGCTTTCTCCTACATTATGCTACGACCTTGATGGTCGGGTCAATGGTCAGCTGGTGGCAGGCGACGGATGGATCCAGTCCGGGCATTTCGGCGGTGCTCCATGCGAATAGGTCGGCATTCTCGCGGAGGCATGCTTTGAGCTTCTTCCTCGCGATGTCGGGCAGGTCTGCTCCAATCTTCACTCCCCGCTGAGGGTCGTCGCCGAACAGAACAATCTCGAAGTTGCCATCCGGTATTGGGCGCATCAGATGGGACCTGCTGCTGGACGATGTGGACGGGTTGGCTGAAGCTGCTCGTTCTTCCTGCTGGTCTTCTTCTTGGAAGTGACTGTCGAGGTCGATGGAGTCGACCTGGGGAAGAGACTTGGCTTACTCGGAGCTGGTTGGCAATGCTTGCTTGCCCGATGCTTTTCGCTTGGATGCAATGACGTTGAGCCCATTTGTAGCTACCTCGAAACACCTACGTGCAGCTTCGATATCGCCGTGCAGGGTGGCGACCATTCCTTTTGAAGTGTAATACTTCATCTTCCGGTGGACTGTTGAGGGTACCGCTACTAACTCGGCCAGAGTTCGCCTTCCGAAAATGCACTGGTATAGCGACGGGCAGTCGATCACTAGGAATTGCACCTTGATGGATCTGACAGTCTCAGCTGATCCAAAGGTCACGATCAGTTCGACGTAGCCCCACGGCTTGGTCACTGATCCGTTGAATCCCTGTAAATCGGACCCTACATAGGGGGTAAGGTGTGATTCGTTCAGTTGAAGTGTTGAGAACAGCTGGGAGTACATGATGTCGACCGAGCTGCCCTGGTCGACTAGGATTCTGAAAACGTCGAAGTTCACCATTCGGGCTCTGAGAGCAAAGGTATGCTCAAGTTCGGGGATCCGCCGAGGAGTTCTTCCCGGTAGAAGGAGATGGGGACGGAGCCTTTCTGGGCCTGATCGAGCATGGTCACCTTATTGGAGCTCGTGTTGATCAAGTGCTCGAACTTGCATTTCACGGAGCCCACAGTGACTTTGTTGAAACCCCCGCCAGAAATGACCATGGCGGAGGGAAAAGTCTCCCACGGGTTGTGGGCCGCGAAATAAGCGGGGGCATTGAACCCGTGCGGGACGTAGAAGTCCTCCGGTCGCGATATGGACATTGCAACCTGTATGTTGGTGTCTTCTGAGGAGGGTACCTCCTCCTTTATCTTCTTGGACTCCTGGGTGTCCTGCCGAGGAGTGTCCTTCTTCTTGGCGAACTGTTTCAGGTGTCCGTCCCTGATCAGTATCTCAATGGTATCCTTCAGATGGATGCAGTCTTCTGTAGTATGGCCGTGACTTTTGTGGAAACGGCAGTATTTTGATTTGTCCAAGTTTGGTCTGGCCGGCAGTTGTTTGGGGAAGCGGACCCCTGCCTGCTTGAACTCTGAATTGGCACATTCGTTCAATATTTTCTCCCTGGAGACGGTCAGGGGGGTGAAGTCATGGAAACTCCCGGAGGGTCCCTTGCTGTCGCGGGAGTCCCGTGGACGGTCCTCGCGCCTCCGTTCACCCCGACGAGATGTCGAGGCTTCTTCTCCTTTGGAGGCCCGAGCGTTCTCCTAATGGCGTGATGCTCGAACGTTGCAAACCGTAATCTTTTCTTCGTACTGAATATGTGATTGGGCTTTGAGGAGGAGGGCGTCTAAGTTCTTCGGTGGTGCGAGGCCAATGGCTTTAGAGAACTCAGAGCCCGGGCGGACCCCTTGCTCGAGCAGAAACTTCTTTATTTTATCTGTCGTCGGGACCTGCACTGCTTCCTTGTTGAACCTCTCGATGTATGCGTGGAGAGGCTCGTCTTTTCCTTGGATTATGGCCCCAAGAGAGGCCTCGGTCTTGGGGTGACGGCGAGATGTTGTGAAATGCCGTGAGAACATCCTGCCCAGTTGTCTCCACGAGGTAATGGACTCCTCGGCCAGTTGCTTGTACCATGTCATCGCTCCCTTGCGGAGCGTGGTCGGGAACAGACGGCATTTGATGGCGCCCCGTATGCCGCGGTAGTCTAATAGCGCATCGATGTTCTCGATGTGCTCGTCGGCTTAGTTGTTCCGTCATACGTGCCAAGTGATGTGGGTTTCTCCAAGCCTTTTGGGAGACGGGTAGCCAAGATCTCCTGGGACAACGGGCCACGAGGCTCGTCGTCGCTGCTAGAACTGGTGTAAGATGGGGACCGAATGGGATGCTCGTGGTAGCGGTTCCTCCGGGGAGAAGGGGAACGGTTCCTTCAGGGAGAAGGTGAGCGGTTCCTTCGAGGAGAAGGCGAGCGGTTCCTTCGAGGGGAAGGTGAGCGGGATCGTCCTTTAGACTTGAGCGGGAGTCCTCTTGTGGTCGTAAGCAGGATGTTCATGCGGGGAGATCTGGTCGCACTTCCGGGCTGCGCGACGATCAGGCTCTTAGCGCAGTCTTTGGTCGATGTCTCTCAGGGGCTGCGAGCTCCTTGATCGTCTTTGGTTCCTCTGCATGGGAGGGGATCTTGGACGGTTGGACTCTTCTAACGCCCCGATCCTCTCGTTTTGCTGTAGGATCAGGGTGTTGGTTTTGTTGATCGCCTCCAGGAGGGATGCCACGGTCAGGTCGGCGTTAGGCAGAACAGGAACGGGCTGGATGTCAAGTGAAGGTTGATCGTTGTTGCGATCAGCAGGGGTAGGGGAAGGAGAAGCAGTGGCTCCATCCCTGAGGAAATAGGTATCTCGGAGGAGAGATGACTGGAAGTCAATGTCATATTTATTGACGGGGAGGATGGTGGTTTGGAGAGCATCCTTGGTGCGATCTTGGGAGGCCTTGATCGTGATGATGTTTGAGAATTGTTTTGATCTTCGGTTTCTGAGGAAAGAAAGATGGGGAGAACAATGATTCCCACAGACGGTGCCACTGATCGTGAAGGCTGGATCAGATCCTGTAGAATTGGGTCGCCAAGTGCGTCAGGGATGCTGGTCGTATGGAGAGGAGGGGGTGTACCTGCAAGGTACTCCGACGCTCAAGTAAGAAAGGGTCAGAGAAAAAGGGGCAAGTATAAAGTATGAATTCTTAGGGTGAATATTGGATACCTGACCCTCTCAAGCGAGAGGGTTTATATAGAGCCCCCAGCATGTGGCCAACGGTCCTATTTTCGGGGCAAAATAACTGTTTTCCCCAAAGAATAGGTAACTACCCAAACTAGCCGTTATGTCGGGCAGGGTGCCCAAAACTAGCCGTTATGTCGGGCATATGCATAGTTCCGGGCACCTGCCCATAACTGTTCGGGGAGCAATGAAGTCGTGCGTGACGGGCAGTACTTTCGGGGAGGAACGTTGCATTCTTTGCCCGGTTGGAGGTGCAGAAAGGTAACTTTTGCCCCTCTGTGGATTGGACTTAGGTAATTTGGGCCGCTCTGGAGCAGAAGCGGATTGGGCCATGTCTAACCATTGTATCTTCCTCATTTAAAATTCATTATTTCCTTTTAGTTAATAGTGGAGTATTGAATAATTTTAGGCATCCTTCTTTTTTTGGGTCTAGAAAGAGATTTCTAATTGATCCAAAGTATTTTCTTAGATTCTTCGATTTCTCCACAAAGAAAGGCTCGATGAATTTTTTAAATTCCTAATAGAATTTTCTTTGGAACCTTATATATATATATATATATATATATATATATATATATGTATATATATATATATATATGTATATGTATATATATGTATATATATATATATATATATATATATATATATATATATATATATTGAAATTCTGGCATAGCAGACAGCAGATGTCCTAACATATGTCAAGACATTATTCTGCATAATGATTAAATAAAGAACAGAACTGCAAACTGATTTCCAAAATATCAGTAACTGCAGAAGGACACTTGTTTCGACATCTGTTCCAACATGTTTATCAAGAATATCAACAGAATAAGTAAATCTGCAGAATGATAAGAGAACACAGAATATGTTAACCCAGTTCGGTACAATTCACCTACTCTAGGGGATACCAATCCAGGAAGAAGACTCCACTATCTGTAGTATTACCATAAAGCTAAACTCCCCCGTTTACAACTTTATCTCTTAATCACTACCCAATGAAATCTTTATCAAAGACATCTTCTTTGATATGAGAATCGCTACACACTTCCCTTAATCACTACCTGTGATCATCTAACAGTCACAGTCAGTAGTAAATGATTCATCTCTGTCAATACAACATTCTGTCAAGCATAATTGACCAACAGATTAACTTGGATTTGCTTAAAAGCTTCATCCAAGAACAATACACAATTCATTACCTAAAGGCTTCTGAATCTGTGTAGTACTTATGCCTTTCACAATGCATCAAACGGCACAAAGGAAGACTTACAAAACCTAGAGAGGCAACGACTCTCAAAACCCTAAACCCTTATATTACATACAAGAACTAGGTTACAAAGTTATATCAATACCCTAGATCTAAGTCCTCTTATATAGGCTTCAGCAGTCTTGGGCTTCATATCTTTGGTCCTTGATCCATTCCTAAAAAACGCATTAATTCTTGGGCAGATTTGTTCCAGATTTAAAACTTGCTAAATCAGTGTATTACTCCATGATGTCGTGTCTTCAGGTTGGAATATCTTCTTCGACATCTTTGTTCATGGCCAGATTTCTTCATCTTTATCAACTATATGTTTTACCAAAATTTTGTCAAACCATAGGGAGCTTTCAATCTCCCCCTTTTGACAAATTTTGGCTAAAACTCCTTTTGAACAATAAACCCAGGATGCTCCTGAGTTTATTTTAATCTTTAGTCTGAGTGGCGGTTATGATTGGAATACTGTGCATACCGAATTCATGTTGGTGTACACGAGGAGAAAGATAACATAAACTCCCTCTTTCCCATTAGTCCGTATAACCCCACCAGAGAGGAAGAATAATCCAGGGTAAGTGAAGTTGAAAAAGGTCTGGAAGTTGAGACTCCTAAAGTAACAAGAAGGAAGTCTGAAGCATAAGAACACTGGACACTCCTATCAAACACACTCTCCCTCCAGAGATCAGTTGTAGACTTCGTAATTCTGAGTACATAAAGCATGTAACTCAGGTCACAAGACACAACCTGATCGTTAACTCAAATCACAAGACACAAGGGAAACATAGACAAGATGATCGAACAAACACCTTGTTCATTGTTCTTACAAAACAAATGCAAGAACAACACACACATCCTCATCCCCTGTACCAGTGACTCACACTCCCCCTTTTTAGCCAAAAATTGGAAAAAATAGCCAAGACATTCCATACCCAACCAATACTAATCTAGACTCGAACAAAAGACATTTGGAACAAAGAAAACATAGGCTGAGACAGACTAATCCAAGGACTCCCTTAAATACCCAAGAAATTTCCTTCAAATGTAATGAACCATTAAAAATAACGATGGTCCATTAAATGAAATCATTAATCAAAGGATGTAACTTCACTAGAACAAATGTGCACCGGACAAGAATGCTTTGACTGTTTCTTCTTCAAGAAAAACCGTCCAAAAATATTGCAAGTAACGATGAATATGTTTTGCACACGCATGTTCTCCACTATCCAAGGCACACCGACCAAAAGGCCAGTTACTTTAAAAGTATGTTCTTAACAATGTCCTGACATCATGTGAGACATTGTCTACCAAAAACTTCTGTATTGATCAATACCCCCACAGCCTATAGTAGTAGAGCAATGTCAAGACATCCTTATTGACGTGTCATTCTCACCTGAGGCAATAAATCATAAACTGCTTGAACCCACAAACAATCTTGATAGACAATCTGCACCACTGCAGCTATACATCCACAGCTGAAGTCTAACTCCCCCCGTCGTAGACAACCAGTGCTCATTTTCCAGAAGAACACCCTAAATGAATGGAAAACATAAGACGCATCTTCATGTCTTCAAGAGCATACCCTCTGTTCAGTACACCTGCTGAACGCATTCACCTAATGCTTGACCCTCAAGCAAACCATGTACCATACCAGTAAATTTAACAGACAGAAGTTCTCCCCTATCTTTCTCAACTGATGCTTCTTCAGTAAAAAACACCTCAAAATCGCCAAATGATATCCCATGACAACTTCATGATCATATAGTGAAAGTACCAGGAACACATCCTTGTACCACAACCAACAAACTCTTGGATTGAGACCAAATCTCCATTGATCCCTCTCATCCAGAAACCATCTATACACCACACAAATTCCTCCTGAATTCTCACGTATAGATATCCTTGTTCCCTGAGATACAACCCAATTGAATCTGGAATATGTCACATTCCTCAAAGAGACATACAGAGCCCCTTAGTTTGCTAGCTCGCCCAGACGTTCTTCACACTTAAACGACATCAAACACATGCTCTAGAAATCCTCAGCTTATTTACTCCATAAGCACCAAACTGATCCACTTCTAGCATGTCCCATTCACATCAAACTTCTAAGACAGTCCTTTATCTATCATTCTCCCGTACGACAAGATAAATACCTCTTAGACAAGATATGAACTAAGAATCCTACTCCAAGGATAACTAACCCAGAAGATGTTCTAACATCAGTTAGGACATCTTTCACACGTCATAGACACCAATCAACATAGTTCTAGATATGCTCCACCACTGGACTTACTATCTGCATAGTAATCCAACTGAAGATCTTCAAATAACACTGCGCAACCAGCTTGATCAACAAGAACTCCAGATAACCAAAGAGAGAAATAAACTCTCATTCACCAAAAGAAGGTAATTGTCCATAAACTGAGAACTTCTACCACAAGCTCCAAGATAGACAAGACTCAATACCTCCTTAAGTCTTCAACCAACTACCCTTCTGCCCAAGAGTAATTTGTTCCAAGACACTCCTCAAGAGTAATCAAATGCCACTGTTTGATTATCTTGATTTCTCAAATTCAAATATGAAACCAAACAAATGCCACTTTTTGATTGATCTCACCCTTTTTCAGAACTCCCACAAGATACACTGATCCACCAATGAAATCTGATCTTCAAGTTACATGAACTACTTGCTCCATAGCAAGCCATCTTGGATCCACCAAGCTTTAGACATGTAACATCTTCTCCTACTTGCAGCTCCTGCAAACTGCTATGAGACAGACCTTTTTGAAGCATCCATAACTTCCATTCTCCCGTAGATCAACTTATCTTAAGCTGATGTGCCACATCACCAACTAAGATCCTGATGTTAAGCTAGATGTCAGAACATTCTGATACGACATCCAACTGTTGAATTCAGCTCCTCCTTCTGCCACTTAGAAGAACCTCTTCCCTTTAACAGAACAAAAATTTCATGCTCTCATAGACTTGATTCAACAACCAAGTTTGAGTAGACAACCTCCATCCTGCTTAATCATATCACAAGTATTCCATTCAAGCTCACACCTTGATGAATATTTGATTCACAACTCTAAAGAACTCAACGTGCCAAGTCTGACTCTTCTGAGAAAGTAGTCATAGACTACATCATAGCTATACCAAAGGATGCCACTTTCCTTGAGTATAACAGTTTGTAAAAAGTCAGAGATAAATGTCACTTAACCTTGACTTCCAAGATGAGCAAGATCACATGCTCCTAAGTACCTATATCAGAAATAAACTGACCTAAGATGTGCCATTACCAACACCATATTCTAGACAAGTCTCTTGCCAAGACACTTTCCAGATAAACATCATATGCTTCTAGTAACAACTGGAACACACCTGCTGCACACCAATACTCCTAGATTAAAAATAAACTGATCCAAGAACTACTCACCAAGATTATGATGTCTTCTTCTTCATCTTCCACATCACCATTGTCTAGACCAGTTTCTTGCCAGGAAACTCTCCAGAGATCACATGCTTCTGCCACACCACACTGAAGCAGATTCTTAGGTCAACACCCAAGAGAAATAGATCCAAAAGCTTGTGCAGTACCCCTCCCATGATTCTGCACACACCAGATGAAGAGATGTTCCAACATCATGTTAAACATCAGCAATCTTGAACTTCACATACAAGGATAATCAATTAAATACTTGTGAATATCACAACTAGCAATTGATCTTAAATCTTTGTTCAATAACCATGCTTCACTGTTGAAGTCATACTCCAATAGATCACTTCATGAACACTTATCAAGTATTCAATCTATTGCAAGTATCTTCTTTGACAAACAAAGTGTTGGGATACCAAGGCTGCCACCCTTGACTCAAGTAACTAAGATTCTCTCTGAATGAACCCTATTTACCTCAACAGTTCTGAAATCTCCATTCAGATTGGATCCACCCTTAGGATTAAGAGAGATGAATTCTTCCTTGCAGTTTTGGATGGTGAAAATAAATCACCTCCACTTTCTTCAAGTTTATGTTTCACAGAAACACCCACTAGTCAGAAGAATAACTAGAAGACTCCAGATGCACGACTGATATGCCTTTATGAGTGGACTTGAGAGAATTCTCAAGTATCTTTGACAACTTAGCCGATCAATAATTTATCAAACTCCTAGAGCAAGAACTTGATAAACCTAATCTCAACTCCCCTTCTCTTCAACTGACTTCAAACTTCACATTAGAACCAAGCTTCCAAGTACCAAGTCACCATAACAGACATCTTCCAACAACTCTCTCCATTCCATCGCTCCCGACTTTGGAATAAAAAGATGCAGATATCTTCAAATATAGAGGCCGACGATTGAGATCTTCCACCATCTGTCTTCAGTAACAACTCCAGAATCCTATAAATTCCAGAGCACTTCCATCAGAAACATATGCAGTAGAACCACCAAGGAACAAATTCAACCTGCCCTAATAAGATGTAAGAACATCTTACAAGACACTCCAACAAGAGAACTAGCCACTTCTCCTACAGTTGTTGTAGAACCTCCTCAGTAACATGAACAACCACCGGGTTGTTACCTTCGATCCAGAACATCCATCTCATCCATTAATACTCTTGAGTATGTTTGAGTTGATGATCTGATCTCCAAAACTCATCCTTTTTTAAAACGCCAGAAAGTATCTCCCAAAGATCTCATCCAGAAACAGACAGGATGCCTGCTCTGATACCAATTGAAACTCTGGCATAGCAGACAACAGATGTCCTAACACATGTCAAGACATTGTTCTGCATAATGATTAAACAAAGAACATAACTGCAAATTGATTTCCAAAATATCAGAAACTGCAGAAGGACACATGTTTCGACATCTGTTCCAACATGTTTATCAAGAATATCAACAGAATAAGTAAATCTGCAGAATGATAAGAGAACACAGAATATGTTAACCCAGTTCGGTGCAATTCACCTACTCTGGGGGATACCAATCCAGAAAGAAGACTCCACTATCTGTAGTATTACCATAAAGCTAAACTCCTCCGTTTACAACTTTATCTCCTAATCACTACCCAATGAAATCTTTATCAATGACATCTTCTTTGATATGAAAGTCACTACTCACTTCCCCTAATCACTACCTGTGATCATCTAACAGTTACAGTCACTAGTAACTGATTCATCTCTGTCAATTCAACGTTCTGTCAAGCATACTTGACCAACAAGTTAACTCGGATTTGCTTAAAAGCTTCATCCAAGAACAATACACAATTCATTACCTAAAGGCTTCAGAATCTGTGTGATACCTATGCCTTTCACAATGCATCAAACGACACAAAGGAAGACTTACAAAACCTAGAGAGCCAACGACTCTTAAAACCCTAAACCCTTATATTACATACAAGAACTAGGTTACAAAGGTATATCAAAACCCTAGATCTAAGTCCTCTTATATAGGCTTCAGCAGGCTTGGGCTTCATATCTTTGGTCCTTGATCCATTCCTAAAAAGCGCATCAATTCTTGGGCAGATTTGTTCCAAATTTAAAACCTTCTAAATCAGTGTATTACTCCAAAATGTCGTGTCTTCAGGTTGGAACATCTTCTTTGACATCTTTGTTCATGGCCAGATTTCTTCATCTTTATCAACAATATGTTTTACCAAAATTTTGTCAAACCATAGGAGCTTTCATACATATACATATATATATATATATATATATATATATATATATATATATATATATATATATATATATATATATATATATATGTGTGTGTGTGTGTGTGTTTGTGTGTGTGTGTGTGTGTGTGTGTGTGTGATGGTGCATTGATGAGCACCACATTTAACAATAAAAGTTTTTAGCTTATCGATAAACACCTTCTTTTCCAGCTTGATAGTCTCTTCATCGAATTTTCTAAAACCAACTTCCAAGTAAAGCATTCCTAAGATTCTCTCCTTTAAGAAATATAAAAATTTAAATGGGATAAAATCTACACCACGAGATACAAATAGTAATTCTAATAGGATGAAATTATGATCCTAGTTGATTCTAAAAGTTCTTATTCGTAGAAATTAATACGAAGACCTCATATTAGTTCAAACATGTGGAGGATAAACTATATGCTCTATAGATTATCCCACAAAACTGTCTCCAATCAATATAGTGTCATAATGAATGGAAAGAAATGCTAGAACTAGCATGAAATCTTTTTAAGCATTTGTTTATAACTATTTTTTGCGCAAGATCTACTACCCCTTCAATTGTAATGAGGAAAATAAAGGGGGGAAATGGATCGCCTTGACGCAATCCTCACTAAACATTAAAGTCTTCTTTTAGTCTTCCATTTACAAGAATTGATATGGTGTTGGTTAAAATGCAAGATTCCATCCACCTCATCCATTTTTGAGCTATATCATATTCTAGCCATCATGTATTTTAAATACTTTTAATTCACACAGTCAAAGGTCTTTTTGAAGTCGACTTTCAACAATAAGCGCTATTTCATATCTCTTTTAGCAGGATCCAAAGTTTGATTGGCTACAAGAAGTCTAACTAAGATTTAGTTACCTAATACAAATGTTATTTGAGAATTTGAAATAACATTCCCAATAACCCTTTTTAATCTTGTTGCCAATAATTTTAATATGATTTTGTATAAGCTCCCTATTAGAAAAATAGGCCTATATTCATTCAATTCTTGTAGATTTTAGATTTTTGAATTAAGGATGGGAAAGATGATGTAATTTCCTTTAGGAGGACAAACTTATGGTGGAAAATGGAAATCATTTACAAAGTTTAAGATATATCACTTCATAGTCTTCCAGCAAAGTTGAATCCATCTGGTCTGAGATATTTGTTTTACTCGCATTGTCACATTGCTTATTTGATCTCCTCTTAGTGAAAAGTTATTTAAGGCTAGTATTGTCAGCCAAACTAAGGCATTTGAAATCAATACCCTTCATATTAAGAAGATTAAAGTTGCTTTCTTGAAATCATTTTTCAAAGTGGTATTTCACTTTATTTTTTTAATTACTCCCATTTCTTCGAGTCTGCCATTTGGCGTGTCAATGGACACAATATTATTCCTCTTTCTTCTTTCCATCATCCCTGGATGAAAAAACAAGTGTTTGCATCCTCATCTTTGATCCATTTTGTCTAGATTTTGGTTTAAGCATGCTCTCTTTTTTCTCTAGGTACTACCACACATAGTATGTTTCTTCTTTGCGTCAGCCCGCACTGGTAGATCTGTCAAAATCATCATTATTCTCCACCAATTGAGTTATTTTTGATGTTAAGGCTTATTTTTGGATTTTAGAGGGATGGATGAAGTAAAAAGAATTGAGTGATTTAGGTTCAGAGAGTTTTGGTGGATTTAATTTTATCTGTAGTACAAAAACCCTTTGTTATGGCAAACTCAAAAGTTATATTGAAATATGGGTTTAGAGGATTTTGGAGAGTTTAGATAAATTCTTCAATCATTTGTCATTCTATACAAAATCATTCTTTCAATTTTTTATAAGAATTATGAATTTTTTATATTTAAATCTCTTTCCGCCAAAACGTTTCTTTTCCCTCCTCTCATATCTCACTAATAGAGCTTAAGAGGAAATCTTCAAACGTTTAAGACAATTTATACGTAACTCAATGTTATTACTTAACGTTATATACATCTTACAGACCATAACATTTTAAAAATTCGAAAGAAATGGTGTCATTGTTAAATTGCTATATTCTGTAAACTTAGGTTCTACACCTCCTTCACTAAAATCTTAAAGACATTATGATGAAATTTGTGGTGCTAGTTTCCCTCTGTTAAAGAATTCATCTTGAAATAACGTCTCACAATTAACTAAAGTCACAATAGACAATCTTATTTATAGAAATTACATAGCTAAAGAAATCAAAATGCTCGTTCATTATATCATTGGGGTTAGGGATAACCAAATCATGTGAGTCAACCTATTATAATTTATGTTTGATAAGCTAAACTATTTGTCAAAATAACTAGTTTGAGAGTGAAAAGAAGTTCAAACCAGTGTATTATTGATTCATAATTGATTTTATTTATAAATTAATTTTCAAACAACTTGGTTGCAAAATCTAGTTTTTTTTATGATTTAATTAAAATATATGCATTTTCTAAAAATATTAATTCTAGTTATTTTTCCTTATTTTGTTTCAAAAATTGATTTTAAAATTGGATTTAGTTTTTTTTTATTAAAACCAATTTTTTAGTATTTTAGTTTAAAAACTAGTTTGAAATATACTAAAATATGAGTGGTGGAGGTAGGCATGACAACAAGGCAGGAAGAGACAATTTTTACCTTCCTCGTACCCAAACTCGAATCCTTAATGAATATTTGTTCTTTGCCCAACCTAAAACATTGTTATAACTCTAACAAACATCAAGATGCATTACAAATAATAATGTAAAAAAAATCTCAAAAGAAATTCTAAACATACATTTTCACATAATGTTATTATATGGTTGTCTATTGACAACGGTCATGGTTATTTTTCCGGTTTTGGAGTTTCCACGTTATATTATTGTGTTGTGATTGTGTTCCTCTTTTTTCTCCATGCTTTGTTTGTTTTTTTCCTAACAACTGGCATCAGAGCTTCTGGTTTGAAACCGGAATATGTTCTTAGTATGCTCTGTGGTTGCAGTTTTGCCTGATCTTCCACATTAGAAAAGAAAGGTCGTGTTATGAAAGAGTTGTTGACCTGTATTCACAAATTCCGTTGTGCACTTTGTGCTAGAGAAAATTGATGGAAGTATTTTTTTTACTTATGGAAAGTTTCAGTCAAAGATGTGTTTATACAATCAAGATTACACAAGGTGAAAGATTATTTCGGTGGTTGAAGAGCTTTCCGCTAACAAGGAAGTTGCACCATAATGTTTCAACTAGATTTTTCGACATGTGAAAATTCTTGAAGTGGTTTAGCTTCAAGTGAAGTATACTCGTCTTTAGAAGGAGTATGACAATTTTTTAAGCTATGATTGTCGGTGAAGACAATGTGAAATTCTTGAAGTGATTTACCTTCAAGTGAAATTTATTCTTAATGATAAAGTATATGACTGTCGCTGATGACAATGTGAAATTCTTGAAGTGGTTTATCATTAAGTAAAATATATTCTTCATGAGAGAATATGATAGTTTTCTAAAATTATGATTGTTGGTGAAGAGAATGAGAGTTTATGTATTATTTTCAATCAAGGGGAGATTTTTGGAGTTGGTTGAAAATATACATGTTGATACTCTATATGGTGGAGTATGATTGTTGGTGAAGAAAATGAAAGCTTATGTATTATTTTCAATCAAGGTGGAGATTGTTGGGGTTGGTTGAAAACATTCATGTTGGAGAAGTTCCACATCGCTTAGTTTTGTGAATGAAGAGAGAGTCAAAAGCTATATATAGGATACAAGTTCTTTCAAGTCCCACATCGCTTAGTTTTGTGAAGGAAGAGAAAGTCTAAGACTATATATAGGATTCAAGTTCTTCATTACAACATGCACCAGTCAAAAGTACTTTAAGCTTGTATTTGACTTTCTTTGTTCTCTTATGCTCTTGTATTAGAGTGTTGTGAGATGTAGTTAAATATTTATTTTGGAAGGTGTGGGTGTACTAGAGGCCTGGGTTAGTTGAGGGTATATTATGTGTTGTAATAATTTTCACATAATGTTATTCTCTGGTTGTCTATTGACAACAACCGTGGTTTTTTCTCCGGTTTTGGAGTTTCCACGTTATGTTTTTGTGTTGTGATTGTGTTCCTCTTTCTTCTCTTCACCGACAATCATACTCCATAATAAAGAATATCAACATGTATATTTTCAACCAACCCCAACAAGTAGGAAACTCCACCTTAAACTAATTCTTATCCACTGTAGTTTCTAATAGCTTCATCCCTGTATCTTTACTCTTCTACCCCTGATGGGACTTAGTGAAAGTAATAGATCTTCAATTTATGAATTTCAATCCTCTAGGTTCCACTCCCAACTACTCACAATCCTTCCCGCCTCTTGGATAGCCATTAGTGACACAATCCACAACTTTACCATCAAGATCAATAAGCTTTATTTTCATAAAAGGAAAAGCTTTTGCGACTTTTAAATAATAGTAGTTTCGTGTTTCCTACTACAAATTATCATGGGTGTTTGGAAGTTTGTTCTTGTTAATGAATATTTGTTGACCATGTAAACTTCTTTGGCACCAACCTTACCCTAGAAACTCAATGGAAAATTAGTAGTAACATGTTTTTTTATAGATTGTCTTCTACTAAACTCATTAAAGTGTTCTAACACAACCTTCAGGCATCCACCATGCCTTGGCCTTAAATCTCATACCTTTTTCTTATCATGAAAGTCTTCAATCACTGATGATGAATGAACAATAATGTTGTAACCTTCTAAAATATATAAGCAATATACTTTAGACCCTTTAGCTATAGTCACACTGCCATGTGAAATCTTCAACACCCCATATTCAATTCAAGTGCAATATCTTAGATCATCAAACATGCTTATGGATAACAAATTTCTCCTGAGATTTGGAACATGCCTTGACATGCTCAAAGGATCTGAGTAATGAGTTTAACAAGAGTAAAGTCTTGTCTAGATCATGAATATTCCCCTCAATATTATCAAGATCATCAATACAATTTTTTGAAATTATGTCAATTCCTCCACTATGGATTTGTTATCTATTGACCAGGATGGGTAGAGTTGCTATTTCAAACATAACCTATGATCCAAAGACTTTGACATATACAATTATTTGAGTTTTACCCACATTGACGCCACAATCTTTTTCCTAGTGACTTTTCTTAGAACTTTATCCCTGAGGCACAAAATAATGTCACTCCTGGATTTATCCACCATCCCGCCCTTCTCTACTTATGTTAGGTGTGAAAGTATTAATGCTTCACCCTTCAATACTTTAATTCACTTCTCTTGATTTAAAATAGTTTTTATCTTCACTTTTGACAACCCAAAATTGTTTTGTACGAAAATTTTCTCAACCTCCAATTTATCCATGGTGCTCACTTGTAAACAATACCTTTTTGCCTCACGGTGGACGCCACTTGTTGTGAAAACTTATATAATAATTAAAAGTTTTTCATAAGAATTATTAAGAGTTCAAACATACCAAAAAATTTGATGCGTGGGTATAAATAACAATGACAATCAAAATAAATTGTCTAAAGCAACACAATACCATGTTAAAAGTGTAAGAAAATCCACAACAAGTCATAGGAAGATAAAAGACAAGAATATAAAGAAACTTACTTACCCAGTTAGATAAAATTGATCTACTATAAGGGAAGAGCAATTCACTAATTCACTAGACTTCTAATAAGTGTTACATGAGATTACAAAAGAGTTAAAAGAAAATAGACACCAAAGTTCCAAAGAACAAATCTTATCTGCTGCCTAAGTGTTTCTCAATCTCTCCAACTTCATATGTAAGAATCACAAAATTCAAAAGTGTTTAAAAGTGTTTCTCAATCCCCTTAGATACTCCCTAAATGATTCCCTTATTCCAAAACCACAGTCATGGAAATTTTTACCCTAGCCTCTCTAAATTTCCCATATGATTACCACCACCTCCCTCTGTCTTCCAAACTACATTTTGAAGGTTGTTCAGACAATGAAGGATATATATATAATTGCTAAAAACCAAGGATACTTTATGGGAGAAAACCACAACTCATAACAAACTAATCAATAAAATAAAACAACCAAGCCAAATACACAAAAGTGCATGGACCGTATCTAAGATCTGACGTACCGAATCACCCTACTGAACTGACCTGACACACTGATCACCATCCACACTTATCGGAACGCCTTCGTGAATCAATGTCGTCAATCTCATCAGACTGCTACCGACTGAGTTCATCGGACTCACAGACCTTCTTTGTCAAACTCATCAGACCGTCATCAACTAAGTCTTCTTGACCTTCTACACCGCTGCCTACGCTACACTTACAGGTCTCCTCCTCGCCTCAGCCATCTCCGTCGAACTTCCTATTTGTGTTTTTTCTTCAGTTTTCTAATTTCTACAATTTTAAAATAAGTTTCCTTTTACTTCATCATTTATAGTGTTAATAAATACTTCAACATAATATAATATGTATAATATTAATAAGATGATATAATTATTGAAAAATAATCATTAAAAACTACAAATGATACTTCCTTTGTCCTTATGTAATTTATCAGTTTGTAAGATAAGTTTGTTCTAACATGAAGAAAAGTTTTAGTTTTAACTTAGGCTTTAAAACTTGTTAAAGAAAAACTTAGGCTTTAAAATAGGCCTCACCATTATTTTGCAAAATTTTTCATATAATTGGTAATGCTTTTTATAATTGTCATGGATAAAATAATAACAAGAAACACCAATAAGGAAAGTCAATGGAAAGAAAATTATTGAAAAAATCATTCCACAGTCACAAGAAATTATGGCATGCAATATTAACAGGCTTCAAATTAGTAATGATCCTTAGATTTTTAAAACCGTAAAAACCACGGTTGATGAGGAGGTTGAAAATGTGAATATCTTTAAAAAAAAAAGACATGAATATTCCCATTGTTAAAAAATGGTGTAGAAACAATTATAGATAAAGAGTTAATGACATTCATTATATAATTTAAATTTTTTCTTGATGAGAGTTTTTAAAATGCTCTTCATGAGAGATTTTTGGATCTAGCTCAAATGATTCAACTAATATATAAAAATAGAGAAAAAAATGAAAGTGCTGATAGATTTAATTGAATTGATAGATACAAATTATAGCATATTATTTCATCAATGAATAATCAATAATAATAGAAACGATATATCTTGTCGAATTGAAGAGATTTTTGGTTGAGACGAGTGAGTATGAGAGGACTATTATTCTCATTGCCATCTAGGGTTTTAGAGTATGATAATTGTTTAACGGGACGAAGTTTAAATAGCTAAACGGCTTAGGGCAGTGATCTCTCATTGGACTTAACTAAATGGTTCAACCCATCACAGTCCATTCATGCACAAAACTCAATCAAGTAATTCATCAATAATTAGTGTTTTATAAGAATTGACCATAATATAATTTATTAATAAGTAATTATTTCAATCCACATTTGATAAATTAAAATGGTAATCTAGCAATCTCCCACTTGAATGACGATAATTAATTATTAAAAATATTAATTTAATATTAAAATATCAATAATAATCAAAACATTAATCAATCCAAAGAGAAGTAAGTTTCAACATTGTAGAATTTGTATTTGATAGGGAAAACAAATCATACATGTTAAATACTCACAACTTATATAAATAATGATGAATTTAGAGTAACATATTTAAGTTAAGAGACATATGTTATTAAGAATGACCCAAACATATGAATATGCTAATGGTAAACTTCCACTAACTCAAAATATCATAAAACTTACTCATGTGTATAAATCTGTAGTCAGTGATTTTTACTAATGAGTTTTCAAATTAAAGGTCATAGAATATCCACATATGTTTAAGAATAGTAATTACATATAGGCATACCCTATTACGAGAGTAATTACATTTAATTATAAGTACCTTCATAACATAATATCATATTCGATAGAAGTATTGAAATTTACTTGTACTTTTATATTATGACCTAACAAATATGAACTATTAAACATAGAATAACACAATATTATTGCATGCTAAATAATTATTGTGTCTTTTCAATATAGATATAAATATCAAATTATGATGTTTCCTGAGATTAAGAGAATAATATATGTCTCAGTATAATAGAATAAGAATTCTTAGAGTTATTATATATTTTGAATTCTTTTTAGAATATGTCATATTTTATAATGCGCGCAAGAATATTTGACAATATGAGAATAATAATCCAATTTTTTTAGATTATATAATTAAGTGCACATGCATTCCCACTAATCCAATAAAACAAAGATTTATCAGAGTTCACTAGTATTAAATACTCTGATATACAATGGGATATAATTTTTTTTTAGTGCAAAACTATATAGAGAAGTAGTTCTATAATATATCATCATTAGAGTTTTACAAACTCAACCATATATTTTGCACGTAAATAGAATATGTCATTATTTCAATAATTTCACATGAAAGAGTATGATAGTCATATAAAAAGATTTATCATCATTTGAGCGAGATTAAATCCATATAAATTTAAATAAAATATAGGATTACATACAACATCTTAATAACTCACTCAAAACTCAAATGCTACAATGATAACTACACACATTTGAGAATTATATTATGTTATACGCAGTGGAAAAATATGAAACTTAAGTTTAACTATTATTAAGGATATAACACAAATAATCATAAACTTTATTACTAACATAAGACTATAATATTCTCAATATAAATCTTCATAAAATAACATTATATTAAATCAATAATATTTGTTTCTTATTTCTAATATAATTGACATGTTAAATTCTCTCACTTGATAAAGAATAATAGTTGAACTAAGATTAAAAGTTTTGAAATATATTTAAACAAATTTTCAACTATTTTTTCTATAACATAATGATTATTTCAAATAACGTCACACTGATAAGGTATGTCCATCACTTACATAATTCAGAGAGAATTGAAATCCATTATAATAATAAAATATTAAAAATAATTTATTGAATTTCATAAAATATTACATGTCTTTAAAAAATAATTTTTTATTTATTATTATCTTAAACAATAGGCAAAATTACACCAGGAGTCCTTTAAGTTATTTGTTTGTAACAGGTTGACCCTTAAGTTTTTTTGTAACAATTTGCTCCTTTAAGTTAACAGATGTGTTGAATTAGGATCTTACTTTATGTATTTTGGATGCTACTTTATGTATTTAGGATGCTGCATTATGTAGTTTGGTGCTACTTTATGTATTTTGCGTGATTGGTCTAGTCGAAGATTTAAAAAATAGGTAACAATGCACACCTTTGATAACTTAAAGGACCAAGTTATTAGAAGAAAATAACTTAAGGGCCAACATATCCAAACAAATAACTTAAAGGACCCCTGGTGTAATTATACCTAAATAATAATATCAACAATACTAAATAAAAAATATATAATATACAAATATTATGTGACAAAAAAATCAAATACCGATAAGGTGCTCGAATCATAATTTACATAATTTTAAATCACAAGTACATTGAATAAATTATATTAAAAAATAACACATCGATAGGGTATAATTATTATCAATATATTTTATTTTAAAATTAATATATATTTAATTATTTTACTAAACAAAATTTGTACAATTATACCCACGATAGGTGAGTTACAATCATGCAAATTAAGATTGATTATATTTTATAGAAAAATTTGTATAATTGTATCCACGATAGATGAAATTGCGATAATACAAATTAAGAGTTGTTATTTAATTATCCATTATAAAATTCTCAAAATAACAAGATTTCAAATATACTCATAAGATAAGATTTTTATTTATATATTTATTTGAGTATATAACAAGAAATCAATTTATGAAAAAATAGAGTTTTAATTTTAGAATATTATGAAAAATAACAAAATTTAATTTATATATAATTGCATAATTTTAATTTCAAAAAACGGAAGTGAATAATATTTTAAGAAATTCTTCCTCATATGCAATTATATAATAGTCACATGAGATTCAAAAATAATAATCAAATTACAACTAACCTTAAAGAGAATGTGACATTTATCCTTATGAGTAGAGTCACTGATCTTTAATTACTTACAGAATATTGTAATATCATCTCAAAAAATAATTAATGATCAAAGAGTAAATCGTTATATCATACTATAAGACTCTAACTATAAATTACCATACCTGAAAAATATCTAAATATAAACAATTATATTTTTATTCTATAAATATAATAAAAATATCCAAAATATTAATGAAAAAAATAAAATATATTAAAGTGTCTTATCATAAAGAATATCCACAAGATATTTTAGGCCAACAAATTAAAAATTTGCCTTTCAAAAAAAGAATTTATTTACAACTTAATTCATATAGAATATAGAATATCTTTTTGGTCAAAAATTAGTACAAAAATAATAGGAATAATAGTTAGTACAAAAAATATGGAGATTTTATATGCATTTATTATGGAACGTACTATGGTTGTTTAAATAAAAACATTGCATTAAAGTTCATGAATCATAAATGCAAATTCTATTATTCTCTTATAATATTCATGAACTGTTCAAAATTAGAAAATAAATAATTAGGAAATATATAATTTAAATAAGATAATTATTATAAAATGAATTCAAGAATAAATTTTTCTTCATCTGTCTGACACTCGCAGTAAGCCTAAAATTCATCGGCTATGATATTTCTTACACAGTGCATTCCAATTACTTTTGATATGGTCACAACAAAGAATATATAAGGAACCCCTATTTTTAATTATTGTGAAACAGTTGAACAATAAAAATCACTAATTTAAATAAAGTGAGAATAAAAATTGTTGTGAATAGAATCACAAAATCCAAACTTTAAATAGTATCAAAGTTGTTACTTTCTGGATTTGGGATAAAGTTGTGTCATCTCCATAAACCCCAATGAAACAAAAGGTGCAATGCATATCAATCAATTTGAAATTAGTTATGATAATACTCAAAATATAGTATTCATCTAATAATAACCATAATTTGTATCAAAAATCAAGCTCTGATACCAATTGATTGATTTAATTGAATCGATAGACACAAATTATAACATGTTATTTAATCAATGAATAATCAATAATAATAGGAACGATGTACCTTGTTCGAATTGAAGAGACATGCAATTGAGTCTAGTGTGTATGAGAAGATTGCTATCCTCATTTCCGTTTAGGGTTTTAGAGTTTGATTATTGTCTAACGAGACGACATTTAAATAGTTAAACGGCTGAGGGTAGGGATTTCTCATTGGACTTAACTAAATGGTCCAACCCATCACGGTCCATTCAGGCACAAAACTCAATCAAGTAATTCATCAATAATTAGTGTTTTATAAGAATTGACCATAATATAATTTATTAATAATTAATTATGTCAATCCACATTTGATTAATTAAAATGTTAATCTAACAAGTGGCTCATCTGAATTAGATGACATCTAGATAGTTGTTAAGGATAATATTGATAACCATCTCTCTCACAAAATTTACTTATTCAGGAAGGTAAAGGATGAAATAATGTTGGTTTTAAGACTTAATAATATCTTCATCAATAAATGGAAGATCCATGCCATTAACACAAGGTTTCAAAGGTGAAAATGGAGTCAATAGAGCTCAAAGGTATGAGAAATAAATTATACCAAGAAATGAGGGATGATCACGGAGTCCAAAGTCACGTGCATTCAAATCTGATGGTACTCATCAACAATCACACGCAATGGGAGATCAGAGGGTTTGTCTAACTCGTGCAAGAGCTGACGGGAGGTTATAGGGGTTTACAAACTAAAAACATAGGCGAGCAGAAAGATTGCACATGATCAAAGGATAAGGGGGGAAACCAATATTCTTTCACTTCCAATTCAACTTGGAAGAGGAAAAGATAGTAAGATTCCATAATGCATACATAGGAGTGGTAAAAAACTCTGGAATGTCATAAAATATTTAGGAGGCATTCCATTTGGAATTCTACTTCACAATAAAATTTATCCCACTAGGAGCTAACTTATGTTTGATGGAGGAATGAGAAGAATGAGAGTTGAAAGTTTTAGTGGAGAAAGCAAGCAAATAGCTAGAGAAATGGTTTGCATAAATTAGCTCATGGAGCCCTGAAGATGCCAACAATGAAAGCCTGACGTGGTTAAAATGATATGGAATCCTTTTTCATGCATGGTCTCCTAATTTCTTTGAATTTATAACATCACTTGTGAGAGTGTATGTTTGCGCAGATGATGAAACATGGCTGTAGAAGAAGAAGAATATTGCAAGGATCTTGTTAGGGACAAAGTTTTGTATGGTATTAATCAAAGCATTCAACATAGAAATTAATAAAAGTGTATATAGATTCAAGATGGTTGAAATCATGCATGGTCCCAAGAGGATAGTTATCCTCAGTGAAGCTGGAGAAGGGAAGGTCAATGGGGTGGTATACACAAGCTCAGACTCGGATAATGGTGTGTAGGATGCAACTATTTATGCATACAACAACACCAACACCATCGTACACAATAACCCACCACCATGGTTATTGTACACCGCCCAAATTAGCCAACAAGCATAAAATACATCTCACACAATATGGATATATATATATATATATTATGCAATCACAACAACACCATTAAAATATCTTCATATTACCATCATTAACATCACAACAACATCATTAAAATATCTTCATATTACCATCATTAACATCTCAACAAAATCATTAAAACATCTTAATTTACACCAATAACACCACAACAACCTCTTTATAACAACATTCAAGTTTCGCCCTTACAACAAGATTTCTTTACATGCACAATAAGTAATAGTCGCAATCTTTAACATATTAAATATAAAAATATTAGAAAAATGGATCATCTATTTATACCATGTTAAATTTATGCTCATTAGCTTTCCAACGCTTCGAACGACTCGTCATTTGGATAAACGGTTAAAAAGCTATGACCGAAACCGTTTCTGGCGTTTTTCTGCCTATGAGTCGACCCCAGGGTCGACGCGCAGGGTACTTAGGTCAACGCAAGACCTATGAGTCAACGCATACTGTTTAAATTTTCAAAAAATTTCATTCGGGTAGCATCAGGTCGACCTAGGGGTTCTAGCGGTCGACGCACACTGTTCTGAACCCCAAAAATCACTTTTTTAAAAGCACTTTCACCACAGATTTTCACTCCAAAGTCTATACCACTAACCCCCATCACCCTAGACCCGATTTTATATCAAATAAATTCCTAAAACTCAATTATGCTATGTTTTACTCATGAATTAACAACAAATTATCATCAATTTCATACTTCCGACTCGAAGCTCCAAAACTCAACAATGGAGGAAACTTATCGACAATCCCAAAACAGATTATTACACATATAGACAAACGAAAATTCATTATTTCTAAGTCCCCATCAACACACTTAAGATCACAATTATATCAATGACATATCAAAAATCATAATCAACAATTTCGCCATACTTTTCATCATGCTTTTATTAAATCACCATACAAGACAAAACCTACATCTATCTTAACCATCTATCGATCATAATTACACCCCTTACCTCAATTCCTAGCAATCGATTTCTCTTCCTTCGCATTTCCTACAGAAATTCCCTTTTTGGTTCTCTGTGCCCTAGCCCTTCTCCACAACTTTTCTCCAATTTCACGATCGTACAGAATGAACCACCACTCTCTAATTTTCTCTTTTGTCTTTGTTACCCCTAGGACCATTTTTATGGTATACCTCTTATGCCTTCACTTATTCCCCACAATATTACCATCATGCCCTCATTCTCCTTTTTCACCTTAATATCTATTTTATTATTATTATAACTCCAAATAATATAAACTAAATTATTTAAATCTACATAATTTTACTTCTCACCCAATATCCCTCTTATTTCCCCACAACACATCAACATACATCATATAAATAAATCAAAATTCACAAATAAATATTTAGATAAATAATTCTAAATTTTTTGGGGTGTTACACACACACACTCTCTCTCTCTCTCTCTTTTTCACACACACACACACACACACACACACACACACACACACACACGTGCTTGCACGCACACGCACACACACACACTTTTGAATTTAATTTTTCATAAGATATTGAATGCTTAGGTTTTTAATTCTTAGTGTAGTTTATCATTTATTTAATTGATTAATTGATAGAGATTTATTACGTAAAGTTAGATTTTTTAGAATTGGTGCCTATTCAAGATATAGTGGTGATTAAATTCTAAGAAATGTTTAGGTTAGAATTAATTTATATAGAATTGTTGTATAAACACACCTTGTGAAATATACAACAGAATCTATTGATTATCTTTGAGTATCATCATAAAACCATATTTGGTATTTGTGAATTGGTTAAGTGTCAACGTTAGGCAAAATGGAATGAGCTTTTTGGTGGAAGGATGTTATGAAAGTTGGATGTTGTGATGCTATGGTTGTAGAAGGCTTTATGTACCATCTCGCTTGTATGTTAGGCACAAGTGATGATATCCCGTTTTGGGAATCAAGATGGTTAAGAAAAACACCATTGGCAACTTTGTATCCTAATCTTTATGAGCTATCTACTAATTCAAAAGGTAGTTTTGCAGATATAGGATTTTGGAGTGAGTGATCCTGGCAGTGGAATCTCAACTGGTGTGCACCTAAAGCTAAGAATGAATCAGTAGAGGAACTCCAATATTTGGTTCATATCCTGTCGAAGATTTCTTCTAGAAGTTTTGGGAAAGATGATTTGATATGGCATGTATTTCTTGATAATTTATTCACAGTAAAAAATCATGTTATCTAAAAGTTATGCAAGTCAGTGAATTGTCAAATGGGTGAGCTTTCGTGATCAGAAAAGGAACCTGGAAAAAGAATGGTGTGCAAATCGGTTTGCGTCGGTTTGCGGTGGTGCGACGGTTGGACTGAGTGAAACGCAGCGGTTTCCGAGAGAGGTAAACTCTACTTTTCTTATTTTCTATGGTTTTCTTCGTTAAGTGAACATTTTGTAACACTTTTGTATCACAGGCTCACTGTAGTCATCGATTTTCTGCATACCCTGTAAAAGGTGAACATTTTGATGCCTTAAACTCAACATTTGTAATAAAGATCATGGCTAAAACTATAGTTATGATCTCAGGAATTTGGATATAGCCAAATATGTTCATAAAGATCACGTTTCTGTAGTGTAATAATGGTGTTTCTTTAAATATTTACCGTTTTTTGTAATTCTGCAAATCGTCCTACTAACATTTTCATCATTTTTTTCTACATGATGGATATTAATTACTCACCAACCGATCGAGAGTTTGTTACTGGATCTTACGATAGAACAGTTAGTTATCTTAGACTTCATTACAATCTTGTCGTTCGTTTTTTTTGAATTAGAGACTGATCTATTTAATAGTTTCTCATTTGTAGGTGAGAATCTTCCCTAATACTGCTGATCACAGCCGACCGATTTATCATATTAAAAAGAATGCAGAGAGTATTTTGTGTCATGCTCAACGGTGATGAAAGTTACGTGATTTCGGGAAGTGATGCTACTAACCTCAGGCTTTGGAAGCTCAAAGCATCAAAATAACTCGGAGTAGTATGTTGATTTCGTCGCTGACCTCTTTACGCCTATTAACTGTAACTTTTGCAGCTTAAACCACTGTTTTAAGAAATTGAAAGCAGGTATATGATGCAGATATATACTAAAGATTAAGGGAGCCAAATCATTGCCGATGTTGATGCTTTGTCGATGCTATTTGAATCCTCAGCTTCCCCTCGTAAATAACTTATATATTTTGTCGATATGAGCATTTCTTATCATGGGACTTTTTGCACTACTTTTGGATGATGATTGTATTACTATGAATAGTAATTAAAAATGGTCTTAAATCCTGATACAAACATTCTTCTTTTTGTACAATAGGAGCGTTAGTTTTTCTATCATTGCTTGAAGCAGACGTTGAGCCTGAGTGAGCAATAAGAGCATCAGTTGTGTGATAGTTAGGTGGTTCACTTCTTGCATGTTTGGGGTAAAGGTGGAGTTTTGGGAGATGACATGGGTTTTGGGAAAAAATGCAGGTAAGAAATGAGAAGCAAGATATTTACAGCTTGTAGTTTGCAATAGTTAATTTGTGATTTACCAATGCTGGTTTTTTCTTGCAGATTTGTGGCATTCTAGCTTGACTATTTCATTCCCATTTAATTAGAAGGGTGTTGGTGGTAAATTTGCTGACATGGTAGCGTCATACACAGACGATTTTGGTTGCGTAATGTTGGCGCCACAGTTCTTTAGTGGCAGTGGAATGAGACTCATGGTGAAATCCACCTTCTACCAGCCAAATTGGCCCTATACGCTTTTGGTTATATTATTGTTGTGTGTTCCAAAGATTTTAAGCACTTTGTTTGCGACATTCTTTTTTGGCATGCATTCTAAAGATGGTTTTGCTCTAGGAATGCTTCTCAATACAAAGGGTGTCATTGCATTGATATTGCTCAACACTGCTTGGGATACATCAGTATTAATCTATTTCAAAACTTTTTTTTACTCTATTTCAATTGCTCACAAATCAAAATGATAGCAATTAAATTAATGATTTTTTATATGTGTGATTGCAGATTCTTTCTGTACCAAGCTATGCTGTTTTAATCTCTGCAGTCCTTTTAATGACTGTAGTGATGTCTCCCGCCATCAATGTCGTATACAATCCTAGAAAAAGATGCGGTAATTGGATTGAAATTTTTGCAGTCTATCTGGTTGGTTATTTATTTGCTTCAACCTTTTCAATTTTGTTAAACATACTTGGCAGTTGACAATATTATTATTGATGACTCGGTTTTTGTCAGCTTGAACACCATATCAGCTGCTTGGATGATTACTCTTGGACTCAGTGGAGCTGTAAGGTTAGTATACATATATGAAAATGCATCACTTTAGTGTGCGTGCAGTGCATGCGCAAGTGTGGTTTCAATAGCGTGTGATCGATTCATGCAGCATTCGCGCATCGAATGAATTTGGCGCTGGTTATCCGTGAGCTGCATGTTTGGCTGTACCAAATTTCAAAGAGGAAGCTAGCCCAGATGATCATCAAAATGAATTTGGGGGGATCAGGCTGTAGGGAAATCCCTTAGAGCAGTTAGGATTGTACATGAAGGTTGACGATGAAGATGAGGAGGAAGAACTGTCTCAGAGTGCTGCAAAGCCATCGAAAGATGTAGAAGACGGAGAAATTGATTGATGTATCCATAATTGATAGTTGAATCATATGAAAAAAATATATGAGCAGTCGATGCTGGCTCTACACTCTAGGAAGTTTGAGGATGGGATAGTAAAACTTAGAAATGGGCAGAAGCTTAGATTTGGCTTTTCTTTTTTGCACTTGGAAATTGTTTCTGGACATGAGCGTGCTGTCCCCATTTATTGAAGGGCTTTGGTATCTGGATACTGATTTGTCCCCATATATTCTGATTTTATGTTCTCTGAATTTATATACGACACAAATTGTGATTTTAGTGGACACATTAATGAATTTCCAATTTGCATAAAAACTGGAACATCTCATTCCTTGAATTCATGGTGTGGCAGGTTAACAGCAGTGAGGAAGAAGACGAGATAGAAGCATTTTTCGACAGTTGTGTAAATATAACTTCCGAGGCAATATACATAATTTGTTACGTTGTAAGTAGCATTTAAGTTTTGTTCTTGGTTTGGCTTGAAGGTTTGGCCTGCCGAGGCAATATACATTATGCGTTAAATCTTTCCTGTAATCAATATTTTAAAAGAATAATGAAAAAGAATCACAAAGCAAATATCTATATGATGCTATTTTGTACACATGAACACATCCATCAGTTTGTTCTCCATGAAATTTTGTTGTTTATAAAAGTTTCATATACGTAAATTTACTATCTAATTATCTGCTTCTTCAGCCCGCCCTTTATATCACAAGTCTTGCTGATGTCGAGCTTCTTCGTGCGCATGATGGACGAGAGCAGATTATTGATTCTGTTGATGTTACATGTGGTTTGGGCATGGGAGAATATATTGCTCTGGCTTTTGCTGGGGCTTTCAGGTGAATTGACAAGAGTAACTATTATTTATTGCCATATATGTGTGAGTGACCCAACTATTCTGTGGGTTTTTCTATTTGTGATGACGAGGACGGCTAATAAGGACGTATCTTCCCTGTGATTTTGCCCATATATATTGTTTAATAAAAATGTCCTTTGAGCCGTTTTCCTTAAAATTCAATGACTTTTTTACTTACATACTCTTAACTCATGTATTAATTTGATTTATAAACTTTGAAGATGGACTAAAATTGGTGAAACTTAGGGGTGAAGCCATGCAGGTAATATGTGGTAGTTGGCTTTAAATTCTTGTCTTACTTGCAGTTGCAGTTAAACCAACTTCTTGGGATTGTAATTTGCATTCACGTGAATACAGGATGCTTCTGATGCTTGTGATTTCTTGCTGAAATGTCCTGCGTTAACATTGGGTTCTGTGTTGGGGAAAATTGGTGATATTCTTCCGGGGCATCAATTTGCTTCAGTGAGTGATGTTTGATCATAGTGCTTCTGTTGTTTGTTATTCATATTCTAATCATTTCGTAGTTCTTCTGTTTGTGAATATGATGTTTATTTTTATGAAAATTTCGCTTTCAATCTATCGAAAATTGAAGGTTAGGGCTAGAGTGGAGATGGTAGTAATCGACGCTGTTGCGAGTAGTATTCGTGTGCCATTGTGGAGGCTTTTTGGTGGCGCGTCAAATACCATAACCACTTATATAACAGTTAAGATCTTATATAATTTAGACGAATGCTTATGAAGAATGTAATAATTTTCTAAGCTTATTATATATGCAGATTCCAATAGTTTCTTCACTGAAGCAGCTGAATTGGCTTCTAGGTACTATAAACAAGGATTCAAGACTTTAAAGCTGAAAGTGGGAAAGAATCTGAATGCAAATATAGAAGTGCTTCAACCGATACGTGTTGCTCACCCCGAGTGTCAGTTTATTCTCGACGCTAACGAATGGTATAACTCTGATGAAGTAGTGGAAGTTCTCGAGAAATTACACGGTTCAAAACCTAAACCTACACTATATTGAGTTTTCTTTCTTCATCCTTCATATATGATCCAAATGATTGTCGGTGTCGGACTAAAAACACACACATGCATCTTTATTGCATTATTTTTGCTGATAGAAATTTAGTTTGTTTTGTTTTGTTACAGAAGTGAGGTTGACCCTTATTCTATTTGAGCAACCACTACACAGAGATGATTGGGATGGTCTTGGTTATGTCAGTAACATAGCGAGAGAAAATTATGGAGTATCTGTTGCAGCTGATGAAAGTTGCAGAAGTTTAGTTGATGTTTACAGAATAGTTGAAGGGAATATTGTAGATGTGATTAACATTAAGCTTGCTAAAGTTGGAGTTCTAGGTGCAGTGGACATTATTGAAAAAGCAAGATCAGCAGGATTTGATTTGATGATTGGTGGTATGGTTGAGACAAGACTTGCTATGGAATTTGCTGGTCATGTTGCTGCTGGCCTTGGATGTTTTAAGTATGTACTATTGTTATTGCATTTGAAAAGTTTGAGCTTTTCTTCTTCTCAGTTTTTGCAGGTTTATATTTTTTCCTTATGTAGTATTTGTTTTCTGTTTTACAAAATCATTTCAATATTGTAAACTGTTCTGTAGGTTTATTGACCTAGACACAGATGATCCAGTTCACAACCATACAAAAACTCATAAACAAAATATCTCATAATACATAGAAAAAATAACAAATTAGAATTGCAAATCCATGGTATCTGATTCATTTACACTCATCACAAAAAACATAACCATTATTTGATTAATTGAATAAAAAACATGTCACTAGTTCAAGTAAAAATATATTGAAGAATAATTATCACAAATACAATGAACAAATGAGAGTGATTGTTGTGATGATGATGAGAACAGGGGATATGAGAAATGGAGGAGACAAAGAGAATTAAAAAAAAGAAAAGGAGACGTGTGTACAGTGTATATATTGGGTCACTTTATTAGGGTTTGGTACTTGGTTAGTGAAACAATATATTATACAATAAAAAAATGATTCATTAATGACTCTTCAATTTTTAATATATTAGTTTTTTAAAAATAAAATGATCAATTACTGACTCTTTATTTTCTAATATATTAATTTTTCAAAAATAAAATATCCATCATTAACTCTTCATTTTGTAAAATATTAATTTTAAAAAAATGTAAAATATTTTAAAATATTAATTTTGTAAAATATTTTCCAAAATATTATTGGAAGAATTTTTTTCCTCTATTTCTGTCTCTGCCAGAGAAAAGTTCTCCGACTACGAGTTACAAACAAATAATCTTGTGGGAATCTCTATTAACTTTGAGTGTCCTAGTATTCCTTATGAATACATTTATGCGAATAAAAAAAAACCTAAGAAAAATATTGAAATAGTTTAATTCAATTTTGAATAATATGAAGGCAAATAAAAATTTGTAACAATTCAACAGACGTCTCTGCATTAATTCATTGAAATAGTCATTGTCAATTGCTGAACTCATCGTTTGAGATTCCGTTTACATTTTCATCCTCACAATACAATTTTCCTCAATATAAATATATAATGTTTTCTATTTTTTTCTTGGGTTTTGACGAAATAGCTCAATCATGTTTATGTCATATATGTAGAAGAGTAGACCTTCGAACCCTTCCATGTATATGATTCAAGTAATTTGTTTGAAATAAGTGTTTGAATCTTGAAAAAGAAGAAGAAAATGTCTTTTTTAGCAAGAAATATATTAATAAAAGTGCAAAGAATACTTAAACTTGATTACAAAAGAGGAAGATAAAACTCAACAAAAGAAAGAAATTACTAACCAATTGAAATCTACAACAAATAAAACAAAGGACAAAATCGTAGAAATTACAATTAAAATTAATAATGTCTCTAATAAACGACCACCTCCACACCGAAAATTACAATTGCACTATTAACCTCTAAGTATTGGAATTGAGCAATTCTAAATTTTAATCTTCCATTTATTTTTTAGCATCTTTGACTTTTTTATATTTTCATCTCTTTGATTTGACAGTTTCCTTTTTAATTTTATTCAAACCTTACATTTATAAGACATTATTTATTGATAGTGAAATGTGATAAAAATTATCAAAAGACGGGGAATAATGTAGAGAATCTTAAAAACTAATGGAGGGTCAGAACTGTACAATAGCAATATTTAAAGGGTAAAGAGTAGAATTAAATGAGTTATAAATTATATTAATATAATCTAATTATTGTAAAAAAAAAGTACTATTCGGTCCTTCATGGATACTGTTCAACCCCACGTGACACACCATCCAAGCTTAAATGTGTATGCAATTTGCTAGAGAGAGACTATTAGGTAGGGATTTAAAAAGAACTGGTTATGTTTAACTAAATTTATATTTAAACTATTCTATTTTTAAAAATTCAAACTAAATGCTAAAATATAAATGTGGGTATTTATTTTATTATTTAAATATAAATTGGTATCCATAATAATAATATGATTTAATTATTGAAAATTCAAATTTTATTATCTGTTAAATTCATATGTTTATCTTTTTTTTTTATGTTTCATTTTATATAATTGTAAATAAGTTTTATATTTTGAACAGTGAATTTTTTTAGTATAACATGTTTTTTCAAAAAAAATACCAAATAAAATTACAATTAAAAAAAATACCAAAGTGACATAGTTTTAAAAAAAGACAGAAGGGTGGTGTCATATGGTATGGCGCCTCAGGCTAAGGGATAAACCCTAAAAGCCATACCATATGGCGCCTTAGTTGTATAATGCATGTCCTAATTTTTTTTGTTTTACAGGGGAGACGCCATACCATATGGCGCCTCAGATCATTTTGTTTTTGTTTTTATTTTATTTTTATTTTAATTTGGAAATTGAAAAAATTTAAGGAAATAAATAAGGGTATAGCCAAAAATACATAACCATGTTTAGAATAAAAATTAGTACAATTGATGGTAAAGAATAATTTAATGATCGTGTCTATCTAAACATCCACCAGTTCCACATGTCGGGGCTCTTGCGCCGCATCTTTATCTTCCACGATTTTGTTGAGGAGTGCCTGGCCTTTGCGTCTGCTGAGATGGTCCTAGTGTATTAGACAAATTATGAAGCATCTGTCCCCAATAGCCGGGGGGTTGCCGCCAACGGCGCTTCCGTAATCCAGCTGCATGCTCATGTTTTCGTAGTTTGGAAGGGGGTTGGGTTGGTTGCAGACGGTATGGTTGGCCGAAATGTTGCATTGATGGGTGTTGGTACTGATTTAGTGGTTGATGTGGGGTTTGGTAGTCAAATAGTGGGTGGGTTTGTTGGTTGTAGGACCATTGTGGTTGTTGGTTGTAGAAAGATGGGGTGTTCATTTGCGGGGGGCTATGGTGGGCTGAAGTGGGTTCGAAAGACTCGTCAGGGCTATAGACATTAGTGGGGTCGGTGTAAGTGGGATGGGGGTAGGGGTAAGGCTCCTCTTGTTGTGGCTGAGTTGGTGGCATGATAGGGTTGCGGCTTTGGAAGATTGAATCGGTTGGTATGCCTTGTTGTTGGGTATAACTAGGTGTATGATGTTGGGCATGTGGCTGGGTATGTGGTTGGGCATACGGCCGTGAGGAAAAGGCACGTTGGCGCGTATCAATTAAATACGTCGGCTGAGATATGAATGGTTAGGGTGTTGTAACAGACCTAAACCAATTCATATATTGTTGCATTGGTGTAACATCTTCTACAACAGGGTCGGATAAGACGTGATGGTGCCGATTCTCCCAATGTTCACACATCTCGCTTGCAAAGTTCGTCCACTCACCCACAACCCACTGTGTGTTCATTCTATGCAGATGCCACGATCCCAAACTTGTCGGAGCCACTGGAATATCCTGATGCATTCCGAACTGAAGTTTTACTCGATCGCTTTGATGCATCTCCACAGTGGTGAACCGAATTATGGGTGTTTTTGATGTCCACACAGCAGCATCATTCACGTTGGGCTGGTGGTCGAGGTCCTCGTACGGCCTCCAAACAAACTACAAGAACAAAAGCTTTAATGAGAAATTGTACGGTGCTTTAATGTGTGAAGAATATTTATGGAAGTCTAAGGAAAATTTACATCGTCGGGGCCAATGTGATCTATTAGGTTGCGGTAGACTGTTATGGCGCTTCTGGGATTTCGATGGTAATTCATTCCCGGAACTGACCACCTAAAAAAGTAGTTACACATAAATTAGTTACAAATAAACATTTCATTGAAGGACATAAGTTCGAGTAGTAAAAATAAGCTTACCTGTTTGCGTAGGGAAATGTGTAGGGGTTCCGGTTAACTGGAGCTAGTGTTGGCATTCTGGACCAACCCCACGCCTGAAGGAGATAAGCGCAACCATAAAAAGTACAAGCATCTTTTTTTGAAGTTTTACAGAGTGAACTATAGAGATAGGCCAGGACAACTGAACCCTAACTATATTCGTTTACTCTGTTAATGTTAGCTAGCAAAGGTAAATACATAATATTTACAATGTTTCCAGTACTTTCTAGAAATAAAAAATTACCGAACAATAGCATTAAATAGCATATAGTTTTAAGTATCTTGTAATAGGGGGCGGTATCTTCGTCTAATACAATAGTGTCATAGTATTCCCTAAGGTATTTTATGTTAATAAAAACGGGGCCGTTGACGTCCCTGCCATAGATGTTTAGTGACATGTCAATGACATTCATGAAGAACGAAGCTGCAAAGGCCAACACACATGTGGTCACGGTCTTTGATCGCACTAAAGGTCACTTCAGTATTGCAGAGTCTATTGATCACAATGAAGGAATGCCTATGGGATGTTACCGAGTGGAACTGGATAACAGTTGGTGTGACTGTGGAAAGTTTCAGGCATTTTGTATGCCTTGCTCCCATGTTATAGCAGCCCGTTCCAAGGCCCGGCTGGACCCAACCAACTATCTCTCTGTTCTTCACCAAGTCATTACTATATGCAATGTCTACGGCACTAGCTTTCAAGTGGTAGCAAAGGAGGACTACTCGCCTCCATACGAAGGCGAAATTGTGTGGCATAATGATTTGATGCGAAGAAATAAAAAGGGTCTCCCTAACAGTACCCACATTCTAACGGAGATGGATGCAGCAGACAAAATGGTTAGGTTATGTGGTTTGTGCCGCCAGCCAGGCCACAATCGTACCAAGTGTCCAAATGTGGCCTCTAGCACAACATCTTAGTTTCAACTGTAATCTTGTTTATTTATAACAACAACAAATTTTATTTCATTGATGGCATACCTAATTGATTACAACGACATAACATAACAGAACATAACTTAATAGCTAAACATCAACAAATAACAACGTCATAACCTAATACCAAATCAGAAAATAACAAGAACAAACACAAACGAAACAACTCAACGAATCAGCTTATCTAGGATATTACAACCATCAACTGAATTTTCTGTGGTGTCAACATCATCATGAGGACACCAGCATCATTTTCCACTTTTCTCCAAGTCCGGGTAACTCCGTTTGGAACAGGCTGCTCAACCAGCCTCTCAATCTTCCTGATCTTTTCACCTGCCTCAAATTCTCCTTCTAGCCAGCGGTAACGTTCCCTATGTAAATGCTCCAGCGTCTGCGTGTTCCAGAGTAACATCTTCATCGGAGGCTTGACAGCTGAGAAAACAACTATGGCATTTCTTTTCATCAGTGGAAATTCTGGAAACGGTTCCTCCGGTGCTGCTGATGATGAAGATGGACGGCGATTTGACGATGAAGACATGGTGGGAGAGAAGAGATTAAGATATTGGTGAGGGAATGGAGGAAATTAGGGTTTTGGTGAGAAGTGTTGTGGAGTAACAAATGAGAGTGCAGTCTCATTTATAGACACATGAAACACTGTAGCACCATTATTTTAATCAATTTCCAAATTAAAATAAATTAAAAAAAAAGGGCATCAACTGAGGCGCCATATGGTATGGCTCCTCCACTTTCAGTAAGAAAAAAATTAGGGCAAACCCCATATGGCCTGAGGCACCATATGATATGGTTTTTGCCTTTTAACTGAGGCGTCATACCATATGGCGTCACCCTGTTATTCGTTTTCCAAACCTAGCCACTTTTGTAATTTTTTTGAAATGTATGTTTTTTTCCGTATTTTTTTTAATAAGTAAGTTATATTAAAAAAAATTCTTGAACAGTTTTAAACTTTTTTTTTTAAAATTTCATAAAAATTAAATATTTTAAAAAAATTCAGGTTTTTTTCTATTTATGAAAAAAACATATTCAGAATTTTTATTTTGAAAAATATATATTTTTTTCTAAATAAAAAAATATTTGTTTTTCAAATTTATTTTTATAATTTTTTTGTTTAGAATTATTATTTTTTTGACAACATCAACTAGGATTCAAACAATGCTAATTCGGTATTACACTTGTTGATTATTAAAAAAAATCTTTTTAAAAAAATTTAGAATTTTTTTTAAATAATTTTTTTGATTATAATTTTAATAATTTTTAGAAAATGTTTTTTAACCATCAGTGTTCCATTTCAAGAGAAGACTCGTGTGGTTTTTATTACTAATGTGCAACAAGTTTCAATATATTTGTTGTCTTTTCGAGCCTATATGTTTCATGGAGTTATTTCATTTTTCCATTTAGGAAAGGCAAGGGTTTTGAAGGGAAGAATGATTTAATTTTTAGCCATCTACTCAACAACTTCAGTTCATTTTTTATGTAAATTCGGAGCTGAATGGCAGAACATGTACCGGCAAAAGATTTGTGCAGTTTCAAGTGTAAATGAACTTAAACATCTATTTTCTTCACCCCACAATTCATGTAAAAACTTGTAAAATAGCAAACAAAATTTCTGAAAATTTGGTTGTCGCAAAGGCGAATAACACTATTGGTGCAAGTTGTTTAATTTTAAAAATTGATATAAATTTAAATAATATAAAATTTAAATTTAATTAAATAATTTAAATTAAAATTAAAACCCATTTAAAATTGGTTTTAAATTGGTTCGATAACAGTTATAAATTTTAAATTGATTTTTATAACAAATGATTTGATTTATAATCATAACCATAAAAATAAATTAATTCATATTAAATAATTATCCATACACACTTCTACTCTTACACTCCTACTCTTAGGACAACTTCCCATTTCATAGAGTTTTATTAATTGGGTATGCAAAATCATGGCAATAGAGATTGTTAGGGGTAACTTTTCACTATCTCAAAATTCCATCAATTAAATTATTGAACAAATAACTTCAAGTGCGACAGAGGTTGAATTATAGTATTTAAAAATTGTGATTAATTAAAAAAATGCAATAAGATTGAATTATAGTATTTAAAAATCATAATTAACTAAAAAAAATATTATTTAATATAAATATTTGTGCTAATATGGTAAGAGACCATAGATAAACCGCAGAAAATAGAGATAAGAAAATTGTGATGCTAAATAAATAAAAACAATTAAATTTTAAGAAATCATATTATTTAAGTAATTTGTGTAATATTTGTGACACTAAATAAATAAAATTTATTAATTATTTGCGAGGTAAATTATACAAAATTTTAAAAGATTATAAGTTACAAGTTAAATTTAAATATTTTAAACTTGTGCTCATGCCAGAGGTTGGTGGAATTTGTGGTTTAAAACCGATTTGAAATTTCTGTAGTTCCTTGACAAACTACTCTTTTTCTTTTTTAAATATCCTTTATACATATAACTCTTCTTCTATAGATATTCTTAACATTTTTCATATTTTTAAAGAGGATAAGGCCTTAGCAGATAAGTTAAGCTTGATTGTTTTTGATGGGTTTGGTCTTGCCCCCATTTTTGTATCTTTTCTTTTTTAATATATTGGTGTAGCTCTAGTTCACCTTTGCTCTAAAAACATATATAGAAAAGGAAATGTTTAAAAAAAAAACTTTATCACATTAACTTTTCAATTTTTAAATTTTCACATTTTATCAATTATAAAAGCAATATCAGTATATTTTAATTGTTACAAGACTATAAGGAAAACATCTAAATATCATTTCTCATTGATAGTGAAAATAGATATTTAAATATTTCATTTATTTAAAAGAAAAATTTTGTAACTAAAATTTATTTTTGTATATTTAATCACTAGATAGAATAAAGAAGAATGGAAAATTATAAGAAAAGTGAGAAATTTATTTTAGAAGTGACAAATATAAAAATATCTCAAAATATAAGGAATGACTAAATATAAATAAACTTTTATAAAAATTATATATATCATAATCCTGAAATAAAATTAACTCAAGAATAATTTGCTTTTACAATAAGGCTTTGTTTGGCAATATATTTTTTGAACTTATAGCTTATGGTTTATAGCGTATAAGCTCATATGATAATAAAAGATCTTTTGTTAACAGTATTTTCATCACAAGTTTATAGCTTATTTTATTAGCTTATAGCTTATTTTTCAGATGCTATTTTAAATAACGTTTTAGTTTATAGCTTATAGCTTATCATTTTTTCTTCCACTTTTACTTTTATTATTTTAACTAAAACCCACCACCATCCTTTATAATTTATTATAATATAAATAAACTTTTATAAAAATTATATATATCATAATCCTGAAATAAAATTAACTCAAGAATAATTTCCTTTTACAATAAGGCTCTGTTTGGCAATATATTTTTTGAGCTTATAGCTTATGATTTATAGCTTATAAGCTCATATGATAATAAAAGATCCTTTGTTAACAGTCTTTTCATCACAAGCTTATAGCTTATTTTATTAGTTTATAGCTTATTTTTCAGATGCTATTTTAAATAGCGTTTTAGTTTATAGCTTATAGCTTATCATTTTTTCTTCCACTTTTACTCTTATTATTTTAACTAAAACCCACCACCATCCTTTATAATTTATTATAGTTTAAAATAAAATAATTATTATTAAATATCTTTTATGTCATTTTATTTTATCAGTTAATTAAACTGCTGTTAATTTTACTAAATATTTTAATTAACTTATCAGCTATAAGTCATCAGTTATCAGATATAAGTCATAAGCTATCAATCACCAGCTATCAGTCATAAGCTATCAACTAGCTTATCAGTCAACCACTATTTTTACCAAACAGAACTTAAGTGTTAAAATTAGCAAACTATTTATGGTGAATGTGTTTTTAGCAAATTATTGCTTTTTGTATTTATTTATTTTGTCTGTCATAATTTTTTCTGTATATTTGACATTATACAAAATTTTGAAATCAAGATGTTTTTATTTAATTGGTTAATAATATATATTTTTTCTTTGTTAACTTTAATCACATTGTTACTATTAAAAACGTTAGTTTTAATTTAAATGCGCATATATTTATAATTAATATTTGTATTGTAATACTCTATTATAATATTAATGGTTATGTACTATTTTGGATTAGAAGGCATTATAAATTTTTTTTAAATATTTTCAATGCTTTAAATTTATTTATGAGTAGCATTTTAAACTATTTATATAAAATATATTGCTTAATTGGTCTGCGTAATATTTTTGATGTAAAATTAAAAATTATTTCCATATTTTAAATGTATCTATTTATAACATTTTAAACTATTTATATAAAATATATTATTTAATTGGATTATGTAGTATTTTTGACGCTACATAAAAAATTATTTCCACATTTTAAATTTATTTATGAATAGTATTATAATTTAGTTAAATAAAATATATTATTTAATTGTTCTATGGAGTATTTGTTATGCTAAACAAATAAAAACCATTAAATTTTAAGAAATGATATTATTTAAGTGAGTTCTGTAATATTTCTGACAACAAATAAATAAAATATATTAAATCTTTGTGAGATAAATTATACAAAAATTTAAAAGATTATAAATTATAAGTTAAATTCAAATATTTTAAACTTGAAATATAGAAGAGAAAAACTTAAATTCTTTGTAAGAATCTTTAATTCGTTTTTACTATATAGAATTAAAAAAGCATATGAAAAAAGCTATTTGAAGTTACTTGTGAAGTAAATATGAAAGTTTATAAAAAATTGAATTTTTTTATAGAATTAACATGTCACCTTAGTGTAGTTTCCTTTAGACACAGCATTCTAGATGTAACTTTCTTTAGAGTTGTATATAGATGAGGTTGACCAGGCCTTCAAGTATATTATAGGTCAAGACGTGCGTGCCTACCACAAAGCAAACAGTCTGTTTCAATGGTAAACCCCATGGTCATGTTTCAAAGCAACCAGTTATTTCAACACCTTATCTGCCACTTGACCCTTTCTTCTATTATTACTTCATCTGTCTAGTCTAGTTATAAAAGTCATATACTAATTAATGCACAATTCTTAAAATATAGTTCTTCCTTCTCTGAATATAAACTTTCACACCGTATATCAGTTCTAGTATTAAATAAAATTGGTTGTACACAATACAGTTTGGATAGCTCTTAATTGAAATGGAAGAAGTTTCTTTTAATTTAATTAGATATTCTAAAATCGAATTTGGTACTGAACATTAGGGATAGAAATACGGGCATGTTACGTATAGGAACCTACGGCCTAACTTACACAGATTTAAGTTAAATTAGATTTTATTTTAAAATAGAAAAGACTTAGATTTTTTATAAGTATATTTACCTAAAATAACTAGACCATATGCTATAAAAGAACTTTTTAAATCTATCAAATCAGTCTATTTTAATAAACATGAATAAATTTATCATTATTACATTGTATTTTTTATTTTGAATCAAAATATGAAAAGGTAAATTCGAATGGGCCATTAGTTATCTTGAAGAACTTGTGAAAATAACTTTAAAAAACTCTTTGGCATCTTGAAGAACATGTGAAAATAATTTTAATAAATCTTATGAACAATGTTATAAATTATTGTCATAAGTTGTTTTTATAAATTCTTTCAAACAAATAGTATCACAAAACTTATGCTAATAGATATACTCGAATGAGTCAGTGAAAACAAATATTAACCTCATTGATCTTTTAATTTGTTAGTCTATTTTACATTAGTTGAATTGTTTATTTATAAATATTCAAATGAAACAGACTTTCAAGTAGGCTTGAAGGTCAATCATGTTTTAAAAAATGTTAGGCTCAGATCTAAAAATAAGCTTATGATAGGCTACATAACAGATTTAGCTTTGAATTTTTTAACAGGTCAAACTTAAGATTGACGAAACCTAACTCGACCCAATCTATTCTCATCCATACTAAACACACAGCAATGATAAATTTTTTGAAAGATTTTTTTATTATCTATTGTTGTAGTCGTTCTCAATTTAAATAATTAGTCTCTATTGTACGGAAAATATTTCGTTTATAAAAAAATTGGCAATGGTCATTGTTTTTTCTAACGGTCCGAACTACCTCAAGTTGTAACTTTAATCCAAGATATAGTTTCTTTGTCCTTCAAGCCTCACTTGACTAAGAACACATCCTTTATAGTCTTTTACATTTTTCTTTTTTTTTTATAAGCAAGCATATATTAAGAAGACACAGGGTGCACAACCCGATACAAAACAGAGCAACAAAAACACAAGACAAAAGAGGCGAAAGTCTGAAACGAACTATCCCAAGAAAAAAGCCAGAGTGACACACCATTCAGACCACAATAGCTTACAATCCAACTTTTTCCCTACCACTACCCAATCCCATACCAAACGTTAGATCATTCCTAACCCATCAAAATTAATCAAAGAAGCTTCCTAAAAAAGTATGGAATTGCGACAGTGCCAATTAGTCCAACAAATAGTTAAACCAACAGACCAACCCAAATCAACTTTAAATAAATCCTCTACTGCTATCTCAAGCGCCACCAAACGATCAATAATAGACAAAGAAGGAGAGGTCCAAGAAATATGAATCCAATCAAAAGGTTGTTTCCACCAACTCACTGAAATCCGAAATTTGGCAAAGAGATGATCAGAGTCTTTGTACTCCCCACCACAAAGACGACAAATCACATTCGAATAACCCAACAAAATTCCTCGACGTTACAGATTCGCACGAGTAGGAAGACGATTAAACACTAATCTCCATCCAAAAATCAGCAATTTACTTGGAATTTTAGTCCTCCAAACACTTCTAAAAGCCTTCAAATTCAGATCATCTAAACCTACAGAATGAATACGACAAGCAGCAATCTTAGCATAGCAATTAGAAACCGAAAAACCTGTCGGATTTTTCCACCACACGACTCTATCGAGCTCAGAAGCACACAACCGAATCTGCTACAATCCTTAGTCTCTCACATCTATTGAGAACAAAACCATTATGTAGACAAGCTAATAATCCTTAGGTTATGCATTCAACACAATTTGTGGTAGGATGATATTCCTTATATTATCATAGAACACTATACCATAATAGATTATATCTTCCTTATTTTTCTGTTTCCGTTAACCTCTGACGGATTTTTGTTTATATCCTTCCCCTTTCTCTATATCTCTCTTTGCATTAGTTCTTTTTTAAAAATATATTTTAATAGGACATTGCCTTTTCATTTAAAAAAAAACTTACTTAAAAAAATTGTCAAAAGTATTCATAACTATGTATTTTAGAAAGAGTAAAATGAAATAATAACTAGTTAAAACTATATTATAGTTAACAGAAAAGTTATTTAACTTCTTTAATATATTTTTTTTTGTTATCATGAAAAAGTTGTATTAATAAATGAAAAATTCAAAGAAAAAGATAGGGGAAGAACCTAATCCATAAACAATCTTGAAACAAATGATATAATATGTGTGAAGAAAATTTTCCATTTGAATAAAAGCTTCCAAGGAATAATGTTTGCATTAGTAAATGCTCTAGTGGAAATGAGAGAATCACTTTCCTTTCATCCTTTTTTTAGAGAAATGATTGATAGTTAGCATGATACTTGTAAGTTCAACTTAAAATGAGATGTCAATGCATAGGTTTGTTGAAAATGAATCCAAGCATGGCACAACAAATAACAAAAAACTCTTCCACATGTTCCAAGACCGAGATTCCCTCAAGACGCTCCATTTATGTTACACTTAATCTAATAAGTCTATGGATATTTTCAATTGATTTATTCAACATATAGTGTTGAAGGGGAGACATTTGATATCAAAATATTTTAGGAAAATGGATTCATGCGCTGATGAGTACATATGACCTTTGATATTGGTATTTGCATTGTAAATCAAGTTTTTATGCCTCTAAGCTCCCTGTCAAAATAAAGTTGATCATTAATAAATCTAAGTTTCAAGTATCGAGTTAAAATGTTGAAAAGACTTTCAAAGGTAGATTCATCTATTGGACGAGAGTACGAGAATGCAACCATCTAAAAGGAGGGGTAGAATAGTCCTCCTAAACATTGATTGTATTTAAAAATTTGTTTATGTAACACCCATATATAACATCCATACATCAAAGCATAAATAGTATATATGAATCCAAGTGTTTGGTACTGAAACACTATAAGTTCCTAGTTAACACATTATGAATATTACATGCCCGAAAATACAACAAGCTAAAGTTCTAAAGGCATAATATACATAAGATGTTCAAACGATAAAAACTAAGAACTAGATCACAATGATCTCAAAAATAATCTTCGCTACGGAAGCTAGCCATCAACCAGTAAAGAAAAGATCACACGACCTTATCCTTACCCTTCTCGGAACCTGAAGCACCTGAAATACATCAACAACGTGGGGTGAGATACATCAAATCTCAGTGAGTTCCCTATCTTATGGATTCTCTCGGATTATTTACGGTTCTAACAATCCTAACTCAAGTCCGGGGAAAGGGAAGGACTCTTGAGTTCACACTTTATAATCTCACACTATATAGAAACATGACATGAGTTCATCAACTCACCACATCATTAATCGATAACCATACCAAGGCATCTCCTATTCCCGTCCGCTCCTACATCTAGAAGTCGACCTGAGTCATAGATCCTTGTAGTTACTTGGCATACGAATTGGATTCGGGATCACCGACCTGTTAACCGTGAACCGTCACTTCTCATGGTCTGTTAACCATCACAAGTCTCTTTACCCTTAGGCTCTAATCGTACTACGCATAGGGAATCAAACCTACCAAGTAATTGTGTACCCATTTCAGAGGAGCTCGAGACCCATGAAACTACACTCAAGTTATACCGGTTACGATTACATGATAATAACTATACGGGATTGTATTCGACAATCACAAGGCCACATACGCCTTAAGACCTCTCTTGTCTTTTCACCAAACCACAAAGGTTTATACACATGTTCCATACTAGTGTTCACTCTCCCTATATTATTGAAAGGACACACGCCTCAGCCTCTTCTGCACGAGCGTTGTCGTTCAGTTAATCATAAACCTCCTAGTCATTACTAGGTTCACCTATGGTTAAGGTTAATGTTTTCCTCACTCTTCCTATTTCATTTCATATAACATGCATATTTAATCACAACATGTGAAGCAACTATAGGATAGGCAAAACACATCATATTGGCATAAAAGAATAGTATAGTACCATTAAAAACATAATTACATCACTTTTGGGCTTTTTCGATTAATTAATCGGTATATAAAATCGACATTATCCACTTCCATCATATAGATTATTCCGACAACTTTCTATCGATACCAAGATCACTCAAAACGGATGCCCGAGTTGAAAGTTATGGAATTTAAAAGAAAGGAAAAAATTATCGAAAGTCCCAGGAGTGCTCGGCGGTGGGAAATTTCTATCGATTTCTAACCGTTAAAAACATCGATTCAACATATTGACCTAAAAACTCAATCATTCCAAAAACTCTAAAAATATGGTTTCTAACTAGAACCCACCTCTAGATGATCAAGATGAGGATGATGAGATGATTGGGCAAGGATGGGATGAATGGATGATGATGATTCTTGAAGTTCTTCAAATTTCCTCTTTCTCCTCTTTTTCTCCTTCTTTTCCTTTTCTTTCCTTCTTTCTTCTTTCTCTCTCTTTCTTACTATCTTTTTCTTTTTATGTTTGGAAAGTGGAAGGAAATAATAAATAGTAAACTTAGTATTAGAAATAATACTACTAAATGTCCAAAAAGTCTCTTAAGTACAAATTAATAAAATACCTCAGAGTCAGATAATATTAGTTGGATTTATTCTAAGTTCCTCAGTTACTCTAATTATTTTGTCAAATAATTTCTCAGAGTACACTGGGCTCAGTCGATCACAATATAATATTATCCGAAGTAATAAAATACGGGGTATTACAGTTTATTTAAAAAATATAAGAGATTTAAAAATGTTTTGTGTGGCAGAAATACAAGGCGTACAAAGTATGTTTATGTACACTATATACACAACACGTTAGCCAAAATAACCAACTGGTATATTGATTTATATTGAGTTATAAAGGTTTTACACGGGAAAAGTAAACGTAGAATTTCAATATGATGCAAGAATTCTAGAAATACAATCTCAAGATTTAATCAACAGCAGGAATAATTTGAAGTTCCAATCTAAAAAAAATCTATGGTTATACATGAAATCGCTATCAAGACAATAAACCTAACCACGTGCGATTCTAATAAAGCAATAAATCTAATCATGCAATTCTAGTTAAAATTAAAATAGACAAAAAGAAGAAGATATTACATCGAATGTATAGTGGTTCGACAATCGTCCTTGCTATGCCTACTCCACTCTTAAATGACTTCACAATGAAATTTTGATGTTCTTTCCACTAGAATTTTCACAAATATTACACAGATGTTTTTGTACAACCACGGTTTAAATAATGCTAAAAATATAAAATCTTCAATTTGAATCCATATTGACTTGTACACAATATCTGACATTGAATCCTTTTAAAATATTTACATGAAATTGACTTAAAATTTTCCATCTCCAAGAATGCTGATCCAAAGTCTCTGTTATGCAATAATCGTTACTCGATCCTACCGGTATCTTGAACATTGGTCTGTCTGAAGATTAAGAAGAAATCTCACTTTGTCTGTAGGCTTCCACAAAATACTACCTATGTAATTCCAGAGAGAAAAACATGGTTCTTTTCAACTATATTTATCCACCCCAACTACAACCATACGTAAAATTTGCAAACCCATGAAATCTCAAAAAAAATATTCAAAGGAAACATTAATTACAATAATAGTCCTCCTCATAGATATCACACCTTGAGGATGAGATTTAGATCTAAATGGAAATGGATGAAGAAAGAGGTAAAAGATGAAAGATTTTGTTTTTGAAACTCAAAACAAGATTCAAAACTCTATTGAAAGTTTAGAGAACAAGTGTGTTGTGAATTTCAAATCAATAGTGGATGTGTAAGTTTTTCAACATTATGAATGGGTTTAAGAAAAATGGGTCTTAAATGTTCTGGAGATCTAGCACAAAAATGAGAGAAAAGTGATGTTTAATTCGAGTCTTAAGAAAAGAGTATGGCTCAAATCAATATAGGAAATGATTTGAGTTAAGATCATATAACTAAAAGAAAACTAACTTTGTGGTTTGAGTCATGCTTTTTGTGATTCGAGTCAAGAAAGCCTCTAATTTGAATCACATTTATAGAACCCAATCCTAAAATATACAATATGTGTAATTAAAATCAAGAAATATGTGATTCGAATAAAGCTTTTGTGATTCGGGTCATGTATGTTGTGATTGAATTATGAGAGCATGAAAACAATTCTTGGACATTTTGTAAAACATGTTTGAGTCATGGGAATGTGTGTGTGAATCACAATTCCAGAATCCCAATTTTTGTAAAATTTGAAGTGTTTTTGAGATTCCAGCCTTGTCATGACTTGAACTATTCTCAAAATTGATTCTTAATCCAAAACATTGATAAATTGACTTAGAAGCATAATGCCTAAACTATAATCAAACAATTTGATTAATTGCATGCGTAAAAATGAATTTAAAACTCAACCGTAAGGTGCACAATCATGGGAGGAGACTCAATAATGGTATAAATGAAACCAAAAGATAAAAGACAAGAAATCAAAACATAAACCCTTAAGAGGAAAAGGCAATGCAACTTCAATCTCCCCTTTTTTATGCTTGGCAAGCTTGTGACTTTTGTAATTTGGAATTAAGTCGACTTTAAACAGAAGCAATGTGTGATAAATGCTTTCCTTAATTTTTTTTTGTGCTCCCCCTGAAACATCACATAAAAGAAAAAAAAAACAACATAAAATGTACAAGTCAATTCTAGACTCACTTTACAACTTCTCCCCCTTTTACAAGATCAAAAAGAGATAGGTACTAATGAGCCTGAACGCAAAATTACCAACAAAGCTAAAAATAATCCAGAGAAACTAAATCAGAGCTAAATATATCTAAGAAAAATATACATCAAATAAGGACGTATTTTAGATATACAAAGAAAGACATGCCAAATGCAACAATTATGTGCATTTGGGAAGAAAACCATTATATGAATGTGAAGGTGAGAAAAGTACACAAGAAGGGGGGAAAGGTTGAATTATGTTTTCTGTTTTCTTAGTTTGCATTTGATCAGAGTTCATAATCTAAACTGGTGTTCAGATTCTGGGTAATTCTTAGCAGCGGAATGTTAAAAAAAGCAAATAAATAATAGCAGAAGACACAAATATTTATATTGGTTCCTCCCAAACTGAGAGTAGTCTAGTCCCCTTACTTCACAAGAAGTTTTCACTATAATCCAATCATGATCAAAATCGCTTATGCATTCTACATAAGACTTTTACAATTGCTCAGATCCAAGGTCCAAGACTTCTGCTCAAGCTCCTCACTCGAGACTTCTTGCTCAGGTTCCACAAAACCAAGACTTCCTTGCTCAGGCCCTCAACCCAAGACTTCTTCTAAAGTCCCTCGGAACCAAGACTCTCGCTCCAAGTCCCATGAAACAAGCCTCCCTACTTGATCCCCTATGGTTCAAGACTCACTGCTCCAATTCCATGTACTGAGCTAATAACTCAAGCCACAATGGTTCAAGACTTCTGCTCCAGGTCCCATGAAACGTGTCTCCCTTCTTGATCCCTCAGATTCAAAACGTAGTGCTCTAGTTTCATGTACCCAGCCAACATGCTCAATCAATTTACTTGATTAAGACTTTCACTTCTTAAGCACGTAGCAAGAGACTTACGTGGCTCAAGCATCTTGGCTCGAGACTTCCTTTCTTGTGTCCCAATGACACAAGAGTTTTTCTCAAACAATCCACTTTATTAAGACTTTCACAAATCAAGCACATAGCAAGAGACTTACGTGGCTCAAGCATCTTGGCTCGAGACTTCCTTGCTTGTATCCCAATGACATAAGACTTTTATCTAAACTGCTGAACAAGCTCAGTAGAATAGAGAACAAGATGTACATGATACAAGTATCAGAGGTACGGGAAATCATCATAACAAAAACCTAAAGCACTTAAGATTTATAAGATATTCAATGTGTAAGAAATCCTAAGGCTTTTACAATTACAACCTACAACAGAAAATCTGCATTTACAATTGTTTTCATAATTTCTGATCTTGTTACTCCTCCTTCTGGTTGATCCATGTTAAAGATTCAGTTTGAAACTTCAACCATATTTATATCCTTTTCAAAAACTAGCCTTTGAAGAGGTAACTTGATCAAGAGTATTTGTTGTACTCCATAGCACAAGAGTCGTTGAAGATAGATACACCAGAAAATCTTGATCCAATGTGTAACATTTTTAACCTTTGAGTCTTCAAGAGATTCTGTACTATTAGAGCCGTTGAGATTAGATATCCATAAAGCATCTCAGCCTTTCTTTATCCTTGAAATCTGTAGACTCTAGCTGACAAATTGATTTGACAATACAACTTTCTTTCTGCAGTACAGACAACTTCAGCTTTATCACCAACTCTAAATGGTATCAGAAGCCAATTTGCATTCACTAAGGGTAGAGACAATTATGTTGCTTGTTCTGATGCTGAGGCATTCAGCTATAGAGTCTACGCCAGACATCACTTAGCAAGTGTTCTTTAGATTCTTCCACCAGAAGCTAGCAGTCCAGCAACTCTCAAAGTGTGCATAATGTAACACAGATTATGACTATAATATTTACAAGTATTAGAACCTGCACACATGTAACACACATCAAATAAACCATTGTTCTTTCAATACTTTGTTATCATCAAAACCTAAGGAAAATATGTCATGAAGAAATCTTTTTCTAACAATCTCCCCCTTTTTGATGATGACAAACACGAGTATTTAAAGGACAATGTTAGGAAGTTATAATTTTCTCTACAACATCAGGGTATGAGGCTTGTAAGCTCCCTCTGAGTCTAATAGTCCAAAGCTGAGTTCTATAGACTTCATACTAGGCACTACTTTCAAGAAAAAGTAATTCAGTTTTCTTAGTAACATCAGAGTCAGAGGTTTGTAAGCTCCCCCTGAGTCAAACAATTCCAAGGTTGAAGTTTGTAAGCTCCCCCTTAATTCCATATTTAAAAAAACCAAAAATATTATTTTAAATTCCTTTGGCAACATCAGAATACGAGGTTTCTAAGCTCCTTCTAAGTTTGATAGGCTAAGGTTGAGGTTTGTAAGCTCCTCCTTAGTTCTATGTACAAGAAAGTTAAAATGGGTCGCCCGGGCAAGATAACCATAATAACATAAATATAAATAACAAAATTATAAATGACCAGTATGTACAACTGAATAGGTACTAAATGGGTTCAGTTTCTAAATACTTACCATTATTTCTCCTCCTTTTGTCACATCAAAAAGAAATAAAAAGAGAAGAAGAAAAGAATTACAGTCATAAATGCATCACATGCCAGCATTACAGGATCAATTTCTAAGAAATGAAAAACGATCAAGTAACAAGGGTCATTAAGGTTTTTATAGTGCATGCTTTAAATTTTTAGTGGTCGTTACTGTTCCAAGAATCAAGCAAGGATTAAATCAGACGTTTGAGTTACTCATAAGTCATTATAAAAGCAATCCAAACCTAGTTCATTTTCATCAACATCCACCAGAGTCATGGAGTCATCAGCTAAGATTCATAATACTTTTGTAGTGATAGAAATCTCTGAGAGCTCTACAAGACAATATGTCCAAAATGTACAGAAACGAGTTGTTTCTAAGACATCCATAACTGGGCATGTGCCCTATGCAAAACTCACTTCTGAAGAGGCGACGTCAGTAACTCCAACACAACCTACAGGAGTAGGTTCATCAGGAGTTGTGATGAAGCCCAGAAGGAAGATAATGAAGAGGTCAAAGAGAAGAAGACGGTCCAAAAAGATGTTCTACCGTCAAATCCCAAAGGTAGAAGAGGAAGAAGCTGATGAGGATGAACTAGACATAGATTATGACAACTACTATCATCATAAAACTCAGGATGACTTAGATAGGGATCTATACTAAGCACTAGCAGTTCCTTATGAATCAATATTTTGTAATCATTCTGCTTCAATTAATGAAAAAGTACTTTTTGACCAAATTTTGTTTATTGCATATAAATACTTTCAATAACTTCCCTTTGATTTTCTGATAAACATTAATGAAGTACAATTGACACCAGAAGCAACAGTTAAACATGTTAATTAAAATATTCATAGCTGTTAAAGAATCTTTAATAGGTCAGACTGTTAGATAACATTTCCAAGATTTATCATTTAAGATATTGATTAGACTTAATCAATATTAAAACAATAGATACTTGGAACAATGTATGTAACACGTCTATATAAGAACTCATAGTAGACTTACTTTCATAATCACTTAATCCTAAAAACACCAAGATGTATAAGCAGAAATGAATCTGGGTTCTAAAGAGAGATTTCAGAAAGACAGTTGTCATACCCCAAATTTTAACCACTAAGATTTCCCATCATTGTGCAAATCATCATCACAATATGGATGAACCATCATGCCTCATCAAATGCCTCAAGGGTTGTTGAGCATTCACTACAATCAAAATTAGGGTTTTAAGCCCTCTCAGAGCTTTAGACAAAGGATCAATTAAGGAATGACTTGATCTTCAACTTGTCTAGCCTCTAAAATATCCACAATGGATCAAAATGACTCCCACTTCAAAGATTAAGCACAAGGCTGCTCCCTTTTAGGTGGATCAAGTCTCAAGATCGATAGTGTCACCAAATTAGGGTTTTGGTCGACCAGGGCCTCCAGATGGAAATTTTTCATCTGGGTACAAGCCAAAGATCCAAAACATAACCTAATATACTCCATGGAACCTCATGGACCCAATCATCAAGTCAATTTGACCTCAAGGGATGCATACATCAAAAATCAGGAATTAGGGTTTCTTGACCTAATTCACCCCTAAGTTGACTTTTGGGACCAATTATGAACCAAGACCTCAAGACATGATTTGAGGGTCTTTAATATACTATATTGATCCATTTGGAACAATGGATTAATCCAAGAAGCTTGAGCAACAAGTCTCAACTTCATCTGCACCACAATTAGGGTTTCGCGAGGAAAGTCAATTGTAACTTTGACTTTTGACCAGGACAAGCTCCCAAACCCTAAGACATGATTCAATATACCCTATGACACCCATGGAATATGTCCATCAAGTTTGATTTAGGTCAAGGACATGATTTCTTGAAGAATTGCACAGTTTGGAATTCATCTGATAAAAAGTCAACTGTGCACAAAAGTCAACTTTGACTTTTTGAGATTTTTCACCAAAATGGATTTTTAACCCTAAAATGATGTTAATGTATGATTTGAATCATCATTCATCAAGAAAAATCAAAGAAAGTGGGATAACTTGTAAAAGGGGTAACCATAAAAACTTAGAAAAATTTCTAAGTTATGGAAAAAGTGACACTAATGTGCCAACTTTGGAGGATCATAACTCCTAAACCACAAGGCCATTGTTCTCCATTCAAATCTTGATTTGTAGATCACATTACCCTCTACAAAAGCTTCATACTGACCTATGTCCAAATTCCTCATGGATTTTGAGTTATGGAGTGATCAAAATCAAGAAAAGTCACTTTGTTCCAACACTTAGTGAAAATTTCACTAAGTCAGAATCTGCCTTTACTTTTTTCCAAATGTAGGGGGATTTTTCACTTGGATTCAAAAGAGATCAAAACCAAACATGTTCAAACAATTGTTGTATCATGTAAGGGCTTTCCAAAATGACCAAAAACATTACCAAATTCAATTTGAGCCATGAGATATGACATTGGCAAGTTGCCTTGCTGAAATCTGCCAAGGCAAGGCAGATTTTTGCACTTTTGGTCGATTTGCCAAAATCAGCCAAATCTAAATACTCCTATCCACTTGGACACCTCTGAGGATTGAATCTAAAGGGGACAATCACTGAGCCAAGCCTCCAAAGTCTTTGGAACAAGAAATAGCATGTTGAACCTAGAAATGCCTAAAAGAGGGACAAGACTCCAATTTTGGATTGGAGCATTCAATGGAAGCATCAAGGTGGCATGAACTGAGCTCTTAGCAACTGAATTCAGTCAAGACTTATCCAAGACCAAAGGGACCAGCAGCCTGTGCCCTAACCTCTAGTCAATGGCTAGAGAAGACTTGGATTTTCATTTGCCAACATTGGCCAAACCTACTCAGCAGTTGCCATTCACTATTCCTTGCAAAAAAAATTTGCTCTACTATAAATAGAGCTCAATTGTGATCAGTTTGAGTACACCAAAGCCATCAAACAGATGCTTTCCTCAAAATCTCTTTTTTCACTACAATTTTGCCTTCTAAGGCAAGTCACTATCAGGTTTTGAGTTTGAGAGCTTTTCCAATCAAACCAATCACACACACACCTCATATACATCACATATGAGCTGATCAAACACTTAAACAACAACTGGAACACTGATTTCTCAGAATCACCAGTCAATTGCTCAAGGTTTTAACCAAGTTGCAGTTGAGATGCCATGAAGTGATCGAGCCAATTTCCATCAAGTCCAAGCATTCAAACACACTCCATAGGGTGTAGGGAAGCTGTTCAGATCATCACAATTCATCTGTAACACCTCCTACTCAGAAATCAATTTGCTCTTGCTGTCACGACCTAGAGGTAAGCCTAAACTTGGTCATCTCTCAATCTATGCATATTTCCTCGCACAATACTTTTGCTAAATGTTCATAATCATGCATGGAATGTTTCCCCTCAAGTAATTGCTTTGTTTAAATCATGTATCAAAAATCCCAGCCTTCATGCAGAATTTAGGGTTCTTGAGGATGTTTCGTGATTTCTTGTTTTATGCTTAATTTAAATGAAATTAATTGTCATAAACATGATCGTGAGGTTGAAACGAGTTGATTGGTATGTGGATTGCATGATATGATCAAGTATTCAGTGAGATTGGATAGAAAATGCAAATCTGGGAAACTCAGAACACGCGCGTGTTCTTGCCTTTGTTCTTGGCGCCATTTTCCAACATTTGAATATTTGAATTTTGTGATTTTTATTTAATTGATTCAAAAATTAATTTCTCTCTGAGTTTTAATGATTTTGAGTTGATTCTTTTTTTAATAATTCACAAAAATGTTAAAATATTTTATTTTCCCAAAAATATTATTTGTTTCATATAATTGATATTTTTGCAAAGAATTAATATTTTAATTGTTTTTGACATTTTGAATATTTTTTCCACTTTGATTTTGCAACTTTTAATGCCTTTTAATTATTTTGTAGGTCAATACTTAATTTTTGAAGCATTAATCCAAGATCACAATTTGTTTTCCATATGTTAAATAATTTTGATCATTTTAATTGAATTTTTATTCAGTTAAAACACATTTTGAAAACAAATTAGGGTTTTTGGATTAATTCAACCCTCATAAATCATTTTCAAAACACTTTGGGCCTCTAATAGAGTGTAAGACCCAATCCTTTTTTTGACCAAATCATTTTTGGGCCTCAGTGTATTGTATAAGTCCCGATACCGTAAAAAACAAACGGCGCGATCGTCGCCTTTTGAAAAATAACTTTTGGGCCTCTCCTTGAGCTATAAGACTCATTCAAAACTTTTGGGCCTCTAATAGAGTGTAAGACCCAACCCCCTTTTAACCAAAACAATTTTGGGCCTCACTTATTATATAAGTCCCTCTGCGTTAAAAGAAAACCTCGGCGCGATCGCCATTTTTAACGAAAAGTCATCTGGGCCTACCCTCGTGTTATAAGCCCCACTCTTTTTCTTTAAAAATTTTTGGGCCTCTTGAGAGAGTGTAAGACCCATCCCTTTGTACAGAAAACCTTTCTTAGGCCTCAGTCACTTGTATAAGTCCTTCTGTACAAATTCAAACAGTGCGCTCACTGATAAAACCCTGGGCCTCTCCTTGAGCTGTAAGCCCCAAATCTTTCTTTTTCAAAGCACTTTCTCCTTTGATTTTGAATATACTGTTGTTTTCAATCTTTGTTTGTTGAACAACTAACCAAACAGCATGGAAGCTCTACAACCGAGTAAGTGTTTATACGCTTTCATTTACCGCTTTCATATACATATAACTGTATTGTGGGGCTGTTTCGCTGTAAGTCTTCTTTCATAAACTCATATCAACTGTGTAATAATAGTATAGATATTTAGAGTTTCCCCGACAACTACGTCTAGAACTAGGAAAAGCCGTCGTGTTTATTCGTAGAAATAGACAACTAGATCCCCAATAGGATCACCAGATACAGTCTTCTGTTCGGCTGTCCTCATTAGGAATTGTCAAGAAACTCTACTCCCAGAGATGAATGTATTCTCTGTGAATGGCATCTTTGAGTTTCTTCCAAATTCTCAAACTTTCCTGGCTTGATCTATTCCTTGTGAATAGCCTGTGTTGAATTTCTTGGGGTTTGGGGACCCACGGGCTTCTTAAAAGCATCGGCCTCCTCTTGGGCATCGTACAAGGACCCCCAGGCTTCCTAAAAGCATCCCCGCCTCCTCTTGGGCGTTGTACAAGGACCCGTCGACTTCTTAGAAGTATTCACAGCCTCCTCTTAGGCTTCGTATAATGATCTCTTCCTCCGGGAATGATAGTCTCCTCTTGGGCTTAGTACAAGGACCTGTCGGATTCTTAAAAGTCTCTAGCCTCCTCTTGGGCTTCGTACAAATTGTCCCGACGACCTCTTAGAGGTATAGGAACAGAACTTAGTCATCTCCATAGAACAGTCCTTTCAAAGAGTCTACTACTGTTTCTCAAAGCATAGTACAAAAGATGAAACTCTAGACACGGACAGTCTAATTTCCTTGAGTCTCCAAGACATTCTCAAGCTCCCTTCGTTAAATAGGAAGAAAACCTGTAGACTCGGACAGTCTCAATACCCTTTGAATTTCCCGTTTCCTTAAAGAAAAGGAAATAACCCTGATCCTCGAATCAAATCCTTGAGTACTGTGTTACTCATATAAGAACTGATTTTCTCTTTTAAAATCAGTATATTGGACCTGTTACTCAACTGAAACAGTCACAATAGCCTCCTCTTGGGCTTTGTATAATGATTCTCCCCAGCGGAGTCAAACAACGTTCAGCCTCTCTCTCGGGCTTTGTACGAGACACATAAGAGACTCCCCCGTTGAGTCAATCACCCCCTTTCGCCTCCATCTCGGGATTTATACGAGATACAAAAAGGTTACTATTGAGCTAAACAAATTTTAGCCTCCATCTCGGGCTTTGCATGAGATACAATAACACTCTCTTGTTGAGTATAAAAGATCCTCTTGTAGGATCAACCCCTTTTAGCCTCTCTCTCGGGCTTCATACGAGACACATAAAAACTCCCTCTTGTTGGGCCATTAGCCTCCTCTTAGGCTTTGTATAAGAAAACCACTGGTTGATCCAATTAACCTTTTAGCATCAAAGATGTGCCTCATTCACAGTACACAAACATCAACAACTCCTTCCCCTTCATCTAATTGCTGTAAGCGGCAAGCCTCTGGATCATCTACATCCATGCCACTGTCCCTCTTTTAGCATGATAAATTCCTAAGGAAAAATGGCATTGCTCTACACTGAGTTAAAGTCTTCTCCTTCAGGTTAAAAATCTCCTATAAAGGAAATTATGGCATTGCCGGATTCACACATCCTGGTTAAAGTAATTCTCCTTTATAAACAGTTGTGACATACAACCCCCTCTTTAGAGATGACAAATTCTCTCTAAAGTCAAACCCTTTTAGCTTCACATCTTGGGCTTTGAACAAGATACAAATAGACTCTTTAGCTTCATATCTTGGGCTTTAAACAAGATACAAACCACCTTCAGCTTCACGTCTTGGGCTTTGAACAAGACACCAAAACAACCATTTCCTCCCATAGAATAGGAGGAACTACGAACGCTCTGATTTCCCTGTTTCGGTAAATGGGAATACGTAGGCATAAGATTGAAAGAAAAATCTTAGCGAGCACACTAAACAAAAACCCAAAATCCCATGCTTTCATATATCTGTCCTAACATCCTAACCGATAGCCTAAAACACCCCTTTTCAACAAAATAACCTAGGAGAGACCCCGAATCTTTGTAGCATTTGTAACCCAACAGTTTTGACTGTTTAACCTCAGTATGCAAGCAGGGTTAATTGGAGACATCTATTTCCCTTCCTTCATCAGCTTTAATAGGATAAAAAATGAATCGAGCTGTAGTACTAGAGCGATCGTGCTTCGCAACCACATCGAAAAATCACTCGCTACAGAAAAATGGCGACTCTGCTGGGGAGTCACATGAGGATCTGTTTTACCTTAGTCATCATCGTCCCCATTTTCCACAGAAAATGGCGACTCTGCTGGGGATAATCTTTTTTAGGGATCTTGTTCTCTTCTCGTTTCCTAGGTAGAAACCTTGACGTCACTAGGATCTTAGGTCAAAACGCCGTTAATTTAGAATGAAACCACAGGATGGTGACTCCGCCGGGAAACCATTTTCTGTCAGGAACATAGGATTCATAGCTTTAAAGGTCTAGGACTTTAGGACAAATATATATACTGCTTTTCCTAATTGCTATACCTGTTTATTTTTCTGCTAATGGGAATGCGTGTGATGCCGTATGTGGAAAGATTGAGTATACACTTAAGATAAGTGATGGCGACGAGGTCGACCATCAACCTCAGTGGAGGCTGACCAATGCAACCCATTCCCTCTCATAGGCAATGGGCCGATTGTGATGTTTGAGAAGCTGAGGAGCCAACCCTTTTGTAGTGCGGAAGCTATCGGAAATAGTTGTCACACGATACTACCCTCATTTGAGGCTGATGATCTATTCTCGGTGAATAGAATTTACTCTAAGATTTCATACAACTCGCTGGCGATCCGCTTGCTGTTTGTTATCCTGGGAGGAGCTGATGATTTTGAGTACAGGTACAAAAAATCACCCTAGTATAAACCTTTGGGGATGGGTAGAGCCTTGACTTCATGACAATGACCCTTTGACCCCATGTTTTTTCTATGTTTTTGTGTGCTGCATTCATGCATTCATCTAAAAAACATTAAAACATTCTAAAAAAAAATTTTCTCTTCTAGTCTCTCTGTTTTTCAAATTAAGCTAAGACTGTGATTGCAAATATCAGAGAAAAGGATTGTGCTAATGGATTTCGGTAGAAGGAGAACTCATAAGTACACCTTCAAGGTTCCAAAACTAGAGGATTTGAGAGGTTTGGCAAGAATGATCACAAACCAAGAGGCCTTCAGAGCCAAGTACGGAGGTCTGCTACCTCTGTTAAGGGTCCATGTGATTGAGGGAATCATGGACGCGCTCGTTCAATTCTACGATCCGGTTTATCACTGCTTTACATTCCCATATTACCAGCTAGCACCAATGCTGGAGGAGTATTCTCATCTGATTGATCTACACATCACTGATCGAGCTCCATTTTCTGGACTGGAAGAAATTCCAAAGAATCAGACCATTGCAAGAGCAATTCATTTTGATGAGTCTGAGGTCAGGACTCACATGACTACCAAGGGTGGCATACAAGGTTTACCAGCCCAGTTTCTGACTAAGAAAGCTCTGTACTTCACTAGTATAGGGAACGGGACTACTTTTGAAAGCATCTTTGTTTCACTCACCTACGGATTATTTTTGTTGCCCAACATTAATAACTTCGTCGATATCAACGCTATTAAGGTTTTTCTCATTGGAAACCCTGTGCCGACTTTGCTCACAGATGCGTATCATTCTGTACACTTAGGGAATTTGTACAGCGGAGGGGAAATCACGTGTTGTGTACCTCTGCTTTACAAATGGTTTATCTCCCATTTGCCTAAGTCTGCTGCTTTTTGGGATCACAAGAGTGCCTTACGCTGGTCGCAGAAAATCAAGTCTCTCACCAACTCTGACATTGACTGGTGTAATAGGATTTATGACAGAATCAGGATCATTGATCGTTGTGGAAACTTCCCCAACATACCCCTTATAGGAACTAAGGGAGGAATCAATTATCATCCGATATTGGTTCGCCGTTAGTTTGGATACCCGATGAGGCATGTTCCTCGGAATGCTCATCTGAAAGGTCTTTTCTTCAAGGAAGGAGAAAATGACAGAGCACTAAAGACAGAAATAGTGCACGCTTGGAAACATGTTCATAAGAAAGGACGAGAGTCTCTAGGAAAACCGGACTGTGTCTCGGTGGAGTCTTATCTCCACTGGGTACAAACTAGAGCTCTCAAGCTAAAGATGCCTTATCCTCGTCACGGAATTCTTCCGCCGAGGGAATCTGTCATGTACTTCACGACGGAAACTGAAAAGCTTCAGGTTACTCTCAACAAAGTTCAACGGGAGAAGAGGTCTTGGAAGAACAAGTACTGCACCCTCGATGTGGAGTGCATCAAAATACAGCAACTGCTAAGAGATAAGGATGCTCTGATCGAGATTTTAGAGCAACATGCTGTGGATAATCAGGATGACCAAAGGAATTTGGTCGCTCCTTTCACTTGGCAAAGGAATGACAACCCGACAACGGCTAAAGAGCCCCGGTCAAAGAAAAGGAAGATACCAGAATCAGCACCCGAGTTCTCTCGGGACCCCTTAGCTTAGGTTTCTGTTTCTGCACTTTGTAATCTACTGTATTTTCGTTTCCGCAATCCTTTGAATTTCAATAAAAAGAGGTTTCCCCACCGTTTGATATTTGCAATCTAATTGTCGAAGTTTATTTTGATTAAACCAAAAAACAATTAATATAATCATTTCATTCATCATTCTTACATCGCGTATTCTTCTTACCTACGAATCTCACGTTTGTGTCTCGGTTCTAGAGTTAAACTGTCTCATTTGTACAATACTCGGGCTAATCGTCAGAAAAAGATGGATGATCTTGAGGAAGAAAACAGAGAGTTGAAAGAATAGATCGACGCTCTGAGAGAGGATATGAGAAAGCTTCGTAACGACATGCAAGCCATGGCAGAAGCTCAGCTACAAAGGACTGTGATCTCAGAGATCACCTCAACGCCTATAGTGGAGAAGTTTGATCCTAGGTATCAGATGCCGAAAGATCGTCCCTGGGGAATGCCTGCAAACTATATCCCAGAAGGATATGTTCCGCCGATCGCTGAAGATCAGGGAATCGCGACAGATGCCGCTGGTCCTGAAGGTTACAAACTTTGGGAAAGCGAAGATGCCAGGGGCATATTGAAGACTCCTGAAGGCTACAAACTTTGGGAAACGCCAAAATTCACTGCCGTAGTCACGGTACCACCCCCTGTGGTGCACACTGTCCCGGAAGGGCAGATTCCACAGATACCTTCTGGTAAGAAGGAAACTATGTTCGATAGAATGGATGAATTCCAGGAACAGTTCCTGGAAATGCAGAAAGAACTGTAAGCCATTCGCGGTCAGGATTTATTTGAAAAGGACGCCGCAGACCTTTGTCTGGTCCCCAATGTGAAAGTCCCGCACAAGTTCTAAGTGCCCGACTTTGAAAAGTACAAGGGTAACTCTTGCCCTCAGAGTCACTTAGTGATGTACGCTCAGCGAATGTCAGCTTAGACGGAGAATCAGGACCTACTGATTCACTACTTTCAGGATAGTTTAACCGGTGCCGCATTAAAATGGTACATGGGTTTAAACCGTGCTACGATTAGCACATTCAGAGATCTTGGTACTGCCTTCGTCCAACAATACAAATACAATTTGGACATGGCACCGAACAAAGATCAACTCAGATCAATGTCACAAAAGGACAAGGAAACCTTTAAGGAGTACGCTCAGAGATGGCGTGAAATTGCCGCTCAGATTTGTCCACCTGTTGAGGAAAAAGAGATGACAAAGATCTTCTTAAAGACCTTAAGCTCATTTTACTATGACAGAATGGTTGCCAGTGCGCCCAGTGACTTCACCAAGATGGTGGGCATGGGAGTTCGTCTTGAGGAAGCCGTCTGAGAAGGAGGTTTGGCAAAAGACGATGGACCATCAAGTAGTACAAAATGATACGGTAGTGCTCTTCCTAAGAAAAAAGAGCAGGATATTGGGAATATCTCTCTCGGAAAGCAAAGGCGGCGTTATCAACCAGTAGTAGCTGTAACTCATGCTATCAGCCCTGCGCCTATTCCTATGTATCAACCTCAGGTTACGCAGAGCCAACCTAATCAGCAAAGGACAAAACAACCTCTTCAGCAGGCTCGTCCTCCATATAATAACAACCGTACAACACGACCATCAGGGTTGGATCCTATACCCATGTTGTACGCAGAACTATTTCCGTTACTACTGGCTAAGGGGCACATCCAGACTAAGTCTCCTCTTACAGTACCAGAAAATCCGCCTTTTTGGTTTAAGGTGGATCAGATATGCCCTTATCATCAAGGAGGACCAGGGCATAACATAGAAAACTGTCTCAGTTTCAAGTCTGATGTGCAAAAGCTTGTTAGGAGCGGGCTCTTATCTTTCAAAGATACGAATCCCAATGTTCTCACGAACCCGCTGCCTCAACACGAGAAAGCTACAGTCAATTTGATAGAGGGAGAGACTAACAACGTCTATCAAATTCATGATGTACTCTTATTGAGGACCAATTTGGTCAAGATGCATTGTAGACAGAGTGGATATGGCCATGTGCCACCTCATAATTATCATCAATGTGATGTCTGCTCTAAAAGTAATAGAGGATGTTCGGTAGTGCAAGCAGCTCTACAAGAACAGATGGATCTCGGATGGATCCAAGAGCACCGAGTTCGTGGAGTTAACATGGTCTATACGAACTTCGACGTCATTCAGAACCACGACATCTGTGTAATAAATGTCAACTTGGTGGCGATGCACTCAAGGCAAAGTCAGTATCATAATCTGCTGCGGCACGATTACGGTTCCTGTCTGACTTGCTCGGTAAACAAACAGGGATGCTCTTTCATACAAGAGGCCCTCTAGCGTCAGATGGGTCTTGGATGGATCCAAGACTACCATGATAGGAACCCTTATCAGATCAACATGGTTCAGATCTTCGATATTCGCGTGATGAATACCAGCCTGGTAGAGTTACATGCTGAGCAGGTCCGACTTGGATTCTTAATATCACACGACTATCAAAGCTGTAAAGTAGGTTGCGAAAACGATCGAGGTTGTACCCTTACCCAGGAGGCACTTCATCACTTGTTAAATCACTGGTGGATGCCAATCTATATGGATGAAGATACTCAGTAGATTAGTATCAATAACAGGAATCCCACTCGGCGTCAAAGTCAGGATGTCCGATCTGTGGAAGCTAACCTAATGAGGTTACATTGTATTTAAAGTGGGCGTGGCCAGGTGCCCCCACACAACTATGACTGTTGTAGTGTCTGTTCGGAAAGTAACCAAGGGTGTTACCTTGTGAGAGCAGCTCTTCAGGGTCAGGTGGATCGTGGAGAGATTCGCCCATATCCGGGTTTTGGACCCATCAACTGGACGCCGAACTACCTTGCCAATCAAATTTAGGACATTGTCGTCATCTCTGATCATCAGAGGACCAGGAATGTTTTTGCCATTATCCCTCTGCTTGACGAATCAAGAATTCCCAACCGGGAACGGATCGAGATTACTTATGATGGTTAGAAAAATCAGAAGGTTCCCATAGTCATCTATCTACCGGGACCACTACCGTATGGATCAACTAAGGCTATCCCTTACAAATACGGTGCAACAACAGTTGAAAATGGAAAGGAAATTCCATTACCCTCCGTCGTGAATATTGCTGACATCAGTCGTGTAACACAGAGCAGTCGAATCTTCAACCGAGGAGTTGGGGAACCTAACAAGGAAAAGGAACTTCAGACAGAAGCTCCCGATCCATCAGTCGGTCAATCCAGTGATCCCAAACTTTCGAAAAATAATGATGAGATGCTGAAGCTCATCCAAAGGAGTGAATATAACATTGTTGATCAGCTGTTACAGACTCCTTCAAAGATCTCGGTATTATCACTGTTACTCAGTTCAGAAGCCCACAGGGGGGTCTACAGAAAGTCTTGGAGCAGCCCTTTGTGGAACAGGATGTAACCATCAGACAGTTCGATAGCATTGTCTCTAACATCACTTCCTGCAATAATTTGGGATTTAGTGATGAGGAATTACCCGAAGAGGGTCGCCGTCATAACATGGCGCTCAACATTACAGTTAACTGCCAGGACGATGCTTTAGCCAGCGTACTGGTAGACACAGGGTCAGCCCTGAATGTTATGTCGAAGTCCACTTTGATGCAATTATCATTCAAAGACCCTCCGATGAGAATCAGCGAGGTCATCGTCAAAGCGTTCAACGGATCCAAAAAAATAGTTATCGGCGAAGTTGATCTTCCCATAACTATTGGTCCTCACACTTTCCAAGTCACTTTCCAGGTCATGGACATCCGGGCAACATACAGTTGTTTATTAGGAAGACCTTGGATACATCAGTCTGGAGCGGTCACTTCGACCCTCCACCAAAAGCTAAAGTTCGTTCAGAACTATCAACTTGTCATAGTCTGTGGAGAACAGGCCTTGCTCGTGAGTAACTTATCATCATCTACTTGTGTAGAACCCGAGGAGGTTATTGGGACGCAGTTCCAAGCGCTGTCGGTGGGCAAGGACAATCAATCCCAAGGAGTAACCTCGATTTCCTCATACAAAGATGTTATCAAAGTGGTCGAGAGTACCGATACAACCGGATGGGGACAACTTGTCATTCCTATTGACAATAAAACAAAGAAGGGTCTTGGTTTTTCTGCAACCTGTACCCGGACAGCTGCTAACAATGGAAGTCTTCATACCATTTGGAACTTCTTCCACAGTGGAGGTTTTCCTCACCCAGTGTCTCAAGCAGTACATGCTATCAATGAGGGAGATCCCTCCGACACAGATAAAGAATGGAAGTCCTATCTTAATGAGGACGGTTATATGTCTCAGGAAGAGGTGCCTACGCCATTTTGCTATCCCGCACAGAGTCCGAGATTTATACCACGATCATATGTCGAAATGATATACGGAGGTTGTGATCCGGAAGGATGTCGTGCTCCGCCAAATTCATTAGAGGAAGACACTCCGATGAAAGACAATTTTGACTACACCTACTATGGCCCAATGGATGGTCTGCCAATGTAGCAACCTTATCCAGGAGACTTGGGACAAGAGAGTCAGCCGAACAATGAAAATCAGCTGACCGTCATTGAACAGAATACCTGTGTCCCCACCATGTCATGGGATCAACACTCAGGTCATTCAGAAACTACTCAACACGACGATGAATTTTCAACGTTTGCAGGACTAGAATTCATCAACTTTGCTTTTCCCGAGGTCAACGTCATTGAGAGGGATGACTCCTCCAGTTCCAAAGAAGTGTGGGACACCTTGGGACAATCGAGTGGAAAATACGACTATATGGTCAAGTACACCGCTCCCGAAAGCTCTCGTATCAGACTCGAAGATATCCAGCCGACTGGATGGGGAGATACAGCTGAGAGCACAAATGTTATGCAAAATGCAACAGAGGAATTCTCCTACGACAACTCTGCCTGGGAGACAGATTCCAATGATCCTGCTCCACCAGAAATCAGCGTCATTTCTGAAGACAAATCAAGGAAGGTACCAGACTTTGTGATTCACCGAGGAGTTCGCCGCCAATGGGTTGCCGTCGAGGTTCCGGAGATCGTTCATCAGTCAAAGTAATTGCCATCTTTAACCTTTCACCCTGCCCAGGTGAAACAGATGTTTTGATAGGGCTCGCTTTCTGTAAATTTTCCCTCTTCGCTCCGCCCAAAGCGACAGAGTTTTGTTTTATAGGGCTGTAGTTTCAAGAATCAACTTGTTCATTAATACAATAACGTCGTTCTGTAATTTCCACATTAATTGTTGTTTTCTCTTTTCGTTTTTCAGAAAATGGTAATCCTAAAAAACAATTAAAAATAAAAACAAGCAGTAAAATAAATACACTGCACGCACTCGCATTTTCTCTATCTCTTCTAAACACAAATCATCACGTCATGCAGATTGCTTATTTTAAACCCAGTTGAAACATACGATCCGATGCCTTCTCCCAACTTTGAGTTCCCGGTATTTGGGGCTGAAGAAGAAGTTGACAACGAAATTCTAGAAGAGATCTCCCGACTACTCAGACAAGAGGAAAGGTCTATTGAACCTTACAAAGAGCCGTTGGAAACGATCAATGTGGGTTCGGAAAAAGAGAGAAAAGAAATCAGGATTGGGGCACTGCTCAGTCCAATTGCCAAAAAGAGTTTGATAAAGCTTCTCAAAGAATTCCCCGATGTATTCGCTTGGTCCTATCAGGATATGCCAGGGTTGGATACCAGCATCGTGGAACATCACTTACCGTTAAGATCGAAATGTCCGCCAGTAAAGCAAAGGTTGAGACGGACTCACCCGGACATGGCCATCAAAATCAAAGAGGAGGTACAGAAACAGATCGACGCAGGTTTCCTCGCTACATCTGAATATCCTCAATGGTTAGCCAACATCGTACCCGTTCCCAAAAAGGACGGAAAGGTCAGAATGTGTGTTGATTACAGGGATCTGAACAAGGCAAGTCCAAAGGACGAATTTCCTTTACCACACATTGACATGCTGGTAGACAGCACAACAAAGTTCAAAATTTTCTCCTTCATGGATGGATTGTCGGGCTATAACCAGATCAAAATGGCGCCGAAAGACATGGAGAAAACTTCGTTCATTACCCCATGGGGTACCTTTTGTTACAAGGTGATGCCGTTCAGCTTGAACAACGCCAGGGCAACCTATCAAAGGGCCATGACTACTTTGTTTCATGACATGATACACAAAGAGATAGAGGTATATGTCGATGACATAATTGCAAAATCTAAGACAGAAGAGGAGCATGTGACCCACCTGTCAAAACTATTCGAGCGGTTGTGAAAGTACAAACTCCGCTTGAATCCCAACAAATGCACCTTTGGTGTCCGTTCAGGGAAACTCTTAGGGTTCATCGTTAGCCAGAAAGGAATTGAGGTTGATCCTAACAAGGTCTAGGCCATTCAAGAAATGCCTTCTCTGAAAACTGAAAAACAAGTCAGAGGATTCCTAGGACGTTTGAATTACATCTCCAGATTCATATTCCTTATGACCGCCACGTGTGTGCCAATTTTCAAATTACTCAAAAAGAACCAGGATTGCGTTTGGTCAGAAGATTGCCAAACCGCCTTCGACAGTATTAAGGAATACCTGTTGAATCTGCCGATTCTATCACCTCCAGTGGAAGGAAGACCACTGATCATTTACCTCACAGTCCTAGAGGACTCAATGGGATGTGTACTTGGCCAACAAGACAAAACCAAACGAAAAGAGTCTGCCATCTACTATCTGAGCAAGAAATTCATCGACTACGAGACTCGGTACACGATGCTTGAGAAAACTTGTTGCGCTTTGGCTTGGGCAGCCAAACGTCTTCGCCAATACATGATTCGTCATACTACTTGGTTGGTTTCCGAGATGGATCCAATCAAGTATGTCTTCGAAAAGCCTTCTCTCACGGGAAGAATTGCCCGTTGGCAGATGTTATTATCAGAATATGACACAGAGTACCACACTCAGAAAGCCGTTAAAGGAAGTATTTTAGCCGATCATTTGGCTCATCAACCGATTGACGATCAAGAATCAACCGGGTTTGACTTCCCAGACGAAGATGTCATGTATCTAAAAATGAAAGATTGCGATGAACCGTTACCCAGTGAAGGGCCAGAACCAGGTTCCCAATGGGGACTTATCTTTGACGGAGCAGTTAATCATTATGGAAATAGAATTGGGGCAATCATTGTTACCCATCAGGGTACCCACATTCCTTTCACTGCCAGACTTACGTTCAAATGTACGAACAACGAGGCCGAATACGAAGCTTGTATTATGGGTCTCGAAGAAGCGATTGATTTAAGGATCAAATACTTGGACGTATACAGTGACTCAGCCTTGGTTATCAATCAAATAAGCGGAGATTGGAACACATACCAATCAGGACTGATTCCTTACAAAGACTATGCAAGAAGGTTGTTACCCTTCTTTAACAGAGTCGAGTTTCATCACGTCCCTCGTAGAGAGAATCACATGGCTGATGCCTTAGCCAATCTCTCTTCCATGATTAGTGTAGGTCAATGGAACGACCTACCTAATATCGACACAATGCGCCTTGAACGGCCCGCTTACATCTTCACGATCGAAGCAGTCATAGATGACAAACCTTGATATCACGATATCAAATGCTTCCTTCAGAAACAAGAGTACCCATCTGGGGCACTCAGAAAAGACAGGAAAATCCTCAGAAGATTGGCTGGAAGCTTCTTCCCGAACGGTGACACTCTTTATAAGAGGAATTTTGACTTGGTCTTGCTCCGATGCGTGGACAGACCAGAAGCAGACATGCTTATGAAAGAAATTCATGAAGGATCCTTTGGCACTCATGCCAACGGACATGCAATGGCGAGAAAAATTCTCAGAGCAGGGTACTACTGGCTGACAATGGAATCCGACTGCTACAAGTACATGAGGATGTGTCACAAGTGTCAGATATACTCTGACAAAATTCATGTACCGCCATCACATCTCAAAGTTCTTTCTTCCCCGTGGCCTTTTTCCATATGGGGAATCGACATGATTGGCTTAATCAAACCTAAGGCTTCAAACGGACATCGGTTCATCCTGGTAGCCATTGACTATTTCACCAAGTGGGTCGAAGCAGCGTCGTACGCTAATGTAACCCGACAAGTGGTGGTCCAATTTATCAAAAACAATATCATCTGCCGTTATGGTGTTCTGAGCCAGATCATTACAGATAATGGATCTAACTTGAACAACGAGATGATGAAAGAGTTGTGCATTGAGTTCAAGATCGAACACCATAACTCATCTCCCTACCGACCCAAGATGAACGGAGCGGTAGAAGCGGCTAACAAGAACATCAAGAGGATCGTTCAAAAGATGGTTGTAACCTATAAAGATTGGCACGAGATGCTACCCTTTGCTCTTCACGGTTATCGAACATCTGTCTGCACTTCAACAGGGGCAACCCCTTTCTCTCTAGTATATGGCATGGAAGCAGTACTTCCCATAGAAGTAGAGATCCCATCAATCCGGGTATTGATGGAAGCAAAGCTTACAGAAGCTGAATGGTGTCAGAGTCGACACGACGAATTAAACCTGGTCGAAGAGAAGCGAATCACGGCACTATGCCACAGTCAGTTGTATCAGCAGAGAATGAAGAAGGCGTTCGACAAAAAGGTCCGACCTCGTATCTTCAGGAAAGGAGACCTTGTGCTCAAAAAGATACAATCATTTCTCACTGATTCTCGGGGTAAATGGACTCCAAATTATGATGGCCCCTATGTGGTCACGAAAGCTTTCTCAGGCGGCGCCTTGAGACTTGCCACCATGGACGGAGAGGAATTTGCCTACCCCACAAATGTTGACGTAGTCAAGAAATACTTCGCCTAAAAAAAAACGTCTCGGTGGATTGAAAACCCGAAAGGGCGGTCCAGGCAAAAGTTAGAGACATGAAAACAAAATCATCCCGATGGATTGGAAATCTCATAGTACAATCCAGGCAAAAATTAGGGATAGTGGCAAGTAACTATGTTCAACAGAGGCAAGTCCCTCAGCAGCAGTTACATCATCCATCGGAGGAAAACTCCAGTCAAGGTCATCTTCGACAGAAGCTCAGGATGTCCCGAATTCAAAGTTGGTAGAAGGATAGTGGTCGTTATGTTTCAACGTAGCCCTTTTCCCTGTAAATTACCATTTTCAAACTTTGTATATACTCTTTGGAATCACGCGTTTGGCTGATCTCCATCTTATCAATAAAATTTGAGCCCTTGTGCTTTTGTTTGTAATTCTTATTTGTTTTAGCTTTACAGAATGGCGTTTTAACATGATTAGCGATTCTTGAAATGAAACAAAAATGAATTTACTTGTTAAGACTTTTTCTGCTTTTAAATTAAAGATGGTAATTTCTTTTGACTGTTGAACATTGAAAGAACGTTGATTGCCTCTCCAAAGGCGTTTGAATTTCAAAGGGCAGAATCAAAGTACTCCTTCTAGGCCAGTACGCCTGAACGAAGGATCAACTGTATGAGATGCGGCTTTCCCATCTGATACCCTCGACAGAGTTCTTATCTCCTAAGCCCAATCAACGGTATTCCCCGCAAGGACTATCTCTCCTAAGCAAGGTAGAATTGCTACTTTTTTGACCAACGGTACTTCTTCGCCCCGCGATGGCCGAGTATCCAGTCGTGTTCACTCGTCAGTCTATATATCACGTCAGTTTTGTCAGCATATACATACATACATCACGCATTTGATTTACATTCATATCCATATTGCATCACTATCACTCTAATCGGTCTTGTCCCCTAGTGATAACAGTCCTCTCAATCGAGTTGTCAGTTCTTACCTCGTCAGGAAATGCTGCGTTTGAACAAATCTCGCCTCCAGTGTATCTCTGGATTAGAGTCGACACTCGACCACTTTGATAACTTGAACCTATGAAAAGCCAGAGAAGCTCTCAGTCAACATCACTCTTTGCCATTGAAGATGATATCCTTGCTTTCCTGGATTAAGGAAAATCCCTAGAGAAAGCCCCTTAATCGGAGCTTCGGCAATACGGCAGTTTTTCTCCGAAAGACCGCTGGTGAAAAGGTCCTCGGCACCTCAAAATTGGAGCCCATCATATGGAATTTCTCCGGGAAGATCCCGAGAAAAGTATGATGTAAGACCCCAAGCGGAAGCAGTCTCTCAAAAGACTCATTTTCCCCAGATAGAGTCGACAAATGGCGTCTCCAACAGAGAAGTTTGTGCACCTCTACAACTCAGACGATTGGGCTCCCCAGCAAGTCTGACGACATTTTTTTTCCCTCAAATGGCATCTCCCCAGGAAAATCCGGCGAGAAGTTTGAGGAAAACCGCTACAAATAGCGTCTCTTGTCAATAAAGTTTATTGACAAAAGAAACTTAGACCAGTTCCTTGGTGGGAAACCAGGATCAAGGGGAAGTTTAAATCAGAAACTAAGACCAGTTCCTTGGTAGGAAACCAGGATCTAGGGGAAGTTTAAATCAGAAACTAAGACCAGTTCCTTGGTAAGAAACCAGAATCGAGGGGAAGTTTATTTCAAAAACTAAGACCAGTTCCTTGGTGGGAAACCAGGATTGAAGGGAAGTTTACATCAGAAACTAAGACCAGTTCCTTGGTGGGAAACCAGGATCGAGGGGAAGTTTATTTCAGAAACTAAGACCAGTTCCTTGGTAGGAAACCAGGATCGAGGGGAAGTTTTTTACCTTTTCTAAGCATCATTGCTTAGCAAAAGAAGATGAATACGCAAGCTTCCATTCATAGCCATCAAAATTTTGGGTATTCCGATATTTAATCCTCTTGCACCCCGAATGCCCGAATACCTTCGTCATTCACACCTTCGGGTCCAAGAAGATTAAATAGGGGCATCTATCATACCCCAAATTTTGACCACTAAGATTTCCCATCATTGTCCAAATCATCATCACAATATGGATGAACCATCATGCCTCATCAAATGCCTCAAGGGTTGTTGAGCATTCACTACAATCAAAATTAGGGTTTTAAGCCCTCTCAGAGCTTTAGACAAAGGATCAATCAAGGAATGACTTGATCTTCAACTTTTCTAGCCTCTAAAATATCCACAATGGATCAAAAGGACTCCCACTTCAAGGATTAAGCACAAGGCTGCTCCCTTCTAGGTGGATCAAGTCTCAAGATCGACAGTGTCACCAAATTAGGGTTTTGGTCGACCATGGCCTCCAGATGGAAATTTTTCATCTGGGCACAAGCCAAAGATCCAAAACATAACCTAATATACTCCATGGAACCTCATGGACCCAATCATCAAGTCAATTTGACCTCAAGGGATGCATACATAAAAAATCAGGAATTAGGGTTTCTTGACCTAATTCACCCCTAAGTTGACTTTTGGGACCAATTATGAACCAAGACCTCAAGACATGATTTGAGGGTCTTTAATATACTCTATTGATCCATTTGGAACAATGGATTAATCCAAGAAGCTTGAGCAATAAGTCTCAACATCATCTGCACCACAATTAGGGTTTCGCGAGGAAAGTCAACTGTAACTTTGACTTTTGACCAGGACATGCTCCCAAACCCTAAGACATGATTCAATATACCATATGCCACCCATGGAACATGTCCATCAAGTTTGATTTAGGTCAAGGACATGATTTCCTGAAGAATTGCACAGTTTGGAATTCATCTGATAAAAAGTCAACTGTGCACAAAAGTCAACTTTGACTTTTTGAGATTTTTCACCAAAATGGATTTTTAACCCTAAAATGATGTTAATGTACGATTTGAATCATCATTCATCAAGAAAAATCAAAGAAATTGGGATAACTTGTAAAAGGGGCAACCATAAAAACTTAGAAAAATTTCTAAGTTATGGAAAAAGTGACACTAATGTGCCAACTTTGGAGGATCATAACTCCTAAACCACAAGGCCATTGTTCCCCATTAAAATATTGATTTGTAGATCACATTGCCCTCTACAAAAGCTTCATACTGACCTATGTCCAAATTCCTCATGGATTTTGAGTTATGGAGTGATCAAAATCAAGAAAAGTCACTTTGTTCCAACACTTAGTGAAAATTTCACTAAGTCAGAATCTGCCTTTACTTTTTTCCAAATGTAGGGGGATTTTTCACTTGGATTCAAAAGAGATCAAAACCAAACATGTTCAAACAGTTGTTGTATCATGTAAGGGCTTTCCAAAATGACCAAGAACATTACCAAATTCAATTTGAGCCATGAGATATGACATTGGCAAGTTGCCTTGCTGAAATCTGCCAAGGCAAGGCAGATTTTTGCACTTTTGGTCGATTTGCCAAAATCAGCCAAATCTAAATACTCCTATCCACTTGGACACCTCCGAGGATTGAATCTAAAAGGGACAATCACTGAGCCAAGCCTCCAAAGTCTTTGGAACAAAAAATAGCATGTTGAACCTAGAAATGCCTAAAAGAGGGACAAGACTCCAATTTTGGATTGGAACATTCAATGGAAGCATCAAGGTGGCATGAACTGAGCTCTTAGCAACTGAATTCAGTCAAGACTTATCCAAGACCAAGGGGACCAGCATCCTGTGCCCTAACCTCTAGTCAATGGCTAGAGGAGACTTGGATTTTCATTTGCCAACATTGGCCAAACCTACTCAGCAGTTGCCATTCACTATTCCTTGCAAAACAAACTTGCTCTACTATAAATAGAGCTCAATTGTGATCAGTTTGAGTACACCAAAGCCATCAAACAGATGCTTTCCTCAAAATCTCTTCTTTCACTCCAATTTTGCCTTCTAATGCAAGTCACTATCGGGTTTTGAGTTTGAGAGCTTTTCCAATCAAACCAATCACACACACGCCTCATATACATCACATATGAGCTGATCAAACACTTAAACAACAACTGGAACACTGATTTCTCAGAATCACCAGTCAATTGCTCAAGGTTTTAACCAATTTGCAGTTGAGATGCCATGAAGTGATCCAGCCAATTTCCATCAAGTCCAAGCATTCAAACACATTCCATAGGGTGTAGGGAAGCTATTCAGATCATCACAATTCATCTGTAACACCTCCTACTCAGAAATCAATTTGCTCTTGCTGTCACGACCTAGAGATAAGCCTAAACTTGGTCATCTCTCAATCTATGCATATTTCCTCGCACAATACTTTTGCCAAATGTTCATAATCATGCATGGAATGTTTCCCTTCAAGTAATTGCTTTGTTTAAATCGTGTATCAAAAATCCCATCCTTCATGCATAATTTAGGGTTCTTGAGGATGTTTCGTGATTTCTTGTTTTATGCTTAATTTAAATGAAATTAATTGTCATAAACATGATCGTGAGGTTGAAACGAGTTGATTGGTATGTGGATTGCATGATATGATCAAGTATTCAGCAAGATTGGATAGAAAATGCAAATCTGGGAAACTCAGAACACGCACGTGTTATTGCCTTTGTTCTTGGCGCCATTTTCCAACATTTGAATATTTGAATTTTGTGATTTTTATTTAATTAATTCAAAAATTAATTTCTCTCTGAGTTTTAATGATTTTGAGTTGATTCTTTTTTTAATAATTCACAAAAATGTTAAAATATTTTATTTTACCAAAAAATCCCAAAAATATTATATATTTCATATAATTGATATTTTTGCAAAGAATTAATATTTTAATTGTTTTTGACATTTTGAATATTTTTTCCACCTTGATTTTGCAACTTTTAATGCCTTTTAATTATTTTGTAGGTCAATACTTAATTTTTGAAGCATTAATCCAAGATCACAATTTGTTTTCCATATGTTAAACAATTTTGATCATTTTAATTGAATTTTTATTCAATTAAAACATATTTTGAAAACAAATTAGGGTTTTTGGATTAATTCAACCCTCATAAATTATTTTCAAAACACTTTGGGCCTCTAATAGAGTGTAAGACCCAATCCTTTTTTTGACCAAATCATTTTTGGGCCTCAGTGTATTGTATAAGTCCTGATACCGTAAAAAACAAACGGCGCGATCGTCGCCTTTTGAAAAATAACTTTTGGGCCTCTCCTTGAGCTATAAGACCCATTCAAAACTTTTGGGCCTCTAATAGAGTGTAAGACCCAACCCCCTTTTAACCAAAACAATTTTGGGCCTCACTTATTGTATAAGTCCCTCTGCGTTAAAAGAAAACCTCGGCGCGATCGCCATTTTTAACGAAAAGTCATCTGGGCCTACCCTCATGTTATAAGCCCCACTCTTTTTCTTTAAAACTTTTTGGGCCTCTTGAGAGAGTGTAAGACCCATCCCTTTGTACAGAAAACCTTTCTTAGGCCTCAGTCACTTGTATAAGTCCTTCTGTACAAATTCAAACAGTGCGCTCACTGATAAAACCCTGGGCCTCTCCTTGAGCTGTAAGCCCCAAATCTTTCTTTTTCAAAGTACTTTCTCCTTTGATTTTGAATATACTGTTGTTTTTTAATCTTTCTTTGTTGAACAACTAACCAAACAACATGAAAGCTCTACAACCGAGTAAGTGTTTATACGCTTTCATTTACCGTTTTCATATACATATAACTGTATTGTGGGGCTGTTTCGCTGTAAGTCTTCTTTCATAAACTCATATCAACTGTGTAATAATAGTTTAGATATTTAGAGTTTCCCCGACAACTACGTCTAGAACTAGGAAAAGTCGCCGCGTTTATTCGTAGAAATAGACAACTAGATCCCCAATAGGATCACCAGATACAGTATTCTCTTCGGCTGTCCTCATTAGGAATTGTCAAGAAACACTACTCCCAGAGATGAATGTATTCTCCGTGAATGGCATCTTTGAGTTTCTTCCAAATTCTCGAACTTTCCTGGCTAGATCTATTCCTTGTGAATAGTCTGTCTTGAATTTCTCGGGGTTTGGGGACCCACGGGCTTCTTAAAAGCATCGACCTCCTCTTGGGCATCGTACAAGGACCCCCAGGCTTCCTAAAAGCATCCCCGCCTCCTCTTGGGCGTTGTACAAGGACCCGTCGGCTTCTTATAAGTATTCACGGCCTCCTCTTAGGCTTCGTATAATGATCTCTTCCTCTGGGAATGATAGTCTCCTCTTGGGCTTAGTACAAGGACCCGTCGGCTTCTTAAAAGTCTCTAGCCTCCTCTTGGGCTTCGTACAAATTGTCCCGACGACCTCCTAGAGGTATAGGAATAGAACTTAGTCATCTCCATAGAACAGTCCTTTCAAAGAGTCTACTACTGTTTCTCAAAGCATAGTACAAAAGATGAAACTCTAGACACGGACATTCTAATTTCCTTGAGTCTCCAAGACATTCTCAAGCTCCCTTCGTTAAATAGGAAGAAAATCCGTAGACTCGGACAGTCTCAATACCCTTTGGATTTCCCGTTTCCTTAAAGAAAAGGAAATAACCCTGATCCTCGAATAAAATCCTTGAGTACAGTGTTACTCATATAAGAACTGATTTTCTCTTTTAAAATCAGTATATTGGGCCTGTCACTCAACTGAAACAGTCACAATAGCCTCCTCTTGGGCTTTGTACAATGATTCTCCCCAGCGGAGTCAAACAACGTTCAGCCTCTCTCTCGGGCTTTGTACGAGACACATAAGAGACTCCCTCATTGAGTCAATCACCCCCTTTCACCTCCATCTCGGGCTTTATACGAGATACAAAAAGGTTACTGAGATACAAAAACACTCTCTTGTTGAGTATAAAAGATCCTCTTGTAGGATCAACCCTTTTTAGCCTCTCTCTCGGGCTTCGTACGAGACACATAAAAACTCCCTCTTGTTGGGCCATTAGCCTCCTCTTAGGCTTTGTATAAGAAAACCACTGGTTGATCCAATTAATCTTTTAGCATCAAAGTTGTGCCTCGTTCACAGTACATAAACATCAACAACTCCTTCCCCTTCATCTAATTGCTGTAAGCGGCAAGCCTCTGGATCATCTACATCCATGCCACTGTCCCTCTTTTAGCATGATAAATTCCTAAGGAAAAATAGCATTGCTCTACACTGAGTTAAAGTCTTCTCCTTCAGGTTAAAAATCTCCTATAAAGGAAATTATGGCATTGTCGGATTCACACATCCCGGTTAAAGTAATTCTCCTTTATAAATAGTTGTGACATACAACCCCCTCTTTAGAGATGACAAATTCTCTCTAAAGTCAAACCCTTTTAGCTTCACATCTTGGGCTTTGAACAAGATACAAATAGACTCTTTAGCTTCATATCTTGGGCTTTGAACAAGATACAAACAACCTTCAGCTTCACGTCTTGGGCTTTGAACAAGACACCAAAACAACCATTTCCTCCCATAGAATAGGAGGAACTACGAACGCTCTGATTTCCCTGTTTCGGTAAACGGGAATACGTAGGCATAAGATTGAAAGAAAAATCTTAGCGAGCACACTAAACAAAAACCCAAAATCCCATGCTTTCATATATCTGTCCTAACATCCTAACCGATAGCCTAATACACCCCTTTTCAACAAAATAACCTAGGAGAGACCCCAAATCTTTGTAGCATCTGTAACCCAACAGTTTTGACTGTTTAACCTCAGTATGCAAGCAGGGTTAATTGGAGACATCTATTTCCCTTCCTTCATCAGCTTTAATGGGATAAAAAATGAATCGAGCTGTAGTACTAGAGCGACCGTGCTTTGCAACCACATCCAAAAATCACTTTCTACAACAGTCATACTGAATGCAACAACTCAGGCAAATGAAAGCAAAGCAGCAGCTGAAGGATCTACTAGCAAGCACATGACTTCATAAGCTCTCACCTCTCCATCATCCTTTGTGAAGACACACAGAAAAATAAGATCTTCTGGGTCCAGATACAGAAATCAACTGAGAAAGGAGACTTTGGAGTTTGCCAAGGAAGAATGGCAAGATTACTTAGATAATCTAGACATACCAGATGATCCTAGGGAATACCTTAGGGTCAATCCAACAGACTAGAATGTCTAAATAATTTATAATACCTTCCATCTTATTAATGATAAAAGTTGCACACATTGAGTTCTTACTCCCATTACTTTTAATTCTTTTCAACAACCATAAATAAATATATTCAATAGTTAAACTGCACAGCAACATGAACAAACTTTGAATTAATAATAAGATAACTTAATACAACGTTTCTAACAATTACAAGGCATAACTATGCAGAAATATAACATCAGAATCTTTCATAGATAGCTTCAAACTTGTCTCTCCAGATTTTAGATAAATCAGCCTCTGAACTTATGATAACTCCCTGCTAAACAAGTAATCCTGAAAGAACTAATCCAAAAGGAATGAAGAAAATCTTTCCCTTGTGAAAGGAAGAAAAAGTCTTCTTCAAATAGTAAAACATAACTTGAGGAAGATCAATTTGCAAGTCTAAATTGAGAAATAGAAGCAGATCTTTTTCAATAGGGTCCCCAAGGTCTAAATCCTTATCCTTAGGAAGTAAGTTTGAATTAATAATCTTATTCCAAACAACTACATACGAACGAAGATTCGAAACCACTGATGTATTAGATGGATCTACAAAGATACACCAAGTAGGAAGATAGTGTTCCTAAACAAGAGTTCTTAGGATTTCTCCAATCTCCTCACAATTGATCACATTAGCAATCGCTTTAGAGGTTACTGTTATAGAAATACTAGTTACTTTAGAAAGAATAGCACACTCAGAATTTAGCTCAACAATGGAAGCATTAATCCAAAACTCTTTGACAAGATCTGGATAAGTGAAACCACGGAGCATCTCAAAGTATTCATTACATCCTTGTTTAGACACAGTCTTCCTGAATTTAAAGCCTAACTTAAGCAACTCATCAAAATCCACAAACTTTTCATTGATGACAACTAGTTGGTTCAAAGAAGAATTGACTAGGAAACTCATCTCAAGTTTGGCTTGATCAACATACAACCTGTCATACCCCAAATTTTACCCTTAGATTCTTTGATCTTTTGCATGTCATTCTAGGTCAACATTTTTGCATTTTAGTTAAACCTTTTCGTTGATCATCAACCATACTATTTTTATCCAATTTTATCATTCCATGTCATTTAGGTTTTTATTTCAATTTATAACTTTTTAATTTATACTTTTAATTTAGTGTATATTTTTAATTTAGATTATTTTTATTTTAGTCTTAATTTAATTTTATTAATTTAGTTTAATTCTATTTCCATTTAAATTTTAATTAAGGTTTTTACTTTTCATTTTTGTCTAATTTAATATATGTTAATTTCAATTAGTTAATTCTTTTTCTTTTTAGCTAAAATGATCCTTCAATTAATTTTAATATAATTTAAGTTTATTAATTTTATTTTTATTTTTTATTTTAGATTAGGGTTAAATCTTAGTATAATTATATTTGTTTTATTTTACAAAGCCATTACAACAAGTTCAAAAATACAAAAAATAGCATAAGGACCAAAATCCCATTTTTTGACTTTTCACTTGTACAACTTGCAACCAAACCGTCTTCAACTTGCCAACAACACCAAAGTCACACCAAGTTGTGTTTCCACTTGAACTATAAACCATGCTTTCAACCTGAACCGTTCTGAACACTACTTACCAGGTACAATCCTACTGATTGCTGTCATCAGTTTCCAGTACCCCCTTTTGCCATAAAGCTCGTAAAAAGATCCACCAAGATACAACCCCTTTGTACTTAGCTAGTTGGCACACATGTTGCAAGATAAGGGACCATTGTGTAAAACTTTTTGAACCTCAACCCTTTGGATCTCAATCCCTTTTACCGCAGACTTAAACCATAAAATAAGCAACCTCCAATCTACTCACTTGGCTCAAGAATTTAGGGACGGGCCATGCCTGTAGTAGCTTGAACTCTATCATCTTTCCTCTTGGACAACACCAAGGACCATTGTGTTTTCATCACTATTAACATGTTGCTTCTACTAAAAAAAGGGAGGCATTCTCACTTGGTTGGAGACCAACAACAATCAACACATACATCAGAATACTAAGAGCACCTCATACTAGTGGTCTTGTGCATTTTTCTTGGCAACTAAGAAGGAGGAGTATAGTTCATTAGCAGCTGGTAGTGGAGAAAGAATAAGCTCAATCATTTCTAACTCAGAACTCATTACAAGTGAAGGTGCAGTGGACTTATTCCACTAGGTAACCCTCACCCTTTATTCTTCCATTTTCAATATGTCATGATCATGTAGCCAAGTAGTTTTGATATCCATGTTCTTATTACATTCACACGTTAACATCAGTGTTGGTTAGGGCGGGCAACGAATATTCTTTTGGACCTTGATTCATATATCATCATCCTGTGATTTTTGTTTCATTTCCTGACACATTTGTTTCATGTCATTTTTTTGTTCACGTCATTGTCTTGATCTGTTTAAGTTTCATCAATGCTCCCTGTACTGAGTGTTATAGTATAGTGTTTTGTCTTACAAGATTTGGTTATGATCTGATGATGATATTGTTGGAGTAAGGTGGACGGGTTCCATTGTTTTTCTATTGTTCATTCACAATGCCCAGGTAGTTATTTGCATGGTGCATAAAAAAAACATGAATATGTGGCGTATAGAGTTAAGTTACGGTGTCTTTGTTGCTCAATGATCTTAAATGCCCAGCTTGAGAGTATGGTTGTTGGTACTGTCAATTTGGTTTATTAGGATTGCACTATCTTGATGTTTTCATCCCAACCCAGGATATATGCTAGGTGTATGCGTACTCTACCCTCTGAGTACTTTGTTTTGATGTTTTATTTCACCAAATTTGGTGGAGATTTAGTGGTGAAACTATTTAAGAGAGGGAGATGTTTACCATGGCCATTTGTGTGGGTTAACGATAGTTTGTACCTAAGTTGCATGGTGGCATGAAGAAGAGACGGTTGTGGCAACGTGTGATAGGTTAGATAAGAGTTTTGTCTTTTAGTACTTAAGTGATGGACGACCAGTTGATGTCCTTTTACTAGTATATCACGAACTTTCTTGTATGTGGTTTTGGCTAGCATTTTTCTTTTCACCTTGCTGAGTTTAAATATTTATGGGGATGGCATATACAATGGATGTATAGCCACCCCAGTGGTATGTGTGCAACGCTGTAACCAAGGGGTCTGGGGTTCGAATACCCCTCGCCCCAGACACCTTTTTATTCATTTTTTTCATTTCCTTTGGCTTTCTGAATTGGGCCATCACTCTTTGTACCTCCCCAAGACCAGGCCCATGCGCCTTACATTATATTCATCCTAGAAGTAGGAGTTTCTTTCTTTAAAAAAACCCGCAATCCTAACCTTGGGATGGGTAGCTCTCAGTTAGCTTGGCTGTGCGTTCATGCATGACACCTTTCATATAAATGTTGCATTCACAATTTTTCTTCACACACAGCAAGTAAGTGTCGAAGATGTCCCTCAAGTCAAATGCCAATGATGGTTCACCGTAATCATTAAGCTGGGTAGCCACTTTCCTTACCCAAAGAATGAGCCGATTCCCTTTCAAGGCAAAAGCTAAGAAAGATGGGAAGCTCATGACCTTGCCTTATACAAAAAGGTTTGTACAACAAAAAAAAGGAGGAAATCTTTAAATCTTTCATCATGAAAGTCCTCAATGGCAAACATTGGTAAGGAAGTAGTGACCGCCATTTCAAATCCTTTGACTTCTGAACCATCATCATTGTTAACATCAGTGCAATTTCCAACCTTTGGGAACCTGAGGTATAGCCCGAGTTAACTGAGCGTAGGATTGGAGTTCATCACGAAGATTTTGTGGGTCACAAATAAACTTTGAGCCTTTATCATTTATTTCATAAACCGTGAACCAAACCACGTTACAACCCTCAAAAGAACTAACTGAAGTAAGGTTATTTCGAAAGCATTCTACAGCAAGGTTGCGTAAATTGACTCCCAAAGATCTTTGCAGATCATCGGTTTTTGCATCATACCTTTCTCTTGGATGTCTTGAACCATCGTGTTCAGACCAATGAAACATTTTATTTGGCATTTTTCCAAAAATAATTTTGATTTCAAAAGTTGCATGAACTCTACATTTACCATGTTTGTATGAATACTTTTGTTTGCAAACTGGCTTTCCTCTCAAGGAATTTTCAAACAATTAAGGAATTTGGTTGGTGATCCTATCAGGAGCAAGTTCTTTCCGAATCCTGTTGAAGAATCAGTTCAGGATTTGTTGTTCAAAAGCAAGTCCTTCTCAGAATTGGTTTATCCAGAAGGCCTTTCAAGACTCATACTAGGGCAAGCTTTCCTAGTGTACAGTAAAGCACTCATCTCTAAAATCAGACAAATTGAAGCAATTATCAGTTCATCTACAACAGTGAGCTAATCTAGGGCAATTTACTTGAAGAATCCCAAAGCAGCTCTTCATCCTTCCTACAAGGATCATCACTTGATACAGTTTGCCAGTGTGGCAGAGATGTGTCCAGCAATAGCATCTCTAGTCCCCAAGCAGAATGGAGTGATCTCCGTGTTGAGGAATTAGTCTTCTAGTCGTTTCTTCTCCCTAAAAGAGTTAAGCTGTGTCGTCAGCATTTGCGTCAGCATTCGATCATATATCATCTGCATATTTCATATACATATGCATAATATGAGTGTTTCATCCTCATTTGCATTTCTCACGAGGTCGTGTCGTTATCCGCATCTTACCTTGTGGTCAAAGTCCAACTTACTTGGCGCCTACCAAAATGTTATCCGTCCTTTCATTCAGTGCCATTCCTGAATGTTGTCGTTTCCTTGTGCATCTAGTCCTGTTGTTAGATGTTTATCTTATTTCATTCCAGTGATATTCCTGGATCTTTATATTCTTTCACTCCAGTGTCACTCCTGGATGTCTGTCTCTTTTGACCTCTAGTGCCATTCCTGGATATCTTATTCTTCTTGTTTCTCCTAGTGCTATTCCTGGAAGTTTTGGCCACTCTTCTGTAATCCCCAGCAAATTTACTTGGATATCTTTCAGTGCCATTCCTGAAAGTCTTATCTGTTCATTCAGTGCCATTCCTGGATGAGTTTTCTCCTTTGCATTCAGTGCCATTCCTGGATGTCTTTCTCACTATCATTTAATGTCATTCATGAATATAGTGATTCGCCTTTACTTTCAGTGCCATTCTTGAAAGTTCACAGTCATTCAATGATGTCTTGGATATTATGATTCCTTTTATCCAATGCTTTCTTTGATCTAGACCTTTCTCACTCTCATCTAAAGCCATTATTAGATATTGTGATTTTACCTTTCATTCAAAGCCATTATTGGATGTCTGGTTTCTTTACCATCTGATGCTTTACTGTATGTGTCTCTCTTTCCGATCTTCTTCCAGATCGAGTCTTTGTTCACTTTCATCTGATGCTTTCTCAGATATTATGAGTGTACCTTTCATTCAAAGCCATTATTGGATGATTGGTTTCTTTACATCCGATGCCTTCTCGGATTACATTATTTTATCTCATTTACCATCTGATGCTTTTTCGGATGTGTCTCATGTTCTTCCAGATCGAGTCTTTGTTCACTTTCATCTGATGCTTTCTCAGATATTGTGATTTATACCTTTTATTCAAAGCCATTATTGGATGTCTGGTTTCTTTACCATCTGATGCTCTTTCGGATGTGTCTCTCTTTCTAATGTTTTTTCAGATTGAGTCTTTATCTGATGTTTTTCCAGAACCTATCTGATGTTTTTCCAGATATTCCTTTATTAATTCTGATGATTTTCTGGAACGACATTGCTTTTGCCATCTGATTCTCTTCCGGATGTGTCTTGTTCTGATGTTTTTCCAGAGCCCCTTATGTTCATCTGATGCTCTTCCAGATGTGTCTCTTTTTCTGATGTTTTTTCAGATTGAGTCTTTATCTGATGTTTTTCCAGAACCTATCTGATGTTTTTCCAGATAGTCCTTTGTTAATTCTGATGCTTTCCCGGAATGACATTGCTTTTGCCATCTGATGTTCTTCCAGATGTATCTCTCTTTCTGATGTTTATCCAGATTGAGTCTTTTGTTGTGATGTTCTTCTAGAACTTATCCGATGTTTTTCCAGATATTTCGCTTTGTTATTCTGATTCTTTTCCAGAAAGACATTGCTTTTACCATCTGATGCTCTTCCGGATGTGCTTCTCTTTCTGATGTTCTTCCAGATTGAGTCTTGTTATCTGATTCCCCAGTGGAGACCGTTTTTCCGGTGCTACTTCCATTGAGGATCTTGTGTCATCTTTCCTTTTTAAAAGTGTCAGCTGGTCATGCTTGAACCAATTGCTACATCACTTTAGATTTCCCAGTTCATTTCAGTTCCCCAGTGTGGTTGTCATCCCCAGTAAGTGATTGCTCATTGTGTGAACTTTTTCCCTGCCTGCTTCGTTTGCATTTTGGCATTTACCTTTCCATCATTATCATCACACTAGACGTTCATGGCATGTCCACATTTGCATGTCTGTTAGCTGTCCTTAGCATTTGCATTCCATCTAAGGGCAAAATTTTTGGTTTTCTATATTTAAATACCTTTCACCATGATTTCCCGAGAACTATCATCACCCATGCCATCCGGTGAAACTATTTAAATAGGGGCAACTGTCATACCCCAAATTTTACCCTAAGATTCTTTGATCTTTTGCATGTCATTCTAGGTCAACATTTTTGCATTTTAGTTAAACCTTTTCGTTGATCATCAACCATACCATTTTTAACCAATTTTATCATTCCATGTCATTTAGATTTTTATTTCAATTTATAATTTTTTAGTTTATACTTTTAATTTAGTGTATATTTTTAATTTAGATTATTTTTATTTTAGTCTTAATTTAATTTTATTAATTTAGTTTAATTCTATTTCCATTTTAATTTTAATTATGGTTTTTACTTTTCATTTTTGTCTAATTTAATATATGTTAATTTCTATTAGTTAGTTCTTTTTCTTTTTAGCTAAAATGATCCTTCAATTAATTTTAATATAATTTAAGTTTATTAATTTTTTTTATTTTTATTTTAGATTAGGGTTAAATCTTAGTATAATTATATTTGTTTTATTTTACAAAGTCATTACAACAAGTTCTAAAATACAAAAAATAGCATAAGGACCAAAATCCCATTTTTTGACTTTTCATTTGTACAACTTGCAACCAAACCGTCTTCAACTTGCCAACAACACCAAAGTCACATCAAGTTGTGTTTCCACTTGAACTATAAACCATGCTTTCAACTTGAACCGTTCTGAACACTACTTACCAGGTACAATCCTACTGATTGCTGTCATCAGTTTCCAGTACCCCCTTTTGCCATAAAGCTCTTAAAAAGATCCACCAAGATATAACCCCTTTGTACTTAGCTAGTTGGCACACATGTTGCAAGATAAGGGACCATTGTGCAAAACCTTTTGAACCTCAACCCTTTGGATCCCAATCCCTTTTACTGCAGACTTAAACCATAAAATAAGCAACCTCCAATCTGCTCACTTGGCTCAAGAATGTAGGGACAGGCCATGCCTGTAGTAGCTTGAACTCTATCATCTTTCCTCTTGGACAATACCAAGGACCATTATGTTTTCATCACTATTAACCAGTTGCTTCTACTATAAAAATGAGGCATTCTCACTTGGTTGGAGACCAACAACAATCAACACATACATCAGAATACTAAGAGCATCTCATACTAGTGGTCTTGTGCATTTTTCTTGGCAACTAAGAAGGAGGAGTATAGTTCAGTAGCAGCTGGTAGTGGAGAAAGAAGAAGCTCAGTCATTTCTAACTCAGAACTCATTCCAAGTGAAGGTGCAGTGGACTTATTCCACTAGGTAACCCTCACCCTCTATTTTTCCATTTTCAATATGTCATGATCATGTAGCTAAGTAGTTTTGATATCCATGCTGTTATTACATTCACACGCTAACATCAGTGTTGGCTAGGGTGGGCAATGAATATTCTTTTGGACCTTGATTCATATATCATCATCCTATGATTTTTGTTTCAGTTCTAGACACAGGTGTTTCACATCATTTTTTTATTCACGTCATTGTCTTGATCTGTTTAAGTTTCATTAATGCTCCCTGTACTGAGTGTTATAATATAGTGTTTTGTCTTACAATATTTGGTTATGATCTGATGATTATATTGTTGGAGTAAGGTGGATGGGTTCCATTGTTTTTCTATTGTTCATTCACAATGCCCAGGTAGTTGTTTGCATGATGCAGAAAAAAAACATGAATATGTGGCGCATAGAGTTAAGTTAGGTTGTCTTTGTTGCTCAATGATCTTAAATGCCCAGCTTGAGAGTATGGTTATTGGTACTGTCAATTTGGTTTATTAGGATTACACTATCTTGATGTTTTCATCCCAACCCAGGATATATGCTAGGTGTATGCGTACTCTACCCTCTGAGTACTTTGTTTTGATGTTTTATTTCACCATATTTGGTGGAGATTTAGTGGTGAAACTATTTGAGAGAGGGAGATGTTTACCATGGCTATTTGTGTGGGTTCACGATAGTTTGTACCTAAGTTGCATGGTGGCATGAAGAAGAGACGGTTGTGGCAACGTGTGATAGGTTAGATAAGAGTTTTGTCTTTTAGTACTTAAGTGATGGACGACCAGTTTATGTCCTTTTACTACTATGTCACGACCTTTCTTGTATGTGGTTTTGGCTAGCATTTTTCTTTTTGCCTTTCTGAGTTTAAGTATTTATGGGGATGGCATATACAATGGATGTATAGCCACCCCAGTGGTATGTGTGCAGCGCTGTAACCAATGGGTCTGGGGTTCGAATCCCCCTCGCCCCAGACACCCTTTTATTCATTTTTTTCATTTCCTTTGGCTTTCTGAATTGGGCCATCACTCTTTGCACCTCCCCAAAACCAGGCCCATGCGCCTTACATTATATTCAGCCTAGAAGTAGGAGTTGTTTTCTTTACAAAAACCCGCAATCCTAACCTTGGGATGGGTAGCTCTCAGTTAGCTTGGCTGTGCGTTCATGCAAGACACCTTTCATATAAATGTTGCACTCACAATTTTTCTTCGCACACAGCAAGTAAGTGTCGAAGATGTCCCTCAAGTCAAATGCCAATGATGTGTTGTACCCCAAATTTTACCCTCAGATTCATTGATTTTTGTCATATCATTTTAGGTCAGTCTTTTTCGCATTTTTAGTTAAACATATCATTAATCATACATTTTCTTTCTTCCATGTCATTCTTGACTTTTATTTATTTTATTCTTATGGTTTGTTTTAGATTTATTTGGAGGTTATTTAGTTTAATTTCAATTTGGGCTCATTTTTATATATAACTTATATTTAAGATAGTATAGTTTATTTTTATTTTTAAACTTAATTTAATTTAATTTTAATTTTAGTTTAATTTTTATTTTAATTTGATTTAATTAGGTTAATTTTATTAATTTGGTTTAGTTTAATTTTAATTTTAATTCTAATTTAAGTTAGTTTTTATTTAATTTTCATTTTTACTATTTTTCTTTCGTTTAAAAAAATCATAAAGAATACTTAGAGTCCATTTTCATTTAGTTTAAAGATAATATAAAAAAATACAAAAAATAGCAGCTGCAAAGAGACTTTTGATCCCACTACGCTCCAAGATTGCTTCATGCATCCATAGACCATACACCAAGAAACCAACACAGCACATAAACCCCTCTGCAAATTGTACCACAACCCGTTTCACAATGAAAACAACAGCACATCAAATTGCATATACTCTGCTACGCAGCGCCCCACACTAGCCCAGACCTTGCACAAACTTCACCAAAATTGTGTAACTTGCAAAACTTACTCCAAAATAAGTTTGACCAATAACCTGCAAAATGAAAAGAAACAATACATACACTTCAATACAGAACACGCATCAGTACATCTCAACACTTTCCACCAAAAGCCTACCCAAAGCCTAAGCATGCCATTTCCTTGTACATATACACGCCAGACCATGTCTGATACACTCTGCATCACCTAAACCACACTGCTACGGCATACACCAACCAACAATGAAGCTATACTCCAAAATCCTTCATGTGTCCTCCCACAAACCTCTGCAGAACCTGCAAATGAAAACGACTCCACGCCACCAGAGATTTAGACGAAAATTACACAACATCCGATGGGGACAAAAATTCAAATTTGAATTCACAAATTGGTGAGATAAAAGAACAGAACCTCATGGTGATTTTCCTACTTCCATTTACCTTCACTCCACCCAAACCAACATATCAAACAACCAAAAAAAAAACCTTCCATTCATAACTCAGCAACCATAACCAACACACTTTCAAACCACGATTCCATTAACCTTCATTTTTTCTCAACAGAACATATCCAAAACCAATACTCCATCTTCCATCGATACTTTTCCTCCACCTTCAACAACATTTAATCCACCACATCACCAACAAACCCACACACAAATCAACCAGAATCCTATTCAGAATAAGAAGAAGAAGTAGCGAAACCGACAGGGAGTCGCGCGAGGAGAGCACAGACGCGGCCGAGAGAGAAGCCGGAGAGCACAGACGCGACCGGAGAGGGTGAAACTGAGCAAAGAAGGTTGGAAATGTTAACCTTCATGATTTGTTGAAAGCTTGATGCGATGTTTGTTTATTTCACGTTTTGTTTTCAATTTAAGAGAGGAAAGTTTGATTTTGATTTTGATTTTGACTTGGGTTGTGTTTTAAAGAGGAGACCCGTTTTACTTTTACTGAAGGATGGTGATATGTTTTAACATTAAAAGCTGATTCCACTTTTTTTCATTTTTTATTTTAGCATTAAAAGCTGATTTTGTTTTTATGATATTGTTTTAAATGGGACATGCCATGTGTCTCATAGAAATTGATTCGCTTTATTTTCTTTCCTTTGAAAAGTCAAGATCATGATATTAAGTATTATTAGGATATGTACTGGTATTTTGAATCTTTGTTTATAATGTTAGTCTTTTTTTTAGATATGCATCTCTTGGTGTAGTTTTTATGTATAGTGGTAGTGTGAGTCTTGGTACATAACGTTAGTCTTAGTTTTTAAGGATGCACATATTTTCGGTTTAGTTAAAGTGTGGGTTTTTAAAAGGCATATGCATTTTGGTTGGTCTTTTATGTACATCGTGTGAGCTTATATATATATATATATATATATATACATATTGATCGTAAGTTTGGTTTAAGTATATATCTATATTTTCCTTTTGAATTTTAAGTTTACATACATAGTTTTTAATACAATTTTGACATTTGTTTCTAACAAACCTGCACCTCATTTAACTTAGTTGATTAGTATTTTAATTAGCTTTTTTTATTTAATTAGTGAATTAGGTTTTTAATTAGATTTTATTTATTTAGATTTTTATTTATCTAATTCTCAATTTCACTCTTGACATTCGAGATTTCCTCATTGTTCCTCTTTATCTGTCCATGATTCCAAAGGAAAGGACCCTATAGTTGACTGTCATGTCATTTAGGATAGCCTTGTTCCTCATTCCCTTTATCTCACGCCGCCGCGCGATCGAGACTTACATTCCCTTTTAACCCAACCTTAGGTTTGGAGTCGCCGCACTCCACGTAGGTGTCTTGCTGTCAGACCCTACTTTCCCGAGGACACTTCTTTCCTGCTTTAGCCTAGCCTTAGGTTTGGAGTCGCCGTACTCCACGTAGGTGTTTTGTCGTCAGACCCTACTTTCCCCTTTGGAACCTTGACCACAGTCAAGAGTTCTTCACCCCCGTTGAGGGGAACTACGGACGCTCTGATTTCTCAAGTTCATCTTGAGAATACGTAGGCATAGGATTGCGAGATCCTAGCGAGCCACCTTTTCTTTTTTCCACCTTCTTGTTTTTCTACCTTTTTCCACTTTTTACCTTTACATCTGATGCCTTCTCGGATTCCACCTTTTTCTTTACATCCAATGCCTTCTTGGATTTCACATTTTCTTTTTACACCCTTTTACCCCGTATTGAGGGGAACTACGAATGCTCTAATTCCATTCCCGTCAGGATACGTAGGCACGAGATGCGATGTCTTGGCGAGCATACTTAGTGTACATACCCTAAGTCTTTACCTTAGCACATTTCCCTTAGCAAGCAAACTTTAACATAACACAAATACTAACAAGAGGTTCCCGTAGAGTACTACGGATACTTAGGGTGCTAATATCTTCCTTTAGTATAACCAACCCCCGAACCTAGATTCTCTTTTTAGGGGTTTTCGTTCTTTACCCTTTCCTTTGGATAAATCAAAGCTCGGTGGTGAATTCAAAGATGTGTGATGCAAGTTAATTAAATAGCTTGTTATCCGATTCTCACCGCAACAGAAATGGCGACTTCACTAGGGACTCCCCCTAAGAGGGTTAAGCCTATCTTGTTTATCTTTGTGTTATTTACATGTTTGCTTGCTTGTAAATTTGTATATTTATATTTGTATATATATATATGCCTGTTGTGCTTGGATTTTCTGTATGCAGGGTTGCTACTATTGAGTGGTGAAATAAGTCCTATACCCGGACTTGAGCGCACACTTATGATAGGACGATGGTATTCAAGGAGGCTTTGAGGGAGTCGAATCCTGAAAAGTTGAATTGTGACACCATCACTCAGTTGAGGCCCTCTTGAGAGTCTAGTCATGTTGAACGAATCTGTTCGTGAAGACGTGCTACTCTTAACCTAGGAGCCCATGAGAACCGTAGTTACCAAACCCCACTTAAACGTTTTTAGGATGTAGTGCGGTGACCATGATGGAGTCTATTTCTTAATTGGTTGTCATGCGATACTACACCCAGACGAGATTCTCTTGAGAATTTTATTGATTACCGAATCATTTGGGAAGTTGATAAAATTCGAAAGATGGATTGCTGACTCTGGGAACTTCTTAGAACCCTGTTTTACAGATACAAGAACCCTAGTACACACTCCGTGGTTGGTTCCTTACCCAGACTCCATGCTGTGATCTCAAACCCTTGATCCTGTTGCATGTGTTTTGTATGCTGTTTGCATCGCATTGCATATCATTTGTATCTTTGCATGATTCATTGCATACGTCTGTCTGTCCAGTTACTCATCTCCAGCTGTCTCCATCTTCCAGTATCACCTGTGAGTCGTCAAGCTAATTCCTCGACACCGATACCGGACTAGAGCTAACTACAGACGAAGGATGTCAGAGCAAGAGGTACACAACGCTGAGGCCCGAATGGAAATCGATGACCTTAAGTCAAGCATGACCAAACTCACTGAGATGATTTAAGTTTTGATTGCTAGGGGAGAGCAACCTCAAAGGACCGTCATCCAGGAAGTTTCAAATGTTGATCCTCAGCCTGTTCAAGTGTCACCTTCAACTTGGCCAGAGTTTGGTTTGCCACACAATTATTCTCCACCTCTTGCATCTGCTGCTATGGTTGGTCAGACTGCCATGCCAGCTCAAGCTCCTCCACGTCCGACTGCAGGACAAAACCAGTATCGTAATAGAAATCATTTTGACCCTATTCCCGTGAAGTATACTGAACTGTATCCTAGTCTGGTTGAGCAAGATTTGATTACCACAAGGACCTTACCTCTTCTAAACCCTCTTCCAGCTGGATTTAGATCTGATCTCCACTGTGCATACCATCAAGGTGGTGCGGGCCATAACTTGGAAGGTTGCTTTGCATTGAAGGCTAGAGTACAAGAGCTGATGAGAAACAAAATCCTCTCCTTTAAGGACAATCCCAATGTCCAGAGTAACCCTCTGCCAGGGCACGCAAAGTGAAGCTTCAGTCGACTTCAGCATGCTATCCTCCTAAAAGCCAGTGTTTCAGACAGGACAGCTCATCCTTGTATTGATTAGTCACTAGGCCTTTGTTTCTTGTTGTTTGCACTTTCTTTATTTTGTAATGGTTGTTTGCTTTCAAATTATGTTTGTACTTTCACAATTAATGAAATGAGCATTTGCAACTTTTTGATTCAATTCATTTGTGTTTTCTATTCACGTCTTAATGCTTCCTCTTTCATGAAAAATAAAATAAAAAAATTCTCTTGTCCACTTTCTTTTGATTATGTAAAGATTGGAGGGAGGATGATGAAAACTTTATACTCATAACTGCTGTCGGTATGCTTTCAAATCAAGACTTTGCTGACGATGTAAGGCATTGTTTCGATTCCCAAACACTGGAGACATAAGGAAGATAACCCCTCGTCAACCCCTTTGAGCCTTGAAGTAGGAGTTTCTTTTCTTTACAAATAAAAACCCGCAATCTTAACCTTGGGGTGGGTAGTTCTCAGTTAGCTCGATTGTGCCAGAGTTTCATGCAAGACGCTTTCAACAAAAGGGTGCATTCACAAATTTTCCTTCGCACACAACAAACAAGTGTCGAAGGTGTCTTTCGAGTCGAACGCCAACGATGGTTCATTGTAATCCTTAAGCCAGGCAGTCACTAAAAAAATAAAAAAAAAATATATATATATATATATAAAAAAGTTTGTATGACAACCAAAGAAGGAAATCTTTAAATCCTTTATCCTGAAAGTCCTCAATGGCAAACAATTTTGTAAGGAAGTAGTGACTGCCATTTCAAAAGTCACTTAACTTCTGAACCATCATCATTATTATCATCAGTGCAATTTCCAACCCTTGGGAACCTGAGTGCATAGTTTGAGTTAACTGAGCATAGGACTGAAGTTCATCACGTAGATTGGGTGGATCACAAATAAGCTTTGAGCCTTTATCCTGTGTTTCTTAAACCGTGAACCAGGCCACGTTATAACCCTCAAAAGACCTAATTGAAGCGAGGTTATTTTGAAAGCATACTACAGCAAGGTTGCGTAAACTGACTCCAAAAGATCTTTGCAGATCATCTATTTTGGGCATTACACCCTTTGCTTAAACTTTTCACTTTAATGTCTTGAACCGCCGTGTTCTGACCGATGACTCATATACTTTGCATCTTTCAAAATGATTTTGATTTCAAAATTTGCATGAACTTTGCATTTACCATGTTTGTACAAGTACTTTTGTTTGCAAACTAGCTTTCTTCTTAAGGAATTTTCTAACATTTAAGAAACTTGGTCGGTGATCCAATCAGGGGCAAGTTCCTTCCATGTCCTGTTAAGAATCAGTTCAAGATTCGTGGTTTAATGGCGACTTCTCAGAATTGGTTTATACAGAAGATTTTCCAAGACTCATACTGGAGCAAGCTTTCCCAGTGTACAGTAAGATAATCATTTTCAAGACCCGGACTAGGGCAAGCTTTCTAAGAGCACCATGAAACGGTCATTTTCAGAATTAATCAAGCTGAAACAGTGATCAGCTCATCTACAATAATCAGCTAGTCTGGGGCAGTTTACCTGAAGATTCCCCAAGTAACTCTCTATCCTTCCTACAAGGATCATCAATTTGGATACAGTTTACCAGTGTGGCAATGAGGTATTCAGTGGTAGCATCTCTAGTCCCAAGCAGAATGGCAGTGATCTCCGTGTAGAGGAATCAGTCTTCCAGTCTTGTCTTCCCAGAGAGTTGAGCTATGTCATCAGCATCTTCATCTACATTTGATCTTATATCATCTGGATAATTCACATACATATGCATATCATGAGTGCTTCATCCTCATTTGCATTTCTCTCGAGGTCGTGTCGTTATCCACGTCTTACCATGTGGTCAAAGTCCAACTTACTTGGTGCCTACCAAAACGTTACCTATCCTTTCATTCCAGTGCTATTCCTGGATCTTTACATTCCTTCACTCCAGTGCCATTCCTGGATGTCTGTCTCTTTTTGATCTCCAGTGCCATTCCTGGATATCTTATTCCTCTTGTTTCTCCCAGTGCTATTCCTGGAAGTTTTGCCTCTCTTCTGTAATCCCCATCAAATTTGCTTGATATCTTACAGTATCATTCCTTAAAGTCTTATCTGTTCATTCAGTGCCATTCCTGGATGAGCTTTCTCCTTTACTTTCAGTGCCATTCCTGGATGTTTTTCTCACTATCATTCGATGTCATTCCTGAATATAGTGATTTGCCTTTACTTTCAGTGCTATTCCTGAAAGTTCTTTCTCAGTCATTCAATGCTTTCTTGGATACTGTGATTTCTTTTATCCAATGCTTTCTTGGGTATCTCCTTGTTCACAGTTATTCAATGTTGTCTTGGAAACTGTGATTCTTTTTATCCAATGCTTTCTTGGGTATATCTTTGCTCACATTCATCCAATGCTTTCTTGGATTTTGTGATTCTTTTCATCCAATGCTTTCTTGGATTTTGTGATTCTTTTCATCCAATGCTTTCTTGGATTTTGTGATTCTTTTCATCCAATGCTTTCTTGGGTATTTTCTTTGTTCAATGCTTTCTTGAACGTTGTTCTTTCCTTGTATCCAATGCTTTCTTGGGTATTTCTTTGTTCAATGCTTTCTTGAACGTTGTTCTTTCCTTGTATCCAATGCTTTCTTGGGTATTTCTTTGTTCAATGCTTTCTTGAACGTTGTTCTTTCCTTGTATCCAATGCTTTCTTGGGTATTTCTTTGTTCGATGCTTTCTTGAATGTTGTTCTTTCCTTGTATCCAATGCTTTCTTGGGTATTTCTTTGTTCAATGCTTTCTTGAACGTTGTTCTTTCCTTGTATCCAATGCTTTCTTGGGTATTTCTTTATTCAATGCTTTCTTGGACGTTGTTCTTTCTTTGTATCCAATGCTTTCTTGGATTTCTATCTTGTTCACTTTCATCTGATGCCTTCTCAGATATTGTAAGTTATACCTTTCATCTAAAGCCATTATTGGATGACTGACCCCTTTGTGTCCAATGCCTTCTTGGATTACCCTCTTTTTACCTCATTCTCATCTGATGCCTTCTCAGATATTATGAGTTTACCTTTCATTCAAAGTCATTATTAGATGTCAGGTTTCTTTTACATCTGATGTCTTCTTGGATGTGCCTCTCTCTTTCTGATGTTCTTCCAGATTGAGTTTTTGTTTTCTGATTCTCAAGTGGAGACCGTCTTTCCGGTGCTACTTCCATTGAGGATCTGGCGTTATCTCTCATTTCTAAAGTGTCAGCCGGTCTTGCTTGAACCAGTTGCTCCATCACTTTAGATTTTTTCCAGTTGTTTCAGTTTCCCCAGTGTTGTTGTCATCCCCAGTGAGTGATTGCTCAGTGTGTGAACTTTGTCCCCGTCTGCTTTTGTTTCGTCTGCATTTCTACATTTATCATTCTATCATTTCTATCATATCAGAGTTCATGGCATGTCTGCATTTGTCTGTTTGTTATCTGTCCTTAGCATCTGCATTCCATCTAAAGGTAAAATTTTCGGTTTGCTATATTTAAATACCTTTCACCTTGATCTCTCGAGGATTTCCATCCTTCTCGCCATCCGGTGGAGACATTTAAATAGGGGCAACTGTTGTACCTCAAATTTTACCCTCAGATTCATTGATTTTTTTCATATCATTTTAGGTCAGTCTTTTTCGCATTTTTAGTTAAACATATCATTAATCATACATTTTCTTTCTTCCATGTCATTCTTGACTTTTATTTATTTTATTCTTATGGTTTGTTTTAGATTTATTTGGAGGTTATTTAGTTTAATTTCAATTTGGGCTCATTTTTATATATAACTTATATTTAAGATAGTATAGTTTATTTTTATTTTTAAACTTAATTTAATTTAATTTTTATTTTAGTTTAATTTTTATTTTAATTTGATTTAATTAGGTTAATTTTATTAATTTGGTTTAGTTTAATTTTAATTTTAATTCTAATTTAAGTTAGTTTTTATTTAATTTTCATTTTTACTATTTTTCTTTCGTTTAAAAAAATCATAAAGAATACTTAGAGTCCATTTTCTTTTAGTTTAAAGATAATATAAAAAAATACAAAAAATAGCAGCTGCAAAGAGACTTTTGATCCCACTACGCTCCAAGCTTCCTTCATGCATCCATAGACCATACACCAAGAAACCAACACAGCACATAAACCCCTCTGCAAATTGTACCACAGCCTGTTTCACAGTGAAAACAACAGCACATCAAATTGCATATACTCTGCTACGCAGCGCCCCACACTACCCCAGACCTTGCACAAACTTCACCAAAATTGTGTAACTTGCAAAACTTACTCCAAAATAAGTTTGACCAATAACCTGCAAAATGAAAAGAAATAATACATACACTTCAATACAAAACACGCATCAGTACATCTCAACACTTTCCACCAAAAGCCTACCCAAAGCCTAAGCATGCCATTTCCTAGTACATATACACGCCAGACCATGCCTGATACACTTTGCATCACCTAAACCACACTGCTACGGCATACACCAACCAACAATGAAGCTATACTCCAAAATCCTTCATGTGTCCTCCCACAAACCTCTGCAGAACCTGCAAATGAAAACGACTCCACGCCACCAGAGATTTAGACGAAAATTACACAACATCCGATGGGGACAAAAATTCAAATTTGAATTCACAAATTGGTGAGATAAAATAACAGAACCTCATGGTGATTTTCCTACTTCCATTTACCTTCACTCCACCCAAACCAACATATCAAACAACCGAAAAAAACCTTCCATTCATAACTTAGCAACCATAACCAACACACTTTCAAACCACGATTCCAGTAACCTTTATTTTTTCTCAACAGAACATATCCAAAACCAATACTCCATCTTCCATCGATACTTTTCCTCCACCTTCAACAACAATTAATCCACCACATCACCAACAAACCCACACACAAATCAACCAGAATCCTATTCAGAATAAGAAGAAGAAGTAGCGAAATCAACAGGGAGTCGCGCGAGGAGAGCACAGACGCGACCGAGAGAGAAGCCGGAGAGCAAAGACGTGACCGGAGAGGGTGAAGCTGAGCAAATAAGGTTGGAAATGTTAAACTTCATGATCTGTTGAAAGCTTGATGCGATGTTTATTTATTTCACGTTTTGTTTTCAATTTAAGAGAGGAAAGTTTGATTTCAATATTGATTTTGACTTGGGTTGTTTTTAAAGAGGAGACCCGTTTTACTTTTACTGAAGGATGGTGATATGTTTTAACATTAAAAGCTGATTCCACTTTTTTTTCATTTTTTATTTTAGCATTAAAAGCTGATTTTGTTTTTATGATATTGTTTTAAATGGGACGTGCCATGTGTCTCATAGAAATTGATTCGCTTTATTTTCTTTCCTTTGAAAAGTCAAGATCATGATATTAAGTATTATTAGGATATGTACTGGTATTTTGAATCTTTGTTTATAATGTTAGTCTTTTTTTTTAGATATGCATCTCTTGGTGTAGTTTTTATGTATAGTGGTAGTGTGAGTCTCGGTACATAACGTTAGTCTTAGTTTTTAAGGATGCACATATTTTCGGTTTAGTTAAAGTGTGGGTTTTTAAAAGGCATATGCATTTTGGTTGGTCTTTTATGTACATCGTGTGAGCTTTTATATATATATATATATATATATATATATATATATATATATACATATTGATCGTAAGTTTGGTTTAAGTATATATCTATATTTTCCTTTTGAATTCTAAGTTTACATACATAGTTTTTAATACAATTTTGACATTTGTTTCTAACAAACCTGTACCTCATTTAACTTAGTTGATTAGTATTTTAATTAGCTTTTTTTAGTTAATTAGTGAATTAGTTTTTTAATTAGATTTTATTTATTTAGATTTTTATTTATCTAATTCTCAATTTCACTCTTGACATTCGAGATTTCCTCATTGTTCCTCTTTATCTGTCCATGATTCCAAAGGAAAAGACCCTATAGTTGACTGTCATGTCATTTAGGATAGCCTTGTTCCTCATTCCCTTTACCTCACGCCGCCGCGCGATCGAGACTTACATTCCCTTTTAACCTAGCCTTAGGTTTGGAGTCGCCGCACTCCACATAGGTGTCTTGCTGTCAGACCCTACTTTCCCGAGGACACTTCTTTCCTGCTTTAGCCTAGCCTTAGGTTTGGAGTCGCCGTACTCCACGTAGGTGTTTTTCCGTCAGACCCTACTTTCCCCTTTGGAACCTTGACCACAGTCAAGAGTTCTTCACCCCCGTTGAGGGGAACTACTGACGCTCTGATTTCTCAAGTTCATCTTGAGAATACGTAGGCATAGGATTGCGAGATCCTAGCGAGCCACCTTTTCTTTTTTCCACCTTCTTGTTTTTCTACCTTTTTCCACTTTTTACCTTTACATCCGATGCCTTCCCGGATTCCACCTTTTTCTTTACATCCAATGCCTTCTTGGATTTCACATTTTCTTTTTACACCCTTTTACCCCGTATTGAGGGGAACTACGAATGCTCTGATTCCATTCCCGTCAGGATACGTAGGCACGGGATGCGATGTCTTGGCGAGCATACTTAGTGTACATACCCTAAGTCTTTACCTTAGCATATTTCCCTTAGCAAGCAAACTTTAACATAACACAAATACTAACAAGAGGTTCCCGTAGAGTACTACGGATACTTAGGGTGCTAATACCTTCCCTTAGTATAACCAACCCCCAAACCTAGATTCTCTTTTTAGGGGTTTTCGTTCTTTACCCTTTCCTTTGGATAAATCAAAGCTCGGTGGTGAATTCAAAGATGTGTGATGCAAGTTAATTAAATAGTTTGTTATCCGATTCTCACCGCAACATGATGGTTCACCATAATCATTAAGCTGGGTAGCCACTTTCCTTACCCAAATAATGAGCCGAGTCCCTTTCAAGGCAAAAGCTAAGAAAGATGGGAAGCTCATGACCTTGCCTTATATTGTACAACAAAAAAAGGAGGAAATCTTTAAATCCTTCATCATGAAAGTGCTCAATGGCAAACATTGGTAAGGAAGTAGTGACCGCCATTTCAAATCCTTTGACTTCTGAACCATCATCATTATTATCATCAGTGTAATTTCCAACCTTTGGGAACCTGAGGTATAGCCCGAGTTAACTGAGCGTAGGATTGGAGTTCATCACGAAGATTGGGTGGGTTACAAATAAACTTTGAGCCTTTATCCTTTGTTTCATAAACCGTGAACCAAACCATGTTACAACCCTCAAAAGACCTAACTGAAGCAAGGTTATTTCGAAAGCATACTACAGCAAGGTTGCGTAAACTGACTCCCAAAGATCTTTACAGATCATCTGTTTTGGCATCATACCTTTCTCTTGGATGTCTTGAACCACCGTGTTCAGACCAATGAATCATTTTGTTTTGCATTTTTCCAAAAATAATTTTGATTTCAAAAGTTGCATGAACTATACATTTACCATGTTTGTATGAATACTTTTGTTTGCAAACTGGCTTTCCTCTCAAGGAATTTTCAAACAATTAAGGAATCTGGTCGGTGATCCTATCAGGAGCAAGTTCTTTCCGAATCCTATTGAAGAATCAGTTCAGGATTTGTTGTTCAAAAGCAAGTCCTTCTCAAAATTGGTTTATCCAGAAGACCTTTCAAGACTCATACTGGGGCAAGCTTTCCCAGTGTACAGTAAAGCACTTATCTCTAGAATCAGACAAACTGAAGCAATTATCAGTTCATCTACGACAGTCAGCTAATCTAGGGCAATTTACTTGATGAATCCACAAACAACTCTTCATCCTTCCTACAAGGATCATCACTTGATACAGTTTACCAGTGTGGCAGAGATGTGTCCAGGAATAGCATCTCTAGTCCCCAGGAAGAATGAGAGTGATCTCCGTGTTGAGGAAACAGTCTTCCAGTCGTGTCTTCTCCCTAAAAGAGTAGAGCTGTGTCGTCAGCATTTGCATCTGCATTCGATCATATATCATCTGCATATTTCATATACATATGCATAACATGAGTGTTTCATCCTCATTTGCATTTCTCCCGAGGTCGTGTCGTTATCTGCGTCTTACCTTGTGGTCAAAGTTCAACTTACTTGGCGCCTACCAAAATGTTATCCATCATTTCATTCAGTGCCATTCCTGAATGTTGTCGTTTCCTTATGCATCTAGTCCTGTTGTTAGATGTTTGTCTTATTTCATTCCAGTGCTATTCCTGGAACTTTATATTCTTTCACTCCAGTGTCATTCCTGGATGTCTGTTTCTTTTGACCTCCAGTGTCATTCCTGGATATCTTATTCTTCTTGTTTCTCCCAGTGCTATTCTTGGAAGTTCTGGCCTCTCTTCTGTAATCCCTATCAAATTTACTTGGATATCTTTCAGTGCCATTCCTGAAAGTCTTATCCGTTCATTCAGTGCCATTCCTGGATGAGTTTTCTCCTTTGCATTCAGTGCCATTCCTGGATGTCTTTCTTACTATCATTTAATGCCATTCCTGAATATAGTGATTTGCCTTTACTTTCAGTGCCATTACTGAAAGTTCACAGTCATTTAATGATGTCTTGGATATTGTGATTCCTTTTATCCAATGCTTTCTTGGATCTAGACCTTTCTCACTGTCATCTAAAGCCATTATTAAATATTGTGATTTTACCTTTCATTCAAAGCCATTATTGGATGTCTGGTTTCTTTACCATCTGATGCTTTTCCGGATGTGTCTCTCTTTCTGATGTTCTTCCAGATCGAGTCTTTGTTCACTTTCATCTGATGCTTTCTCAGATATTATGAGTGTACCTTTCATTCAAAGCTATTATTGGATGATTGGTTTCTTTACATCTGACGCCTTCTCGAATTAAATTATTTTATCTCATTTATCATCTGATGCTTTTCCGGATGTGTCTCTCTTTCTGATGTTCTTCTAGATCGAGTCTTTCTTCACTTTCATCTGATGCTTTCTCAGATATTGTGATTTATACCTTTCATTCAAAGCCATTATTGGATGTCTGATTTCTTTACCATCTGATGCTCAACCGGATGTGTCTCTCTTTCTGATGTTTTTTCAAATTGAGTCTTTATCTGATGTTTTTCCAGAACCCATCTGATGTTTTTCCAGATAGTCTTTTGTTAATTCTGATGCTTTTCCGGAACGATATTTCTTTTGCCATCTGATTCTCTTCCAGATGTGTCTTATTCTGATGTTTTTCCAGAGCCCCTTTATGTCCATCTGATGCTCTTCCAGATGTGTCTCTCTTTCTGATGTTTTTTCAGATTGAGTCTTTATCTGATGTTTTTCCAAAATCTATATGATGTTTTTCCAGATAGTCCTTTGTTAATTCTGATGCTTTTCTGGAACGATATTGCTTTTGCCATCTGATGCTTTTCCGGATGTGTCTCTCTTTCTGATGTTTTTCCAGATTGAGTATTTTGTTATGATGTTCTTCCAGAACTTATCCGATGTTTTTCCAGATATTTCACTTTGTTATTCTGATTCTTTTCCGGAACGACATTGCTTTTACCATCTGATGCTCTTCTGGATGTGTCTCTCTTTCTGATGTTCTTCCAGATTGAGTCTTGTTATCTGATTCCCCAGTAGAGACCGTCTTTCCGGTGCTACTTCCATTGAGGATCTTGTGTCATCTTTCCTTTTTAAAAGTGTTAGCTGGTCATGCTTGAACCAGTTGCTCCATCACTTTAGATTTCCCAGTTCATTTCAGCTCCCCAGTGTGGCTATCATCCCCAGTAAGTGATTGCTCATTGTGTGAACTTTTTCCCTGTCTGCTTCGTCTGCATTTTGGCATTTACCTTTCCATCATTATCATCATACTAGACGTTCATGGCATGTCCGCATTTGCATGTCTGTTAGCTGTCCTTAGCATCTGCGTTCCATCTAAGGGCAAAATTTTCGGTTTGCTATATTTAAATACCTTTCACCATGATTTCCCGAGAACTATCATCACCCATGTCATCCGATGAAACTATTTAAATAGAGGCAACTGTCATACCCCAAATTTTACCCTTAGATTCTTTGATCTTTTGCATGTCATTCTAGGTCAACATTTTTTCATTTTATTTAAACCTTTTCGTTGATCATCAACCATACCATTTTTATCCAATTTTATCATTCCATGTCATTTAGATTTTTATTTCAATTTATAACTTTTTAGTTTATACTTTTAATTTAGTGTATATTTTTAATTTAGATTATTTTTATTTTAGTCTTAATTTAATTTTATTAATTTAGTTTAATTCTATTTCCATTTTAATTTTAATTATGGTTTTTACTTTTCATTTTTGTCTACTTTAATATATGTTAATTTCAATTAGTTAGTTCTTTTTCTTTTTAGCTAAAATGATCCTTCAATTAATTTTAATATAATTTAAGTTTATTAATTTTTTTTTTTTTATTTTAGATTAGGGTTAAATCTTAGTATAATTATATTTTTTTTTATTTTACAAAGTCATTACAACAAGTTCAAAAATACAAAAAATAACATAAGGACCAAAATCCCATTTTTTGACTTTTCACTTGTACAACTTGCAACCAAACCGTCTTCAACTTGCCAACAACACCAAAGTCACAACAAGTTGTGTTTCCACTTGAACTATAAACAATGCTTTCAACTTGAACCTTTCTAAACACTACTTACTAGATACAATCCTACTGATTGTTATCATCAGTTTCCAGTACCCCCTTTTGCCATAAAGCTCGTAAAAAGATCCACCAAGATATAACCCCTTTGTACTTAGCTAGTTGGCACACATGTTGCAAGATAAGGGACCATTGTGCAAAACTTTTAGAACCTCAACCCTTTGGATCTCAATCCCTTTTATCGCAGACTTAAACCATAAAATAAGCAACCTCCAATCTGCTCACTTGGCTCAAGAATATAGGGATGGGCCATGCCTGTAGTAGCTTGAACTCTATCATTTTTCCTCTTGAACAACACCAAGGACCATTGTGTTTTCATCACTATTAACCAGTTGCTTCTACTATAAAAAGGGAGGCATTCTCTCTTGGTTGGAGACCAACAATAATCAACACATACATCATAATACTAAGAGCACCTCATATTAGTGGTCTTGTGCAATTTTCTTGGCAACTAAGAAGGAGGAGTATTGTTCAGTAGCAGTTGGTAGTGGAGAAAGAAGAAGCTCAGTCATTTCTAACTCAGAACTCATTCCAAGTGAAGGTGCAGTGGACTTATTCCACTAGGTAACCCTCACGATCTATTCTTCCATTTTCATTATGTCATGATCATGTAGCCAAGTAGTTTTGATATTCATGCTGTTATTACATTCACACGTTAACATCAGTGTTGGTTAGGATGGGCAATGAATATTCTTTTGGAACTTGATTCATATATCATCATTCTGTGATTTTTGTTTCAGTTCTGGACACATGTGTTTCACGTCATTTTTTTTATTCACGTCATTGTCTTGATCTGTTTAAGTTTCATTAATGCTCCATGTACTGAGTGTTATAGTATAGTGTTTTGTCTTACAAGATTTGGTTATGATCTGATGATGATATTGTTGGAGTGAGGTGGATGGGTTCCATTGTTTTTCTATTGTTCATTCACAATGCCCAGGTAGTTGTTTGCATGATGCATAAAAAAAAATATGAATATGTGGCGCATAGAGTTAAGTTACGTTGTCTTTCTTGCTCAATGATCTTAAATGCCCAGCTTGAGAGTATGGTTGTTGGTACTGTTAATTTGGTTTATTAGGATTGCACTATCTTGATGTTTTCATCCCAGCCCAGGATATATGCTAGGTGTATGCGTACTCTACCATCTGAGTACTTTGTTTTGATGTTTTATTTCACCAAATTTGGTGGAGATTTAGTGGTGAAACTATTTGAGAGAGGGAGATGTTTACCATGGCCATTTGTGTGGGTTCACGATAGTTGTACCTAAGTTGCATGGTGGCATGAAGAAGAGACGGTTGTGGCAACGTGTGATAGGTTAGATAAGAGTTTTGTCTTTTAGTACTTAAGTGATGGACAACCAGTTGATGTCCTTTTACTAGTATTTCACGACCTTTCTTGTATGTGGTTTTGGCTAGCATTTTTCTTTTCGCCTTGCTGAGTTTAAGTATTTATGGGGATGGCATATACAATGGATGTATAGCCACCCCAGTGGTATGTGTGAAGCACTGTAACCAAGGGGTCTGGGGTTCGAATCCCCCTCGCCCCAGACACCCTTTTATTCATTTTTTTCATTTCCTTTGGCTTTTTGAATTGGGCCATCACTCTTTGCACCTCCCCAAGACCAGGCCCATGCGCCTTACATTATATTCAGCTCATGACAAAAATTTCTAATACACCCTCCTTTGTTTTTAAAACAACATTTTATTTTCTTTTCCTCTTTTCATTTTAATTCCAATTAAAATATTTTCTATTACTTAAAAAACTCCAAAAAAATTCATAGACACATTTGAATATTTAATTTAATTTTCTAATTATTATTTTCACTTTTATGTTATTTTCACTTTATTTTAAAAGTTATTTTAATTTAATGAACTTATTTTCTTCAAATTTTTGATAATTTTCTAAGATGTTTTAGGACATTTTTGAAAAGTTGTTTTTTTAGTGTGCTTATGTTATGAATTATCTCATTATCTTTTGCCATTGCCCTTACATGTATATTCACTTCATACTCTGATATTATTCATACTTGTTTAATATTATTCTATCTTGACTAATTGTTCATCCCCATGGGTCCTTGAACTCACATTGCTTATCATTCAATTTAACCCCCCTTCAACTCTTGTTTATAAGAAGTTGTCTTCCCCTTCTTCCAAAGGAAAGTCTCTCTATTGACCTCAAAGTCATAGATAGCTCATTACCCTTTTAACCTAGCCTTAGGTTTAGGGCCTCCGTGCTCTATTTAGGTGTTTTACTGTCAGACCCTACTTTCCCGTTGACACTTCCTTCCTATTTTAACCTAGCATTCCCAAGAGATGGCCATTAATCTCTTATAACTCTTAACCCTTTCTTTAACCTTCACAACAGATAGCCATTAATCTCTTCTCCTTCACCAACCTTTAACCCTTCATTCAAATCCTTTCATAAGAGATAACCATTAACCTCTTCCCCTAAACAATCAATCCTCACAAGCTTTGCTTTCAAGCTTTTCACTATTTCTTCTATCCCTTTTACCCCATTGAGGGGAACTACGGACGCTCTGATTTCTCAAGTTCATCTTGAGAATACGTAGGCATAGGATTGCGAGATCCTAGCGAGCTACCTTTTCTTTTTTCCATCTTTTCTTTTTTCTACCTTTTTCTTTTTTCACCTTTTTCCTTTACATCCAATGCCTTCTTGGATTCCACCTTTTCTTTTTCAACCTTTTCTTTTACACCCTTTTACCCATAGTGAGGGGAACTACGAATGCTCTGATTCCATTCCCGTCAAGATACGTAGGCACGAGATGCGATGTCTTGGCGAGCATACTTAGTGTATATACCCCTAGGTCTTTACCTTAGCATATTTCCTTTAGCAAGCAAACATAACATAACACAAATACTAACAAGAGGTTCCTGTAGAGTACTACAGATGCTTAGGATGCTAACACCTTCCCTAGGTATAACCAACCCCCGAACCTTAGATCTCTAGCTGTTTTCCTACATAGCACACTTAGGGTGTTTTTGATCTTTACCCTTTCCTTTGGACAAATCAAAGCTCGGTGGTGAACTTCATGTTTTGTGATTCAAGTTAATTAATAGCCTGATATCCGATTCTCACCGCAAAACAACCAAAGAGAAAATAAAAAGAAAAGAACTAAACAAGATTCCTAAAGGAATAAGAATCTTGTCAAAAGAATGACAAAATGATGTTTCACAAGACAGGGGATATTGACAATAAGTATCCAAAAATAAAACCTCATTACCCAAAGATTCTTATCCAGCAGATTTCTTGAATCCACTAGATGAATTTCACCTTTATGAAAATTTAAATATTATAAAATTTTTTGAAAACCTTTTACTTAAACCGCTTTATCAGAAGTAAAGAATCTTATTCTAAATCTCAGAATCTGACAACTTTTCAGAAGCTATCATCCATCAGATTCTAGTATAACTAGACTGATATATATATATATATATATATATATATATATATATATATATATATATATATATATATATATATATTCTGTCAGTCATTAGTCTCCAAGATTCTATTCAGAACCAACACTTCCTCTTGAAACAAGTGTCGTGAGTGATAGATGAATATTGAATTGTTTCCTTTGACAATTAACAAACAGCAGTAACATCACAAAAAGTGAGGAAACTATTTCCATAAATATGGTCATCATCTGTCTTGATGAAATATTTAGTATAGATAAATACAACAAAGTTTCTTCTTAAAGATTTATGAAGATCCTTTTTCAAAAGAGCTTCTCTAGAAATCTAACAAAAACTTTGTATTTACACCTACACAAATATCTCATTGAATCAAGAGATAAGCCAAAAAAGAACAAGCATGCCTTTTTTTGTTATTTTCTCAGTCAGACTCGTATCAGTATTCAAACTTGACCATAGAGTCTGAACACCGCTTTTAGTGGATTTTGATTTAATGGATGTTAAACCAATGACTCCACTTCTCTTCACCAAACCCAGTACTTCTAGCACTTGAGTCTGGGTTGGGGGCTCTTCTTCCATCAAATGTTGTAAACAACCTTTCATAAATGCCATGGAAGATGCCTTTGCTCCTTTCTTTGATATCTGCAGCAATACATTTAAATAATGACACTCATATTTCTATGAGACCATACATAAATGTCCAGACAGACTTTCCTTCGCCTTATGCCACATTCTGATAATAGTACCATGATTCATTCCAGAGTATCAGTCTAGAATAAATCATAATATGAATAAGATCTTGTTCTTAGCAGAATCATTAATTTTATTGTCTTGACTCAAGAATTTGAGATCTCTGATAAGCAAAGAACTAGATGATGTTAGCTATCAAAGAATGGCATAAAAAAAATTAAAGCACCATCATCTAATTGCCTGTAGAACACAAAGAAAAATTAAAGGTTTCTCATAGACTTGTCCTTTAATACAAATTCCACGGTGACTCTCAATCAAGGAGCAATGAAGTCTCTTAAGATATCACCTTAAAGAGTAAACTCCTTATTATCAAATATTAAAGCAATATAGATTTGGCATAATCTCTTTCTATTAAATACTTAATTTTTATTTCAGGACTCAGATACTTCTTTAGAAGCAGTAATTATTGGCAGAGCCAGATTACTCTTTTATCTGAATCCTGCACTAATGTCATCTTCAAAAGAGTATGCAGTGAAGATTAACTGACATTAGGTTCTGGTCGTATTTCTCCTTGCTTTCATATCTGGGAAATCAGTTGAAATACAAGTATTTCAGAAGCTTCGGAATTTACTCTTCTATCAATAGATGTTACAACCCATCCAGCTGGTTAAGAAGTTCTTCTGTCAAGAAATATAAATTCCTCATCATCAGACATTCCAAAGAACCAAGCTTTAGGAAAGGTGGTCTGTTAGATAGCTTTTCATCATCTAATTTCATTTCTTTTTTTTTTTTTGAATATTTGTAAGACAAACCAACAGAGCACAATAAATTCATGTTGTATAACCTCTTGAATAACTGTGACCTCAGATTTGAATCTAAACTAATCTTCTCAGAATTTTCTTGAAAGATCAGATGAAGTGTAACTAGACAAGCTTCAAAACTGATTCCCACAAATTTGAGCACAAGAATTCAAAGATAGTTCGAGCATCACACATATCAATGATGTTGACATACTCAGAAGTGAGATAGACACCTACCAGAATGCAACTACCTCTGAAGATATTCAATAAGCTTCTTCTGAGCTGGTGATAGAGACTTTCAAACAGATTATATCTACACCATCAACTTCTATAATAATACCCTTTTTCAAGGATATTCTATAGACCTTCAGAAATCCCTTTTATCAAGACCAATGAGTTAAAAATATGTTTATCTTTTCCATAATTTAAATTCAATGGAATCACCCTTTAAATATGGTAGGAAAAGCAGTATAATATTTTTCATGTAGCACTTGATTCCTTCTTGAAGGAAAGTCTTTGAAAGACATACTTTTCTTATTGGATCATTATTTGCGCCATTGTTAAGTGTTAAGCACAAACCATGCTCTGATACCAATTGAAGGTGAGAAAAGTACACAAGAAGGGGGGTTGAATTATGTTTTCCGTTTTCTTAGTTTGCATCTGATCACAATTCAGAATATAAACCAGTGCTCAGATTTTGGTTAATTTTTAGCAGCGGAATGTTAACAGAAGCAAATAAATAATAGCAAAAGACACAAAGATTTATAGTGGTTCCTACCAAACTAAGAGTAGTCCAATCCTCTTGCTTCACAAGAGATTTTCATTATAATTAAATCATGATTACAATCGCTTATGCATTCTGCAAAAGACTTTTACAATTGCTCAGACCCAAGGTCTAAGACTTCTGCTTAAGCTCCTCACTCGATACTTCTTTCTCAGGTTCCACAAACCTAAGACTTCCTAGCTCAGGCCCTTAGCCCAAGACTTCTTCTCAAGTCCCTCGTACCCAAGACTTCAGCTCCAAGTCGCATGAAACGAGCCTCCCTGCTTGATCCCCTCTGGTTCAAGACTTACTGCTCCAATTCCATGTACTGAGCTCACTTTCTCAAGCCACACTGGCTCAAGACTTCTGCTCCAGGTCCAATGAAATAAGCCTCCCTACTTGATCCCTCAAATTCAAGACTTACTGCTCCAGTTTTATGTACCGAGCCAACCTGCTCAATCAATCTACTTGATTAAGACTTTCATTGCTCAATCACATAGCAAGAAACTTACGTGGCTCAAGCATCTTGACTCGAGACTTCCTTGCTTGTGTCCCAATGACACAAGACTTTTGCTCAATCAATCCACTAGATTAAGACTTTTATAGCTCAGGCATATAGCAAGGGACTTACGTGGCTTAAACATCTTGATTCGAGACTTCCCTGCTTGTATCCTGATGTTAAGTAAATCAAAAGAAGTATTTTGTTATCGTATCCACAGAGACTGGAGCGATATTACCAACGTTTTAGATTACTGATATAGTTTAAGTTCAAGTTTTCGAAAAGTTTAAAGTTTGAATCGAAAGTGATAGCAAAATGTAAGATAAACGGAAAAAAATAAGCGGAATTGTAATATGACAAATTATCTTGCAGGGATTGGATTTCTTCTACCGTTTACGTATGCAATGTACCGATTAATTTTGGCATAACCATGTATTCATTCATACTACCACATACTTTTCAAAACAACATGTATGTCTACATGAAAGTTTCAAGATTCCAATCGGCTTGTTGAATCGATGATGTCTCAACCGATTAAACAATCTGATCGTATGAAGATCAAGTATTTGAGGTGGATATTAAAACTAATTCTATGTCTAGTAAATAGAGTTTTATCGATTCGTTATCTTTGATTCATGAGTTTGAAAGCAATTTTCATTAACAAATCGAATTCATATAATTTGACGATAATAACAAGATAGAATCAATAATCATGAAAACATGTTTATATTAAGAATATAATTGGTAAATGTACATAAGATTACGGTAGATTCTTCCAATCCCAGCAAGAGAGGGCAATTAGCTATCCATTTTCATGGTAGCTTATACAAAAAGGAAGAATTAGAGATGAATGAGCATCAATAACGATTCCTCAATCCTTGATGCGTATTCAGCTCGATTCTTCGATTCCCTCCCCTAAGTTTCTTTTACAACATTTTTTTAATAGAATATAATAACTACTACAAACTGTTATCAAAACATAAGATGATCTCCTCTGCATTGCCCTTGGTCTCTTTTTATAAGGGTTCTGGCCGCCTGAGTTCACTTAGTGAGATGAAGTTTCGCTAAGCGAACTATCCTATCTTCTCCACTAGGTTTTGAGCTATCAAACCGCCTTCTATGAGCCGCCAAACTTTGCTAAGCGAAGTATAGTTCGCTAAGAGAACTTCCTTCACTGCTCCTCGCTGCTAGCTAACTGGGATGTTTTTCCTCTGACTTGGTTTCGCTAAGCGAACTAGAGCCCGCTTAGTGAATCGGACCTTCGCTGCCTCTTCGCTTCTTTTTGCTGCTAACGAACCTGGATCTTTTGCTTCTGACTTGGTTTCGCTAAGCGAACAAGATCTCGCTTAGCGAATCGGGCCTTCGCTGCCTCTTCACTTCTTTTTGCTGCTAGCGAACCTGGATCTTTTGCTTCTAACTTGGTTTCTCTAAGCGAACCAGAATTCGCGTAGCGAAATAGGACATGTTTTTCGCTATGTTTTTTTCCTTCCTTTGATCTATTCATGTAATAATTAACCACACATCATTAGAAGTATCATTTTCTTGACAAAGTGTGTATAATTTCATGAATAAGTGTTTCCTTAATTCGATAAATGCTATTTTTCATAAGTAAATATTATCCATTTTTGGGCATTTATCAAAATTTCCCCAACTTGAATTCTTGTTTGTCCTCAATCAAGATCATCAATGATTTCCTTTAATCATATAGTTTTGTTTTCAATCATTTTCTAAGATGATATGGTTCAAATGGAATATGCTTGTTGCAAATGGTCTTTGTTCCTTTTTTACTTGTGAGCATAATTCTCAAGGCTTTGGATGTTTTTGCATTTTGGCCAGGTTTTGTGAGTAGGATTTGTTTCCTAAGGCTAAAATATGACACTTTTGTTTGTCAAGTTCTCTTTTGAATTCTCCCCTTTCTTTGGTTACAAGTATTTGGAGAGACTATGTTTTTTCTTTTTCATTCTCTTTTTTAATCATGATGTATAGTCTCTCCCCAACTTTATCTTTTTCTTTCTTCTTTTTCCAGAGTACTATTTTTTTTTTTTTTGCTTGAAACCAAATTTTCATGAATTGGTTTTGGTTCTTCAAGAGCCTTGTGACTTGTTCTTTGATATTTCAAGTACTATTTGATTCACTCTTGAAATCTCAAGGCTGGTTTTCTTTTGTTTTAACTGATGTTCTTGGTTTAGACCGGTTTTTCAAAAGTTCACCCAATTCACCGGGTTATGTTGAGGCTTTTTGGTTGAGTGGTTTTCCGCAAACATAAGACTTGGCCTTGATTCTTTTTATGCTCCACAAAAATTTCAAAAATAACCGTTAGGTTCCACATGAATCAATCGAGTTTCAATCAAGGATTATTAGCAATGACTTCTATTAGTGCACAATGGAAGGCCCCTCACTTTTTTCTGGTTTTTTGGATATATGATTTAAGCAAGAAGATATGTGATTTGTAAAATTGAATCATGAAATGATTTTGCAAGAATCACATATTTCACAATCATGCTATCATTCTACAAAGCTTTTAAAAACATGTACCTTTGCCTTGTGCATTTCGTCCAAGTTTTATCATTACCACTCATGTTTGCTGAATTTTGTTGAAAACATAATTTTTATTCTTTGGTGGTTTTTGAACTCTTGATGAGGATGACAAGAACATAACAAGCATAATTAACAACAAAAAATTTTCAAAACAAACTTACGGCATACCAACCATTTAAAAGAGTACCAAGTGAGTTTATGGTATGAACTACCGTCAAAAAGATTCAAACGATTACAACATAAAACTAATAAACTGAAATTTCAAAATAAAGTACTAAAATTGAAACTAAAACTGAAAGAACTGAAAGCTTTTTAAAATATCACTCATTTTATGGCGAGCTTTCAGCTTTATACTTCTCTTTACTCTTCTCCCATCTATTCATCATCATCGGATGCCGTTTTGGAACCTCCTGAAGTTCCTTCTTCATTTTCTGTTTCCGCTTCAGCATCTTCTTCATCATTCTCATCTCTGTGGCCATCTACCTCTCCTTGATAGAATGGCATGTCCCCGGGCCAAGCAATGTGCTGAAATTCCTCCGGAGTCACGAAATGGTGACCTGCATTGGCCTGCCCTCCTAACTGAATGCGCAACCTGTAAAAAGAGTCATGCAAAAAATTAGAAGCCCTATGATTGGAATTGTTTTGATCCCAAGTATAGGTGAAAGCTTGGTGAAGTCTCGAATCCCAATCACCATAGTTTAGAGTGTTGGATGAAGTCTGCCCCGTTTACTCTGCTCGCCTTCTCTTCTTTTTCTTCTCCAAGTAGAACCTATCCACATATGTGTCATTAACCTTGGTTTTGATTTCAAATTGCACCACATTAGGAATTCGCACTCGGGATGCAATGATCAATCCCATGATGAGACCGGGAAAAACAAGAGGACAAATGCTTCTGGTTCCTATTCTAAACTCCTTACCACTTTTTGCAACATTTCTCATTTCATTAGCAATGATTTAAGCCACATCAATTCGCTTACCTGACATGATCAGATAAAGAAGCTGAGTCGTATCCATTGTGAAAGTGCAAGTGTGGCTTCTCGGTCGGATGTTGTGCAAAATGAGTAGGAGAAGAACTTGAGCTTCCGGGATTAGATCCTCCATACGATACCTTATTGCAGCACCAAAAGGGTTTCTTTCCACTTCCCTTCCATCCAAAAGAATTTTCTTTGAAATTTTCTCCACATCTGGCACTGTATTGATGGATTCTTGATACTTGCACATCTTCCTTTCCTGCAAGACTAAAGGATTTCCCAAAAATTCATTAATAGCATCCCTATGAAATTGAATCGTTCTTCCCCCAACCTTGGTAGAGAAAGAGAAGGCAATTCCTACTGAGGGAAAGACATTGGCATAGAATTCCTGAAGCACTTTAGTATTGATTTTGCGGTGAGGGTTCAAGAGCTTATCCCATTTGCGGCTGGACCATATTGTACTTAAATACCTGTAGGATCCTTCAAGGTTAATCTCAAAAATCCTTTCATACCAGATGGATCTCCCAATTAGTTCCTGATACCTATCTTGTTACTCTGATCTGAGAAATTTTATCTGATCAAAGGGTCCTTGCCCTGTGAAGTTTTAGCCCCTGTGGTTTTCTGTTTCTTTTTTGTCACATCTCTTTTTGGAGCCATACCTGCAACAACAAAACACTAGAAATTTGTTGTGTTAACAAACTAATTTTTCTGTTTCAGGCCAACTTCGCTTAGCGAACTCAAGTTCGCTAAGAGATCTTTGCGATTTCTGGAAAGCTAAAGGTTGGTAGAGTTCTGTTCCCTGATTCTGCCCTCTTTTTGTTTATCCAAACAATGATGTCAGATATTTGTGCATTTAATATGTTGCAGATTGGTGCATATTATAAATATAAAAACATAGAGTATGAACTATGATACATGCTTGTAAATCTAGTTTCAACCATAGATGCACCAACAATAACACAAATCCTACAAGATCTAGAAATAACAAAAGAAAAGTAAAAGAGAATGATGGTTAGAACTTGCATACCTGATGTTGCTGCAACTTTGAAGATGGAGAAGAGAGAATGAATGTGTGAAAAACTGAATAAAGTGAGGGAGTGAAAGTGTGAATGGCAAAAGTGAAAATAGTGAAGAGTTTATATGGTTTAGTGAGAGAAAAAGGTGAGAAAATCTGAAAAGGTAAGGCTAATGTGAGACATAAAGGCTGGTAGGTTAGTAGGTGGAGTCTTTTAATTGTCATAAATGCAGGTTTGACCGCCGCATATTCTCTTCGCAAACTTTCTGGGTTACAAATTTCACTTTAGCGAAATTAGTTCGCTTAGCGAATTTTGCAGCAATTCAGATTTCTGCAGCTTTTGTAAATGCGGCACCAGTCCCTTTGTGAGCCTTTAAAGTTCTCTACAAAACACAATTACTTACAGAGTCGGGTTGCCTCCCAAAAATCACTCTTTTAACATTATTAGCTTGACGCTTTGTTGCTTTTATGGTTTGTTCAATGGAATTGTGGTGGTAAATCGATCAATCTCACCACCTAAGTATAACTTCAGCCTTTGACCGTTAACGGTCCAAGTTGCATTAGTGTTTGGATCTTCCAGTACAATTGCTCCATAAGGCTTGATGTCCTTTATTTGGAAAGGTCCGGACCACTTTGATTTGAGTTTTCCGGGAAATAATCTCAACCGCGAGTTGAAGAGTAGTACCGTCTACCCTACTTTGAAATCTTTGAGCAGGATTCTACTGTCATGATATCTCTTCACCTTTTTGTAGCGCGGTTTTTGTGGTTTCGAATCACTATCGCTTTGGTACTACAGTTCAATTCATTTTTTATCCTATTGAGCTGATTAAGGAAGGGAAACAGATGTCTCCAATTAACCCTGCTTGCATACCGAGGTTAAACAGTCAAAACTGTTGGTTTACAAATGCTATCAAAAGATGGGTTTTTCTCAGGATTATGCGCTTGAGTACGAATGTGTCTTTATGGTATAAGAGGCTTTTTGGTTAGGATACTAGGCTGGATTTTCCTTGGTTGATATATGAAGGTACTGGACTTAGAGTGTTTAACTAGTATGCTCGCTAAGATTTTTGTAATCTTATGCCTACGTATTCCCGTTTAACTAAACAGGGAAATCAGAGCGATCGTAGTTCCTCCTATTCTATGGGAGGAAAGAGATGTTTTGATGTCTTGTTCAAAGCCCAAGACATGAAGCTAAAGGTGATTTGTATCTTGTTTAAAGCCCAAGATGTGAAGCTAAAGGTGATTTGATTGAGAGGGAATTTGTCATCTCTAAAGAGGAGTTGTTGATGTTTGTATGCTGTGAGCAAAGCATGACTTGATGCTAAAAGATTGATTGACTCAATCGGGGATTTCTTTATACAAAGCCTAAGAGGAGGCTAAAAGTTTGACTTTTCTGGGGAAAATGTTCTTTCTGTCTTGCACAAAGCCCAAGATTGAGGCTGAAAGGGTTCACTCAACAAGAGAGTGTTTTTATGTGTCTTGTACAAAGCCCAAGACGGAGGCAAAGAAGATATGATTGACTCAACAAGAGAATCTTTTATACTCAACAAGAGAGTATTTTTCTGTCTTGTACAAAGCCCAAGACGAAGGCTAAAAAAGTTGATTGACTCAACAAGAGAGTGATTTGTTGTCTCGTACGAAGCCCAAGATTTAGGCTAAAAAGGAGATTGACTCAACAAGAGAGTCTTTTATACTCAACAAGAGAGTGTTTTATATGTCTTGTACAAAGCCCAAGACGGAGGCTAAAAGGGTTGACTCAACAAGAGAATCTTTTATACTCAACAAGAGAGTGCTTTGTGTGTCTTGTACAAAGCCCAAGACAGAGGCTAAAAGGGTTGACTCAACAAGAGAATCTTTTATACTCAACAAGAGAGTGCTTTGTGTGTCTTGTACAAAGCCCAAGACGGAGGCTAAAAGGGTTGACTCAATAAGAGAATCTTTTATACTCAACAAGAGAGTGTGAAAGATGAGGGACTCAACAAGAGAGTCTAAAAAGGTTAGCTCCGCCGGGGAGGATCTTTGTACAAATCGCAAGAGGAGGCTATCTTACTGCCGAAGGTCATTGAGATTCCTAGGCAGGTCCAAGTGTGGGGAACTCTCATAAGAGAGACTCGGCTTCTGTTTAGGATTGATTCTGAATGATCGGGATTTCTTCCTATGTTTAAAAGGAACTTGAGAATGTATTTGAGACTTAAGGGGTTTAGATTGTCCAAGCCTAGAGTTTTATCTTTTGTACGATGCCCAAGAGGAGGCACGAGCATTAAGGGATGAGAATCAACCCTAAAATGGCTAGAGTTTTGACACTGGAAATATTGCTCTATCAAAAGATGACTAAGTTATATCTTATACCTTTAAGAGGTCGTCAGGGTCCTTGTATTAAGCCCAAGAGAAGGCGTGAGAACTTCTAAGAAGCCGAAGGGTCCTTGTACAACGCCCAAGAGGAGGTGTGGATGCTTTTAGGAAGCCTGTGGGTCCCTAAACCAAGAGAAGTTCAAGAAATGCAATTCACAGAGAAGAGATCATTCCAGGAAAGTTCAAGAATTTGGAAGAAACTCAGGAGATGCCATTCACGGCGAAAAGATCATCTCTGGGGAGTTAGAGTTTCTTTGACAATTTCTAAGGGTGACAGTCTGAGAAAAGGTTCACAAAGAATACTTCCTTTCTCTTTGTTCCATATTGTTTAACCCCAAGAGGATGGAAGACTGTATCTGGAATCCTACGGGGGATTTAGTTTTGTTTGTATTCAAGAGTGACCAACGGGCTTTACCTAGTTCTAGACGTAGTTGCCGGGGAAAACTCTAAATAACTATACTAGTATTACACAGTGGATATGTGACAGGTATATAAAAGAATGTGAAAGAAGACTTACAGTGAAGCAGCCCCACAATACAGTTATATACATATGAAAGAGGTAAAAGAAAGCGGATAAACACTTACCCGTTGTAGAGCTTCCATGTTGTTTTGTTAGTTGTTCAACAAAGAAAAGTTTGATAACAACTATATATTTGGATTCAAAATCAAAGGAGAAAGTGTTTTGTAAAGATTGTTGGGGCTTATAGCTCAAGGAGAGGCCCAAGTTTTAACGATGATCGTACCGTTGTTTTGAATTTGTACAGGGACTTATACAAGTGACTGAGGCCCAAAAAAGGTTTTATGTACAAAGGGATGGGTCTTACACTCTCTCAAGAGACCCAAAAGTGTTTTAAAGAAAAGAAATGGGACTTGCAACACGAGGGTAGGCCAAAAAAGGTTTTCGTTTCGAAATGGCGATTGCGCCGAGATTCTTTTCAACACAGTAGGACTTATACAATGTCTGAGGCCCAAAAAAGGTTTTGGTTAAAAGAAGGATTAGGTCTTACACTCTATTAGAGGCCCAAAGAGTTTGAAAATGGATAAAGATGGGTCTTATAGCTCGAGGAGAGACCCAGATGATTTTTGTTAGAAAGGCGATGATCGCGCCGAACTTTTTGACGGTATCGGGACTTATACAATACATTGAGGCCCAAATTATTTTGGTTTTTAAGAGGGGTTGAGTCTTACACTCTATTAGAGGCCCAAAAGTGTTTGAAAAAGTTTAATGAGGGTTGAATTAATCAAAACCCTAATTTGTTTTCAAAATATATTTTAATTGAATAAAAATTCAATTAAAATGATCAAAATTGTTAAACATGTGCGAAAACAAATTGTGATCTTGGACCAATGTTTCAAAAATCATGTTTCTATCCACAAAATGATTGGAAATCAATTAAGTTTGGAAAATCAAGGGAGAAAAAACATTTTAAATGTTGAAAAACAAATAAAATATTAATTCTTTGCAAAAATATCAACTATATGAAATAATTAATATTTTTGGGATTTTTTGGTAAAATAAAATATTTTAACATTTTTTTGAATTATTAAAAAAAGAATCAACTCAAAATCATTAAAAACCAGAGAGAAATTAATTTCTGAATCAATTAAATAAAATCACAAAATTCAAATATTCAAATATTCAAAAAATGGCGCCAAGAACACGCGTCACCCTCTGTTTCTGCAGATTTGCATTTCTACCCAATCTCACTGAATACTTGATGATATCATGCAATCTACATATCAATCTGCTCATTTTCACCTCACGATCATGTCTATGGTCTTTAATTTCATTTATTTTAAGCATGGAATAAGAAATCAAAGAGAAACCGCAAGAACCCTAAAATTTACATGAAGGCTCAGAAATTCCATACACGATTCAAACAAAGCAGTTGATTGAGGGTAAACACTCTATGCATGATTATGAACATATGGCCAAATTATTGTGCAGCAAAATATGCATGGATAATAGAGTTAGAAGAGCTCAGGCCTACCTCTTGCAGTTGGTGATCGTGTTTTGTGTTAGAGGTGTTGCAAGCTGGTTCCAATGATTTGCACAGCTTCCTTAGGTGCCAAGTGATGTGTCTGAATGCTTGGAGTGGTTTGAAACAAGCTGAAACTTGAGATGGTGCCTCAACTGCACCTCTGTCAAGAACTTGAGCAGCTGGCAAGTGATTTTGTGATTTTGGTGTTACAGATGTTATGTGAGTGTTTGGATCACTTTTATATGATGTTTATGAGGTGTGTGTGATTGGTTTGGTTGGAATTGCTCTCAAATTCAAAACCCGATAGTGACTTGCTTTGGAAGCCAATTTTGGAGTGAAGGAAGAGATTTTGAGGAAAGCATCTGTTTGATGGCTTTGGTGTACTCAAACTGACCATAAATGAGCTCTATTTATAGTAGAGCAAGTTTTTTTTTCAAGCAATAGTGAATGGAAACTGCTGCAGAAGTTTGGTAAATGTTGATCAATAGGAATCCAAGTCTCCTCTAGCCATTGACTAGAGGTTAGAGAACATGCCTGTGGTTCCGTAGTTCTTGGATAAGTCTTTACTGAATTCAGTTGGAAAAGGCTCAGTCCATGCCACCTTGGTGCATCCATTAAATGCTCCAAAACAAAATTGGAGTCTTGTCCCTCTTTTAGGCATTTCTAGGTTTGGCATGCTACTTTTGGTTCCAAGGACTTGGGAGGCTGATGGATCAGTGTTTGTCCCTCCTTGATCTCGCCCTGAGGTGTTCAGATGGATAAACTTGTTTGTCATTTACACAAATTGCCCAAATTGAACAAAATGCACAAATCTTCCTTGTTATGATAGTTGCAGCAAGGCATGTTGCCGCTTTCATAACTCTTAGCTCAGGTTGAGTTTGATGGGGTTCTTGGCCATTTTGGAAAGCTATCATATGATACAACATATGTGTGATCATAGTTTGTTTTGATACTTTTTGGATCCAAGTGAAAAATGCCCCTACATTTTGGAAAAAGTGAAACAGATTCTGACTTAGTGAAAATTTCACCAAGTGTTGGAAAAAGTGACATTTCATGTTTTCAGCCATTTTGATCCACCCATAACTCAAAATCCATGATGAATTGGAATGAGGTGTAGTTGACACTTTTAAAGTATGCCATGAGAGCTACAAATCCATCTTTGGATTGGCCAAAATGGTTGCTTGGATCACAAGTTATGATCCTTGGAAGTTGGTACCCTAGCCACTTTGTTCCATAACTTAAAATATTTCTAAGTTTTTATGGTTACTCCTTTTACAAGTTATCCCAATTTTCTTGATTTTTCTTGATGAATGATGATCCCAATCACACATTAACATCATTTTAGGGTCAAAGAACCATAATTGTGAAAAATCTCAAAAAGTCAAAGTTGACTTTTGTGCACAGTTGACTTTTTGTCAGATGACTCCAAACTGTACGATCCTCTATGAAATCAAGTCCTTGATCTAAATAAAACTTGATGGACATGTTCCATGGGTGTTATAGGGTGTATTGAATCATGTCCCAAGGTTTGGGAGCATGCCTGAGTCAAAAGTCAAAGGCACAGTTGAGCCTTCCCGCGAAACCCTAATTGTGGTTCTGATGAATTTGAAACTTGTCGATCAAGCTTCTTGAATCAATCCATTGTTGGAAATGGATAAATATAGTGTGTTAGAGATCCTCAAATCATGCCTTGAGGCATTGGCTCATGTTTTGTCCCAAGAGTCAACTTAGGGGTGAATTAGGTCAAGAAACCCTAATTCCTGGTTTTTTTGTGAATGCATCTCCTAAGGTTAAATTGACTTGATGATTGGGTTCATGAGGTCCCATGGAGTATTTTAAGTTATGCTTTGAAGTATTGGCTCATGCCCAGAGGAAAAATTCCATCTGGAGGCCCTGGTCGACCAAAACCCTAATTTGGTGACACTGGCGATCTTGAGGCTTAATCCACTTGGAATGCTGCTGCCTTGTGCTTGATTCTTGATGTGGGAGTCCTCTTGATACTTTGTGGATGTTTGAGAGGTTTAGACAAGTTGAAGATCATGCCATTTCTTGATTGATCCTTTGTCTAAGTGCTCTGAGAGGGCCTAAAACCCTAACCTTTAATTGTAGAGAATGCCTACTAATTCCTGAGGATATTAATGAGGCATAAAAGTACATCCATATTGTGATGATGATTTGCACAATGATGGGAAATCTTAGTGGTCAAAATTTGGGGTATGACAGATGCCTCTATTTAATCTTCTTGGACCCGAAGGTGTGAATGGCGAAGGTATTAGGGCATTCGGGGTGCAAGAGGATTAAATATCGGAATACCTGAAATTTTGATGGTGGTTGTGAATGGCAGCTTGCTCATCCATCCTCTTTCGCTAAACAATGATGCTTAGAAAAGGTAGAAACTTCCCCTCGATCCTGGTCTTCAGCCAAGGAACTGCTCTTAATTTCTGAAATAAACTTCCCCTCGATCCTGGTTTCCTACCAAGGACCTGGTCTCAGCTTCTGATACAAACTTCCCCTCGATCCTAGTCTTCAGCCAAGGAACTGGTCTCAATTTTCTTTTGAAATAAACTTCCCCTCGATCCTGGTTTCCTACCAAGAAACTGGTCTCAGTGAGAGGCTGTTTTCGCTTGGGGATATTACATCATACTTTTCTCAAGATCTTCTCAGAGAAATTCCATACGATATACCCCAATTTTGAGGTGCCGATGACTTCATTAACATTGACCTCTGGAGAGAAGAACCAATGTGCTGCTGAGAGTCTTTAGTTGCGAGGCTTTCTCTGGGGATTTTCCTTAATTCGGGAAAGCGAAGACATCATCTCCAATGATGAAGAATGACGTTTGTTGAAGTTTTTCTTGCCTTTTCAGAGGTTCAAGTTATCAAAGTGGTCGAAAGCCCACTACAATCCATAAATAAACTGGAAGAGAGACTGTTTGGACGCAACATTTCCTGACAAAGACAGAACTGACAACTCGATTGAGAGGACTTTTATCACTAAGGGATAAGACCGACTAGAGTGATAGTGATGCAATATGAATATGAATGTAAATCAATAATGCATGATGCATGTATGTTTATGCTGACAAAACTGACGCGACATACAAACTGACGGATGAACACGACTGGATACTCGGCCACTACGGGGGACAAAGAAGTATCTTTGGTTCGAGATAGCAATTATGCCTTGCCTATGAGAGATAGTCCCTGCGGGGAAAACCGTTGGTCGGGCTTAGGAGGTAAGAACTCTGTCGGGGGTGTCAGACGCAATATTCGCATTTGACACAGCTGATCCTTCATTCAGGTTCACTGGTTTAGAAGGAGTACTTTGATTCTGCACTTTGAGGTTTGATTACTTATGGAGAAGCGGTCGATGTTCTTTCGTTGTTCAACAGTCAAAACAAATTGCCATCTTTATTTAAAAGCAGAAATTTTTTGACAATTAAATTCATTTTTGTTTTATTTCAATAATCGTTAATCATGTTAAAATATCGTTCTGTAAAGCTAAAACAAATAAGAATTGCAAACAAAAGCACTAGGGCTCAAATTTTATTAATAGGATGGAAATCAGCCAAGCGCGTGATTCCATAGAGTATTTACAAAGTTCGAAAATGGTAATTTATGGGAAAAGGGCTACATTAAAACATAACGATCACTATCCTTCTAAAAAATTTGAATTCTGGACATCCTGAGCTTCCATCGAAGATGACCTTGATTGCAGTTTTCCTGATGAATGGCATGACTACTGCTGAGGAGTTGAACTGATCAGACGTAGTTACTTGCCATGAATTCCTAAATTTTTCCTGGAATGTACTTTGAAATTTCCAATCCAACGGGATGATTTTTTTTTATTATGTCTCTAATTTTTGCCTAGACCACCCTTTCGGGTTTTCAATCCACCGAGACATTTTTTTATTATTTATTTATTTAGGCGAAGTATTTCTTGACTACGTCAACATTTGTCGGCCTCCATGAATTGATGGGATCTCCACTTCTATGGGAAGCACTGCCTCCATGCCATATAGTAGAGAGAAAGAGGTTGCCCCTGTTGAAGTGCAGACAGATGTACGATAACCATGCAGAGCAAAGGGTAGCATCTCGTGCCAATCTTTGTAGGTTATAACCATCTTTTGAACAATCTTCTTGATGTTCTTGTTAGCCGCTTCTACCGCTCCATTCATCTTAGGTCGGTAGGGAGATGAGTTATGGTGTTCGATTTTGAACTCAGCGCATAACTCTTTCATCATCTTGTTGTTCAAGTTGGATCCATTGTCGGTAATGATCTGGCTTGGAACACTATAACGGCAGATGAGATTGTTTTTGATGAAGCGGGCCACGACTTGTCAGGTTACATTGGCGTATGACGCTGCTTCGACCCACTTGGTGAAGTAATCAATGGCAACCAGGATGAACCGATGTCCGTTTGAAGCTTTGGGTTCAATCATACCTATTATGTCGATTCCCCATATGGAAAAAGGCCACGGGGAAGAGAGAACTCTGAGATGCGTTGGCGGTACATGGATTTTGTCTGAGTATATCTGACACTTGTGACATCTCCTCATGTACTTGTAGCAATTGGATTCCGTTGTCAACCAATAATACCCTGCTCTTAGGATTTTTCTCGCCATTGTGTGTCCGTTGGCATGAGTGCCAAAGGACCCTTCGTGAATTTCTTTCATTACCATGTTTGCTTCTGGTTTGTCTACACATTGAAGCAAGACCATGTCAAAGTTTCTCTTATAGAGTGTATCGCCGCTCAGAAAGAAACTATCTGCCAGTCTTCTAAGGGTCTTTCTGTCCTTTTTGGATGCCTCGGGTGGGTACTCTTGTTTCTAAAGGAAGCATTTGATATCGTGATACCAAGGTTTGTCGTCTATGACTGCTTCAATCGCGAAGATGTAAGCGGGCCTTTCTAGGCGCATTATGTCAATCTTAGATACTTCGTTCCATTGACCTACACTAATCATGGAAGAGAGAGTGGCTAATGCATCAGCCATGTGATTCTTTTCACGAGGGATATGATGAAACTCGATTCTGTTAAAGAATGGTAACAACCTTCTCATGTAGTCTTAGTAAGGAATCAATCCTGTTTGGTATGCGTTCCAATCTCCTTTGATCTATTTGACAACCAGAGCTGAGTCGCCATATACATCCAAGTTCTTGATCCTCAAGTCGATCGCTTCTTCGAGACCCATGATACAAGCTTCGTATTCGGCCTCGTTGTTTGTACACTTGAATGTCAGTCGGGCAGTGAAAGGAATGTGGGTACCCTGAGGTGTTATGATAATTGTCCCAATTCCGATTCCATAATGATTGACAGCTCTGTCAAAAATTAGTCCCCATTGGGAACCTGGTTCTGGCCCTTCACTGGTAGCAGTTCATCGCAATCTTTCATTTTCAAATACATGACATCTTCATCTGGGAAGTCAAATCCGACTGATTCTCGATCTTCAATCGGTTGATGAGCCAAATGATTGGCTAAAACACTTCCTTTAACGGCTTTTTGCACGTGGTATTCTATGTCATATTCTGATAGCAACATCTGCCAACGGGCAATCCTCCCCGTGAGAGCAGGATTTTCAAAGACGTACTTGATCGGATCCATTTCTGAGATTAACCAAGTAGTGTGGCGAATCATGTACTGGCGAAGACGTTTGGCTGCCCAAGCCAAAGCGCAGCAAGTTTTCTCAAGCATAGTGTACCAAGTTTCACACTCGGTGAATTTCTTGCTTAGGTAGTAGATGGCAGACTCTTTCCTTTTGGTTTCATCTTATTGGCTCAATACACAACCTATTGAGTCTTCCAGGACTGTTAAATAGATGATTAGTTGTCTTCCTTCCACTGGAGGTGATAAAATCGGTGGGTTCAACAGGTATTCCTTGATACTGTCGAAGGCGGTTTGGCAATCTTCTGTCCAAACACAATCCTGATTCTTTTGGAGTAATTTGAAGATTGGCGCACACATCGCGGTCATGAGGAATATAAATCTGGAAATATAGTTCAGACGTCCCAAGAATCCCCTGACTTATTTTTCAGTCTTTGGAGAAGGCATCTCTTGAATGGCCTTGACCTTGTCAGGAGTAACCTCAATTCCTTTCTGGCTGACGATTAACCCTAGCAGTTTCCCTGAACGGACTCCAAAGGTGCACTTGTTGGGATTTAAGCAGAGTTTGTACTTCTCAACCGCTCGAATAACTTTGACAGGTGTGCCACATGCTCCTCCTCTGTTTTAGATTTTGCGATCATATCATCGACATACACCTCGATTTCTTTATGTATCATGTCATGAAACAGAGTAGTCATGGCCCTCTGATAGGTTGCCCCATCATTTTTTAAACCGAAAGGCATTACCTTGTAACAAAAGGTGCCCCATGGGGTGATGAAGGAAGTTTTCTCCATGTCTTTCGACGCCATTTTTATCTGATTATAGCCTGAGAATCCATCCATGAAGGAGAATACTTTAAACTTTGCTGTACTATCTACCAGCATGTCAACGTGTGGTAAGGGAAAGTCATCCTTTGGACTGGCTTTGTTCAGATCTCTATAGTCCACACACATTCTGACCCTTCCGTCCTTTTTCGGAATGGGTACTATGTTGGCTAACCATTGAGGATATTCCGATGTGGCGAGGAAACATGCGTCAATCTATTTCTGTAATTCCTCTTTGATTTTGATGGTCATGTCTGGGTGAGTCCTTCTCAACCTTTGTTTTACTGGAAGACATTCTGATCTTAGCGGTAGATGATGCTCCACGATGCTGGTATCCAACCCTGGCATATCCTGATAGGACCAAGCGAATATATCGGGAAACTCTTTGAGAAGCTTTATCTAGTGTTCTTTGACAATTGGACTGAGCAGTGCCCCAATCTTGACTTCTTTTCTTTCCTCTTTTGAACCCAAGTTGACCGTTTCCAACGGCTCTTTGTGAGGCTCGATGGACCTTTCCTCTTGTCTGAGTAGTCGGGAGATCTCTTATGGAATTTCTTCGTCATTTTCTTCTTCAGCCTCGAATACTGGGAATTCAAAGTTGGGAGAAGGCATCGGATCATATGTTTCGATGGGGTTTAAAACAAGCAATCTGCATGACGTGATGATTGATTTTAGAAGAGATAGAGAGGATGCAAGAGTGTGTGTAGTGTATTTTTTTCTTGGAAAACTGCTTGTTTTTATTATTTGTATTTTAGGATTACCATTTTCTGAAAAGGCGAAAAGAGAAAACAGCAATAAATGTGAAAATTACAGAACGACGTTATTTTATTTATGATTTTGTCGAATCTTGAAACTACAGCCCTATAAAACAAAACTATGTCGCTTTGGGGGAAGCGAAGAGGGACATTTACAGAAAGTGAGCCCTATCAAAACATCCATTTCACTTGGGCGGGGTGAAAGGGTAAGATAAAGACGTCAATTACTTTGACTTATGGACGACTTTCGGAATGTTGACTGCAACCCATTGGCGGCGAAATCCTCGGTGAATCACAAAGTCTGGTACCTTCTTTGATTTGTCTTCAGAAATAACGTTGATTTCTGGTGGAGCAGGATCATTGGAATTAGTCTCCTAGGCAGAGTTGTCATAGGAGGATTCCTCAGTTGTACCTTGCATAAAGTTTGTACTCTCAAGCGTATCTTCCCATCCAGTTGGCTGGATGTCTTCGAGCCTGATACGAGAGCTTTCAGGAGCGGTGTACTTGACCATAAAGTCGTATTTACCACTTGGTTGTCCTAAGGTGTCCCACACTTCTTTGGAACTGGAGGGGTCATTTCTTTCAATGACGTTGACCTCAGTAAAAGCATAGTTGATGAATTTTAGTCCTGCAAACTTTGCAAATTCATCGTCGTGTGGGGTATTTTCAGAATACCCTGAGTGTTGATCCCATGACATGGTGGGGACACAAGTATTCTTTTCGATGATGCTCAACTGATTTTCATTGTTCGGCTAATTCTCTTGCACCGAGTCTCCTGGGTACGGCTGCCACATTGGCAGGCCATCCATCGGGCCATAATAATCATGGTCAAAGTTGTCTTTCATTAGAGTGTCCTCCTCTAATGAGTTTGGTGGAGCACGACATCCTTCCGGATCGCAATCTCCATAGATCATTTTGACGTCTAACCTTGGTATAAATCTTGGACTCTGTGAGGGAAAGCAGACTGGAGTAGGCCCCTCTTCCTGAGACATATAACCGTCTTCGTTAAGATAAGACTTCCATTCTTCCTCCGATACGGAGGAATCACCTTCATTGATGGTATGTACTCCCTGAGACACTGGGTGAAGGAAACCTCCACTGTGGAAGAAATCCTGAATGGGACGAAAACTTTCATCATTGGTAGCAGTCTGGGTATAGGTTGAGGAAAATCCAAGACCTTTCTTCGCTTTGTTATTATTATGAGTGACAAGTTGTCCCCGCCCTTTCGTATTGTTACTTTCAATTACTTTGAGAGCATTCTTGTACGAGGAAATCGAGGTTCCTCTTTTTTCCTGATTGTCGTTGCTCACCGAAAGTGCTTGGAACTGGGTTCCGATTATCTCCTCCGGTTCTACGCAAGTGGATGACGATAAGTTACTCACGATCAAGGCATGTTCTCTGTAGACTGTGACGAGTTGGTCGTCCTTGACAAACTTCAGCTTTTGGTGAAGTGTCGAAGTGACTGCCCCAGCCTGGTGTATCCAAGGTCTTCCTAATAAGCAACTATATGTTGCTCGGATGTCCATGACCTAGAAAGTGATTTGGAACGTGTGAGGACCGATAGTTATGGGAAGATCGACTTCGCCGATAACTATTTTTCGGGATCCGTCAAATGCTTTGACGGTGAAATCACTGGCTCTCATTAGAGATCCTCGATATGATAATCATATCAATGTAGACTTTGGCATCACATTTAGAGCCGATTCGGTGTCTACCAGTACGCTGGTCAATGCATCGTCCTGGCAGTTGACTGTAATATTGAGTGACATGTTGTGTCAGTGGCCCTCTTTTGGCAGTTCCTCATCACTGAATCCTAAGTTATTGCAGGAAGTAATGTTGGAGACGATGCTATCGAACGGTCTGATTGTTACATCCTGTTCCACAAAGGCTTGCTCTAAGACTTTTTGTAGAGCTTCCCTGTGAGTTTCTGAATTGAGTAAAAGAGATAGTACCGAGATTTTTGAAGGAGTTTGCAACAGCTGATCAACAATGTTGTATTCACTCCCTTGGATGAGCTTTAGCATCTCATCGTTGTTCTTTGAAAGGTCGGGATTATTGGACTGACCGCCTGGTGGATCAGGAACTTCTGCCTGAGGTTCCTTTTCTTTGCTGGGTTCTCCAACTCCTCTGTTTAAGATCTGACCGCTCCGTGTTACTCGACTGATGTCTGCAATATTCACGACGGAGGGTAATGGAGTTTCCTTTCCATTCTCAATGATTGTGGCATCGTATTTGTAAGAGATTGCCTTAGTTGATTCATACGGTAGTGGTCCCGGTAGATAGATAACTACAGGAGCCTTTCGATTTTTCTGACCATTGTAAGTAATTTCAATTAGTTCCTGGTTGGGAATTTTTGATTCGTCAAGCAGAGGGATGATGGTACAAACATCCTTGGTCCTCTGATGATCAGAGACGATGACAACGTCCTTGATTTGATCAGCGAAATAGTCTGGCGTCCAGTTGATTGACCCAGAATCTGGACACGATTGAATCTCCTTACGGTCTAACTGACTTTGAAGAGCTGCCCGCACGAGGTACCATCCTTGGTTATTTTCTGAGCATACCCTACAACGCTCATAGTTGTGCGGTGGCACCTGGCCACGTCCGCTTTGTATGCAATGTAACCTTACTAGGTCAGTTTCCATAGATCGGACATCCTGACCTTGACGCCTGGTAGGGTTCCCATTTGTCACACTGATTTGTTGCGTGTCTTCGTCTAGATAGATCGAAAGCCACCAATGGTTTAACCAGTGTTGTAAAGTTCTTTGAACGAGATCACACCCTTGGTCACTCTCACGACATACTTTACAGCTCAGATAATCGTGTGAAGTGAGAAAACCGAGTTGGACTTGCTTGGCGTGTAACTCCACCAAGCTGGTATTCATCAAACGGATATAGAAGATTTGAATCATGTTGATCTGATAAGGATTTTTATCATGATAGTCCTGGATCCATCCAAGATCCATCTGACACTAGAGGGCCTCTTGTATGAAAGAGCATCCCTGTTTGTTTACCGAGCAAATCAGACAGGAGTCGTAATCATGCCGCGGCAGATTATGATATTGGCTTTGCCTTGAGTGCATTTCCACCAAGTTGATATTCATCGCATGGATGTCGTGGTTCTGAATGATGTTGGAACTTACATAAGTCATGTTAACTCCACGAACTCGGTGCTCTTGGATCCATCCGAGATCCAATTGTTCCTGTAGAGATGATTGCACCACAGAACATCCTTGATTATTTTTAGAGCAGATATCACACTGGTGATAATTATGAGGTGACACATGGTTGTATCCACTCTATCTACAATGAATCTTGACCAAGTTGGCCCTTAATAAGGGTACATCATGAATTTGATAGCTGTTGTTAGACTCTCCTTCTATCAAATTGATTGCAGCTTTCTCATGTTGAGGCAGCGGGTTCGTGAGAACATTAGGATTCGTATCCTTGAAGGATAAGACCCCGCTCCTAACAAGCCTTTGCACATCGGACTTAAAGCTGAGACAGTTCTCTATGTTATGCCCTGATCCTCCTTGATGGTAAGGACAAGTCTGATCTGCTTTGAACCAAAAAGGCGGATTTTCCGGTATTGCGAGAGGAGCCTTGGTCTAGACGTGCCCCTTGAACAGTAGTAATGGAAATAATTCTACGTACGACATGGGTATAGGATCAAACCCTGGTGGTCATGTTGCACGGTTATTATTATATTGAGGGTGAGTCTGCTGAAGAGGTTGTTCTGTCCTTTGCTGAAATTGTTGCTGACTTGGTTGGCTTTGAGCAACCTGAGGTTGATATGTAGGTACAGGCGCGGGGTTAATAGTAGGAGTTACCGCTACTACTGGTTGGTACCGTCGCCTTTGCTTTCCGAGAGAGATATTACCGATATCTTGCTCTTTTTTATTAGGGAGAGCATTACCGTATCTTTTTGTGCTGCTTGACGACCCGACATCTTTAATTAGACGCCCTTCTCGAACGGCTTCCTCGAGACGTACCCCCATACCGACCATTTCGATGAAGTCGCTGGGCGCACTGGCAACCATTCTATCGTAGTAAAATGAGCTCAAGGTCTTTAAGAAGATCTTTGTCATCTCTTTTTCCTCAAGAGGTGGACTAATCTGAGCGGTAATCTCGCGCCATCTCTGAGCGTATTCCTTAAAGGTTTCTTTGTCCTTTTGTGACATGGCTCTGAGTTGATCTCTGTTCGGTGCCATGTCCAGGTTATATTTGTACTGTTGCACGAAGGCAGCGCCAAGATCTCTGAAAGTGCCGATCTTGGTGCGGTTCAAGCCCATGTACCATTTGAGCGTGACACCGGTTAAACTATCCTGGAAATAGTGGATCAGTAGCTCTTGGTTCTTTGTCTGAGTTGACATCCTCCGAGCGTACATCACTAAATGGCTTTGAGGGCAAGAGTTACCCTTGTACTTTTCAAATTCTGACACTTTGAATTTGGGCGGAACCGTCACACTGGGAACCAAACACAGGTCTGCGGCGTCCTTTCCAAATAAATCCTGACCACGAATGGCTTGCTGTTCCTTCTGCATCTTTAGGAACTGTTTCTCGAACTCCTTCATTCTGTCATCCATACTTTCGTTTCCAACAGAAGGTATCTGTGGAATCTGTCCTTCCGGGACAGTGTGCACCATGGGTGGTGGTACAGTCATTACGGCCATAAATCTTGGTGTCTCCCAAAGTTTGTAACCTTCAGGAGTTATTGTCATGCCCCTGGCACCTTCACTTTCCCGAAGTTTGTAATCTTCAGGCCCAGCGGTTCCTGCTGCGGTTCCTGGATCTTCAATGATCGGTGGAACATATCCTTCCAGGATAAAGTTAATGGGCATGCCCCAGGGACGATCTTTTGGCATGTTATACCTAGGATCATACTTCTCCACTATGGGTGTTGATGTGATCTCTGAAATTACAGTCCTCTGAAGCTGGGCTTCTGCCAGAGCTTGCATGTCACTATGAAGCTTTCTTAGATCCTCTCTCAGAGTGTCGATTTCTTCTCTCAACTCTCTGTTCTCTTCCTCGATATTATCCATATTTTTCTGACGACTGGCCCGAGTATTGTACGAATGAGACAGTTTGACTCTAAAATCGAGACACAAATGTGAGATTCGTAGGTAAGAAGAATGCGTTACGTGAGAATGATGAATGATATGCAATGATTATATATATATATATATATATATATATATATATATATATATTTTTTGTTTAATCAAAATAAACTTCAACAATTGGATTGCAAATATCAAACAGTGGGGAAACCCTGTTTCATTTAATGATTGTATTTCTTCAACCACCCCTCACTCCACCTCTAATGTTGTTTTCAAAGTAAATAATATTTTGCAAAATGAACTAGAGGTGAGGGCAAGGGTGGTTGAAGAAGTATGATAATTAAACAAAGTTCTAACTGTTAAAGAGAAAAATGCGGATAAGGAATTGATGAACTCTTTTCAAGCATTGAACGTGAACTTGTTCTTCTAATATAACTTAATTTGTCATATTATAATGTTCTAGTTCAGATTGAAAGGTTATATGTTTAGTGATCATTGGCAAAATAAGCATTCCACATAATTTATAATAAACTCAAGTGTATATATCACAACGGTTGTTTAGCAAAACCGTTATTAAATATTTTACATTAAAGATGATCACAACAGTTGTTTAAAATAACCATTGTGGTAGGTAGCGCACTACATAGATACAATCACAGTCGCACATCTGTGGTGGAAAGCTTCATACATACAATCACACCTTACCTTACAACGGTTGGACCAACGTGGTGGTATCTCTTTACCAACCATTGTGATAGGTGTTATCCGTAGTAATGAGGTATCAGAGTTGATGTCTCTTGTTATTCTTTCTCTTATTTAACCTCCTCTTTATTTTTGTTAATGTCGTATTTTATTAGAAGGTCCTCTATGAGAGTGTTTTCGTTTACCAATCGTTCTGTTATTACATCTGAAATATCAAAAAGACTACCTTTCTCCGACTTTTAAGGCCTAGTCTCAACAAAAGTCACATGAACTGACTCTTCAACTGACGATGTCCTATTGTTGTAATTTCTATATGCTTTACTCGATGATGACTACCTTAAAAAAATTCATTCATCAGACTTTGCATCAAATTTACCAAGATTTTCCTTTTTGTAATTTAATATTGAAATTCTGGCATAGCAGATAGCAGATGTCCTAACACATGTCAAGACATTGTTCTCTGCACAACTTTAAAACAAGAACAAAACAAACAAACCGATATTTAGAATATCAGTAACAGCAGCAAGACAGATGTTTCGACATCTGTTATAACATGTTAATCAAAACTAAATTGTAAATTGCAGAATGATAAATAACACAGAATATGATAACCCAGTTCGGTGCAAATCACCTACATCTGGGGGCATACCAAGCCAGGAAGAAGAATCCACTATCAGTAGTATAGTTTTATGTAAACAATCATTGGTTTACAGTAAACAACCTCTGGTTTACCTATCACTACCCAATGAAAACTTTATCTAAGAACTCCATCCTAGATAAGAGAAACCCATCTCACTCCCTAAATCACAACCTGTGATTATCTAACAGTTATAGTCATAATAACTGTATCAACCTACATGAAAGACACCCCTTTCAATACAAAGTTCAGTCAATCATCCTTGACTAACAAGTTAACTTGGATTTGCTTAAAAGCTTCATCCAAGAACAATATAGATTCATTACCTACGGGTTTCTGAATCTGTACAAGTACCTATGTCTTCCACAATGTATCAAATAGATACAGAGGGAGACTTACAAGAGACAGCCTACGACTCTCAAAACCCTAAACCCTATTTTACAAAATAAGTCTATGTCATTCTCTCTCTCTTTTCTGCCCTAGGACTAGGTCTTCTTTTATAATCTTTTACTGTCTTGGACTTCAAATCTTCTTTCCTTGATCCACTGACAATCGCGCCTTAAAACTTGGAATAGATTTAAAACCAAACCTGCTGTGATAGTCATGATGTCAAGTTTTCATGCTGGGACATTTCTTCGACATCTTTGGTCTGGGGCAGAACTCTTCATGTTGGAACATCCTTCACAACATTATGTTTTACCAAAATTTAGTCAAATTCTTGGAGCTTTTAATCTCCCCCTTTTAACAAATTTTGGCCAAAACATTCTTCAGTTCGATGGTGCATGCAGTGGGAAAACCTGAAGCAAGAGTCATGTAAGAGGGAAAAGATAATTTCAAGACCTTCTCTTCATTCACCTTGTGATTCAGAGTACATAGAGAATGTAACTCAGATCACAAAACACAACGTGCTTCATAACTCTGATCACAAATACAAGCTTATCGAGATGTTAAGGCTTAGCACGTTAGAACATCCTTTAAGATATTACTTTTGCAGATCAGCTGCACAAATGCACACATGCCACTCTCATCAGTAACAAGGTAGCCACTATCCCCTTTTTTAGCCAAAAGTTGGCAAAAGTGACCCATACAAGCCCATACCCTGACTGTGCTTACCCAAACACGGAGAAAACCCATTTTCTCTTAATTTAACAAGCAGGATGTTATGCAACACAAGCAGCACCACCCTCCTTAAATATTGAAGAAGCTACATAGGCAGTGACATTCCACTTGGAAAAGACAAAAGACTAGTCAGTGAATGCAATAACCACTGGTCAAGTTAGTTTCGAAAGATTCCACTTTTTCTGACTTGTCCTTGAAACTACCTTTCCTTTGATTGTCTTTGTTTGAAACCGATTCTGAGCAAAGTCCTGATACCTAATCTGACTTTGTCAGTTTTCTCATAAATGATTTATAAACCCCACAACATTGTTTCATTTAGCACAGAAAGAACTCTTCTATTTATTCTAAATCAATTTCTTAATCCAGAATTAGCATACTTGATCACTACATTTTTAACATATCAACATAATGCTTTCATTGATCTTTAAATCTGCAGAGAAAAATAAATTCTTCTAGATAGCAACAAAGACTCCCAAGAAACTTGTATCACTTCTGATTCAGTCCATTGACACCCAATGATAGAATTAGAATAACCTGCTAAGTCCACCTAGAACTTATACCAGTAGAGCAATGTCACGACATCTCGTCTGACATATCATCCTCACCTGAGGCATTCTATCACAAACTTCTTGAAACCACAAATAATCTTGATAAACAACTGCACTACTGCAGCAACCTATCTAAAACAAAAGTCTAACTCCCCCTGTCGTAGATACCCAGTGCTCCTTTGCAAGAAGAACACCTTAAATGAATGGAAAACATAAGACAAATCTTCATGTCTTCAAGAGTGCACCCTCTGTTTAACACACCTGCTGAACACATTCACCTAATGACTGATCCTAAAGCAACCCTTGTACCACACTAGTACATTTAAAAGACATAAGTTCTCCCATATCTTTCATAAATAATGCTCCTTCAACAAGAAACACCCCAAAATCACCACATGATATCCCATGACAGCTTCATGATCATATAGTGAGAAAGTACCGGGACCACATCCTTGTACCACAACCAACAAACTCTTGGATTAAGACCAAAATAACCATTGATCCCTCTCATCCAGAAACTATCCATACCCTGTACACATCCACTTTGAATTTTACACCCATAGATATCCTTGTTCCTTGAGATACAATCTAATTGAATCTGGAATGCTTCACAATCCTCAAAGAGACATACAGAGCCTCTTAGTTTTCTAGCTCGCCCAGATGTTCTTCTCACTTGGAAAACATCAAACACATGCTCTAGAAATCCTCAGCTTATTTGCTCCACAAGCACCAAACTGATCCACTTCTCTCTAGCATGACTTATAGCAGAGGAAACCACATCTCCACAAGCATTCTGACCTCAGCAAGAGTCAGTCTTCCAGACAAACACCCCATGATCCAAGATATTCTTCAATTTATCATTCTCCCATATGATAAGATAGAACACTTCTGATTCAATTGGTGAATATCAGCTTCCATAATCTGAACTCCAAGTTCAGAAATGATAATGATGTTCTAACATCAATTAGGACATCTTGATCATATCACAAACACCATACACTATGGTTCTTGATACAATTACCACTGGACTTACTATCAGCATAGTAATCCAACTGAAGATCTTCAGACAACACTGCGCCACCAGCTTGATCAATAAGAACTCCAAATAACCAAAGAGAGAAATAAACTCTCATTCATCTCCCAAAAGAAGGTAATCTCCCGTAAGCAACTTAGGGCTTCTACCACAAGCTCCAAGATATGAACAGAACCCAAACCTCCTTTGATTTTCAACCAACTACCCTTCTGTACAAGAGTAATTAGTTCCAAGCACCCTGCTTGAATGCACTTATAGAAATCAACAAAATGCCACTATTTGGTTAATCTCAGCTTTCTTCAGAGTTCCAGAAAATCTTTTGATCCACCGATGAAACCTAATCTTCAAGTTACTCAATCCACTTACTCCATAGCAAGCCATCTTAGATACACCAAGATTCAGACCTATAACATCTACTCCTTCTTGCAGATCCCGCAAACTGCATGAGACAGACCTTTTTGAAGCATTAATTCCATTTATTTCTGAGAAGATCAACTTATCTTATGATGATGCACCACAACATCAACTAAGACCTTGAAGTTTCTGCTTGATGTCACAACATCTGTTCAGACATCCAGCTGAAGAATTCAGTCCTTCATTCTGCCACTTAGAAGAAACTCCTCCCTATTACAGAACAAGAGTTCCATGTTCTCATAGACTTGATCAATGATATCAAGTTAGAGTAGACATCCTCCATCCCGCTTTATTGCACTACCACAAACCCTCACCTTCAGAGAAACCACACCTGCCAAAGCTTGATTCTTCAGAAGAGATTAGTGACACAAGGTCTTTACAAAAGGAATCCCACTTTCCTTAAGTAAAGTGAAATTCTGGTACCAGATGTGTGATGTTAAGTGCGATGTCACAACAACACACTCTGCAATGGACAATGCAATAACAAGCAATAAATCAACACAATGAATTGTTCATCCAGTTCGGTCTAACTACCTACGTCTGGGGGCTACCAAGCCAGGGATGAATTTCACTATCAGTAGTATTAATTTACAGACTCAACAACCCAGTTGACATCTCCTAAACTTAATCACTACTTAATGAACCTTCTACTTAAGAGACCACTTAAGTATGAGAACATTACTCAATCCCTAAATCACTTCAGTGATATAATTCAAAGATCACACACTTTGAAAAACACTACTTGATTCTACTTCACAGCTTTGATCAAGAACAACTCAAAACAACAACACCAATTCACACTAGAATGGTTTACACACACGAAGACTCAAACGACTCTCAGTCTTTAGCTCTCTTTCTTCGTTACTTTTTCTTTAGGATTGTTGCGCTTTATATAGCTATTTGAATTGGGCTTGGACCTGCTACAATATCTGACCTGATTTGTTATTTAAAACTGAATCTTCAAAACAGATTTTCTCTCTCAAAATCTTCTTAAATCTTCAGCCTTTAAACACTCCTACAAATCTGCATCAAATCTGTTTGTAACAAAAAATATCTCCTCCAAGATATTCACATCTAATTACTCTGCCAGCTTTCCCAGATTCCAGCTAAAACGTTTAACCCTAAAAACTTCTCAGACCTGATGTTTTACTGATCTGCATATCTGATGTCATGACATCGCATGTGACATCAGACTTCATAACTTCAACAAGTTAAATACTTAACATAAACCAATGTTAAGACATCACCCATGTGACATCAACATAGAACAACTTTGTTTTACCAAAATTCTAGCCAATCCAAGAACCAACAATCTCCCCTTTTGGCTAATTTTGGCTAAAATAATCTCTGCATTGCTCCAGCTCTTCATGCATTGAGTCATGCCTTGAGTCTCAATCTCTGCATCAGAGACTTCAGCAGTGAATATAGCTTAAAACCAGATAAAAACTCCTAGCAGTTAGTAGTTCCCTTCAATACAGCTCCAACTACAAAATGCTGCATATACTTCATCGGCTCAGCAAAGGGTCAAGCTCCCCCTCAAAACCAGAATCATCTTCCAGCTGCACACAGCTGCACAAACTCCCCCTCAACTTCTGCAGCACATATGGGCTTGGCTAAATCTCCCCCTTTTTAGCCATAATTGGACAACCACCTAGTAACTACCAGTTAGTACTAAGCTAGCTCTCATTGTCAGTCTAAAGTCAGCATTCAAGACAAGACAAATCATAGAACATAAAAACATAAATAGTGCATAAACAGGCACAATATTCAAATTAAATATTAGGCACAGTAAAAAAAAGTAAAACTAAACTACTATCTAGAAAAAACAGCAAGGAAACTAGTCTTCATCAGAGCTGGCACCATCTCCATCATCTTCAGTTTCTGAATTTTCAGTATTAACATTAGCACCTTTATCACCGTCACCTTGTTCCAAGTATTTTATCAGCAGTTCTATCTTCATCTTTCTTGCTGTGCTGGTACTAATGACCTCATCAAGATCTTTGCAAGTGGCCTTCAGTTCTTCAAGTAATTCAGCCTTGGTACTCTTTTTTCCACCAGCATCTGATGTTACAACAATGTCTGGAACATGATGTCCAGCAAATAGCTTAGGATGCAAGGACAAGGCTGAATCCCTCTTGCAAGCTATATCTGAACTTGTTAAAGTTTCAGGATGTTGCTCCAAGATGATTCCACAAACAAGGGATGGGAATGCTATAGGTAGCTTGATAGCATTTGTTTCAGCATGTTTCACCACTTGCTCAAAGATGTAGCTTCCATAGTCAAACTTGATCTTCTTCCCAACAGCATAGATAAACCTACCCAATCTAACAGCTATTGTTGTCTTGTGGTTTGTTGGCACCCAGTTGGCTGCACCAATTCTGTGAAGAATGGCATACTTGATGCTAAGTTTACTAGCCTTCAACTTCTCTTTCAATGGCCAAACCTTTACCTGACTAGCTGTAATCTCTTTACATATTTCATTATCAGTCATCTCAAGTTCACTATACTCTTCATCATCTCTTCCCAGATACTTGTTGATAGTACTAGGAGAGAAATTAATGTACTTTCCTCTCACATAGACTTTCATGAAATCAATGCTCTTTTTATCAGCAATTTTTCCAGAAATGTTGACAACAAATTCTTTGACAAGATCCTCATAGCACTTAGGAAATTTGGTCACAGTCTTCATCAACCCAGCCTCATTAATCAGCTCCATAATATCCTTCATCTCTAAAGCTTCTTTTGCAGTCCCCTCTTCTGTAGAAACCCTAGCTTTATCTCGCGAGGATCTTTGTGGGGCAGATTTCTTTGATGGAGAAGACATTTGTTTTGTCATGGTTCCCTTGAAGCAGTATAGGTTCAGAGACAGATGATTCTTCTTGTTTAAGGAGATGAACAGTCGGGAGATATGAGCTTTGATGAAACGTGATATTGCTACAACAGGGAATGATGGTCGAAGGTATGGCGCCTGATTTTGTGTATCCCTTAAAGACCAATCAATGAGTTTCTCCCTCCAAATTAACTTTCCTTTTAAAAATTTAAAAGGATTCCCATTAAGAGTAATTAACCCTAGCAGACTTTCACACTTGTTGTCACAATCTGATGTTATAACATCAACCTTAACATCACCAGATAAGTTGTCCACTTGAGGTACCCATTGATAGCAATTATCTCTGGATCTTATTCCCTTCATCACTACCCCATTCTGCTCATTTGTCACCACACACTCATCTTTGGTGTAGCTGACCTTACACCTTTCATCACACAGCTGACTTATGCTAATTAAATTAGCACTCAACCCTTTGACAAGAAGCACATTGTCAAGATAAGGTCCATCATGACACTTCACTTTTCCAACACCTTTCACCACCCCTTTCTCTCCATTTCCAAAGGTAACATCAATTGAGGCGCAAGAATTGACTTTCACCAATTGGTTTTTGAATCCAGTCATGTGCTTTGAACAACCACTGTCAAAGTACCATCCATCTTTAGCAGAGTGTCTATCTGAAAAGTGAGCCAATAGACATGCAACCTCAGCCTTAGGAACCCACTGTTTAACAACCTTGGGCCTGTTCACATTCTGTCTGGGTTGAGGGTTAGACTTGGGATAACCATGTAGCTTGAAACAAGAAAACTGCATGTGTCCAAATCTGCCACAGTAAAAGCACCTAACTCTGTCTTCTCTGAAGTGGTTAAACCTTCTGCCACCTTGATAATGATACTGCTGTGGCTGTCACCCATAATGTTGTCTTTTTCTCCCATAGTTTGCTTGTCTCCTGTAGTAAGGATTATGTCTCTTAGGCTGTCTTCTATGGTGATGTGGCTTCCTTCTTCCATAATAATGAGGCACAACATTATTATATTCAAAGCCATACATGTTTCCCTGATGTTGAGACATATGATGAAACATGTTCTGTTTGAACTTAGAAGCCTGCATGCTCTTATGATATTGGGGAGGCATATACTGACTAGCTCCAGAAACATGTGCCTTCCTTTGATGAGGACCATGAGCATGCCTCTTCCCAACATTTTGAGGTTGTGGATGAGCAACCTGCTTAGGTTTAGGATCCTGTCTCTTTGTGTAATGTTGAGATATAGTTTGAGACATCTCTTTCTTGGTTCCTGAAGTGCTTGCTTCATCAGATACCTTTTCCTCAACCAAAAATCCTATGCTTGACTTATCTCCAGCAACCTTTTCTATCTGAAGGATCTTATTAAGTGTGTCAGTACCACAGTTCAGCATCCTAACAGATTTGGTCATATGATCAAGATGAGCTTTGACCAATAAGACTTCATTTTCCAAATCAGCTTTAGAAAGTCTCAAGCTGAACAATCTGTTTCTTCTGTTTTTCACTTTCTTGACAGATTTCTACACTCTTCAGACAAAGCTCTTGATAAGTGGATGCTAACTCCTCAAAAGTCAGTTCCTCATCACTTGAATCACCATCAGAAACAATTGTTCCAGTTAAAGCTTTGACATGTTTGGCTGACTCTCCTTCACTTTCACTGTCAGAGTCTGACCAAGAAACTGCTATGCCTTTCTTCTGCTTCTTCAGGAATGTGGGGCATTCTTTCTTAACATGTCCATAACCTTCACACTCAAAGTATTGAACACCCTTGTCTTGAGCAGTCTTCTCTTCATCCTTCTCCTTAGACTTGCTGATGTCAGAAGCGATGTTCTTGACATTTGGCTTGAAGTTCTTGTTCATTCTTTTGAACACCTTGTTGAACTGCCTTCCCAACATAGCAATGGCCTGAGATAGATCCTCCTGGGATTTAGCTCTATTCCCTTTCTCTTCTTGAGCATTTGGAACCAAGGCTATACTCTTTGGCTTCTTTTCAGGTTCTTCCTCATTCAACCCAAGCTCAAAAGTTTAAAGAGATCTAATGAGCTCATCAACCCTCATCTGGCTGATGTCTTGTGCTTCTTCAATGGCAGTCACCTTCATCTTGTACCTCTTAGGAAGGGACCTAAGGATTTTCCTTACAAGCTTTTCTTCTGACATCTTTTCTCCAAGAGCACTGGATGCATTGGACAGCTCAAGAATACTCATATGAAAGTCATGAATAGTTTCATCTTCCTTCATCTTTAGACTTTCAAACTTTGATGTCAGAAGTTGAAGTCTTAACATCTTAACCTTTGAAGTTCCTTCATGAGTAGTCTTCAGGATGTCCCAAGCTTCCTTGGCAACTTCACAGGTATTGATCAACCTGAATATGTTCTTATCAACTCCATTGAAAATAGCATTTAAAGCTTTGGAATTCCCAAGGGTAAGCTCATCTTCTTCCTTGGACCATTCTTCTTCAGGTTTCAGTTTTGAGCTGCCTTCTTTTTCTTTCCCAGCCTCATCTTTCTCAACAACAACAGGTGCTTTCCATTCCTTTATGATAGCCTTCCAAGCCCTGCTATCCAAGGATTTCAAAAAGGTAATCATCCTTGGCTTCCAATAATCATAATTAGAGCCATCCAAAATAGGGGGTCTGTTGACAAATCCTCCAACTTCTTTGTCCATCTTTACACCAGAAAGTAACTTCCCTAGATCTCACCCAGAGACAGACAGGATGCCTGCTCTGCTACCAATTAAAATTCTGGTACCAGATGTGTGATGTTAAGTGCGATGTCACAACAACACACTCTGCAATGGATAATGCAATAACAAGCAATAAATCAACACAATGAATTGTTCACCCAGTTCGGTCTAACTACCTACGTCTGGGGGCTACCAAGCCAGGGATGAATTTCACTATCAGTAGTATTAATTTATAGACTCAACAACCCAGTTAACATCTCCTAAACTTAATCACTACTTAATGAACCTTCTACTTAATATACCACTTAAGTATGAGAACACTACTCAATCCCTAAATCACTTCAGTGATATAATTCAAAGATCACACACTTTGAAAAACACTACTTGATTCTGCTTCACAACTTTGATCAAGAACAACTCAAAACAACAACACCAATTCACACTAGAATGGTTTACACACACGAAGACTCAAACGACTCTCAGTCTTTAGCTCTCTTTCTTTGTTACTTTTTCTTTAGGATTGTTGCGCTTTATATAGCTATTTGAATTGGGCTTAGACCTGCTACAATATCTTACCTGATTTATTATTTAAAACTGAATCTTCAAAACAGATTTTCTCTCTCAAAATCTTCTTAAATCTTCAGCCTTTAAACACTCCTACAAATCTGCATCAAATCTGTTTGTAACAGAAAATATCTCCTCCAAGATATTCGCATCCAATTACTCTGCCAGCTCTCCCAGATTCCAGCTAAAACGTTTAACCCTAAAAACATCTCAGACCTGATGTTTTACTGATATGCATATCTGATGTCATGACATCGCATGTGACATCAGACTTCACAACTTCAACAAGTTAAATACTTAACATAAACCAATGTTAAGACTCAATGTTAAGACATCACCCATGTGACATCAACATAGAACAACTTTGTTTTACCAACATTCTAGCCAATCCAAGAACCAATATAAAGACTTATTCAGGAAGTCAGAGATAACTGCCACTTATCATTCACCTCCAAGATGAGCAAGATCACATGCTCCTACGTACCTAGATCAGAAATAAACTGACCCAAGCAGTTCTATCACCAGCACCATATTCTAGACAAGTTTCTTGCCAGGAAACTTTCCAGATAAGATCAGATGCTTCTAGTAACAACTGGAACACACCTGCTGCACTCCAATGCTCCTAGGTCATAAATAAACTGAACCAAGATAATTGTCTTCATCTTCACTTCCAACAACACTACAATCTAGTCAAGCTTCCTGCCACAAAACTTCCTATTCTGAATACATGCCTTGTAATAAAGACCGATTCTACCACACACACGTGTATGGTACCAAGATCATTAGTTACAACTCCTTTGCTCCAGATATTCACTCCTTGAATCAACAGGCTTCTGCACATACTCCACTGTCAAGATGTTTCAACATTTGATAGAACATCAATTCCTTATCTTGACTGTACCCATTCACCAGAGAGCAGATCTTTAAGAAGATGCAGCAAGAGATGTTGTACTTCCTGATGTACCACTTGTCATCAGTGATCTTGTACTCCAATTACAAGAATAATTAATTAAATATTTGTGAATTCCACTATTAGCAATTGATCTTAAATCCTTGTCCAGTAACCCTAACATACTGTTGAAGATATACTCCAACAGATCACTTCATGAATACTTATCAACTATTCAATTTTTACAAGTATCTTTCTTGACAAACAAAGTGTTGAGATATCAAGGCTGCCACCCTTGACTCAAGTAACTAAGATTTTCTCTGAACAAATCCTATTTACCTCAATAGATCTGAAATCTCCTTTCAGATTGGATTCATCATTAGGATTAAGAAAGAAGAATCCTTCCTTGCAATTTTGGATGGTGAAAATAAATCACCTCCACTCTCTTCAGATTTATGTTTCACAGAAACACCCTCTAGTCAGAAGAGTAACAAGAAGTCTCCAGATGCACGACTGAGATGTCTTTATGAGTGGACTTGAGAAAAATCTCAAGTATCTTTGACAACTTAGCCGAAAAATAATTTACTAATTTCCTAGAGCATGAACTTGATAAACCCAATCTCAACTCACTTTATCTTTAAACTGACTTCAAGATACAAGATGGAACCAAACTTCCAAGTACCAAGTCACCATGACGGACATCAACCAACAACTCTCTCCATTCCATTGCTCCCGACTTTGGAATGAATAGATGTTGATATCTTCAAGAGTAGAAGCCGACAATTGAGATCTTCCACCATCTTTCTTCAATCACAACTCCAGAATCCCAAAAATACCAGAGTTCTTCCATCAGAAACATATGCAGCGGAACCACCAAGGAACATCTTCAACATGCCCTAATAAGACGTCTGAACATCTTATAAGACACTATACAGGAGAACTAGCCACTCCTCTTGCAGTTGCTGTAAAAACTCCTCAGAAAACTTGAATGACCAACAATAGTCATTACCTTCGATCTAGAACATCCATCCCATCCATTAATACCCTTGAGTATGTCTGAGTGAATGATTTGATCTCCAAAAGCTCCTCCTTGTTTAAAGCGCCAAAAAGTATCTCCCAAGATCTCATCTAGACACAGACAGGATGCCTGCTTTGATATCAATTAAAATTCTGGCATAGTAGATAACAAATGTCCTAACACATGTCAAGACATTGTTCTCTGCACAACTTTAAAACAAGAACAAAACAAACAAACTGATATTTAGAATATCAGTAACAACAGTAAGATAGATATTTCGACATCTGTTATAACATGTTAATCAAAACTGAACTATAAATTGCAGAATGATAAACAACACAGAATATGATAACCCTGTTAGGTGCAAATCACCTACATCTGGGGGCATACCAAGCCAGGAAGAAGAATCCACTATCAGTAGTATAGTTTTATGTAAACAACCGATGGTTTACAGTAAACAACCTCGGGTTTACATATCACTACCAAATGAAAACTTTATCTAAGAACTCCATCCTAGATAAGAGAAACCCATCTCACTCTCTAAATCACAACATGTGATTATCTAACAGTTATAGTCACAATAAATGTATCATCCTACTTGAAAGACACACATTTCAATACAAAGTTCAGTCAAGCATCCTTGACTAACAAGTTAACTTAGATTTGCTTAAAAGCTTCATCCAAGAACAATACACGATTTATTACCTACGGGTTTCTGAATCTGTACAAGTACATATGTCTTCCACAATGTATCAAATCGATACAGAGGGAGACTTACAAGAGAAAGCCTACGACTCTCAAAATTCTAAACCCTATTTAACAAAATAGGATTCCTAAGTCTATGTCGTTCTCTCTCTCTCTTTTCTTCCCTAGGACTAGGTCTTCTTTTATAATCTCCCGTTGTCTTGGGCTTCAAATCTTCTTTCCTTGGTCCACTGCCAATCGCACCTTGAAACTTGGAACAGATTTAAAATCAAACTTGTTGTGATAGTCATGATGTCGAGTCTTCATGCTGGGACATTTCATTTGACATCTTTGGTCTGGGGCAGAACTCTTCATGTTGGAACATCCTTCACAACATTATATTTTACCAAATTTTAGTCAAATTCTTGGAGCTTTCAAAAATAAAGCATTTGTAGTAGAAAATGCGAAAGTATGAAATATTAGGTTTCCCGCCTTTAAGGAGATCATATGGTGTCTTCTCTAGGATAGGGCGGATGAGCATCCTATTTTAGAGATGACATGTCGTATTAATCGCATCTGCCCAAAAGTACATAGGCAAACTCATTTCACTTATCATTGTCCGAGCCAATTCTTCTAAACACCATTTTTGTGCTCAATAACACCATTTTGTTATGGAGTTCACAGACATGAAAGGTTATGACTAATCTTATTTTCGTTGCAAAAATATTTCAAATTGATGGTTTACAAACTCAAGTTATAAAGATTTTGGACAAGCTTAGCAAACTTAACAAACAATATAAAAGTTTCTTCGTTATAGGGTAAGAAAATAGTCCAAGTAAATCTAGAATTGTCATATACTACAACAAATCTGTAATTGTTACCGTCTAGACTTCTTGTCCTCGAAGGGCTGCAAAAATCTAGATGGAAAAGCTCGAGAGGTTTTGAAGTTGAAATAATATTTTTCAATTTAAAAGAAACTCTCGTTTTCTTTCTCATTTAGCAAGCCTCACAAAACTTATCTTTAGAAAACTTTAAATTAGGTAGACTAACTACTATATTTTTGGATGCTATCTTATTTATCAAGTTAGAGTGTATATGTCCTAAATGTATGTGCCATAGATAAAAATATTTATTTTTAGTGACCAAACATTTAGAACCATACATTAACACATAATCTAAGTCAAGAAAATAGATGTTATCAACTCTAGAATCCAAAAATAAAAGACTCTTACTAAAATTATATTCAATTAAGCAAGTCAAAGTATTTAAAACAATTGAATATCGCTTGTCACATAATTGACTAACATTCAATAAGTTATGTTTAATCCATTTAGACAATAAAACACCTTCTATGGTTATTATTTAAGGATGACCCATAACACCTTTCCAAAATTTCACTTTTAGAGTTGTCTCCATAAGTTGGGATACCGGATAAAAAAGTTGGGAGTTTTTTAATCTCTATTGCGTAGAAGAATCGCTCAAACAAGAAACCAATAGATTCGAGTAAAGGTTGCTCCAAAACGGAAGCTTGGAGAGGGATTATTGTGTCTAGCAAGATAGTTGGATCAAGATCATTGAATATCTTGAACATTAGTAGTTGAGTAATATGATTCAATAGAAGGAAATGTCATTTTAGATATGCGTTGGCTAAAGCATTGGGCTTTTAGTATTCAGAATGGTCATAATCCATTATACCAACATACTCGTATCATTATCTTTAAAAATAGTGGAAGATATTACAATTTTCAATGTTAAATCCATTGAAGAGTGGAGTAGGCATAACGATGAAGAATTTTCAAACCACTAGACATCTGGTGTACATTTCTCTTTCCTTATATCCTTTAATTTTCTAAATTATATCATATGATTTTGAGTTTGTTTATCTTTAGAAATATGTCATCTAGATTTTGATCTTTCTTATAGTGTTTTATCATATAAATATAGGTTTGTGATGTATCTAGTTCATTGAATATTCTATAACCTGATTAAGATTGTAAAAACTCTAAACTTGGATTAATCAATTATTGTTACATCTCAATTTTGAGCAATGCCCAAAATTGTATTATGATCAATATCGAATTGCTTGTTAAGTCAAATTCTTTTATCTCGCTTAGTTTCAATTTTGATGGAATCATACATGTTAGGGAGGCGATGAAACATATAGGTCTTGAATCCATCCACTATTTTTTCTTTTAATGACTAAACTCTGATTTTGGACAAGAATTTTTTCCCAGAAGTGGTTTAAAGGGATTGATCTATTCAACCTCCCCTTTCTAGACCATTTAATTCCTATTTTCTCGCCCAACAACCAGTATTTGTTCTTGATGGTTACTTTATTAAGCTAACGATAATCAATACACAACCATATTCTACTATCTTTATTTTTCACTAAGAACACTGGAGCATCCTAAAGGGACACACTTGGTCAAATGAAGTTCTTTTTCTAACAAGTCTTCCAACTAAGCCTTAAATTATTTCAAATCAATTGGGGACATCCTATATGGCGGAGTAGAAATTGGTCTTGTTATGGGAACCAAATTTATGGACAATTCAACTTCTCTTCCAGGAGGTAGAGAAGTGAGGTCATTTGGAAATACATCTTGAAATTCTTCTACTACTGGAATGGAAGAAATGTTCCCTTCCATATGGGTATTTATGGTAAGTATCAAGAGGAAAGCTCTGTTATATTCAAAGAGACAATGAATCATACTAATATCACTTCCAAGAGCATAAAAATCACTTCATCATGCGACTCTGTATCCATTGGTATGAAAATAGATTTCTCCTTGTAGCATCATAGATTGAATTGATAGAGAGATAATCCATCCCCAATACCACATCTATCTTCTTTAAGCATAGACATATCAACTCAATTATGAAGGTTCAAACATTCACGGTTATCGAACAATTTTCACACACCCATCTAACTTCTACATTACTATTTGTTGTTGTAGCGACTACCATCAGAGAAGGTAGTGCAATTACCTTTAAGCCAAGCTGATCTAACATCTAGTTGAAATGAAGGAGTGTGAATTTCACGATCAAAGAATAGAAAAAATTGTTGTGTATATAACACGTACCTTCAATGACGTCATTGTTGCCTTTTGCCTTCTCATTTTTTTATTAACATATGCATTAGAATGCTAAACTTGCAAATTGACTCTCGTGTCGTTGTACTAGAGATCCCCTCCACCACATCAAAACTACATAAAACTACATAGCATCTCTTCACCAAATATTTCTGATTTTCAAAGAGAACACTATTGTTAATAATTAAAAACACGTTAATTTTTTCTAATAAAAAAATCCTAATTTCTTTAATGCGAATCATCTTTTTGGTAATATTAAAAGCAATGATGGAAATACCAATTGTTAGTTGGTCCAGTGGTGATTGACGCTGGATTTGGTAAGGAGGACCACAGTTCGATCCCTCGCAACTGCAATCGGGAGGGGGCTGGAACCACTTGATGCCAGAACTGACCCCCGAACTAAATTAGGCTGTCCAGTGGGTCGGATATTGATGGTAAAAAAATAAACAATGATGGAAATTAAATGAGTTCTAATACAGATGTCGATTCCGTGAAGCCTTAAGAACTATGACTATCTTTCCTAATAGCAAGACCATGTCTACTGGTTTCTTCACGGCGACGACCACCATTATGGTTTCAAGCTTTAAGGCCTTTGAGGGAAACAGATGTCGATTCTGACAGGGTGGCATGGTTGTGCTTGAGCGGTGTACCACTTCATGCGTGGCATTTAAATTTTTTCAAGGCGATTGCGTGTTCGTTTGGAACGTTTATTTGTGTTGATGACTTAACTTTGTCTGGAGTTTGTAAGCATCTAGCGAGGATTTCGTTGAAGGTGTCGCAAGGGTATATATTTAAAGATTCTATGAAAGTAATGATAGACAATATCCCGTTTTTGATTCACTTACGGGAGGAGTTTCAAGGAGTGGTGAGGGAGGACTCGATTGGAAGTTCTAATCCAGAAATAGAATTGGAAGAGGGAACTTTCAGTTCTTTTGATGAGTTTAGGAGTGATTTTAATGGTTTTTTTGAGGAAAAGAATGATGAAAGGATGGATGGTTCTGGGTTTGAGGTTCTTTCTCTGGTTGGTGTTGAGGAAGACAGAGTGGAAGACGGAATGGGCCCTGACGGAGGCCTTTGTCCGCAGGGTAATTTTTTGGGCGGTCTTTCGAACTCTGCAAATACGGTTGATAGGGACAGGAGGAAGGTTGTTGGTAAGGTGACAAAAATTGTGTCATTCGATAAAGTTATTATCTCCTTAAAAGTTTTAATAGTCTGGCTTGTAGCGTAGAGGGGAGTACAAAGCAGGTTTCGGTGGGGACCGCTGTCCCTTGTTCTGTTGCTGTTGTGAATCAGGTGCATATTCCTTAACTTGGGATTGGTTTGTGTAATGTGGACCCTACGATGGATTTTAATAAAAGTCACAATAAAAAGAAAGTCTTGAAAAGCCTTAAGTTAAAACATCTTTATGAAGTGTGAGGTCCTCTTAAAGGAATTAATAAGAGGCACAGAAAGAAAAGTTTGTCAAAAAGAGGAAAAGGGGATATATTCAGAAAGGTATCAACATCTGGAGGGGTTGTAATTTCTAGCGATAACAGTAGGGAATTGATAAGAGGGTTTGTTTCCATGGTGAAAATTCGGCGGAATCCAGAATTGATAGGTGCAATTTTAGACTTTTTGAGAATTTGGACACTAATCTTGGTGACAAATTATGGAAGGCCATATCCAATTTGGGTGTGGAGAAGGGTGAATCTAAGGGAGATTTTCAAAGAAGAATTGCCGAAATGGAGAGAGCGGATAAAGCTAAGATGATTAAAGGGAAGGCGTATTTAAATTTGTTTTAGAGGGGGATGTAGTAGAGTTAAAAGAAGTAGAATTTCTCACATTATTTCAAAGGGCAAAGCGGATTTGTTTTTATTACAAGAAACGAAGATTCAAGAATTGTCAGAGGGTGTAGCGAGGAGCTTTTGGTGAAGGGAAGATATTGATTTTTCTTTTGTTAATTCAGAGGGGTTGTCGGGCGGTTTACTTATTCTTTGGAAAGCTCAATCAGTGGAAGTCTTATGTAGCATTAGAGGTGCGAGTTACTTGGGAGTTAAGGTTAGATGGAAAAATAATTTTTATTATGTTGTCAATATTTGTGCTCCTTGCTCTATCGCTTTGAAGAGGATATTGTGGAAGAAGTTGTTAGAGTTAATGTCCATCTTTGTGGATGGAGAGTGGGTGTTTGGGGGTGATTTTAACGCGGTTAAACATGCAAATGAACGAAGAGGTAGAACCACTTTCAATTCGTGTTCGGAATGGAGGGAGTTTGAGAAGTTTATTTTGGAGGGCAATTTGGTGGATTTACCATGTAAGGGTAAAAAGTTTAGTTGGTATAGTAGTGATGGCAAGGCCAAAAGTAGGATTGATCGTTTCTTGGTAACTAATGGTATCATTGATGGTTGGGGGGCCGTGGGTCAATTGATCGGGGATAGGGATATCTCAGATCATTGTCCGATATGGCTTATTCTTGACAAAGTGGATTGGGGCCCAAAACCTTTTAGGGTTAATAATGAATGGTTTACTAATCCTTCTTTTCTTCCTTTTGTGGAAAACGAGTGGAGGAAGATACATGTGGTTGGAAGAAGAGATTTTGTGCTTAAGGAGAAATTGCGGTTATTAAAAGAGGGCCTTAAGTGGTGGAACTTTAATATATTTGGTAGGTTCGATTTGAATATGGAGGAGGGCGTTAAAGAATTGAATGAAGGGGATGATGAGGATGTAGCTTTTGGGGAGTCGGAGGGGGAAGAGTTTTTGAGAAAGAAAAAGAGTGCAAGTAGTAAGTTTTGGATGAATTTAAAGATTAAGGAAAATATGCTCATTCAAAAAGCTAGTTTGAAGTGGATTAATGACAGGGATTCAAATAATAGGTATTTTCATAGAGTAATGAAAGAGAGGAGGCACAATTTTATCGGATCTATTAGAAAGGATAATGGTGTTATTAATAGGGTGGAGGAGGTTAAGGAATAAGTGAGGAGACATTTTGCTTCAAAATTTATTGAGACGGATTTTGATAGACCGGTGTTAGAAGGTATTCCTTTTAAGGGAATTACTCTTTCGGAGAGATCTTTTCTTGAAGCTCCCTTTTCGGAGGAGGAGATTAAAGAAACGGTGTGGAGTTGTGATGGTTCCAAAAGCCCGGGTCCCGATGGGTATTCTTTTCTTTTCATAAAAAAGTGTTGGCTTTTTATGAAGGATGATTTTATTGGTTGTTTTCAAAGCTTCCATTCCGGTGCTTTATTCTCTAAATCTTTTGTCTCCTCTTTTTTGACTTTGGTTCCTAAATCTTCTAATCCTTTGTGTTTGGATGATTATAGACCTATATGTCTTGTCGGGTGTGTCTATAAAGCTTTATCTAAGCTTTTGGCGGCGAGATTAAAGTTGGTGTTGAACTCGGTTATTTCCAATTGTCAAAGTGCTTTTGTTTCCGGTAGGCAACTACTTGATGGTGTTTTGGTGGCTAATGAGGTGGAAGATTTCGCTAAGAAGGAGGGAAATGGTTGTTTGCTTTTCAAGGTTGACTTTGAGAAGGCATATGACAAGGTTAGTTGGAATTTCCTCATCTTTATGCTTCGTAAAATGGGGTTTGGGGAAACTTGGTTGAAATGGATGGATGCTTTGATCTTTTCGAGTAAGATGTCGGTTTTAGTTAACGGTAGTCCTACGAAGGAATTTATTGTGGAGAGAGGCTTGAGACAAGGTGACCCCTTATCTCCCTTTCTCTATGTGATAGTTGCAGAAGGTTTAAAGGGAATGATTAGTAGGTCGGTGGCAAATGAGGAGTTTGAGGGATTTAATATAAGGGGTAGGTGTTTTGTTGATATTATCCAATTTGCAGACGATACTTTATTGTTTGGTGATGGTAGTTGGAAGCATCTTTAGGCTATAAAATCGGTTTTGAGAGGCTTTGAATTAGTTTCCGGGTTGGGAATTAATTTTCATAAGAGCAAACTTATTGGTGTGAATACTGGTTCTAGGTTTATGGAGGTTGCTTCTATTTTCCTTTCTTGTAAGAAGGAGGAAAGAAAATTTGTTTTTCTTGGAATACCTATTGGGTACAACATTAATAGAAGCGATATGTGGAAGGAGTTGGTGGGGAAGTTGAAACGGAGGTTTTCTTGTTGGAACAATCGGTTTCTTAGTTTTGGGGGAAGGCTTACTTTATTAAAATCGGTGCTTTCTAGTGTTTCTATTTTCATGCTTTCGTTCTATAAAGCTCTGGCGAAGGTTGTGAAAGAAATTACTAGTATTCAAAGTAACTTCCTTTGGGGGAGTAAGGAGGACAAGAGAAATATCCATTGGGTTAGTTGGAAGATGGTTTGTCTCCCATTCGAAAAAGGGGGGTTGGGTTTGAGAAGGGTGGATGACTTTAATTTGGCTCTAATTAATAAATGGAGATGGAGGATATTAACGGAATCTAATGCCTTATGGTATAGTGTTTTAAAAGCTAGATATGGAGATATTAATTTGAAGATGGTGGATACCAGTAATTCTTCCATTAAGGAGAATTGTGCTTCTTTTTGGTAGAGGGATTGATGTGGATTGGATAAAAGTGTTCCGGAGAATTGTTTTGTTTATAATTGTAAATTTTCTATTGGCAATGGTTACTCTCTCTCCTTTTGGTTCTCTCGGCGGATAGGGGAGGGTTGTTTAAAGGATATTTTTCCTATTCTTTTCACATGTCTTACCTTAAAGGTGTTTCGGTGGCTTGCATGGGTGGTTGGCAAGAGGAGAGGTGGATTTGGGGAGATTTTGGGGTAGTCAGCCCGGTTATTGGTGATGCGGCCGTGGAGATGCAACGGTTGCGTATCTTGTTGGATCAAGTTCGGCCGGTGATTGGTGATGTTGGAACGGTGGTTTGGAGGGTGAGCCCGACGGAGGATTATTCAGTGAGTCGTTTCTTTAATTTAACTACTTCGTTCTGCATTCCTTACGGTCCGAGTAATAAATTTGATGAAGCTTTTTCTTTAATTTGGAAAGTGGTGGTTCCTTATAAGATTAAGGCTTTTGGGTGGAGAAGCTTTTTAAATAGGCTCCCTACTAAGATTGCTCTCATTTGTAGAGGTTGTGTGTTTCCGAATAGTGGGTTGAAGTGTGTGTTTTGCTCTTCGGCGGAGGATTCTCTTGACCATATTTTTATGAATTGTTGTGTTTCTTTATTGGTGTGGAAGGAGATGGCTGATTGGATTGGCTTTGATAATTGGGGGGCTAGTGATATTAAAGAAAACTTCTTATCTTGGTATGCTTTCTTCAAACAAAAAAGGGTGAAGAAAGGGAAAGAAGGATGTGTTTGGTTGGCCACAACTTGGTATTTGTGGAATTTGCGTAACGGTATTATTTTAGGAACGAGTGTTGGAATGTGTTGGATACGGTTTGAAATATCAAGACATTGGTGTGGAGATGGTCTTTTATAGGGAAAATTATTCGCTCCAATTATGGCTGTTATGAGTTTTGCAAATTTCCTTTATATTACTTAGCTTAAGGTTTAATTGGGTGTAATTTTCTTTTTTTTTAGGCCCGCCTCGCTTTTATGTTAGTAGGTTCGAGAACCCATTGTTCTCGCTATTAATGAAAGTCCCTTGCTTAAAAAAAATTATTGAGTCAAAGAGAAAATTAGAACTGAAATTCACCATTTGAAAATAAACAAATCGAATGTCGCAAGTTCAAACTTACATTCACGACTATTAATTGAACTAATTTTTCGGAAGATTCTCTTCCTCCTTTTATGTATTTTCTTCGTTCTTTTATTTCACTGTAAACTTCTTTTTTAATAAAACATGTAAATTTGAATACTCACATAAGATGAATCATCCCACCAAGTAAAATATGACGTAAATTGTTGCACGGTTCGCTCACACCAATTTTGATTTAAGCTAAAGTCTACAAAATATAAGATGGTAGACAATATGAAAATTTCCATTCTAAATTGGATGATTGTCTTTATAACCATCTGATTTGATTTATGTATGACCTAAGCTAAATTTTTCATATCAACAAAACAATCATATATATATATATATATATATATATATATATTTCATATCTTATGAGAATGTCATTTTTATGTAAGAATATGAGAATAAATCTGAATCATTAGATTTTAAAATAAATGGTAACGATTATTTGTGGTTTTTGTTTTTCTCTCTCTTCAATTATTAAAATAAATGATAGAGGAGAGAGAAAAAAAATTGACACATAATTACCATCATTTATTTTAAAATCTAATGGTTCAGATTCATTCTCATGTTCTCATATAAAAATGACATTCTCATATAATATGTTCCATATATATATATATATATATATATATATATATATATATATATATATATATATATATATATATATATACTAAAGAAAAATTATTCAAAATATAAAGTAAATGAGCATAAGTTGCAGTACTATCTTTATTTATAGAAAAATTAGTCATTTAAAAAAATTATATTTATTAATATAAAGAAACACAACATCACTATGTATAAGACTTTGGATTTATGTAAAAGATTAATTGTCTTTAATGTTTTAATGTTAAATAATATAAAAATATGTTGACTGTCGAAATAAATTATCTCAAATTTGATCATTTTTTATAGAATTTGAATTTATTTTTTATTAATATGTATTTATTAGTCATTAAAATTTACTTGTAATTATGTCAAATCAGATCAACTCTCATGTAATTAGGACTGACAATGAATAGAACCAACTTGAAAACAGTTTGGAATTCGGTTCGAATATTGAATCGTTGAACTAGGTTCATGAACCAAATGAATGGAATATGAGCGAAAAACTAAGTTCGTTAACTAAATGAGTTGAATTTGAACTATACATAGTTCGATTTGTTAGGTTAATGAGTCAACTCAATTATATATGAGAAAAATTATATTATCTTTAAGAGTAGGTTTAAACATTTATTCTAAATCTTAACCCTATATTGTCTCTTCCGTATTAGTTATGGCAGTAAAGTTGACAATTGCATTTAGAGTCAACCTTGTTAGATGCATTATGGCATTTGCTAAAATAACATGTGTAATGAAATTTGTAAGTGGTGTAATTATTTTGTGATGCAAATGTATCAGTTTCTAGTAATTTTGGTGTACTATTTCATTAAATTTGTAAGGTTCATAAGTATTTAGATGAAATTATTGATTTTAGAGACAAATTTAAACTCTAATTGTGTAATTTTTGAATTAGCCTTTCAAATGTATCTCTTGAAAGTTGTGTAATTTCTGAATTAGTAGATTTTTGAAACAAAGTTAAATTCCAAATCTGATAGTAACTTTTATTTTATTTTAATTTTTTTTTTTTTTTAAAATATTAATTTAAAATATCAAATATATAAAGAAAATAGACTTAAAAATGATTTTTAAGTCCGTGAATCAAGTGAGTTGAACCTAACGAGATGAACTAAATTGTGTGTGAACTTATAACGAATCGAGTTTGAGCTTAAAAAAAAAATTCGTGTCGAACTCAAATCGAGATTTGAGCTTAACAAATTCTTAATGAGTCGAACCGAGCTGAGGCGAGTTCGACTCGACTCGACTCATTTTCAGCTCTACATGTAATATATATATATATACACACACACACACTCTTGATCAATAATGAGAAAACACAAAAAAAAAACTCTTATATGGTATAATTTTCTTAAAAGATCCTAACCTAATTTTTCTCAAAAAGTCGTTGTTGTTGTTCTCCTCCCTCCGAAACGATGTCGCCGCTATCCCCCCTTCTGCGATCCTCCCCTCCTTCCATTCCTTCGATCGCGCCGCCGCTGATTCTTCTTTCTGCCCTCCGATCACGTGACCCCTGCGCAACCTACTATCAGCACCACTTCTCTATCAGCGCCGATCGATCCGACCTTGTCGGCCTCTCGTGCGGTCACTTAGCCTATTCTTTTTTACCGCCTGCAACATGTCTTTCTCCTCCAACAACAACAGCCACACGGAGACTCCTCCTCCTAAGACGGAAAACCCAACACCACCTCCATCATTCTCTACCAAGTCGGAATTTCATCCCGCTCTCGGCATTTCTAACTTTAGGAATAATATTCCATTGTGCTTGACATGGGAACTAGGGGTGTGCATTTTAAGCGGTTTAGCAAAACTGCTCCATAAATTCCAATGCACCAATTTAAAAAGTCTAAACCATCTGTAACACAAACTGATCCAGTCCATATTTCTAAATTTAAACATAACTGGTTTACCACTTATTAAAATCGGTTGTATACTGGCTTCATGTTTTTATTGTTTTTCTTTTTTGGTACTCTGGTTATGCCTTCAAAGCAATTTTTTGAATTGTGTAGAGTGGATGAAATGTGGGGTCCTCGCTCATGGCTTTTTTCTGTAATATAATGTTTGAGAATAAAATTTCATCTCTTAATATATTTTAATGGCATTTCTAATTTTATTTTTTCATTATTATATACTATATAAATTCCCACCTTTTGGTATTTGATAAATATAAATTACTCTTTTCTCATAATATTATTGTATTTAATTATTTCCTATATATATAGTAATAAAAAAGTAAAATGAAAAATAGTTAAATTTTATTTAATTATTTATTGATGTAATAATTTTAAATAAGAGTTGTAGTCATAACAATTTTAAAGATTTTTCGATTTTGATTTTTGAACATACTGTAACCAAAATTAAATCGAGCTGGTAGTTCATCCGATCGAATTGAGAATCGAAATCCTAGTCAATTGATTTGGATCTAAAAACCGAATTCTAGAATAATTGAAATTTAAATAAAAAAATCGGTTGAAATTTAGACAAAAATAAAATATTAAAAGTTTAGAAAAATCTTGTCCACTATTATTCTTATACATATACAAAAAATATTTATTTAATTATAAATAATTCAATCAGAGTTCAATTCCGATCTAATCTTAAAATCTTACACTTTATTGATGCCGAGTCTAATTTGGATTATCTTTGTTATAAACTCCATGGTGAATTAATTGTAACATTGTATAAATGTTGTTAAAATTATTTATACTATAGTATAATAATAAAATTTTAAATTAAAACTTATCTTATCATTATTATATAAATTTTAAATTAAATTAACTTAACAACATAGTAAATTTTATATTACGGCCTAAATTGCACTAAAGAACTTTTTTGGTATTTCTTTATTATCTAAAATGTGAAATTAAAAATATTAACTTAAAATTAATAAATATAACATTATTTAAATAGTACAATTGATGGTTGTAAAAAATAGTATAATTGAAAAATAAATAATTAAAGATAAAGTTAACGTATTTTTAAATGTGATAAATACCAAAGAAAACGAGTTTAAAATGTTAATACACATTTTAAAAACCAGAATGATATTAATTATGTTTTGAAAAAATGTTAGATTTTTTAAAAAAACAAAAGAAAATATTAACTTATTTAAATATCCAACATCACTTTTATACAATTTTTTTATTAGATTCATGTAAAATGTAACGGAGTTGAATGATATGCAGAGCTTATGTATTCTGTGAATATTATTAGAGTGTGAGTAATATAAGAATAAATTTAAAATTCATTTTAAACTAAAAACTGATTTGAAACAGTATATTTATTAAAACTATGTTGAACTTTTTGCTGACAATCATCCAACCATAACAGTGGTTAACTATGCACACTTATTAAAAAAAAAATTAAAATAATAAAATGATTATAGAAAAAAGTTGTTTTTGAGAAAAACCAGTTTTAAAATTGGTTTATATGAAAAAACAGTTTTTGTTAATAACCTGTTTTAAACCGAACCGATTTAAATATAATCCAGTTTTAAAAAGATAAACTGGTTTTATAAAAATGGTTCTAAGAACCGCACCGAACCATATATATAAACAAATTCGGTTTGATTTAAGAACCATGAACACCTCTAATGGGAACTAATCACTACAGCACATGGACAGAGCTATTTTGCGTTTATGCGTGCTCTCATCGAGTCTTGCGACATATTGTGGCTTCAGACAACAAGCATACACCCCTTGTCACTAATCCTGCTTATGACAAGTAGGCCACCTTGGATGAAACCGTACTTCAGTGGATATATTCCACTATTTTTGTTGACTTGCTAACCACCATCATGGAACATGGATCCACGAACTTGAATGCCTGGACGCGTTTAGCTGACTTCTTCTAGGATAATCAGAACTCATATGTCATCTCTCTTGAACAAGAATTCTATAGGGTTTGCATGGAGAAATTTTCAAATGTATTGCTTATTGTCAACATCTAAAGACACTTTCTGACCAATTACAGAATGTCGGTGCTCTTGTGAACAATCACGGTTTGGTCCTTCAACTCATCTTTAGCCTTACTGATGCTTATCAAGGTGTTGCCACCTTAATTTGATAGAGAAATATGATCCTCTCGTTTCACCAGGCCATTACATGCTCACATTGGAAGAAGTTGTTCTAGCTAAGATGACAAACATTTAGTCTCCTGTCGCTTATCTTATCACCCAGCAGCATCCTTTTGACGATTCATCCCAGAGCACCAATCTCTACTTTGGCAACCACTCCCGTCCTTTCAATAATAAAAATTGGGGTGGTAATCGTCATAACCAAGACGAACCCAAAGTGGCAGCATACATGGTTCCCCTCCATGGCATAAGCAGCAGCCGCGGTAGCAATATCCCTCTTACCAGCAATGAAGTTAGACTCCATAACCGTGGGCCATTCCTCGATGCTTATATGCTACTTCTCAGCAGACTCACCCTTCTGCTCCTCCCCATCAATAGGGCATTTAGGCCAGAGTCCTTAGGCTTACGCTGTCACGACTTCACCAACACCCACTGACAGCACATCTACTATGCACACCATGTCTCTCACTCCTCTGGACAACACATGATACATGGACACAAATTCCTTTTCCCACATAGCAGCACCACAAGGTAATCTCTCGTCTTATTCTAATTTGAGTCACTTAAATGAGAAACTATTTGTTGGTAGCGGACCAGGCATTCTAATTCAGGGCTCTAGACACAAAACCATTCCCACCTTCCATAAATACAAGTCGTTGAACCTTACCCATGTTTTGCACACACTACAAATTGTTAAAGAAATTATTTTTGTGCGACAACTCACTACTGACAATAAAATTTTTGTTTCTTTTGATCCCTTTGGTTTTTTGGTGAATGAATTTCAGACGGGGATTCCACTCATGAGATATGATAGCCTTGGTGATATCTATCCAGTTACTACTTCCTACCCATTTGAAGGTCTTGCTTACAGTCTCTAGCACAGTCGTCTCGGACATACCAGTTCTTCAACTTTGTAGTGTCTTCATAAAAATATGTTCATTAGTTATAAACCTTTGAATTCTAGGATAGTTTGTGCTTCTTGTGTGCTTGGAAAACATGTTAGGTTGCCTTTTGTGTCATCCAATAATGTTATTGTGATGTCGTTTTATATTTTACATAATGATTTATAGATATCACCAGTTTTGAGTTCAACTAGTCATCGCTATTATGTTTTATATTTGGATAATTTTTCTGATTTTTTATGAATGTTTCCTCTAACAAATAAATCTCAAGTTTTTGAAATGTTCACTTCTCTTTCAAATCAAACTTGCACACAAATTTCTCAAATTGTCAAATGTTTTCAACGTGATAATGGAAGAGAATATGACATTATATCTTTTTATAATTATTGTGTTGCTAATGGTCTCATTTTTTTGCTTCTCCTGCCCTCACACTTCATCATAAAATGGCAAGGCGGAGTAAAAATACGCACCATTAACAACATGATTCACAGTCTTCTCGCTCATGCATTTGTTCCTCCCTCATTTTGGCATCATGCGCTTCAAATGGATACATATCTTCTTAACATTATTCCCTGGAACACTATTGTCATAGCCTAATTTTTTACCCCTAAGATGCCACTTCATTTACCTCATTCATCTTTACATATGTGCGTGTCTTTATGCATCACTAACCCATTGAAAATACAAAAATATGTGCTTTGATTGCTTGGTTCACAAGGTAGGGTTGGTCCCCCAAGGGCCCAAGCAGATGAATTATCAAAGGATGAGTATGATCCTCAACCTCTCAAGCCCCTTTTTCATCCATGAAGATCAAGAGCTTTCATTCATCAATAATCAAGTGCAAGATAACATCATGACAAGCCCATCAAGCCTCAAGATCCTCAGTGCACCAAAATTAGGGTTTTGACCTAATTCAGTCCCTGGGTTAACTTCTGAAGCAAGGAATGATTCCAAACCTCAGGATATGTTTCAAGGACCTCAAATGCATCATATTAATCCATTCATATAATTGTATTAATCCAAAGAATTTGATTCATAAGCAATGCAAGAATTCAAATTCATCTGGTCCACAAACTAGGTTTTTTTTTATAAAAAGTCAACTGTACCTTTGAAATTTGACCAAGACATGTTCTCAAACCTTGGGACATGATTCAAGACACTAAAAAACACATTTGGAGTCCATACACAGTGCTTAATTAGCCCAAGGGTTTGATTTCATTGAAGATCACCAAATTCAAGTTCATCTGATACAAAGGTCAACTGTGATCAAAACCAAGTTTGACTTTTGGGATTTTTGGTCAACCATGGTTTCTTCAAGTCAAGAATGAGGTTAATGTTTGATTTGGATCATGATTGATCAAGAAAATCCAAGAAATATGAGGTTACTTGTGAAAAGGGCAACATTGGAGAAGTTGAATTTTTTCTAAGTTATAAAATTCAATGATTTTTGCCCTACTTTTCAAGGCCATAACTTCCAAACCAAGTAACCATTTTCTTTGATCTAAAGATCAAATTGAAGAGCTTGTTACATACTACAACTTTTTCCTTGAGGGTGGAATCTCAAAAAATGCATAGATTAAGAGATATGAAGCCATAAAGTTGGAGGTTCCATACTTTTGAACTTAGACACTTAGAAAAATTTTAGACAGAATCTGTCTTGTGTTGGAGCCAACTTTAGGGCCATTTTCTCCATGATCCACATTGATTCAAGACAAACTTTGAACATCAAAGTTGAAGTATGTTATCTCAGCTTTCCAAAATGGCCAAGAACATCCATTTATCTTATTTGGACAAGGAGTTATCAATTTCAAAACATGCCTTGTTGCAACTGATTTTCCAAAGGCAGAATTGATGGTACACGATTTGGATAACTTTGCAAACCTAATATCTTCACAAGACCAACACCAAAATGATCATGAACCATGTGCTATGCAAAAACATAACAGAAATTTCAAGATTCTAGCATTGACATGTGAGAAAAAATCATTTCAAAAACCATGAAGTGAGGTTTTGTCCTCTAGCATTAACGTGCTATAGTGATTTTGCAAAAAAAAACCTCCAATCTGCCCAAAGATGATCAGAACACTAAGGGATGAGATGCAGCCTGGTGGAACTAAGCTCAAAAGATCAGAACTTGAGCCATGTGAAGAATAGCCCATGTGTGCTTTGACATTCAAGAAATAAGTGCATGACATCACCTATTGGATAATAGGTTGCTTCTCATCCAAACTTTGTTCAAAATATATGATGTATTTCTCTATAAATAGGATTCATTCTGAACATTCAAAGCACACCAAAACATTGCAAGAAGCTTGTTTTCTAAGAAACCTTTCTCTTCTCCAAAATTCAAAGTCCAAAGAAGTGAGAAATTGAAACTTCATCTCCAAGCCATTTCCAACCAAACAAATGATCAAAACACTTCACATACATCATGTGTAAGTGGAGAGGAAAATTTGGTCAGTACGTATTTTGGGGAGAAACAAAAGAAGAACGTGAAGTGGGAGCTAGGGCAAGGCAAGAAGAGACTCCATTGTTGAGGAAGAGGAAATCGTTGCAAGAACTCTAAGGTAAGGGTAAGGTTCTAACTATCTAGGGGTTGGTATTGATGATGGTGGGTAAATGATTCTGATGCTTGTTGTATGTTTCTCTTCTCTCTATGCTTTGAATATTGGTGTAATTGTTTGTTGATAGATTGAATTCTTGAATTTCTGAAATTTGTATGGTATGTTGATGCTGTGTTCGATGCTCGATTTTGGTATTTGTTGTGTTGTTATTGTTAGAATGATGATTCTGATGAAATTGTTGATGTCTTTGGTGTGTTGTTGCGTGAAGTCTCGAGTCAGAGTCGGAACAATTATTTTGAATGTTTTTGGGGAAAGAAATTGGGGTTTTTGTGTTGATGAAAACTGATTTTTGAGTAAAACAATGGATTACACAATTTGTATGAAAAATTGGATTTTGGGGTGGGTTAAAAAGTGCTTTTCGTACTGATAAGCAGCAAAAAAGTGATTTTGCTGCAGGTGTAATCTGTTACCATAAATAGGGTAACCGGTTACACTGTTGAAAAATGGTGTTTCTGGGCAAAACTGTGAGGGTGTAATTGGTTACCCTAATTTAGGTAACCGGTTACACTGTGTATTTTACATTGTTTGGCTGGTTACTAGGGGTGTAACCGGTTACCTCATTTGGGGTAACCGATTACACTGAGACTAATTTTTTAAAATCTTTAAAAATTCATAATTTTCGTTTCGGGAGTCCGATTCGAGTGTCGTTCGAAGTGTCGGAAAGATGACGTGTCGAACTTTAGTCTAAAAACAGTTTCGATGGCAGAAGTCGAATAATTATGTTGTTGGTTGTATTAAACGCATTATTATCATTATGTTGTGTTGTGATATGATTCTAAATGCCTTGTGGATGCTTGCTATGGTGTATGTCGTTGTTGCTGGACTGTATGGCATGTCGTTGTTGCTAGCCTGTAGTGGCATGTTGCATTGTTTAGGTGGTGGTTATTGTTGTTATTGTTGTCATGCATTTCATGGCTGATGGAGTTGTGAGATAAGCGTGTGCCCATGTGGGGTGTGAGCGTCTTATCCAGATTCTAATTGTGGAATCGTATCGTTGTTGTAGTTGTTGTTGTTGTTTTTGTTGTTGTTGAGGTGATCGTGTGCCCATGTGGGGTGTGAGCGATCATGGAAGTTGTGTCCCCGTGTGAGGTGTGAGCGACATTATGGAAATTCTGACGGGAATTGTGATCTTGAAATAGGGACCGCGTTTTGAAATAGGAACCGATGGCACCACATGGATTGAGTCGACTTGTGAGTCTTAATGCATTGCATTTTAGTTGTAATTGTTGTTGTGTTGGATTTGTTGTCATGTTGGTTGTAATTGTTGTTGTATGGTTGTATATTGTGGAATGGGTGTTTGTGCATGAGAATTCTAATGCTTGCTTAATTATCATGCTTTCCTTTATCTAATTATTATATCTCACCCCTTCTGTTTGAATGTTGCCTTTACATGGACATCGTGCAGATAACTCGCAGTAGAGGAGTTGAAGTGAGTAGAAGATGAAGTCTCTATTTTCCTTTTAGTGTCAGCGTCTGCTCTGATGTGTAACATCAGGGTCAGGGAATATTGTGTTGTGATGTGTCTGATAGAGATTTTTGGATATCTCTAGAATATTTGTTGTTTATGTTATTTTGAAAAAATAATTATGCCATGAATAGTTGTTTATGTTGATGCTTCCGCTGTTTCAATAAAGTTTTGAGATTTCAGACATGCTGAGTTGTTATAGTTTTTATAAATAATTTTTAAAATAAATTGCATGTGTTACATATCTTGTTATATGAGCAGCTGTAGTATGAATTTTGTGACATCCTGAATATATTTTGATGAAATTACTATGATTTATATTTAAATTGTTCGGGCCCGGGGTATATTTGAGGTGTTACAATGAGACTCTGTTTTCCCTTTGCCCAAATGTCCCCCACACATGCCCCTACATACGAGTGTTTCAATGATGCTTTACACCTCACGCTTATACATCAGTGGGCCCACCCATCTTTAGAGCCTTCACCAGATGACCCTCTTAGACAGTCACCTATACCTGCCATTCACCATATATCACTAGCCTCCTTAGCCACTCCATTTTCTTCCTCCTCAAATCACCCGGATACATCTCCCTCGCCTACACCACCAACCCAACATGCACCTTCTACCCGGACCATTGCCACTCGCAGCATGAGGGGCATTTACAAACCTAAGAAACTCTTTAACCTTTCTTATTAGAAATAATACATGAAATTTAGTTCCACAACCTTGTGATGTTAACATTATTCATTGTATATGGATTTTCAAGCATAAAAAGAAATCTAATGGTTGTTTTGAGCGTTACAAAGCTCGTCTTGTAGGTGATGGCAGGACTCAAATTACAGGAGGGGGTTGTGATGAAACTTTTAGCATTGTGGTGAAACCTGCGACCATATGCATTATTCTCACCTTTGCTCTCTCTAAGTCTTAGCCTATTCATCAACTAGATTTTCAGAATGCATTTCTACTTGGTGATCTTCATCAAACTGTCTATATGCATCATCCAATGGGTTTCCATGATCCCCATCACCCATATTATATGTGCCGCTTGCGAAAATCTCTCTATGGTTTGAAGTAAGCGCCTCGTGCCTGAATACGGCGCTTCACTGATTATGTCTCCACCATTGGATTTCAGCACAACACCTCAGATCACTCTCTATTCATCTATCGGTATGGCTCTGACATGACTTACATCTTACTTTATATTGATGACATCATCCTCATCAATTCCTCTCATGACCTACGCAAATCTACCATGATGCTTCTTGCCCCCGAGTTTGTTATGAAGGATTTGGAACCGCTAAGCTATTTTTTGTGTATTGCAGTGACCAGACATGTAAATGATTTTTTTGGTAGTCAGAGTACCTATGCTAGCGACATTATTGCTTGAGCCGATGTGGCTTCATGAAACCTTCTACTACTCCAGTTGACACCAAACAAAAGCTTAAAACCTCCACTAGCATCCCATATGACGATCCTATATTATATCAGAGTCTTGTTGGTGCTTGCATTGAAACACATTCATGCTCCCTGCACCAGGCACATGCTTACATTGAAATGCACCGTGAGTTATGTTCACGGGACCTTACTACATGGTTTGCATTTCTATCCTTCTTCCATCGAGAAGCTTGTTTCCTACACAGATGCTGATTGGGGTGGATGTCCCAAGACGTTTCAATCTACTTCTCGTTATTGTGTTTTTCTTGGTGACAACATAATTCCATGGTCTTCCAAAAGATAACTCATACTTTCTCGTTCCAGTGCAGAGGCTGAGCACCAGGACGTTGCTAATGTGGTTTCAGAATCATGTTGAATCCGCAAACATTCTCTTGGAGCTTCATTTTCCCCTTTCCTAGGATACTCTGGTGTACTATGACAATGTTAGTGTTATCTGCCTATCCGATAATCCTGTCCAACACAGTGTACTAAACAGATTGAGATGGACATTTACTTTGTTCAGAAGAAGGTCACTCGTGGTCAAGCTTGTGCTCTTCACGTTCCTTCCTAGCACCAGATTGTTGATATCTTCACCGAAGGTCTCCTTAGAGTTCTCTTTGATGATTTTTGGACCAGTCTAAGCGTTTGTCGACCTCCTGCTTCGACTGCGGGGTGTGATAGAATCTGTATTATTTTATAATAATCTGTATTTATTTTGCATTTATTTGTAATTATGATTTACCTATAATCATGCCAAATCAGATCATCTCTCATGTACTACATATACGCTTGGTCAGTAATGAGATAACATACGGAAAACAAATTATCTTACAATTTTACTTGAATCGAATTTGAAGACTACAAGTCTCACAATAAAACCTTCAATCTTTAGTCCCTCTAATAGAGAAAACTTAATCAAATCTACACATAAATATTTTTTTTATAACCAATAGTACATCAAAACATCTATGAACTTAAATGTCATTCTTTCCTCCGATGAATCAATTACTCGATATTATTAATTTCTCAATAGAATTGTAAATAATCACAACTCATTTCTATATGAACTGAGGATTAACGCATAAAAGAAATCAAATATCTCATATTATTAATTTGACAAGTTGTTAAAAACAATTATAAAACTAGATAGAGACCCGCACGATGCGCGGGGCTGAGATGAATTTTTTAAATAGTATTATAAAATGTAGATTTTTATTTTGTTTCTTATAAAAAAGTTATAATTGAGACAATAAAATAAAGGTGATAAAAAGAGATAGAAAGAGTTTAAGTGAAAAGAAATATGTTTGAATCATAGATATACAAGTAAGACATCACAATTTAATTTTAAAACGTGAAATAAGTCTAAAGAATTTCAATAGTTATTTTTATATTTCCTTTTCTTTTTTTTCAACATATCTAAGAATGTCTGTTCTTCATTATTTCGGTAACCATTCATGAAGGTCAACATCATAATCCTAGATAAAACTCTCTATTTTATACTAAATTTATAGTCTAGAAGAGAAGTGAGTATGCATGTTGAATGAGTCTCTATCGGTTGGACGATGATTTTGGTATTTAAATATGCCAAGTGTTGTTGTTTTTTTACTCTACCATTCATTTGCAACAATTACCATTGATTTAATTCAATTGAATTAGCTCATTAATTTTATTTTTTTACAATTTCATAATAAATTGTTGGACATTTTTATGTAATGAATTATAAGGTATTGTTGAAAATTTATGATTTAATTTATTAATATGTATCTGTAATTATAATTCAAAATAATATGTTAGAAATACTTTGAGGCATTTATTTGTCTTTGAAAATTATAAGTTAAATTTGAAAGAATTATTCGGTAACTTTTTTAACATTGATATGAGATTTAATATTTGAAGTTAAAATTTTGGAACATATAACTTTATTTATAATTAAAATTATATTTTAAAAAGAAAATTATTTTTAAAATATATATTAATAGGCAAAAAAAATATAGATATGAAAAAAAATTAATGATTGGTATATAAACAATATAATAAGTTGTAGTTTTATAATTGTTTCTACATTATTGAGTATCTCTTTTTTGTGAGCAATTTAAATAGTGATAATGATGTCACTTTTATTAAGAGACTAAAAATTATTTTCATTTTTATAGAAATTAAATTAATTCTTATAATTTTTTATCGAATTATTTAATTTTATTTTTTTAGGACATTTACTTTGTTCAGAAGAAGGTCACTCGTGGTCAAGCTTGTGCTCTTCTACCCAGACCATTGCCACTCGCAGCATGAGGGGCATTTACAAACCTAAGAAACTCTTTAACCTTTCTTATTAGAAATAATACATGAAATTTAGTTCCACAACTTTGTGATGTTAACATTATTCATTGTATATGGATTTTCAAGCATAAAAAAAAATCTAATGGTTGTTTTGAGCGTTACAAAGCTCGTCTTGTAGGTGATGGCAAGTCTCAAATTACAAGAGGGGGTTGTGATGAAACTTTTAGCATTGTGGTGAAACCTGCGACCATATGCATTTTTCTCACCTTTGCTCTCTCTAAGTCTTAGCCTATTCATCAACTAGATTTTCAGAATGCATTTCTACTTGGTGATCTTCATTAAACTGTCTATATGCATCATCCAATGGGTTTCCATGATCCCCATCACCCATATTATGCGTGCCGCTTGCGAAAATCTCTCAATGGTTTGAAGTAAGCGCCTCGTGCCTGAATCCGGCGCTTCACTGATTATGTCTCCACCATTGGATTTCAGCACAACACCTCAGATCACTCTCTATTCATCTATCGGTATGGCTCTGACATGACTTACATCTTACTTTATATTGATGACATCATCCTCATCAATTCCACTCATGACCTACGCAAATCTACCATGATGCTTCTTGCCCCCGAGTTTGTTATGAAGGATTTGGAACCGCTAAGCTATTTTTTGTGTATTGCAGTGACCAGACATGTAAATGATTTTTTTGGTAGTCAGAGTACCTATGCTAGCGACATTATTGCTTGAGCCGATGTGGCTTCATGAAACCTTCTACTACTCCAGTTGACACCAAACAAAAGCTTAAAACCTCCACTAGCATCCCATATGACGATCCTACATTATATCAGAGTCTTGTTGGTGCTTGCATTGAAACACATTCATGCTCCCTGCACCAGGCACATGCTTACATTGAAATGCACCATGAGTTATGTTCACGGGACCTTACTACATGGTTTGCATTTCTATCCTTCTTCCATCGAGAAGCTTGTTTCCTACACAGATGCTGATTGGGGTGGATGTCCCAAGACGTTTCAATCTACTTCTCGTTATTGTGTTTTTCTTGGTGACAACATAATTCCATGGTCTTCCAAAAGATAACTCATACTTTCTCGTTCCAGTGCAGAGGCTGAGCACCAGGACGTTGCTAATGTGGTTTCAGAATCATGTTGAATCCGCAAACATTCTCTTGGAGCTTCATTTTCCCCTTTCCTAGGATGCTCTGGTGTACTATGACAATGTTAGTGTTATCTGCCTATCCGATAAACCTGTCCAACACAGTGTACTAAACAGATTGAGATGGACATTTACTTTGTTCAGAAGAAGGTCACTCGTGGTCAAGCTTGTGCTCTTCACGTTCCTTCCTAGCACCAGATTGCTGATATCTTCACCGAAGGTCTCCTTAGAGTTCTCTTTGATGATTTTTGGACCAGTCTAAGCGTTTGTCGACCTCCTGCTTCGACTGCGGGGTGTGATAGAATCTGTATTATTTTATAATAATCTGTATTTATTTTGCATTTATTTGTAATTATGATTTACCTATAATCATGCCAAATCAGATCATCTCTCATGTACTACATATACGCTTGGTCAGTAATGAGATAACATACGGAAAACAAATTATCTTACAATTTTACTTGAATCGAATTTGAAGACTACAAGTCTCACAATAAAACCTTCAATCTTTAGTCCCTCTAATAGAGAAAACTTAATCAAATCTGCACATAAATATTTTTTTTATAACCAATAGTACATCAAAACATCTATGAACTTAAATGTCATTCTTTCCTCCGATGAATCAATTACTCGATATTATTAATTTCTCAATAGAATTGTAAATAATCACAACTCATTTCTATATGAACCGAGGATTAACGCATAAAAGAAATCAAATATCTCATATTATTAATTTGACAAGTTGTTAAAAACAATTATAAAACTAGATAGAGACCCGCACGATGCGCGGGGCTGAGATGAATTTTTTAAATAGTATTATAAAATGTAGATTTTTATTTTGTTTCTTATTAAAAAGTTATAATTGAGACAATAAAATAAAGGTGATAAAAAGAGATAGAAAGAGTTTAAGTGAAAAGAAATATGTTTGAATCATAGATATACAAGTAAGACATCACAATTTAATTTTAAAACGTGAAATAAGTCTAAAGAATTTCAATAGTTATTTTAATATTTCCTTTTCTTTTTTTTCAACATATCTAAGAATGTCTGTTCTTCATTATTTCGGTAACCATTCATGAAGGTCAACATCATAATCCTAGATAAAACTCTCTATTTTATACTAAATTTATAGTCTAGAAGAGAAGTGAGTATGCATGTTGAATGAGTCTCTATCGGTTGGACGATGATTTTGGTATTTAAATATGCCAAGTGTTGTTGTTTTTTTACTCTACCATTCATTTGCAACAATTACCATTGATTTAATTCAATTGAATTAGCTCATTAATTTTATTTTTTTACAATTTCATAATAAATTGTTGGACATTTTTATGTAATGAATTATAAGGTATTGTTGAAAATTTATGATTTTATTTATTAATATGTATCTGTAATTATAATTCAAAATAATATGTTAGAAATACTTTGAGGCATTTATTTGTCTTTGAAAATTATAAGTTAAATTTGAAAGAATTATTCGGTAACTTTTTTAACATTGATATGAGATTTAATATTTGAAGTTAAAATTTTGGAACATATAACTTTATTTATAATTAAAATTATATTTTAAAAAGAAAATTATTTTTAAAATATATATTAATAGGCAAAAAAATATAGATATGAAAAAAAAATTAATGATTGGTATATAAACAATATAATAAGTTGTAGTTTTATAATTGTTTCTACATTATTGAGTATCTCTTTTTTGTGAGCAATTTAAATGGTGATAATGATGTCACTTTTATTAAGAGACTAAAAATTATTTTCATTTTTATAGAAATTAAATTAATTCTTATAATTTTTTATCGAATTATTTAATTTTATTTTTTTAGGACATTTACTTTGTTCAGAAGAAGGTCACTCGTGGTCAAGCTTGTGCTCTTCTACCCGGACCATTGCCACTCGCAGCATGAGGGGCATTTACAAACCTAAGAAACTCTTTAACCTTTCTTATTGGAAATAATACATGAAATTTAGTTCCACAACCTTGTGATGTTAACATTATTCACTGTATATGGATTTTCAAGCATAAAAAGAAATCTAATGGTTGTTTTGAGCGTTACAAAGCTCGTCTTGTAGGTGATGGCAGGTCTCAAATTACAAGAGGGGGTTGTGATGAAACTTTTAGCATTGTGGTGAAACCTGCGACCATATGCATTATTCTCACCTTTGCTCTCTCTAAGTCTTAGCCTATTCATCAACTAGATTTTCAGAATGCATTTCTACTTGGTGATCTTCATTAAACTGTCTATATGCATCATCCAATGGGTTTCCATGATCCCCATCACCCATATTATGCGTGCCGCTTGCGAAAATCTCTCTATGGTTTGAAGTAAGCGCCTCGTGCCTGAATCCGGCGCTTCACTGATTATGTCTCCACCATTGGATTTCAGCACAACACCTCAGATCACTCTCTATTCATCTATCGGTATGGCTCTGACATGACTTACATCTTACTTTATATTGATGACATCATCCTCATCAATTCCACTCATGACCTACGCAAATCTACCATGATGCTTCTTGCCTCCGAGTTTGTTATGAAGGATTTGGAACCGCTAAGCTATTTTTTGTGTATTGCAGTGACCAGACATGTAAATGATTTTTTTGGTAGTCAGAGTACCTATGCTAGCGACATTATTGCTTGAGCCGATGTGGCTTCATGAAACCTTCTACTACTCCAGTTGACACCAAACAAAAGCTTAAAACCTCCACTAGCATCCCATATGACGATCCTACATTATATCAGAGTCTTGTTGGTGCTTGCATTGAAACACATTCATGCTCCCTGCACCAGGCACATGCTTACATTGAAATGCACCATGAGTTATGTTCACGGGACCTTACTACATGGTTTGCATTTCTATCCTTCTTCCATCGAGAAGCTTGTTTCCTACACAGATGCTGATTGGGGTGGATGTCCCAAGACGTTTCAATCTACTTCTCGTTATTGTGTTTTTCTTGGTGACAACATAATTCCATGGTCTTCCAAAAGATAACTCATACTTTCTCGTTCCAGTGCAGAGGCTGAGCACCAGGACGTTGCTAATGTGGTTTCAGAATCATGTTGAATCCGCAAACATTCTCTTGGAGCTTCATTTTCCCCTTTCCTAGGATGCTCTGGTGTACTATGACAATGTTAGTGTTATCTGCCTATCCGATAAACCTGTCCAACACATTGTACTAAATAGATTGAGATGGACATTTACTTTGTTCAGAAGAAGGTCACTCGTGGTCAAGCTTGTGCTCTTCACGTTCCTTCCTAGCACCAGATTGCTGATATCTTCACCGAAGGTCTCCTTAGAGTTCTCTTTGATGATTTTTGGACCAGTCTAAGCGTTTGCCGACCTCCTGCTTCGACTGCGGGGTGTGATAGAATCTGTATTATTTTATAATAATCTGTATTTATTTTGCATTTATTTGTAATTATGATTTACCTATAATCATGCCAAATCAGATCATCTCTCATGTACTACATATACGCTTGGTCAGTAATGAGATAACATACGGAAAACAAATTATCTTACAATTTTACTTGAATCGAATTTGAAGACTACAAGTCTCACAATAAAACCTTCAATCTTTAGTCCCTCTAATAGAGAAAACTTAATCAAATCTACACATAAATATTTTTTTTATAACCAATAGTACATCAAAACATCTATGAACTTAAATGTCATTCTTTCCTCCGATGAATCAATTACTCGATATTATTAATTTCTCAATAGAATTGTAAATAATCACAACTCATTTCTATATGAACCGAGGATTAACGCATAAAAGAAATCAAATATCTCATATTATTAATTTGACAAGTTGTTAAAAACAATTATAAAACTAGATAGAGACCCGCACGATGCGCGGGGCTGAGATGAATTTTTTAAATAGTATTATAAAATGTAGATTTTTATTTTGTTTCTTATAAAAAAGTTATAATTGAGACAATAAAATAAAGGTGATAAAAAGAGATAGAAAGAGTTTAAGTGAAAAGAAATATGTTTGAATCATAGATATACAAGTAAGACATCACAATTTAATTTTAAAACGTGAAATAAGTCTAAAGAATTTCAATAGTTATTTTAATATTTCCTTTTCTTTTTTTTCAACATATCTAAGAATGTCTGTTCTTCATTATTTCGGTAACCATTCATGAAGGTCAACATCATAATCCTAGATAAAACTCTCTATTTTATACTAAATTTATAGTCTAGAAGAGAAGTGAGTATGCATGTTGAATGAGTCTCTATCGGTTGGACGATGATTTTGGTATTTAAATATGCCAAGTGTTGTTGTTTTTTTACTCTACCATTCATTTGCAACAATTACCATTGATTTAATTCAATTGAATTAGCTCATTAATTTTATTTTTTTACAATTTCATAATAAATTGTTGGACATTTTTATGTAATGAATTATAAGGTATTGTTGAAAATTTATGATTTTATTTATTAATATGTATCTGTAATTATAATTCAAAATAATATGTTAGAAATACTTTGAGGCATTTATTTGTCTTTGAAAATTATAAGTTAAATTTGAAAGAATTATTCGGTAACTTTTTTAACATTGATATGAGATTTAATATTTGAAGTTAAAATTTTGGAACATATAACTTTATTTATAATTAAAATTATATTTTAAAAAGAAAATTATTTTTAAAATATATATTAATAGGCAAAAAAATATAGATATGAAAAAAAAATTAATGATTGGTATATAAACAATATAATAAGTTGTAGTTTTATAATTGTTTCTACATTATTGAGTATCTCTTTTTTGTGAGCAATTTAAATGGTGATAATGATGTCACTTTTATTAAGAGACTAAAAATTATTTTCATTTTTATAGAAATTAAATTAATTCTTATAATTTTTTATCGAATTATTTAATTTTATTTTTTTAGGACATTTACTTTGTTCAGAAGAAGGTCACTCGTGGTCAAGCTTGTGCTCTTCTACCCGGACCATTGCCACTCGCAGCATGAGGGGCATTTACAAACCTAAGAAACTCTTTAACCTTTCTTATTGGAAATAATACATGAAATTTAGTTCCACAACCTTGTGATGTTAACATTATTCACTGTATATGGATTTTCAAGCATAAAAAGAAATCTAATGGTTGTTTTGAGCGTTACAAAGCTCGTCTTGTAGGTGATGGCAGGTCTCAAATTACAAGAGGGGGTTGTGATGAAACTTTTAGCATTGTGGTGAAACCTGCGACCATATGCATTATTCTCACCTTTGCTCTCTCTAAGTCTTAGCCTATTCATCAACTAGATTTTCAGAATGCATTTCTACTTGGTGATCTTCATTAAACTGTCTATATGCATCATCCAATGGGTTTCCATGATCCCCATCACCCATATTATGCGTGCCGCTTGCGAAAATCTCTCAATGGTTTGAAGTAAGCGCCTCGTGCCTGAATCCGGCGCTTCACTGATTATGTCTCCACCATTGGATTTCAGCACAACACCTCAGATCACTCTCTATTCATCTATCGGTATGGCTCTGACATGACTTACATCTTACTTTATATTGATGACATCATCCTCATCAATTCCACTCATGACCTACGCAAATCTACCATGATGCTTCTTGCCCCCGAGTTTGTTATGAAGGATTTGGAACCGCTAAGCTATTTTTTGTGTATTGCAGTGACCAGACATGTAAATGATTTTTTTGGTAGTCAGAGTACCTATGCTAGCGACATTATTGCTTGAGCCGATGTGGCTTCATGAAACCTTCTACTACTCCAGTTGACACCAAACAAAAGCTTAAAACCTCCACTAGCATCCCATATGACGATCCTACATTATATCAGAGTCTTGTTGGTGCTTGCATTGAAACACATTCATGCTCCCTGCACCAGGCACATGCTTACATTGAAATGCACCATGAGTTATGTTCACGGGACCTTACTACATGGTTTGCATTTCTATCCTTCTTCCATCGAGAAGCTTGTTTCCTACACAGATGCTGATTGGGGTGGATGTCCCAAGACGTTTCAATCTACTTCTCGTTATTGTGTTTTTCTTGGTGACAACATAATTCCATGGTCTTCCAAAAGATAACTCATATTTCTCGTTCCAGTGCAGAGGCTGAGCACCAGGACGTTGCTAATGTGGTTTCAGAATCATGTTGAATCCGCAAACATTCTCTTGGAGCTTCATTTTCCCCTTTCCTAGGATGCTCTGGTGTACTATGACAATGTTAGTGTTATCTGCCTATCCGATAAACCTGTCCAACACAGTGTACTAAACAGATTGAGATGGACATTTACTTTGTTCAGAAGAAGGTCACTCGTGGTCAAGCTTGTGCTCTTCACGTTCCTTCCTAGCACCAGATTGCTGATATCTTCACCGATGGTCTCCTTAGAGTTCTCTTTGATGATTTTTGGACCAGTCTAAGCGTTTGTCGACCTCCTGCTTCGACTGCGGGGTGTGATAGAATCTGTATTATTTTATAATAATCTGTATTTATTTTGCATTTATTTGTAATTATGATTTACCTATAATCATGCCAAATCAGATCATCTCTCATGTACTACATATACGCTTGGTCAGTAATGAGATAACATACGGAAAATAAATTATCTTACAATTTTACTTGAATCGAATTTGAAGACTACAAGTCTCACAATAAAACCTTCAATCTTTAGTCCCTCTAATAGAGAAAACTTAATCAAATCTACACATAAATATTTTTTTTATAACCAATAGTACATCAAAACATCTATGAACTTAAATGTCATTCTTTCCTCCGATGAATCAATTACTCGATATTATTAATTTCTCAATAGAATTGTAAATAATCACAACTCATTTCTATATGAACCGAGGATTAACGCATAAAAGAAATCAAATATCTCATATTATTAATTTGACAAGTTGTTAAAAACAATTATAAAACTATATAGAGACCCGCACGATGCGCGGGGCTGAGATGAATTTTTTAAATAGTATTATAAAATGTAGATTTTTATTTTGTTTCTTATAAAAAAGTTATAATTGAGACAATAAAATAAAGGTGATAAAAAGAGATAGAAAGAGTTTAAGTGAAAAGAAATATGTTTGAATCATAGATATACAAGTAAGACATCACAATTTAATTTTAAAACGTGAAATAAGTCTAAAGAATTTCAATAGTTATTTTAATATTTCCTTTTCTTTTTTTTCAACATATCTAAGAATGTCTGTTCTTCATTATTTCGGTAACCATTCATGAAGGTCAACATCATAATCCTAGATAAAACTCTCTATTTTATACTAAATTTATAGTCTAGAAGAGAAGTGAGTATGCATGTTGAATGAGTCTCTATCGGTTGGACGATGATTTTGGTATTTAAATATGCCAAGTGTTGTTGTTTTTTTACTCTACCATTCATTTGCAACAATTACCATTGATTTAATTCAATTGAATTAGCTCATTAATTTTATTTTTTTACAATTTCATAATAAATTGTTGGACATTTTTATGTAATGAATTATAAGGTATTGTTGAAAATTTATGATTTTATTTATTAATATGTATCTGTAATTATAATTCAAAATAATATGTTAGAAATACTTTGAGGCATTTATTTGTCTTTGAAAATTATAAGTTAAATTTGAAAGAATTATTCGGTAACTTTTTTAACATTGATATGAGATTTAATATTTGAAGTTAAAATTTTGGAACATATAACTTTATTTATAATTAAAATTATATTTTAAAAAGAAAATTATTTTTAAAATATATATTAATAGGCAAAAAAATATAGATATGAAAAAAAAATTAATGATTGGTATATAAACAATATAATAAGTTGTAGTTTTATAATTGTTTCTACATTATTGAGTATCTCTTTTTTGTGAGCAATTTAAATAGTGATAATGATGTCACTTTTATTAAGAGACTAAAAATTATTTTCATTTTTATAGAAATTAAATTAATTCTTATAATTTTTTATCGAATTATTTAATTTTATTTTTTTAGGACATTTACTTTGTTCAGAAGAAGGTCACTCGTGGTCAAGCTTGTGCTCTTCTACCCGGACCATTGCCACTCGCAGCATGAGGGGCATTTACAAACCTAAGAAACTCTTTAACCTTTCTTATTGGAAATAATACATGAAATTTAGTTCCACAACCTTGTGATGTTAACATTATTCACTGTATATGGATTTTCAAGCATAAAAAGAAATCTAATGGTTGTTTTGAGCGTTACAAAGCTCGTCTTGTAGGTGATGGCAGGTCTCAAATTACAAGAGGGGGTTGTGATGAAACTTTTAGCATTGTGGTGAAACCTGCGACCATATGCATTATTCTCACCTTTGCTCTCTCTAAGTCTTAGCCTATTCATCAACTAGATTTTCAGAATGCATTTCTACTTGGTGATCTTCATTAAACTGTCTATATGCATCATCCAATGGGTTTCCATGATCCCCATCACCCATATTATGCGTGCCGCTTGCGAAAATCTCTCTATGGTTTGAAGTAAGCGCCTCGTGCCTGAATACGGCGCTTCACTGATTATGTCTCCACCATTGGATTTCAGCACAACACCTCAGATCACTCTCTATTCATCTATCGGTATGGCTCTGACATGACTTACATCTTACTTTATATTGATGACATCATCCTCATCAATTCCACTCATGACCTACGCAAATCTACCATGATGCTTCTTGCCCCCGAGTTTGTTATGAAGGATTTGGAACCGCTAAGCTATTTTTTGTGTATTGCAGTGACCAGACATGTAAATGAGTTTTTTGGTAGTCAGAGTACCTATGCTAGCGACATTATTGCTTGAGCCGATGTGGCTTCATGAAACCTTCTACTACTCCAGTTGACACCAAACAAAAGCTTAAAACCTCCACTAGCATCCCATATGACGATCCTACATTATATCAGAGTCTTGTTGGTGCTTGCATTGAAACACATTCATGCTCCCTGCACCAGGCACATGCTTACATTGAAATGCACCATGAGTTATGTTCACGGGACCTTACTACATGGTTTGCATTTCTATCCTTCTTCCATCGAGAAGCTTGTTTCCTACACAGATGCTGATTGGGGTGGATGTCCCAAGACGTTTCAATCTACTTCTCGTTATTGTGTTTTTCTTGGTGACAACATAATTCCATGGTCTTCCAAAAGATAACTCATACTTTCTCGTTCCAGTGCAGAGGCTGAGCACCAGGACGTTGCTAATGTGGTTTCAGAATCATGTTGAATCCGCAAACATTCTCTTGGAGCTTCATTTTCCCCTTTCCTAGGATGCTCTGGTGTACTATGACAATGTTAGTGTTATCTGCCTATCCGATAAACCTGTCCAACACAGTGTACTAAACAGATTGAGATGGACATTTACTTTGTTCAGAAGAAGGTCACTCGTGGTCAAGCTTGTGCTCTTCACGTTCCTTCCTAGCACCAGATTGCTGATATCTTCACCGAAGGTCTCCTTAGAGTTCTCTTTGATGATTTTTGGACCAGTCTAAGCGTTTGTCGACCTCCTGCTCCGACTGTGGGGTGTGATAGAATCTGTATTATTTTATAATAATCTGTATTTATTTGTAATTATGATTTACCTATAATCATGCCAAATCAGATCATCTCTCATGTACTACATATACGCTTGGTCAGTAATGAGATAACATACGGAAAACAAATTATCTTACAATTTTACTTGAATCGAATTTGAAGACTACAAGTCTCACAATAAAACCTTCAATCTTTAGTCCCTCTAATAGAGAAAACTTAATCAAATCTACACATAAATATTTTTTTTATAACCAATAGTACATCAAAACATCTATGAACTTAAATGTCATTCTTTCCTCCGATGAATCAATTACTCGATATTATTAATTTCTCAATAGAATTGTAAATAATCACAACTCATTTCTATATGAACCGAGGATTAACGCATAAAAGAAATCAAATATCTCATATTATTAATTTGACAAGTTGTTAAAAACAATTATAAAACTAGATAGAGACCCGCACGATGCGCGGGGCTGAGATGAATTTTTTAAATAGTATTATAAAATGTAGATTTTTATTTTGTTTCTTATTAAAAAGTTATAATTGAGACAATAAAATAAAGGTGATAAAAAGAGATAGAAAGAGTTTAAGTGAAAAGAAATATGTTTGAATCATAGATATACAAGTAAGACATCACAATTTAATTTTAAAACGTGAAATAAGTCTAAAGAATTTCAATAGTTATTTTAATCTTTCCTTTTCTTTTTTTTCAACATATCTAAGAATGTCTGTTCTTCATTATTTCGGTAACCATTCATGAAGGTCAACATCATAATCCTAGATAAAACTCTCTATTTTATACTAAATTTATAGTCTAGAAGAGAAGTGAGTATGCATGTTGAATGAGTCTCTATCGGTTGGACGATGATTTTGGTATTTAAATATGCCAAGTGTTGTTGTTTTTTTACTCTACCATTCATTTGCAACAATTACCATTGATTTAATTCAATTGAATTAGCTCATTAATTTTATTTTTTTACAATTTCATAATAAATTGTTGGACATTTTTATGTAATGAATTATAAGGTATTGTTGAAAATTTATGATTTTATTTATTAATATGTATCTGTAATTATAATTCAAAATAATATGTTAGAAATACTTTGAGGCATTTATTTGTCTTTGAAAATTATAAGTTAAATTTGAAAGAATTATTCGGTAACTTTTTTAACATTGATATGAGATTTAATATTTGAAGTTAAAATTTTGGAACATATAACTTTATTTATAATTAAAATTATATTTTAAAAAGAAAATTATTTTTAAAATATATATTAATAGGCAAAAAAATATAGATATGAAAAAAAAATTAATGATTGGTATATAAACAATATAATAAGTTGTAGTTTTATAATTGTTTCTACATTATTGAGTATCTCTTTTTTGTGAGCAATTTAAATAGTGATAATGATGTCACTTTTATTAAGAGACTAAAAATTATTTTCATTTTTATAGAAATTAAATTAATTCTTATAATTTTTTATCGAATTATTTAATTTTATTTTTTTAGGACATTTACTTTGTTCAGAAGAAGGTCACTCGTGGTCAAGCTTGTGCTCTTCTACCCGGACCATTGCCACTCGCAGCATGAGGGGCATTTACAAACCTAAGAAACTCTTTAACCTTTCTTATTGGAAATAATACATGAAATTTAGTTCCACAACCTTGTGATGTTAACATTATTCACTGTATATGGATTTTCAAGCATAAAAAGAAATCTAATGGTTGTTTTGAGCGTTACAAAGCTCGTCTTGTAGGTGATGGCAGGTCTCAAATTACAAGAGGGGGTTGTGATGAAACTTTTAGCATTGTGGTGAAACCTGCGACCATATGCATTATTCTCACCTTTGCTCTCTCTAAGTCTTAGCCTATTCATCAACTAGATTTTCAGAATGCATTTCTACTTGGTGATCTTCATTAAACTGTCTATATGCATCATCCAATGGGTTTCCATGATCCCCATCACCCATATTATGCGTGCCGCTTGCGAAAATCTCTCTATGGTTTGAAGTAAGCGCCTCGTGTCTGAATCCGGCGCTTCACTGATTATGTCTCCACCATTGGATTTCAGCACAACACCTCAGATCACTCTCTATTCATCTATCGGTATGGCTCTGACATGACTTACATCTTACTTTATATTGATGACATCATCCTTATCAATTCCTCTCATGACCTACGCAAATCTACCATGATGCTTCTTGCCCCCGAGTTTGTTATGAAGGATTTGGAACCGCTAAGCTATTTTTTGTGTATTGCAGTGACCAGACATGTAAATGATTTTTTTGGTAGTCAGAGTACCTATGCTAGCGACATTATTGCTTGAGCCGATGTGGCTTCATGAAACCTTCTACTACTCCAGTTGACACCAAACAAAAGCTTAAAACCTCCACTAGCATCCCATATGACGATCCTACATTATATCAGAGTCTTGTTGGTGCTTGCATTGAAACACATTCATGCTCCCTGCACCAGGCACATGCTTACATTGAAATGCACCATGAGTTATGTTCACGGGACCTTACTACATGGTTTGCATTTCTATCCTTCTTCCATCGAGAAGCTTGTTTCCTACACAGATGCTGATTGGGGTGGATGTCCCAAGACGTTTCAATCTACTTCTCGTTATTGTGTTTTTCTTGGTGACAACATAATTCCATGGTCTTCCAAAAGATAACTCATACTTTCTCGTTCCAGTGCAGAGGCTGAGCACCAGGACGTTGCTAATGTGGTTTCAGAATCATGTTGAATCCGCAAACATTCTCTTGGAGCTTCATTTTCCCCTTTCCTAGGATACTCTGGTGTACTATGACAATGTTAGTGTTATCTGCCTATCCGATAATCCTGTCCAACACAGTGTACTAAACAGATTGAGATGGACATTTACTTTGTTCAGAAGAAGGTCACTCGTGGTCAAGCTTGTGCTCTTCACGTTCCTTCCTAGCACCAGATTGCTGATATCTTCACCGAAGGTCTCCTTAGAGTTCTCTTTGATGATTTTTGGACCAGTCTAAGCGTTTGTCGACCTCCTGCTTCGACTGCGGGGTGTGATAGAATCTGTATTATTTTATAATAATCTGTATTTATTTTGCATTTATTTGTAATTATGATTTACCTATAATCATGCCAAATCAGATCATCTCTCATGTACTACATATACGCTTGGTCAGTAATGAGATAACATACGGAAAACAAATTATCTTACAATTTTACTTGAATCGAATTTGAAGACTACAAGTCTCACAATAAAACCTTCAATCTTTAGTCCCTCTAATAGAGAAAACTTAATCAAATCTACACATAAATATTTTTTTTATAACCAATAGTACATCAAAACATCTATGAACTTAAATGTCATTCTTTCCTCCGATGAATCAATTACTCGATATTATTAATTTCTCAATAGAATTGTAAATAATCACAACTCATTTCTATATGAACCGAGGATTAACGCATAAAAGAAATCAAATATCTCATATTATTAATTTGACAAGTTGTTAAAAACAATTATAAAACTAGATAGAGACCCGCACGATGCGCGGGGCTGAGATGAATTTTTTAAATAGTATTATAAAATGTAGATTTTTATTTTGTTTCTTATTAAAAAGTTATAATTGAGACAATAAAATAAAGGTGATAAAAAGAGATAGAAAGAGTTTAAGTGAAAAGAAATATGTTTGAATCATAGATATACAAGTAAGACATCACAATTTAATTTTAAAACGTGAAATAAGTCTAAAGAATTTCAATAGTTATTTTAATCTTTCCTTTTCTTTTTTTTCAACATATCTAAGAATGTCTGTTCTTCATTATTTCGGTAACCATTCATGAAGGTCAACATCATAATCCTAGATAAAACTCTCTATTTTATACTAAATTTATAGTCTAGAAGAGAAGTGAGTATGCATGTTGAATGAGTCTCTATCGGTTGGACGATGATTTTGGTATTTAAATATGCCAAGTGTTGTTGTTTTTTTACTCTACCATTCATTTGCAACAATTACCATTGATTTAATTCAATTGAATTAGCTCATTAATTTTATTTTTTTACAATTTCATAATAAATTGCTGGACATTTTTATGTAATGAATTATAAGGTATTGTTGAAAATTTATGATTTAATTTATTAATATGTATCTGTAATTATAATTCAAAATAATATGTTAGAAATACTTTGAGGCATTTATTTGTCTTTGAAAATTATAAGTTAAATTTGAAAGAATTATTCGGTAACTTTTTTAACATTGATATGAGATTTAATATTTGAAGTTAAAATTTTGGAACATATAACTTTATTTATAAATAAAATTATATTTTAAAAAGAAAATTATTTTTAAAATATATATTAATAGGCAAAAAAAATATAGATATGAAAAAAAAATTAATGATTGGTATATAAACAATATAATAAGTTGTAGTTTTATAATTGTTTCTACATTATTGAGTATCTCTTTTTTGTGAGCAATTTAAATAGTGATAATGATGTCACTTTTATTAAGAGACTAAAAATTATTTTCATTTTTATAGAAATTAAATTAATTCTTATAATTTTTTATCGAATTATTTAATTTTATTTTTTTAGGACATTTACTTTGTTCAGAAGAAGGTCACTCGTGGTCAAGCTTGTGCTCTTCTACCCGGACCATTGCCACTCGCAGCATGAGGGGCATTTTCAAACCTAAGAAACTCTTTAACCTTTCTTATTGGAAATAATACATGAAATTTAGTTCCACAACCTTGTGATGTTAACATTATTCACTGTATATGGATTTTCAAGCATAAAAAGAAATCTAATGGTTGTTTTGAGCGTTACAAAGCTCGTCTTGTAGGTGATGGCAGGTCTCAAATTACAAGAGGGGGTTGTGATGAAACTTTTAGCATTGTGGTGAAACCTGCGACCATATGCATTATTCTCACCTTTGCTCTCTCTAAGTCTTAGCCTATTCATCAACTAGATTTTCAGAATGCATTTTTACTTGGTGATCTTCATCAAACTGTCTATATGCATCATCCAATGGGTTTCCATGATCCCCATCACCCATATTATGCGTGCCGCTTGCGAAAATCTCTCTATGGTTTGAAGTAAGCGCCTCGTGCCTGAATCCGGCGCTTCACTGATTATGTCTCCACCATTGGATTTCAGCACAACACCTCAGACCACTCTCTATTCATCTATCGGTATGGCTCTGACATGACTTACATCTTACTTTATATTGATGACATCGTCCTTATCAATTCCTCTCATGACCTACGCAAATCTACCATGATGCTTCTTGCCCCCGAGTTTGTTATGAAGGATTTGGAACCGCTAAGCTATTTTTTGTGTATTGCAGTGACCAGACATGTAAATGATTTTTTTGGTAGTCAGAGTACCTATGCTAGCGACATTATTGCTTGAGCCGATGTGGCTTCATGAAACCTTCTACTACTCCAGTTGACACCAAACAAAAGCTTAAAACCTCCACTAGCATCCCATATGACGATCCTACATTATATCAGAGTCTTGTTGGTGCTTGCATTGAAACACATTCATGCTCCCTGCACCAGGCACATGCTTACATTGAAATGCACCATGAGTTATGTTCACGGGACCTTACTACATGGTTTGCATTTCTATCCTTCTTCCATCGAGAAGCTTGTTTCCTACACAGATGCTGATTGGGGTGGATGTCCCAAGACGTTTCAATCTACTTCTCGTTATTGTGTTTTTCTTGGTGACAACATAATTCCATGGTCTTCCAAAAGATAACTCATACTTTCTCGTTCCAGTGCAGAGGCTGAGCACCAGGACGTTGCTAATGTGGTTTCAGAATCATGTTGAATCCGCAAACATTCTCTTGGAGCTTCATTTTCCCCTTTCCTAGGATACTCTGGTGTACTATGACAATGTTAGTGTTATCTGCCTATCCGATAATCCTGTCCAACACAGTGTACTAAACAGATTGAGATGGACATTTACTTTGTTCAGAAGAAGGTCACTCGTGGTCAAGCTTGTGCTCTTCACGTTCCTTCCTAGCACCAGATTGCTGATATCTTCACCGAAGGTCTCCTTAGAGTTCTCTTTGATGATTTTTGGACCAGTCTAAGCGTTTGTCGACCTCCTGCTTCGACTGCGGGGTGTGATAGAATCTGTATTATTTTATAATAATCTGTATTTATTTTGCATTTATTTGTAATTATGATTTACCTATAATCATGCCAAATCAGATCATCTCTCATGTACTACATATACGCTTGGTCAGTAATGAGATAACATACGGAAAACAAATTATCTTACAATTTTACTTGAATCGAATTTGAAGACTACAAGTCTCACAATAAAACCTTCAATCTTTAGTCCCTCTAATAGAGAAAACTTAATCAAATCTACACATAAATATTTTTTTTATAACCAATAGTACATCAAAACATCTATGAACTTAAATGTCATTCTTTCCTCCGATGAATCAATTACTCGATATTATTAATTTCTCAATAGAATTGTAAATAATCACAACTCATTTCTATATGAACCGAGGATTAACGCATAAAAGAAATCAAATATCTCATATTATTAATTTGACAAGTTGTTAAAAACAATTATAAAACTAGATAGAGACCCGCACGATGCGCGGGGCTGAGATGAATTTTTTAAATAGTATTATAAAATGTAGATTTTTATTTTGTTTCTTATTAAAAAGTTATAATTGAGACAATAAAATAAAGGTGATAAAAAGAGATAGAAAGAGTTTAAGTGAAAAGAAATATGTTTGAATCATAGATATACAAGTAAGACATCACAATTTAATTTTAAAACGTGAAATAAGTCTAAAGAATTTCAATAGTTATTTTAATCTTTCCTTTTCTTTTTTTTCAACATATCTAAGAATGTCTGTTCTTCATTATTTCGGTAACCATTCATGAAGGTCAACATCATAATCCTAGATAAAACTCTCTATTTTATACTAAATTTATAGTCTAGAAGAGAAGTGAGTATGCATGTTGAATGAGTCTCTATCGGTTGGACGATGATTTTGGTATTTAAATATGCCAAGTGTTGTTGTTTTTTTACTCTACCATTCATTTGCAACAATTACCATTGATTTAATTCAATTGAATTAGCTCATTAATTTTATTTTTTTACAATTTCATAATAAATTGCTGGACATTTTTATGTAATGAATTATAAGGTATTGTTGAAAATTTATGATTTAATTTATTAATATGTATCTGTAATTATAATTCAAAATAATATGTTAGAAATACTTTGAGGCATTTATTTGTCTTTGAAAATTATAAGTTAAATTTGAAAGAATTATTCGGTAACTTTTTTAACATTGATATGAGATTTAATATTTGAAGTTAAAATTTTGGAACATATAACTTTATTTATAAATAAAATTATATTTTAAAAAGAAAATTATTTTTAAAATATATATTAATAGGCAAAAAAAATATAGATATGAAAAAAAAATTAATGATTGGTATATAAACAATATAATAAGTTGTAGTTTTATAATTGTTTCTACATTATTGAGTATCTCTTTTTTGTGAGCAATTTAAATAGTGATAATGATGTCACTTTTATTAAGAGACTAAAAATTATTTTCATTTTTATAGAAATTAAATTAATTCTTATAATTTTTTATCGAATTATTTAATTTTATTTTTTTAGGACATTTACTTTGTTCAGAAGAAGGTCACTCGTGGTCAAGCTTGTGCTCTTCTACCCGGACCATTGCCACTCGCAGCATGAGGGGCATTTTCAAACCTAAGAAACTCTTTAACCTTTCTTATTGGAAATAATACATGAAATTTAGTTCCACAACCTTGTGATGTTAACATTATTCACTGTATATGGATTTTCAAGCATAAAAAGAAATCTAATGGTTGTTTTGAGCGTTACAAAGCTCGTCTTGTAGGTGATGGCAGGTCTCAAATTACAAGAGGGGGTTGTGATGAAACTTTTAGCATTGTGGTGAAACCTGCGACCATATGCATTATTCTCACCTTTGCTCTCTCTAAGTCTTAGCCTATTCATCAACTAGATTTTCAGAATGCATTTTTACTTGGTGATCTTCATCAAACTGTCTATATGCATCATCCAATGGGTTTCCATGATCCCCATCACCCATATTATGCGTGCCGCTTGCGAAAATCTCTCTATGGTTTGAAGTAAGCGCCTCGTGCCTGAATCCGGCGCTTCACTGATTATGTCTCCACCATTGGATTTCAGCACAACACCTCAGATCACTCTCTATTCATCTATCGGTATGGCTCTGACATGACTTACATCTTACTTTATATTGATGACATCATCCTTATCAATTCCTCTCATGACCTACGCAAATCTACCATGATGCTTCTTGCCCCCGAGTTTGTTATGAAGGATTTGGAACCGCTAAGCTATTTTTTGTGTATTGCAGTGACCAGACATGTAAATGATTTTTTTGGTAGTCAGAGTACCTATGCTAGCGACATTATTGCTTGAGCCGATGTGGCTTCATGAAACCTTCTACTACTCCAGTTGACACCAAACAAAAGCTTAAAACCTCCACTAGCATCCCATATGACGATCCTACATTATATCAGAGTCTTGTTGGTGCTTGCATTGAAACACATTCATGCTCCCTGCACCAGGCACATGCTTACATTGAAATGCACCATGAGTTATGTTCACGGGACCTTACTACATGGTTTGCATTTCTATCCTTCTTCCATCGAGAAGCTTGTTTCCTACACAGATGCTGATTGGGGTGGATGTCCCAAGACGTTTCAATCTACTTCTCGTTATTGTGTTTTTCTTGGTGACAACATAATTCCATGGTCTTCCAAAAGATAACTCATACTTTCTCGTTCCAGTGCAGAGGCTGAGCACCAGGACGTTGCTAATGTGGTTTCAGAATCATGTTGAATCCGCAAACATTCTCTTGGAGCTTCATTTTCCCCTTTCCTAGGATACTCTGGTGTACTATGACAATGTTAGTGTTATCTGCCTATCCGATAATCCTGTCCAACACAGTGTACTAAACAGATTGAGATGGACATTTACTTTGTTCAGAAGAAGGTCACTCGTGGTCAAGCTTGTGCTCTTCACGTTCCTTCCTAGCACCAGATTGCTGATATCTTCACCGAAGGTCTCCTTAGAGTTCTCTTTGATGATTTTTGGACCAGTCTAAGCGTTTGTCGACCTCCTGCTTCGACTGCGGGGTGTGATAGAATCTGTATTATTTTATAATAATCTGTATTTATTTTGCATTTATTTGTAATTATGATTTACCTATAATCATGCCAAATCAGATCATCTCTCATGTACTACATATACGCTTGGTCAGTAATGAGATAACATACGGAAAACAAATTATCTTACAATTTTACTTGAATCGAATTTGAAGACTACAAGTCTCACAATAAAACCTTCAATCTTTAGTCCCTCTAATAGAGAAAACTTAATCAAATCTACACATAAATATTTTTTTTATAACCAATAGTACATCAAAACATCTATGAACTTAAATGTCATTCTTTCCTCCGATGAATCAATTACTCAATATTATTAATTTCTCAATAGAATTGTAAATAATCACAACTCATTTCTATATGAACCGAGGATTAACGCATAAAAGAAATCAAATATCTCATATTATTAATTTGACAAGTTGTTAAAAACAATTATAAAACTAGATAGAGACCCGCATGATGCGCGGGGCTGAGATGAATTTTTTAAATAGTATTATAAAATGTAGATTTTTATTTTGTTTCTTATTAAAAAGTTATAATTGAAACAATAAAATAAAGGTGATAAAAAGAGATAGAAAGAGTTTAAGTGAAAAGAAATATGTTTGAATCATAGATATACAAGTAAGACATCACAATTTAATTTTAAAACGTGAAATAAGTCTAAAGAATTTCAATAGTTATTTTAATCTTTCCTTTTCTTTTTTTTCAACATATCTAAGAATGTCTGTTCTTCATTATTTCGGTAACCATTCATGAAGGTCAACATCTTAATCCTAGATAAAACTCTCTATTTTATACTAAATTTATAGTCTAGAAGAGAAGTGAGTATGCATGTTGAATGAGTCTCTATCGGTTGGACGATGATTTTGGTATTTAAATATGCCAAGTGTTGTTGTTTTTTTACTCTACCATTCATTTGCAACAATTACCATTGATTTAATTCAATTGAATTAGCTCATTAATTTTATTTTTTTACAATTTCATAATAAATTGCTGGACATTTTTATGTAATGAATTATAAGGTATTGTTGAAAATTTATGATTTAATTTATTAATATGTATCTGTAATTATAATTCAAAATAATATGTTAGAAATACTTTGAGGCATTTATTTGTCTTTGAAAATTATAAGTTAAATTTGAAAGAATTATTCGGTAACTTTTTTAACATTGATATGAGATTTAATATTTGAAGTTAAAATTTTGGAACATATAACTTTATTTATAAATAAAATTATATTTTAAAAAGAAAATTATTTTTAAAATATATATTAATAGGCAAAAAAAATATAGATATGAAAAAAAAATTAATGATTGGTATATAAACAATATAATAAGTTGTAGTTTTATAATTGTTTCTACATTATTGAGTATCTCTTTTTTGTGAGCAATTTAAATAGTGATAATGATGTCACTTTTATTAAGAGACTAAAAATTATTTTCATTTTTATAGAAATTAAATTAATTCTTATAATTTTTTATCGAATTATTTAATTTTATTTTTTTAGGACATTTACTTTGTTCAGAAGAAGGTCACTCGTGGTCAAGCTTGTGCTCTTCTACCCGGACCATTGCCACTCGCAGCATGAGGGGCATTTTCAAACCTAAGAAACTCTTTAACCTTTCTTATTGGAAATAATACATGAAATTTAGTTCCACAACCTTGTGATGTTAACATTATTCACTGTATATGGATTTTCAAGCATAAAAAGAAATCTAATGGTTGTTTTGAGCGTTACAAAGCTCGTCTTGTAGGTGATGGCAGGTCTCAAATTACAAGAGGGGGTTGTGATGAAACTTTTAGCATTGTGGTGAAACCTGCGACCATATGCATTATTCTCACCTTTGCTCTCTCTAAGTCTTAGCCTATTCATCAACTAGATTTTCAGAATGCATTTTTACTTGGTGATCTTCATCAAACTGTCTATATGCATCATCCAATGGGTTTCCATGATCCCCATCACCCATATTATGCGTGCCGCTTGCGAAAATCTCTCTATGGTTTGAAGTAAGCTCCTCGTGCCTGAATCCGGTGCTTCACTGATTATGTCTCCACCATTGGATTTCAGCACAACACCTCAGATCACTCTCTATTCATCTATCGGTATGGCTCTGACATGACTTACATCTTACTTTATATTGATGACATCATCCTTATCAATTCCTCTCATGACCTACGCAAATCTACCATGATGCTTCTTGCCCCCGAGTTTGTTATGAAGGATTTGGAACCGCTAAGCTATTTTTTGTGTATTGCAGTGACCAGACATGTAAATGATTTTTTTGGTAGTCAGAGTACCTATGCTAGCGACATTATTGCTTGAGCCGATGTGGCTTCATGAAACCTTCTACTACTCCAGTTGACACCAAACAAAAGCTTAAAACCTCCACTAGCATCCCATATGACGATCCTACATTATATCAGAGTCTTGTTGGTGCTTGCATTGAAACACATTCATGCTCCCTGCACCAGGCACATGCTTACATTGAAATGCACCATGAGTTATGTTCACGGGACCTTACTACATGGTTTGCATTTCTATCCTTCTTCCATCGAGAAGCTTGTTTCCTACACAGATGCTGATTGGGGTGGATGTCCCAAGACGTTTCAATCTACTTCTCGTTATTGTGTTTTTCTTGGTGACAACATAATTCCATGGTCTTCCAAAAGATAACTCATACTTTCTCGTTCCAGTGCAGAGGCTGAGCACCAGGACGTTGCTAATGTGGTTTAAGAATCATGTTGAATCCGCAAACATTCTCTTGGAGCTTCATTTTCCCCTTTCCTAGGATACTCTGGTGTACTATGACAATGTTAGTGTTATCTGCCTATCCGATAATCCTGTCCAACACAGTGTACTAAACAGATTGAGATGGACATTTACTTTGTTCAGAAGAAGGTCACTCGTGGTCAAGCTTGTGCTCTTCACGTTCCTTCCTAGCACCAGATTGCTGATATCTTCACCGAAGGTCTCCTTAGAGTTCTCTTTGATGATTTTTGGACCAGTCTAAGCGTTTGTCGACCTCCTGCTTCGTCTGCGGGGTGTGATAGAATCTGTATTATTTTATAATAATCTGTATTTATTTTGCATTTATTTGTAATTATGATTTACCTATAATCATGCCAAATCAGATCATCTCTCATGTACTACATATACGCTTGGTCAGTAATGAGATAACATACGGAAAACAAATTATCTTACAATTTTACTTGAATCGAATTTGAAGACTACAAGTCTCACAATAAAACCTTCAATCTTTAGTCCCTCTAATAGAGAAAACTTAATCAAATCTACACATAAATATTTTTTTTATAACCAATAGTACATCAAAACATCTATGAACTTAAATGTCATTCTTTCCTCCGATGAATCAATTACTCGATATTATTAATTTCTCAATAGAATTGTAAATAATCACAACTCATTTCTATATGAACCGAGGATTAACGCATAAAAGAAATCAAATATCTCATATTATTAATTTGACAAGTTGTTAAAAACAATTATAAAACTAGATAGAGACCCGCACGATGCGCGGGGTTGAGATGAATTTTTTAAATAGTATTATAAAATGTAGATTTTTATTTTGTTTCTGATAAAAAAGTTATAATTGAGACAATAAAATAAAGGTGATAAAAAGAGATAGAAAGAGTTTAAGTGAAAAAAATATGTTTGAATCATAGATATACAAGTAAGACATCACAATTTAATTTTAAAACGTGAAATAAGTCTAAAGAATTTCAATAGTTATTTTAATATTTCCTTTTCTTTTTTTTCAACATATCTAAGAATGTCTGTTCTTCATTATTTCGGTAACCATTCATGAAGGTCAACATCATAATCCTAGATAAAACTCTCTATTTTATACTAAATTTATAGTCTAGAAGAGAAGTGAGTATGCATGTTGAATGAGTCTCTATCGGTTGGACGATGATTTTGGTATTTAAATATGCCAAGTGTTGTTGTTTTTTTACTCTACCATTCATTTGCAACAATTACCATTGATTTAATTCAATTGAATTAGCTCATTAATTTTATTTTTTTACAATTTCATAATAAATTGTTGGACATTTTTATGTAATGAATTATAAGGTATTGTTGAAAATTTATGATTTAATTTATTAATATGTATCTGTAATTATAATTCAAAATAATATGTTAGAAATACTTTGAGGCATTTATTTGTCTTTGAAAATTATAAGTTAAATTTGAAAGAATTATTCGGTAACTTTTTTAACATTGATATGAGATTTAATATTTGAAGTTAAAATTTTGGAACATATAACTTTATTTATAATTAAAATTATATTTTAAAAAGAAAATTATTTTTAAAATATATATTAATAGGCAAAAAAAATATAGATATGAAAAAAAATTAATGATTGGTATATAAACAATATAATAAGTTGTAGTTTTATAATTGTTTCTACATTATTGAGTATCTCTTTTTTGTGAGCAATTTAAATAGTGATAATGATGTCACTTTTATTAAGAGACTAAAATTTATTTTCATTTTTATAGAAATTAAATTAATTCTTATAATTTTTTATCGAATTATTTGATTTTATTTTTTTAGGAATTGAATAATAATAAAAACAAAATAGAGAAGCAATAGAAATAAATGAATGAGTATGCATAATTTTTAGTTAGAGGAATAGAATTAGATAAGTCATGGAATATTTACAATAAAAGTGTTTTAATTAAAAGAATTTATAAATAAAACGTTACATTTTTTCTCAAATAAATAAAAGAAGTTTTGAAATGTTGTGTTTAGAAAAATGTCATAAAAGAAATTTTAAAATGTTATGCTTAGATGAATGCCACATCATATTTTTAATGATGTGGCGAATAAATAAATGAGTTGTCAATGAAATAGTGTGAGACTCAGTTTTAATATATTATAATAGATAATAGATAATAGATAATAGATAATAGATTTTATTTTTTTAGGAATTGAATAATAATAAAAACAAAATAGAGAAGCAATAGAAATAAATGAATGAGTATGCATAATTTTTAGTTAGAGGAATATTTACAATAAAAGTGTTTTAATTTAAAGAATTTATAAATAAAACATTACATTTTTTCTCAAATAAATAAAAGAAGTTTTGAAATGTTGTATTTAGAAGAATGTCATAAAAGAAATTTTAGAATGTTATGCTTAGATGAATGCTACATCAGATTTTTAATGATGTGGCGAGTAAATAAATGAGTTGATTAAAAGAATTTATAAATAAAACGTTACATTTTTTCTCAAATAAATAAAAGAAGTTTTGAAATGTTGTATTTAGAAGAATGTCATAAAAGAAATTTTAGAATGTTATACTTAGATGAATGCCACATCAGATTTTTAATGATGTGGCGAGTAAATAAATGAGTTGTCAATGAAATTGTGTGAGACTCAGTTTTAATAGTAATAGATAATAGATAATATATAGAGATTAATAGATAAGACCATCTCCAGCGGCAGTTCCTTCACTTGGTTTGCCAGCATGAAATCACAAAAAGTGTAGATTTAGCATTGAAAAATGAGAAAAATTTTGCCAGCTGGTCAACCGTTGCACTATAATACAACGTTGCATTGAATCACTTTCTTCAAAATAGTGGGATCCAATATGAAATAAAATTGATTAAGAGTGAAATATTAAAATAGAATATAATAAAATATTAATATATAAGATAAAAGTGTGGGACCTAATATGAGTTCTTTAAAATTGCACTATTGAAGTGAAAAATTGGATGAGTTTCTTAAAAATAATGTATCTTAATGGATCCCACAAAAGAACCAAAAAATAAGTTGCACAATTGGAGATGCTCTAATAGATTTTCAAATATATTAAAATAACCATACATAATATTTCAATACAAGTTGGCATTTGGCATTTACACAAGGGACCGCCATGTCTACCAATCGAAAAAAAGTCAGAGAAAACGTTTCCTGTTTTCTTTATAAATACCAACCACTTTGCCTTTCCTTAATCAGACAACAATATACCTCAACTACTTTCTTTTCATTCTCCTGTTCAAATAACATTCTTGTTCTTATATCCTTGTCCTTTATCATCATTATCATCATAATTTCATAATCACAACAAAAAAAGCACGTCTCTATGGCTCATTGCATTCTCCACTTTCATATTAGCTATTTTAATATACCGTTTTGTAAAATTTGCAACAAGATCTTCTTCTTCTTCACTACCACTTCCACCAGGACCAAAACCATGGCCTATAATAGGTAACATGCCACACTTGGGCCCTGCCCCACACCAATCTCTTGCAGCCTTGGCTAAAACACATGGCCCATTGATGCACCTCAAATTAGGCTTTGTCGATGTTGTCGTGGCCGCTTCCGCCGCTGTGGCTGAACAATTCTTAAAGGTTCATGACGCAAACTTTAGTAGCCGGCCACCGAATGCAGGAGCTAAAAATATGGTTTATAACTATCAAGATCTTGTGTTTGCTCCTTATGGTCCAAGGTGGAGATTGCTCCGGAAAATATCTTCTGTTCATCTCTTTTCCAACAAAGTTATGGCCGAATTCCAACATTTACGCGAGGTTAGTTAATATCACCCGAATTTAAACTTAGAGTTTTATTCTGTATGTGAGTTTCATCTTCTGATAAATTTTAATACAAAATATCAACCGTATTAAAATCAATTAATATATAGTTTCTAGTATTAGATATTTTTGGGTTGAAATGAAAATAATCTTGATATAAAAACAAAAATATTTGAAAGTGGGACCTACCATCCATGCTAATGTGATGTGATGTGAACAAAGATACTTTTCTTAAGCGCCGGAAGAAAAAATAAACTTTCAATGAGCGGCTTATAACATATAAAAAGACAGGTGTGTGACTTTTTTCTTTTTTTTTTAATAATCAAATAGAATATATTAAATAGATAGGTCTAAAGAGTAGACCATGTTACAACCCTGCCTGTGATATGCAGCAAGAAGAAAGTTTAAAGACAAACTAAAACTACATCCAGTAATAGTTTGAAGATCCCCTCCCCCTAAACTTCCTCTATATTAATCTAACAGCAAATTATGAGGCCTTTTATACCATTCATACAAGGATGCTAATGACTTACCCTTTGCAGCCAGGTTACTCCATTTCCAAGACCATAACACAATATCATCAAAAATAGCTTTTGGGGAAGCAATAAAATCGTTAAAAATAATTTGATTCCTTACTCTCCATAAACACCAGCATGTTACCATCCAGAAGAATATGACTTCCTTACCCTTGCCTGGCTGCTGAAACCAAGTTTTAAAGTCCTCCACCGCATTATGGCCACTCCTCAAAGTGATTCCTAACCAAGGTTTTACCTCCCTCCAAACCAACCTGGTTTTAGCACAGTTTAAAAACAGATGGGAGGAGTCTTCCAAGACCTGAAAGTAAAAGACACATGATTCTTGATGGGGGTCTGTGATTACACCTCTTCTATTTAGGTTTTCCCGAGTAGGAAACTTGTTTTGTAGCAGTCTCCAACCAAATACTAAGGCCTTTAGAGGAACCTTGGTCTTCCACATGGTTTCAAGAACAGCCAGCAAGCCATCATCAGTTCTTTGTAAAACTTGGTACTGCATAAAGTTTTCATAACACACTTTAACACTAAACTTGTTGTTGTTGTCCCTAGGCCAAACAATTGCATCCTCCTGTTGTCTAATCAAAATCACCTCATTCACCAAATGACATAATTCAAGTTCTGATTCACATTCCTCTCCTTCGACTGATCTAATAATGTTTCTGCCTGATAGATCCCAAACCCATGTATTACCAATCCAATCTCCACAGTCAGCTATTGTAGCATTCTGGTTCAAGGAAGAGTTAAATAGGTTTGGATATTGAGTTTTCAGATTCTCTCCCCCGAGCCACCTTGAATACCAGAACAAAGTTTTACCACCATTTCCAACTTTCCAGATCAGTTGTTTAAAGAGCCCTTGGTCGTTTGAGTGTTTTGCAAGAATTTGGATATCTTTCCACCATCTGGAACAATGTCTAGGTTGAGCCTCTAATTGGTTTGACAACAGGTTATTTATGGATTCTCCATATCTAGCTTTCAGAATTCCTCTCCACAAATTATTTTGTTCTTGAACCACCCTCCAAATCCATTTTGAGACCAGAGCTTTGTTAAAAGTATGTACCTCTTTAATTCCAAGTCCTCCGCCTGATTTGGGTTTACATACTTTGTCCCATGCCACCCAAACAATTGACCTCTTCTCACAATCACTTCCCCACAGAAAATTTCTTTGAATAGCTCTTATTTTCTTTACCACTTTAGTAGGTGCCAAATAAAAGGATAAAAAGTGTATTGGAATGTGTGACTTTTTTCTTTAATTTCTTGACCAAATCTTTTTTTTTTCTACTGATTTTTTTTTAATTATTGTGGTATTTTGTGGTATAATCGTGGCTAACTTAAGCACTCTACACAATACATCAAAAAGTTTAAGACAGTCTTGATAAAATCGTTAATAAGACTAAACCTAAAAAGTTTCAACTATTTGATAAAAAACTATAACTTAAAATCAAATGAATATTAAAAAAAATTGCTTTAATAATTAAATTGAAATTTAAGAATGATAAAATATAAGAAAAGCTATCTAAATATGTAGTATTTCAATAATTTTGTCTATGCTTACCTACCTTGCATTTTTTGTTGACCTACGAAAAACCCAATAATTTGTTCTTATATATTCTTGGTTTTTATATCAGTTTCTCATTGTTTTCTTGGTCAAAAAAGATTGTTGTTGTTTTTATATGATCAAGGTTATTAAACTTGCATATTTAATTTAAAATTATACTATTTTTAATCCAATTTATATAAAAAAAGATTTGATTTATTTTATATATATATATATATATATATATATATATATATATATATATATATATATATATATATATATATAATTTAATAAATTTAAAAATATATTTTCTCTTATAAAGAAAATCATAATGTACAAACTAACCAATTTCATTTTTTAGGAAGAGGCAACAAGATTGACAAGCAATTTAGCAAGTAATTATTCTGACACAAAAGCTGTGAAATTAGGACAATTATTGAATGTATGTACAACAAATGCACTTGCTAGGGTTATGTTAGGAAGAAGAGTATTCAATGATGAGAATGGTGGTAATGACTCTAAAGCTGATGACTTCAAAGATATGATTCTTGAATTGATGGTCTTAGCTGGAGTTTTCAACATTAGTGACTTTATTCCTTCATTGGAATGGTTAGATCTTCAAGGAGTTCAAGCTAAAATGAAAAAGTTACACAAAAAATTTGACGCATTTTTAACCAATATCATTGAAGAACATGAGAGTTCTAATTTTAAGAGTGAGAAACATAAGGATTTATTGACTACTTTGTTGGCACTTAGAGATGAAGGAGATAATGATGGAAATAAACTCACTAATATTGAGATCAAAGCACTCCTTTTGGTATGTTACCTACTATTCTACTTGTTGTTATTCCATTATTTCATTGATCAGATTTTACGGTATTCACACATTTGATATGTTTTTAATTGTTGCATTAAGATCAAACAATTTAAATTTTAAAAAATAGAAAAAATTACACTCACTTTTTTTATTTGAGGTCTGTTAAAACGATGCTGACATCCACTCTAGTTTTAAAATATATATTTTATATATATTAACAAATGTTTTTATAATATTAAACAAAAATTGTAAATAAATGTCATTTAAATCTAAGAATTTTTATTGATACTAAAAATTAAAGGAGGTATTGATTTCATTTCAATAAATTTTAATGGAGGTGAGTGTAATTTCTCCTCAAATATATTGTGGGTATATAATTCCCGATTTATATTTTAAAATAAAAGTTTTATACTTTATTAAAAAAAATCAAATTATTGTTTTACTAAAATCCCAAATTAAAATTTGCCAACCTTAAGTGTCCTAGCCTAGTAGTTGGTAAGTGTGTTTAATTCAAAATATTTAATTGCATAGATAAACATTTTATTTAGCTGTTGAAAAAATAATAATTGTGCTACCTAGTTGTATGTATAAATAATTGCATTATGATTTTGAAATAGTTTTATAAATTATGATTCCCTTCATTTTCATTTAAACTCTTATCTAATACTCAAACAGTGAAACCTTATCTAAAATTCTACTTAAAAGTTGAAACTGAATTTAATAAAGAAAAACACCAATCAACTTGCATTTAGTTTTTTTAAGCTAAATGATTGATTAAAGGAGTACTAGGGGTACTCAAATCTTTGATACAAGAAGATACTTTCAATAAGAAACAGACAAAACGAAGATCACAACTAAAACAAGGGAGAATCCGAACCAACCGAAAACTAAGACAAACAAATTATCGGAGTCTGACAAAATTCAAAGAAATTACAGTTGAAATAAGAATTTTCTCTAATAAAAAACCATTTCCAAGCAGTGAGCTTAATATCCCACAACAGGTTCGGAATACTACAAAATTCCGCGTTAAAAATAATCAAATTTCTAACCTTCCAAATATTCCACACCACTGCCATCCAAATAATCCTTGAGTTGTCATTCTTCATACGATTAAAACAACCGTCGCCAGACCATCTCAAAAAACTCTTCCACATAACCTCCTCAGAGACCCAAACCAAACCAAACCAATCCAAGCAACCACACTATTCCAAATAAGCTTAGAAATTCAGCACACAAAAAATAAATGATTGCGATCTTCATCTATTTTAAAACACAAGGCACAAGGGAGATCGTGAGAAGAATTAATGATCCATCTGCGATATAATTGATCCTTAGTCGGAATCCTATTAAAAAACCACCTCCAAACAAATGCCCAAACTCTAAACAAAGTATTATTGTTCCAAAGGAACACCTCAAAGAGACGGTAGCAACCCACTTATCAATCCAAAACAAAGCAGAATTTTCATCACCTATACGATAAGAGATGAAATTTGAAAAAGTAAAAGGCATACCAGCTATGACATCGGCAATCTGAAACATGTATTTCCACCAACAAGAACCATGCTTCACGCGAACCTTACTAACCCCTTCCCTCACTTCTACCGAAATATTGTCGTAACGAGTCGAGAGAACATCCAACCAAATAGACTCCTTTTCCGTTAGAATCTTTCATTTCCACTTTAGTAATAACACCACATTAACTTCTTCAGTTTTCTTCACACCTAAACCGCCCTCGTTTAAACTTTTTTATTATTAATCTTTTAATTTTTTCCTAACAGTTACACTTACAACTGACATAGAGAAGTCTATTGAGCTTATTTCTTAATCCCAAACAGGAAAACATGTTTAATTTGTCTTCTTATGAAGAAGAACATTCAATAACTTTTGTTTGGTCCCTAACTTTTTTTCCATGTATTTACATTACGTGTTTTTTAATTTAAAGTGTTATCAGATCAATTATATGGTGTAAAAAAATACTACCGTGGAATGTCATCAATTTAACTAAAATTAAATTGTGATTAAATAGGACTCATTACTGAGACCTATACATTTTAATATTGTCTAAATTTTAAATACTATATAATGCTACCAAAAATTTATGATGGTATTATAATACTTTCTTAAATTTAGTCATAAGTTCACCATTAAAAATAGATAAGTAGAGGGTTGTAAATTCGAACCTATACCTCTACAATCAGATGTCTTTGTAACTATTAATTGAATTAAACATAGGGCGAGATAAATTATAATTTACTTTAACATTGAAGTTCTTACAAAATATATATACTTACAAATTATTTGATTATTTGTCTAGAACATGTTTGCAGCTGGGACAGATACATCATCAAGCACCACAGAATGGGCTATTGCAGAATTGATTAAAAATCCAAAAATCTTAGCCCAAGTCCAACAAGAATTGGACAATATTGTGGGTCGAGACAGAAACGTGAAAGAAGAGGACATACCTAACTTGCCTTACCTACAGGCAGTCATAAAAGAAACATTTCGTTTGCATCCATCAACACCTCTTTCACTTCCAAGAATTGCTTCTGAAAGTTGTGAGATTTTTGGGTACCATATTCCGAAAGGTGCAACTGTTTTGGTTAATGTATGGGCTATAGCCCGTGACCCAAAACAATGGGATGAACCATTACTGTTCAAACCCGAAAGATTCTTATTAGGTGGTGACAAGTATGATGTTGATATTAAACGAAATGATTTTGAAGTTATACCTTTTGGTGCTGGACGAAGAATTTGTGTTGGGATGAGTCTTGGGCTTCGTATGGTTCAGCTTTTAACTGCTACATTGGCCCATTCATTTAATTGGGAACTTGAGAATGGGCTTAAACCTGAAAACATGAACATGGATGAAGCTTTTGGGCTTACTCTTCAACGAGTTGTGCCATTACCTGTGTACCCTAAGCCCAGGCTCTCTCCTAACGTGTACTCATCATGTTTGAGTTTAGACATTTACTTTTGAAAACTTTTCTTTTTCGAGAAACATCTTAGGTTTCTTTATCTTATGCTTACATATAATAAAATGAATAAATAAGAATTTAGTATGCTCTGTGAGAGGATCCCAAAAGGGTCAAAGGTGTTATATGTATTGATTTTTGTCATTGTGTTTTAAATTTTTTGTGTAAACTAGTTAATCAAAACGTGCATCGCACATGTCATATATCAAGTGTAAACATATTTTCTCCAAAGTCTTATATATATATATATATATATATATATATATATATATATATATGAACAAGATATCATGGTTAATATTAAATTGGCCATCATTGATTTTGCGACAACTATTAAATTTGTTGGTTTTTTTGTCTGTCCAAACTATACCTTAATATAAACATAATATTTTATTCAACATATACCTTTCTCATATATACCCATTCCCTCACATTTTTCTTATTATTTTATCTCTCTTCACTCTTATAATCGTGACTCTTCTTTCTCTCAACTTCTGCGCAACTGTCCATCTACTTCTTCTGTTATTGTTCATCTTCTTCTACTCATCTCTACTCGCAAATTTTCATCTCCTTCGTCCATTTATATTTTTCATATTTCTAATATGCGTGTTTGTTTATTGATCCATCATTTCTTCGTTTCAGCTGTGCAATCGAAAAGTCTTCAGGATCTGTTCATATAAATACCTTCTTTTATTGTTCTTCTCCTTCTTCTCTCTTATATTTGATTCTCTCTTCTCCTTCTTCCTCTATCTTCAAATTTTACTTTCTTTTTACATGTTTGCATGTTTGTTTAGTTATGGTAGTTTATCTTCATTTCAGTTGTGCAAACGGAAAGTCTTCAGCAAGTGACCAGATAAAGACCTTCTTTTTCATGGTTATTTGTTGTACCCTAAAATTTGCCCGCCCTATTTCTAACATTAAAATTTTTTTTTACTCTTTTTTTTTATAAGTTTTTTTTTTGTTCAATTTTACTAACATTTAAACAGTAAATTTTACTCAAAAAATATGTAACAGTTTAATTTAAATTGTTTAAATAACAAATAGTTGTTTGACCTTCATATGCTTTTAAGTGCATTTTTGTTTCGAATAAATGAATTGGCACATTGGAAAGGAGATAAGGCTTGCAAGTATGAGGTCGCGGGTTCGAATCTCACATGTTATATTTTGGATTTTTTTTCTGTTATTTGTTACTAACTTTCTTTCCATTTTAAATTATTTTCAAAAAAATCATAAAAATTGTATTTTATTATTATTTGTTTTTAATTTTAAGGCATATTTGAAAAATAATTATTTATTTGATTTTATGTACTTTTTATCAAAAAGGAGTGCAAAAATCATAATAGATACAAAAAATATTTCCTTTCTTGTGTACTCATTTCCTATTGGTCAGTTTATGTCATTTTTGTGTCATACTTAGTATACTTGGTGACCAAGTAAAAATTAGATACTATATGATTTTATTCAGATTTTTTTTTTTATCAATATGAATTAAGACTGATTTTATTTTTCTTTTTAAAATTTTTAACCTAATTTTCTAGATCTATAAATACATGTTGTTTTACACGTAACAGAGAGACTGAAAAATACTACAAGTGGCGGTTTGTATTTCAACCGGTATCGATTTGTCTAACTTTTTTTTCTACTGACTGTTCTAATATATACATATGCATAATGTGACTATCATAAAATTTGGCTTCTCGATACTGTTCATCGATGGTTTGTTTTGTAAGGATGTTGCCAGCGACATTCTCATTCCAATATCTATGCTTTGCGGTTTGTTTTTATATATACATATTATAATACCTAAATAATGGAAACGTAGTAACATATAAGACCGGTACGGTAAACCGCCATGCGTTTTCGTTTTCCTGAAGCATACAGGTTCTTTTCCAGGTTAATATATATATTATAATGTTAAGTGATATGATTTTTTTAATGTTATTATCCCGTTGCATGTTAAATATATATATTATAATGTTAATAATATTTTCTTTTAATATAATAATAACTTTATATTTTCTTAAGTAATATTTTCTTTTAGTATTATGTATATATTTTGTTGATTTTTTTTATTTATTCATTTTATATTTTTCGGATCGAATCGTGTCGATACGCTGTTCGCACTTTCGTGTGCATGATGCGTGACCTTTGTGTTTAGTCCGATCCGGTTGCGATGATCGCATTTTTTGCGTTAGCAACATTGATGGGTTTTATCACGTTTTAAAAATTCTTTTTCTATGCATTTTCTATTTCTAAAACAATTTAGATCCTCACGATTTGGATCTGGTTGCGATGACTGCGTTTTCGCGATAGCAATATTGTTGAGGTTTTTTTATCAAATTTAAAATTTTCTTTTCTTAGAGTTGCTTTTTGTTATAAATAGATCCACATGATTTGGATCCAGATTGCGATGATCGCAATTCTTGCGTTAGCAACATTATTGTTTTAAATGTTTAAAATTTTATTTTTTATTCATTTTTATTTTATAATTTTAGACCCGCACCATTTGGATTCACGTTGCGATGATCACGTTCAGTGTAGCAAGCTGTTGATTAATTTTTATCGGTTTATTTGCGATTTTTATTTTACTCTTTTAAATTGATTATCATTGCATTTCGATTTTGTGCACACGTCCGGTGGCTTGGTCTAGCGGTAATCCGTTTGTTGTGCACCAACCAATTTGTGTTTCGATCTGCAACTTTGTGTTTTAATTTTTATTATGTAGTGGTTTATTGATCCTATTTGCGATGACCGCTTACGAGGTAGCAATTTGCCTTCTTTCTTCAATTTGCGTTAATTTTGATCCAACATTGTTATTATTAGATCCGATCTAATCTCTTGCGGTAACCTTTGCACGTCTTCGCATACGCGACTTTGGTTCGCATCCTTGCGTCATGATTATAATCCGTGCACTTCTCTTCTTTGCGTTTCTCTTTTAATAATTAGATCGGTATAATTCGGATCCATGTTGCGATGATCGCACCTTTTGCGTTAGCAATGTTCTTTTATTAATTCTCGAATAATTTTGATTTCATTTTTTAATTTTTGATGTTAATTTTGTTTCAATTTTAATCTTAATCTTGTTTGAATTTAGATTTAAATATTGTTATTCTTTTTTATTATTAATCTGGTTATTAAGTTTGGATTAAAACTTTTGCTAATTACTGTTTAATTATTGCGCGTTTGAATTGTATATTTATCGCTCATTTTATCCCCATTGGTAAAATGTATCCTAATTCCCATGATGTGTAAAATAATTTTGTTGCTTTCCTTTATTTTGCTCATATCTTGCTACAATATTAAAACCTATTTTTCAAAAATATCAAACAATTCTCGATTCAATAATCGAGCCCTTTTTTTAAACCCTGTAAGTCGACTGCTTTTTAGCATCGCCATCGACCTAATGCACACACATGCATCTCTAGGGTAACCTCTCTTCGTTTGCCTTACGAAATAATGGTCATGTCCCTCAAACGTAGGGATACTTTAGCAAAAGACGCTTACGAATAATATCATCATAGTCCCTTCGATATAAAGATCATAGTCCCTCGATGACCCTTCGAGTTGCCTACGAAAAGATGATCTTGTCCCTCGATGACTCTTTGAGTTGCCTACGAAAAAAATGATCTTGTCCCTCGATGACCCTACGGAAAAATGACGGTAGTTCCTTTGAATTGCTAAGGTATCCTTACATGTTGCCTTCTATGGCCATTCGATGACCCTTCGCCGTCCCTTCACATCCAATAGATAGGACTACCTACCCACTAATGGTATGGATAGTACTATCTCTCAAGGAAAAGGATAAGTACAAGAAAGACCTTATAAATTAAGGGTAAGTAACTTTTAAATGCTTGCTCACAACTAAAAAAAAAACAAAAAAAACAAATACTTTTCACACCTCACACTTTCAAAAATATTTTCAAAAACAAACACTTTGTATACATTCTTACACGAATTATTACAAAGTCAACTTTTACAAAATCTTTTCTAAACACACACCATAGTTAAAAAAAAAGCAAGTTAAAGTGAGCAAGCAATTAAGAGCCCGTAGATAACTACGGATGAAAAGGGATGCTAACACCTTCCCTTTTCATAACTTACCCCCCGAACTCAAAATCTTTTCAAAAAGGTCTTTCCTGTTCTTTTCACCTTTCCTAAATAAATTGGATAAAAGAAAAGTCGGTGGCAACTCTTGCTAACCGCAACATGTTTTGCGAAAACAAAATTAAAAAGTCAGTTCTCCACCGTATTACAGAACTGGCGACTCTGCTGGGGAAATACTTAAAAGAGGGGTTACCTTAGGGTTTAGATCACTTTAACTGCTTTAATTATCTGTTTTGTGTGCTTTACTTTTAAGGGTTTTGTCTTGGGGGGTATTACTTGGGTAAATGATCCTACACCTGGATCTAGGACCTTAGGTAAGTGGCAAGAGACCAAGGAGACTGTACGGCATGTACCGCTACGGTTGATATGGTAGCCATCATTAGTGTAACACTTTGGTTTGTACTGATGTTCCTCGAGGCTTGGATTGGGGATAACATTAGGCTGCCGCGTGGTGTCATTAAGCACTAATTTGCCCTTAGAACTCTAGTTGAACTTAGCCTTGGCCATTAGAAGGTAGTGAGATAGCCGGTTTGGCATGTTCCAAAGTTGGTTGATACTCGAGACTACGCTCATTGAGATTGGACTTTCGGGATGTTTTGGTCGGCCGCTCGAGTGTCGCACCAAAATAAAGCCTGCGAGAAAGATCTGTGATATAAGATTCCTAGAACCCAGTTACTATTTTAGGACAGGTTGAACCAACTAAACCTTGGTATGGGAAGGGTACTTACCTTTGGACTTCATGTAAGCCTTTAAACCTAAGGCTAATTGTGTGACTTGTTTGTATTCACTATCTAACAACTTGAATTCCTTGTAGGATTTGTTTGTACTCTAACAACTTGAACTCTTTGCGGGACTTACTTGTCCTCGTGCTTTTACTTAATGCATAACATCCACATACCATCATAACATAACATGTTAACTAACCTTTTTCAAGGATCTTAGGGATTTATGGCGCACAATTTGCAGGTGCTATTATGGAAGAATTATCAAAAGCCAGATTTCTATCAAGGGGCAAGAGGATTTATTTTCCTCTAGCCAGATGCCTTCAAACTCAAAAGAACAGTATCCTGAATCAGAGGCTATGACCCACTTGATATGGAGAGCTTGATTCTTATAGAGGGACGTTCAAAGATGAAAAGTCAAAGTTTTTCAGACAAAGTTGCAACCAAATTCAATTTCTAATGTTGCAAACTAGATTCCATAAAGATCCTTGAAAATATTGCATATGCATTTACATACATATCATAACAGGTTTCCACAATGGGTTTCTCATCTCCTCGCTGTTTATTTCAGCAGAAAATGGCATTAGAACAAGCTGTCAAGGATCTCCAGACTCAAAACACCCAATTCCAAGAGATGATCCTGAGCCTATTCAAGGGGCAAGAAGAGTTGAAAGCCATTCTCACTAAGGACATGAAAAAGAAAAATCTTGAAGACAACAAGGATGATCAATTGGAACAACTTAAAGCTGAGATGGCAGAGATGAGAATCCAGATGTATGGTCAGATGGCTCTTATCCAAAACTTAGCTCGGGGGCAAGAAGAGCTGAGAGTCCTAGTCAATAAACTTTAAGACAACAGAGTCGGGGATCAGATCATCAGTCGGCCTCCAAGGAAACAAGCTGACTTGGTTGAGAAAAAGATGAGGATAAAAGAAGGAAAGAGACAGGTTACTACTGATAGTCTTTCAATTGAAGGAAGAAGGCCTTATAGGTTGTCGCACCACCAGTTCAACAACAGAAAGATCAGCGTAGGCAGCATGGTGGTCAACGTACTTGGAAATCCAAACCAAAACGACCATTTACCCCGTTGCACATGCCGCTGTCTCAGGCTTTGCAACAATTGCTCAATCAGAACTTGATAACTCTGTTGCCTTCATACTCAGCTCCAGCCAACCCTGCTCCTGGTTACGAACCTAACACAAGATGTGCTTATCATTCGAATAGTCCTGGTCATGATACTTAAGACTGCGGTCCATTGAAACATAGGATCCAAGATCTGATTGACGAAGGAGTCCTCGAGTTCACACCAGATGGTTAGACTGAGTTCTTCTATCGCCCATCTAATATCGAAGCTGCAAGACACATCGTCTGAAGTGACAGGTTCAGGAAGGGGAGCTTTGAAATCATTTGAATTTTCATTTGTAATTTCTTTTGTTGGCTTAAGCACTTACTATTATGTCAAACTTTGGTTTTTTCACATTAATCAATTGCGTATGTTCGTCTTGAATTTATCCATTCGTTTCACTATATTTAAACTATGCTTCTTACTTCTCTTTTGTGATATTTAACTCTCGTTAAAGCTGTAAGCCTTTAGAGGGAGGTGTAATACCCCAAATTTTGACCACTAAAGTTTCCCATCATTGTGAAAATCATCATCATAATATGGATGTACCTTTATGCTTCATCAGTCTCCCCAAAGATGGGTGAGCATCCAATACAATCAAAATTAGGGTTTCAAGCCCTCTCTGAGCTTTAGACAAAGGATCAATCAAGAAATGACATGATCTTTGACTTGTCTAATCTCTCAAACATCCACAATGGATCAAAAGTACTCCCACTTCAAGGATTAAGCACAAGGCTGCTCCCTTCTAGGTGGATCAAGTCTCAAGATTGACAGTGTCACCAAATTAGGGTTTTGGTCGACCAGGGCCTCCAGATGGAAATTTTCATCTGGGCACAAGGCAATGATCCAAAACATAACCTAATATGATTCATGGAACCTCATGAACCCATGCATCAAGTCAATTTTGCCTCAGGGGTTGCATTCATAAAAAATCAGGAATTAGGGTTTCTTGACCTAATTCACCCCTAAGTTGACTTTTGGGACAAACCATGAGCCAAGACCTCAAGACATGATTTGAGGGTCTCTAATATACCATATTGATCCATTTGGAACAATGGATTGATCCAAGAAGTTTGAGCAACAAGTCTCAATTTCATCTGCACCACAATTAGGTTTTTAAGGGAAAAGTCAACTGTAACTTTGACTTTTGACCAGGACATGCTCCCAAACCCTAGACCATGCCTTAATGTACCCTATGACACCCTTGGAACATGTCCATCAAGTTTGATTTAGGTCAAGGACATGATTTCATGAAGAATTGCACAGTTTGGAATTCATCTGATAAAAAGTCAACTGTGCACAAAAGTCAACTTTGACTTTTTGAGATTTTTCACCAAAATGGATTTTTAACCCTAAAATGATGTTAATGTATGATTTGAATCATCATTCATCAAGAAAAATCAAGAAAAATGAGATAACTTGTAAAAGGGGTAACCATAAAACTTAGAAATTTTTCTAAGTTAAAAATAAAGTGGCAAAGGTACCAACTTTGGAGGACCATAACTCCTAAACCACAAGGCCATTTTTTCTCATCCAAAGATGGATTTGTAGCCCTCATTATCACCTACAAAAACTTCAACTACAAGTCATTCCAATTCATTAAGGATTTTGAGTTATGGAGTGATCAAAGTGGCTGAAAAGTGAAAATGTCACTTTTTCCAACACTTAGTGAAATTTTCACTAAGTCAGATTTTGCCTCACTTTTTGCCAAATGTAGGGGGATTTTTCACTTGGAATCAAAAGAGATCAAAACCAAACTTGTTCAAACAGTTGTTGTATCATGTAAGAGCTTTCCAAAATGGCCAAGAACATTGCCAAATTTAACCTACACCATGAGATACAACATTGCCAAGTTGCCTTGCTCAAATCTGTCAAGGCAAGGCAGAATTTGCAACTTTGGTCGATTTTCCAAAATCGGCCAAATTCAGTTGCTCCTATCCACTTGGACACCTCAGAGGATTGAATCTAAAGGGGACAATCACTGAGCCAAGCCTCCAAAGTCCATGGAACAAGAAATAGCATGTTGAACCTAGAATGGCCAAAATGGGGACAAGACTTCAAATTTGGAATGAGGCATTCAATGGAACCATCAAGGTGGCATGGACTGAGCCATTCTCATCTAAAATCAGTCAAGACTTATCCAAGACCAAGGGGACCAAAGCTCTGTGCCCTAACCTCTAGTCAATGGCTAGAGGAGACTTGGATTTTCATTGGACAACATTGGCCAAACCTACTTACCAGCTGCCATGCACTATTCCTTGCAAAACAAACTTGCTCTACTATAAATAGAGCTCAATTGTGGCCAGTTTAAGTACACCAAAGCCATCTAACAGATGCTTTCTTCAAAATCTCTTTTTCTTGGCAAAAATGCCTTTCTTAGCAAGGTAGCTATTGGGTTTTGAGTTTGAGAGCAATTCTGCACAAACCAATCACTCACACACCTCACATACATCACATATGAGCTGATCAAACACTCACATAACTTCTGAAACATCAATTTCATGAAATCACCAGCTGGTTGCTCAAGGTTTCAAACAAAGTGCAGCTGAGGTACCACAAAATGATCCAGCCAATTTCAATCAAGTCCAACCATCCAAACACAATCCATAGGGTGTAGGGAAGCTGTTCAGATCATCACAACTCATCTGTAGCACCTCCAAATCAAAAATCACTTTGGACTTGCTGTCACGACTTGGAGGTAAGCACATACTTGGTCATCTCTCAATCTATGCATATTTCCTCGCACAATAATTTGGCCATATGTTCATAATCATGCATGGAATGTTTTCCCTCAATTAATTGCATTGTTTGAATCGTGTATCAAAAATCCTAGCCTTCATGCAGAAATTAGGGTTCTTGAGGTCTCTTCGTGATTTCTTGTTGTATGTTTAATTTAAATGAAATTAAAGTACATAGACATGATCGTGAGGTTGAAACGAGCATAATGATATGTGGATTGCATGATATGATTACGTATTCATGGAGATTGGATAGAAAACGCAAATCTGAGAAACCAAGAACACGCGCGTGTTCTTCAGCTGTTCTTGGCGCCATTTTTAGAAATTCAAATATTTGAATTTTGTGATTTTGTTTAATTGATTCAAAAATTAATTTCTCTCTGAGTTTTAATGATTTTGAGTTGATTCTTTTTTTAATAATTCACAAAAATGTTAAAATATTTTATTTTCCCAAAAAATACCAAAAATATTATTTATTTCATATAATTGATATTTTTGCAAAGAATTAATATTTTGATTGTTTTTGGCATTTTAAATATTTTTTCCACCTTGATTTTGCAACTTTTAATGCTTTCTAATTATTTTGTAGGTCAATACTTAATTTTTGAAGCATTAATCCAAGATCACAATTTGTTTTCCATGTGTTAAACAATTTTTGATCATTTTAATTGAATTTTTATTCAATTAAATACATTTTGAAAACAAATTAGGGTTTTGGATTAATTCAACCTTCATAAATCATTTTAAAACTTTTTGGGCCTCTTGAGAGAGTGTAAGACCCATTCCTCCTTGTACAAAAACATTTTGGGCCTCACTCATTGTATAAGTCCCTCTGTACAAGTAAACGGCGCGATCGTCGCGAGTTTAAAAATAAAAAATCATCTGGGCCTACCCTCGAGTAGTAAGACCCATTTCTTTTTCTTAAAACTTTTTGGGCCTCTTGAGAGAGTGTAAGACCCATCCCCCCTTGTACAAAAACTTTTTGTGCCTCATCCATTGTATAAGTCCCTCTGTACAAGTAAATGGCGCGATCGTCGCCCGTTTAAAAATAAAATAAACCTGGGCCTACCCTCGAGTAGTAAGACCCATTTCTTTTTCAAACCTTTTTGGGCCTCTAATAGAGTGTAAGACCCAATCCTTTTTTTGACCAAATCATTTTTGGGCCTCAGTATATCGTATAAGTCCCGATACCGTAAAAAACAAACGGCGCAATCGTCGCCTTTTCAAAATAACCATCTGGGCCTCTCCTTGAGCTATAAGACCCATTCAAAACACTTTGGGCCTCTATTAGAGTGTAAGACCCAATCCCCCTTTTAACCAAAACATTTTGGGCCTCACTTATTGTATAAGTCCCTCTGCGTTAAAAGAAAACCTCGGCGCGATCGCCATTTCAAACGGAAAAATCATCTGGGCCTACCCTCGTGTTATAAGCCCCACTCTTTTCTTTAAACCTTTTTGGGCCTCTTGAGAGAGTGTAAGACCCATCCCTTTGTACAGAAAACCATTTTGGGCCCCAGTCACTTGTGTAAGTCCCGCTGTACAAATTTAACAGTGCGCTCACTGATAAAACCCTGGGCCTCTCCTCGAGCTGTAAGCCCCAAATCTTTCTTTTTTAAAGCACTTTCTCCTTTGATTTTGAATATACTGTTGTTGTCAATCTTTCTTTGTTGAACAACTAACCAAACAGCATGGAAGCACTACAACCGAGTAAGTGGTTATCGCTTTCATTTACTGCTTTCATATTATAAACTGTATTGTGGGGCTGCTCACTGTAAGTCTCCTTTCATAAACTCATATCTACTGTGTAATAATAGTATAGTTATTTCGAGTTTCCCCGACAACTACGTCTAGAACTAGGTGACGCCGTTTCGCTTATTCGTAGAAATAGACGCCTAGATCCCCAATAGGAGTACCAGATACAGTCTTCTCTTCGGTTGTCCTCCTTAGGAATCGTCAAGAAACTCTACTCTCCAAGATGAATGTATTCTCCGTGAATGGCATCTTTGAGTTTCTTCCCAATTCTCGAACTTTCCTGACTTGATCTATTCCTTGTGGATAGCTTGCCTTGAATGTCTCGGGGTTTGGGTACCCACTACGGTCATAATCTTGGACCTTAACTAAGGGACCCTCTTTAAAAGCTAAAAGTCGCTGGATAGTAAACTTCGCACGTTTAGCAGTGGTTGTTATCTTTAAAAGAGTTATCTCTCCTAATGGAAAGGAGATGATAGACCCACGGGCTTCTTAAAAGCATCGGCCTCCTCTTGGGCATTATTCAAGGACACTACGGCTTCTTAGAAGTATTCACCGCCTCCTCTTAGGCTTCGTATAATGATCTCTTCCTCCGGGAATGATAGCCTCCTCTTGGGCTTAGTACAAGGACCCGTCGGCTTCTTAAAAGTTTCCAGCCTCCTCTTGGGCTTCGTACAAATTGTCTCGACGACCTCCTAGAGGTATAGGAACAGAACCTAGTCATCTTCATAGAACAGTCCTTTCATAGAGTCTACTACTGTTTCTCACAGCATAGTACAAAAGATAAAACTCTAGACACGGACAGTCTAACTTCCTTGAGTCTCAAAGACATTCTCAAGCACCCTTCGTTAGATAGGAAGGAAACCCGCAGACTCGGACAGTCTCAATACCCTTTGGATTTCCCGTTTCCTCAAAGAAAAGGAAATATCCCTGATCCTCAAATCAAACCCCTGGGTACAGTGTTACTCATATAAGAACTGATTTTCTCTTTTAAAATCAGTATATTGGATCTGTCACTCAACTGAAACAGTTACAATAGCCTCCATCTCGGGCTTCGTACGAGATACCAAAATTCTCCCCAGTGGAGTCAAACAACCCTTTTCGCCTCTCTCTCGGCCTTCGTACGAGACACATAAGAGACTCTCTCGTTGAGTCAATTACCCCTTTCGCCTCCATCTCGGGCTTTATACGAGATACAAAGAGGTTCATATTGAGCCAAACAAATAGCCTCCTCTTAGGCTTTGTATAACGATATGCCCCACTGGGTCGAACCCTTTTAGCCTCTTTCTCGGGCTTTGTACGAGACACAAAATAGCCTCCTCTTAGGCTTTGTATAATGATTTTCCTAGCGGAAATTAGCCTCCTCTTAGGCTTTGTATAAGAAAACCACTGGTTGATCCAATCAACCTTTTAGCATCAAAGCTGTGCCTCGTTCACAGTATACAAACATCAACAACTCCTTCCCCTTTCATCTAATCGCTGTAAGCGGCAAGCCTCTGGATCATCTACATCCATGCCACTGTCCCTCTTTTAGCATGAGAAATTCCTAAGGAAAGATGGCATTGCTCTACACTGAGTTAAAGTCTTCTCCTTCAGGTTAAAACCCTTTCTTCGGAAATTATGGCATTGCTCGGATCCGCGTATCCCAGTTAAAGTAATTCTCCTTCTCCCCTCTTTAGAGATGACAAGTTCTCTCTAAAGTCGAGGTCTTTCAGCTTCACGTCTTGGGCTTTGAACAAGACACAAATAGACCTTTAGCTTCACATCTTGGGCTTTGAACAAGATACAAATCACCTTTCGCTTCACGTCTTGGGCTTTGAACAAGACACCAAAAACCAATTTCCTCCCATAGAATAGGAGGAACTACGAACGCTCTGATTTCCCTGTTTCGGTAAACGGGAATACGTAGGCATAAGATCGAAAGAAAATATCTTAGCGAGCGCAATTAACAAAAAACCTAAATCCCATATCTCCATCAACCAAAAGCAGTATTTCAAAAGCATCAGTCCTAACGTCCTAATCCTTGTTCCCCGCTAGAAATTCCTAGAAAGAAAGAAAATCGTATTGGCAAAAATACAAATAACCAGTACAAGGCCCCCCCACATTGATAGCATCCGTAACCTAACAGACCGCTGTTTGAACTCAGTATGCAAAACAGGGTTAATTGGAGACATCTATTTCCCTTCCTTATTCAGCTCACAATAGGATAAAAAATGAATCGACCTGTAGTCAAAGCTCAAACCGCAGAGAGCGACCAACGCTTAAGAACCGCGTCCAAAATCGCTCGCTACAGGAGGATGACGAAAACGGTACCATAATTTCATACGGTATGCTTTTGAACAGACCGTGCTGACGATGTACAGGCATTGTTTCAAATCCTAAACAGTGGAGTTATAAGGAAGTTAATCCCTAGTCAACCCCTTTGAGCCTAAGAAGTAGGAGTTTTCCTTCTCATGCAAATTAAAACCCTTAATCATAACCTGAGGCAGGGTAGTTCCTCAGTTAACTCAATTATGCCAGTTGATCTTTTGTAGACAATTAGTGATGGTTCTCTATAATCATTAAGCCAGGCAGTCAATATCTATCAAAAGAAAAGCCCGCTAAGTCAAAACCTATGAAGGAGACTTAGTAAAAATTGAGACATCCCGCTGACTGTGATCTCAAAATAAACAGTTCAGGCAAAAGTTAGGGATAACAAAGTCAAAAAGAGGTCACTACAAACCCTCAAAAGAAAAATGTTACAAAATATAATGACTTCCTTTTCAAATAAACTTTCGGTTTTTAAACCATCACCAAACATCAGTGTTAAAATTCCAAAATCTCTAGGAATCTGAATGCATAGTTAACTGAGTATAGGACTGAAGAACATCACGGAGAATGGGTTGGGTACAAATAAACTTTGTGCCTTTATCCTTTGTTTCTTAAACCGTGAACCAGGCCACGTTACAACCCTTTAAAAGTCCTAGCTGAAGCATGGTTAGTTCGAAGGCATACTGTTACCAAAAGGTATCCTGACTCCTTTAGGACTTGTTATAAATCTTGAGTTGACATCCAATTTTTACAAACATGGTTTTGCTAAATAATTATTTTTCAAAACTTCAAGACAGACATAAGCGTTACATTTTGAATATCATTGTTTGCATATAACTAAGTGTTTGACAGCAAAGAAGTTCACATGATGAACATTCAATGAACAAAAGTCCTCCCGAAAGACAAAGTTGCTTCAGAGGTGCATCGAAAAGCAGAAATATTTCCTACGCTGACTTAGTTGGTTAAAAGCCAATGTATACAAGGGGCATGGTCACTATCTTCCAATCAAGGGGCATATTATTATGGGGCATCCCGGTTATTTCTCTTGAGGCAGCTCTTTTCAAATACTTCCATTCTGGGGCAAATCATCCTCCGCTAGGGGCAACGCTTTCTTTTCAAATCTGATCAGATCAAGTTCAGTTGCAAGCACCTCAACCATTAACCAGGGAATACACGATCCACCGCATTCTGCTAGCACATTCCTCCTGTTACATGGCATTGATCCCAAGTTTCAGTAAGAGCTATTGTGGGAGTTACTTGTCTGTGCCAATACTATCAGATGGTGTCAGTATCATGTCTTCGGATCCAGTCATGATAATTCCTAGAAATTATTTGGGGAAGTCGAGACTATCGAAAGTTCTAAATACAGGTGATCTCGGGGGCAAACGAACTCTTACGTGCGAAGAGCCATTCGTAATCAATAAGATATTTTCTGACGATGCTACGAGGATTACTACCATGGACAGCGAAGATTTCTCGCACCCTGTGAACGAGGACATAGTCAAAAAATACTACGCATGAAAAAGCCCCGCTAGGTTGACAAGCCTAGGCAAAAATAAGGGCATCCCGGCGAACCAAAAAGGTTCGGGAAAAAATTAGGGACACATATAAAAGAATTGTACACCCGGCAAGTCGAAAACCTGAAAAGGCGGCTTGGGCAAGAAAAGGTATCCCGGTGGACTAAAAACCTAAAAAGGCGGTCCAGGTAGAAGTTAGGGATTAAAGCGTACGACTATGTCCCATTGGATCATCCATTTACGAGTCAGTACCAGTTTTCATTGCCAACTCCATTCAAACAACGTATATCAATCTTATCATTTTCTACCGACAGCAAGTGATGAAATACTTGAAGACATAGGGGCAATAGCAGAGTTGAAGCCCGAAGTGATCTTTTCCACCCGGTTTGCTGTCACAGAATCAGCATTTACTAAAGACTCTTGGAGGTTGGAATCCCCAGCAAGTCCTGTATCCAACAGATCTTAACAGAATCACCCCCACGGAGCCGGTGTCATGGTAATATCCCCACAGAGCAATCTCCATGGAACTATCTCTACATAGCTATTTTCACAAGCTCGTCCCCAGTAGAGTTTATTCCTCAGCAGCGTTGCTTCCCCAGTGTAGATCATCCTTAACAGAGATATACTCCCCAGCAGAATTAACATACTCTCAAGCAACAGTTGGGATACTTTCCAGCAATTCACTCCCATATCCCCAAAGGATTGCCCAACAAGACAGAAGTTTGATTCTTTCCACAGCACGCTCCAGAGAGTTCCCCAACGGAGTTTATTTCCCCAACATCTCCTTCACGACAGAATTTCTCTCTTCAGCCAGGTCTATTCGAGATTGCGTCCCCAGTAGAGTACATAAAGAAACCTCCCCAACGGACGGCTTGACATGATCATCTTCCCCAATAGATCCCCTAACCGATAAAGGAATTTGATCATTCCCCAACCTATTGCAGATATGTCCTCAGCATAGCCTATGGAATTTTGATCCCCATCAGATAATATTCCCTCTTGGAAGTATACAGAATTCAATTCCCCATCGGAGTTTGCTTCTCCAACACTACAAATTACCCGACAGAGTTCTCTTCTCCAGCAAGATTTCGTCCATGGTTGCTACTCCCAGAAGAGTGGTCACCCATGTCCGAAACTTGGTCAGATAGTGCATCGGAGGATTATCCATCTCTTTTATCCCCAGTCAGGGTACATAAGAATCAAATCCTTCAATAAAAAGCACGACGAACTACCGACTCTCCTGACAGAATACTTCTATCCCCAAGCGGAAGTCAAAGATCCCCAGCGGAATATTCCCAAACAGATAGTATGAATCTCCAGTAGAGTCATTCCAAACAGGATCTGAAGATTTATTTTCTCCATCCCCAGCAACAGTCAGGGATTTATTTTCCCCAATCAGATGTTACTATTCAAAGCCACCGCTACCTTCAGCGACATTTCATACCAATACATCATTTACAATACATCATAGCATATGCATACAAAACGCATATAAAATTCTCATTTATTTTAATAGCATCATTACATAATGCATTACATATATCATGACATTGCATAAAACTAACTTGGTTTTTTCAGGTTAGTTCTCAAATGGACAAATATTGTCAACAGTTTATCATCCTTCAGATACAATCAGTCGAAGATTCATTCTGATACTCCTTTGGATACAGTCAGGAGTAGACTCATTCCGGTACATCTTCTAGACACAGTTCAGATACAATCAAGACACAGATTCATTCTGATACTCATTCCAGTACATCTTTTAGATACAGTCGGTCGAAGACTCATTCTAATACTAATCTTTTAGATACAGTCGGTCAAAGACTCATTCTAATACTAATTTTTCAGATACAGTCAGGCGTAGACTCATTCTAATATGACTCTCAGATACAGTCAGGCAAAGACTATTCTGATTTCCTTATAGATACAGTCAAGACATAGACTCATTCTAGAACATCATACAGATACAATCAAGGCATAAGAATCATTCTGGCACTCATCAGCACGTCTGCTAGATACAGTTGGACACAGACTCATTCTAGTATATTCCTCAGATACAGTCAAACCTAGACTCATTCTGATACTCCTATCAGCAGTTACTTTGGATGACATATATAAGACCATCTCCAACCTGTCATCTTTCCGAATGGCATCTTTAAGCCCATTCAAGCAATACAATAAACAAACAAGCGCTACTTCGTGCACCCGTGAGTGTAAATTTTTGGGCACTTAAGTGTTCAATCCTCTTCCACCTTCAGATCACGAATGGCAGACATGTCAATCTAACTCTTCAGGTTTAAGAAGATTGAACAGGGGCAGCTGTTGTACCCCAAAATTTGTCCGCCCTATTTCTAACATTAAAATTTTTTTTTACTCTTTTTTTTTATAAGTTTTTTTTGTTCAATTTTACTAACATTTAAACAGTAAGTTTTACTCAAAAAAATATGTAACAGTTTAATTTAAATTGTTTAAATAACAAATAGTTGTTTGACCTTCATATGCTTTTAAGTGCATTTTTGTTTCGAATAAATGAATTGGCACAATCGAAAAGGAGATAAGGCTTGTAAGTATGAGGTCGCGGGTTCGAATCTCACATGTTACATTTTGGATTTTTTCTGTTATTTGTTACTAACTTTCTTTCCATTTTAAATTATTTTTAAAAAAATCATAAAAATTGTATTTTATTATTATTTGTTTTTAATTTTCGTTTTTAATTTTAAGGCATTTTTGAAAAATAATTATTTATTTGATTTTATGTACTTTTTACCAAAAAGGAGTGAAAAAATCATAATAGATACAAAAAATATTTCCTTTCTTGTGTACTCATTTCCTATTGGTTAGTTTATGTCATTTTTGTGTCATACTTAGTCTACTTGGTGACCAAGTAAAAATCAGATACTATATGATTTTATTCAGATTTTTTTTTTATCAATATGAATTAAGACTGATTTTATTTTCCTTTTTAAAATTTTTAACCTAATTTTCTAGATCTATAAATACACGTTGTTTTACACGTAACAGAGGGACCGGAAAATACTACAAGTGGCGGTTTGTATTTCAACCGGTATCGATTTGTCTAACTTTTTTTTTCTACTGATTGTTCTAATATATACATATGCATAATGTGACTATCCTAAAATTTGGCTTCTCGATACTGTTCATCGATGGTTTGTTTTGTAAGGATGTTGCCAACGACATTCTCATTCCAATATCTATGCTTTGCGGTTTGTTTTTATATATACATATTATAATACCTAAATAATGGAAACGTAGTAACATATAAGACCGGTACGGTAAACCGCCATGCGTTTTCGTTTTCCTGAAGCATACAGGTTCTTTTCCAGGTTAATATATATATTATAATGTTAAGTGATATGATTTTTTTAATGTTATTATCCCGTTGCATGTTAAATATATATATTATAATGTTAATAATATTTTCTTTTAACATAATAATAACTTTATATTTTCTTAAGTAATATTTTCTTTTAGTATTATGTATATATTTTGTTGATTTTCTTTATTTATTCATTTTATATTTTTCGAATCGAATCGTGTCGATACGCTGTTCGCACGTTTGTGTGCATGATGCGTGACCTTTGTGTTTAGTCCGATCCGGTTGCGATGATCGCATTTTTTGCATTAGCAACATTGATGGATTTTATCACGTTTTAAAAATTCTTTTTCTATGCATTTTCTATCTCTAAAACAATTTAGATCCTCACGATTTGGATCTGGTTGCGATGACTGCGTTTTCGCGATAGCAATATTGTTGAGGTTTTTTTATCAAATTTAAAATTTTCTTTTCTTTGAGTTGCTTTTTGTTATAAATAGATCCACATGATTTGGATCCAGATTGCGATGATCGCAATTCTTGCGTTAGCAACATTATTGTTTTAAATGTTTAAAATTTTATTTTTTATGCATTTTTATTTTATAATTTTAGATCCGCACCATTTAGATTCACGTTGCGATGATCACGTTCAGTGTAGCAAGCTGTTGATTAATTTTTATCGGTGTATTTGCGATTTTTATTTTACTCTTTTAAATTGATTATCATTGCATTTTGATTTTTTGCACACTTCCGGTGGTTTGGTCTAGCGGTAATCTGTTTGTTGTGCACCAACCAATTCGTGTTTCGATCTGCAACTTTGTGTTTTAATTTTTATTATGTAGTGGTTTATTGATCCGATTTGCGATGACCGCTTACGAGGTAGCAATTTGCCTTCTTTCTTCAATTTGCGTTAATTTTGATCCAACATTGTTATTATTAGATCCGATCTAATCTCTTACGGTAACCTTTGCACGTCTTCGCATACGCGACTTTGGTTCGCATCCTTGCGTCATGATTATAATCTGTGCACTTCTCTTCTTTGAGTTTCTCTTTTAATAATTAGATCGGTACAATTCGAATCCATGTTGCGATGATCGCACCTTTTGCGTTAGCAATGTTCTTTTATTAATTCTCGAATAATTTTGATTTCATTTTTTAATTTTTGATGTTAATTTTGTTTCAATTTTAATCTTAATCTTGTTTGAATTTAGATTTAAATATTGTTGTTCTTTTTTATTATTAATCTGGTTATTAAGTTTGGATTAAAACTTTTGCTAATTACTGTTTAATTATTGCGCGTTTGAATTGTATATTTATCACTCATTTTATCCCCATTGGCAAAATGTATCCCAATTCCCATGATGTGTAAAATAATTTTGTTGCTTTCCTTTATTTTGCTCATATCTTGCTACAATATTAAAACCTTTTTTTCAAAAATATCAAACAATTCTCGATTCAATAATCGAGCCCTTTTTTTAAACCCTGTAAGTCGACTGCTTTTTAGCATCGCCATCGACCTAATGCACACACATGCACCTTTAGGGTAACCTCTCTTCGTTTGCCTTACGAAATAATGGTCATGTCCCTCGAACGTAGGGATACTTTAGCAAAAGACGCTTACGAATAATATCATCATAGTCCCTTCGATATAAAGATCATAGTCCCTCGATGACCCTTCGAGTTGCCTACGAAAAGATGATCTTGTCCCCCGATGACCCTTCGAGTTGCCTACGAAAAAATGATCTTGTCCCTCGATGACCCTACGGAAAAATGATGGTAGTCCCTTCGAATTGCTAAGGTATCCTTACATGTTGCCTTCTATGACCATTCGATGACCCTTCGCCGTCCCTTCACATCCAATAGATAGGACTACCTACCCACTAATGGTATGGATAGTACTATCTCTCAAGGAAAAGGATAAGTACAAGAAAGACCTTATAAATTAAGGGTAAGTAACTTTTAAATGCTTGCTCACAACTCAAAAAAAAAAAAAAAACAAATACTTTTCACACCTCACACTTTCAAAAATATTTTCAAAAACAAACACTTTGTATACATTCTTACACGAATTATTACAAAGTCAACTTTTACAAAATATTTTCTAAACACACACCATAGTTAAAAAAAAAGCAAGTTAAAGTGAGCAAGCAATTAAGAGCCCGTAGATAACTACGGATGAAAAGGGGTGCTAACACCTTCCCTTTTCATAACTTACCCCCCGAACTCAAAATCTTTTCAAAAAGGCCTTTCCTGTTCTTTTCACCTTTCCTAAATAAATTGGATAAAAGAAAAGTCGGTGGCGACTCTTGCTAACCGCAACATGTTTTGCGAAAACAAAATTAAAAAGTCAGTTCTCCACCGTATTACATTATTGCACGACATTTATGTTATTGTTATTCATTCTTCGTTTTTTGTTTTCATAGTTGTTGTACTTTACTTTGCGGTCTAAGTTATCTAAGTTTTTATGGTTTTCGCTCAACATTATGGTTACATTTTTGTTACCGTTTCAGGATTTCAATCAACATCTTCGTTACCTGTTTTTCATTTCGTCTTGTTTCCTCTTGGTTTTAGTTATTTCAGTTAGGGATTTTGTTATTCTTCATTAATTAGGGTTTTTCATCCTCTCAAAATCTTCAATTTATATGTTGTTTTTTAGTCACATACTTTGGTTTCTTTACAAAATCTTTATTTTCCACGTGATTTTTTTAACTAAGCATAAATTTTGGTTTTACACACATACTTTGGTTTCTTTTCAAAATCTTTACTTTCTACGTGATTTTTTTTGCAACTAAGCATAAAGGTCTAGATTTTCACACATACTTTGGTAAATAAGTACTTGGTTTTGCCTGATGTCAATAAATGCTTCTTCTATTTGTTACCCTATTTTTTTGTTTCAATGACATATTTTTTTGTATCTTTTTGGTGACAGTAGCTAAAATATTTGGGCTTTATCTTTCTTTGATTTGTTTGTTTTCCTTAACATGCTTTAATTTTTATATTTTTTCTTCTTTCTTTCATCATATTTTGACTTCTGTAACTTATAACTGTTATCCTCTTACTTTTCATAACAGCTTAAAATGTCAAGGCATTTTGACAATATCAAAGACATTGATGGTTCAAAAGAACTCTGGAAGCTTGTTGTTCGCATAGAGGACATGTGGCATGTTACATAACCCTTTAAGGGGGGGGGGGGGGGGTTGGACATATTGAGTTCCTCTTACTTTATACCAACCAAATATAATGTCTTTGACTTCACAAGGTCACAGCATACAAGTTGTTGTACCCTCAGAGTTGTGTCCAGTTTGGAAATCCAAATTGGTGGAAGGAGTAAGCTATGTTATGCATAATTTTAAGTTACAGGAGAATGACTTTACATTGAATTCTAGTGATCATCGTTTCAAGTTGCTATTCATTAAAGGAGAAGGAGGATCCAAGCTCACTCCAACTGAATGTTATATGAATTATAGAAAGGCTCGGTGAATCATAACGACCTAAAAGTAATCAATCTATCAAGCCTAATGTTTCAAGATAAAAGTCGCCCAAAAAGGGGGAGATTTTTCAAGACATCTTGTAGATACCAAAGTACGAGCTAACAAAACTAATCTTGAAAGCATGGATTTTCCAAGCCAGATCAAAACCAAATTCAGAAGGCTGGCCAAATATGAGTTTATACTTAAATTGATTATTTTTATTGTTGTATTAGTTGAGTTTTTGTCTCTTCCTTTTGCAACTTTTTTAGGAGCTCTTCTAGTCTGCAATGAATAAAGGGGTGACACTCTCTTCCTTACGTGGGTAGGTTTTTTAATGAGGTGCTCTCTCTTCGTCTTTGTCATATTCCGATTCACGTAGTTTAACCTGGCTTGCACGTTTTAATTTTTGGCTACTGTTTCGGTCACATTTTGATCAGTCTGAGCCTTTTAACCGGTCAAAATTTATTTCAAAATTAAATCAAACACAGTATTTTTCCAATAAGTTTATTCCGTGCTGATCATTTTGGTGCACTCGGTTTATTTTTTTGAACACTTTTGCGCCCGACGTTTATTTATTTTGGGTCCGTTTATTTCTACATTTTTGTCAAAGCGTTTTAAAAAAAACAAAATTATTAGTGTCTTTATTTTTATTTCATTTTAATTATTTTAAGTGTTTAATTTTATTTTAGTTTTAACTAATATTATAAAATGTGGGCTTTAAAATAAATATTAGGGACATTGTTGGCATTTTAAAAAAATAGTTACCCTATTTAATACCTATATATACACGCGTAGCATCGCTGAAAGAAAAAATAAAAAAAGGAATCCGATCTTAAACACAAACGGCCGCAGGTGAAACTGGTAGCATGCTTGTTTTCTTCTCTTGTTTTGTACTATGGCCTTGTGTATACATTGTTGTTTATTCTTTTTATAATTTTCCTAATTGTTTTGTGTTTGTTCCATACATTACTCGTTCTTTCTTTTAGAATTTTTCTAATCATTTTATTAATGTTTCTTATATGCATGTTTCGTTTCTCTTACATTTCGTTTTGTAGATAATTTTAGAACTATGGCCTTGTATATGTTTGGTTCATTGCTATTTCTTTTTATATATTACGTTTGGTTCATTGCTATTTCTCTCTTTCTCTCTCTCTCTCTCTCACACACACACACACACACACATGTATATATATATATATATATATATATATATTGTTAATACGATTTTCATTTATGCTTTGATTATGTTTTTCGGATCGAATCATGTCAATATGCTGTTTGCATATATGTGTGCACAATGTGTGACATTTGATTAGTTTAATCTGGTTGCAATGATCGCATTCTTGCGTTAGCAACATTGTAGGTTTTTTTTAGCACGTTAAATTTACTTTTGCTTTGATTTTCTTTTTGATAAATTTTTATCCGCACAATTTTGATTCATATTGCGATGATCACGTTGAGTGGAGCAAGCTATTGGATGATTGTATCCGTTTATTTGTGATTTTTTTAATTGATTATCGTCGTGTTTCAATTTTGTACACGCGTCCGATGGTTTGGCATAGTGGCAAGCCGTTTTCTTTTTGTGCTCCAATTAATTTGTGTTTCAATTTGCAAGTTGTTCTTTTCATTTGATTTTATTATATTGTTGCTTTTTATTCGACTTGCGATGACCGCTTACGCGGTAGCACTTTGTTTTTTTTTTTTTTAATTTATGTTAAGAACAATGATCCAACGTTGTTATGTTTAAGTTAAATTTAATTTATTGTAGTAGCCTTTGCACGTCTTCGTGTACGCGACTTTGATTCGCATCTTTGCGTCATGATTTTAATCCATGTACTTTTCTTTTCGTTTTATTTTATTTTCGATTCATTTGTTGTGGATGTGCGATGTAAATTTTGTGTATGCTCTTGTATTTTTGTACTTTTATCATTGTTGAATACTTGTATGTATATTCAGATCTTGTTGGCGTTTGATTTATGCCTTGTGCTTGAGCTCATGTCGCTACATTTGAATTCACACCCCTTTGCGATCCAATTCGCACCCTTCGCGTTACTATTCGTATCCATCATATTTAACCATCGATTTAAATTCATTTCTAATCACTTACCCAAACTCATTTTCAAAACTATTTTGCAAAAACTTGATCTGTACATCAAGCCATACTCAACTTGTAAGTCGGTTGCTTCGTGCGTTGCCATCAACCTTTCCATTTCTCCATGTAAATCTTTTCGTAATCATGAATAAAAGCTTGATCCAACATCAAGTGATATTTTCTCAATCAAAACAAAATACATAAAAGGCTTAAATGCACTTTTGGTCCCCATAGTTTAATTTTTCTAAACAATTGATCCCCCTTTAAAAAAACTCAGCTTTTAGGTCCCTTGTTTTGATTTTTTTGGGGAAAATTTTGGTCCCCCTCCCAGTTTAGCATATGTGGCGCTCCAAATAATGACATGGCAATGTTTTTGTTGACCATTATTTTTTATTTTCAATGACATGGCATTGAAAATAAAAAATAATGGTCAACAAAAACATTGCCATGTCATTATTTTGGAGCGCCACATATGCCAAACTGGGAGGGGACCAAATTTTTACCAAAAAAAATCAAAACAAGGGATCTAAAAGCTGGGTTTTTTTAAAGGGGGATCAATTGTTTAGAAAAATTAAACTATGGGGACCAAAAGTGAATTTAAGCCTACATAAAAATATAAAAAAACTTTCATAAATAAGATGAAAAATGAGCGGGGTGTAGTCAACGATCTCCCGAGAAAGAGGACACGAGGTGTAGTTCTCGATCGTCCGAGCTCTCTCATCAATTCAAAAATAATTCAAACACATCAAACTCTTTTTTCTCGTCGCCGTGCGATCCTTTAAACCCTTTTCATAAAGGTGAGATATTTTGTCTTGAGACTGTAACGCCCCGTTTTGTCTTATTTATTTAATCGAGTCGATTTAATTGTTTTCATTTTTATATTATTTTATTCTTGAATTTTATTTGACAATATATTATTTTTCATCGTTATTATGTTTTATCGCGTTTTGAGAGCGTTTGCGAGATATTTGAGTTGAGGGGGTAAAATAGTCTTTTTAGGGGTTTAGATATTTTTAATAAATAGAGATTAGAGAGAAATAGAAAGAAAAGAGAAAGAAAAGAAAGAAAAGAGAGAAAGAAGGAAAAGGAGAAGAAAGAAAGAGAGAAGAGGAGAAAGAGGAAAATCTAGGAAACCTCCGTTTCAGTCGCAATTAATCGGGTAAGGGTGAGAAGTTTCAATTATATCTTGCTTGTGTATGTATATGTGTTGTTTGTTGTAACTGTTTTGGTGTTTCACAACTTTTTCTCATTGATAAATTGATGAATAATTGTTAGAAATCAATGTTTTTGCGGTCAAAAATCGATATAAGCCGCGTTGTATGACCACGCTGTGTCTATGAACAATTGCTGATACTTGTTTTGCTGTTGGAATTGATTTGGGATGAAAAATGGGATTTTTGGGGGTTTTGGAACCATGTAACCTGCAACAGAAAATTTTGGTTCTGGTGCGATTCGCCAGGCGAATTGGGGATTCGCCAGGCGAATTAGGTCTCGCCACTAGTTCGCCAGGCGAAGTGCTGGCGAAGGGTGATTCGCCAGGCGAAATCGTAAGTCGCCAGGCGAAAACGGAGAGACAGAAATGGGTTAGCTTCTGTAACTCTTGGGGTTTTTCTGAAATTGTGGTTCGCCACTAGTTTGCCAGGCGAAGTGCTGTCGAAGGGGGATTCGCCAGGCAAAATCCTAAGTCGCCAGGCGAATCTGGCTGTTTCTCAATAAATTCTTTTCTTTGAAAATTCATATCTTTTGATCCGTAAGTCGGATCGAGACGTTTTTTGTACCATTGAAAAACTTATGAAATGTTCTTTCTTATTAAAATGGTTTTGGGATGGTTGGCCGATTTCATTATGTCGGGAATTTGGAAATGTGTCATTTTGTCGACTTTTACCATCTTAACTGTGTGTATTTGATGTATTATCATGCAATATGCTTCTGATATCTATCGTATGACTTGTGTGCTGTTATATGATGTGAACGCATGTGATGAAATGTTGCGATGATGGTTTGTGGCCTAAGGGCAAGTAAATGCATTGTGTTGTGTTTGATTATATATGCATGATTATGGATGTTGGAATGGTTCACATGGATGTGTATATGTATGCATTTGATTGTCATGAGTCATTGTATGCCAAGCATCATGATATGCATTCTTGTGATGTTGTGTGCCCTAGTGGGTGTGAGCAACGAAACGATTCCAGAGGGAATCTGCTATAACGGTCGTGAGCCTTATACCGAGAGGACCGAAAGCGACGTTATAGACGACTGTGTGCCTTATACAAAGAGGTGTGAGCAATCGGGTCGTGTGCCTTATACAAAGAGGTGTGAGCGATCCATAAACATCGTGGGCCTTATACAAAGAGGTGTGAGCGACGGGGAACATCGTTTGCCCGACAGGGAGTTACACTAAGTAACAAGCGATGATTCCAATAGTTCCTGAGTGAACTGATGATGAGAATGATGGATGAATGGTACCGCATTGCATTTGCATAGAGTCGTTGTATCGGTCTCTTTGCATTTTCATAAATCATGAATGGATTGATTATGTGTGGAAAATCATGAATGGATTGATTATGTGTGGAAATTGTGAATTGATTGATTATGTGTTGAGCTTGTGATAGCATTGGTGATTTGATGTGCATATGTGATAAATGCATTGGTTATGGATGATATGTTTTATGTATAGACATATCCTATGTGATGTGGTGGTGTGTTTCCATATGTTATAACTTTGGCATGCCTTATATGTGATTATGTGGGTATAATTGATATATGATAGGTTTTGTGGGGATGTTGTACATTACAATGATTGTATTACTTATCTATGATATGCTATATATATTAGTATGTGATGCTTGTGGTGAGAATAATTATGCATGTGAGTTTGTATGTGTTTTCATATTATTATGCAATCTTGATTTAGTTGTTATTTCTCACCCTTCTGCTGTGGTTTGTTGCTCTATGAGGCAATTGCATATTTGTGTCTTGGAGGCTTTTGTGAAGATTAGTCCTCCATCCTTTTGTCGGTCTGTCTGCTCTGATACGTAACACGGGAGTCGGGGAACGCTTTTGTTATATATGTATACATTTGGTGGATCTATTATGTATTACCTCTGTATGAATATTTTGATGTTATAAAATAATTTATTTTGTAAAACACGTCAGTTATGGATCTTTCTGCTTTATTCCATCATTGAACTTTCCTTTTGTATGGAAAAAGTTTCTCTTTGATGTTTATCCCATTTTGTGTTATGTATCAAATTAATGAGCAGGGATTGTGTTTTCTTTCTTTAAATGTGACATCCTTGTTTCTGTCGGAAAAATAATATTTTATTTACTCTGATTTAATAATATATTATTTATTCGCGATGGGAATTGGGGTGTTACAACAGTGGTATCAGAGTAGGTCGGTCTCTCCGGCCAAGTTGTTGAGTCAGTTGGTGTGACAGTTAAATACTGTCGATGTTGTTTGTTCCTTAGTACGTGATATTTGTGTGAAACACTGTCAGTACTTTCTGGTTTTTCTAATTCCTTGTCTTCAGGATTGAGAGTGAGATAAGTGGGGGAGAAGCTGGTGCTTCTCCAAGTTGCTTCAGGTGTGGAGCATTGGCTCAATGTGCCGTTGGTTGCAAGATTATAAGTGTTGTTTGGACAGTGTTGTTCCCGGTTCCGGAGGGAATGCGGAGGTAAGGTTTATGTCGACTAAGGATTTGTGCCTTAGGTAGTTTTGTGAACAAGATGCAAGAAACGCTATTATAGTTTGGTAAAGATGGTTTATGCCCCATCATGATTGTCGGCTGTCTATTGACAAATTGAGGAACTGATCACCCTTAATCTCTTGTTGATAGTAGACGGAATTATGTTGGATGGGATAGACGTGTCTTTCCGGCTTTGATAGTGTGTGTAATGAATTGTTTGGAATTTAAGAAAATGATTACGAATTATTTTGTTGAGTCGATGAAGATTCTAATATCGGAAAATGAGACGGATTAGAGGTTTTGGTATGTTGGTTCAGTTGGGAAGTCGTTGAGAGAGAACGATTGGGTATCGTTAATGGTTGTTCTCAGAGAGTAGAGTGTGAACTTAAAATTGGACGAAGGTGAATAGTTGAGGTTTGGATCTGCTAAGTAAGTAGAAAACTCTCAGGGGATGAGAATAAGATGTTTGTTATATTTGTGATGACAGTGTTCTGGAAATTGGCAGGAAAGTCACAGTGATGGGCCGTCAGTTGTGCATGGTTTTCAGATGTGTTTCCGGATGGAATATTGGATGTTAGCGTTATAATTACTCAGATTGAAAGAGCGGTTGGAAGATTTACTGGAAAAGGGATTTGTGAGACCAAGTGTGTCGTCTTAGAGAGCTCCAGTATTGTTAGTAACAAAAAGGAAGGATGATTGAACGGAATAACAAGCATGATGTGTATAATGGTATTGAGACTATGGAAAGTAAAACTTAGAGTTTTGGTGAGTTTTGGAGTTTTTAAAGTTTTAGGGCATTAATAGAAATCTTGAGAAAACCCTAGGTGTGGATGTAATATTTGAGAGTTCTTTTTGGTTGGTTGTTGTTGTATGTTGGGATTTATGGAATTTGGACTGTCACGAGAAGAAATTGTGTATGGATTACTGACAGTTGAATAAGGTAACGATTGAGAATAAGTGTCCACTTTCATGAATAGATGAATGGAAGGGTTTGGTTGAGTTTGAGTGAAATTACAATTGTTTGGAATGTTTGATGAGAGTGGTGAATTGTGTGAATTGAGGCTTTGATCGATTTAATGTGACTGGTTATGTTTGTTATCATCGGGATAAGCTGTTATTTACTTGGTTAAGCTTGTATGGGAGTAACCAGTTACCCAGTGAGAAATCTTGCAAAAGCTTTAAGAATTTATATCTTTTGGAATTTGGTTGGGCATTACAACGTAGTGATGTTAGTTGGTGTTAGTAATGCGTTTGTAATGTTTGTGGAGTAGAGGAATCGTATCTTCCATATTTATTTGGATAAGTTCGTAGTGGTTTTGATTAAGGGTATTCGGATCTGTTATAAACTCAGAGGAAGATCAGGTAGAGTGTTTGAGATTTGAATTACAAGTGTTGAAAAGAGACGAAGTTTTATGCTAAGTTATTCAAGTGAGAATTTGGGTTGAAAAAGGTTAGTTTTCTTGGATATGTTATTTCAGATGAGAGTATGGTTATGGATCCATCGGAAGTAGATGCAGTTCTATAATGAGAGCCTCCGAAGTTGGTTAAGGAGATTAGAATCTTTTTGACTTTTAGTTGGTTATTACCGGAGGTTATGAGAGACTTTGCTAAGTTAGTGCTTCTGTTATCTCAGTTGACTTGCAAAGGGTGAGTCGTTTGTTTTGGATGTTCGTTGTAAGGAAAGTTTCAGAGAGCTGAAGTTGAAGTTGTCTACGACTTCAGTTTAATTCTGTGTGATCCGGATAAACCATGTGTGAGGTGTTGTGATGTGTCTTTGAGGAGTTTAGTCAGTGTGTTAATGCAAGAGGGTAAAGTCGTGGCTTATGCCTTGTGACAATTGAGGATTCATAAAAAGGATCTATACTATTTCGGATTTGGAATTGGTTGCGGTTGTATTGTGTTGGAATATTTGGAGGTGTTATCTTTATGGTTCTAGGTTCGAAGTGTTTGGTAATCACAAGAGTTTAGAGTACTTGTTTGGTCTGAAGGAATAGAGTATGAGACAACGAGGATGGTTAGAATTCGTGGCGAGTTATGAATTTGGCTTGGATTATCCTTCGGGAAAAGCTAATGTTGTGCCTGAAGAGTTAAGTCGATAGTCTTGGCATATGGTTGTTTTGATGGTTACGAGTAATGAGAGTGCGCAGCGAAAGCGTGATGTGGCACATTTCGTATATGCGTGTGTGACTTGTATGAGTTCATAGGTTGAACATTGGAAACATATAGGATTGATGAGACCATTGGACATTTCAGAATGGAAGTGTTAGGTGAAAGTCTTAAATATTATTCATGGGCTACTAGGTAGATGGATGTTTTGGTTGTATGTTCGATTGGTGGAGTGTAGCATTGTTGTAATAAGGTTGTGTGGCAAGGATGTTGGTATTGTGGTTATGTAGAGGTTGTTGAAACGATGTTGGGTCGTGGGACTTTATATTCTGGTTTGTGTTGTTGCCTCGTTTCCATCGTGATGGTTCGAGTGCGAGTAGATAATTCCTGTGTGGGAGATTAGGAGAGTGTTACCTGGGTGTTGGTAACATGGTTTTCTTTGAGTCGTGAGTTAGTCGTCAAGTGCATTGTATGGGCTTTGCATCTTGTCGTTGTAGTTGTCGTTGTTGTCGTGCCGTTGTTGTAGTTGCTGTTAGCAAGGTGGTTTGTCAGTTTGTGTTATTCGTGGTGTGCCTTTTGTTGGCATGATAGTTTGTTAGTCGGATGCGAGAGTCGTATCCGGAGTGGTTCGTATCAGTATATTTTTTAGGACGAAAATGTCTAAGTGGGGGAGAATTGTAACGCCCCGTTTTGTCTTATTTATTTAATCGAGTCGATTTAATTGTTTATGTTTTTATAATATTTTATTCTTGACTTTTATTTGACAATATATTATTTTTCATCGTTATTATGTTTTATCGCGTTTTGAGAGCGTTTGCGAGATATTTGAGCTGAGGGGTAAAATAGTCTTTTTAGGGGTTTAGATATTTTTAATAAATAGAGATTAGAGAGAAATAGAAAGAAAAGAAAAAGAAGAGAAAGAAAAGAGAGAAAGAAGGAAAAGGAGAAGAAAGAAAGAGAGAAGAGGAGAAAGAGAAAAATCGAGGAAACCTCCGTTTCAGTCGCGATTAATCGGGTAAGGGTGAGAAGTTTCAATTATATCTCGCTTGTGTATGTATATGTGTTGTTTGTTGTAATTGTTTTGGTTGTTTCACAACTTTTTCTCATTGATAAATTGATGAATAATTGTTAGAAATCGATGTTTTCGCTGTCGGAAATCGATATAAGTCGCGTTGTATGACCACACTGTGTCTATGAACAATTGCTGATACTTGTTTTGCTGTTGGAGTTGATTTGGGGTGAAAAATGGGATTTTTGGGGGTTTTGGAACCATGTAGCCTGCAGCAGAAAATTCTGGTTCTGGTGCGATTCGCCAGGAGAATTGGGGATTCGCCAGGCGAATTAGGTCTCGCCACAGTTCGCCAGGCGAAGTGCTGGCGAAGGGTGATTCGCCAGACGAAATCGTAAGTCGCCAGGAGAAAACGGGGAGACAGAAATGGGTTAGCTTCTGTAACTCTTGGGGTTTTTCTAAAATTGTGGTTTGCCACTAGTTCTCCAGGCGAAGTGTTGGCGAAGGGGGATCCGCCAGGCGAAATCCTAAGTCGCCAGGCGAATCTGGCTGTTTCTCAATAAATTATTTTCTTTGAAAATTCATAACTTTTGATCCGTAACTCGGATCGAGACGTTCTTTGTACCATTGAAAAGCTTATGAAATGTTTTTTCTTATTAAAATGGTTTTGGGATGGTTGGCCGATTTAATTATGTTAGGAATTTGGAAATGTGTCATTTTGTCGACTTTTACTGTCTTAACTGTGTGTATATGATGTGTTATCATGCAATATGTTTCTGATATCTATCGTATGACTTGTGTGTTGTTGTATGATGTGAATGCATGTGATGAAATGTTGCGATGATGGTTTGTGGCCTAAGGGCTAGTAAATGCATTGTGTTGTGTTTGATTATATATGCATGATTATGGATGTTGGAATGGTTCACATGGATGTGTATATGTATGCATTTGATTGTCATGAGTCATTGTATGCTAAGCATCATGATATGCATTCTTGTGATGTCGTGTGCCCTAGTGGGTGTGAGCGACGAAACGATTCCAGAGGGAATCTGCTATAACGGTCGTGAGCCTTATACCGAGAGGACCGAAGCGACGTTATAGACGATTGTGTGCCTTATACAAAGAGGTGTGAGCAATCGGGTCGTGTGCCTTATACAAAGAGGTGTGAGCGATCCATAAACGTCGTGTGCCTTATACAAAGAGGTGTGAGTGACGGGGAACATCATTTTCCCGACATGGAGTTACACTAAGTAACAAGCGATGATTCCAATAGTTCCTGAGTGAACTGATGATGAGAATGATGGATGAGTGGTACTGCATTGCATTTGCATAGAGTCATTGTGTCGGTCTCTTTGCATTTGCATAAATCATGAATGGATTGATTATGTGTGGAAAATCATGAATGGATTGATTATGCGTGGAAATTGTGAATTGATTGATTATGTGTTGAGCTTGTGATAGCATTGGTGATTTGATGTGCATATGTGATAAATGCATTGGTTATGGATATGTTTTATGTATAGACATATCCTAGGTGATGTGGTGGTGTGTTTCCATATGTTATAACTTTGGTATGCCTTATATGTGATTATGTGGGTATAATTGATATATGATAGGTTTTGTGGGGATGTTGTACATTACAATGATTGTATTACTTATCTATGATATGCTATATGTATTAGTATGTGATGCTTGTGGTGAGAATGATTATGCATGTGAGTTTGTATGTGTTTGCATATTATTATGCAATCTTGATTTAGTTGTTATTTCTCAGCCTTTTGTTGTGGTTTGTTGCTCTATGAGGCAATTGCAGATTTGTGTCTTGGAGGATTTTGTGAAGATTAGTCCTCCATCCTTTTGTCGGTATGTCTGCTCTGATACGTAACACGAGAGTTGGGGAATGCTTTTGTTATATATGTATACATTTGGTGGATCTATTTTGTATTACCTCTGTATGAATAATTTGATGTTATAAAATAATTTATTTTGTAAAACACGTCAGTTATGGATCTTTCTGCTTTATTCCATTATTGAACTTTCCTTTTGTATGGAAAAAGTTTCTCTTTGATGTTTATCCCATTTTGTGTTATGTATCAAATTAATGAGCAGGGATTGTGTTTTCTTTCTTTAAATGTGGCATCCTTGTTTCTGTCGGAAAAATAAATTTTTATTTACTCTGATTTAATAATATATTATTTATTCGCGATGGGAATTGGGGTGTTACAGAGATGACGCAAAACATTGCTTCGTCCACAAACTATTTGTGTTGAGATAAGAGGTGTTTTCCGCGAATGTTGGGTAAAACAATGTTTTCTGTCGAATGCAACTAAATATCTTTCGCTAAAATCAACTAACAAACAAACGTTTTTACCCAGAACTACGTGTGCCTTGACTTCTCTTTTGAGATACGCAGGAGCAAGATTGCGAAATCTTGTCAGGCCCCTTAGTAATAAAAAACTTTAGGTCCTTTTCTCTTTTCTTTTCCCTCTTAATAAACTTGAGAAGCCTAACTTTTAAGCAAACACTAACACGCACAACTAACCTAGTGGTTCCAGTTGAGTACAACGGACGTGAGGGGGTGCTAATACCCTTGCGTAACCGACTCCTGAACCCTGATATTGGTTGCGATGACCATATTCTTGTCTTTCTTTTAGGGGTTTTATTCGAAATTTTCCATTTCCCTCTATGGGAATAAGTAAAGATCGGTAGTGACTCTGTTAAGTCCATCCCGCGAGCGTGTGATTGTGCTTGCAAGGTCGTTCTCTTGTTTTGAGCTACGACAATCTTGTTTCAGTTTTTACATGCTCATATGTTGAAAATGACTGGTTATACATTAAAGTAATTGCTGAACTTCCATCGGAAGATCTTTTCCCCCTTTTAAGGCAATACAAATGTTAGACTTTTATTGGAAGATCCTTGTCGCCTATCAAGGAAATACAAATATGATGGACTTCCACTGAAAGATCCTTGTCGCGTCTCAAGGAAATACAAATGTTGGACTTCCATCGGAAGATCTTTTCCGCCTCTCAAGGCAATACAAATGTTGGACTTCCATTGGAAGATCATTTCTGCTTCTCAAGGCAATACAAATATGTTGGACTTCCACCGGAAGATCCATGCCGCCCTATGAGGCGAATACACATGATAGATATTCATTGAAGAAACCTTGTTTCCCTACGAGGAAAATACAAATATTAGATCTTCACTGAAGGATCCTTGTTGTCCTACGAGGTGAAAACATCATTAAAGAATCACTGGCACCTTAAATAGACTTCTCTCTACCATGTTGAATCACTCTTCAATAATATTGATCAAGTTCAAGCCATACTTAAAGCTAGATCATGCCACTTGAATTCAATTTCTTCCTATCATATTTTCCTACTTAGGTAATCTAATAAGCCAAAAAGCATGGTTTTTCAACCATCTTTGACTCTCATTGCTTTTGAATTCCTCCCTGAAGGTCTGTGTTTATGAGTTTTGCAACCCTTCAACTATATTTAAATCATAACACTCAAGGACGTCATAGTCGTCCCTTTGAGATGGTACAATTTTTATTCTTACCTTATAATGAGTAAAATGATAATCAAAGTACTTTGTAATTATCCCCCACTAATACTAGTATCAAAAGTAGGAAAATTTACCTCAAACTGAATCTTCTCTATCATATTTTCTAAAAGCTTCATCTTCGTGTCTTTACTCCTCTTCCTATGAGGCGACTCACTAAAAGTAACATATCTGTGATTGATGAACTTTAATCCTCCAACTTGCACTCCAAATAGGTCATAACCCTTTCCATCCCTTGGATAACCATTGATGACACAATCCACAATTTTACCATTAAGATAAATTAGCTTGATTAGCATAAATATTCAAAGCTTTAGAGATCTTCAAAAAATAGTAGTTTTCAGGTTTCCTTCTGCAAACTACCATAGGTGTTCAGAAGTTTACTCCTATAAATTGAATATCTATCGATGAAGTAAGTTGCTTTGGCAATAACCTTACCCCAGAAACTCAATGACAACTAAGAGGTAACATGTGTTTTATCCCTTGTCTTCTACATAACTCATTAAAATGTTCTGAAACAACCTCTAGGCATCAACTATTCCTTGACCTTAAATTTCATAGCTTGTTCTTGTCATAAAAGTGTTTACTAGTTGGTGATGAATGAACAACAACATTGTAACCTTCTAAAATATATAAGCCGCATATTTTAGACCCTTTACTTATGATCACTCCACCATGAGAAATATTCAACACCCCGTGTTCAACTCTAGTGCAATATCCTAGATACGGAATATACCCCACATTGTGAAGAAGAAATTCACGATCATCGAACATTTTAAGTATGACTGTATAAATACATAAACCTTGCAAGCCTTATTTTCACCAAAGAGAACTAGTCCATGTTACTCTAGTTTTAAAGTCTCAAAATATTATTTTCTTGGACACATGTGATAATAGAAAACGTAGTTCATGACTCAAATATTTTCAGTCTCAAAACTCGACACCATTAGTGCATTAACATTCTTATAACTAACCATATCCAAAGAAATTGCAATCTGAACAAAATTATTATCGCCCTTAATCTCAGGACAATTCCTCATGAAGTGGTGGGTTTTCTGACAAGTAAAGAATTTTACCTTTAAATTTTCAAACCTTGTTGATTTGGACATCCCTCTATGCTCACTTTCTCCTCTTGAGACACTCACACCTTTGCCACTATCGTAAATATTCAAATCTTTCATCTTTGAAAATTTTTTGGATTTCACTGTCATCTAAACTTCATCCAAAGTAATAGTACCTTCATTACCAAAAATATAAAAATACTTTAAGTTCTTTGAAATTCTGGTACCAGATATGTGATGTTACGTGTGATGTCACAACAACACACTCTGCAATGGACAATGTAAAACAACAAGAGAAACACACAGAATTGTTTACCCAATTCAGTTCAACAACTTAATCTGGGGGCGACCAAGCCAGGGATGAAATTCACTACTTGTAGAATTAATTTACAGACTCAACAACCTCGTTGACAATCTCCTAAGCTTAATTCCTACTAATGAACTTTCTACCTAAGAGCCCACTTAGGTATGAGAACACTACTCAATCCCTAAAACCTCTCAAAGATCAAACACTTTGAGAAACACCTTGATCCTGCTTCACAGCTTTGATCAAGTTACAAAACTCTCTTGCTTCACAACTCTAGAGAGGACAGATTACACTCACCAATTCACAATACTCGAACAAAGACAATGCTTAACCTCCAGTTAAATCTCTCTATCTTCTGTCTATTTTTTGTGTCATCTTCCTTTGGTTGATGCGCTTTATATAGACATCTGAATTGGGCTTGGACCTGCTACAATATCTAACCTGATTTGTTGTTTAAAACTAAATCTTCAAAACAGATTTTCTCTCTAAAAATCTTCTTAAATCTTTAGCCTTTAAAACTCCCTACAAATCTGCATCAAATCTCTATGCAACAGAGAATATCTATCCCAAAATATCCGCAACCAATGAGACTAACAACTCTCTCAATATCCAGCTAAACTGCAAACCCTAACAACATCACTAAACCTGATGTTATTAATCTTCTGCAGACCTGATGTCGTGACATCGCATGTGACATCAGACTATAAAACTTCAACAACTTAAATCCTTAACATAAACCAATGTTAAGACTCAATATTAAGACATCACCCATGTGACTTCAACATTGGACAACTTTGTTTTACCAAAATTCTAGCCAATCCAAGAACCAACAATCTCCCCCTTTGGCTAATTTTGGCTAAAAAAATCTCTGCAACATCAGAGACTTCAGCATCGAAAAAAATTAGTATAAAAATAACACTCACAGCAGCACTTCTTCAAACAGCTTCAAAATGATTTCAGCATGCTGCACACCTATCAACAAAGGGAAAACTCCCCCTCAAAACCAGAACCAGTTGTTCAACATGCACACTCCCCCTCAATATCTGCATTTCAGCATCACACTAGCTGCACTTCTTAGCATTGCACAATGACTAATTCTTCTTCTTGGCATTGCAACACCTTGACTAACTCTTGGCTAATCTCTCCCCCTTTTTAGCCACAATTGGACAAACCTCAACATGTAAGTCCTACTCACTACAGTTAGTCCTAAACAGGCTCTCATTGTCAGTCTAAAGTCAGCAGGCAAGACAAGACAAACATAGAACAAAAAAACATAAATAGTGCATAAACAGGCACAATATTCAGATTACATATAAGGCACAGCAAGTGCAGAATCAAAAACAGCAAAAAATAAAACTAAACTACTATCTAGAAAAAGCAGCAAGGAAACTAGTCTTCATCAGAGCTGGCACCATCTTCATCATCAGTGTTAGGACCACCTTCTTCAGAACCTGGTTCTTCAACATCATCATCACCTTGTTCCAAGGATTTGATCATCTGCTCAATTCTCAACTTTCTAGCAGTGCTAGTACTGATAACCACATCAAGATCCTTGCATGTTGCCTTCAATTCTTCAATCAACTCAACTTTCGTCCTGGCCTTTTTAACACCAGAACTTGATGTTACAACAATGTCTGGAACATGATGTCCATCAAATAACTTAGGATGCAAGGACAAGGCTGACTCCCTCTTGCAAGCTATATCTGAACTTGTTAAAGTTTCAGGATGTTGCTCCAAGATGATTCCACAAACAAGGGATGGGAATGCTATAGGTAACTTGATAGCATTTGTTTCAACATGTTTCACCACTTGCTCAAAGATGTAGCTTCCAAAGTCAAACTTGATCTTCTTCCCAACAACATAGATAAACCTACCCAATCCAACAGCTATTGTTGTCTTGTGGTTTGTTGGCACCCAGTTGGCTGCTCTAATTCTGTGAAGAATGGCATACTTGATGCTAAGTTTACTAGCCTTCAACTTCTCTTTCAAAGGCCAAACCTTTACCTGACCAGCTGTAATCTCTTTACATATTTCATTACCGGTCATCTCAAGTTCACTATACTCTTCATCATCTCTTCCCAGATACTTGTTGATATTACTTGGAGAGAAATTAATGCACTTTCCTCTCACATAGACTTTCATGAAATCAATGCTCTTTTTATCAGCAATTTTTCCAGAAATGTTGACAACAAATTCTTTAACCAGACCCTCATAGCACTTAGGAAATTTGGTCACAGTCTTCACCAACCCAGCCTCATTAATCAACTCCATAATATCTTTCATCTCTAAAGCTTCTTTCCCAAGCTCCCTCTCTAGGGCTAATCTTCTCTGACATACAAATTTCCACATTGATGCACTGCTGGCATAATGAAAGGAAATGTTGTCAACTGGTACTTCAGGGACTTTGTCAGAGATTCTCTTCAAAATTGTTCTTCTGACAGGTGTGATGTCATGAGCTTCATCCTCAACATCAAAGTCAGAATCATAATCTTCCATGATCTTCCTCTTTTTGGAGGATGTAGTAACCTTGCTCCAAGGTTTTGTAGGACCCACAACAGCAGACTTCTTTGGAGAGGATTCAATAGTTTTTCCTTTCCTTGTCTTTAGTCTCTTAGCAATACTTGGAACAACTTTACCAATGACTTCATCATCAGATAAATCAACCACATTGATCACATCCTCATTCTTCTCTTCACCAGGAGTAGCTTCAACAGGTGATGTTCTAACATCCCCCTAAACATTTGCTTCCTCATGCACATCATCTTCTTCCACTCCCACTTCAGAATCTTCAATAACAGACATAGCAAGTCTATGAAGATTTGTAGCAGCACTTTGCATGTCCTCCTTTTCCCTTTCAGCAGGCATTTGCCTAAGTGGTCTAGATATACCCTTTATAGGAAGCCCTTTCTCAAAGACCTTATCGACAATCTGACTTAAGCTTTTGTCAACATCTACCCTTTCTTCAACAGTTTGAGAAGTGGATGACCTAGGTGTTGTTTTATCACTAAATAGAACACTAGTAACAAGCTTCTTTGTTTCATTATATCTAAAGATAGTCCCAGCCCTTTTTGAAACAAGTTTAGAAGGTCTAGATTTACCTGACTCTGGGAGCATCATAGAGATGGGTTCTACATTTAACGCTTCTTCTGCAGTCCCCTCTTTTGTAGAAACCCTAGCTTTATCTTGCGAGGAACCTTGTGAGGCAGATTTCTTTGATGGAGAAGACATCTGTTTTGACATGGTTCCCTTGAAGCAGTATAGGTTCAGAGACAGATGATTCTTCTTGTTGAAGGAGATGAACAGTCGGGAGATATGGGCTTTGATGAAACATGATATTGCTACAATAGGGAATGATGGTCTAAGATATGGCGCCTGATTTTGTGTATCCTAATCAATGAGTTTCTCCCTCCAAATTAACTTTCCTTTTTTAAAAGGATTCACATTAAGAGTAATTAACCCTAATTGACCTTTCAGTAGACTTTCACACTTGTTGTCATAATCTGATGTTACAACATCAACCTTAACATCACCAGATAAGCTGTCCACTTGAGGTACCCATTGATAGCAATTATCTCTGGATCTTATTCCCTTCATCACTACCTCATTATGCTCATTTGTCACCACACACTCATCTTTGGTGTAACTGACCTTATATCCATCATCACAGAGCTGACTTATGCTAATCAAGTTAGCACTCAAACCTTTGACAAGAAGCACAATGTCAAGTTCAGGTCCACCATGACACTTTCCTTTTCCAACACCTTTCACCACACCTTTCTCTCCATTTCCAAAAGTCACATCAATTGAGGAGCAAGAATTGACTTCCACCAATTGGCTTTTGAATCCAGTAATGTGCTTTGAACAGCCACTATCAAAGTACCAACCATCCTTATCAGAGTGTCTATCTGAAAAGTGAGCCAATAGACACTTAACCTCTTCTTTCAGAACCCACTGCTTAACAACCTTGGGCCTGTTATCCTTCTGTCTGGGTTGAGGGTTAGACTTGGGGTAACCATGTAGCTTGAAACAAGAGAACTGCATGTGTCCAAATCTGGCACAGTAAAAACACCTAACTCTGTCTTCTCTGAAGTGGTTAAACCTTTTGCCACCTTGAGGATGATACTGCTGTGGCTGCCACCCATAATGTTGTCTTCTTATCCTATAGTTTGACTGTCTTCTATGGTAAGGATGTTGTCCTTTTGGCTGTCTTCTATGGTGATGAGGCTTCCTTCTTCCATAATAATAAGGCACAACATTATTATATCCATAGTCATACATGTTTCCCTGATGTTGAGACATCTGATGGAACATGTTCTGTTTGAACCTAGAAGCCTGCATGCTCTTATGATATTGTGGAGGCATATACTGCCTAGCTCCAGAAACATGTGCCTTCCTTTGATGAGGACCATGAGCATGCCTCTTCCCAACATTTTGAGGTTGTGGATGAGCACCCTGCTTAGGTTTAGGATCCTGTCTCTTTGTGTGGAGTTGAGACATTGGTTGAGACATCTCCTTCTTGGTTCCTGAAATGCTTGCTTCAGCAGATACCTTTTCCTCAACCACAAATCCTATGCCTGACTTATCTCCAGCAACCTTTTCTGTCTGAAGGATCTTATCAAGTATGTCTGTACCACTGTTCAGCATCCTAACAGATTTGGTCATATGATCAAGATGAGCTTTGACCAATAAGACTTCATTTTCCAAATCAGCTTTAGCCGTCTCAAGCTGAATAATCTGTTTCTTCTGTTTTTCGCTTTCTTGACAGATTTCTGCACTCTTCAGACAAAGTTCTTGATAAGTGGAAGCTAACTCCTCAAAAGTCAGTTCCTCATCACTTGAATCACCATCAGAAACAATGGTTCCAGTTAAAGCTTTGACATGTTTGGCTGACTCTCCTTCACTTTCACTTTCAGAGTCTGACCAAGAAACTGTCATGCCTTTCTTCTGCTTCTTCAGGAATGTGGGACATTCTTTCTTAACATGTCCATAACCTTCATACTCAAAGCATTGAACACCCTTGTCTTGAGCAATCTTCTCTTCACCCTTCTCCTTAGATTTGCTAATGTCAGAAGCGATGTTCTTGAAATTAGGCTTGAAGTTCTTGTTCATTCATTTGAACACCTTGTTGAACTTCCTTCACAACATAACAATGGCCTGAGATAGATCCTCCTGGGATTCAGCACTATTCCCTTTCTCTTCTTGAGCATTTGAAACCAAGGCTATACTCTTTGGATTCTTTTCAGGTTCTTCCTCATTCAACCCAAGCTCAAAAGTTTGAAGAGATCCAATGAGCTCATCAACCCACATCTGGCTGATGTCTTGTGCTTCTTCAATGGCAGTCACCTTCATCTTGTACCTCTTAGGAAGGGACCTAAGCATTTTCCTTACAAGCTTTTCTTCTAACATCTTTTCTCCAAGAGCACTGGATGCATTTGACAGCTCAAGAATACTCATGTGGAAGTCATGGATAGTCTCATCTTCCTTCATCTTCAGACTTTCAAACTTTGATGTTAGAAGCTGCAGTCTTGACATCTTAACTCTAGATGTTCCTTCATGTGTAGCCTTCAAAATATCCTATGCTTCCTTAGCAACTTCACACGAGTTGATCAACCTGAAGATGTTCTTATCAACTCCATTGAAGATATCATTTAGGGTTTTAGAGTTACCAAGCGCAAACTCATCTTCTTCCTTGGTCCATTCTTCTTCAGGCTTCAGCTTTGAGGTGCCCTCTTTATCTTTCCCAGCATCATCTTTTTCAAACACAACAGGTGCTTTCCATTCTTTTATGATAGCCTTCCAAGCTCTGCTGTCCAAGGATTTCAAAAAGGTGATCATCCTTGGTTTCCAATAATCATAATTCGAGCCATCCAAAATAGGGGGTCTATTCACAAATCCACCAACTTCCTTGTCCATCTTTACCAGAAAGTATCAGCCCTAGATCTCACCCAGATGCAGAGCAGGATGCCTGCTCTGATACCAATTGAAATTCTGGTACCAGATATATGATGTTACGTGTGATGTCACAACAACACACTCTGCAATGGACAATGTAAAACAACAAGAGAAACACACAGAATTGTTTACCTAGTTCAGTCCAACAACTTAATCTGGGGGCGACCAAGCCAGGGATGAAATTCACTCCTTGTAGAATTAATTTACAGACTCAACGACCTCGTTGACAATCTCCTAAACTTAATTCCTACTAATGAACTTTCTACCTAAGAGCCCACTTAGGTATGAGAACACTACTCAATCCCTAAAACCTCTCAAAGATCAAACACTTTGAGAAACACCTTGATCCTACTTCACAGCTTTGATCAAGTTATAAAACTCTCTTGCTTCACAGCTCTAGAGAGGACAGATTACACTCACCAATTCACAATACTCGAACAAAGACAATGCTTAACCTCCAGTTAAATCTCTCTATCTTCTGTCTATTTTCTGTGTCGTCTTCCTTTGGTTGATGCGCTTTATATATCCATCTGAATTGGGCCTGGACCTGCTACAATATCTGACCTGATTTGTTGTTTAAAACTGAATCTTCAAAACAGATTTTCTCTCTCAAAATCTTCTTAAATCTTCAGCCTTTAAACCTCCCTACAAATCTGCATCAAATCTCTATGCAACAAAGAATATCTATCCCAAAATATCCGCAACCAATGAGACTAACAGCTCTCCCAATATCCAGCTAAACCACAAACCCTAACAACATCACTAAACCTGATGTTATTAATCTTCTGCAGACCTGATGTCATGACATCGCATGTGACATCAGACTACAAAACTTCAACAACTTAAATCCTTAACATAAACCAATGTTAAGACTCAATATTAAGACATCACCCATGTGACATCAACATTGCACAAATTTGTTTTACCAAAATTCTAGCCAATCCAAGAACCAACATTCTTAAAAGATTTGTGTAATGAGTTTACAAGAGTATAGTCTTGTCCTCATCATTAATCTTCACCTCAAATACTTATGACTACTAGAATTGGAGTTCTTTCTATAGGGAGTCCTAAATAGAAATCCACAGGTAGTATTAGGAAAAGAGGAATTGAACACAGTAGAGTTCAATTGCACTTATGACTATTAGGAGTGGAGTTATTTCTATAGCGAGTCTTGAATAGAAATTCAAAGTTAATATTAGGAAAATAGGAATTGAACACAGGAGAGTTCAAACATGCTAGCCCAATTTGTACTTCTGATTATTAAGAGTGAATTTCCTTTCATTTGGTTAACATCCTCCAGAAGTAGGTGATTTTGCATTGAACTAAGTTGCCAATTCCTATGTTATTTATATTTTGTTTTATTATGTCTTCTATGTAATTATCTTGTCATACACATTGTTCTAGACATTGTGTTTGGCATCTTTGCATCTTAAGAACAAAATTTCACCAGCACTTTGTATTATCAAGACTCCTTGGAGAAATTTGTTCTAATATTATTTTATACATAATTCATGTTTTATTATCCCTTATTATTATTATTATTATTATTATTATTATTATCATGAACATGTATGAATCTTATGCTTGTATTGCTTTTCTGTTAGCTATGTCTGAGTAGATTGTATTAAAGTCTAAGACATAAGGGTTCTTGTACCAAAAGACCTCGTGCAAGTTTTCTAAATACTGATAATAACGAGAATACACTATTTTTTTTTGAGTTTTCTGTGTTTGCAGAAAAATATTCGATACGAAAGTAGGAAAAACCAAATGTTGTTTATGCACCGAAAGGGTATAAACAAAGTCTGAATTGGAAAATCAAGCAGTTCACTTTGAGATGGAGAAAATGTCTCAAAGTCCACGGAGAAATTACTTTTCGATTAAAATTATTTCTAAATAGACGAAATACGCTGCAAAGTAGGTATATTGTGAATTTAGAATCTAGTAATGCGCCGTCGAAAATGGGCATTACCACTAGTTTTAGCATTTTCTACAAAACTAAAGTTCTCGTTAAAATCGGTATGAAACTTTAATGCGTGAAGGTTGTCTGTTTTGATGTGTGATGTACAGAGAAATGTCTTCCTACAGAGAGAACTTTTGATTTCCTCTGAGGGGATTTTTTGTGTGCCTTGATCAAAGCCCAAGGTTGAAGCTAAAAGGTTGACTCTACTAGGGGAGTTTTTATGCCTGTCTTGTACAAAGCCCAAGATTGAGGCTGAAAAAGAATTGACTCATCCGGGGAAAGTTTTGTCTGTCTTGTACATAGCCCAAGATTGAGGCTAAAAGAATTGACTCCACTGGGGAGAGGTTTTATCTGTCTTGTACAAAGCCCAAGATTGAGGCTAAAAGGAGATTGCCTCAGCTGGAGAGTATAATTTGTAAAGCCTGAGATGAAGGCTAACTTTGCTGAGGGAAAAATCATTATACAAAGCCTAAGAGGAGGCTGGTTGGGGAACTTCTTATATGAAGCCTAAAAGGAGGCTGGATTTTGCTAAGGATTATTGAGATCCAGAGACAGGTCCAAATTTGGGAATCAACTCTTGCTGAGGAGTGAAGAAGAGTTGAAATATCAGATGCCTTGAGGTTCTAATTTTTTCTGAGGGTTTATTGGTGGTAATTTGACCCTAGCTGGGGAATTTAGAATGAAATTTTAAAGATTGAGTTTTAAAACCTATGGAGGTTTTAACTCTATTGGAGATTGATGAAATGATCAGGGTTTTTCCTGTTATTTTAGGAATCTTGAGGGGTTCTTTGAGATCCAAGAGGAGATGAGACTTTCCAAGTCTACTGGTATGAAGAGGTTGACTCTTAACTGGAGGATGATCTTTGTATGATGCCCAAGAGGATGCTGATGTTTTAAGGGATGAGAATCAACCCTAAATTGGTCTGCTGTTTTGGAATTCTGACTCTCTGGAGGATTAAACTAGTAAAGATGACTAAGTTTTGTCTTATACCTGTAGGACGTCTTCAGGTCCTTGTACTAAGCCCAAGAGGAGGATGAGAACTTTTAAGAAGCCTGAGGGTCCTTGTACAAAGCCCAAGAGGAGGCTGGGGATACTTTTAGAATACCTGTGGGTCCAAGCCTGAGAAAAGTTCAAGAAAGGTTTCACCGGGAATAATCCTTTCCTTAGTGAACAGTTCTAGGGTTTGAAGAAATTCAAAAGAGGTTTCACCGGGAATTATTCCTCTTTGGGGAAATGAATTTCTTGTACACACATTTCTAAGTTGTGACAGTCTTGAGAAAAATTTCACCGGGAATAATGCCTTTCTCTGTTCCATATTGTATAAGCCTAAGAGGAGGCAAGACTGTATCTGGAATTTCCTATGGGGAACTAGTTTTGACCGTGTTAAAAGAGTAACCACTGGTTTGATCTAAAACTAGACCTACTTGTTGGGGAAAACTCTAAGCAGGTATATACAAGCATATATACAGATGAAATATATAAACAAGTATGTACAGAAGAAATAGCAGAACTTACAGTTGTGCAAACTCCAGCATTGTAACCACAACTGTATGGTTAGTTATTCAAGAAATTGAAGAAAGTTTTGATAACACTTTGAATTTGAATCTAAATAAAAAAAGAAATTTGTTTTAAAAGGAAGTTTGGGGTTTATACTTAAGAAGAGGCCCACATGAAAAATAGTGATCATACCGTTATTCTAAAAATTGTATCGGGACTTATACATTGAGTGAGGCCCAAATTATTTATGTACAAAGAGGGTTGGGTCTTACACTCTATTAGAGGCCCAAAAGTGTTTTGAAAAATATTTGTGAGGGTGAAAACAATCAAAACCCTAATTTGATGAAAAAATGTATTTTAATTTGAATTAAAATGATCAAAATTATCAAACATATGTGAAAAACAAGTTGTGATCTTGGATTATTGTTTGAAAAATCATGTTTTATTCATAGAATGATTTGAAAATCATTTGAATTTGAAAAATCAAGTGAAAGAATTTATTTGAAATGTTTTAAAAAACAATTAAAAAGGAATTCTTTTTAAAAATTCAAAATATATTAAATAAGTAATATTTTTTTGATTTTTTTGTGGAATAAAATATTCTAACATATTTGTGAATTTTGAAAAAAAGAATTATTAAAAAATGATTGAAATTGAAAAAGAAATTAATTTTTGAAGTTATTTTAGAAGTTGTAAAAAATGAAGGAATTAAGTGGTAAAAAATATGGGATGGTCCTCCCAAAGTTTGAACCCATGCCCTTGGGGTGGAGAGTTTAAAACTTTACCACCTGAGCCATGTGCGTTGGTTGACAGAGAATGGAATATGAACATAATATAGGAAACTCTCTTTTGAAAATGGTTAAAAAAATAAAACCAAAAGGTCTGGGGCGAGGGGGATTCGAACCCCAGACCTCTCACTCGCCACACACACACACAAATACTAGTGTTTCCACTAGGGTGCATTGCCAATTCAAATATATATTGGCAATGGAATAATATATACTATGTTTGGTTCTAAAAACCTGAAAATGGCGCCATGGACATCTTCTTCCTTGGACCAACATCAGATTTGCATGAAGTATGATGTCTCTCGCATTTCTCAATCATTTTGGAAGATATAAAAATGAAACTTGTTCATTTTTTGACGAGGAACATGACGGCTCTTCTCAATTTTATTTAAATTTAATGTATCAAGAGATATCATGTTATTATCAGATGAACCCTAAAAAATGCAAGAGCTATATAAAATCTTATACACGCAAGATAAATAGCAATTGACTGAGGGTTAATGATCTATAAGCAATCAGAATCATGATGGTAACTTAAAACAACATTTATGATGCATGATTCATTGAGTTTGAAAGTTTAAGGCTTACCTCTGCAAGAAGGAATCGAATTCTATTGTAGAGGTGTTACAGAAGTGAAACAATGATCTGGATAACTTCCTTAGGTATTATGGATTGTGTTGCAAGCCTTGGAATGATTTGAAACTCCCTAGAACTCTTGGCCTGATTCCATCTGCATGTTGAAGGAAGTGAGATATGGAGATGTGGATTCTGGTGTTACAGAAGTGATTTAGAGGTTTAGATCACTTCTATAAGGTATATATGATGTGTTTGGATCATTGGTTCAAGCTGCACTGCTTTTTATTTCAAAACCCGATAATCACTTCTTTAAGAATTGAAATTTTGATGCACAAGAGGGAATTCAGAGAAAACAATGTTTGAGTTGTTTTGGTGTGTGTTAAATGATCAAGTATGAGCTCTATTTTTAGGTGAATAGATTTGTCAAGCATGAATAGTTGGAACTTTGAAGGATAAGAACTGAATTTAATGGTCTTGGCTTGGCATAATTGCTTTTTACACAAGGTACAATAGCTATCCCAAATAGCTTAGCTATGTATTGACTTAATCCACATTCTGCAGTCCTTTTAAATGTTGTTTATTAGAGCATCTTGACTACAAGGAGTGTGAATCTTGAATATGCACTATTTCACATTATTACCTTTGAATTCAAGGCATATATGCCAAAACTCATCAATTCCAAAATGAGAAATTTCTTGGCATCTCAGCTTAATTTTGCAAGTTTGATTTGATTTGTGATGATCATATTGAATGTATTTGGCTCTTCTGATCATTTCCCCTTGACTCAAAATCGTGTATGGCAAGTTAATACCCTAACTGTTATGAAAACAGTTGCAACAATGCCTCTTGTGACAACCATAACTCTTGGCTCAAGTTAAGTTGTTTCATGCCAATGAACTCTTTAGATTGTCGACAACATGTATAACAACTTTGATGTTCACATTTGAGATTAATTCTTCTTGTAACTAGGTGTAAACATCTCCCAAGTTTTGGTGTTTTACCTAAAATCTGTCTTGGACAGAATTTTGTCTAAGTGTTGGAAAAAGGGGTATTTTCATGTTTTCGTGATTTTGCTCCATCCATAACTCAGAATCCATGATGATTTGGAATGAGATGTAGTTGACATAGTTGAAGTATGTAAGATGAGATTTCATTTGAGCTTTGGATGGGAGAAAAAGGCCTTGTGGTTTAGGAGTTATGACCTTGCAAAGTTGGTACCAAACCCATTTTGTTCATAACTTAGAAAAATTTAAGTTTCTTATGGTTGCCCCTTTTGCAAGAAACCTCACTTTTCTTGATATTCCTTGATGGATGATGATCAAAACCACACATTAACCTTGTTTTTGACTTAGGTGAACCACATTTGTGAAAAATTTCAAAAAGTCAAACTTGATTTTGGGCACAGTTGACTTTTTTGGTCAGATCAATTCCAAACTGTGTGATCCTCTATGCAATCAAGTTCTTGACCTAATTCAAACCTAATGGATCGATTCCATAGGTGTTTTAGGGTGTCTTGAATCATGTCCCAAGGTTTGGGAGCATGTCTTGGTCCAAAGTCAAAGGTACAGTTGACTTTTTCTTCAAAAACCCTAATTATGGTCCAGATGAAATTGAAACTTGTGAATCAAGCTTCTTGGATCAATCCATTGTTGTAAATGGATCAATGTGGTGTGTTTGAGGCCCTCAAATCATGTCTTGAGGTTTTGGCTCATGTCTTGTCTCAAAAGTCAACTTAGGGGTGAATTATGTCAAGAAACCCTAATTCCTGATTTTTGATGAATGCTTCCCCTGAGGCTATTTTGACTTGATGATTGGATCCATGAGGTCCCTTGGAGCATTTTGGATCATGTTTTGAAGTATTGGCTCATGCCCAGATGAAATTTTCCATCTGGAGGCCTTGGTCGACCAAAACCTTAATTTGGTGACACTGGCGATCTTGAGGCTTGATCCACTTGGAATGCTGCAATCTTGTGCTTGATTCTTGATGTGGGAGTCCTCTTGATCCTCTATGGGTGTTTGAGAAGTTAGAAAAGTTAGGGATCATGTCCATTCTTGATTGATCCTTTGTCTAAGTGTTCTGAGAGGGCTCAAAACCCCAACTCTTGATTATAGTGAATGTTCAACAATCCTTGAGGAGATTGATGAGGTATGATGATACATCCATATTGTGGTAATGATTTGCACAATGATGGGAAATATTGGTGGTCAAAATTTGGGGTATGACACTTATAAATGGGAGTGGGTGATTTCCACCTCTAAGATCTCATCAAGTTCTTAAACTATTATCACCATGACTGAAGAAATTCTCTTGCAGGATGAACGCATTTATTGGGTTATTTGGATTTAGGAATGGAGAACATCAAGGAGAATAGGGTGGGTTAATTTGAAATTTTGAGCCTTGTATCTTTTGTTTCTTAAACCATGAACCATACCACGTTACAACATTTAAAAGTCCTAATTGAAGCTAGGGGAACTATAAAAGTATACTCGGCAAAGTCGTTGTTAAACTGACACCGAATCAGAATGTTTGTGGGAACACCGCTAACCATATTTTCACATCTTCATTTGTGCCAACCTCAAGGCTGAATATTATCTACATACACCTCGTCTAAATTTTCGATTTCAAAATGTGCATGAACATGGCGTTATAATTACTTTTCAAAGGGGACATTTTTCTCACAAATCAATACTTAGCATCAAGGAAATTTCAACAAAGGATTAATCAGGGGCACACCGAATCAAGACATTTCTAATTAGGGGGAAAATTACCAAGGAATCCTTTCAACCAAGGGGCAAATCTTAATGATCATAAGGGCACATCATCAGAAGATCTTACTGATTAGGGACAAAACATTTCAAGATTTGACACACCTATGTCAAAACACGCCAATCTAATCAGGGGCATACCTTTCAAAGATTCAAATACTGGGACACGCTTTTCAAGACTCAAATACTGGAGTAGTTCATCTCAAGGTTGTATCAAAGCATGGTGGGATCCAAGTTCCTTTTTAGGCAACTACTTCAAAAGACATACAAACAAGGGCAATATCCTTCAAAGCTCAATCAATCTGGGGCAGACTGCTGTAAGGCTTGATCAAAAGAAACCTCTTCAAGAGAACGGTTCATCTGGGGCATATTATTCCAAGGGTTGGTTAGTCGAGGATGAATCTCTCCAAGACTAATATAATGGAAAGCTGTCTTAAGTGCATGGTATAGTCAAGCTGCTTCAAAACACATATTGAGGCAAAACTCCTTTAAAAATATAATAGATTGGGGCAAGACAAGACAGAAGGGGAAAGCTTTCTTCATACTATCACGATCACTAATGAAGCCCTCTCCTACATCTATAATCGTCAAGTTCAAAACGAGTATCAGGAGACCATGCTAGCTCAATACCGACTACCATTTTTTTGGGACAAATATCCTTGTTACACAAGCAATCTCTCAAGGTCTTAACCATTCCATTTCTCACCACAGGGGCACTTATGGAAAACATTCAAATCATTGTCATGCATTAATCATGTCGCTATGCTCTAGCATCTAATCAGGCATATATAACATAACATCACATGCATACATGAACATATATACATAACATAGGATTTGTGACCGCTCATAGATGTCCAATCCTCAGCTATACCAGTACATCTCCTAGGTAGGAATGCTTATTGGCCTTCCCAAATAAGTAACATCTCATAAACACCTTTCAATAAAGGACTTCCCCAGTAATCTCACTCACTATGAATCTTCAAAGGGATCTATCCAATAGTCGGTCATCCTGAATGATCATTATCAACCAGTAAACATGTTTTCATCTTTCACATCCCCAGCTTAGCAACATGTCTTTCGTAAGGGATAAATTTCATCAATATCCAAGGTTTTTATCAAGGGTTTATCGAGGGTTTTATCAAGGGTTTATCAAGGATTTTTTCATGGGATTTTATCAAGGAATTTTATCAAGGGAGTTTTATCAATGGGGTTCAATCAAAAGGGGTTTCATTAAGGGATTTATCGAAAGGATTTCATCAGGATTTTTTCCAAAGGGTTCGACCCGAGATTTATCAAAAGGGGCTTTACCAAGGGACTTATCAAAAGGGATTTTACCAAAGGATTTGTCAAAAGGGGCTTTACCAAGGGTCTTATCAAAAGGAGTTTTACCAAAAGGTTCTATCAATGGGATTCTCATGAAGCGTTATCCACCAAGGGTTCACTAGGGTTTTACCAAGAAGTTTCAACAATGTGGTATTATCAAGGGGTTTCATCAGGGATTTATCAAAGGGTTTCACCGGAATTTTCTATCAAAGGATTCCATCAGGGGTTTGTCAAAAGGGATTTCATCAAGGGATTTATCAGGGGTTTAACACGGGGTTTCATCAAGGGCTACTATCAAAGAGATTTTATCTTGAGTCTCATCAAGGGATTCATCAAAGGGTTCTACAAAACTTTTATCTAGGGGTTTTACTAGATTTTTTATTTCTTCTCTCAGGGGTTGTACCATAATTTAATCAAAAAGTTTTATCAATGGATTTTCATCCAAATAAGGGGTTTCATCAAGGGGTTTCACCATAACTTTATCAAGGGGTTTCACTAGGGTTTTAGCATAGGGGTTTCATCCAGAGTGATCAAGGTATTACTAAAAGTCCTACCTGATTCCAATAGCATGATCGAAGGATCATAGGAATCATAGGCAAGATCCACCCGGAATGATTGAAATAGATCATCAAGGTTAATCAAGGGGTTCCATCAAGGGTTTGTCAGACATTTTTGTCAGGGTTTTTATTATCAGGGGTTCCACCAAAAGATGTCACAAGGGTTTTATCAGGGGTTCTACCAAGGTTTACAAAAACGGAATCAGAGGATCACCAGAATCCCACCTGACTTCTATAAATAGGGATATTATACAAGTAATATTGGGATATTAACGGAGCATCAGGGATTGGTCCACACTGACTCTAAACCTATTAACTCCGCGGTCAAAATTAGGGTTCCTCTTGTATTTAATCGTCTCCTCTTCACAAAGAGGAAGACTTATCGACATCATCTTTCTGATTCGAAGCCGATTAAATAAGGGCAGCTGTCGTACCCCAAATTTTGACCATCTTTCTTTTCTTTTTTTTCACCTTTTAATTACTTATATAAATAAAATATAATGATAATAAGTAGTTTGTATTTCGAATTTTTCTTTTTTAAGAAATGTTAATATTATTTCTATGTATTAAAAAAAAGAGAGAAATAACAAAATATAGTAAAGAAGTGAAAATTAGAAATTATATTTTTATTAGTATGTTACTCTTTGGATGTAACTTCATTTTGAATAAACATTGTAGTCCATTTGGTAGAGGAGTAGGTCTAAGGTTTGTAAGGGAGAGCGCATGAGTTCAAATCCTACCTTCTCCAATTTTAGTTATTTTTCCCTTTACTACTAACTTTTTTATTTAACTTTTAAATCATAAAAAATAGTATTTCTTTATTATTTTAATATTAATTTTCGGATTTTATTTAATGGATATTTTAAAATATTGATTTTTTCATTAAAATCATGTTTTTATGAAAAAATCTCAAACAAATCATATAAATCAAAATAAATAAAAAATTTTTTTCATTATCATTATATGACTATTATTATTATTATTATTCAAATTTTTATTTTATATTATTATTAATTATTCAAATTCACTAAGCCATGAATCCATCCAGATTCATTGGCTTGGGCTTTAAGAAATAAAATAAATCTGGTTGATTCAATCACATTTAATTTCTTTTTTGACCTGATTTTACCCTATAAATAGAGTCTTTGTCTCTCCTATTTTGGGGACCCACAATTTACAAACCTATTATCTCTTAAGTTGTGGTTCTTCACACATCGAAGAACAACAACACTAAAACCCTAAACCCTCAACAGCACTAAAATCTTAAACCCTCAACAACATTAAAACCCTAAGCCTTCAACATCCCTCCGGGTCAAAAAGGAAAAAAGAGATCTCACACCAAAGGAAAAGGCAAAAAAGCACGGGAGAAGGAAAAAATCACAAAGGGAATGGAAAGAAAAGGAGTAGGAAGCAGCTTAAGTGGGTCACGACACTCCAGGTTGGTGCCTTCAAACTTTCGATTATCATCTACATATATATTTGTTATTGAATTCTTGTTTGTAAATGTAGCGCGGTTTTTGTGACCGCCCACATCCACCTGCGGATGGGATTGGGTGCTACTTTCTGATTTCTTATTTATCCTATGAAGCTGGAAAGGAAATGGAAGCTATCTCAAACTAACCTTGCACGCAAATGTTTTCTTTAACAAATGCTAAGAGATTGAGGGGTCCGGGGTCAGGTTATACAATGGGGAGTTGTCAACTACCCATCCTATACATGGTTATCCATGGGTTGTTAGCAATTTTCCTTACTGTTCTACTATTTTCTACTTACTGGTGTTTATCTGTTGTAAATGGGAAAGTTTCTCCTTTGGGAAGGTTGAGAGATGTTGAAAAAATATTTTTGTTGTTTTTGAGTTTTTTGATATTTTTGGTAAGGTACTGGACCTAACGTTTTTTGTTTAGTGTGCTCGCTAAGATTTCATAATCTTATGCTTACGTATTCCCGTTAAAGAAAACAGGGAAATCAGAGCAATCGTAGTTCCTCCTATTCTATGGGAGGAAAAGAGATGTTTTGGTGTCTTGTTCAAAGCTCGAGATTGAAGCTAAAAGGTTTATTTGTGTCTTGTTCAAAGCCCAAGATTGAAACTAAAAGGGTGTTGGTGGGAATTGATTGAAAGGAGTGAAGAGATTAAAGATTGAGATATGAATACCTGGGAAAAACATCAGATGAAAATAGAAGGAATATCCGGGAAAGCGTCGGATGAAAATTGAAGGAATATCCAGGAAAGCGTCGGATGAAAATTGAAGGAATATCCGGGAAAGCGTCGGATGAAAATTGAAGGAATATCCGAGAAAGCGTCGGATGTAAAGAAAAGGAATATCTGGGAAAGCTTCGGATGTAAAGAAAAGGAATATCTGGGAAAGCGTCGGATGTAAAGAAAAGGAATATCCGGGAAAGCGTCGGGTGTTAAAAAGAGGGAAGGGTTTTTACTGTGTTTAGAAGGAACTTGAGAATGTCTTTGAGACTCAAGAGGGGATATAGACTGTCCAAGTCTACTGGGTGTGTCCTTTGTACTATGTGTAAGAGAAAGTACGCTTCGGGATCAATATCTAGACTCTTTTGAAAGACTATTCTAGTAAGATGACTAATTTCTGTTCCTATACCTCTAGGAGGTCGTCGGGACAATTTGTACAAAGCCCAAGAGAAGGAGAGAATAACTTTTAAGAAGCCGAGGGACAATTTGTATGAAGCCCAAGAGGAGGCTATCTTCGCTGAGGAAGAATCATTATACGAAGCCTAAGAGGAGGCTATGAAAACTTCTAGGAAGTCGACGGGTCCTTGTACAACGCCCAAGAGGAGGCGGGGATGCTTTTAGGAAGCCTGTGGGTCCTTGCACTAAGCCCAAGAGGAGGCTGATGAATAGTTCCAGAAGGGGTTTCACTTGGAACAATGACCTTTTGTATATGAACTGTTCAATGGGGGGAAATTTCCTATATCTAGTTGTCTAAAATTGTTGTAAAAGAAAATCCTAATTGTTTAAGCTATGTTAAAGGAGGGTGAAATATCCGGGAGAACGTCGGATGGAAAGAGATAAAAATAAAAAGGTTGCTCGCTAAGACTTTGCAGTCTTATGCCTACGTATTCTCAAACGGGATCTTGAGAAATCAGAGCGGTCGTAGTTCGCCCCTATGGGGCACGAACTACAGAAAATAAAGTTTAAATCGCACGGCGGCGAAAGGGGAAATCTACTGTAATACCCCGTATTATCTAAATGCTCAATTGGATATCAGATGAGATCAGATGAGTATCTATGTGCTCTATTTTTGGTAAATTGGATTAATGGAATATTCTAAGTATTTTAAGTATTATCAATTGGGATCAATAGAGCAACGTGTGAACTCTGAAGAGATCAATTATTTTATTAAAGAGATGGATTAATATTTATTAATCCGGGAAAGTAATTTTATGGTAATTCTAATAATTGATCAATTGGGTTGAGACGACAAAATATCAATTGGAGATATTTTACCCAGTTGGAGTTATATTATATATTAATGATTATGTATATATATATATATAAGAAAAGAAAGAAAAATAGAAAGGAAGAAGGAAAAAAGAGAAAGAAGAAGAACTTGGGAAGAAGAAGTTCATGGGCCATCAATTCATCATCTTCTTCAAACTCCTCTTTGATTATCAGGTGGGTTCTAGATAGAGACTTTAGTTGTAGAGTTTCATGAGTTTTAGAGTTAGGTGGATATTGTGAGAAAACGATTTAATCTTGCTAAAATCATGAATCTAACTGATGAATTCGATATACATTGCGTAGCATACCTGTTAATTATGTTGGAACATATTTGGATTGATATATTGTGATTTGGAAGTGTTTAGATGAGAATTGGAGAGGTTTTGGGGTGAAATTCGTAACAGGAACAATGCAGGAAAAATTCTGAGTTTCGCTGCCCATACGCGTATCAGGCAAGGCAATACGCGTATTGGGTTGGGCAATACGCGTATGGCAAGGAAGGATTATAGGCGTTACGCGTATGGGAGTGGGCAATACGCGTATGGAGTAGGCAATACGCGTATTGGGTTTTTAGTGGGATTTTAGGGAGTTTTGGTCTCTGCCCATACGCGTATCACTTTGGGCAATACGTGTATGGATGGGCGAGTGAGCAAGGCAATACACGTATGGCCAGAGTGATTGCAGAATTTTATCATTTCGCGATCTCTTTCCCGATTTCGCGTCCGATGCCGTAATTTTTGATCGGTAACTCGGATTGAGACGTTCTTGGTATCGTTGGAAAGCTTTTTCAATGCTCTTTATGATAGTGGAATAGAACCATATGTTATGCCTTGGACTGATAATAAAAATATGGAAAAGTAATGATATGTGATATGTATAGGAATTAATATCTTTTGGATCGTAAACCCGATCGAGGCATATTTATAGCCGATGTAAAGCTATGGAAATATCCTACGGGATAAGGGTGAGAAATATTGATTCGATACCCGATTAAATGAATCGGAGGAAACCTACATATTGTGTTAACTATGTAAATGTGAAAATGATGTTTTATGCGATGTATGATTATGTGTGTTACTTGTAATATTTGTGATTATACCATGTCTATCTAATTGTAAATTATTAATGAAAGGTATATGCATGCTTAAAATGAATTAGGAAGAGTGAGGAAACTTTACCCCAAAACAAAGTTGTATAATTCTAGGTTGTGACTAGAATTGTGATAGGAACTCTGAATGACAACGCTCGTGCATGAGAGGCCGAGGCGTGTGTCAATTATTGAATGGTATAGAAATGAGTGAAACACTAGTATGGAACATGTGTAATTGTTGTGATTATGAGAAAAGCCGAATGTGGCCTTAGGGCTAATATGGCCTTGTGATTGTCGAATACAATCACGTTGTGTGTATGATCACGTAATCATAACCTGTTTATCTTACGGTGTAGTTTCATGAGACTCGAGCTCCTCCTCTGAAACGTATGCATAATTACTTGGTAGGTTTGATTCCCTACGTGTAGTACGATTAGAGCCTATGCTATGGATAGAGACTTGTGATGGTTAATAGGCCATGAGAAGTGTTGGTTCACGGTTAACAGGCCGATGATCCCGAATCCAATTCGTATGCTAAGTAACTACAAGGATCCATGACTCAGGTCGACTTCTAGACATAGAAGCGGATAGGAAAAGGGGATGCCTTGGTACAGTTATCGATTCGTAAGGAATCTTGAGTTAACAGGCTCAGGGCGTAATTTCTTCCGTGTGATATTTATGAGTTAACAGACTCATGACATATTTCCATATAGTGTGAGATTGTGAGATTGTGAATTTGTGCACTCAAAGTCATTTCCCTACCCCTTGACTTAAGTTAGGATTGATAGAACCTTGTAAAGCCGAGAGGACCTATAAGATAGGGAACTCACTGAGATTTGATGTATCTCACCCCACTATAGTTGTTATATTTCAGGTACTTGCAGGTTTGTTTTACAAGTGGAGCTATGCTTGGATGTTTCAAGAGAAGCTTAGTTAAGTTTATTCCGCTGTGTATTATCTGTTGTATACAATAGAGGATATTGTATATTCTTAGATTTTATTTTCTTTGGCTAGTTTCTATGACTTGTGCCATGGGTTGTATTTATGTTTTAGAAATGGACAAGTATGTGAACTATGCCATTAGGCGCTTTTGATGTGTCAGTACCAAATAAAATGCTTGTATTGTATTATTCTAGATATATATTATACAGGGCATTACAGTTGGTATCAGAGCAGGTCGTATCCTCGACCTTGCCTTGAAACATCATAAGTAAATCTATTCCTGCCTCTTGAGTGTGTCTTGCCAGCATGAAACTTAATATCATACTATGTAGTGTGGGGCTTGATCAACGTAATACTATGTATGTGATAGGTAGAATCATGGTTGAGCGACCACGAGGATTCCGAAGTGTTGTCGGAACTTGTGTTGTGAGGGAAGGCTCAAGCCAAGAATTAGTAGTGAGGAGTTTTGGTCAGCTCAGTTGAGATCTTGGTAGAAGTTGTGCTTGAGTAGCATGGAATGAGAGAGTGGTGTGTTGGTAAGTAATCCTTTGGAATGGATGGAGTCTGGAAATTGAGGACCTCTATCGGACGATAGTTTAAGGTATTAGGGAATGTGTAAAATCGCTAGTAGAGCTGGATTGACCACTGATATGGATAAGGATTTCAAGTAATCTCATTCAGTGAAAAAGAAAGGTTGTTTTATGAAACGTGTGGTGTAAGGTCCAGAAGTGAGATAAATTTTGGTACTTTAGTTTCTAAGGTTGTTATAGTATCTTAAATGGACGAGAGTACGTTAAGAAGGGTGTTCGGAACAATATCTTCCGACTGGTTAAAAAGTAGAGAGTTAAAGAAGTTCGGCTTTTATAGAAACCTAAAGTAGCAAGGAAGGGTGAGAAGGAACATAAGGATGTGTTTACATGCGTCAAGTGAAACAAGTATGCGCCGGGAGTAGGGTATGAGATAAATTGTGTATCTTCAGTTATGAAGAGAGATTAAGTTCGGGATAATACCTCGGGATTTTTTTGTTTTTAGTAAGAGACCAGTTTGGAATTTGTTAAGCTACCTAAAGAACCGTATAAGGTATTATGTTGGAGAAAGAACGAACTCCATTTATTAACGGAAGGAGTGTGTGTTAAGGAATAAAGTAAGTATCTTCGGATTTAAGGGAATCGTAGTAAGATGGTTTTATATTTGGACCTAATAGGATTGTAAAGGAAAGCAAAGTAAACGCGGTGGGGAGAGCGGTATCGATGGCATGTTAAGAGGAAGCAACAACGGAATGTATTTTGGACGAGTGTGCGATGGAATTTTAAGGTGTTGATGAACCTATAGTTAAAGGAAGTGTATTTATGGGTGGTTCACCCGAGAGGAACTCAAATGGTATGACGAGGAATGAGAAGAGTTACACCTTGGTATTAAGAACAAGCGTAGTAGTAGCGTCGTAGTCACAAATGTACGTAAAGGATTCTTATTCTTGAGACGAGTGTGAAGGGACGTACTTTGTGGAACAGTGAGTACTGTATTTTCAGAGGCAAGATTATGGTAAATCAATGAAAAGCAAACAAGGACTTATTACAGAATTAGTGTAAATCATGGAACGGTTTATACCAGAAGAGTTTTGTAAATCGTTGATGAGAATGGTGGGTTGCAAGCCTTTTATTAAGTAATTTGGTGTACAATAAATGGTAGTGAAGGGTAAGAAATCTCGGTTAATATGTGAGAAGAGGTGAAAAGGTTCTTCAAGAGGATGCATTACCCCGATCTATTTTCAAGTATAGAGAATGTCTGTAATTGTGAATAATCGGATTATTAGGAATCTACCCTTTTGTTGGACTAAGGACGTTGTTGTTTTAATTCCCACCAAGGAGTTAAGTGAGAGAATAGGGTTGTATGCTTGATATGGGATGCCCATCGTTTCAAGGTACCGTGTAATAGTTGCGTGTTTGGTTTTGCTTGTGGACAAATCAAGTATGAGTGTGGCAAAAACCCTAAGGTGTCGTCATTATTGGCTTTCTGATAGTGTAGTTGTTTGAGCAGAAAGAATGAACTATCCCGCTGAAGTCTTGTGGTGTGACCGCTTCAGGGTTTGGAATTTTGCCTGTCACTTGGTTGGAGTATGTCTTCAGAATGTTTTGACTTTGTCGATTTTACCTTGAGTGGATCGTGATTAGTGAATGCCACACGAGTTAAGGAGCCACAAGTTGAGAATGGTATTGTGGGTTAGAACAAACCGGATGTATGGTTTTGGGTAGGGATGGTTTTGAATTAAAGGGAATTATTTATTTTCAGCTTCTACAGCAGTGTTAATCGATTAACATGTGTGTAAATTGTGAAACCCCTTAAGAACCCTCATCTGCGTTTTGTTACCTGATGTTGCTCCGAGTGGAAAGTATTGGGCGAATGGAAAACGGGATTGCAAGTAAATGAAAGACAGAATTGTGTTTTGGAATCAGAACTTGTGGAAGGGTGTTGCGTAGTTGACCATTTGCCAGCCGACAAGGGAAGTTACCTTTGAGGAAGTAACCTTGTGAATTGGTGAGTGGTGTGGAAACTCACAAGTGTACCCTGGATGGGTTGAGTTTTGATAAGTAGTGATTTATATATATTTGAAGTTCCGTGAGGGTGTTGCATGTGATTGTTTGAGCCCTTGAATTAACAAGAAACCTTGAGCAAGTCGGAAACCTGTAAGAAGAATTAATAGGGAATGTGGTAACTAGAAACGTAGGTTGTTAATCTACTTTGGATGAATTATTCCAAGTTTGGAATGGATTGGGAGTTGTGCACATTATGGTTGTAGCAGTGTAACTCCGGTGTCTTTATCGTCTGGAGGGTGTTGGGCAGATGTTATAATATTGTGTGTTGGCAAAGAAATTGTTCTACCATAGGACGCCAGTAAGTTCTTGTACCTTTGGTTAGTAAGGACCCCATTGGATAAGTGTGTTCTCCATGGACTGTTAGCTACGTGGTAGTGATTAAGGATTCGTGGTATTCCACTGTTAGTTTTGTTTGGATTTGCACAGTGGAAGGTGACAGGCGAAAGAGTTCAGTCAGAATTGGAGATTTGAAAGTTTGTTGCTTATAAGTGTGAGAATAAGAAGATCTCGTTCTAGGTGTGTTACCTTTTGGTATGCCACGAAAGGAAGGGAATATTGGATTTAATGAGTACCTGGTACAGCATCAGACCAGATGGAACTGGTGAAGAAGTCGTTGACTAATTATGAAGTGGTTTTGGATGTTGAAAGATTTATGAAAGGATAAGTCGTCAGAAATTGCATGGGGATAAGGAATCACTGAATTACCTCACGAGGATGTGATGAGTGTTTGTCATCCTAAACCAAGATAAGGTGTTATAGTTTTGTTTTGTGACTCGGTAGAGGGATGTAGAAGGGTACATTCTTTCTGAAGTAAGATGCGACTAAGTGTTTTGGTAAGGAACAACAGATGAACTATGGGAAAAAGCTAAGTTTGAAGTTAACCCAATATTGGAATAAGAGTATGACTAAGGAACCGAAGTTTGATAATTCGTGAAAATAAGGATTTTGGTCTGTGAAGTTAAGTTGGAATTGGACTACGCCAGGAAGTTGAACGAAAGTAAAGTTAATTGTGAATCTAAGACCAGGATACAAGTTGTGGTTATTGCCGAGTAGAGGAAATTCGGGGGCGAATTTCAATTTAAGGGGGGAGAGTGTAATACCCCGTATTATCTAAATGCTCAATTGGATATCAGATGAGATCAGATGAGTATCTATGTGCTCTATTTTTGGTAAATTGGATTAATGGAATATTCTAAGTATTTTAAGTATTATCAATTGGGATCAATAGAGCAATGAGTGAACTTTGAAGAGATCAATTATTTTATTAAAGAGACGGATTAATATTTATTAATCTGGGAAAGTAATTTTATGGTAATTCTAATAATTGATCAATTGGGTTGAGACGACAAAATATCAATTGGAGATAGTTTACCCTGTTGGAGTTATATTATATATTAATGATTATGTATATATATATATATATATATATATATATATATATATATATATATATATATATATATATAAGAAAAGAAAGAAAAATAGAAAGGAAGAAGGAAAAAAGAGAAAGAAGAAGAACTTGGGAAGAAGAAGTTCATGGGCCATCAATTCATCATCTTCTTCAAACTCCTCTTTGATTATCAGGTGGGTTCTAGATAGAGACTTTAGTTGTAGAGTTTCATGAGTTTTAGAGTTAGGTGGATATTGTGAGAAAACGATTTAATCTTGCTAAAATCATGAATCTAACTGATGAATTCGATATACACTGCGTAGCATACCTGTTAATTATGTTTGAACATATTTGGATTGATATATTGTGATTTGGAAGTGTTTAGATGAGAATTGGAGAGGTTTTGGGGTGAAATTCGTAACAGGAACAATGCAGGAAAAATTCTGAGTTTCGCTGCCCATACGCGTATCAGGCAAGGCAATACGCGTATTGGGTTGGGCAATACGCGTATGGCAAGGAAGGATTATAGGCGTTACGCGTATGGGAGTGGGCAATACGCGTATGGAGTGGGCAATACGCGTATTGGTTTGTTAGTGGGATTTTAGGGAGTTTTGGTCTCTGCCCATACGCGTATCACTTTGGGCAATACACATATGGATGGGAGAGTGAGCAAGGAAATACGCGTATGGCTCAGGGCAATACGCGTATGGCAAGAGTGATTGCAGAATTTTATCATTTCGCGATCTCTTTCTCGATTTCGCGTCCGATGCCGTAACTTTTGATCCGTAACTCGGATTGAGACGTTCTTGGTATCGTTGGAAAGCTTTTTCAATGCTCTTTATGATAGTGGAATAGAACCATATGTTTATGCCTTGGACTGATAATAAAAATATGGAAAAGTAATGATATGTGATATGTATAGGAATTGATATCTTTTGGATCGTAAACTCGATCGAGGCATATTTATAGCCGATGTAAAGCTATGGAAATATCCTACGGGATAAGGGTGAGAAATATTGATTCGATACCCGATTAAATGAATCGGAGGAAACCTACGTATTGTGTTAACTATGTAAATCTGAAAAGTGATATTTTATGCGATGTGTGATTATGTGTGTTACTTGTAATATTTGTGATTATACCATGTCTATCTAATTGTAAATTATTAATGAAAGGTATATGCATGCTTAAAATGAATTAGGAAGAGTGAGGAAACTTTACCCCAAAACAAAGTTGTATAATTCTAGGTTGTGACTAGAATTGTGATAGGAACTCTGAATGACAACGCTCGTGCATGAGAGACCGAGGCGTGTGTCCATTATTGAATGGTATAGAAATGAGTGAAACACTAGTATGGAACATGTGTAATTGTTGTGATTATGAGAAAAGGCGAATGTGGCCTTAGGGCTAATATGGCCTTGTGATTGTCGAATACAATCACGTTGTGTGTTTGATCACGTAATCATAACCAGTTTATCTTACGGTGTAGTTTCATGAGACTCGAGCTCCTCCTTTGAAACGTATGCACAATTACTTGGTAGGTTTGATTCCCTACGTGTAGTACGATTGGAGCCTATCCTATGGGTAGAGACTTGTGATGGTTAACAGGCCATGAGAAGTGACGCTTCACGGTTAACAGGCCGATGATCCCGAATCCAATTCGTATGCCAAGTAACTACAAAGATCCATGACTCGGGTCGACTTCTAGACGTAGAAGCTAACGGGAAAAAGGATGCCTTGGTACGGTTATCGATTCGTAAGGAATCTTGAGTTAACAGGCTCAGGGCGTAATTCCTTCCGTGTGATATTTATGAGTTAACAGACTCATGACATGTTTTCATATAGTGTGAGATTGTGAATTTGTGCACTCAAAGTCATTTCCCTTCCCCTTGACTTGAGTTAGGATTGATAGAACCTTGTAAAGCCGAGAGGACCTATAAGATAGGGAACTCACTGAGATTTGATGTATCTCACCCCACTATAGTTGCTATATTTCAGGTACTTGCAGGTTTGTTTTACAAGTGGAGCTATGCTTGGATGTTTCAAGAGAAGCTTAGTTAAGTTTATTCCGCTGTGTATTATCTGTTGTATATAATAGAGGATATTGTATATTCTTAGATTTCATTTTCTTTGGCTAGTTTCCATGACTTGTGCCATGGGTTGTATTTATGTTTTAGAAATGGACAAATATGTGAACTATGTCATTAGGCGCTTTTGATGTGTCAGTACCAAATAAAATGCTTGTATTGTATTATTCTAGATATATATTATACAGGGCATTACATCTACCCTAATGTTATCATGCTTGGTTAAATATCCTAAAGTCTGTCTTATTTCAAACCTAATCGAAAATTAAGTTTAAACTAAGAGATCTAAATGGAGCATGCATACGTGGCAAAACATCACGGAATAAATGAATACACGGTAGAACATCGTGACAGATAAAATATACGTGGAAGAACATCGTGGTAACTGAATACATGGAAAAACATCTTCTGATAATATATATACGCGGCAAAGCATCGTGAGATAAAAACATATAAAATACACGGCAAAACATCGTGTAAAATAAACAGAAAGTTCACGGCAAAGCATCGTGGAATAAATGAATATACGGCAAAACATCGTGTAAAATAAACAGAAACATTCACGGCAAAACATCGTGAGATAAATAACAGATATACGTGGCAAAACATCACAGTGAAAATAAATAGAAAACACACGGCAAAACATCATGTGATAAAAACAGAGATAATGAGTTCAAGAAAACTTACCTATTGGAGCAAGGTCCAATGCCTCTTCTCAGACTTTCAGAAGTGAGATAACGATCCCCAAGGTCCTCGACAAAACTCAAAGCATCAGCTGATCATCCAATGATCTTCGAGGTATCGATTAAGAATTCTTGTATCAAATAGAAAACCAAACAAGCAGAGAAAACCAGGAATCGTATAGAAATGTGCTTGGTCTTATCAGGTGGTTAGGATCGAATCGAATAGTTATAGAAAAATGAATTTAAAGAAAAATGCTAACTTATATCTTAATATTTGAAAATAATATTAATATCACAAAATTAATAATTAATATTAATATTAATCACAATTAGTCAAAAAATTGAGAATTAATATCAAGACTAATTAAAAATAAAAAAAGTCAAATTTATCAATTAAAAATTAATCATGTTAAGAAAATAACATCAAAGAAAATCAATTATCAAAGTTAATCATAATTAACTAATATTAAAATTAAATTAAGTAAATTAAATATTATCATAAAAAAAGACTTTGGAATGGGCTGAAAAAAATGATTAGAAATTAATGTTGGGTTCATATCAGCCCAATACATTTTCTTTTTATAAAATGAGTTTAATTACTATGCACTGACAGTGTAAAAAGTTTTACACTGTCAATACATCACCATCATCCGTTTGGATTACTTTACAAATTATTAAATTAAAAGTAAAACTTCTCTTTACATCCAACGGTTATAATTAACTGACAGTGTAAAATCCTTTTACACTGTCAGTGCATTTCAATTAATTCCTTATAAAATTAAATGAAAGATTAATAAATTAAACAATTAGAAAAATTCATTAGTTAAAAAAATCAGAATTTTTAGGAAAGGAGAAAGAAGACTCACACGATGGATGCCTCTCTCTCTTTTGCGTCTCTGCTTCCTTCTCAGGTTCTACCGACTGCGGTTTGTGATCTCCAGCTTGTTCGTCGTTCTGGTATTCCCTCCGTCAGTCACGGCTGCGATTCTGTTTTCATTTGCGTGCTCCCTCCGTCGCGACCGCGATTCTACCGCCTATTCCCTCCATTCGCGTTCGTAACTGCTCCGGCGAAAGGGTGGTTCCCGGCGAGTTTCCTCCATTCGTTGATGGTTTGCGGCAAAGGGTGGTGGTGAGTTCTTTCTTCTTCTGTTAATTGTTGTTGAAGATGTTCATGCGAAACAAACAAAAAAATCAAATTTGTTAGGGTTTTGAAATTGAAACGAATTATCGATAAAAATTGAGAGATAATTGAAATTGAATTGATATTGATGGAATTGCAGGTGAATTCTGAGTTTTGCAAAGGTTGTTGCAGAAATTATGTGAAAATTGTGAAGGTGCGAAGTGTCGGCGACGTCGGTTTCGCGGCGAAATTGAACCAATTATTGCCGTCAACTGTTATTCCAATGTTGTTGATTGTGTTCCTGTAAAAAATGGCAGAAAGTGGTTTGTTGTAACAGGTCCTTTAGAAAAAGGAAACAATTGATAAGTTATTTAATTGAAATTAGAATTAGACAAGAAAGAATTGATGAAAATTGATTTCGAATTTGAATTTCGATTATTCTCGCAAGTTTTTCTTATGCTTTTTCTGCTGTGATTGTGCAGGTATCTCTCTTTCTTCTCATATCAGGGAGGTGTTGCAAGTTGCTGTTTTGGAACTGTAAAGATTATAGCTTGTGCAAATTATGGAATTAGTGAAAAATCTGTTTACAAGTTGTAGCATAAGTTTGGTTTGTGAAGTGTGTTGTAAAGATAAAGAAAATAGGGCGCTAGGCCCTTTGTATGTAGGTGTGAAACTTTTTGTGTAAAAAATTTAGTGTAGAGATTGAAAATGGAGAAAAGGCGTGACTGCCTTTCTCTGTGTGTTATGTGAAAAATAATTTCAACATAGAGATTAAAATGGGGAATGGTGCGCTGCACCCCCTGTGTATGTCTTCAGAAAATTTTCCTTCTAAGTTACTAACAACACAAAAAATAGAAAGAAAAGTTTGAGAGAAATAGAAACAAGTTAAGAAACTTGTTTGGTGTCCTCTTTATGAATGAAAATAGAAGCCTATTTATAGGAAAAGAAGAAACTTGTTGATGAAGAAATCAAAGATAGTAACAAGAATCAATTCAAAGATGATCACAAATTTCAAACACTTAGCCTTTAAGATTCAACATTCCTTGTTCAAAATTTGAAAGTTTGTTAGTAATTCATGTATGTAAAACAAATCATGAAAAACAAAAGTTAGTAAAAACAAAACTTATTAGAAACAAAAATCATTAGAAGACAAAAATCAAATATATGGAGTTATATTTCTATTTCTAAAAAAACAAAAATTTGAATATATATAAATATATATATAAAGTGGCGCACAAAACAAATATATATATACATAATTTTTTATTATTATTTTTTCTTTCATGGATAAAACAAACTATATTTATTTATTTATATTTTTTTTAAAAGAAAATGAAATACAATATATACATATATTTATATTTTTATTTTTTTAATCTTTATTCACGCAAAATAAAACATAAATGAGATATTGGATTAAATTGTGAGAAAATTGAGTGAATAAGGGACATTTGTCAGTTCGATTGAAAAACATGTCCGTTCATCGATTTTCGCATAATTAACAAAAAAAAAAAAGACAGATTTTAACGCATATATTCTGACTGAAAATTCAAACAATATGCACGAAAAAAACAGATGATATGATATGCAGATGACACGAAGTGAAAACACAGACGGGTTTTGACAATGGGTGGTCAAAATTTGGGGTATGACTATATATATATATATATATATATATATATATATATATATATATATATATATATATATATATATATATATATATATATATATATATATATTGCTGCTGGTTTGTTTCGATTGATTGTTCAAATTTTGGGATTCTTGGGTATTAAGTTGAGGATACGAATTGTTTCGAATGAAAGGATTAAAATAATAATAATAACATACTTATTTCAAAATGTAATTACAATAGTCGATCGTTTTTTAACTAGTATTATAAATTCCTAAGTTTTATTTCTGTGCGATTTTCTTTTAACAAGAAAATTCAGTTTTTTTAATTAATCAGGCAATAATTAAAGTCTGTCTCAAATTAAAACATTACTAAAATTGATTTTTTAATAGATTTTTTTTAATATAACATGTTCTAAATTTAACCAAAATTTCTAGTAACAGTGTTCTTCAAAAATAAATAAAGTAACTATTTTTTTTAATGGATTAAAATATGTATTAATATTTGGTTTTGTTAACTATTTCATAAATAATAAAGTAATAATAATAAATAAAATATGTCTTTTAAATAATTTATTATAAGAATATTATAATAAGAAAGAACAAAGTATATAATCAAATAAGGTATATTAGTTAATAAAATTATTAGGGATAATAACTATTAGGATTAAGAATTAAGTTAATTAAAATGTTTTTAATAATTAAGGAATTGATGGGATATATAATTAGTATTAGGAAATAGGATAATCACATAAAATACTTTAGTGGTTTAGGGATTAATAATATAGATTATGGAAATAATATATTGATCAATGAAATACTTTGTAAAATAATTAAGGAATAATTTAAAGGTTAAAAATATTTAATTGGAGTATTAATAATTAGATGTTAATACTAAGGGTTGATTTAATAACATTAAGTTATAATTTTGGGTTTAATTTATATTTCTAGTTTAATTTATAAATTGGGGTCTATTTATATAATGTGGATTTTATTTATATTTTGGAATTTTGGGGTTTAATTGATATTTTGGGATTATTATAAAGTGGGGTTTTATTAACATAATTTTGGGTTATTTATATTTTACAGTATTTGGATTTAATTTATATTTTATAAATTTGGGCTAATTTATATTTTGGGGTTATTATAATTTGTTTGGGTTATTTAACTTATTTTTATAATTAAAAATGATTGGGGTTATTTTATAAATTTAGATCTATTTATTATAATTAATATATTTGGGTTATTTAACTTATTTTTATAATTAAAAACGGTTGGGGTTATTTTATAAATTTAGGTCTATTTATTATGATTAATAAATTTGGGTTATTTAACTTATTTACGTTATTTTTATTACTAAAAACGTGGGTTTGTTATTTTATAGAATTGGGTTTATAAATTTGGGATAATTTATAATTTATTAATAGAAAGTGGGTTTAATATAATAATTAAGTATTTGGGGTTATTAATTAATTTATTTATTTACTTTGATAATTAAATAATTGAGATTTTAACTTAGTTAATTAATTTTTATAATATACTAAATAAGGGATAGAGAATAACTTATTAGGGATAAAAGGGGTCTATTTGAATATTAAATTAATCTTCTTTAATTAATTTAAGTTCTCAACATCTAAAGGATATAATTTAGATTAATTAGGAATAATTCAAGTTAATTAACGTATTTAGAGGAGGGTAATCTTATAATGGAATAATTGATTATTTTATAATGGAATTAAATTTGGTTAATAATTACAATTAGGGATTAAGTGGGAATAGTTGGGATTTAATAACTAGGATTAATTCCAATAATTGGGATGATTTTGTATTTTTGAGATAATTGAGATTAATTCAATGTTGAGATATTTTAAGATTTAATTTATATTTTTAGGATATTATATATTATTCATTAAATAATTATAATTGACAAAATATAATCAAGTTAGGGAGTAATTGTTTTAAAAAAAATAACATAATGGATATAATTTGGGATACAAAACTTAAGATTTTGGGATTAGACTCTTAAGCTCCAAGAGTATAAATATAGGGTAAGAGATTAGGATTTTGGGATTAGATTCTTAAGTTCCAAGAGTATAAATATAGGGCAAGGGATTAGGATTTTGGGATTAGATTATTAAGTTCCAAGAGTATAAATATAGGGCAAGGGATTAGGATTTTGGGATTAGACTCTTAAGTTCCAAGAGTATAAATATAGGGCAAGGGATTAGGATTTTGGGATTAGACTCTTAAGTTCCAAGAGTATAAATATAGGGCAAGGGATTAGGATATGGGATAGAACTCTGGTGATCCAAGAGTACGAATAAAGGATTAGGAATAGGAATAGGGATAGGGGATAGGGGAGGAGAACTACGGATACTCTGATCATTCAAATTTGAGGGTACGTAGGCATAGGGTTGTAAACCCTAGCGAGTACAATAATAAAAAAAACTTAGGGTTCCTCTCTTACTTAAATCATTTCGTCTACTCAATAATAAGGATTTTGTAAATAAAATATAAACAGTCAAACATTCAAGAGACAAACAAGCATACCCTAAAATTTAAGGAGGATCCCATTGAGTATAATGGAGGTGAGGGGTGCCTAACACCTTCCTCTCACTTAACCGACTCCCGAACCTTAGTGTCTCACCCTTAGGATTTAGGTTTTCTCATTATTTTCCTGTCCTTATGACGAATAAAGGATGATGGCGACTCTGTCATTTTTGCCGGCCACGACAGTGTTATTCACAAATCACCCCACAACAGTGCAATATACAATGAACTCTAATATGTTAAAACATCACATATTCAATTCATTCAATGCAAGTAAGGCTTCAAACAAGTTGTATACAATACCTACTACATTTATGCTTCAAACATGAGTTAATTAAATGTATGGAATGAGAGTGGAAAATCTCAAGAACCTTACCTCTTGGAGGCAGTCCAAGGCTTCTTCTAATGGGGTTCCAGAAGAGAAATGGCAAACTCTTTGATCTTATTGATGCCTATAGAGATGATTAGGATGTTTGAGGGTGCTGGAAATTGCTTCAAGAACAGAATAAGAATCTTTTTGTAAAATGGAAGTGAGAAATGGAAAGTGATGTATGGCTTGCTACAGAGCTTGTTCAAGGGGTGGAACAAGTTCTATTGAGGGTATAGAGAAGGTTTATGGTGGTTGTTTGGAGTGTGCACGAGGGAAATAACTCTGACCAGTGGTTTTGCAAATTTAGAGTGTTTTTGCAAAAACTATGGGAATGAGAGAATGTTGAGGTTTTGGTGTATGATTCTTATGTGTTTTGAAACCTTATGAGTCCCTCTATTTATAGGGAAACGGTTAGGAGAAGTTATGGCCAAGATAACAAGTTTTGGAGTTTTTGCAAGTTGGCTTGGTTGGAAATGAACCAAGTGATTTCATGCAAAATTAGGGTTCCAATGTGCAAGTACACCACCTTTCTAGAGTGGTTGAGAGTTCAGAAAAGGTTGAGTGCAGAAGGAACAAGTGAGGAGCTCAAGACAAGTTGACTTATGGATAAAGTAACATTATCAAAATGGAAGTCTTGCCTTTCTTCCCAAAATGGAATGGTTTAATGGATAAAGCCTCAAATTATAGTGTAATGCTCCTTTAAATCATGAAAACCTCTGATTATGGATGTGTTTAGAAGTAATGAGGCCTGAAATGTAGGATTATAGGGCATGGCTTTGAGTTTTGCTCAAGATTAGTTTGTGAAAATGGCATGAAACCTCTCTTTGTGATCTCAACTTCTCTCCTTCGAAACTCTCAACTCAAGAAGGTTATGGAGGAGTTCTAGTACTTTTTGAAAAGCCCCAAACATGCTCTAAAACTTTCATGTTCAACAAGAATTCTGAATCTAAAGGGATCATAATGAAAACTTCCCTCAAAGATTGATGTTTCAAAGGACCAAAAGCTGCCTTGAAATTTTTCTAAGTGTCCCAAGATTTCTTCAAACTTTGGAGCTTCATAACTCAAAATCCAAGCATTTTTTGAGGTTTCCACCTCTCATACAAAGTTGTAGTATGTTACAAGGGCTTTAATTTGATCTTTGGAGCATACAAAATGGCTTTGTAGATTGGGAGTTATGATCCTTCAAAGTTGGCATCTCAATTAGGGTTTTTCCCATACTTAGAAAATTTTCAAGTTTCTTAACTTTGCACCTTTTGCAAGAAACCCCCCAAATCTTGATTTTTCATGCTCAAACTCATTGATCAAACATCTCTTGATGAAATTTGACTTGATGACTTCTATTTGGACCAAAAACCCTAAAAGTCAAAGGGTTGACTTTGTCAGATGAAGCTTGTATAGTCAGATGAATTCAACTGTGTGATCTTCATTGATTTTGGATTCTTGAATCTTTCAAACATCATGGATGGACTCCAAGGATGTATATGAGTTTCTTGGATCATGTCCCAAGACTTGGCATCATGATTTGATCAAAAGTCAAGGCACAACTGACTTTTTCCTGATGAAACCCTAATTGGTGACCAGATGAACTTGAGCTTCATAGAACTTGTAATGAGACCATCTTGCACTTGATTCTTGACAATGAGAAGCCTCTTGAGTGTATGTGAGTTTGGTGGGTTGATGATCATTCCAAAACATTGACTGATCATATGAAGATTCCGTTGATTTCCTTGAGCCAAAACCCTAATTTTATGAAACCAAACAAAAAGCAACTTGAATAATGGTTAGGGTTAGCAATGCAATGCTTGATGCTTCCTAGAATGATGATGACATCTAGGGTCAAAATTTGGGGTATGACACAGTTCCTTCTGCATTTCCAAGAATTGTTCCTGGAATTCATTCATCCTTTCATATACTTCTTCGTTTCTGCCAGAAGTGGCCTGTAGAATCTATTCTTCTGGGATAGTGTGTACCACTGGTTGTGGCATAAACATTACGACAGTAATTCTTGGCGCTTCAGTGACCTGAAGTTTGTAACCTTCAGGAGTTTCTGTTGTAATCCTTGCATCTTCATTTACCTGAAGTTTGTAACCTTCGGGTCTGGTGGTTCCTGCTACGGCTTCCAGGTCTTTAGTGACCGGTGGGATGTATCCCTCAGGTATAAAGTTGAGAGGCATGCCCCAGGATAAACCTTTAGGCATGTTGTACTGAGGATGACTTCCAGGTGTTTCAAATGCTGGTGTAGACGTAATCTCTGAGATCATAGTCCTTTGATGTCGTTGTTCATGGGCTGCTGCCAGGGATTCCATGGTGTTGTGGAGTTTCTCCAAGCTCTCTTTTAGAGCATTGATTTCTTTTCTCAGCTCTCTGTTCTCTTCCTCGAGATCGTCCATTTTCTTTTGTTGATTGGCCCGAGTATTGTACGAATGAGACAGTTTGACTCTAGAGTGCGACACATATGTGAGACTCAATGACAAATATGTGTTATGTGAGAATGATGAATGATATGCAAATAATGAGAATATGTTTTTTTAGTTTTTTTTTTCAAAAGAACTTTTAACAATTATATCGCAAATATCACACAGCGGGGGAGGCCATTTTATTGAACTTGAAAGATTGCAGTATTTTACAGGGAAATGTACAGTATTTTACAAAGTGCGAGAAGGAAAAATAGGTCTATGGATCCTGAGTTTTCTCTGAGGAAAGCTCAGATGTTGGTTCCTGAATTTTTCTTTTCTTTGATCGGGCCCCTTCAGCCTTTGTCGGGTCGACGATCCTTTGCCAAGTGAAAGGAGAGAGCAAATTTCTTCGTTCCTCCTGACTTTCTATGGCATGCTACTCCAATATCTCAATCAGAGCATCATTTTCCTTTAGCAATTCTTGAATCTTGGTATATTCCAAATTAAGAATCTGATACTTGTTCTTCCAAGAGTTCTTCTCACGTTGGACCTTGTTGAGTTCGATCTGGAGTTTTTCCGTATCAGACATGAAATAAAGGATAAATTCCTTTAAGGGAAAAACTTCTTGACGAGGGTAAGGTATCCTTAGTTTGATGGCTCTGGATTGTACCTAGTGGAGATAAGGCTCTGCAGAGATGCAATTTGGCCTCCCTAGGGACTCTCTCCCCTTCCTGTGAATATGTTGTCAGGCATGCACTATTTCTTTCTTTAGTGCCCTGTCATTTTCTTCTTTCTTGAAGAAAAGACCTTCCATATGAACATTATGTGGGATATTCTTCATCGGGTATCCAAGTTGACGGCGAGCTAAAATTGAATGAAAGCTGATCCCTCATTTAGTACCAATGAGGGGTACATTGAGGAAATTTCCACATTTGTCGATGATTTTTACTCCGTCATAGATCCAATTATACCAATCTATGTCGGAATTGATAAGGGACATAATCTTCTGCGACCATCGCAAACTACTCTTGTGATCCCAAAAAGCAGCAGACTTGGGCAAGTGGGAAATAAACCATTTGTAGAGTAATGGTACACAGCATGTGATCATCCCTCCACTGTACAAATTCCTTAAGTGTACAAAATGATAAGCATCTGCGAGCAAGGTTGGGACTGGGTTCCCAATTAAGAATATCTTAAAAGCATTGGTGTCAACGAAGTTTTCAATGTTGGGAAAGAGGAATAACCCATATATGTGCAGAATAAAGACATCTTAGAAAGCGGTTATATTTCCTATACTGGCAAAGTATAGAGCTTTCTCCATCAGGAATTTAGCCGGTAAACCCTGGGTTCTTCCCTTGGTGGTCATGTGAGTCCTGATATCTGACGCTTCCAAAGAGATTGCTCTTCCAATGGTTTGATCTTTTAGAATTTCTTCTAGTCCAGAAAATGGATCTTGATCAGTGATAGGTAAATCAATCAGGTGAGAGTACTCTTCCAACGTGGGTGTGAGTTGGTAGTTTGGAAAAGTGAAGCAGTGGTACACTGGATCATAGAACTGAACCAATGTAGACAGAACTCCTTCTACCATGTTGACCTTCAAAAGAGACAATAGTCCTCCGTGCTTAGCTCTGATAGCTTCGAGATTAGTAATCATCCTTCCCAATTTCCTTAGGTCTTCCAGTTTTGGAACCTTGAAGGTGTACTTGTGCGTTTTCCTTCTACCAAAATCCATAAAGCAACCTCTGATATTTGCAATTATTGTTTCAGTTCTTTTAGAAAACAGATTTTTTTCTTGTTTAAAAAGAGTTTTTTAATGAATGCAGCAAACAAAAACATTTGAAAACATGGATTTAGGGGTTCATCGTCACGAGCGTGGAGCCTCGGATCTACCTATTCCCAAGGTGTGTACTAGGGTTCAATTTTTGTACCTGTAGAACGGGTTTTAACAAAGGTTCCCAAAGTCATTGATCCCTCTTAAGGATATTAACAACAAACCGACTAACTCATGAGAGCTGTAATATCCCAAGATGGATCTCTTTTAAGTGTAGTATCGCGTATCAACTATTCCCGATAGTCACCGCACTACCTAATGGTCAAATGGTTAAATGTTTACTAATCCTCAGTTTCAAGGATAACCCAATGGGAAAAATAATACTTTCACGACTTGCTCGTTTAACATTGGTAATTCCATGCGGGCACCTTCACTAATTCGGTAGACTCTTAAGTTAGCTTGGTTGGGATTTACTCCCTATAAGCCTCCCTGAATACGCCACCACTTATCTTAATGTTCTCTCGGACTCACCACATGCGTATTAATCGCATTCCTAGATGACAATAATTTAAACAAGTATATAAAGTAATATGACAGTATATGATAAAAAATGAGAAAGCAAGTAAGATAGCAGAAAAATAAATACAAAGCAAGGCCTAGACCTCTTAGGAAATCTAATTCTAAAGCCCTAAAACTCCCCAGCAGAGTCGCCATTTTTCTGTAGCGTCGGTTTTTTGGTGATGCGACCACCTACCGCATAATTGGTGCTACTTTCTGATTTCTGTATTTATCCTATGAAGCTTGAAAGGAAGGGGAAGATATCTTAAACTAACCCTGCACGCAAGTGTTTTCTTTAACAAATGCTAAGAGATCGGGGATCGAGGTCTGGTTATACAAAGTGAAGCTATTAACACCCAGCGTATCTATAGTAATCTATAGGAAACTTCTTTTGCATGTATTTCTGCTATTTTGAAATGCTTTCTTGTGTTTATCTACTGTGGATTGGGAAAGTTTCTCCTTTGGGAGTGTTGAGGAAATGTTTTTGTTGTTTTCGGGTTTTTCTATTATTTTTGGGAAGGTACCGGACCTAAGATTTTTTATTTGTGTGCTCGATAAGATTTCACAATCTTATGCCTACGTATTCCCGTAGAGATTTGGGAAATCAGAGCAATCATAGTTCCTCCTATTCTATGGGAGGAAAAATATTTGGTGTCTTGTTTAAAACTCAAGATTGAAGCTATCAGAGTATTTGTCTTGTTCAAAGCCCAAGATTGAAGCTATTAGAGACTAAGAGAGAATTTGTCATCTCTAAAGGGAAATATCTCACCTATTCATCACAAAATGTTGAGGAATTGATTATAAGGGAAATTACTTTAATTGGGATATATAGAATCCAGCAATGCCATAATTTCCTTTATAAGAGAGATGTCATGAAGGAATAAGCTTTAACTCAGTGTAGAGCAATGCCACTTTTTCCTTTATGAATCTTTCATGCTAAGAGATGGACATTGGCTTGGATGTATGGAATCTAGAGGCTTTCCACTTACAGCAGTCAGATGAAAGATAAATTTTAGCCAGGATAAGGGAAGGACTGCAGCTTGGATTTTGAATCAACAAGTGTGCCACTTACAGCAATTATCTGGACAAAGATTTTGATTATTTGTTTTTTTATATGTGATGTATAGAGGGGATATCCTCCTGCAGAGTGGACTCATGGTCTCATCTGAGGGGATGTTGATTTTTGTGTGCCTTGTTCAAAGCCCAAGGTTGAAGCTGAAGGAAACCGACTCCTCTGGAAAGTGTTTTATCTGTCTTGTACAAAGTTCAAGATTCAGGCTGATTGGGGGAATTTCTTATATGAATCCTTAGAGGAGGCTGAATTTTGCTGAGGATTATTGAAATCCAGGAGAAGGTCTAAATTGTATTGGGGAATCCAAAGGGAAACTACTCTTGCTGGGAATCAGGGAAGAGTTGAAGTACCGAATGCCGTGAGCCTCTGATTCTGTTGAGGGTTTATTGATGGTAAATTGACCCTGGCTGGGATGTTTAAAGTGAAAGTTAAGCCTTGTTGGGGGTCAGAGAAGTTTAAAGGTGGGTTTGAAAACCTTAGAAGTTTTTAACTCTGCTGGAGACTGGTGTATTGGTAAAATGATCAGGGTTTACCCTATGCCTTTAGGAAACATGTGGGTCTTAGTGTTAAGTAAAAAAGGAGACTATGAGAGTGAGACTTCCCAAGTCTATTTGAATGAAGCCCAAGAGGAGGTTGAGACTATCCAAGTCTCATTAAGAAGAGATAGACTCTGGTTGGAAAAATATCTTTGTATGATGCCCAAGAGGAGGCTGTTGGTTGAAGAACAACTTTTGAATGGTAGGATGTTCTGGGCTTTTGACTCTCCTGGGGATTGAACTAGTAGAGATGACTAATTTCTATCTTATGCTTTTAGGAAGCCTTTGGGTCCTTGTACTAAGCCCAAAAGGAGGCTGGGGAACTTCTAAGAAGCCTGTTGGTCCTTGTATTAAGCCCAAGAGGAGGATGGGGATGCTTCTAGGAAGCCTGTGGGTCCAAGCCTAAGAAAATTTCAAGAAAGGTTTCACCGGGAATAAGTCCTTTCTCTGTTGAACAGTTCTAAGGTTTGAAGAGATTCAAAAGAGATTTCACCAGGAATTAATCCTCTATGGGGAAATGAATTTCTTGTATATGTTTCTAAGTTTTGACAGTCTTGAGAAAAGTTTCACCGGGAATAATGCATTTCTTTATTCCATATTGAATAAAGCCCAAGAGGAGGCAGACTGTATTGAGGGAAGTTTCCTATGAGGGAACTAGTTTTGACTAAGTTAGAAGTAACCTCTGGTTTGACCTAAGTGTAGAACTAACTGCTGAGGGAAACTCTAGACAAATATGCACAAGTATATACAGATGAATAAATTAACAGGTATATAAACAAATATGCATTGAATTGAAAGGATGTTGGGTCTTACACTCTGAAAAAGGCCTAAGTGTATTGTGATAGATTGTGTTGACTATGGCTGTATGATTAGGGTTTTAAGAAATTGAAGAAAGTTTTGAGAAAACTTTGAATTTTAATTTGAAATTGAAAGAAAGTTGTTGAAAAGAAAAGAATGTTTAGGGCTTATAACTCAAAGAGAGGCCCAAGTGGTCTAAGAGCAGTTTCACCGGGAATAATGCTCCTATTAGTACTAGTTTAAAATAGATAGATGATTTTGAAAATAGAGGTATGGGGCTTACAACTCAAGGAGATGCCCATGGAGGTTGTTTATTGTTTGAAACGAAGTTTTTATACAAAAGATTGACGCTTATACTCAAGGAGAGGCCCATATGACTTATTTTGAAAACAGGGATAACACTGCAATACCGAAAGACGTTATGGGACTTATACTATAGCAGAGGCCCAAAATTTATTTATGTACAAAAGGGTTTGGGTCTTACACTCTATTAGAGGCCCAAAAGTGTTTGTAAAGAAGAAAAATGGGGCTTATACTCAAGGAGAGGCCCAAATGAAAAAAAAATAGACGCACCGTTATTTTTGAAAATCGCACTAGGACTTATACTATGACAGAGGCCCAGGAATTATTTATTTACAAAAGGGGTTGGGTCTTACACTCTATTAGAGGCCCAAAAGTGTTTAAGAGTTTGAAGACTTTGAAAAAAACAAATAAACCCTAATTTTAATTTTAAAATGTAATTTTCAAAGAAAAATCAAATAAAATTCCAACCAATGCGGTAAGGTGGTCGCGTCACTGACAAAAATCGCACGCTACAGAAAAATGGCGACTCTGCTGGGGAGTCTGTAGGATTAGAGTTCCTAAGAGGTCTAGGCTTTGTTTAATATTTTCTACACTTTCTACTATAATATATATATATATATATATATTTACTGTTATACTACTTGATACCCGTGTTTAATTTTCTGTCAACTGGGAATGCGATTAATACGCATGTGGAAAGTTTGAGAGAACATTAAGATAAGTGGTGGCATATATAGGAAACACTTATAGGGAGTGAATCCCGACCAAGCTAACTTGGCAGTCCACCGAATCAGTCGAGGTACCCGTGCAGAAGTATCAATGTTGAACGACCGATTGTTGTGAGAGCATTGTCTTTCCCAGTGTGGTACCCATGACCCTGAGGATTTAGTAGACATTAACCATATGACCATTTGGTAGTGCGGTAACTATCGGGAATAGTTGAGACGCGATGCTACACTCAAATGAGATTCACCCTAGGATGATACAGCTCGCTCGAGTGAATCAACTTGCTGTTAATATCCCTTGGAGGGGTCAATGATTTTGGGAACCTTAGAACCCGTTCTACAGGTACACAAATTGACAAAAATAGTACAACCTTTGGGGATGGGTAGAGCCATGACTCCATGCTCGTGACGTTGAACCCTTGAACCCATGTTTTCAAATGTTTTTGTGTGCTGCATTCATGCATTCATTTAAAAAACTCTTTTCAAACAAGAAAAAACCTTTTTTCAAAAAAAAAACTAAAACGATAATTGTAAATATCAGAGGTTGCATTATGGATTTTAGTAGAAGAAAGACCCACAAGTACACCTTCAAGGCTCTAAAACTAGAATACTTAAGGAAATTGGCAAGGATGATTACCAATCCCGAGGCTTTCAGAGCTAAGAACAGAGGGCTGTTATCCTTGTTAAGGGTCAACGTAGTTGAAGGAATCCTGTCTACGCTGGTACAGTTCTATGATCCGGTTTACCATTGCTTCACTTTCACGGATTACTAACTTGCACCAACACTGGAAGAGTACTCCCACCTGATTGATTTACCTATCACTGAGCAAGCTCCATTTTTTGAACTGGAAGAAATTCCAAATAATCGGGCCATTGCAAGAGCAATCTCTTTGGATGAGTCAGAAGTTAGGACTCACATAACCAGTAAAGGAGGAATCCAGGGTTTACCGGCTAAAATCCTGATGGAGAAAGCTCTATACTTTGCAAGTATAGGAAACATAACTGCCTTCGAAGACGTCTTTGTTCTGCTCATATACGGGTTATTCCTTTTTCTCAACATCGACAACTTCGTCGATACCAATGCTGTTAAGATATTCTTAATTGGAAATCCCGTACCAACCTTGCTCGCAGATGCTTATTATTCTATACACTTAAGGAAATTGTATAACGGAGGAATGATCACATGTTGTGTTCCCTTACTTTACAAATGGTTCATTTCCCATTTGCCCAAATTTGCTGCTTTTTGGGATTACAAGAGTACTCTACATTGGTCACAGAGGATTATGTCCCTTACCAACTCTAACATAGATTGGTACAATAGGATTTACGAAGGGATATAGATCATCGACAGATGTGGAAATTTCCCCAACGTACCCCTCATTGGAACTAAAGGAGGAATCAAATATCATCCAATTTTATCTCGCCGTCAACTCGGATACCCGATGAAGAATATCCCACATAATGTTCATTTGGAAGGCCTTTTCTTAAAGGAAGGGGAAAATGACAGGGCACTAAAGAAAGAAATAGTGCATGCCTGGCAACATATTCACAGGAAAGGAAGAGAGTCTCTGGGAAGACCAAACTGTACCTCCATGGAACCTTATCTCCACTGGGTACAAACTAGAGCCCTCAAAGGCATGCACTCAACAAAGTTCAACGTGAGAAGAACTCTTGGAAGAACAAATACCAAATCCTTAATTTGGAATGTACCAAGATTCAGGAACTACTAAAGGAGAAGGATGCTCTGATTGAGATATTAGAGCAGTATGCTATAGAGAGTCAGGAAGACCGAAGAAATTTGCTCGCTGCATTCACTTGGCAAAGGACTGTCGACCCGACGACGGCTGAAGAGCCCCGATCAAAGAAAAGAAAAATACAGGAACTAACCTCTGACCTCTCTTCAGAGAGGACTCTGGATCCATGAGCTTAAACATTTCCTTACAACACTTTGTAAAATATTGTACTTTTCAGTGTAATATACTGCAATCTTTCGAATTCAATAAAAGGGGTCTCCCCCACTGTGTGATATTTGTAATCTATTTGTTGAAGTTTCTTTTGAATAAAACAAAAACTAAAAATATATCTTTACATATCATTCATCATTCTCACATAACACATTTTTCTTATCTTTGAGTCTCACATATGTGTCACAATTCTAGAGTCAAACTGTCTCACTCATACAATACTCGGGCCAATCGACAAAATAAAATGGACAATCTCGAGGAAGATGTTGCGGTGAAAATCGGATAACAAGCTATTAATTAACTTGCATCATATTTCTTTTACAACCGACTTTGATTTATCCAAAGGAAGGTTCAAGATCGAAGAAAACCTAAAGGGAGGAGATCTAAGGTCCGGGGGTTGGTTATACAAAGGGAAGGTATTAGCACCCTAAGTATCTGTAGTAATCTACAGTAACCTCTTGCTAATGTTTATGTTGTATTATGTTCGCTTGCTAAGAAATCTGCTAAGGGTAAGGACCTAAAGATATGTACACTAAGTTTGCTCGCCAAGACGTCGCATCTTGTGCCTACATATCTGACTAAAGAATCAGAGCAACCGTAGTTCACCTAACTAAAGGGTGAAAGAGGAACCATTGACTATGGCCAAAGTTCCAAGAGGAAATGAGTACGAGCTCATTTAGAGTTCACGATAACTCTCTAAGTCTAAGTTAAAGGGGAGAGTGAATTCTCATGATGGTGAGAATCACATAGAGTTCACGATAATTCTATAAGTCTAAGTAAAGGGAAAGTGAGTTCTCATGATGATGAGAATCACATAGAGTTCACGATAACTCTATCCTATTACTAAACTAAGAGGAAAATGGCTCTAGGAGGCCAAGGTGAAATAGGAATGGATTGTGACTTAGGAGTCAAAGTAAAAAAACTTTCCTTTGGAAGGAGGGTCAAATGAGTCAAGTATGAATATGATACATATGAACAATAATATAATCAAGATAATATGAACAAAAATGAATCAGGATATATTGACTGAAAGTAACGTCAGTGGTTAATGATTAATTTATTGGATCGAAGAATCGGGTCCAATGTAGTGCTAAACTATCGTAGCGCGATCTATAAGGAAGACCACACTATAGGAGGATGCACAATTTGATCTTTGTGTTAAGACACGATAGAGAAATGATATCAAGGATCATTCTCTAATAAAATCGTGCCACACGAAAAGAAAAGGTGGGGATCTCGTCTAAATCACAAACTTTTGTTGATTAGTCGAAGGTAACCTATCACGATCCCAAAGTATAGAAAGTAATCTCGAGATTACTTACTACAGATTTGAAATAATGAAAGTTGATCACCTCGACAATTAACGTTCGTGAACAAAGAACTTCATCGATCAAAAATAAAAATGAAGATAAAAAAATAGATGCGATATGAAGTGAGAATAAAGTCGGTCTCGTCTTAATCAAGATTTAATCGAAAAATGATAATCTTGATGTTTGACTTTCATTGACCAACGAGCTAAAAAAAATAAAATAAAACGACCTCATATATATCAATACTTTTAGTAATTTGAGTAAATCGACTAAGTCATGATTTTTGTGATATCATCGGCCCAAATAAAGATTATGGAATCGAAATGGAAATGAAGTTGGTCTCATCTAAATAAAAATTTAGATCTATAAATCGAAAACCTCTTGATTAGACTTTCATTGACCAACAAAAAGAAAAGAAAACGGGCCTCATACAAATCAAGGAATTTAATTCTCTTCTTCTCAATCCCTCCATTTCACGATCTTCACGATTTGTTCCTCTGATTCGAAAGGGTTTGATTGTTGTTGTATGATTTGGTCGACTGGATTTTGATTCAGGGTGTGTGAAGGAATTTGATTTGGAGTTGAAAACAATGAAAGGTTGTTTTATGTTTTTATGGCGGTGATTGAAGATGGTAAAGGAGGACTGAAGAAAGAGGAAGGTTAAGTGTTGTTGTTGAAGGTGGGTGAAAGGTTTGTTTAAGTTTTGTGGGTCCGAAGTGAAAGGTTCAGCGGAAACTTTTAGAGTGAAGGTATGAGTTCCAATCTCCCCCTCCCTATTTCCTCTTGTCATGCTCTTTTAAAATCAAAAAAACTTGTTTGTTAAGTTTCTCGTACAAGAATTTTGTCTGATAGTGTTGATATTTCATTTTCGTCTTGCAGATCACGCAGCTGTTGATGATGGTTTAGCAGAGGTAGCAAGGTTTAGCGTGTGGAATTGGTGATGTTGCATAGCAAGCTTGTACGATTTCCAGAAATTGGGGTGTAGCAGAGGACCTTTGGGGTGTGGTAGCATTGCTTAGCAACTTTGGAGTAGCTTTTACTTGTCTTTGTGCAGCGTGATACAGGCGTGTAGCATTCACATGAAAACAAAACTCATTTTGGAATCAGTTTGCAACTTATGACAAGTTATCCTAATTAGCGTTGTTTTTTTTTTATTTGACAATTTCTGATGGATTGTAAAAAATGTAAAAAAAAAATGGGCCTAGACTTATGGACATTGGCTTTGTAATATTGATGGACTTTGTGGTAATTATTTTGGATTAAGGAAGACAAAATGGATTAAGCAATGGATATGGTTAGGATATTAGACTTTAAAAAAAATGGATGATGGAATAAATGAATAACTAAAAATAATGGTTTTTAGAAGTGTATATGGATGTGGTGTAATTGATAGAAAATGGATTAAAATGGATAATGAAATTGGAAATTGGACAAAGAAAATGTGGATAAAAATAGATGGACTTTTATTGTGAAAGGACATGAAATTGGATTAAGATGGATATTGGGTTTAGGAATGGATAATGAGATTGGAAATTGGACAAAGAAAATGTGGATAAAAATAGATGGACTTTTATTGTGAAAGGACATGAAATTGGATTAAGATGGATATTGGGTTTAGGAATGGATAATGAGAGGACTCAGTTTATGGAAATGGATTTTAAATGGTTAATTAGAAAAAAAGAATTGATAATGGTAAAGGTAACACGCCACCACAACACTTAGCATTGACCACTGCACTTGACTACCACAAATCCTGAACTACATAACCAAACACTTGCACACAACTTGAAATGTTCCAACTGCTCTGACCTCTTCGATAGCTCTGTAACCTCAATTGAACTGAAACAGTACTGCACACACCATGAACCAGCTAGCCTTAGGAGATTCAACTGAATGATATTTGTCAATCATAAACTCCAAGGGTGAGAAACCCTAATCCTCGTGCCTTGAGTGCACACTTATGAAACAAATGACTTGATGAGGATCAAAACCCTGATTCAGAATCTCTGCCACAGCTTGATAACCTGATACTGATACAAACCACTTGTTTGACTAAGATTAGGTCAAACTTCCATTGAATCTCAAACCACACCATACAAACCCTTGTCCTGATGACCTTGTCTGGTCCTTGAGGAAGAACTTGTGATGAAAACAAATCACATTGGATTATTGAGGAGAGGAGGTCTCTTGAAATAAACCCTGATTTACAAGTGAAACAAAACAAAAAAAACGGATAAAATGGTTAGTTAACAATGCACAGGTGATTGCTACGATGCTCATGCAAAAGATGTTATGACATCTAAGGGGTCAAAAGATGGGGTACAACAGTTGCCCCTATTTAAATAGCTTTATGGATAACACGAGGAATGGAAATCCTCGGGGCATCAAGGTGAAAGGTATTTAAATATAGCAAACCAAAAATTTTGCCCTTAGATGGAATACAGATGCTAAGGACAAGCAACAAACATGCAAATTCTGACATGCCGTGAACTTCTAGTATGATGATATGATGTCATGATAGTGCAAGAAATGCAGACAAACAAGACACCAAAGGATAGAGAGCAACCAAACACAGGTGAGCTTCATTGGGGAAGGAATGAAAGTTAGTATCCCCGAGGAAAACTCACTGGGGATGCAGACTAGCCAACAAAATAACTCACTAGGGAGACTCTGGGGCAACACTTGGGATAGAAAGATAAGGGGGAAACCCCACAGGTCCTCACTGGAGATAAGAGCCAGAGAGGTATTCTCCACTGGGGAAAGATCCAGGGAGATGGACGACAGGTTCATATGTGACCGGACGACACTGGGGAAAAGACACATTCTTACTGGGCATGAAACCAGAAAGAAGACATGATCTCCACTGGGAATTAGTCTGAAATAAAAGGGTAGACATATTACAAAGATTTTTTGGGGATTTATTATACTGAAGAGTTCAAACGGGATCTTCAAGAAAAGCCAGAAAATACAGAGATAAACTCTGCGCATCAGATAAGAGTCTTGGTAAGGTAACTTGTTCCAAGAAGCTTAGCTTAAAGTTTCAAAAAAATCAAAGGTAAAGGTTCATGTTCGACTCGATTCGAACAAGAACAAATGAAATAAATAAGGATAAACAACGAACCCACGATAACTCGAGGTTTAGGTCCACTGTTCGACTCGATTCAAACAGGGAAAGTTTTAAAACAAGAGGCAATGTTCGACTCGATTCAAACAAAGACTCGGTTCAGGTTTGACTTGATTTAAACGAGAATGGTTTTTAAAACAAGAGGCAATGTTCGACTCGATTCAAATAAAGACTCGGTTTAGGTCTGACTCGATTCAGACAAGAATGGTTTAAAGCAACAAACTCAAAGATGGTCAGTGTTTGACTCGATTCAAACAGAGACTCGGTTCAGGTTCGACTCGATTCGAACAAGAACGGTTTAAAACAAAAGACTCAAAGATGGTCAGTGTTTGACTCAATTCAAACAAAGACTCGGTTCAAGTTTGACTCGATTCGAACAAGAACGATTTAAAACAAAAACTCAAAGATGGTCAGTGTTTGACTCGATTCAAATAGAGACTCAGTTCAGGTTCGACTCGATTCAAACAAGAATGGTTTAAAACAAAAGACTCAAAGATGGTCAGTGTTTGACTCGATTCAAACAAAGAACTGGTTCAGGTTTGACTCGATTCGAACAAGAACGGTTTAAAACAAAAGACTCAAAGATGGTCAGTGTTTGACTCGATTCAAACAAAGACTCGGTTCAGGTTCGACTCGATTCGAACAAGAACGGTTATAAACAACAGACTCACGATAATCTGAAGTTAACAAAGGATAAACAACGAGTTCACGATAACTCGAAGTTTAGGTTCAGGTTTGACTCGATTCAAACAAGAACGGTTTTAAACGACAGACTCACGATAATCTGAAGTTTAGGTTCATATTTGACCTAGTTTAAACAATGCCAGCGATTACTGGACTTTAGGTATCCATGTGAGGAGATGAAGTATCAGATAGGTCAATACAGGGGTTGCATGAACGAAGATTAGACTTCCTGGGGAATATCAATTATGGTTGAAACAAGGGTTGACGGCAAGGAACAAAAATAGGGATCACATCATCAAGAAGCTTGATGGCAAGGAAAAATAACACATCCGAAGGTACGAAACCTGAGCTCGAAACACCTCATCAAACAGATTAACGCCAAGGAAATAATACGTATCCGAGGGTACGGAACCTGAACTCGGAACACCTCATCAAATAGATTGACGGCAAGGAAACAAAACATATCTGAGGGTATAGAACCTGAACTCGGAACACCTCATCAAATAGATTGACGGCAAGGAAACAAAACATATCCGAGGGTATAGAACCTGAACTCGGAACACCTCATCAAATAGATTGACGAGAAGAAACACCTCAAATAAGGATCACATCAAACAGGTTGATGGAAAGTGACTGACTGAAGGTGACACCATCGGTAACTGTAGAAGTATGAATAAAACCAAGGACGGATATGCTTCTCGTGAGAGAGATTGTCACTTATCGTTGTAGAGGTAATGATAGTAAAACAAGCTTCTCAAGGAGATTGCCACTTGTTGTTGGGTATAAATTCCAAAGAGATGTTGATATTACAACACTGCTGGAGGAATAATTTTGTCTTCAATGAGGGTCTGCAAAAGATTCTTCCTGCGAGATACAGTGCAAAATAAATACACGTTTAAGATGGGCTCAGAAACCACACCTGTCAGGGACCAAAGTTCAATCTAGGAAGAAGCTTGAAAGAAACGGCCAAATAAGACTCCAATTGAGGAATGAACTCAAATGGGGATTTATATTATCCAAATGTGGAAAAGATAACTGAAACAACCATCATCCACGAGGATATAACTCTGTGGGGGTTTCAAGAATGGATGGGCACTTTATCCCTAGGGCTGACAACTCTATTGGAAAGAATAGACACACCCAGTCACTTGGGGAGATAAATGCCAAAGTGAACAAAACAGGTAAACACCAGAAAGAGAAAGCAAAATGCTAAGATGCTATGCTTATGCCATGCTTATGCTTATGCTGACAAAACAGACGAGAAGCGAGACTGGAGATGAAATAAACATCTCGACAAGGATACCCAGCCAAACTCATCAGATTGGACCATTACTGGGGATGAACTTGCAGATGAAGCAGCTCTACTTCAAGGTTATGACCTTCTCTGGGGAAAGAGTACTCCACTTGGTATAGCATCATGACTTCACTAGGATTGTCATCATGAGCTTGATTTTTTCACTGGAGATAAGAGATCCATTGAGAATTGCCAAGATTAGCTGAAGAGACAACTTTCTGGGGAGCTAGCAGAGACGCCACAAAAACTGAGTAATTCTGCATGACTCATCTGCCCCAGAGTACATGGTCTGTTAGAAGAATACCTCAAGAGGATTTTACAGAAGAATTGGCACACAAGGCGTTTCAATATCTTCCAACTCTTGGAGAGATTTCGTGAATCTCAGCATAACTGCCCCTGATTGACTGCCCTTGTACGACAAAGTCCTTGAACTAGTTATCCAGACTGGTTGCTGACAATTAGGGAACAAACTTGCCCTTGTCAAGTTGATCTGTGAAGGAGATGCCCCAGACTAGTTGACTTTTGAGAGATTTGCTGAATCTCGACCTGGTTGCTTCTTATTAACTGATATGTGAGGATAAGTCATCAAAAGGATTTTACAGAAGAATTGGCATACGAGGTGCGTTAATATCTTCAAACTTTTGAAAAGATGAACCTCGACGTAACTGCCCATGTCCCACTGTATTTGCAATACAAAGTCCTCAGACTGTGGTGGAGACGACTGGGGAACAAACTTGCCCCTGTTGGTGGGTCACTGGAGTCCACACTCGTCATAAGATGACCTCCAGAAGGCTTGCCCCAATATCCTGAATTTGGGAAGTTTCTGCCCCTGATTCAATAGCTCTTGGAATGGTGGATTGGCAGATCCTCCGCTTGGTTGCCCCTGACTGAGCTTCCTTTATCAAATCAAATTCCCTAGCTGGCTGCATTTGTTGGGATTTCTTCGACATTGAATCAGTTTTATAAACAAGTATTGTTCATTAAAATCGACAACTTTAATGCAAAATTCATGCAAGCTTTTGAAATTCAAGGTTTATTGATGAAACACACACAGTGGAATGATTAAATAATCAAAAACAAAGTGGATATGGTCATTTACAGAATGACAGATGAAGTGGTCAACACACACAATTAGCAAAGATCATTAGGAGTCAGGTTAATCAACCTTGCTGTAGTATGCTTTCGAAACAACCTTACCTCAATTAGGTCTTTTAAGGGTTGTAACGTGGCTTTGTTCACAGTTTATGAAACAAAGGATAAAGGCTCAAAGTTATTTGTCCCAACCCATTCTCCGTGATGAACTCCAATCCTACACTCAGTTAACTCAAGTTATACGTTCAAGTTCCCACAGACTAGGAACGAATTGATGATAGCTGACGATGATTTCGACACCTTTGTAGTCATTACTCCCTTGCAGAATTTGGTCACCTTTGAGGTTTTGAGGTTATGAGGTCTCCTTTTTGTTTTCATTGAGATTTTGAGACCTCTTCTTTTTGGTTGAAGTTATGATACCTCTACTTTTGATTTGGTTGAGGTTATGATACCTCTTCTTGTCTTTGATTGAGGTTTTGAGGCCTCTTCTTGGCTATTGTACAAGTTCTTTTGTATAAGGAAAAGTTTTGGGCTTCCCATCTTTCTTGGCTTTTGCCTTGAAAGGGACTCGACTCATTCTTTGATTAAGGATTTTTTCAACGATCCTTCCTTATTTACTGCTTCGGGAACAACTTGTACATTTATTCACTTGATTGGAGAGAGCTGACTGGTGTCTTGCATGAAGCGCTCGCATTCGAATGCATGACTAAGTTAAACTGAGAACTACCCACCCCAAGGTTGAGATTTAAGGGTTTTTTGTGTAAGGAAAGAAAACTCCTACTTCTAGGCTCGAAGGGTTAACGAGGGATTATCTTCCTTATTTCTCCAATGTTTGGGAATTGAAACAATGCCTTACATCCTCGAAAAGGTTTAATCGAAAGCATACCACAACAATTATGGATAATATTTTCATCATCCTCCCCAATCTTTGCTTGAACAAAGAATTGATATGGGAAAAAAATTTGTCTGTTTTTTTTTGTTTTTATGAACACAAAAGTAAATGAGTGAAACGAATGGACTTAATCAAGAGATGTACAAACATTTTATTAATCTTGCCAATTTGAAATTACAACGATGCTTATAAGCAAAAATAATTCAAACATGCAAAGAAAACTACAACAAAAATGCTGAAATAACTAAAAGATTGCCAGCTTCAGGGAACTGGGCTTTCCTTTCTTGATTTGCCAAGTTGAGATATTCGTCTTCAGAGTTGATTGTCGAAATCCATCTGAGAATCATCTTCACATATACTCTCGGAAATTTCTTCCATTTTGAAGTCTGACGAATCTGCCTGTTAGGCGAAGGTTTGTTGATTTGAATGCCTCGAGGCATGAATGAAACCATCTCGGAGTCAAACAAAGTCTGAACCTTGCTTCCGAGCATCTTACAATCTTCAGTTGAGTGCCCCTGTGCCCTAGCGTGGCAGTCACAACGGACGAGTCTGGAAAAGACAACTCCAAAAGCTACTTCAAGTCCAATGATGGCTTCAGGAAGTCAACTGGGTTACAGACAGAGGGTGGATAAGACTCAAGGCTGAGAAATGCAAATGCAATGCAAATGCGCATGCAAGCCAAATGTTTTCAAGGAACTCAAAGGCAAGTTTGCAAACTTTTTGAAAATTGAAGAGTTTTGTTTTAAAAATTTGTGATCTCTAAGGATCTTTGCAAAGAAAAGAACGTCTGAGTTCCTTGAAACCATCAATGGATGCAATGAGATGTATGCAATGTACAAGACACGGGCACACAAAAACTTAGATATATGTACACACCACAGCACATAAGCCCTAGATTTAGGGGTCTCATGCATGGATGAACGTATGCACAAACACACATATACAGATATTCACAAATATGCACACACAAACAAGAGAGGGCCTAGGTTTGAAGATCACGAGCATGGAGCCACGGTCTACCCATCCAAGAAGGTATGTACTATGGGTTTTCATCTGCAGAACAGGGTTCTAAAAAGGTTCCCAGAGTCGACCTTCCATCTTTCAGATATTATCGACTTCCCAATTAACTTGGTAATCAATAATATTTTCAAGAGAACCTCGTCTGAGTGTAGTATCGCATGACAACCATTTTAGAAATAGACTCCCTCATGGTCACCACACTACATCCTAAAAGGCCAAGTGGGGGTAAGGGTAAATAAAGGTCATCAGTATCCCTGGCACCAAGGTCGAAGTGGCAACGCCTTCACGATTGCTCGTTCAACATATACCAACTCCGAGAGGGCCTCAACTGAGTGTGGAATCTCAAGTCAACTCTTTTGGGAATCGACACCCTCAAAGTCTCCTTGACTATATCCACTATCCTATCATAAGTGCACTCAAGTCCAGGTTAGGACTTATCTCACCACTCAAAAGTAGCACCCTGCACACAGAAGAACCCAAACAAAACAGGTATACAGATATATACAGATATATGTACAAGTATAGCAAGCAATCATAAATAACATAAACGAAACAAGGTGGGCTTAACCCTCAAAAAGAATTATTTCCCCAGTGAAGTCGATATTTCTGTTGCGGTGAAAATCGGATAACAAGCTATTAATTAACTTGCATCATATTTCTTTTACAACCGACTTTGATTTATCCAAAGGAAAGGTTCAAGATCGAAGAAAACCTAAAGGGGGGAGATCTAAGGTCCGGGGGTTGGTTATATAAAGGGAAGGTATTTGCACCCTAAGTATCTGTAGTACTCTACAGGAACCTTTTGCTAATGTTTATGTTGTATTATGTTTGCTTGCTAAGAAATCTACTAAGGGTAAGGACCTAAAGATATGTACACTAAGTTTGCTCGCCAAGACGTCGTATCTTGTGCCTACGTATCTGACTAAAGAATCAGAGCAACCGTAGTTCACCTAACTAAAGGGTGAAAGAGGAACCATTGACTATGGCCAAAGTTCCAAGGGGAAATGAGTATGAGCTCATTTAGAGTTCACGATAACTCTCTAAGTCTAAGTTAAAGGGGAGAGTGAATTCTCATGATGGTGAGAATCACATAGAGTTCACGATAACTTTATAAGTCTAAGTAAAGGGAAAGTGAGTTCTCATGATGATGAGAATCACATAGAGTTCACAATAACTCTATCCTATTACTAAACTAAGAGGAAAATGGCTCTAGGAGGCCAAGGTGAAATGGGAATGGATTGTGACTTAGGAGTCAAAGTAAAAAAACTTTCCTTTGGAAGGAGGGTCAAATGAGTCAAGTATGAATATGATACATATGAACAATAATATAATCAAGATAATATGAACAAAAATGAATCATGATATATTGACTGAAAGTAACGTCAGTGGTTAATGATTAATTTATTGGATCGAAGAATCGGGTCCAATGTAGTGCTAAACCGTCGTAGTGCGATCTATAAGGAAGACCACACTATAGGAGGATGCACAATTTGATCTTTGTGTTAAGACACGATAGAGAAATGATATCGAGGATCATTCTCTAATAAAATCATGCCACACGAAAAGAAAAGGTGGGGATCTCGTCTTAATCATAAACTTTCGTTGATTAGTCGAAGGTAACCTATCACCATCCCAAAGTATAGAAAGTAATCTCGAGATTACTTACTACAGATTTGAAATAATGAAGGTTGATCACCTCGACAATTAACGTTCGTGAACAAAGAACTTCATCGATAAAAAATAAAAATGAAGATAAAAAAATAGATGCGATATGAAGTGAGACTAAAGTCGGTCTCGTCTTAATCAAGATTTAATCGAAAAATGATAATCTTGATGTTTGACTTTCATTGACCAACGAGCTAAAAAAAATAAAATAAAACGGCCTCATATTTATCAAGACTTTTAGTAATTCGAGTAAATCGACTAAGTCATGATTTTTGTGATATCATCGGCCCAAATAAAGATTATGGAATCGAAATGGAAATGAAGTTGGTCTCATCTAAATAAAGATTTAGATCGATAAATCGAAAACCTCTTGATTAGACTTTCATTGACCAACAAAAAGAAAAGAAAATGGGCCTCATACAAATCAAGATTTTTGTGACTTGAATAAATCAATAAATCAAGATGTTGGTGATATCATAGGCCCAAAAAAGGGAAAATCGAATAGAACTTGGATTTAAGAGAAATATTGAGATGAATTAACTAACTAAAAATCACTATTCTTAAAAAAAAACCTTGTTTAGAATTAATAATAGAAAACCTAAAATAAGACAATTAAAACAAATTAGATTAAAAAAAAAGGGAGAGGGGGTAAGCAGAACTTAAAGGAGGGTGTGTAAATGGAGTGAGACACGATGGGAAATCCTTTGGGCCCTCAGCCCATCATCCCAAAAAAATAAAATAGAATAGAAAACAAATAATGAAGCTGGGCGGGTGGATTGAGAATGCTGGTGTCAAGTGAAATGCACGTGTGGGCCTAAAGCCACCATGATGGACCGCATAAACAAAATCAAGAACTAGGTATCAAACAATTTTTTCTTTAAAACAAAACAGAATCAGGTTTCCTCTTCCCTAACATTGAAAAGTTCAAAATTGAAAAAGGGTAGAGAGTTCAACGCAACAACATGGAAACAGGGGATAATTTCAACTAGTTTTTCTTCTTAGAGCACCATCCACCATTAGAGAAAGGAAAAGAAAACTCAGTGCGGCTCATCTCAACCTTCTACACAACCAAAGCTTTTGATTGCTCTCTTCTATTCCGTGTTCATTCTGGGCTCACGATCGATTAAGGTTTGTGTTTCACGATTCTGTTTCTCGATCTCTCCTTGTCATGGAATTTAATTCTCTTCTTCTCAATCCCTCCATTTCACGATCTTCACGATTTGTTCCTCTGATTCGAAAGGGTTTGATTGTTGTTGTATGATTTGGTCGACTGGGTTTTGATTCAGGGTGTATGAAGGAATTTGATTTGGAGTTGAAAATGATGAAAGGTTGTTTTATGTTTTTGTGGCGGTGATTGAAGAAGGTAAAGGAGGACTTAAGAAAGAGGAAGGTTAAGTGTTTTTGTTGAAGGTGGGTGAAAGGTTTGTTTAAGTTTTGTGGGTCCGAAGTGAAAGGTTCAGCGGAAACTTTTAGAGTGAAGGTATGAGTTCCAATCTCCCCCTCCCTATTTCCTCTTGTCTTGCTCTTTTAAAATCAAAAAAACTTGTTTGTTAAGTTTCTCGTACAAAATTTTTGTCTGATAGTCTTGATATGTCATTTTTGTCTCGCAGATCACGCGACTGTTGATGTTGGTTTAGCAGAGGTAGCAAGGTTTGGCGTGTGGAATTGGTGATGTTGCATAGCAAGCTTGTACGATTTCCAGAAATTGGGGTGTAGCACAGGACCTTTGGGGTGTGGTAGCATTGCTTAGCAACTTTGGAGTAGCTTTTACTTGTCTTTGTGCAGCGTGATACAGGCGTGTAGCAGTCACATGAAAACAAAACTCATTTTGGAATCAGTTTGCAACTTGTGACAAGTTATCCTAATTAGCGTTGTTTTTTTTATTTGACAATTTCTGATGGATTGTAAAAAATGTAAAAAAAATGGGCCTAGACTTATGGACATTGGCTTTGTAATATTGATGGACTTTGTGGTAATTATTTTGGATTAAGGAAGACAAAATGGATTAAGTAATGGATATGGTTAAGATATTAGACTTTAAAAAAAATGGATGATGGAATAAATGAATAACTAAAAATAATGGTTTTTAGAAGTGTATATGGATGTGGTGTAATTGATAGAAAATGGATTAAAATGGATAATGAAATTGGAAATTGGACAAAGAAAACGTGGATAAAAATAGATGGACTTTTATTGTGAAAGGACATGAAATTGGATTAAGATGGATATTGGGTTTAGGAATGGATAATGAGATTGGAAATTGGACAAAGAAAATGTGGATAAAAATAGATGGACTTTTATTGTGAAAGTACATGAAATTGGATTAAGATGGATATTGGGTTTAGGAATGGATAATGAGAGGACTCGGGTTATGGAAATGGATTTTAAATGGTTAATTAGAAAAAAAGAATTGATAATGGTAAAGGTAACACGCCACCACAACACTTAACATTGACCACTGCACTTGACTACCACAAATCCTGAACTACATGACCAAACACTTGCACACAACTTGAAATGTTCCAACTGCTCTGACCTCTTCGATAGCTCTGCAACCTCAATTGAACTGAAACAATACTGCACACACCATGAACCAGCTAGCCTTAGGAGATTCAACTGAATGATATTTGTCAATCATAAACTCAAAGGGTGAGAAACCCTAATCCTCGTGCCTTGAGTGCACACTTATGAAACAAATGACTTGATGAGGACCAAAACCAGATTCAGAATCTCTGCCACAGCCTGATAACCTAATACTGATACAAACCACTTGTTTGACCAATATTAGGTCAAACTTCTATTGAATCTCAAACCACACCATACATACCCTTGTCCTGATGACCTTGTCTGGTCCTTGAGGAAGAACTTGTGATGAAAACAAATCACATTGGATTATTGAGGACAGGAGGTCTCTTGAAATAAACCTTGATTTACAAGTGAAACAAAACAAAAAAAACTGATAAAATGGTTAGTTAACAATGCACAGGTGATTGCTACGATGCTCATGCAAAAGATGTTATGACATCTAAGGGGTCAAAATTTAGGGTACAATAGAAGAGAACAGAGAGCTGAGAGAAGAAATCGACGCTCTGAAGGAAAGTTTGGAAAAACTTCACAGCAACCTACAAACCCTGGCAGCAGCTCAGGAGCAACAGTATCAAAGGACCATGATCTCAGAGATTACATCTACATCTGTAATGGAGACACATGAGAATCATCCTCGGTATAACATGCTTAAGGGGGCCCCTGGGGCATGCCTTTCAACTTTATACCTGAATGATATTTCCCACAAGTCACTGAAGACCCAGAAGCCGTAGTAGGAACCATTGGACCTGAAGGTTACAAACTTCAGAAAAATGAAGATGCAAGGGTTACGACAGCAACTCCTGAAGGTTACAAACTTCAGGGCACTGAAGCGCCAAGAATCACCGCTGTAATGACTTTACCATAACCAGTGGTACACACTGTCCCAGAAGGACAGATTCCGCAAACAATTTCTGGTGGAAACGAAGACATGTACGAAAGGATGAATGAGTTCCAGGAACAATTCTTGGAAATACAGAAGGAACTGCATGCTATTCGCAGTCAAGACTTATTCGGAAAGGACACCACTGACCTCTGTTTGGTCCCTAATGTAAAGATACCACACAAATTCACGGTGCTTGACTTTGAAAAATACAAAGGCAACTTTTGCCCTCAAAGTCATCTGGTGATGTACGCTTGAAAAATGTCAACTCAAACAGAAAATCAACAGCTACTAATCCATTACTTCCAAGACAGTTTAATCGATGTCGCACTCAAATGGTACATGGGTTTAAACCGCACCAAGATCAGTACTTTCAGAGATCTCGGCACAGCCTTCGTTCAGTAGTATAAATATAATTTGGACATGGCAGCAGATAGGGATCAGCTCAGAGCAATGTCACAGAAGGAAAAAGAAACTTTTAAAGAGTATGCTCAGAGATGGCGTGAAATTGTCGCTCAAATCTGTCCCCCTCTTGAGGAAAAGGATATAAAAAAGATCTTCCTGAAAACCTTAAGCTCGTTCTATTACGGCCGAATGGTTTCAAGTGCGCCCAGTGACTTCACTAAAATGGTGAACATGGGAGTACGCCTTGAAGAAGCAGTCCGAGAAGGACGATTGGTCAAAGATGCAGAGCCATCTAGTGGTACTAAGAGATACGGTAGTGCTTTCCAAAATAAGAAAGAGCAAGATATCAGTAATATCTCTCTGGGAAAGCAAAGGCGAAGGTATCAACCAGTAGCGGCGGTAACTCTCGCTATCAACCCAGCGCTAGCTCCGACTTATCAACCTCAAGTTGCTCAGAGCCAACCAAGTCAACAACAGTATCAGCAAAGGCCGCAACAGCCTTTTCAATAGGCTCGTCCACAATACAACAACAACAATCGTACTACACGACCATCAGGCTTCGACCCTATACCGATGATGTATGCAGAATTATTTCCAATTCTACTGGCTAAGGGGCACGTCCAAACCAGGACTCCTCTCACAGTACCTGAAATTCCACCTTTTTGGTTTAATGCAGATCAAACTTGCCCTTACCATCAAGGAGGATCGGGACACAACATTGAGAATTGTCTCAGCTTTAACTCTGATGTACAGAAGCTTGTCAGGAACGAGATTTTATCTTTCAAAGATACTAATCCAAATGTTCAGACGAACCCATTACCGCAACATGAGAAGACTACAGTAAATTTGATAGAAGGAGAACCTGTTAACAGTTATTAAATTCACAATGTACTCCTATTAGGAACCAATCTGGTAAAACTACATTGCACACAGAGCAGGTACGGTCATGTGCCATCTCACAACTATCATTAGTGTGATATCTTCTCCAAGGATAATCAAGGTTGTTCCGTAGTACAAACAGCTCTGCAAGAACAAATGGACCTGGGCTGGATTCAGGATCACCAGATTCGTGAAGTAAACATGGCCCATGCACATCCCAACATTGTTCAGAACCACGACATCCATGCAATGAAAGTCAACTTAGTGGCAATGCATTCGAGACAAAGTCAGTATTACAATCTGCCACGGGACGATTACAACGCTTGTCTAATCAGCTCAACAGATAATCAGGGATACTCTTTTATACAAGAGGCCCTCCAACGTCAGATGGATCTCGAATGGATCCAAGACTACCGTGAAAGAAATGACCATCAAGTCAATATGGTTCAGATCTTCGACATATGCTTAATGAATACCAGTCTAGTGGAATTACATGCTAAATAGGTCAGACTCGGTTTTCTGGCTTCACATGATTATCAAGACTGTAAAGAATGCTGCGAAGACGACCAAGGGTGTGCGCTTGTGCAAAGAACCATTCAACACCTGTTGGACCATTGGTGGCTTCCAATCTACCTGGATAAAGCTACACAACGGCTTAGCATGACTGATGGGAATCCTGGTAGACATCAAATTTGTGATATTCGCTCAATAGAAATAGATCTAGTAAAGATGCACTGCGTACAAAGCAGATATGGTCAGGTACCACCGCACAATTATGAGCGCGGTAGATTATGCTCGAAAAATAACCAAGGATGTTATCTCGTGCAAGCAGCCCTCTAAAATCAGTTGGATCGGAAGGAGATTCGATCATGTTCAAGTTCTGGGTCGATCAACATGATACAAGAGTACCTCCCTGGTCAAAACAAAAGCTCTATCATAGTCTCCGTTCACGGAATAACCAAGGAAGTTTTCACCATAATCCCTCTGCTCGACGAGTCAAAAGTATCTCTTGACAGTAGAAGAATTCTCAACCTCAAACCAATTGAGGCTGCCTACGATGGTCAGAGAATTCAAAAAGCCCCTGTGGTTATCTACCTGTTGGGTCCAATACCGTACAAGTCAGAAAAGGCTATCCCTTACAAGTACGATGCAACGACCATTGAAAATGGAAAGGAAACTCCATTACCCTCCGTCGTGAACACTACCGACATTAGTCTAGTCACACGGAGCGGTCGGATCTTCAACAGAGGAGTTGGAGAACCTACCAGAGAAAAGGAACCTCAAACGGAAGTTCCTAATCCACCAGACGGTCAATCCAGTAATACAGAACTTGTAAAGAACAACGATGAGATGCTTAGGCTTATCTAGAAAAGCGAGTACAACATTGTGGACCAATTGTTGCAAACTCCATCTCGAATCTCTGTACTTTCTCTCCTGCTTAGTTTGGAAGCTCACAGGGAAGCTCTATAGAAAGTCTTAGAGCAAGCCTTTATGGAACAAGATGTGACGGTTGGACAGTTTGACAACGTCATCTCTACAATCACTTCCTGCAACAACTTAGGATTCAGTGATGAGGAACTGCCGGAAGAAGGCAAGTATCATAATATGGCACTCAACATTATAGTCAACTACCAAGACGATGCTTTAGCCAGTGTACTGGTGGACATAGGATCATCTTTGAATGTTATGCCAAAATCAACTCTGATACAGCTTTCTTTTCAAGGAGCTCCGATGAGAGGCAGTGAGATCGTCGTCAAAGCCTTTGACGTATCTAGAATAACAGTTATCGGCGAATTCAATCTTCCCATAACCATCGGTCCTCACACTTTCCAACTCACTTTCCAAGTCATGGACATCCGAGCAGCATACAGCTGTTTATTAGGAAGACCTTGGATACATGAAGCTGTGCAAATCACTTCGACACTTCACCAGAAGCTGAAGTTCATCAAGAATGACAAGTTAGTCACAGTATGTGGAGAGCAGGCCTTAATCATGAGCAACTTATCATCATTCTCCTGTGTAGAACCGGAGGAGGTCGTTGGAACCCAATTCCAAGCACTCTCGGTGAGCAATGACAATTAACCAGAAAGAGGGACATCGATTTCCATCGATTTCCTCATACAAAGACGCTCTCAAAGTGATTGAGAGTAATGATGTAAAAGGATGGGGACAGATTGTAATACCTACGGATAACAAGACAAGAAAAAGTCTTGGTTTCTCTCCAACCTGTACCCAGACTACTAAGAAGAATGAAAGTTTTCGTCCCATTCAGGATTTCTTCTGTAACACCCTAATTTCCATCGCGAATAAATAATACATAACTAAATCAGAGTAGCTAAAAACTTATTTTTTCGACAGAATCAAGGATGCCACATTTAAAGAAATAAAACACAAACCCTGCTCAATTATTTGATACATAACACAAACTGGGATAACATCAAAGAGAAACTTTTTCCATATAAAAGGAAAGTTCAATTATGGAATAAAGCGGAAAGATCCATAACTGACTTGTTTTACAAAATAAATTGTTTTATAACATCAAAGTATACATACAAAGGTGATACAAAATAGATCCTACAAATGTATACATATATAACAAAAGCGTTCCCCGACTCCCGTGTTACGTATCAGAGCAGACACCAAGACCGACAAAAGAACGGAGCGCTAATCTTCACAAAAGCCTCCAAGACTACAAATCTGCAATTGCCTCATAGAGCAACAAACCACAGCAGAAGGGTGAGAAATAAAAACTAAATCAAGATTGCATAATAATATGCAAACACATAAAAATTCACATGCATAGTTATTCTCACCACAAGCATCACATACTAATACACATAACATATATCAATTACACCAACATAATCACATATTCACACATAAGGCACACCAAAGTCATAACATATGTAAACACACCACCACATCACATAACACATGCCTATACATAACACATATCATCCATAACCAATGAATTTATCACATATGCACATCAATTCACCAATCCAATCATAAATCTCAACACATACTCAATCGATTCACAATTTCCACACATAATCAATCCATTCATGATTTATACAAATGCACAGAGACCGACACAACGACTCTATGCAATGCATATGCGGTACCATCCATCCATCATCTCATCACTAGTTCACTCAGGAACTATTGGAAGCATCGCTTGTTACTTAGTGTAACTCCCCGTCGGGCAAACGATGTTCCCCGTCGCTTTAGGTCCTCTTGGTATAAGGCACACGACGTTTATGGATTGCTTTAGGTCCTCTTTGTATAAGGCGCACAATCCGATAGCTTTAGGTCCTCTTTGTATAAGGCGCACGATCGTCTATAATCATCGCTTTAGGTCCTCTTTGTATAAGGCACATGATGTTATAGCGGATTCCCTCTGGAATCATTTCGTCGCTCACACCCACTAGGGTACACGACATCACAAGAATGCATATCATGATGCTTGGCATACAATGACTCATGACATTCAAATGCACACATAATGCAACCATAATCATGCATATATTTCAACTCATCAATTCCATACATTCACAATTCAACCATATGAATTATCTCATCATCATTATTCATGCATTGGAAATCAATTCAAACAATACATTTACTTGCCATAAGGCCACCAAATAACACACATTGAATTTCACATAAACCATGCATTTCATCATAATCCGCAACCACAACAATTAGCATTTTAACATATACACTCATATCAATTCACCTCAAGAATTACTCACCATTAACCGCCACAATTACCACAAAACCTCATAACCACATACATTGATATTCAATCAAACAATGTATTTTACCACACAACAACATCATTATCATACATTGAAATCAAACCCAAAACAACACATTTATTTCTCCATAAGACCACAAACCATCATCACCAACACTCATCATATATATTCACATCATATAACAACACACAAGCTATACGATACATATTAAAAGCATATCACATGATAACACGTCAATCACACACAATTACGATGGTAAAAGCCGACAAAACGACACTATTCCAATTCCTGACACAATTAAATCAGCCACTACTCCCAAAACCATTATTATAAGGAAGAACATTTCATTAGCTCTCCAATGCATCAAACCGAGCCTCAAACCGACTTACGACCCAATAGTTATAAAGAAAACAATTTAGAAAAGCTGTCATGTTCGCAATGCGAAGCTCCTAGCGAGTCCTTCGCTTGCCTCATTCGCAGTACGAATGCCCCAGTGAACCATGGCAGAAAGAAAATTGCCTACAGTTTCGCAGTGCGAACTCCCAGCGAACCTTCGCTGTCCCCTTCGCAGTGCGAATCCCCCAGTGAACCGTGGCAGAAAGAAAAACAACACAACGCTCGCAGTGCGAACCTCATGCGAATGTTCGCTTTCCCCTTCGCTGGCCATTCGCAGTGCGAACCTGCGAAACCAGAAAAACCCAGCAGCGCTAACATAGGTCATATTGGGTCCAAATTCATCATTCTCCCACCCCAAACACTTCCAATTCATACTATAACAGCCAAAACATGATCCAAACCTAACGACAAGTATTCTACGCAGTTTATATCAAATTTCATCCGTGAAAACATCGATTTCTATCAATTGCTCCTAATTCCAATCGATACGAAAAGTCGCGAAACAACCAAAACAATTACAACAAACAACACATATACATACACAAGCAAGATATAATTGAAACTTCTCACCCTTACCCGATTAATCACGCTCGAAATGGATGTTTCCTCGATTTTCCTCTTTCTCCTCTTCTCTCTTTCTTTCTTATCCTTTTCTTTCTCTCTATTTCCTCTCAAATCTCTATTTATATAAAATATCTAAACCCCTAAAAAGACTATTTTACCCCTCAACTCCATTATCTCGCAAACGCTCTCAAAACTCGATAAAACATAAACAGCGATGAAAAATAATATATTGTCAAATAAAAGTCAATAATAAAATAATATAAAACAAAAATAATTAAATCAACTCGATTAAATAAATAAGACAAAACTGGGGCGTTACATCTTCCACAGCGGAGGTTTCCTTCACCCAGTGTCTCAAGAAGTACACACCATCAATGAGAGCGATTCTTCCGAGGTGGATGAGGAGTGGAAGTTTTATCTCAACAATGACGGTTATATGTCTCAGGGAAAGGAATACACACCATTTTATTTTCCCAAGCAGAGCCCAAGATATATACCGAGGTCAGACGTCAGGATGATCTATGGAGATTATGATCCTGAAGGATGTCGTGCTCCACCCAATTCATTAGAGGAAGACAATCTGATGAAAGACAACTTCGACTGTGATTATTATGATCCCCTAGATGACTTGCCTATCTGGAATTCGTGTCCAGAAGACTTGGGGCAAAAGAGTCAGCCAGACGATGCCTATCAGTTGAGTAATATTGAAAAGAATACCCATGTCCCCACAAAGTCATGGAATCATTACTCAGGAGATTCCGCAAATGTCCGACACCATGGTGATGAATCTGCAAAGATTGCAGGACAAGAATTCATTAACTATGCTTTTCCTGAGGTCAACGTCATTGAGGAAGATGACTCCTCTACTTCCACAGATACATGGGACACCTTGGGGCAGCCAAGCGGCAAAGACGACTTTCTAGTTAAATACACTGCTCCTCGCATCAGATATGAGGACATCCAGCCAACTAGATGGGGAGATCCGCTTGAGAGTGAAAAAACTATGGAAGACGCAACAGAAGAGTTCGTTTATGACAACTCTGCATGGGAGGAAGACTCCAATGATCCTACTCCGCCAGAAATCAACGTCATTTCTGAAGACAAACCAAGAAGGAAAGTGCCAGAATTTGTGATTCACAAAGGAGTTCGCCGCCATTGGGTTGCTGTCGATGTCCCGAAAGTCATCCATAAGTCAAAGTAATTGCCATCTTTGTTTTAACCTTCCACCCTGCCTAGGTGAAACGAATGTTTTATAGGGCTCACTTTTCTGTAAATGTCCCTCTTCGCTTTGCCCAAAGCAGCAGAGTTTTGTTTTATAGGGTTGTATTTCAAGAATCGACAAATCATAAATAAATAATATCATTCTGGAATTCCCGCATTTATTGCTGTTTTCACTTTTCGTTTTTCAGAAAATGGTAATCCTAAAACAACCCAAAATAAAAACAAGCATTTTTCAGAAAATACACTACCCACACTCTTGCATTCTCTCTGTCTTTTCTCAAAAACGAATCATCACGTCATACAGATTGATTGTTTTAAACCCCATTGAAACATACGATCCAATGCCTTCTCCCAACTTTGAATTCCCGGTATTTGAAGCTGAAGAAGTACAGGACGAAGAAATTCCAGAAGAGATCTCCCGACTACTCAGGCAAGAGGAAAGGTCTATTGAGCCTCACAAAGAGCCATTGGTGTCGTACCTCGAAAAATACGATCCTCGCGATGGACGCGGAAAAAACTGTTAGAAACAGAGTCGCCACCGAACTTTATTTATCCCAAAAGAGGGAAAGGAAAATATCGATAAAACCTTTAAAGGGAGATAAGAACATGGTCGTCGCAACCAAATTCTAGGTTCGGGAGTCGGTTACACAAGAGGGAAGGTATTAGCACTCTCTATGTCCGTTGTACTCAACGGGAACCTCTTGATTCGATTCGTGAGACAGTTAGCTAGGTTTGTTATCTTCTAAGGTAATTTGCTTCTAAGGGGAAAAAGGGGTGGTTTTATTATTAGGGTGCTCGGCAAGGATTAGAACCCTTGTGCCTACGTATTCCCTCGTGCAATGGGAAAGTCAGAGCATTCGTAGTTCGTGGGACTACGGTCGTTTGTTTTGTGTTTTTTATAGGCGCCAATTATCCACACACAAGTAAGAGAACTCGCACCCAAACAATTGAGGAGAAAGGTCAAAGACTTGGCCCCCCTCACATCACCTTTTAGGAAGTTGTGTTTGAATATACGATTAGGTGTGTTAAAGAATTTGATTGAGAAAAAAGGGATTTGATTTGAATATGTTTTAGGGCTTCGATCGCACAAGGCGAGAAAGGAGAGTTTTAGATGTTTTAGAGGTGATAATTGTTCACACACGAGTAAGAGAACTCGCACCCAAACAATTGAGGAGAAGGGCCAAAGACTCGACCACCCTCAATTCACCTTTTAGTAAAAATGTGTTTAGATATGGATTAAATGTTTTAATGATTGCTTAGAAAGAAATTTGAATGTTGTCGAGTTACAAGTGTGTTAGAGGCGTCAATTGTCCACACACGAGTAAGAGAACTCGCACCCAAACAATTGAGGAGAAAGATCGAAGACTCCATCCCCCTCCTTTTTACCTTTTAAGAAATGATGTTTAAGTATGGTTTAAATGTATTGATTTGATTTGAAAAAATGCTCGATGTTGATCGAGGTTTGATTTTGCGTGCGAAAGGGGTTGAGGACTAATGGAAAGGAGGTCCTAATGGTTCAAGGTAAGGTCGATTGCGAGGCAAAAGCGCTCGACTTACAAGTTAAGTAAGGGGCTTGATATATGGATCAAGTGAATGCTTGAGAATGAATTTTTATTAATTGAGTTTGTTTTGAAAAATGCTTGACGTTGGATCAAGCTTATTTATTCTTTTGAAAAGGTTAATTTTAATCTTATGGGAGAAGGATAGACTTACTCAAGTGGGAATAATCAAACTAAAATTAAAGTGAGTCAATCACGCATACACATACAAACCAAAGTGAAATGTGCAACAAGTATCGTTGTATAAAGCCCAAGAGGTGGCTATGTGAGGTTGATTGCGATCGTGAAAACAATCGACTTACAAGGTATTGAAAAGGGCTTAACATTAAGTCAAGGTATTAGTTTGAAAAGAGTTTGTTGGTTTGGACAAGCATATAATGAATGACAAATATAATCAAAGCATGAAATTAATCCATAAGAGAAAAGTAAAAACATCACATAATGATCACAAATAAAAATGGAGGGAGAAAATAAAATTAAACATGTTAGTCTAATTAATATCCTAAAGTTTTAATGTTAGTCAAAAAGGAGAAATTCAAACTAATTTGCTTTAGATTTTTAGAGAAAGGTGAAAATCAAATAATTAATTAAATTAAACTAAAATATTTAATAAAATTAACTATTAAAGTTAATTAGTATTAAATAAAGTGGTTTAATAGAATTAATCATCAATTTAATTTATTAGCAAGAGTTAAAAAAGTATTGAATTTTTAGGGTTAGAGAAATTGGACTAATACAGTTAATTAAGTTAAAATCAAATATTTAATAAAACTAATTATGAAAATAATTAGTTAGTATTAAATAAATAAATTTAATGAAATTAATTAATTAGTAAACAAATCTCTAGAGTTTTTTTTTAAAGAAAATTAGTATTTTGGTTTTTTTAAGAAATAAGTTAATAAATTGTTTTTTTGGATTTTTTTATATTAAAAGAAAAGTAAAAGAAAAAGTTTTAAAAAGAAATCAAATGGGCCAAAAATGTTATCAGTAAGTTACGGGTGCAAACAGAAATAATCTCAGGCCCACATTCAAAGACCCACGCCAGAGGCAAAGAGAGTCCACCATGGACTCTCAATCAACTATTGGTCTCTGATGTCATACAGATCATTAATCGCTTATAGAGTCAATGAATACTCTTGATCCAAGGGCCTAAAATGAATGTGTACGGTAAGGAAGCAAAGAGGCATGCACATGGAACATGAAGTTAAGACCGGTGACACTTGTCACCGGTATCACCTGCCACCATCATCATTAATTAACACGCGTGGCAAGAAGAACAAAAAAGATAAACGAAGGATGGAATTGAATCTCATTCATTCAGACTCTCTATCTCACTCTCCAACGTCTCTCTCAAAAAACTCTCTCCCTCTGCAACTCAAAGGGGCATCGGAACCCTAAATTTGGCCGGAGAAGAAGGGGCCAACGGCCGCCGCGGCCATCCTCTCCGCCGAGACCACAAAACCTTTTATACTAACCCCACCTAATTTTTTTTACCCTTTCCTCAAATCTAGCCTCAGATCTTGTTAAAAAGACCCCAAACTCTCAGATCACAGATAATCCCAACTAAACCCTAACTTCTAAAATCAACAAAAATAGGCAAAATCAAGCAAAGAGCAAGCAAATCAAAACATGGGAAGGTAGTTAGAGCATTCAACCACAACGATTCAATCAAAGAGGCTTAGATTTAAGGAGAAAAGGAAGAACGAGGCTTACCTCTTGAGGAATCAGTCGATAAACGCTCAGGTACTTTCGCTCATTTCTTTGTATGCTCGTTCTCTCCTTCTACTTCTTTCTTCTTCTTCGATCTCTGTGCGTGAGCTTTTTATTGAGGTGATATGAGGTTTAGCTCAAATTAGCTCAGAGTTTCAATGTGAAACTCTGAGTAATTTTTTTTAGAGCTTTGGTGATTTAGGGTTTGTGATTCTCTTGCGCAGCCGTATAGGTTTTTTTCTCAGGTGTCTCCTTCTTGTGTATTCAGGTGTTTTCCGGTGATAAGGCTTAAACTTCTCTTTCACAAAGCTTCAAGGTGAAACTCTGATCAGAAATGATTATTGAAGCTTTAGTGAGGGTGAGTGTTAATTTTAGCAGATTAACGATAGGTTTTTCTTCTCTTCTAAGGAGTTTTCAATGTTCAGAATTTTTCCTCCCCTTCCTCCTTCTACTTCCTCTTTTTTTAATACAGTCATCAAACTTGTCTCTTAAACTTGTATATTGTCTTGTTGTATCATGAAATATCGCTTTCAAGTGCAGTCTGTTGCTTGCTGCCGGTCTTGGTTATTTATGACGGTAGGTTCTGTGTTGATACAAGAATTGGTCGCGCATGGTGTGAGGTTGTGCACAGGGTTTTGGAGTGTTATGGTGCAGGGTGTCGTACGACTCGGTTTTGCAGAAGTTTGGCTGGAATGTGCTGCTGCGTTGTTGTTGTCCTGAAGTGGTGTGGCTGATGCAGAAAAAGGACGGTTGGCAATTGTTGGTTTTATAAAAAGTGTGGCTGGCTAACAATGAATTTTCATGAAAGTTTTGCAGGTTGTGATTTTATGGTTGTGTTAATCCAAATGATATGGTACGGTTTCTCTGTTATTGGTCTGCTTACGGTTTACTTTTTCAATGTAGATACTGCCATATAGGAATAACAAATAGTATGCTAATTTCCCTAATGGAAGTACTTAATACATAACCATATTTTATTATGCAGGTTGTGAACCTTGACATGGCATGTAATTTGGCATGGAGGATGGAAATGATGACAACTTAGTGATGGGTACGAAGATGAATGGGCTGGAGTAACGAAGGGAATTGGTGACAGCTTGTATGACATAGGCATGGATGAGGAATTGGCTTAAGGAAAACTTGGAGATTTTGACAAGGAACCCATGGAAACTTATAGGATTATTAGCTCTAGGTTTAAGTGTTGTAGAGTTTTAAATCTTGTAACCTGCTCAAACAATCTTAATACCTCCTTCATCTTATAACACATACTTGAAATTTTTGGTCTTGAATGAACTCTTAAGTCTTTTTTACTTTCAAGATGATTTGAAAACAAACTTGAAAGTTTCGCATGTTTTGAAAATTATGGCTTTAAGAACTAATTGGTAGTGCTTTGAGAATACTTCCAACATTGAACAATGCAAAAGCTATTTCTAATGCCTTGAAACAACTTGGATTATTTTGAAACAACATGAAACCAATCTTAAAACCAATTAAGTCGAATATTACCGCTAGATGCTCTTGAAACCAAACACGACTTGAAACTTGAAATAAACCTTAATTCCAACATGGAATAATCATACGCCTTGATCACAAATTGAGTCTTCCCTGAGTTTCTTGAAACTACTCCAAGTTTGGATCTTAAAGCACAAAGGATCTTGAACCTATTTCTTGAAACAAATTTATCCAAGGCTTAACTTGTTTATCTCATGGCTTTAGTATCAATCTCAAAAACATGATTCACAGTGACATGAAATAAGACTTGGAAGCATCTTTAAATATGGTTCAAAAACCACTTGAAACCACTTGATTATGCCTTGAAATGAATCAATCATGTAACTTAAACAGTTGATCATGTTTTGACTAATTGACCATAAAATGAGGGTGTATCTTTCCTTTATCTCCACTCAAAATCAAACACAATTGCAAGAGCCTGTAATCACAATGAACACCCACAAGACCCTTATGAACCAATTTTTTCAGAGGACCATGGCTATGATGATCTAGAAAGAAGTTATTAAGCCACGATTATGTTTAGTATAAGAAACATGAGAGGGTAGGGCAAATTTGGGGTATGACAATTGGGAATGGTCAATTTAGGATCAGAAGAAGAAAAGAAAGAAGTTAAGATTGGAGCACTGCTCAGTCCAACTGCCAGAGAAGACTTGATAAAACTTCTCAAAGAGTTCCCATATGTGTTTGCTTGGTCTTATCAGGACATGCCAGGGTTGGATACCAGCATCGTGGAACATCACTTGCCATTGAAAACAGAATGTCTACTAGTAAAACAAAGACTGATAAGGACTCATCCTGATATGGCTATCAAGATTAAAGAGGAAGTGCAGAAACAGATCGACGCATGTTTCCTTGCCACCTCAGAGTATCCTCAATGGCTAGCCAACATAGTGCCAGTTCCGAAAAAGGATGGAAAAGTCAGAATGTGCGTAGACTGCTGGGATCTGAACAAAGCAAGTCCAAAGGATGCCTTCCCTTTACCACACATTGACATGCTGGTAGACAGCACATCAAAATTCAAGGTCTTCTCCTTCATGGATGGATTCTCGAGCTATAATCAAATCAAAATGGCGCCAGAAGATATGTAGAAAACTTCATTCATCACCCCATGGGGCACCTTTTTTTACAAGGTAATACCGTTCGGTCTAAGGAACGCGGGGGCAACCTTTCAAAGGGCCATGACAACTCTTTTTCACGAGATGATGCACAAAGAGATCGAAGTGTACGTCGATGACATGATTGCCAAATCTAAAACAGAAGAAGAGCATGTGGAACACTTGTCAAAGTTATTCGAGCGTCTGAGAAAATACAAACTCTACTTGAATCCCAATAAATGCACATTCGGTGTTCGCTCAGGAAAACTCTTAGGATTCATCGTCGGCCAAAAAGGAATCAAGGTTGACCCTGACAGGGTCAAGACCATTCAAGAAATGCCTTCTCTGAATACTGAAAAATAGGTCAGGGGATTTTTGGGATGTCTGAATTACATCTCAAGGTTTATATCCCTTATGACCGCGACATGCACGCCGATCTTCAAACTACTCAGAAAGAATCAAAGCTGTGTATGGACAGAAGACCGCCAAAAAGTTTTCGACAGTATCAAAGAATATCTGTTAAATCCACCTATTCTGTCTCCTCTAGTGGAGGGAAGACCATTAATCATATACCTTACGGTCTTGGAAGACTCTATGGGTTGTGTGCTTGGCCAACAAGACGAGACAAAAAGAAAAGAGTCTACCATTTACTACTTAAGCAAGAAGTTCACGGACTGTGAAACTCGATACACCATGCTCGAGAAAACTTGCTATGCTCTGGCTTAGGCATCCAAATGTCTTCGCCAGAACATCATTTGTCACACTACTGGGTTAATCTCTGAAATGGATTCGATCAAATACGTTTTTGAAAAACCTACTCTCACGGGAAGGATTGCCCGTTGGCAGATGTTGTTATCAGAATAGGACATTGAGTACCATGCTCAGAAAGCCGTCAAAGGAAGTATTTTAGCTGATCATTTGGCTCATCAACCAATTGACGATCAAGAATCGGTCGGATTTGACTTCCCAGACGAAGATGTCATGTATTTGAAAATGAAATATTGCGATGAATCGCTACCCAGTGAAGGGCTAGAACCAGGTTCCCAATGGGAACTACTTTTTGACGGAGTTGTCAACACTTATGGAAACGGAATTGGGGTAATCATTATAACACCTCAGGGTACCCATATTCCTTTCACCGCCCGAATGACATTCAAATGCACAAACAACGAGGCCGAATACAAAGCTTGTATCATAGGCCTCGAAGAAGCTATTGACTTAGGGATAAAGAACTTGGATGTGTATGGAGAGTCAGCCCTGGTTATAAATCAGATCAAAGGAGAGTGGAATATATACCAATCAGGATTGATTCATTACATAGATTATGCGAGAAGGTTGTTATCATTCTTCAACAGAATCAAGTTTCATCACATTCCTCGTGAAGAAAATCACATGGCTGATTCACTAGCCACTCTCTGTTCCATGATTTCTGTAAATCATTGGAATGACGTACCTAAGATTGACATAATGTGCCTTGAAAGGCCCGCTTACATCTTCATGATTGAAGCAGTCATCAATGACAATCCCTGGTATCACGATATTAAGTGCTTCCTTCAAAAACACGAGTACCCGCATGGGGCATCAAGAAAAGATAGGAAGACTCTCAAAAGATTGGCTGGCAACTTCTTCCTGGACGGTGATACACTCTATAAGAGAATCTTTGCCATGGTCTTGCTCAGATGCGTAGACAGACAAGTAAACATGTTAATGAAAGAAATCCATGAAGTTTCCTTTGGCACTAATGCTAATGGACACGCAATGGCAAGAAAAATTCTGAGAGCAGGATATTATTGGCTGACAATGGAATCCGATTGCTACAAGTACATGAGGAAATGTCACAAGTGTAAGATATACGCAGACAAAATCCATGTACCGCCAACGCATCTCAAAGTTCTTTCTTCTCCATGGCCTTTTTCCATATGGGGAATCACATGATTGGCATGATTGAACCCAAAGCTTCAAACGGACATCGGTTCATCCTGGTAGCCATTGACTACTTCACCAAGTGGGTCAAAACAGTGTCATACACCAATGTAACCCGACAAGTAGTGGTCCGATTTATCAAGAACAATCTCATTTGCCGTTATGGCATTCCAAGCCAGATCATTACTGATAATGGATCTAACTTGAACAACAAGATGATGAAAGAGTTGTGTGCTGAGTTCAAGATCGAACACCATAACTCATCTCCCTACCGGCCTAAGATGACCGGGGCAGTAGAAGCGGATAACAAAAATATCAAGAAAATTGTTCAAAAGATGGTTGTAACCTACAAAGACTGGCACGAGATGCTACCCTTTGCTCTTCATGGTTATCGCACGTCTGTCTGTACTTCAACAGGGGCAACCCCTTTTTCTCTAGTATATGGCATGGAAGCAGTTCTCCCTATAGAAGTAGAGATCCCATCAATCAGGGTATTGATGGAAGCCAAGCTAATAGAGGTTGAATGGTGTCAAAGCCGACATGATGAACTGAACCTAATCGAAGAAAAGTGAATGATAACTTTATGCCATGGTCAGTTATATTAGCAAAGAATGAAGAAAGCGTTTGACAAAAAGGTCCGACCCCGTGTCTTCAGAAAATGAGACCTCGTGCTCAAGAAGATACAATCATTTCTCACTAATTCCCCGGACAAATGGACTCCGAATTATGATGGCCCTTATGTGGTTAAGAAAGCCTTCTCGGGCGGTGCCTTGAGACTCGCAACCATGGATGGAGAGGAGTTTACATACCCCACGAATGTTGATATAGTCAAGAAATACTTCACCTAAATAAAATACTTCAATGTAGCCTCTTTTCCCGTAAATTATCATTTTCTAAACTTTGTAAATGCTCTATGGGATCACGCGTTCAGCTGATTACCATTCTATCAATAAAATTTGAGCCCTAGTGCTTTTGTTTGCAATTCTCATTTATTTTGCTTCATAGAATAACATTTTAAATATGATCAACGATTCTTGAAACAAAAAAAAGAATTTAATTTTCAAATTTTCTTTTGCTTTTAAAATAAATATGGCATTTCTTTTTTACTACTGAACACAAAAAGGAACATCGATGGCTTCGCCAGAAGTGATTAAACCTCAAAATGCAAAGTCAAAGTACTCCTTTTAGCCAGTACACTGAGTGAAGGATCAACTGTTTCAGATGTAATACCCCGTCTGATATCCCCGACAGAGTTCTTACCTCTGAGGACCAATTGATGGTTCTTTCACCCCCAGTAGCGTCTACCTCTCCTAATCAGGAAAGGATCGCTATCTTGAACCAATGATACTCCTTATCCCCCGTAGTGGCCGAGTATCTCTTCACCAGTCCGTATGTCGCGTCTGTTTTGTCAGCATAAACATACATACATCATGCATGATTGATTCATATTCATACATATGTTGCATTAATATCACTCTGGTCAGTCTCATTCCGAAGTAATAAAGTCCGCTCACAGATAAGGTTGTCAGTTCTTTCCTCTTCAAGAAATGTATTGTCTGAGCAACCTCTCCCCCAGTTTATTTATAGATTGGAGCATGTCCTCAACCACTTTGATAACTTGAACATCTGAAAGGTAAGAAGACATTCAATAGAGACCTCTAGAACATCACTCTTCACCATTGAAGACGATATTTTCGCTTTCCCGGATTAAAGAAAATCCCTAGAGAAAGCCTCTCCACTAAAGACTCTTGGCAATACGACGGTTTTCTCCCCAAAAAGTTTTCTTTCAATGAAGTCATCAACAAAATTGGATTACATGGCATGGCATTTCTCCGAAAAGGTCTCGAAGAAAAGTATGATGTAATATCCCCAAGCAAAAAGTAGTCTCTCAAGAGACTCGTTTTTCCCCAGAAGGTCGACAAATGGCATCTCCCATAGAGAAGTTTGTGCGCCTCTGCAGTTCAGACAAATGGGTTTCCCCAGAAAGTCTAAATTTTTTCCATCAAATGGCATTTCCCCAGTAAAACTCGGCGAGAAGTTTGATGAAGACTGCTACCCATAGCGTTCCTTGTCAAGGAAGGAACTCGACAAGAAGAAACTGAGACCAGTTCCATGGCTGAAGACCAGGATCGAGGGGAAGTTATTTCAAGAGAAACTGAGACCAGTTCCATGGCTGAAGACCATGATCGAGGGGAAGTTTGTTTCAAAAGAAAACTGAGACCAGTTCCATAGCTGAAGACCAGGATTGAGAGGAAGTTTATTTCAAAAGAAACTGAGACTAGTTTCGTGGCTGAAAACCAGGATCGAGGGGGAAGTTTTACCCTTTTCTAAGTAACATTTCTTAGCAAAAGAAGAAGGATGAGCAAACTGCTATTCATAACCACAGTCAAAATTCCGAGTATTCCGATATTTAATCCTCTTACACCCTGAATGTCCGAATACCTTCGCCATTCACACCTTCGGGTCCAAGAAGATTAAATAGGGGCATCTGTCATACCCCAAATTTTGACCACCAAGATTTCCCATCATTGTGCAAATCATTACCACAATATGGATGTACCATCATACCTCATCAATCTCCTCAAGGATTGTTGAGCATTCACTACAAACAAGAGTTAGGGTTTTGAGCCCTCTCAGAACACTTAGACAAAGGATCAATCAAGAATGGACATGATCCCTAACTTGTCTAACTTCTCAAACACCCATAAAGGATCAAGAGGACTCCCACATCAAGAATCAAGCACAAGATTATAGCATTCCAAGTGGATCAAGCCTCAAGATCGCCAGTGTCACTAAATTAAGGTTTTGGTCGACCAAGGCCTCTAGATGGAAATTGAAATTCTGGTTAAGCAGATCACGAAGATGTCAGACAGGATGTCGTGACACTTGATCTCTATTTCTCACAAGGATTAAAGAAGAACAAAGTAAACTGCAGAATGTAAACAACATACAGAAATTCTTAACCCAGTTCGGTGATCAACAACACCTACGTCTGGGGGCTACCAAGCCAGGAATGAAATCACCAATTAGAATTGGTTCTAAGCTAAACTTCAACGTTTATAACTTAGTACCTAGAAACTACCCGTCCTATATTTCTACCTAAGACTCTCCTAGGTATGAGACCCTTCTCAATTCCCTTCCAATCACAGCAGTGACTGAAAAATATTACAACTCAATAAACAGTCCTTCTCAAATATTCACACAATACACGAGAGGCTCACAAAAGTACAAACCCTAGTACTTCTAAAACAGCTGCAATAATCCACCAACAAACTAGGTTAACTCTAACCTATTTATATTGCAAACCACAGCTGGACTTGGGCTTCAAAAGCGTAGCAATTATCTTCCTCAGAATTTGCGACCTAATCCTTTCTTCAACCCCAAGTTACCAAAAATGTATCCTTACAAGGAAACCGTATATTCCATTTGGAATCAAAATCTCTAATTCCACAATCTCAGATGCCACCTGGAATCAAGTCTTATTCCAAACACACCTGGCACACCTGTTAAAAAAAAGCAATAACAGACAAAGATGTCGAATCCACCTGATAGGATATCTTGTCAAACATCTTATCCTGCGGTTAGTTCAACATGTTAGGACATCTTGTCCAACATCTTTCTGCTAAGTTAGTTTTACCAAAATTAATGCTAACCTCAAAAGCCGGGACTCAACAATCTCCCCCTTTGGCAGATTTTGGCTAAAACTAACTTTCATTGTCCTGCCGAAACAAATTAGAAATCAGGGAGATTACTATCAGAGCAGCAGTGGAATCATAACATGTCTCCCCCTCAATCAATTCAGATCTACTCCCCCTCAGTGGTTAGTAGACAATTAGCAGTGGTTAGTGATGTTAGTAATTCTCCCCCTTTTTAGCCACAATATGACAAAGGTAGAAAGACTAACTCAAAAATCAATAAACCAATTCAGAGTAATTAAATTACACACCCAAACAGAATTAAAACAAATACCTTGCACAGACTCCTACTAAGAATGTTATATCAGGTCTACTAGCTATAAGATATAGAAGACTTCCAATCATGCTTCTATAAAGACTTTGATTAACACATACACCATTTTCATCTCTTGTCAATTTTAGGTGTATGGGAGCAGGAGTCCTCTTGTGCTTTGCATTTTCCAAACCAAACTTCTTAACAATATTCTTGGCATATTTCCCTTGACAGAGAAAATGGAATCTTTCATTTGTTTGACTTGGAGACCAAAGAAGTAGGTTAATTCTCCCACTAAACTCATTTCAAATTCAGACTGCATTTGCTTAACAAAATGCTGGACCATCTTTTCAGACATTCCACCGAAAACAATGTCATCAACGTAGATTTGTGCTATCATGAGGTTACCTTCCCTTTCTCTAACGAAGAGAGTTTTATCAATTCCTCCCTTTCTGTAGCCATTTGCAACAAGGAACTCAGTCAACCTCTCATACCAGGCCCTTGGAGCTTGTTTCAACCCATATAAAGCTTTCTCCAGCTTGTAGACATGATCTAGAAATGTTGGATCAACAAAGCCTTTGGGTTGTTCTACATAGACCTCTTCACTAAGATATCCGTTCAAAAAGGCACTTTTAACATCCATTTGGAAGAGTTTGATCTTCAAAAGGCATGTTATTCCATGGAGCAGTCGTACAGATTCCAGTCTAGCCACAGGAGCAAAAGTCTCATCAAAATCCACTCCTTCTATCTGGGTGTATCCCTGTGCAACGAGTCTGGCCTTGTTTCTTGTGACAACTCCATGTTCATCAGACTTGTTCTTAAATACCCACTTAGTGCCGACCACATTTGATCCTTCTGGTCTGGGTACAAGATCCCAAACATCATGTCTCTTCAACTTTCCAAGCTCTTCTTGCATCGCATTAATCCAAAATTCATCTGTCAATGCTTCCTTGACATTTTTTGGTTCCATCTTAGACACAAAACAGGCACTCGCTACCACATCCCTTGATCTAGTCATCCTTCCTCCATTTGGATCCCCTATTATGAGTTCCTTAGGGCGATCTTTTTGTATTCTGATGGAAGGTCCCTTGTCAACTCTCTCGGTCACAGTAGACTCATGATTATCATCGTTGGATACTTCAATATCTTCAGAGTTGTTTTGAGGTGTTTCAACATCTTCTGTGACATCTTCCTCTTCCATTAGAAAGAATGCTCCAATATCATTTGTAGCTTCAACCTCCATAGGTGAATCATTAACCACAACATTTATGGATTCTAATACTACTTGAGTTCTTGGATTGTAGACCCGATATGCTCTGCTGTTTGTGGAGTAACCTAGGAAGATTCCTTCCTCACTCTTGGGATCCATCTTTCTTCTCTGCTCACGGTCTGCCAGAATGTAGCATTTGCTTCCGAAGACATGGAAGTATTTCACCATTGGTTTTCTACCCTTCCATAATTCATACAAGGTAGCAGAAGTTCCAGACCTGATGGTTACCCTGTTTAGGATGTAGTAAGCTGTGTTCATTGCTTCAGCCCAAAAGTGATACGGGAGTTTCTTTGCATGGAGCACGACCCTTGCACACTCTTGAATAGTTCTATTTTTCCTCTCAACCACACCATTCTGTTGAGGAGTGATGGGTGAAGAGAACTCTTGACTTATTCCTTCTGAGGAGCAGAACTCATCAAACTTACTGTTTTCAAATTCCCTCCCATGATCACTTATGATTCTGATTATACCACAGTCCTTTTCTCGTTGAAGTCTCTGGCACAATCCCTTAAAAACTTCAAACACCTCTGATTTTTCCTTGATAAAGTGTACCTAAGTGTATCTAGAAAAATCATCAACAACCACATAGGCATACCTTTTTCCTCCAAGACTTTCGACTTACAAAGGTCCTATTAAATCCATATGGAGAAGCTCTAAGTTTCTTAAGGTGGTTTGTTGTTGAAGCCTTTTATGTGACATTCTCGTTTGTTTACCAATCTGGCATTCCCCACATATCTTCCCTTCATCTATCTTAAGATTTGAAATTCCTCTGAAAACTTCCTTGGATATGACCTCTTTCATTCCTTTTAAGTGCAAATGCCCCAGTTTCTGATGCCACAACTTTACTTCATCCTCCCTTGACACCAAGCAAGTGGAGGGACTCTGAGTTTCGTGAGGAGCCCACAAGTAGCAGTTATCCTTGGACCTAGCACCTTTCATAACGAGTTCTTCTTTATTATTTGTAATTAGGCACTCAGATTCATAGAAGTTTACCTTCAGACCTTGATCACACAGTTGGATGATGCTTATTAGATTAGCAGCCAGTACTTTGACATACAAGACTCTATCAAGACAAGGTTGACCTTTATACTTCAGCTTTCCAACACCTTTGATAACTCCTTTTGATCCGTCTCTAAAAGTGACCTGGCCAGTGGGATGGGGTTTTATGTCAGCCAAGAACTTCTTCACACTAGTCATGTGTCTCAAGCAACCGCTATCAAAGTACCAGTCTTATTTGGCAGAGGCTCTCAGGGAGGTATGGGCAATGAAAGCTACAGTTTGATCCTTAAGAATCCATTTCTTCTTCCCTTTGGGAGTCTTCCTTCTTCTTCTGGATTGTTTTGAAGATTTGGGATATCCATTCAACTTGTAACAGTGAGCCCTTATATGTCCAAGCTTCCCGCAGTAATAGCACTGTTTGTCTTGTTTTTGTTTTCCTGGAGAGTTATTTTAAGGCCTTTGGTGATGTTGAGACATCTTTCTTGACATCACTTGATCATTATAGCCAATACCCTTTCCATTTCCAGCATTTCTTCCTAACATAAGGATTTCATCTAGCACATCTGAGCTGTTGTTCATCATCCTTATATACTTGGTCATATTGTTGAGCTTGGAGTTTAACCACTTCACTTTATCCTCTAAATCCGAGATTGTTTCCAGGTGGTTCAATCTTTCATCACATAGTTGTGAGATAAGGTTCTGCTGATCTTGTCCTAGTTGATACAATTCAACAACGTCCTTGGGGTCGAGTGATCCGTTCTCTGACTCCTTGTCAGAATCATACACTCCAGTCATTACTGACTCCTTCTTAGTAGTCTCTCCATCACTTGAGGAGTCATCCTCAGACCACGAGGTGGATAGGCCCTTTTTCTCCTTCTTGTGGTATGTGGGACACTCACCTCTTGTGTGTCTAAAACCTCCACACTCAAAGCACTGAACTCCCTTTCCTCGATTGGGTTTTCTATCATAGCTGGGTCTTCTTCCAAAATTTCTTGATCTATGGATGTCAAAAGTCTGAGCCTTGACATTTGAATTCGACTTCTCATCCAATTTCTTTTCCAGTTATTGAAATTGTTTTTCAAGGAACCCTACAGCTTTGGACAAATCCTCTTTAGTGTCACCCTCTTCTTGGTTGGTCACTAGAGCAAGGCTTTTCTTCTTTTCATCCTTTTGGCTAATATCCATCTCAAAGGTTTGAAGAGATCCCATAAGATCATCTACCTTCATGGTATTTATGTCTTGAGTTTCTTCAATAACTGTCACTTTCATATCAAAGCTCTTGGGGAGAGACCTGAGAATTTTCCGAACCAACTTGACTTTAGGAATTTTTTCTCCAAGGTCACTGGATGTGTTGGCAATATCAACAATATTCATATGAAAGTCATGTATACTTTCATCTTCTTTCATCGTCAGGTTCTCAAACTTAGTAGTGAGAAGCTGAAGTCTTGAGGATTTGACTTGAGAGGTGCCTTCATGTGCAGTCTTCAGGATTTCCCACGCATCCTTTACAACAGTGTTATTTTTTATGAGTCTGAAGATGTTCTTGTCCACCACCATTGAACAAGGCATTCAAGGTTTTGGAGTTTCCTTGAGCAAGCTTATCATCTTCATCGTCCCAATCTTCTTCAGGTTTTAGCTCCTCAGTGAGCTTCCAATCTTTGTCTTTGATCTTTGGTGAATCCCACCCCTTGACCACTGACTTCCAAGCCTTTCCATCCATAGACTTGATAAACGCCACCATGCAAACTTTCCAATAATCATAATTGGAACCATCGAGTATTGGTGGTCTATTCAGAATTCCTCCTTCTTTATCCATCGTACCAGAAAGTATCGTCCATGAATCTCACCCAGATACAGAGCGTGATGCATGCTCTGATACCAATTGAAATTCTGGTTAAGCAGATCACGAAGATGTCAGACAAGATGTCGTGACACTTGATCTCCGCTTCTCACATGGATTAAGGAAGAACAAAGTAAACTGCAAAATGTAAACAACACACAGAAATTGTTAACCCAGTTCGGTGATCAACAACACCTACGTCTGGGGGCTACGAAGCCAGGAATGAAATCACTAAGTAGAATTGGTTCTAAGCTAAACTCCAACGTTTACAACTTATTTTTACCTAAGACTCTCCTAGGTATGAGACCCTTCTCAATTCCCTTCCAATCACAGTAGTGACTGAAAATATTACAACTCAATAAACAGTCCTTCTCAAGTATTCACACAATACACGAGAGGCTCACAAAAGTACAAACCCTAGTACTTCTAAAACAGCTGCAATAATCCACCAATAAACTAGGTTAACTCTAACCTATTTATATTGCAAACCACAGCTAGACTTGGGCTTCAAAAGCGCAACAATTATCTTCCTCAGAATTTGCGACCTAATCCTTTCTTCAATCGCAAGTTACCAAAAATGTCTCCTTACAAGGAAACCGCATATTCCATTTGGAATCAAAATCTCTGATTCCACAATCTCAGATGCCACCTGGAATCAAGTCATATTCCAAACACACCTGTTAAAAAAAAGTAATAACATACAAAGATGTCGAATCCACCTGATAGGACATCTTGTCAAACATCTTATCCTGCAGTTAGTTCAACATGTTAGGACATCTTGTCCAACATCTTTCTGCTAAGTTAGTTTTACCAAAATTAATGCCAACCTCAAAAGCAGGGACTCATAAGAAATTTTCATCTGGGCATGAGCCAATACTTCAAAACATGATCCAAAATGTTCCAAGGGGCCTCATGGATCCAATCATCAAGTCAAAATAGCCTCAAGGGAAGCATTCATCAAAAATCAGGAATTAGGGTTTCTTGACCTAATTCACCCTAAGTTGACTTTTGAGACAAGACATGAGCCAAAACCTCCGGATATGATTTGAGGGCCTCAAACACACCACATTGATCCATTTATAACAATGGATTGATCCAAGAAGCTTGATTCACAAGTTTCAATTTCATCTGGACCATAATTAGGGTTTTTGAAGAAAAGTCAATTGTACCTTTGACTTTGGACCAAGACATGCTCCCAAACCTTGGTACATGATTCAAGACACCCTAAAACACCTATGGAATCCATCCATTAGGTTTGAATTAGGTCAAGAACTTGATTGCATAGAGGGTCACACACTTTGGAATTCATCTGACCAAAAAAGTCAATTGTGCCCAAAATCAAGTTTGGCTTTTTGAAAATTTTCACAAATGTGGTTCCCCTAAGTCAAAAACAATGTTAATGTGTGGTTTTGATCATCATCCATCAAGGAAAATCAAGAAAAGTGAGGTTTCTTGCAAAAGGGGCAACCATAAGAAACTTAAATTTTTCTAAGTTATGAACAAAATGGGTTTGGTAACAACTTTGCAAGGTCATAACTCCTAAACCACAAGGCCTTTTTCTCCCATCCAAAGCTCAAATGAAAGCTCATCTTACATACTTCAAATATGTCAACAACATCTCATTCCAAATCATCATGGATTCTGAGTTATCGATGGAGCAAAATCACTAAAACATGAAAATACCCCTTTTTCCAACACTTAGACAAAATTCTGTCCAAGACAGATTTTAGGTAAAACACCAAAACTTGGGAGATGTTTACACATAGTTACAAGAAGAGTGAATCTCAAATGTGAACATCAAAGTTTTTATACATGTTGCCGACAATCCAAAGAGTTCATTGGCATGAAACAACTTAACTTGAGCCAAGAGTTATGGTTGTCACAAGAGGCATTGTTGCAACTGTTTTCATAACAGTTTGGGTATTAACTTGCCATACATGATTTTGAGTCAAGGGGCAATGATCAGAAGAGCCAAATACATTCAATATGATCATCACAACCCAGATCAAACCTGCAAAATTAGGCTGAGATGCCGAGAAATTTCTCATTTTGGAATTGATGAGTTTTGGCATATATGCCTTGAATTCAAAGGTAATAATGTGAAATAGTGCATATTCAAGGTTCACACTGCTTGTAGTCAAGATGCTATAATAAACAACATTTAAAAGGACTGCAGAATGTGGATTGAGTCAATACATAGCTGAGCTATTTGGGACAACTATTGTACCTTGTGTAAGAAGCAATTATGCCAAGCCAAGACCATTGAATTCAATTCTTATCCTTCAAAGTTCCAACTGTTCATGCTTGACAAATCTATTCACCTATAAATAGAGCTCATACTTGATCATTTAACACACACCAAAACAACCCAAACATTGTTTTCTCTGAATTCCCTCTTGTGCATCAAAATTTCAATTCTTAAAGAAGTGACTATCGAGTTTTGAAATAGAAAGCAATGCAGCTCAAACCAATGATCCAAACACATCATATATACCTTATAGAATTGATCTAAACCTCTAAATCACTTCTGTAACACTAGAATCCACATCTCCATATCTCACTTGCTTCAACATGCAGATGGAATCAAGCCAAGAGTTCTAGGGAGTTTCAAATCATTCCAAGGCTTGCAACACAATCCATAATACCTAAAGAAGCTATCCAGATTAGTGTTTCACTTCTGTAACACCTCCACAATAGAATTTAATTCCTTCTTGCAGAGGTAAGCCTTAAACTTTCAAACTCAATGAAACATGCATCATAAGTGTTGTTTTAAGTTACCATCATGATTCTGATTGCTTATAGATCATTACCCCTCAGTCAATTGCTATTTATCTTGCATGTATGAGATTTCATATAGCTCTTGCATTTTTTAGGATTCATATGATTATAACATGATATCTCTTGATACATTTAATTTAAATAAAATTGAGAAGAGCCGTCATGTTCCTTGTCAAAAAATGAACAAGTTTCATTTTTATATCTTCCAAAATGATTGAGAAACGAGAGCGATAGCATGCTTCATGCAAATCTGATGTTGGTCCAAGGAAGAAGATGGCCATGGCGCCATTTTCAGGTTTTTAGAACTAAACATAGTATATATTATTCCATTGCCAATATATGTTTGAATTGACATTGCGCCCTAGTCGAAACACTAGTATTTGTGTGTGTGTAGCGACCGAGAGGTCTGGGGTTCGAATCCCCCTCGCCCCAGACCTTTTGGTTTTATTTTTTTAAACATTTTCAAAAGAGAGTTTCCTATATTATGTTCATATTCCATTCTTTATCAGCCAACTCACATGGCTTAGATGGTAAAGTTTTAAACTCTCCACCCCAAGGGCGTGGGTTTAAACCTTGGGAGGACCATCCCATATTTTTTACCACTTAATTCCTTCATTTTTTTTACAACTTCTAAAATAACTTCAAAAATTAATTTCTCTTTCAATTTCAATCATTTTTGAATAATTATTTTTTTCAAAATTCAAAAATATGTTAGAATATTTTATTCCACAAAAAAATCAAAAAAATATTATTTATTTAATATATTTTTAATTTTTGAAAAGAATTCCTTTTTAATTGTTTTTTAAAACATTTCAAATAAATTCTTTCTCTTGATTTTTCAAATTCGAACGATTTTCAAATTATTCTATGAATAAAACATGATTTTTCAAACAATAATCCAAGATCACAAATTGTTTTTCACATATGTTTGATAATTTTGATCATTTTAATTCAAATTAAAATACATTTTTTTAATCAAATTAGGGTTTTGATTGTTTTCACCCTCACAAATATTTTTCAAAACACTTTTGGGCCTCTAATAGAGTGTAAGACCCAACCCTCTTTGTACATAAATTATATGGGCCTCAGTCATTGTATAAGTCCCGATACAATTTTCAGAATAACGGTATGATCACTGTTTTTCATCTGGGCCTCTTCTTAAGTATAAGCCCCAAACTTCCTTTTAAAAGAACTTTCTTTTTTGATTTAGATTCAAATTCAAAGTGTTATCAAAACTTTCTTCAATTTCTTGAATAACTAACCATACAGCTGTGGTTACAATGCTGGAGCTTGCACAACTGTAAGTTCTGCTATTTCTTCTATACATACTCGTTTATATATTTCATCTGTATATATGCTTGTATATACCTGCTTAGAGTTTTCCCTAGTAAGTATGTCTAGTTTTAGATCAAACCAGTGGTTACTCTTTTAACACAGTCAAAACTAGTTCCCTATAGGAAATTCCAGATACAGTCTTGCCTCCTCTTGGGCTTATACAATATGGAATAGAGAAATGCCTTATTCCTAGTGAAACTTTTCTCATAGCTGTCACAACTTAGAAATGTGTATACAAGAAATTCATTTCCCCAAAGAGGACTAATTAACGGTGAAACCTCTTTTGAATTTCTTCAAACCCTAGAACTGTTCACTAAGGAAAGGATTATTCCTGGTGAAACCTTTCTTGAACTTTTCTTAGGCTTGGACCCACAGGCTTCCTAAAAGCATCCCCAGCCTCCTCTTTGGCTTTGTACAAGGACCCTCAAGCTTCTTAAAAGTTCTCAGCCTCCTCTTGGGCTTAGTACAAGGACCCGAAGACCTCCTACAGGTATAGGACAGAACTTAGTCATCTTTACTAGTTCAATCCTCTAGAGAGTCAGAATTCCAAAACATCATACCAGTTTAGGGTTGATTCTCATCCCTTAAAACATCAGCCTCCTCTTGGGCATCATACAAAGATCATCCTCCAGTTAAGAGTCAACCTCTTCATACCAATAGACTTGGAAAGTCTTATCTCCTCTTGGATCTCAAAGAAACCCTCAAGTTTCCTAAAAGAACATAAAAAACCCTGATCATTTCATCAATCTCCAGCAGAGTTAAAACCTCCATAGGTTTTAAAACTCAATCTTTAAACTTTCATTCTAAATTCCCCAGCTAGGGTCAAATTACCACCAATAAACCCTAATAAAAGATCAGAACCTCAAGGCATCTGATATTATAACTCTTCTTCACTCCTCAGCAAGAGTTGATTCCCCAATTTGGACCTGTCTCTATATCTCAATAATCCTCAACAGAAGTCAGCCTCCTCTTAGGCTTTATATAAGAAGTTCCCCAACCAGCCTCCTCTTAGGCTTTGTATAATGATTTTTCCCTCAGCAAAGTTAGCCTCCATCTTAGGCTTTACAGATCATACTCTCCAGCTGAGTCAATCTCCTTTTAGCCTTAATATTGGGCTTTGTACAAGACAGATAAAACCTCTCCCCAGTGGAGTCAATTCTTTTAGCCTTATTCTTGGGCTTTGTACAAGACAGACAAAACTTTCCCCGGAAGAGTCAATTCTTTTTCAGCCTCAATCTTGGGCTTTGTACAAGACAAACATAAAAACTCTCCTAGTAGAGTCAACCTTTTAGCTTCAACCTTGGGCTTTGGTCAAGGCACACAAAAAATCCCCTCAGGGGAAATCAAAAGTTCTCTCTGTAGGAAGACATTTCTCTGTACATCACACATCAAAACAGACAATAAAAAACCCTAATTCTAGATAATTGCTGTAAGTGGCACACTTGTTGATTCAAAAATCCAAGTTGTGGCCCCTCTTTTATCGTGGTAAACTTCCTCTTTCATCTAATTGATGTAAGTGGCAAGCCTCTGGATTATTTACATCTAAGCCCATGTCCCTCTCTTAGCATGAAAGATTCCTAAGGAAAAATGGCATTGCTCAACACTGAGTTAAAGTTTCCTCCTTCGGGAGATCTCCCTTATAAAAGAAATTATGGCATTGTTGGATTCCATACATTCCAGTTAAAGTAATTCGCCTTTATAACCAAGTACCCAACAACTGTGATGAACAGGTGAGATATCTCCCTTTAGAGATGACAAATTCTCTATCAGTCAAACCTTTAGCTTCAATCTTGGGCTTTGAACAAGACACCAAACATTTTCCTCCCATAGAATAGGAGGAACTACGATTGCTCTAATTTCCCTGTTATCTTTACGGGAATACATAGACATAAGATTGTGAAATCTTAGCGAGCACACAAATAAAAAACTTTAGGTCCAGTACCTTACCAAAAACAACAATAACACTCTCTCAACATTCCCAACCTATAACAGTAAATGCCAGAAAGTATTTAAACCTGCCAAAGAAAGTCTATGGATAACCATATATACATTGGGTAATTGACAACTTCCCTTTGTATAACTTGACCTCGGACCCCCCAATCTCTTAGCATTTGTTAATAAAAACATTTGCGTGCAAGGTTAGTTTTAGATATCTTCCCTTTCCTTTCCAGCTTCATAGGATAAATAAGAAATCAGAAAGTAGCAACCAATTCCAACCAATGCGGTAAGGTGGTCGCGTCACCGACAAAAATCGCACGCTACAATAAGATTGTTCCATTTCCCCCTTTTTCTTTGCTTTTAATCCCTTATTTTTGCATGGACACATTCTTTTGAGTTTGTGGTCCATCGGGATACCCTAATTTTTTCCTAAGTCAAAGTCAACTTTTTTTTAGTTTTTCCTTTTCTTCTTGACTTAGCGGGTTTTTTTCTCTTTTTTTTGGAACAATTCTTGAGTAATTTTTCTTTTGATTTTGAAAGTTGTAATTGCCATGTTAGTTATTGTGAGCTTTATCCCCATTGCTTCATCTATGTTGAATGGTGTGAGGAAGAAGCTGTGGTGAACTTTTGCTTCCTCGATATTTGATGAGGTACGTGAGAAAGAGGATGTGCTTAAACCCCTTACTTAGATAGTCTAATTCTCTTGAGATTAGAATACATCATTGAGTTAATTGAAATCTACCCTGCCCCTGGTTAAGATTAAGGTTTTTTGAAAATAGAAAGAACACTGACTTCTGGCTCGAGGGGGTTGACTACGGATAATCTCCTTATTCCTCCAGTGTTTGGGAAGTTAAACAATGCCTTACATCGTTAGTCGGGTCTTACTATTAAAGCATACATCAGCAAATTTGTTTGATTATTACATCCTTCTCCTCCTAAGTTTGTAAATGGTGAAGAAGTGGAATAGAAAAGCTTTGATTTTATTTATTTGTTTTGATGGCAGAAGAGATTGTAAATGAATGGATTGATTCCAAAATCATGCATGCTCATCTTATTAAAATTATTTTCCAAAAAGTACATCTTTTAATTACAAACAACACTTAGCAAAAAAGAAAATACAACTAGAAATGATAAAGGCCTAATGATCCTAGAAGTGAGTTTCCTTTTTGATCCACTAATCTTGAGATGTACTTCTTGCTGTTATCGCACTTGTCCAAGTAAGGGGTGACTTTTTACCCATGGGACTCCTCCTTTGAAAGTCGACTGCAGGTCTTGTACTTTGTGCTCATAACTTGAAGTGTCTGAGTAGGGTCAAGTAATTACAGCTTCACTATGGCACCTCCGAGTAAGTCATGAGACATTGGTGTAGGATCCAGTTCCCTTCCAAGCTTCCTTTGTTGTGATTGATAAAGCGCATGAGGCTGAAGTAAATATGTTACAGACTCTGTTACGGAGGCATCATCCATGGTTGCTGTATTTGAGGCTCTAGGTAGGCCTCTAGATGGCATAGTGAAGGGTTACCTTCTCTATTCAATGGTACTTTCCCCCTTGAGTTACTCTACAGCTTCTTAAGGTATACTTTAAGTTCGTTCATGAGTATCATGAAATATGCCAGCTAGGTAGTTGGAAGAAGATTGTTGAAGGTGGAAGAGGCATGCAAATGTATGTGTATATATGAAAATGTATGAAAATGCATGGGATATGCAAAAATATATTTTTTTAAATATTTTGAAGGTATGCTAATTTTTTTTTGATGTAATGCAAGTGTCACATTAGGATAGTGACAAATAATAGGAAACCCTTACGGGTTTAGGGGTTGTGACAAACACAAGGAAACCCCTACAAGTTTAGGATAGTTATGTACATAGGGAACCCTTATCTGGGAAGATTCCCTAGGGATAATGATAGGTATGGGAAACCCAAACAGATTTAGAGATGTGTAAGGTAAAATGCAAACATGATCTAGCTTAGGTAGGTTCCTATAATTTTGTTAGATTTAAGTTTTGTCTACCCAATCCCCTCACATGTAGGATATACAGTTTTTGACAGCATAACAACCCTAGAATTTACAGACTATACCCTTGTTTTACCATGAGAAGGCGCAAGCCTTCCTACGGTAATCCATTGGGATAAGTCTCATCTAGGTGGGACCTTAGTAACATCGATTGAGGGTTGAATATGTAAGGTCACCATGAGTTGATAAGGGTAGGCTAAAGGTTCTCAGAGTCATGGACCACATCCAAATCATCATCTATGCAAGGGGCTAGCCCTACCATGAAGACACCTTTGGAGGATCTCTTCTGAGTGTAGCATCAATGAATTGTTGGGATGTCACATCCCCCCAAAACATTTTCGTTCTACGTCCTAATCTAGGGTTGTACTCTAGGCTTGGGTTTTAGCTTCACACATAATCATATCCCAACCAATGTATGCTGACAATAATATATGGTATAAATATATAATAAACATTAATATATATATAATAACAAAAACTAAAATATATATAAAAACATGGAAGATATATATTTAAAAACATTAAACAAACAAGGCAAGCAAACAAGAACCCTAAAACCCAAGGTTAGGATGAACTCTCTTTTTAGGGAAGTATAAGAACTCCCCAGCAGAGTCGCCAGCTGTCGCGGCCGGCAAAAATGATAGAGTCGCCATCATCCTTTATTCGTCCTAAGGACATGAAAATAATGAGAAAACCTAAATCCTAAGGGTGAGGCATTAAGGTTCGGGAGTCGGTTAAGTGAGAGGAAGGTGTTAGACACCCCTCACACTAGGGTATGCTTGTTTGTCACTTGAATGTTTGACTGTTTATATTTTATTTGCAAAATCCTTATTATTGAGTAGACGAAATGATTTAAGTAAGAGAGGAACCCTAAGTTTTTTATTATTATTGTACTCGCTAGGGTTTACAACCCTATGCCTACGTACCCTCAAATTTGAAGGATCAGAGTATCCATAGTTCTCCTCCCCTATCCCCTATCCCTATTCCTATTCCTATTCCTAATCCTTTATTCATACACTTAGATCACCAGAGTTCTATCCCATATCCTAATCCCTTGCCCTATATTTATACTCTTGGAACTTAATAGTCTAATCCCAAAATCCTAATCCCTTGCCCTATATTTATACTCTTGGAACTTAAGAGTCTAATAGCAAAATCCTAATCCCTTGCCATATATTTATATTCTTGGAGCTTAAGAGTCTAATCCCAAAATCCTAATCCCTTGTCCTATATTTATACTCTTGGAGCTTAAGAGTCAACTCCCAAAATCTTAAGTTTTTTTATCCCAAATTATATCCCTTATGTTATTTATTTTAAAATAATTACTCCCTAACTTGATTATATTTTGTCAATTATAATTATTTAATGAATAATATATAATATCCCAAAAATATAAATTAAATCTTAAAATATCCCAACATTGAATTAATCCCAATTATCCCAAAAATACAAAATTATCCCAATTATTGGAATTAATCCTAGTTATTAAATCCCAACTACCCTCTTAATCCCTAATTGTAATTATTAACCAATTTTAATTCCATTATAAAATAATCAATTATCCCATTATTAAATTATCCTCCTCTAAATACGTTAATTAACTTGGATTATTCCTAATTAATCTAAATTATATCCCTTAGATGTAGAGAACTTAAATTAATTAAAGAAGATTAATTTAATATTCAAATAGACCCCTTTTATCCCTAATAAGTTATTCTCTATCCCTCATTTAGCATATTATAAAAATTAATTAACTAAGTTAAAATCCCAATTATTTAATTATCAAAGTAAATAAATTAATTAATTAATAACCCCAAATACTTAATTATTATAATAAACCCACTTTCTATTAATAAATTATAAATTAACCCTGTTATGAAACAAAACAAAACAATATAGAGATCAAAGATAGGAAGAGAAAAGAGAAAGTAATCTAATATTATCTTCTTCATATGTACATTTTAGGCTTAAATAATGTTTTCGTCCTTGTAAGTTGGCAAGTTTTTGGTTCTCGTCCCTGTATCTTTTTTTTTTTTTGGGTTTTAGTCCTTATATCTTACTATTTGTTGGTGTTTGGTCCCTACAGAGGTTTCCTGCGGATTTTCCTGCGGATTTTGGCTTTAGGGACTAAACACCAACAAAAACTAAGATATAGGGACTAAATCCGAAAAAAAAAGATACAGGGACGAAAACCAAAAACTCGCCAACTTACAAGGACGAAAACATTATTTAAGCCTACATTTTATATTGCAATATGGACCTTATTTATAGGACCTAAGGAAGATGGAAAGTCACAACTATTAAAAGGTAATAAGAAGATGAAAAGAAGAATAAAAATGGACATCCATTATTATTTTTATGGCTTAAATAGTATTTGCGTCCCTGTAAGTTAGCGAGTTTTTGGTTTTCGTCCCTGTAATATTTTTTTTTTGGTTTTAGTCCATATATTTCACATTCGCGTTCGTTTTAGTCCTTAAAATCAAAATCCGCAGGAAACCTTCGGATTTTCCTGCGGATTTTGATTTTAAGGACTAAAACAAACGCGAATGTGAAATATAGGGACTAAAACAAAAAAAAAATTACAGGAACGAAAACCCAAAACTCGCTAACTTACAGGAACGAAAATATTATTTAAGCCTATTTTTATTCATAACACTCCCCCTTGGATGTCCATTGAGGATATGCCTCGTTAAAACCTTACTAGAAAAAACCCAGTGGAAAAAAATCTAGTGTAGGAAAAAGAGTACAATATCCTTTCATTTCTCCCCCTCAACTGAACAATCATTTCTTCGATGAAGACCAATATTTTGTACTAGTTGATTAAAAATTCTACTTGGGAGTGACTTTGTGAAAAGGTCTGCAAGATTATCACATGAACAGATTTGTTGGATGCTTATATCACCACTCTTTTGAAGATCATGAGTAAAAAAGAACTTTGGAAAAATGTGTTTTGTCTGGTCCCCTTCAAATATGGTCGTTGTATTTAATGTCTCAAAAGATAAACCACAAGAATTTTGGATGTGCTGAATTAAGGATTTCAACCAAACGCATTCTCGACTTGCCTCATGTAATGCTAAAACTTCTGCATGATTAGATGATGTTGCTGCTATGGTTTGTTTGACTGATCTCCATGAAATAGTTGTACCCCCACATGTAAACAAATAACCTGTTTGTGATCTACCATTATGAGGATCTGACAAGTAACCTGCATCTGCATAACCTATTAATTCAAATCTGGATACTTTGCTATAAAACAAACCCATGTTTATTGTACCTCTAAGGTAACGGATTATATGTTTGACTCCGTTTCAATGTCTTCGTGTAGGTGAAGAACTATATCTTGCTAATAGATTGACAACAAATGATATATCAGGACGTGTATAATTAGCAAGGTACATTAGTGCTCCAATTGCACTGAGATATGGTACTTCAGGACCAAACAATTCTTCATCCTTTTCTCGAGGTCTGAAAGGATCTTTCTCCACATCTAATGATCTAACAACCATTGGAGTAGACAACGGGTGACATTTGTCCATATAGAAACATTTTAACACCTTTTCTATATAGCCTTCTTGATGTACAAATATTCCTTTGTCCAAATGTTCAATTTGTAAACCTAGACATAATTTCGTCTTTCCTAAGTCCTTCATCTCAAACTCTTTCTTTAAACAATTCATAGCTTTTAGAAGCTCTTCAGAAGTTCCAATAATATTTATGTCATCCACATAGACAGCTATTATTGCAAATTCCTTTCCTAATCTTTTTATAAAAATACAAGGACAAATGGAGTTATTTGTGTATCCCTCTCTAAACAAATATTCACTGAGACGATTATACCACATTCGTCCAGATTGTTTCAACCCATAGAGAGACTTGTTCAATCTTATGGAGTAGCTTTCTCGAGATTCAGAGTTGTGTGCATCTGGTATATTGAACCCTTCAGGGAGTATCATGTAAATTTCACTATCAAGTGAACCATACAGATAAGCTGTTACAACATCCATCATGTGCAAATTAAGCCCTTCATGTGCTACAAGGCTTATTAGATATCAAAAAGTGCTTGCATTCATTATAGGTGAATATGTCTCATCAAAATCAATTCCAGGTCTTTGCGAAAATCCTTGAGCGACAAGTCTAGCTTTGTATCTCTGTAGCACCTCAAAATTTTCCCTCTTGCTTTTAGCTCTTACTGGCTTATGTTTCACTGCATTGTATTTTGATCTCATTTGCATCTCATAGCATACATATTGCATAAGGGCATGTGATAAGTGATCTTCAGAGTGTTGGTCATTCAAAACAAGAGAATAAGAGCCAAGGGTCTTCAAACAAGCCTCAAAGGCCCCCTACATCATATATCATCCCAAATGATCTCACAAGTCATTGGAAAATGGGAATTCATCAAGAAGATTGGGCAATGCATCATCTCCTAACAAAATAGTCCAAATTAGGATTTTGGATTCAAGTGGTCTTCTGATGAAATTTTGATTCAAGCTTGATATCAATGTTTTCTACATGATGTCAAGTATCTAAGGGTGGAAGATTGGCAATTGGTTCATTTCAGAGGAGGTTCAATTGATCAGTTGCTTAAGAATCAAAAAATTGGGGAAAAAGTCAACTATGCAGTGAAAAAGTCAACTCTTGACTTTTCAAGGTCAAATTCATGAAATTCAAATTACATATGTTCATTGGACATAATTTGATCAAGAGATGATGGAGGAATCATGAAAAATCAAGAAATGTACAAAGTTTCCATTTTTAGAAACTTAGGGTTTCCAAAAATGGCAAGTTTGGACCATTTTGCACCACACTTTGAGGCTTCCTTTCTCCATGACAAAAGCTCCAAACCTCAGGCCCAAGTTGAGCCAATTAAAGTTCACACTCTAAGCTTCAAATCCATATATATAAAGAACTCTTCCAATGGATCAAAATTGAGGGAGTTATGATCAATCAAAGTTTGACAAAACTAGGTCACAAACCAAGTCATGACCAAGCAAGACCAGGCCCATGCGCCATAATTTTGTCAAACACTTGGTGTGCCAAATGTCAAGCCATTTTTCTTATTTAAGGAAGTTTCAAATGAAAAAGTGTTGAACATTAAAGTTGTTCATCTCAATGTTCTCTTCAACTTTGATGTTGGACATTTTTTCATTTGAGCAAGTTATGATGGAGTTATAAGGGTTCAACGTTGATGTGATCATGCTGAAAATCACAAGCCATAGCTATGCATATCATGCAGGTCATGCGTGCCCTTAAACCAGTCCCACATTCTTGAGTTTCAAACCATTTTACACCATCTTACAAACCTTTATTCAATCCAAAATTCACACCAATCTTGTTCTATGATGTACCATCTTTTCATAGCCACTAAAAACTCATGATTTCATGCCATGTACATAGAAAATTCCTTCCACAAACTCCCTTGCTTCCATTGTTTTTTTGATGACCAAATATGAAAAGTTTGTATTGTTTGCCTTGGTCACTTGACACGCATTATTCAAACACCATCCACCCTTTACTCCATTTGGACAAACATCATCTTACACATGCCATGCCATGTTGCTTTACCATACATAAAAGAGGAAAGGAACAAAACTTGTTCTGCAAGTTTCTGCAGCGACAATATAACCTCCATACCATTTCATTTATCAACCTCACCCTATCTACCATGAACTTCTCCTCACCATATCACAACCTCACTCACTCGCCCCTAACTAACTTGACTCAGTTAGTTAGGGTGGACTCACTTAACCCACCTTGAACTCACTAAACTAACTCATTTAACCATGAGTTAAGTCACTAACTCATGATATATATTCAAAAATCACTCAGAACTTCATTCTAACTCTCATTTTTCCACTCTCGCTCCAAAAACACTTCAAGAATTCTCTCTGAACTTTCTATCTCTCTACACGAATTCACCAGTGTTCTTCATCTACTTCATCTCTATCATCATCAATGATGCATTATTGAAGCAAGAGCCAGCGTAATCAACACCAATTCTCCAAGTGTAGCTTCATCATTTTTTTTGAATCCCTCTCTGTTCTCAAGATCTCAAGCTCAAACAACATTTATTTTGCTCAACTTGAAGCTCTAGAAGTGCAAGATCAAGTTGCTATCTCTGGTTTTCTCAACATTTCCAAGATCTTCAAGCTTCAGGTTCCAAATTTCTAAAACTGTGCTTGCACGATTTCTGTTCATTTTAACTTGTTTTTGCTGATTAAAGCTTGCTAGAAGCAACGTAATACATCCGGCTAGTGATAGGCTCATTAGGAGCATAGTTGTGAATTTAGGGCAAAATGTATTGGTTCGGTTTGCTGTGTAGGTGCATGATCTTTGGAAAATAATTGCATATTCATGATCTCCTTCACTTACTCTTCATTTTGATGTGTGGTTTGGTGATTTCTGGAAGTTTGGAAGGTTGCAGGTGGTGGCGTTTCGCCGGAGAAGACGATCGGAGGTCCTTCTCCGGCCGGTAAGTGCTCGTTAGGGTTTTAGAGCCAGTTTAAATCTTGGTCGTTTGATCTTTTGCATCCTGTGGTTGTTTTAGTACCAATGCATTAGTGTCCACCCTCCCTCTCACGTGCATCATTTTGAACCTGAATGACCTTTATGTGTGTGTGTGCATGCTATCTATTGTGGACCTTAACTCTGAGTGGCTTGATGTGTGATGATCTTGCATTGACTTTGATCCAACGCCTATTATGTTGCCAACGCATTAATGAAATGTGGTCTTACACGTGTTCTCTCTTTTTTGTTTCAGATGCTTGCATGTGTGTGGGTGTTTGGTGATTAACATGTACGCGCGTTCTCATTCGCTTGATTATCATAATTTTTGGATTGATTGTTGACTGTTGGATCCAATGGCCATGATTGCATCCTTATGTTGAGTGCATGTACACCTGAACACACACAAACACGCGTGTTGGACTAGGTTTTTAATTGATATTGGCACACCCCCATACTGGGCCCAAACTATTTTTGAACTTGTTTTTACTCACGCTGCACCCCCCACACTCTTTCTCTTGTTTTTTAATTTTTTTTCTATATTGTTCCCATTTTCTTATTTTAAAAATAGAAAATAAACTCTAAAAATCCCAAATAAATTTAGGTGACATCTTAATACATTTAAATAATTTTCTTTTATTTTTAATTCTGGTTCCATGAATTTTTGAGCATAGTTGTATAATTTTCTTTCAATTTCTTTTTGAGTGAATTTCTTCATTGATACTCAAATTTGTGCATTTTATTTCTCCCATCTCACACAACATTTTTAACCCATTCTTTTTGAATTGATTAGATAACACATTAAAGCATATAAATCCATTTTCATTTTATTTTTAAGGTCATTTTATCACATGTTTCCATGTTCATCTTTGCATTTCCTTTTGGTTTGTTCAATGTGATCTTGTGATTTCTTTGAGGCATGTTTTCTCTTGAGTTTTGCCATGAATTTTGGTCATTGTTTTTCCTTCTGACTTAGGTTGGTTGTGTCTCATTTCCATAATTTCCTCATATGCTTTGATAGTTGTTTAATGCCTTGCACTTGAAGTTACATGTATGACCATTATTCTATCTCATTCTTATATGTTTTGTTGAGGCACTTGTGCCACTTTTTGTGTTTACTTTGCATGATTGTTTGTACATATTTTGTATGTCATTTGCATGATATTATATGTCATCTTCATTTCATTATAGGTCATGTGACTTGTGTTTGCATTTAATATGAGTTTGTGTGTTATAACTTGAACTTTGACATGTTTCCTTCTCTTGTCTCCTCTTATGCTCTACATGTCACATGTGTACATTTTGTATGTCATTTCCCTCCTTCCATTTGCATTACATCAATGGTATGCCACTGCTCATATGCACTCACTAATCATTTCACATGTTATGCATCTCTAATATGTCACTTTGTGCACCTAATTGAACATGTTTCTCTTATGCTCACTTCTCCTTCATCTTACTTCTTCTAGTTGTACTCTTTTATCCATGATTTGTGTGATGTTTCATGTGCATTAGAAGACATTTGTAAATGGAGTATGGTTCTGACTTTGATCTTTTGTGAAGCATTAATGCATGATCACTTTGCATTTCCACTTATCTTTCATCCATTCCTTTCATAGGTGCATTTATTTGATGTTTAAGACTTTGCTTGTGCATAGTTGGTGTGTATGAGGTATCTAAACATTAGAGAACATTCTCATAGTTTAGGTTCTGACTTTGATTGATTTTCACCTCTTAGGATCTTTATTCATTGGTTCTTGATTTGTTTGATCATTATTTGGTATTCTTTCCTTATTCCACTACTTATAAATAGTTTTTGAACTAACCTTTTCATGTAGGTGCAAGTGGTAAGTAAGTGTGTGGATATGCTTCCACATACACTTGTTTCTTTCATCTTCTCTTATTTCTTTTAATAATTCAACTTGTGATCATGATAAGCATTTATATGCTCTCCTTGAATAACTTCTTTCATCTCCTTTTTGAGTTGCAACTCATCTTCTACTTTAGAAGTAAGTTGTTTAATTCATTCTTCTTCTCCTTTCTCTTAGGATTAGATTTCTTAAACCACATTAACCATAGGAACATCCATGTATGATAACTTTTGAGTTTGAGTCTTAGTCTCCCTCATTAGATTTTACCTTTCTCGACCATTTAAGTCTCTCTTCTTCTCATCTCAAAACAAAAGTAAAAAACACTTAATAAAGGCATAACAACTATTGTATTTGAGCCTTTCATGTGAGAATAAAGAGGTGAGGGGTCTTCTCTCACTTTCTTAGAATGTTTAGCGTACGTCCCGTCTTGGGTCGATATGCGAGGCATTCGATCCTACATGAAGGACTTAAATACAATGTGTGTTACAAAACACCAAATAAACAAGACACTTCTTTATTAAAAGACAAAAAACAAACAAACAAATTATCTTCTCATCTCCTTCATTCTATTCCTTAAGGATGCGTCATTTCCGTTCTACCGTAAACAGGTAACGCCTAAGTCTCCATACAGCGAGTTGCAACACCTAAACTGCTAGGACGCGAACGTTGATGTATTCCACTAAAAAACACAAACAATTTTCCTTTAGCTGAGGGGAACTACGTCGCTCTGATTCTCATGTTCCCGATGAGATACGTAGGCAGTGGGGTAGGGCCCATTCGAGCACTTCTTTTATTTTCCCTACATTTGCTTCTTGTTCTCTCGCCTTTCTTTTTTCCCCTTTCTTCAGTTCTCAGCAGCGGAGCTCCAGTCGGCGACACCCTTTGATTGAAGCAGCAAGCGTGGATCCCATCGGGTACGATGGACGCGAGGGGGTGCTAATACCTTCCTCTCGCGTAACCGACTCCTGAACCCAGATCTCTTGGTCGCAAGACCATGCTTTTCCTTTCCTTCAGGTTTATGCACTGTTTCCTTTCCCTCTCTTGGGATAAATACACATTGCTGGTGACTCTGTTTCGGTGCCACTTTCGCGTTTGTACTTGGATGAAAATCCCGGGAGCGACAGCTGGCGACTCTGTTGGGGATCGAACCCAGAATCTCTGGTTCCCTTAGCGAGTCAATCCTAGCGCTTGTCTGTTTTTCTTTCATTGGGTGTTTACTGTTGTGCTGTATTTACTGTTGTACTGTATTGCTATTTACTGTATTACTGCTTTACTGTATATTACTGTATTTACCGCATTTTAGCATTTTCATTTCATATGATATATTATGCTATACTGGACTGTGCTATTTTCTGTTTGGTGGGATGGGGTATTCTGAGAGATAGGCCCAATACACAGGCCTGAGTGCACTTATGTTTAGTGTGTTTCATATCCTCTCGCGTTCCATTTCGGTGCGAGGAGGGAATATGAAACACAATCTGGATGTGGTTCTCTCTAGAGAATTCTGCGTTGTGGATCTCCCACAATGGTAGAGCTATCTGGAAGAGCTGTTAAGTCTGGATGACCTTTTAGGATGACCTCTCTTTATTTTTAGGTGAATTAGAGGACGATCTCTTTGTTTGGTGATAGCATTGTATCCTTCGGGCTGAATGTGCTATTGCTTCTCGTTCCGAGATCCGAATTTGAGGATCCTCACTTTCTAGTACATACATGTGAGGTTGGGGGGATTGTTTACAGGTGTGCAGGAGCCCTTAACCTTCATCATACCTGGTTTTCTTATTTGTTCTAGATTTGTTACTGAACCTTTGATCCTGACCAGTTCATATTTGTTCTGGATTTGTTATTGGACCTTTGACTTTGGTTTTGTATATCTCACCAAATTCAGACTGCAGTACAGTGGGTTCAGCAATATATGTGCAGCATTGATCACATGCCCTTGCATACATATCATCATTCGCATTTTTGCATTTAACCTTCATGTTTATTCATTTGCAGGGTATACTTCCTTTCGATTCCGGTTGACAGTTCCCTTTGCAGCTATGGAGATTCCAAGGAAGAACAATGTGCATTACACGTTCTTTGACACCAAGGTGGGTCAATTACAGAAGATGGTTTCCCTTATTACTCCAGATCATGTGGGTATGTTCCGGAAGGCTTATGGGGAGATTCTTACTATGGTTGATGATTTGAATGCTTCAGAAAGGAGTGTCATTCATACTTGCTTGCAGTTTTATGACCCACGGTTAAGGTGCTTCACTTTTTCGGACTTTCAGTTGGCTCCGATGCTAGAAGAGTATGCCATTCTTCTAGATGTGCCTCTCAAATACCAGATTCCTTTTAACTCTGATATACGACCTCCAAAGCCTGAGGAGATAGCTAAGGCCCTCCATCTGAGCGTACCTGTGGTGACAGATAACCTCGCCACCAAAGGAGGTTTATCTGGCTTTCACCTGGATTTCTTTGTTGCCAGAGCTGAAGAGTGTGCTGCTAAAGCTCAATGGGAAACAGTTTGTGCTATTCTGTCCTTGAGAATTTATGGGATTATGTTGTTTGCTGATGAGCCCAAGTTTGTAGACATGAGAGCCATCCATATCTTTGTGTTGAAGAATCCTATACCTACGCTCTTGGGGACTTGTATTATTCTGTGCATTATAAGAATGAGAAGAAGAGAGGGGGTTTGGTTAGATGTTGTGCACCTTTGTTTCATAAATGGCTCATGAGACACTTACCAAATTCTGAGGCTTTCCTGGATCCTCATCCTGCAAAGAATTGGGATAAAAGGATGATTCAGTTGACAACAAAAGATATTCGTTGGTTTAATCAAAGAACGATGGGTGGGGATTTTGTCAGTAGCTGTGGAAGACATCCAAATGTGCCACTCTTGGGAATAAGGGGTTGCATCAATTACGATCCTGTTATCCTAAGGAGACAGTTGGGATTTGCTTTAATAGATCCTCTGAGGGATAGTGAATTGGAAGAATCTTTCTTTTTCTCTGTGAAAGATAATCTTTTGTTGGTAAGGCAAGCGGCCGGAGCTTGGGGCAATTTGAAAACAAAGGGTAAAGTTGTTTTTGACAAGTGCAACAACGTGTCATCTCCTCAGTATGATGCATGGTTGAAAAGAAGAGTTCAGATCACTCTTTTGCTGTTCTCTAGGGAAAGTTCGTCAGATCCAGTTGTTGTTGAACCGGTGACCACGATAAGTGTTGCTGAATATAACAAGCTTAAGGCGGAGATGGATAAGACAGTCAAAATGAATGAGAAGCTAAGTGAAGGACTCTGAAAGACGCTTTGTGAAAAGCGTAATGTTGAGTATGTACTTCAAAAGTTGACTGAGCGTCATGAGGCAAACAAGAAAAGAATTGCAGAGGACACTATCTATATTCGCAAGGTCAAGCAAAATGAGATGGCATTAAAAGAGGCGTGCAAGCGTATCAACGAGCAGTTTTCAAAGTCTGAAAATGCACTTTCTAAAGGGCAGCAGAGATGGGATGAGTTCTCCGAGTGCCGAAGGGAGATCGAAGCGAGAATCAGAGCTGAAAATGATGAGTTGAGAAAGAATTTGAAGAGTAAAGAAAGCGAATTTCTCAAGCAACTTAGTTCAGCCAACTAGGAGATTGAAGATCTGAAAGTCCATGCTGGAGTAAAGAGAGTCAAAGAGTTAGCTATTAAAGATCAAATCAAAAAGCTGGAGGAAGCTGTCAAGATAAGGAGTCAGCTGATCAGGAGTATTACAGAGCGCCCTAATGATCCAATTACTGAAGCACTTCTCAAGGAGGTCTGGGAAGACTTGTATGGGCTCAGTGTCTGAATTGTTTCGTTGTTATTCGGGGAACTCACCATCAGGCTTGTTGATGGGTTTTCTTTTGTTTGTATTCATGCTATTCAGTTGTATTTGTTTAGAACAAATTTGTATTTGACTGTTCCATACCTGATTGTGGGTTTTCATTTTTCCTATAGGCTTTGTTTGGTATTATTGAGGTGGATTCTTCATCAAGTTATACAATGATTCACATACTCACTGGGCCGTATATGATGGGTATTCTGAATTATTAATATGCACCTCTCATGTTCTATCAATATTAGTAATTGCAGGAATGTGCGCTGTTCCCTTTCGGTCAAACTGGAATCGAAGGAAGGAACGCTTCAAAATGAATAAACATGGCATTTGCATTGCATAACATCTCATTTTGCATAACAGGTACTCATTGCAGGAGCTTTCTAACCTTTATTTAATTTCAGGCATAATAGCTGATTCCCACATTCACCAATACGCAACCAGACGAAACCAAGCTAGAGCCATGGATCAGGTATAGACAGAGTTGGCTGAGTTAAGGGCACGCATGGAACAATTTATGAATTTGATGCAGGGCGTTGCCCAGGGGCAACAGGACCTGAGAGCAGGGCAAGAAGACATGCGAGCTACCATCCAGAGGCTGGAGACAGAGATTCCTACTGGTGACCATGTTAATCCCCCTCAGGTTAACCCTCCTGTTGTCAATCCTCCTGTTGGTATTCCTCCCCCGGTTGGAGTTAACTTGGGTTTTGTTCATGGAAATAATGGGCAGCTGGAAGATCGTCAGGATGATCAGTTTTCCATACTTAATGCTGATATGGGATTCTACAACGATGACAGGAAATACGAGGGACTGGCTGAAAGAGTGAAAGCTATAGAAAGTCATAATCCTTTGGGAATTGATGTTGAGGATATGGGACTAGTACAGGGTGTCAAGATTCCCCCGAAGTTTAAACCACCTACTTTTGACAAGTACAATGGTAGCACTTGTCCTAAAACTCATCTCCAGGCATATAATCGGAAGATAGCGGCCTATACTGATGATCAGAAGTTATGGATGTATTTTTTCCAGGACAGCTTGTTTGGAGCCTCACTGGAATGGTATATAAAGTTGGACAGGGCTCACATAAGAAGTTGGAAAGAGTTGTGCTTGGCTTTCTTGAAGCAATACCAGTATAATATCGACATGGCACCGAATCGCACTCTGTTACAGAGCATGACGCAGGACCCTAAGGAAGGTTTTAAGCAGTACGCCCAGAGGTGGCGTGAACTTGCTGCTCAGGTGCAACCTCCATTGGCAGATAGAGAAATGGCTTATATGTTCATGAATACTTTGCAAGGCCCATATCTCGATCGGTTGGCTGCTTGTCCATCCACTGGGTTTGCTGACATAGTAATTGTTGGAGAGAGAATCGAGAGTTTGCTAAAGCTGGGGAAGATTCAGGACGGAAGTAGTACAAGTTCAGCTCCCACAAAGAAGTTTTTTGGTAACAATAACAGAAAGCGTGAAGGTGACGCTAATGCTGCATATGCACAAGGGGGGAGAGGTAGAGGACGGCAGGGTCCGTATCACCAAGCAGCATCTATAACTATTCCAACTCCGGATACTGAGGCTCAACCTGCAGCTCAGAGGCAGTATCGCCCAAGACAGAGAATGAATGACCGACATTTTGATGCTTTCCCTATGACATGCTCACAAATGCTATAGAATTTACTCCGTTTGAAGTTGGTACAATTGAGGACTTTGGCTCCCCCAGTTGGCAAGCTACCCTTTGGGTATGATGCAAATGAAAAGTGTGAATTTCACTCCAACGCGCCAGGTCACAATGTGGAAAATTGCAAGGCTTTCAAACATGTGGTTCAAGACCTTGTTGATTCAAAGGCTATTAATTTCGCTCCAAGGCCTAATGTAATTCAAAATCCTATGCCTTCGCATGGTGGACCGGGGGTGAATGCCATTGAAGAAGATGGAGGTTTGAATTTGGTGAGGGACATTAATGATGTCAAGACTCCGTTAAAGGTTGTGAAAGACCGCCTGCTGAAGGGGGTTGTATTTCCTGGTTGTACAGAAAGTTGTGAAGATTGTTTGATTGCTGATAATGGTTGTGTGAAGTTGAGAAAGAACCTTCAGAGCATGATGGATGAAGGATGTTTACAATTTGATCAGTTGAAAAAGAATGATGATGAAGTTTCTACTATTACAATATACTTTGATCCTGTGGAAATTCCGGTGCCTGCTCCTGGATAGACGTCTGCGCCTGAACGAGTAGCTCCTATAACTATAACTGTTCCTGGTCATGTCCCAAATGAGAACAAGGTTGCGATTCTGTGGTACTATGGAACTAATAGTCAAGGACAGAGGCAAGAAGTATAGACTCCTAAAGAAAGTGGTTCAAGTATCGGAAACATTGGAGGAATGGGCGGTTTTACCCGCAGCAGAAGGCTTTTTGCTCCTCAGACACTCAGGAAAGACGATACTAAAGCATTAGCAAAGGCCAGAGGAAAGCAGGTGATAAGTGATGAACCAGTACCAGGGACGGAGTCTGATAAGTCATTGGAGAGTGATACTGAGGAATTCATGAGAATAATCAGAAAGAGCGATTATAAGATCGTTGACCACCTACATCAAACCCCTTCTAAGATCTCCATATTGTCATTGTTGCTATGTTCCGAAGCACATCGGAATGCTTTGCTAAAATTTTTGAATATGGCATACGTACCACAAGAAATATCAGTGAACCAGCTTAAAAGTGTGATTTCCAATGTTAATGCTGGTAACGGTCTAGGGTTCACAGATTTTGACTTAACGCCAGAAGGAAGGAACCACAATAAGGATCTCCACATATCGATGGAATGTAAAGGTGCTATGTTATATCATGTATTGGTGGACACTGGCTCATCCCTCAATGTGTTGCCTAAGAAAGCATTAGCAAAGCTGGATGTGGAAGGGGTTGTACTTAGGCCTTGTGATCTAGTGGTGAAAGCATTTGATGGGTCAAAGAGATCAGTGTTTGGAGAGGTAGAGCTACATATCCAGATCGGACCCCAGGTGTTTAATACAGTGTTTTATGTGATGGACATCCAACTGGCCTATAGTTGTCTATTGGGTCGTCCATGGATCCACGCTGCTGGGGCTGTATCTTCAACCTTGCATCAGAAGATAAAATTTGTAGTTGACGGTCAGGTTGTTACGGTATGCGGAGAAGAAGATATTTTCATTAGTCATCTGTCATCCTTCAAGTACGTGGAGATGGACGGAGAAATCCACGAAACTCTCTGTCAGACATTTGAAACTATGAATATTGTGAGAGATTCTCCGTTTGGTGAGGCAAAGGTGGGAACCTCTATGACTTCGTATAAGTAGGCTTTGGAAGTGGTGCAGTCTGGTCATACCGAAGGTTGGGGTCAAGTGATTGAGCTACCTTTCAAGGATTATAAGAGCGGAATTGGTTATAAACCTCCTCGAGTTCCACTACTAAAGGGTCAAGAGTGCCAAGGGCCAGTTATTTTCTCAAGTGGAGGAGTCATACATCCAAGCCAGATTTGTGCAGCAAATGAAGACGGGGAAGATAGTGACTGTGACCTGGACAATTGGGTGCGCCCATGTGCCTCAGGAGTGAAGCTGATCAATTGGTTTCCGGAGGATCTCATCCAAGTTACTCTGCCGAATAAGTAATTTTCTGTGTTTTCTTTCATTAAGCATGCAAAGGTCCTATGCTCTGCCCAAGGCATAGTGACTTCATTGTAGGGCCCCATTTGTCTTCATGCAAAATTTTATCATTAATAAAAGGACGTTTTGTATTCAAAATTGTGTTCCCTGTCTTTCATTTTATTTTTATCAGATAAATAAAAATGGTAATGTTTTCTTCACAGTTTTTAAAATTTTTCCTTTTCCTTTCAAAAAGCAATTTCTAAAAGCATGAATTATCATTCATGCAGAAATAATTCTCTGGATCTTGTTGATGACGACCTTGCTATGGTTTATTATGACTTTGATAATCCAATATACCAAGCTGAAGAGGGGGATGAGGAAGACTGTGAACTTCCTGAAGAGTTGGCTAGATTATTGAAACAGGAAGAAAGAGCCATTCAGCCTCATCAGGAATCTATAGAAGTTGTCAATCTCGGTACTGAAGAGGTAAAGAAAGAGGTCAAAGTAGGGGCAAGCCTGGCAGAGAATGTTAAGAAAGAGCTGATTGAGATGTTGCGAGAGTTGTTGACATCTTCGCCTGGTCTTATCAAGATATGCCGGGGTTGGATACAGATATCGTTGTGCACCGACTGCCACTGAAAGAAGGTTATTTTCCTGTCAAGCAGAAGCTTCGGAGAACCAAACCTGAAATGGCCATCAAAATCAAAGAGGAGGTGCAAAAGTAGTTGGATGCGGGGTTTCTAGCTGTTACTAGTTATCCACCATGGGTCGCTAATATTGTGCATGTGCCGAAGAAGGATGGAAAAGTCAGAATGTGCATGGATTATCGAGATTTGAACAGGGCGAGTCCAAAAGATGATTTTCCATTACCACATATTGACGTGTTGGTAGATAATACGGCTTAATTCTCTGTGTTTTCTTTCATGGATGGGTTTTCCGGATATAACCAGATCAAGATGGCGCCGGAGGATATGGAGAAAACTACATTTATTACCCCTTTGGGCATATTCTGCTATAAGGTGATGCCGTTTGGTTTAAAGAACGCTGGGGCAACATATCAGCGTGCCATGGTGACGCTCTTCCACGATATGATTCACAAAGAAATTGAAGTTTATGTGGATGATATGATTGCTAAATCACAAACGGAAGAAGAGCATTTGATAAATTTGAAAAAGTTATTTGAACGGTTGAGACAGTTCAGACTGAGGCTGAACCCGAATAAGTGTACTTTCGGGGTAAGATCTGGTAAGCTTCTGGGCTTCGTTGTCAGTGAAAAAGGAATCGAGGTGGATCCAGCAAAGGTAAAAGCCATTCAAGAAATGCCAGAGCCAAGAACAGAAAAACAAGTTCGTGGATTTTTGGGAAGACTGAATTATATTGCAAGATTTATATCTCATCTTACCACGACTTGCGAACCAATATTCAAATTATTGAGAAAAGATCAATCAATCCGGTGGAACAATGACTGTCAAAAGGCCTTTGATAAAATAAAAGAATATTTGCAAAATCCTCTGATTCTCATGCCTCTAGTCCCTGGGAGACCACTGATTATGTATCTCTCTGTACGTGATGGATCAATGGGTTGTGTTCTCGGTCAACACGATGTGACAGGTAGGAAAGAACATGTTATATACTACCTGAGCAAAAAATTCACCGATTGCGAGTCCAGGTACTCGATGTTTGAGAAGACATGTTGCGCACTAGCATGGGCTGCTAAGCAATTGAGACAATACATGCTGACTCATACAACCCTATTGATTTCAAAAATGGATCCAATCAAGTACATTTTTGAGAAGCCAGCTCTTAATGGAAGGGTCGCTCAGTGGCAGATGGTTTTGACTGAGTATGATATACAATACACTTCCTAGAAAGCTATCAAAGGAAGTGTATTGTCTGATTATCTTGCCGAGTCGCCTGTTGATGATTATCAGCCAATGAGGTTTGACTTTCCTGATGAAGACATCATGTTTCTCAAGGCTAAAGATTGTGAAGAGCCGCCGGTTGACGAAGGGCCGGATCTTGATGACAGATGGAAACTGATGTTCGATGGGGCCGTTAACATGAATGGAAGTGGTGTTGGGTCAGTCCTCATCACTCCGAAAGGATCGCATATACCTTTCACTGCCAGGTTGACTTTTGATGTCACCAACAATGAAGCAGAATATGAGGCTTGTATCATGGGTATTGAAGAAGCCATTGATTTAAGGATCAAGACTCTTGAGATATTTGGGGACTCTGCTCTAGTGATCAATCAAATCAATGGAGATTGGCATACCAACCAGCAGAACTTGATTCCTTACAGAGACTATGCGAGAAGACTGTTGACCTTTTTTACAATAGTAAAATTATGCTATATACCTCGTGATGAGAATCAAATGGCTGATGCTTTAGCGACATTATCTTCGATGATTTAGGTGAATTGGTGGAACCATATACCCAAGATCGATGTGATGAGGCTAGATAGACCCGCTCATGTGTTTGCTGTCGATACGACGATTGATGATAAACCTTGGTATTTTGATATCAAGCATTTCTTGAAGAGTCAAGAATATCCGGCTGGGGCATCAAACAATGACAAAAAGACTCTAAGGAGGTTAGCAGGAAGCTTCTTCTTGAACGAGGATGTACTTTACAAGCGAAACTTTGACATGGTCTTGCTCAGATGCGTGGATAGACACGAAGCAGACCTGTTAATGCAGGAAGTACACGAAGGATCTTTCGGTACCTATGCCGGTGGGCATGCTATGGCAAAGAAATTATTACGAGCTGGGTATTACTAGTTAACTATGGAGGCTGATTGCTTTAAGTATGCTCGAAAATGCCACAAATGCCAAATCTATGCTGACAAGGTGCATGTGCCACCAAATCCCCTGAATGTGATGAGTTCTCCATGGCCCTTTGCTATGTGGGGCATTGATATGATTGGGAAGATTGAGCCTACTGCTTCCAACGGACATCGATTCATTTTGGTGGCTATTGATTACTTTACCAAGTGGGTGGAAGCTGCCTCTTTTGCACATGTCACCAGGCAGGTGATAGCCCGATTCATTAAGAAGGAGATTATTTTCTGATATGGGGTGCCCGAAAGAATCATTACTGATAATGGTTCTAATCTCAACAATAAGATGATGCAAGAGTTATGCCAGAGCTTCAAAATTAAACATCACAATTCTTCTCCTTATCGCCTGAAGATGAATGGTGCCGTTGAGGCAGCCAACAAAAATATCAAGAAGATTGTGCAAAAGATGGTAGTGACGTATAAGGATTGGCATGAAATGCTGCCTTTCGCTTTGCATGGGTACTGTCCTCTGTTCGTACATCTACTAGGGCAACCCCGTTTTCTCTTATATACGGTATGGAAGCAGTGCTACCGGTGGAAGTTGAGATCCCTTCTTTAAGGGTCATGATGGATGTTAAACTTGACGAGGCTGAATGGGTTCGAGCGAGGTTCAACGAGTTGAGTCTCATCGAAGAAAGACAGTTGGCGGCAGTATGTCATTGACAACTGTATCAGAGGAGAATGAAACTGGCATTTGACCAGAAAGTGCGTCCTCGGACTTACCAGACGGGCGACTTGGTATTGAAAGGATTCTTCCTCTGAATACAGATCACAGGGGTAAATGGACTCCTAATTATGAAGGTCCATATGTCGTTAAGAAGGTTTTCTCGGGCGGAGCCTTGATGCTTACAACAATGGACGGTGAAGATTTTCTGTCACCTGTGAACTCAGACGCAGTTAAAAAATACTTCGCATGAATAGACCCGCTGGACAGTAAAAAGAGAGTCCAGGCAAAAAAGGGCATCCCGGCGAACCATAAAAAAAAAAGAAAGAAAAGGTTCGGGCAAAAATTAGGGATAAAAATAAAAAAGAAAGTACACCCGGTAAGTTGAAAACCCCCAAGGGCAACTTAGACAAAAAAGGGTATCTCGGTGGATTGAAAACCCGTAAAGGGCGATCCAGGCAAAAGAGAGATTTAGTGAAAACTGCAATCTGAGTAATCTGTATCGTCTCATCTCAATCAATGAGCACTCTGAAGGATAGGAATCAGTTCAATCGTCCCCCTTTGAAGGCAAAGCTATTGGAGAGTCTTGAAGATATATGAACCATAACAGGGTTGAAACTCAATGGAGTTCCAGTTTCACATTGCCATTAGGACAGTTTCTTTTCTGTTTTGGCAATTACCTCTTTCCAGGAATTGCTTCTTGATGTAAATGCCTATTTTCAGGCTCATCAATTAATAAAATGGTCGTTATTCAGAATAATTCTATCTGTTTGTTTTGTTTTTATAATTTGTTTTTGTTTACACAAACGTCCAAAAAAATTTTATAAACATTTGCATGTGAAAACATTGGGGTTCTACAATAACATGCATAAAAAGAGAAAACATTTAAAGTTGCTTTAAATGATGGGTGCACTTGGGTGAATACTACAAAACCCATGTTACCCTGGGGCATATGTGCGCATTCTTTTGTTTGCAGGTGTTGAGAGTTCACTGGATAGCTATGCAAAGGTGTATGACGTCTTCAAGCCAAAATCCTTTACGAAGCGCAAATGATCGTTCCTCCCCAAGCAGAGACGGTTCCTCAGCAGGAAAGTACTTCTTGGAGGTGGTCGTCCCCAGCGTATTTACAGAGCTTCATGATCCCCAACAACATTGTCAAATGGTAGTACTGAAGCCATCATGTTCAGAAAAGGATTCTCATTTCACTCTTTTGTCACAGCGTTTACTGATTGAATCCATCGTCTGGTCGACGGTCGCGCACGACGATTCGATGTTGATAAGTCGATTGCAACTGGGTAGCGTTGTATCTTATTAAGTCGATTCTCCTATTCAGAACTTCCAACAGCTACAAGCTTTTCTGTGTCGATAACGGTTGTGAATCCCCAGTAGAGTAATCTCTCAGTTACGGCATCCTAGCTCAAGTCTCGGTATTTGTCTAAGAGTTGGAAGATGTTGGATCTTTTGTAAAATTCTCTTAAGAAACATTCCCTAGCACGAGATGCTTTGAAGTGGTTCTCCCCAGCAGAGTTTGTTGTAAGCTCATTATTCCCCAGCGGAGTTACTTACCTTTCCTCAGCATTTATTTTGCTGAGGACCTCTTTGCATTTTGCATATAGTATGCATAGCATCCTCAAAACGCGTAGCATTTCCATCCTAGATGGAGCATTACGCCGTGGAAAAATTCAAATATATGCATACGAAGCATAAGCCAGTTTTGGTACCTCGTGCGAGAGCCCAAAAATTGTTTCCCTTCTATCATATTGACAAAGCCAAGACGAATGCCTCTTTCATTCCTCAACAGACATTTCAAAGCAGTACCAGGGTTTCACTTTTTTCCTCCCCACCAGAGTCCTTTTCCTTGGTTTGTAAATCTTTTGATCTTACGTTTTAACCGTATCTCTTAGGAACCATTCCGAATAGGTTTCCTTCTGTCATTCCCGATAGACGTATAGGTCAACCTTACTTTTCAGGATCCATTCCCGATAGGATTCCTTTAGCCGTTCCCGACAGGCCACCCTTTGAGTTTTAAACCTAGCCATTCCCGACAGGCCCATTTACCATTCTCGATAGGTAACCATAGGTTTTAAACTTTAGTCGTTCCCGACAGGTCACCCTTTGAGTTTTAAACCTAGCCATTCCCGACTGGCCCATTTACCATTCCCGATAGGTAACCATAGGTTTTAAACTTTAGCCGTTCCCGACAGGCGCCCGTTGAGTTTTAAACCTAGCCATTCCCGACTGGCCCATTTACCATTCCCGATAGGTAACCATAGGTTTTAAACTTTAGTCGTTCCCGACAGGCGCCCTTTAAGTTTTAAACCTAGCCGTTCCCGATTGGCCCATTTACCATTCCCGATAGGTAGCCATAGGTTTTAAACTTTAGCCGTTCCCGACAGACGCCTTTAAGTTTTAGACCTGACCGTTCCCGACTGGCCCGTTTACCATTCCCGATAGGTAACCCTAGGTTTTAAACTTTAGTCGTTCTCGACAGGCGCCCTTTAAGTTTTAGACCTGACCGTTCCCGACTGGCCCGTTTACCATTCCCGATAGGTAACCCATAGGTTGTAAACTTTAGCCGTTCCTGACAGGCGTGCCTTAACTGTTCCCGACAGGCCTTCCTTGGATTTCACTTACCCTGGACTCTTTGTCACATATATCTTCTCCCACAACTGCTGCGTTTGTCATATATCCTTACTTTTTACCCACGGAGTGCAAATTTCAGGGTTCTTTTGGTATTCAATCTCCGTGTATCCTTGAATGTCTGAAAGTCGTTGCTATCATACCTTCAAGACCAAGTAGATTGAATAGGGGCAGCTGTAGCACCCCAAAATTTTCCCTCTTGCTTTTAGCTCTTACTGGCTTATGTTTCACTGCATTGCATTTTAATCTCATTTGCATCTCATAGCATACATATTGCATAAGGGCATGTGATCAGTGATCTTCAGAGTGTTGGTCATTCAAAACAAGAGAATAAGAGCCAAGGGTATTCAAACAAGCCTCAAAGGCCCCCTACATCATATATCATCCCAAATGATCTCACAAGTCATTGGAAAATGGGAATTCATCAAGAAGATTGGGCAATGCATCATCTCCTAACAAAACAGTCCAAATTAGGATTTTGGATTCAAGTGGTCTCTTGATGAAATTTTGATTCAAGCTTGATCTCGATTTTTTCTACATGATGTCAAGTACGTAAGGGTGGAAGGTTGGCAATTGGTTCATTCCAGAGGAGGTTCAATTGATCAGTTGCTTAAGAATCAAGAAATTGGGGAAAAAGTCAACTATGCAGTGAAAAAGTCAACTCCTGACTTTTCAAGGTCAAATTCATGAAATTCAAATTACATATGTTCATTGGACAAAATTTGATCAAGAGATGATGGAGGAATCATGAAAAATCAAGAAATGTACAAAGTTTCCATTTTTAGAAACTTAGGGTTTCCAAAAATGGCAAGTTTGGACCATTTTGCACCACACTTTGAGGCTTCCTTTCTCCATGATAAAAGCTTCAAACCTCAGGCCCAAGTTGAGCCAATTAAATTTCACACTCTAAGCTTCAAATCCATATAAAGAACTCTTCCATTGGATCAAAATTGAGGGAGTTATGATCAATCAAAGTTTGACAAAACTAGGTCACAAACCAAGTCATGACCAAGCAAGACCAGGCCCATGCGCCATAATTTTGTCAAACACTTGGTGTGCCAAATGCCAAGCCATTTTTTTCATTGAAGGAAGCTTTAAATGAAAAAATGTTGAACATCAAAGTTGTTCATCTCAATGTCCTCTTCAACTTTGATGTTGGACATTTTTCCATTTGAGCAAGTTATGATGGAGTTATAAAGGTTCAAAGTCGATGTGATCATGCTGAAAATCACAAGCCATAGCTATGCATATCATGCAGGTCATGCGTGCCCTTAAACCAGTCCCACATTCTTGAGTTTCAAACCATTTTACACCATCTTACAAACCTTTATTCAATCCAAAATTCACACCAATCTTGTTCTATGATGTACCATCTTTTCATAGCCACTAAAAACTCATGATTTCATGCCATGTGCATAGAAAATTCCTTACACAAACTCCCTTGCTTCCATTGTTTTTTTGATGACCAAATATGAAAAGTTTGTATTGTTTGCCTTGGTCAGTTCACACGCATGATTCAAACACCATCCACCCTTTACTCCATTTGGACAAACATCATCTTACACATGCCATGCCATGTTGCTTTACCATACATAAAAGAGGAAAGGAACAAAACTTATTCTGCAAGTTTCTGTAGCAACAACATAACCTCCATACCATTTCATTTCTCAACCTCACCCTATCTACCATGAACTTCTCCTCACCATATCACAACCTCACTCACTCGCCCCTAACTAACTTGACTCAGTTAGTTAGGGTGGACTCACTTAACCCACCTTGAACTCACTAAACTAACTCATTTAACCATGAGTTAAGTCACTAACTCAAGATATATATTCAAAAATACTCAGAACTTCATTCTAACTCTCATTTTTCCACTCTCACTCCAAAAACACTTCAAGAATTCTCTCTGAACTTTCTATCTCTTTACACGAATTCACCAGCGTTCTTCATCTACTTCATCTCTATCATCATCAATGATGCATTATTGAATCAAGAACCAACGTAATCAACACCAATTCTCCAAGTGTAGCTTCATCATTTTTTTTGAATCCCTCTCTGTTCTCAAGATCTCAAGCTCAAACAGCATTTGTTTTGCTCAACTTGAAGCTCTAGAAGTGCAAGATCAAGTTGCTATCTCTGGTTTTCTCAACATTTCCAAGATCTTCAAGCTTCAGGTTCCAAATTTATCAAACTGTGCTTGCACGATTTCTGTTCATTTTAACTTGTTTTTACTGATTAAAGCTTGCTAGAAGCAACGTAATACATCCGGCTAGTGATAGGCTCATTAGGGGCATTGTTGTGAATTTAGGGCAAAATGTATTGGTTCGGTTTGCTGTGTACGTGCATGATCTTTGGAAAATAATTACATATTCATGATCTCCTTCACTTCCTCTTCATTTTGATGTGTGGTTTGGTGATTTCTGGAAGTTTGGAAGGTTGCAGGTGGTGGCGTTTCGCCGGAGAAGACGACCGGAGGTCCTTCTCCGGCCGGTAAGTGCTCGTTAGGGTTTTAGAGCCAGTTTAAATCTTGGTCGTTTGATCTTGTGCATCCTGTGGTTGTTTTAGTACCAACGCATTATTGTCCACCCTCCCTCTCACGTGCATCATTTTGAACCTGAATGACCTTTATGTGTGTGTGTGCATGCTATCTATTGTGGACCTTAGCTCTGAGTGGCTTGATGTGTGATGATCTTGCATTGACTTTGATCCAACGCCTATTATGTTGCCAACGCATTAATGAAAGTGTTGTCTTGCACGTGTTCTCTCTTTTTTGTTTCAGATGCTTGCATGTGTGTGGGTGTTTGGTGATTAACATGTACGCGCGTTCTCATTCGCTTGATTATCATAATTTTTGGATTGATTGTTGACTGTTGGATCCAATGGCCATGATTGCATCCTTATGTTGAGTGCATGTACACCTGAACACGCACAAACACGCGTGTTAGACTGGGTTTTTAATTGATATTGGTACACCCCCATACTGAGCCCAAACTATTTTTAAACTTGTTTTTACTCACGCTGCACCCCCCACACTCTTTCTCTTGTTTTTTAATTTCTTTTCTATATTTTTCCCATTTTCTTATTTTAAAAATAGCAAATAAACTCTAAAAATCCCATATAAATTCAGGTGACATCTTAATACATTTAAATAATTTTATTTTATTTTTAATTCTGGTTCCATGAATTTTTGAGCATAGTTACATAATTTTCTTTCAATTTCTTTTTGAGTGAATTTCTTCATTGATACTCAAATTTGTGCATTTTATTTCTCCCATCTCACACAACATTTTTAACCCATTCTTTTTGTATTGATTAGATAACACATTAAAGAATCTAAATCCATTTTATTTTGATTTTTAAGGTCATTTTATCACATGTTTCCATGTTCATCTTTGCATTTCCTTTTAGTTTGTTCAATGTGATCTTGTGATTTCTTTGAGGCATGTTTTCTCTTGAGTTTTGCCATGAATTTTGGTCATTGTTTTTTCTTATGACTTAGGTTGGTTGTGGCTCATTTCCATAATTTCCTCATATGCTTTGATAGTTGTTTAATGCCTTGCACTTGAAGTTACATGTATGATCATTATTCTATCTCATTCTTATATGTTTTGTTGAGGCACTTGTGCCACTTTTTGTGTTTACTTTGCATGATTGTTTGTGCATCTTTTGTATGTCATTTGCATGATATTATAGGTCATCTTCGTTTCATTATAGGTCATGTGACCTGTGTTTGCATTTAATATGAGTTTGTGTGTTATAACTTGAACTTTGACATGTTTCCTTCTCTTGTCTCCTCTTATGCTCTACATGTCACATGTGTACATTTTGTATGACATTTCCCTCCTTCCATTTGCATTACATCAATGGTATGCCACTGTCCATATGCACTCACTAATCATTTCACATGTTATGCATCTCTAATATGTCACTTTGTGCACCTAATTGAACATGTTTCTCTTATACTCACTTCTCCTTCATCTTACTTCTTCTAGTTGTACTCTTTTATCCATGATTTGTGTGATGTTTCATGTGCATTAGAAGACATTTTTAAATGGAGTATGGTTCTGACTTTGATCTTTTGTGAAGTATTAATGCATGATCACTTTGCATTTCCACTCATCTTTCATCCATTCCTTTCATAGGTGCATTTATTTGATGTTTAAGACTTTGCTTGTGCATAGTTGGTGTGTATTAGGTATCTTAACATTAGAGAACATTCTCATAGTTTAGGTTATGAGTTTGATTGAGTTTCACCTCTTAGGATCTTTATTCATTGGTTCTTGATTTGTTTGACCATTATTTGGTATTCTTTCCTTATTCCACTACTTGTAAATATTTTTTGAACTAACGTTTTCATGTAGGTGCAAGTGGTAAGTAAGTGTGTGGATATGCTTCCACATACACTTCTTTCTTTCATCTTCTCTTATTTCTTTTAATAATTCAACTTGTGATCATGATAAGCATTTATATGCTCTCCTTGAATAACTTTTTTCCTCTCCTTTTTGAGTTGTAACTCATCTTCTACTTTAGAAGTGAGTTGTTTAGTTCATTCTTCTTCTCCTTTCTCTTAGGATTAGATTTCTTAAACCACATTAACCATAGGAATATCCATGTATGATAACTTTAGGGTTTGAATCTTAGTCTCCCTCATTAGATTTTACCTTTCTCGACCATTTGAGTCTCTCTTCTTCTCATCTCAAAACAAAAGTAAAAAACACTTAATAAAGGCATAACAACTATTGTATTTGAGCCTTTCATGTGAGAATAAAGAGGTGAGGGGTCTTCTCTCACTTTCTTAGAATGTTTAGCGTACGTCCCATCTTGGGTCGATATGCGAGGCATTCGATCCTACATGAAGGACTTAAATACATTGTGTGTTATAAAACATCAAATAAACAAGACACTTCTGTCTTAAAAGACAAAAAACAAACAAACAAATTCTCTTCTCATCTCCTTCATTCTATTCCTTAAGGATGCGTCATTTCCGTTCTACCGCAAACAGGTAACGCCTAAGTCTCCATACAGCGAGATGCAACACCTAAACTGCTAGGACGCGAACGTTGATGTATTCCACTAAAAAACACAAACAATTTTCCCTTAGCTGAGGGGAACTACGTCGCTCTGATTCTCATGTTCCCGATGAGATACGTAGCCAGTGGGGTAGGATCCATTCGAGCACTTCTTTTATTTTCCCTATATTTGCTTCTTGTTCTCTCTCTTTTCTTTTTTTCCCTTTCCTCAGTTCTCAGCAGCGGAACTCCAGTCGACGACACCCTTTGATCGAAGCAGCAAGCGTGGATCCCATCGGGTACGATGGACGCGAGGGGGTACTAATACCTTCCTCTCGCGTAACCGACCCCCGAACCCAGATCTCTTGGTCGCAAGACCATGCTTTTCCTTTCCTTCAGGTTTATGCAGTGTTTCCTTTCCCTCTCTTGGGATAAATACACATTGCTGGCGACTCTGTTTCGGTGTCACTTTCGCGTTTGTACTTGGATGAAAATCCCGGGAGCGACAATCTCACAATTTCATTTTTTTCATTTCTCTTTCGTACGAAAACCCATTTGTATCCAACTAGCTTCACACCTTTAGGTGTTCGAACTACAGGTCCAAAAACTTGTCTTTTGTAGAGTGAGTTGAATTCTGCTTCAATTGCATCTTTCCATTTTGGCCAGTCCTCACTTTGTCTACAAATTTTTATAGACGTTGGTTCATGATCCTCTTTGCCATTTATCTCATTTAGCGCTATATTGTATGCAAAAACATCATCAATGTCGACTTCGTTTCGGTTCCATTGTATTCCATTTTATACATAATTTATCGAGATCTCTTTATTTTCACGAGTTTCAGGTACCTGATCAATCTCTTCTAGAGATGAAATGTTTATTATGTCTGAAGGTTCTTTTAGATTTTCTATATCCTCACTTGGGTCATTTTTAACTTTAGTTTTTTTCTTGGTAGAGGACTTTTAACATCGGAACCAACTTTTATACCACGCTTCAGGCGAGGCTATAACTCATTTGCAATATTATATTGTCCAATATGAGAATCCACTTTGAGTGGAATATTAGCAGCTAATAATTTTTTAACTTTAGTTTTGAACTTCGAGGATTAAAATGATATAATAATATTTTATTTCAAGTTGTTCATTTGAACTTCTGGTTCACACTTTGTGTTGCTTGTTCTCTCCCCCTAGTATTGAGAAAATTAATTTATAAATTGATAATCAGCCTACAGGACTTCAAACAAGTATCTAATTATTGGACCAAGATAAAACCTCAAATACGAGATTCATATAAAATGCATTTTCTCAACATTCTCTCAAAACTCGTCTTAGCGTACTATATTGGAGGAATTGAATAATCACAACACATCCAAAATTTTACTAAGATGGGAAGTATTAGATTATGAACCTAAAATATTTTGTAAGTTAAGAGGAGAATTATCATGTACTAACTTGTTGGCTTAATGCGAATAAATATCTTAATACCATACTTTGTGTGTTTCAAATATTTAATTTAGAATTGATGACCTCACAAGTATCAACTATATAAAAAACTTTAGATGTCTAAAGAATGGATCTTCAAGTCCATTTTTTTTATGAGCATGTCCTTCAAGATGTTCAATATTAATTTTAGTAATATATGTGATACTTATAAAGGAGTTTCTGAAAAATCCAGAAAATAGGATCTTAGTCTAATTATTTGAGAAAATAATTTCACAAACTTCTGGCTATGAATAGACATATGCACGATCTTTTAGTCGATACAACAGTTAATATCATAAAAACTCAATTTCTCAATTTTTCCTTTAGGAACACACAAATTTTATTGGATTGCAGAAACTTCTGGTTCTTCAAAACTATTTCTCACATCATAATACATTTGAGATGACCCAAACGGTTTTTCCAACAACACACTTAAGTGTGACTTATGAACATCTGGTTGACCATAATACATATGATTCTATTCTTCTAATTTGTTTCAATCTCTATTAAATATAAAATAATTTGTATAAAATATATATTTTTCAATCTTTATAAATTTACAATTATTAATATTATTCATGCAATCCTTCTGTGATTGTCAATTTCTCTAAGATCCATGAAAATCGTCATTGATACTTTTATGATCAATGGAGACAGAATAATCATTTTCATATTAATCATCAAGGGATAACCATTCTTTGATGAATGAATAAAATTAATTCTTTCTTTAACCAATCCTCTAGGGATCCTTTATAATATATATAATTTTTTTTCCGAAGGGTAGATCATAAATCTTCAAACAATGATAAAGATAAACAGTTTTCGTGCAATCCTCCGGGGATGCATTATAAGTTCTTCAAGAACTATATAAATTATAATTTTTCAATCATTCAGGGATCTTGATTAGTTTTTCGGGAACTACATAATAAATTATTATTTTGCTATCCTTCAAGGATGCTTGATAAGTTTTTCAGGAACTATATAATAAATTATTATGTTACTCTCCTTCAAGGATGCTTGATAAGTTCTTCAAGAACTATATAATAAATTATTATTTTTCTATCCTTCAAGGATATTTGTTAAGTTCTTCAGGAACTACATAACAAACACGTTATTTTATAGTCTTTCAGACATATTTTAACATTATGTATCCAATCCTTCTGTGATGCATGAAAATCGTCGTTGATTTTTCTCTTCTAATCAATATATCAATACATAATAGACAGAATTAAAAATATATATCACGAAACAAAAAAATAATAATGTTACCTTCTAAATCTTGGAGCTTCATATAGTCAGACTTTCATTATCAAATTATTTGTATCACTTTAGACAATTAGTTAACATTCATATGATAGAGTTTCATGCTGATAACGTGTTATGAAACTAAACAAAACAATATAGAGATCAAAGATAGGAAGAGAAGAGAGAAAGTAATCTAATATTATCTTCTTCAAATATACATTTTATATTGCAATATGGACCTTATTTATAGGACCTAAGGGAGATGGAAAGTCACAACTATTAATAGGGAATATGAAGATGAAAAAAAGAATAAGAATGGACATCCATTATTATTTTTATTCATAACAAACCCAAATTTATAAACTCAATTCTATAAAATAACGAACCCACGTTTTTAGTAATAAAAATAAAGTAAATAAGTTAAATAAGCCAAATTTATTAATCATAATAAATAGACCTAAATTTATAAAATAACACCAACCGTTTTTAATTATAAAAACAAGTTAAATAACTCAAATTTATTAATTATAATAAATAGACCTAATTTTATAAAATAACCCCAACCATTTTTATTTATAAAAATAAGTTAAATAACCCAAACAAATTATAATAACCCCAAAATATAAATTAGCCCAAATTTATAAAATATAAATTAAATCCAAATACTCTAAAATATAAATTAACCCAAAATTATGTAAATAAAACCCTACAGGCCTCATAAAAGCATCCCCGCCTCCTATTGGGCGTTGTACAAGGACCCTTCGGCTTCTTAGAAGTTTTCACAGCCTCCTCTTAGGCTTCGTATAATGATTCTTCCTCCGGGAAGATAGCCTCCTCTTGGGCTTCGTACAAATTGTCCCTTCGGCTTCTTAAAAGTTTTTCTCGCCTCCTCTCGGGCTTCGTAAAAATTGTCCCGACGACCTCTTAAAGGTATAGGAACATAAATTAGTCATCTTAATAAAACAGTCTTTCAAAGTGTCTAGATCTTTCTACCGCAAGCGTACTTTCTCTTAAGCATAGTACAAAAGATAAAACTCTAGACTTGGACAGTCTAATCTCCTTGAGTCTCGAAGACATTCTCAAGTTCCCTAAAAACATAAGAAGAAACCCTGCCTCTCTCATGAGAGCGCTCCACGTGGACCTGCCTCGGGATTTTAGTAATCCTCGGCAGCAAGATAGCCTTCTCTTGGGCTTTGTACAATGATTCTCCCCAGCGGAGCTGACCTTTTCACACTCTCTTGTTGAGTATAAAAGATTCTCTTGTTGAATCACCCTTTTAGCCTTCATCTCGGGCTTCGTACGAGACACCAAAACACTCTCTTGTTGAGTATAAAAGACTCTTTTGTTGAGTCAAACAACTTTTAGCCTCCGTCTCGAGCTTCATACGAGACACCAAGTCACTCTCTTGTTGAGTATAAAAGACTCTCTTGTTGAGTCAAACCCCTTTAGCTTCCGTCTTGGGCTTCGTACAGGACACACAAAAAGACTTTCTTGTTGAGTCAAGCCCTTTTAGCCTCAATCTTGGGCTTTGTACAAGACAGACAAAATATTTCCCCAGAAGAGTCAATTCCTTCCAGCCTCCTCTTAGGCTTTGTATAATGATCTCCCAAAAGAGTCAGTCTCTTTTTAGCCTCAATCTTGGGCTTTGTACAAGACAGATATAAAACTCCCTAATAGAGTCAACCTTTTAGCTTCAACCTTGGGCTTTGATCAAGGCACACAAAAATCAACATCCCCTCAGAGGAAATCAAAAATATCTCTGTAGGAAGACATTTCTCTGTACATCACACATCAAAACAGACAATCAAAACAAACCCTAATTCCAGATAACTGCTATAAGTGGCACACTTATTGATTCAAAAATCCAAGCTGTAGTCGATCCCTTATCCTAGTAAATCCCTTTTCTTTCATCTAATTGTTGTAAGTGGCAATCCTCTAGATTATTTACATCCAAGCCAATGTCCCTCTCTTAGCATGAAAGATTCCTAAGGAAAAATGGCATTGCTCAACACTGAGTTAAAGTTTTCTCCTTCAGGACAAATCCCCTATAAAGGAAATTATGGCATTGCTGGACTCCATATATTCCAGTTAAAGTAATTCTCCTTTATAATCAGTTACCCAACAACTTGTGATAAACAGATGAGATATCTCCCTTAGAGATGGCAAATTCCCTCTCAGTTAGGAACCTCTTTAGCTTCATATCTTGGGCTTCGAACAAGATACAAATGGACTTTTTAGCTTCATATCTTGGGCTTTGAACAAGATACCAACAAACCACCTTTAGCTTCACATCTTGGGCTTCAAACAAGATACAAATCACTTTTAGCTTCAATCTTGGGCTTTGAACAAGACACCAAAACACCATTTCCTCCCATAGAATAGGAGCAACTACGATTGCTCTGATTTCCCTGTTTCGTTAAACAGGAATACGTAGGCATAAGATTGCAAAAGAATCTTAGCGAGCACACTAATCAAAAAACCCAAAGTCCCCTACCTCCATCCAATCTGGCACAGTATCCTAACCCAAATCCCCCATGAATAGTCCTGACATTTCGTTCTGAACAAAATAAGCAGAGAGAGGCCCACGAATTAAACCGCATCTGTAAACCAACAGTTTTGACTGTTTAACCTCATTTTGCAAGCAGGGTTAATTGGAGACATCTATTTCCCTTCCTTCATCAGCTTCAATAGGATAAAAAATGAATCGACCTGTAGTACCCCAGAGCGATAGTGCTTAAGAACCACGTCCAAAATCGCTCGCTATAGCAGCAACTCAAGCAAATCAAAGCAAAGCAGCAGCTGAAAAACTTGTAAGCAAGCATACAACTTCAGAAGTTCTCTCCTCTTCAGCATCCTTTGTGAAGACACACAGAAGAAGAAGATCTTCTGGATCCAGACGCAGAAAAAAACTGAGGAAGGAGGCTTTGGAGTTTGCTAAGGAAAAGTGGCAAGATTTCTTAGACAATCTAGACATGTCAGATGATCCTAGGGAGTTCCTTAGGACGCATCCATTAGACAAGAAAAATTTAATTGTCTTGTAATAGCTTAATTTTTATTAATAAAATAAGTTGTAAACATTTGAGTTCTTTTATCTGTTTCAGATTCTCAGTGAACAACACGAATAAATATTAATCAGTTAAAACTTAACACAAACATGAACCAACTGAGAATTTATTAATAAGATGCTTAATACAAAGATTTCAACAATAAAACAATGCATAACTATGCAGAAAATCTAACATCAGAATCTTTCATAGATAGCTTCAAACTTGTCTCTCCAAATCTTGGAAGAACTAGCTTCAGAACTTATGTTAACCCCTTGCTGAACAAGCATTTCAGAAATAACTCGTCCAAAAGGTATGGAGAAGGTCTTTCCCTTTTTAAAAGAAGAAAGAGACCTCTACATATGGTCAAACATAACTTAAGGAAGATCAATCTTTAAATCTAAATTGAGAAATAGAAGCGGATATTTTTCAATAGGGTTCACTTGGTCTAAATCTATATCCTTAGGCAGTAAGTTTGAATTCAGAATCTGACTCAAAACAACAGCATCAGGAAGAAGATTAGAGACCACTGATGTATTAGATGGATCTATAAAGATACGCCAAGTAGGAATATAGTGTTGCCAAATAAGAGTTCCTGGGATTTCTCTAATCTCCTCACAATTGATCACATTTGCAATCATTTTAGAGGTTACTGTTATAGAAACACCAGTTACTTTAGACATAATAGCATACTCAGAATTCAGCTCAATAATGGAGGCATTGATCCAAAAATATTTGACAAGACTTGGATAAGTGAAACCACAGAGCATCTCAAAGTAGTAATTCCACCTTTGTTTAGACACAATCTCCCAAAAGTTGAAACCAATCTTAAGCAACTCATCAAAATCCATAAACTTTTCATTGTTGACAACCAGCTGGTTCAAAGGAGAATAAATTGAAGAACTCATATCAGGTTTGGTTTGGTCAGCACACAAACAAGAGAAAAAGAAGAAAAAGAAGAAGAAAGAAAAGAAATTGAACAAGAATCTTACAGAATTAAGAATCTTGTCAGAAAAAGGACACAATGATGTTTCACAAGACAGGGAATAGTAACAATAAGTACTAAAAGAGAAAACATCATTACCCAAGGATTCTTTATCCAGCAGATATTTCAATTCCGTCAGATAAGTTTTACCTTTATGAAAGGTTAAAATTAAAAAAGATTTTAGAAAACTTTTTTACTTAAACTGCTATGACAGTAAAAAAGAATCTTTTTCTGAACCTCAGAAACTGACAACTTTCAGAAGCTATCAACCATCAGAGTCTAGTGAGTCTAGACTTAGACAGAGATATCATCTGTCAGTAACAAGTCTCTAAGATTCTATTAAGAACTAGCACTTTATCTTGAAACAAGAGTCATGAGTGATATATGAATATTGAATTGTCTTCTTTAGACAGCTAACAAGGAACAGTATCAACACAAAAGTGAGAAAATTGTTTTCATAAATGTGATCATCATCTGGCTTAATAAGACATTCAGTATAGACAAACACAATAGAGTTTCCTCTTAAAGACTTCTGAAGTTCTTTTTTCAAAATAACTTTTCTAGAGATGTAACAGAAACTTTGTATTTATATCTAAACAAACATTTCATTGAATCAAAAGATAAGCCAGAAAAGAACAAACATACCACACTTTTTTTTGTTTGGTCAGACTCGATTCAATATTCAGACTTAACCAACACTATGCCAAACAAGGGAAAAGAGGGTGCTTTTTTTGGCCTATGACAGCGCTTAAAAGCGCTGTCCAAGCCTGCGTTGTCGTAGGTAAAGACAGCGCTTTTTTATTTATGAAAAAGCGCTCTCTAAAAGGGGACTTTAGACAGCGCTTTTAAAAGCGCTGTCTAATGTATACGTTTAAAATTTTAAAGAATTTTTTCATATACTTTAGAGAGCGCATTTTTCTTCAAAAGCGCTCTATAAAGGGGGACTTTAGACAGCGCTTTTGAAAGTGTTGTCTAATGTATACGTATAATGATTTTTTTATATACCTTTAGAGAGCGCTTTTTCCTTAAAAGCGCTCTCAAAAGGGGGACTTTAGACAGCGCTTTTAAAAGCGCTGTCTAATGTATAACTTTAGACAGCACTTTTTTCTCAAAAGCGCTATCTTTTGTCTACGTATGATTTTGAAGATTTTTTTAAAAAATCCCATTTTAACCATTTTTTTTATGCAGAAACCTGTATAATTCACATTTCCATAAACCTGTATAATTCACATTTCAATAAACCAATATGGATACGCATTTCCATCAACAAATTCTATTTCAAAACTAGAATTTACATTAATGCAGAATTCGCACAAATTCTATAAACTAGAATTTGTACATTTCAATAAGCTAAAATTTACATGCAGAATTCGCACAAATTCTATTGTATGGTTTCATACCTGTATAGAATTTACATTCACAAAACTATACATTCAAGAAAGAATTCTTCTTGCAATAAAAAATTCGCACAATTCCTCCTTAGTATCTTGCAATTGTTTCCTCGTGTAATAAGGACACGCCATATCATCGAAATACTACATAACAAAACAAAATATGCATTATTTAGTTAAAAATAATAAATTATATGACATATCCGATAAATATTAAAATAAATCCTAAGTTATAAAACCATGCATACCGTAATAGGAATCTCCAATTGTCCCATTTGAAGGATTTCTCTCATGAACCTCAAAACGAAGTACCCGCAGTCTATGCCATTACACTGACGAGGGCACTACACATAGACAAACAAATAAGAAATAATATATAGATGTTTTGTGTTATCAAGTAGCATCACTAATAAGAAATATTGTGAAAATTAATATACCTCCACTTTGACCCATATAATATTGGTTGCTCTAGCCCGTGCTACTCGTGCGTATCTTCTTGGTTACTAGACATTTGACCTTTAAGAAAGAAAAAAACAGAAATTAAATGACAAATATAAAAATCCATAATCCTAATCCATTGAATGATATAAGCTATATTGAATGATATAAGCTATAATTTTACAACTATTACCTTTTTCACTAACGTCTCTTTCTTTTCTTGTTTGGAGTATGTTCTACCCGTCTCTTAACAACACGGACGGTTGGATTGATCCAAATACCCTCATTATGATCATTTCTAGTATATGATTCATTCGCTATAATATTTTCATTTTGATCATTTCTAGTAAATGATTCAATATCAACATCAATATCACCTTGATCTCCAACATTTTCATCAATTACTTTGTTAGATAAAAGCACTATAGACCATTTTGTACTTGTCGGATCAGTGACATAGAACACTTGTTTAGCTTGAGAGGCTAGAATAAAAGGCTCATCTTTGTACCCCACCCTATTAAGATCCACTTGCAAAAATCCTGACTTATCCATTTGTACGCCATTATTATTTTCAACCCACTTGCAACGAAATATAGGAATCTGAAACTTCTCATAATCGAACACCCAAATGCGCTCGATAACCCCAAAATATGACATATTTGCAAATTTGGGGTTTAAGTCTTTCACACTTGAAATGTGCATTGCTTCAGCTACCACGGTGACACCACTATTTTGCATAGTACTTTTATCATCTTGTTCTTTGGTATAAAATGTGTATCCATTAATTACGTATGCGCTATAAGAAAACACGACCATACTTGGACCATATGCTAAACATCTCAACCTTTCTGTTATTGAAGGGCGGTCTGAATAATACTTTGAATAAATATGATCCTTAAACCAAGGTATGCAACTTCGATTGTGCTCTCGTACTATCCAATTCTCATTTCTATTCGGATTTAAACCTCGGAGAACATCCTTGTGCATTTCAACATATGGCTCTACCTCATTCTCATTGTGCAGAACATACAAATGCACTTGATCCCGTTCGACCCTTGATACTGTCACAACTTCATTTCCAATTAACTTTTTTCCTTCTTTTTTTTCGACAATATGAGATTTGGGGAGTCCAATTGATTGTACATTGGACAGATATTCAGTACAAAACTCAACCGCTTCTTTAACAATGTATCGTTCGGCAATACAACCCTCTGGTCGACTTCGGTTTTTCACATACCCTTTTAATATTTTCATATAACGTTCAGCAGGGTACATCCATCTCATATAAGCTGGTCCACACAATTGTGTCTCTTTCACCAAATGAACAACTAGATGAACCATTATGTCAAAAAACGAGGGAGGAAAATACATTTCAAGATCACACAAAGTAATAACTATTTCTTTTTGCAATGTTGGTAAGATCGCAGGATCGATCACCTTACTGCAAATTGACTTGAAGAAAAAACACAATTTAGTTATTGCGCTTCTTACTTTTTCTGGCAGAATAGAACGTATACCTATTGGTAGAAAATGTTCCATTATAACATGGCAGTCATACGTCTTTAAACTCTTTAACTTGAGGTCTTTCATAGACACAAGTCTTCTAATATCTGAAGAGTATCCTTCTGGAACTTTAACTTCACTTAGAAACTTACACAATACTTTTTTCTCCTTTCTAGATAGAGTATACACAGCAGGTGGTAGATATGTTCGTTTTCCTTTCTTCAAGGGCCTTAATTCAGTTCTTATCCCCATATGTACCAAGTCTTTTCTTGCTTTAAGGCCATCCTTAGACTTTCCTGGTATATTGAGTAACGTACCAATAACACTGTCAAATACATTTTTTCAATATGCATAACATTGAGAAAATGTCTTACATACAACGACTTCCAATATGGCAGTTCAAAAAAAATTGACCTCTTATTCCACCCACTCTTGACAAGTGTATGTGCAAAAGGCTTTCCAAACTGAGTTCTCACATCTTTCACCTTTTCAAAAATTTGATCACCTGTCAATATAGTTGGAGCTCTACCATGTTCTGGCTCTCCATTGAATGCTTTTCTCCACCCACGATAGTGATTATTAGAATTTAAGAATCTACCATGACCGATAAAGACATTCTTCTGACCAAACTCCAATCGCGTCCAATCTGTTTTATCTTCACAAATAGGACACGCACATTGACCTTTTATGCTGTACCCTGATAGATTTCCGTATGCTGGAAAATCATTAATTGTGCCAAACAACATCGCCCTCAAGTTGAAACTTTCTTTCCTATACCCATCATAAACCTCCACACCGTTCTCCCACAAAAATTTTAAATCTTCGATTAAGGGTGCCAAGTATACGTCTATGTCATTCCCTGGTTGTCTAGGTCCAGAAATTAACATAGATAACATCATGTACTTACGCTTCATACATAGCCATGGAGGTAGGTTATAAATCATTATGATCACAGGCCAAGTGCTATGTGAGATACTTTGAATACCGTATGGGTTCATTCCATCAGTAGATAATGCCAAGCGAAGGTTTCTTGCTTCTTTTCCAAATTCAGGATAATCATCATCAATTTTCATCCACTGTGGTGAATCTGCCGGATGTCGAAACTTTCCATCAATAATTCTTTCATCTGCATGCCAAGTCAAGTGTCTTGAATCGGTTTCACTACGAAACATGCATCTAAATCTCGAAATTATAGGAAAATACCATAAGACTTTTGCTGGAGACAACTTTTTCTTATATCGAGAGACACCGCATTTAGGACACTCATTTAACGATGCATACTCATTTTGAAACAATACGCAATCATTTGGACAGACATGTATCTTCTCATAGCTCATCCCAATAGAGCACAACATCTTTTTGGCCTCATATGTTCGATTGGGAAGAGCATTATCCTCTGGAAGCATATCTTTCATAAGGGCCAATAACTCTGTGAAACTTTTATCCGACCATCCATTGCCCGCCTTTAAGTTGTATAACTTTAATACCGCAGACAATCTTGTGAATTTGGTGCAACCATTATACAACGGTTTCTCTGCATCGCTTACCAACCTCTCAAACATTTTGGGACAATCCTTAAGATCTTCTTCAAGTGCTTCTGCAATCTCTTCGACTCGATCAGAATCATATGTATCTGTGCCATTGTCGTATGAAGCGTAGGTCGTATTATCCCCCGATTCAACATTCCCGTTAATTTTCTCACCATGCAAATTCCAACATGTATAACTTCTATCAATTCCACTCCTCAATAAATGCGATGCTAACTGAACCGCGTCAACCCGACTCCCAAAACAGCAACCCAAGCAAGGACATATCATTCGACTGGGGTCTTTGGCGTGCGCAACAGCAAACTTAACGAATTCCGATCTCCATTGTCGTACTCTTTCGACAATCGACTTGAAGACATCCATTTCTTATCCATAGTTATACTAATTAAACTAAACAAAAACAAAAAGAAAAAATGTTATACCAGTAGGGAAACGATCTGACTTTCACACTTTGAACACAAGTAACCCCTATACACGTATCATAAAATGAAATATCATTAATTGACCAATTATGAGTCATAACTTGATAAGTGGCAACATGTAATCACAAACAAGCAACAATTAGAGGTAAACACCTACATATTCCAAGTACTCAAGAGCAAAATAAATACTTTAGAATCACTAAGTTTAGAGAACAGATCAAAATACAAGAAGAAAGGTGAGAGACAACCATTAATATAGGCTCATTGACTTATAATATAACTTTAAAAACCACGAAAAATTATAATTTAAAGTATCAAAAAAATTCTCTCCTCAATAAGTATAAAGTAGACAATTAACTTATAACAAAAAGTCACAAGTTCTAGAAAATAAAAAGATGCATGGATACACATAAAAAAGAAAAAGGTTTACAATGAAACTGACATTAAAACTAACTTTTTCACAAAAAGATTAGATTAAATCACAGTAAAAATGGATGATTAAGTTAACAGAGTTCGAATTCTAATTATAACGTTCAATCTAATAATACAAAGTGAAAAATCTTGTGTTCAAATTTAGGCAAATTTGTAATACTGAGTTTTACTTATGATTCCTATATGGTTTTCAAGTGGGACAAAATATATATTATTAATTATAAAAAAAAGGTATATTGAATGATAATGTATAAAATGAAATTACTAAATAATAATGTAACGATATGATAATTTTATTACTTAAATACTGAAAAGATAAAATATTTTGGAAATAAAAAAATATTATTAAATTGCTAACAGAAAAAAGTTAGTTTCAATGACCGGTTATGATAATATCCATCCCACAAAAGAATAATTGAACAAATACCCTCTTATTCACAACTCAATTCTTACAGTAAAACAAATACCCTCTTATTCACAATTCAATTATTTGTTTATCAAAAGTAAAATAAACTAACATTAATCTTTGAAAATCTCATAATCAACTTAAAAAATTCTGGGTACAGAGAACAGAAGCAACAAAAACATTCTGATATAGGGCAACAACAACAGCAACACGACAACATCAACAACACAATGAGGCTAGGGCAACAACAACAAAATGCAAATACGAATGCAAACACGTACCTTATTCGTTTTTAGAGGATAAGAGAATAAGAACAACAACAACAACGTTTTCACGAATTGAATGCAACAATGACGGCAACGGTGACGACAACGGTGACGACAACGGTGACAGCAACGGTGACGGCAATGGGAATGCAAGAACGACGGCAATGGCAATGCAAGAACGACGGCAAGGGTTTCAGTAGAAGAAACGGTCAAGAGAAGAAAATGAATAGAAGTGTCTGAAAATGTTTAGAAATTGTTTTATATTTTAATTCATAAATGACCTTAGAGGGCGCTTTTAAGAAAGCGCTTTCTTATGTGCAACCTATAAGAGCGTTTCCCTTAGAAAACGCTTTCTAAAGTGAAAAGAATTTAAGACCTATAAGAGCGCTTTTCTGAAAGCGCTTTCTAAGGTTAACTTTAAACAGCGCTTTTTAAAAGCGCTGTCTAAAGTAATACCTATTACAGCGCTTTCCAAAAAAGCGCTTTCTAAGGTGGCATCCATTTATTGCATTTAACTGCGCTTTTTAAAAGCGCTTTCTAAAGCCTGTCTTTTACTGCGCTTTTTTTTAGCGATTTTTTTTATTCTTTTTAGCAGCGCTTTTTTATAAAAGCGCTGTCTTTTTGGTGTTGTCTATTCCTATTTTTGGCGTAGTGCAATAGAGTCTGAACACAACTTTGAGTGGATTTAATTCAATGGCTCTCTACCTAGTGATTCCATTACTCTCACTAAATTCACCACCACCAGTACTTGAATCTGGACTGTTGGCTCTTCTTCCAATCAATGTTGTAAACAACCTTGTGAAAGATGCCCCCTGTTTCTTTCCTTGATATCTGTAGCAGATACATTATGACACTCATATTTCTATAAGACCATGCATGTAAGTACAAACAGACTCTTCTGTGCCTTACATCTCAATCTAACAGCAGATCATAAGTCACTCCAGAGTGTGAGTCTAGAATGAGATATGAAAGGATTAGAATCCAATTCTAAGCAATGCCAATAATCTCATTATCTTGGATTAAATATTTTGACTTTGAAATCATTGACAAGCTCAGAACCAGATGGCGTTAGCTATCAGAGATTGATATAATGCAGATCATAGTATTGTCTTAGTACAACTAACAAAACTCAGAGAGAAATTGAAGATTTCTCATAGAAGTGTCTTTTATAACAACTTCCATAATGGTCCTCAACCAAGAAGCAATGGAGTTTCTTAAGATATCACCTTAAAGAACAAACTCCATATAATCAAACATTTTAAAACAAGATAGCTTTAACAACATCTCTTGCTTGTCAATACTTGATTTTATATTTCAGAACATTGATGCTAGAACATTGATGCTTCTCTTCATCTGCATCCTGCACTAATATCAGCTTCAAATGATTAAACATTGACGAGCATCTGATATTAGGTTCTGGTAGAATTTTCTTTTTGCTTTCAGATTTGGGAAATCAATTGAAATACAAATATTTCAGAAGCTCTTGCTATTACTCTTCTATCAACAGATATCAGAATCCATTCAGCCAGTATGGAAGTCCATCTGACAAGAAACCTAAGTTTCTCATCATTAGTCATTCCAAAGAACTTAAGCTAAAAAGAGAAGGTGATCTGTTGAATAGTTTTTCATCATCCAACTTCATTTCTTTTCTTTAAATATTGTAAGACAAACCTTCATAACACAGCAGATTCAGGATGTAAACATAAAAAAAAAGTGACTTTAGATTTAAGTCAAGAGACAATCCTCTCAGAATTTGCTTGAAAAGATTAGATGAAGTGTAACTACTTCCATCTTCAAAAAACTGATCCCACAAACCCAAGCACAAGACTTCAAAGATAGTCCAAGCATTAGACATATCAATGATGTTGATATACTCAGAAGTGAAATAGTGCATATACCAGAATGCAACTACCTCTAAAGATATTCAATATGCATCTTCTGAGTTGGTGAAAGATATTTTCAAAAAGATCATCTATAACACCATAAACTTCTATAGTAATACCTTTTTCAAGGATCACTATGCCAAGGAAGGGAAAAGACAACGCTTTTTTTGGCCTTTAACAGCGCTTAAAAGCGCTGCCTAAGGTGGCGCTGCTATAGGTAAAGACAGCGCTTTTGTTTTATGCAAAAGCGCTGCCTTATGTATACTTTAGGCAGCGCTTTACCTTGAAAAGCGCTTTCTAAAGTAGGCCTTTAGCAGCGCTTTTTCTAGAAAAGCGCTTTCTAAAGTGAGCCTTTAGCATCGCTTTTTCTGGCCTTTTATGCTTTCTATTGGCATCTTTAGGCAGCGCTTTTTCAGGAAAAAGCGCTTTCTATTGTCCCCCTTTAGACAGCGCTTTTTAAAGCGCTGTCTAATGTATTTTTTATTTCACTTTAAGGCAGCGCTTTTAATGGAAAGCGCTTTCTATTGTGTACTATAGGCAGCGCTTTTTCTGAAAAGCGCTTTCGTTTCTTCACTTTTAATTGTGCTTTTTAAAAGCACTTTTTTAAAAATCAGAATTTAGGAAGTGTTTTTTATTTAAATGTGCTGCCTATTCTTTCTTTTTTAGAAAGCATATTTTTGGAAATAATACCATAAACCTATATAATTCAAGCCTTTATTTCAAACACATAGGCAATATATGACATTCAACAAGCCTTTATTTCAACACATAGGCCTTATATTTCAACCATTGAGCCTTTATTTCAACAAACAAGCCTTTATTTAAACATAGACATTATATACCATTATAATCCAAAATATATACACCATTATAATTTAACACATAAACCATTTGATATAAATCAACACAAACATGCATCATATATACACTAATCCATAATTCTAATAACAATTTGTCCACTTAGAAATCCTTTAACTTCTAAAGATTCCTAATATACAACAACTTCCAAAACTATACAACGTTCCATAACTACACAACAACTTCCATACCTTATATGATTCTTTTCTCTATAATATATTCACACAATTCCTCCTTGATTTCTTCTAATTTATCTTTCGAGTAATGAGCACACTTGTATTCATCAAAGTACTACATAATAAAACATAATATGCATGATTTAGTTAAAAGTAATAAATTATATGAAATATTCGATAAATATTAAAATAAATCCTAAGTTATAAATCCATACCATGATTGGAATATGAAATATTCTCTTGTAGGATTAATAGCAACCAACAAACCAGTGACCACTGTAAAATAAAACAAAAGTTTAGATGAAAATTTTCTATGCAAAAGATACAAAGATTAGAATGAAATTAGAATGAAAATCTAACCCGTTGCCAGTATTATACGGGCGAAAGACACGAAATAGAATTTGTTTGACAATTGATTTCCGCGCATCAATTTGTCATACAAGAACCTTAAATAAAAACATAATAAACATTAGACTATTTTCATTGAAATGTGTAAATAAATTGTTCAACTAATTAAAAAATAGACACGAAATAGTACCTTTTGCACTAACGTCTCTTTCTTATCTTGGTTGGAATATGTTATACTCGTCTCTTAACAACACGGACGGTTGGATTGATCCAAATACCCTCATTATGATCTTTCTAATATATGATTCATTTGCTATAATATTCTCATCTTGATCATTTCTAGTAAACGATTCAATCTCAACATCAATATCACCTTGATCTCCAATGTTTTCATTAATTACTTTGTTAGATAAAACCACTATAGACCATTTCGTACTTGTCGGATCAGTGACATAGAACACTTGTTTAGCTTGAGAGGCTAGAATAAAAGGCTCATCTTTGTACCCCACCCTATTAAGATCCACTTGCAAAAATACTGACTTATCCATTCGTATCTCATTATTATTTTCAACCCACTTGCAACCAAATATAGGAATCTGAAACTTCTCATAATCAAACACCCAAATGCGCTAAATAACCCCCAAAAATACGACAGATTTGCAAATTTGGGGTTTAAGCCCTTCACACTTGAAATGTACATTGCTTCAGCTACGACGGTGACACCACTATTTTGCATAGAACTTTTATCATCTTGTTCTTTGGTATAAAATGTGTATCCATTAATTGCGTATGCGCTATAAGAAAACACAACCAAACTTGGACCATGTGCTAAACATCTCAACCTTTCTGTTATTGAAGCGGAATCTGAATAATACTTTGAATAAATATGATCCTTAGCCCAAGGTATAAAACTTTGATTGTGCTCTCGTACTATCCAATTTTCATTTCTATTCGGATTTAAACCTCAGAGAACATCCTTGTGCATTTCAACATACAGCTCAACCTCGTTCTCATTGTGCAGAACATACAAATGCACTTGATCCCGTTCGACCCTTGATACTGTCACAACTTTATTTCCAATTAACTTTTTTCCTTCTTTTTTTTCGACAATATGAGATTTGGGGAGTCCAATTGATTGAACATTGGATAGATATTCAGAACAAACTCAATCATTTCTTCAATAATGTATCGTTCAACAATACAACCCTCGGGTCAACTTCGGTTTTTCACATACCCTTTTAATATTTTCATATAACGTTCAGCAGGGTACTGTAGCGCGATTTTTGTGGTTTTGAATCACTATCACTTTGGTACTACAGTTCGATTCATTTTTTATCCTATTGAGCTGATTAAGGAAGGGAAATAGATGTCTCCAATTAACCTTGCTTGCAAACTGGGGTTAAACAGTCAAAACTGTTGGTTTACAGATGCTATCAAAATAGGGGGTTCTCCCTTTGGACTATTAACCTAAATCTAGGATATGGGTAAGATGTTAAGACTGATTGCTTTTCGATTGACGTATGAAGGTATGGGATTTTGGGTTTTTTGATTAGTATGCTCGCTAAGATTTTCAATCTTATGCCTACGTATTCCCGAAACAGGGAAATCAGAGCGATCTTAGTTCCTCCTATTCTATGGGAGGAAAAAGGTGTTTTGGTGTCTTGTTCAAAGCCCAAGACGTGAAGCTGAAGGGTCTATTTATATCTTATTCAAATCCCAAGATGTGAAGCTAAAGGTGGTTTGAGATAATTTGTCATCTCTAAAGGGGAGTTGTTGATGTTTGTATGTTGTGAGCAAGGCACAACTTTGATGCTAAAAGGTTGATTGATTCAACCGGGGTCTTTTATACTCAATAAGAGAGTGATTATGTGTCTTGTACGAAGCCCAAGACAGAGGCTAAAAGGGGACTGAGTAAACAAGAGAGTCTTTTATACTCAACAAGACAGTGTTTTTGTGTCTTGTACGAAGCCCAAGACGGAGGCTAAAAGATTGATGACTCAACAAGAGAGTCTTTTATACTCAACAAGAGAGTGTTTTTTATCTCGTACGATGCCCGAGATGGAGGTAAAAAGGTTGGTGACTCAACAAGAGAGTCTTTTATACTCAACAAGAGAGTGTTTTTGTGTCTTGTACTAAGCCCAAGACGGAGGCTAAAAGATTAATGACTCAACAAGAGAGTCTTTTATACTTAACAAGAGAGTGTTTTGTATCTCGTACGAAGCCCGAGATGGAGGCTATAAGGTTGATAACTCAACAAGAGAGTCTGAAAAGGTTAGCTCTGTTGGGGAGAATCATTTGTACAAAGCCCAAGAGGAGGCTATTGAGCTGGTGACTGTTTCAGTTGAGTGACAAGTCCAGTGTGTGGGATAAAAGAGAAAATCAGTCCTTATGAAGAGAAAGATTATGAGTAAGGTTGTGATCGGAGGATCAGGGTTATTTCCTGTTCTTTAAGGAAATGGGAAATCCCAAGGGTATTGAGACTATTCAAGTCTACTGGTGTTTGAGAAATAGATTCTCAGATAGCGAAGGCACGTTGTATGATGCCTGAGAGAAGGCTGGTATGTTAAGGGATGAAGGTCTAGACTCTTTTGAAAGACTGCTCTATTAAGATGACTAGTTTCTGTTCCTATACCTTTAAGAGGCCGTTTGGACAATTTGTACAAAGCCCAAGAGAAGGCAGAAAAACTTTTAAGAAGCCGAAGGGACAATTTGTACGAAGCCCAAGAGGAGGCTATCTTCGCTGAGGAAGAATCATTATACAAAGCCTAAGAGGAGGTTGTGAAAACTTCTAAGAAGCCGACGGGTCCTTGTACAACGTCCAAGAGGAGGTAGGGATGCTTTTAAGAAGCCTGTGGGTCCCCAAACCCCGAGAGAATAGATCAAGTCAGGAAAGTTTGAGAATTTGGAAGAAACTCAAGAGATGCCATTCATAGAGAAAAGATCATCTCTAGGGAGTTAGAGTTTCTTTGACAATTTCTAAGGGTGACAGACTGAGAAAGGGTTCACCGAGAATGATGTCTTTCACGTCTCCATATTGTTTAACCCCAAGAGGAGGGAAGACTGTATCTGGTAATCCTATGTGGGATCTAGTTTTGTCTGCACTTAAGAATGATCAACAGGGCTTTACCTAGTGTGAGACCTAGTTGTCGGGGAAAACTCTAAATAGCTATACTAGTATTACACAGGGGATATTTGACGGGTATATAAAGGTTTGTGAAAGAAGACTTATAGTGAGCAGCCCCACAATACAATTATATATATGAAAGCGGTAAATGAAAGCGGATAAATACTTACTCGATTGTAGAGCTTCCATGTTGTTGGGTTAGTCGTTCAACAAAGAAAGATTGAAAACAACATTATATTTAAATTCAAAATCAAAGGAGAAAGTGCTTTGAAATGATTGTCGGGGCTTACAGCTCAAGGAGAGGCCCGAGGTTTTATTAGTGATTGCACTATTGTTTTGAATTTGTATAGGGACTTATACAAGTGACTGAGGCCCAAAAAGGTTTTCTGTACAAAGGGATGAGTCTTACACTCTCTTAGAGGCCCAAAGTAGGAAGAGGGGTCTTATAGCTCGAGGAGAAGCCCAAGGTTAATTGTTTGGCAACGGCGGTCGCGCCGAGGTTTTTTGAAAACACAGTGGGTCTTATACAATGTCTGAGGCCCAAAAAGTTTTGGTTTCAAAAAGGATTGGGTCTTACACTCTATTAGAGGCCCAAGGGTTGTATCTAAAAAAGGCGACGATCGCGCCGAACTTTTTGATGGTATCGGGACTTATACAATACACTGAGGCCCAAAAAGTTTTAGTTTCTAAGAGGGATTGGGTCTTACACTCTATTAGAGGCCCAAAGTGTTTGAAAAAGATTTGTTGAAGGTGGAATCAATCAAAACCCTAATTTCATCATTTTAAAAGTAAATTCTTTAAAGAAAATCATTAAAAAATGATAAAATACCAAATAAGCTTGAATAAACAACTTGTGATTTTTGGTTAAGGTTTGAAAAATGAGGTTTTAATCACAAGATGAATTAAAACTGATTTGGTTTTGATTTTCAAGATGAACATTCACTTTTAAAATGTTGAAAAACAATTAAAATGAATTTATTCACAAAAATACTAATTATATTAAATAAATAATATAAACTTAATTTTTTTGTGGAATAAAATATTTCCCTATTTTTGTGACTTTTTGCAAAAAGAACCAATCAAAAATAATTAAAATTGGGAGAGTTATTAATTTTCAAATCATTAAAAATAATAAGAAAAACAAATAAAAAGTGAAAAAATAACAAAGAGAGGATCTGGGGCGAGGGGGATTCGAACCCCAGACCTCTTGTGTATAGGGTGCACGCCTTACCACTGGGGTGGTGATACATCCGTTGATTGAAATACAATCACAAATATACAAGGCTTGCCTTGTTTTTGGCCTGGCCCAAGGCAAGGCAAAGCAAGATTTTGGTCAGAAACGTAAAGGCCATAACTTTCTCATTTCTCCATGGATTGAGACAAAATTTAGGTCTATCCTGCCTAGAATTTCACAAGGAATCCAATGGTGGTGGTGTTTTTTTTTCAGATCATGCTCCTATTGAAAAACCCGATAGTGGTTTTGAAATAGGCCTATAATTACATTTTCTGTGCCATCTCTTGGTATAAGCATGAATTACATGATAAATTGGTGCAAACACAACACATATAACATGTTTAAGAGATGCATGATCAGTGGACATCAAAAGAAAGCATGATTCAAAGAATCCAAGTTGTGATGCTTACCTCTTTTTGGAGATTTTGTGCAATCTGCAAAGTGCTTTGTTCCAGAAATGTTTTGATGCTTTGAACAACCTCAAATGATCCCTTGGAAGCTTTTAGGATAGTTGGAATCAGCTGGAAAGCTCAGGAGTGGAAACTGGCCCTTTCTTGCAAAAGGGGCAAAAGTGGCCAAAATAGCAACTCTCTCAAATGGTGTTCCAGATGTGTGGATCCATTTGGGACAGTTCAAGGATGATATTTGGAGTGTATTTGAGGTTTTATCTAGTTTAGAAAGTGACTGATTCAAGACATGGCTTGAAAATGCACAAAAGTCCTATTTTGAGGTTTTGAGATGTGACTTTGTGATTTTGGTGTTACAGGTCACTTGTGAGGGTTTGGACAGCTTAGATATGATATATTGGATGTGTTTGGATCATGAGCTATGGTGGAATTGCTCCCTAACTGAAAAACTCAGAGTTACCTTGCTAAAGAAGGCATTTTTGCTAAGAGAAAGAGATTTTGAGGAAAGCAAGTGTTGTAGTGCTTTGGTGTACTTAAACTGAGCACAAATGAGCTCTATTTATAGTAGAGCAAGTTTGTTTTGGCTACAATAGTGAATGGCAACTGCAACATAGGTTTGGCCAATGTTGAGCAATGAGAATCCAAGTCTCCTCTAGCCATTGACTAGAGGTTAGGGCACAGGTTGCTGGATCCCTTGGTCTTGGATATGTCTTGACTGAATTCAGTTGGAAATGTGTCAGTCCATTCCACTTTCGTGCATCCATTAAATGCTCTAATCCAAAATTGGAGTCTTGTCCCTCTTTTAGGGATTTCTAGGTTTGGCATGCTACTTTTGGTTCCAAAGACTTGGGAGGCTTGGGATCAGGGTTGGTTCCTCCATGATCTCCCCTTGTGGTGTTCAGATGGATAGAATTGTTTGTCATTTGCACAATTTTGTAAAATCAAGCAAAATGCACAAATCTGCCTTGCTTTGGCAATTTTCAGCAAGGCATATTGCCATTGTCATATCTCATGGCTCAAGTGGATTTTGATGGAGTTCTTGGCCATTTTGGAAAGCCCTCATATGATACAACAACTGTTTGATCATAGTTGGTTTTGATACTTTTTGGATCCAAGTGAAAAATGCCCCTACATTTGGAAAAAAGTGAAGGCAGATTCTGACTTAGTGAAAATTTCACTAAGTGTTGGAAAAAAGTGGCATTTTCACTTTTTGTGATTTTGACCATTCCATAACTTAAAATCCATGAGAAATTGGAATGAGTTATGTTTGAAGCTTTTGTAGAGGGCAATGAGAGCTACAAATCCAGCTTTGAATGGGGAAAAATGGCCTTGTGGTTTAGGAGTTATGATCCTCCAAAGTTGGTACCCTAGCCACTTTGTTTCATAACTTAGAAAATTTCTAAGTTTTTTTATGGTTACCCCGTTTACAAGTTATCTCACTTTTCTTGATTTTTCTTGATGAATGATGATTCCAATCATACATTAACATCATTTTTGGGTCAAAGAACCATAATTGTAAAAAATCTCAAAAAGTCAAAGTTGACTTTTGTGCACAGTTGACTTTTTGTAAGATGAATTCCAAACTATGCGATCCTCTATGAAATCAAGTTCTTGACCTAAATTAAACTTGATGTACATGTTCCATAGGTGTTATAGGGTGTATTGAATCATTTCCCAAGATTTGGGAGCATGCCTGGGTCAAAAGTCAAAGGTACAGTTGACTTTTCCTGCGAAACCCTAATTGTGGCTCTGATGAGTTTGAAACTTGTGAATCAAGCTTCTTGGATCAATCCATTATTGCAAATGGATCAATGTAGTGTGTTAGAGACCCTCAAATACTCTCTTGAGGTCTTGGCTCATGTTTTGTCCCAAAAGTCAACTTAGGGGTGAATTAGGTCAAGAAACCCTAATTCCTGATTTTTTATGAATGCATCCCCTGAGGATAAATTGACTTGATGATTGGGTTTATGATGTTCCATGGAGCATCTTATGTTGTATTGTGAAGCATTGGCTCATGCCCAGAGGAAAATTTGCATCTGGAGGCCCTGATCGACCAAAACCCTAATTTGGTGACCCTGGAGATCTTGAGGCTTAATCCACCTAGAAGGCTGCAACCTTGTGCCTGATCCTTAATGTGGGAGTCCTCTTGATCCATTGAAGATGTTTGAGAGGTTTAGACAAGTTGAAGATCATGTCATTCCTTGATGGATCCTTTGTCTAAGAGCTCTGAGAGGTCTTGAAACCCTAAGTTTGATTGTAGTGGATGCTCACCCATCTTTGGGGAGACTAATGAGGTACAAAGGTACATCCATATTGTACTGATGATTTGCACAATGATGGGGAATCTTAGTGGTCAAAATTTGGGGTATGACAGGTACATCCATCTCATATAAGCTGGTCCACATAATTGTGTCTCTTTCACAAGATGTACAACTAGATGTACCATTATGTCAAAAAATAAGGGAGGAAAATACATTTCAAGCTCACACAAAGTAATAACTATTTCTTTTTGCAATGTTGGTAAGATCGCAGGATCGATCACCTTACTGCAAATTGACTTGAAGAAAGAACACAATTTAGTTATTGCGCTTCTTACTTTTTCTGGCAGAATAGAACGTATACCTATTGGTAGAAAAGGTTCCATTAAAACATGGCAATCATGCGTCTTTAAACTCTTTAACTTGAGGTCTTTCATAGACACAAGTCTTATAATATCTGAAGAGTATCCTTCTGGAACTTTAACTTCACTTAGAAACTTACACAATACTTTTTTCTCCTTTCTAGATAGAGTATAGGAAGCAGATGGTAGATATGTTCGACTTCCTTTCTTCAAGGGTCCTAATTCAGTTCTTATACCCATCGCTATCAAGTCCTTTCTTACTTTAAGGTCATCCTTAGACTTTCCTTGTATATTGAGTAACGTACCAATAACACTGTCAAATACATTTTTTTTCAATATGCATAACATCGAGAAAATGTCTTACATACAACGACTTCCAATATGGCAATTAAAAAAAATTGACCTCTTCTTCCACCCACTCTTAACAAGCGTATGTGCAAAAGACTTGCCAAACTGAATACTCACATCTTTCACCTTTTCAAAAATTTGATCACCTGTCAAAATAGGTGGAGCTCTACCTTGTTCTGGGGCTCCATTGAAGGTTTTTCTCCACCCACGGTAATGATGATTAGAATTTAAGAATCTACGATGACCGAGAAAGACATTCTTCTGACCAAACTCCGATCGCGTCCAATCTGTTTTATCTTCACAAATAGGACACGCACATTGACCTTTTATGCTATACCCTGATAGATTTCTGTATGCTAGAAAATCATTAATTGTGCCAAACAACATCGCCCTCAAGTTGAAACTTTCTTTCCTATATCCATCATAAACCTCCACACCGTTCTCCCACAAAGTCTTTAAATCTTTGATTAAGGGTGTCAAGTATACGTCTATGTCATTCTCTGGTTGTCTAGGCCAAGAAATTAACATAGATAACATCATGTACTTACGCTTCATACATAGCCATGGAGGTAGGTTATAAATCATAATAATCACAGGCCATGTGCTATGTGAGATACTTTGAAGACCGTGTGGGTTCATTCCATCAATAGATAATGCCAAGCGAAGGTTTCTTGCTTCTTTTCCAAATTCAGGATAATCATTATCAAGTTTCATCCACTGTGGTGAATCTGCCGGATGTCGAAACTTTCCATCAATAATTCTTTCATCTGCATGCCAAGTCAAGTGTCTTGCATCGGTTTCACTACGAAACATGCGTCTAAATCTCGGAATTATAGGAAAATACCATAAGACTTTTATTGGAGATAACTTTTTCTTATATCGAGATACACCGCATTTAGGACACTCATTTAACGATGCATACTCATTTCGAAACAAAACGCAATCGTTTAGACAGGCATGTATCTTATCATAGCTCATGCCAATAGAGCACAACATCTTTTTGGCCTCATATGTTCGATTGGGAAAAACATTATCCTCTAGAAGCATATCTTTCATAAGGGCTAATAACTCTGTGAAACTTTTCTCCGACCATCCATTGCCTGCCTTTACGTTGTACAACTTTAATACCGCAGACAATCTTGTGAATTTATTGCAACCATTATACAACGGTTTCTCTGCATCGCTTACCAACCTCTCAAACATTTTGGGACAATCCTTAAGATCTTCTTCAAGTGTTTCTGCAATCTCTTCGACTCGATCACAATCGTATGTATCTGTGCCATTGTCATTTTAAGCATAGGTCATATTATCCCCCGGTTCAACATTCCCATTACTTTTCTCACCATGCAAATTCCAACATGTATAACTTTGATCAATTCCATGCCTCTTTAAATGCGATGCCAACTGAACCGCGTCAACCCGACTCCCATAACAGCAATCCAAGCAAGGATATGTCATTCGACTAGGGTCTTTGGCATGCGCAATAGCAAACTTAACGAATTGTGATACCCCATTCTCGTACTCTTTCGACAATCGACTTGAAGACATCCATTTCTTATCCATGGTTTTACTAATTAAGCTAAACAAAAACAAAATAAAAACTATTTACCTGTAGGGAAGTCAGCAGCTTCTGGACCCACACAGTGTAAGATTCTTGGAAACAATCAGACTTTCACTCTTCACAAGTAACCCCTATAGCAAATTCACTAAGTTAGAATTGATGGTGTATACCAAATATAACAGGACAAATTTAGTATATAATAGGACAAACAAGATATATCGGAGAAACAATCAAAGTCTCAAGAATCAATTAATTTCAACAATTTCATTTTCATTTTCATCACTAACATACCAAATATAACAATTAATTTCATTATCATTTTCAATCAACAATTAGATTAAAATAAAGTAATCACTAAAAATTATCCATCAACAATGTCATTATCATCAATTAATTTCAACAAATCATCAGTAACATTCAACATCAACTTACAAAATTAACATCAATTCCCAACATAAATCCACCACAAATATCACTATTTATCATCTTCAACTTTACTACAACAACAATTTCAAAATCAAATTCAAACAACAACCACATCAACGCTAATTCACCAAATCGACAACAACCACATCAACACTAATTCATCAAAATCAAATTCACAAACTAATTTCAAAATCAAATTCAAACAACAACTACATTAACACTAATTCACCAACTCTGAATTGTACCAGATGCTGATATACAATTACTAAGTGTAGAAACACGTCTGAATGTCGAGGCATTCAGTTTAGAGTTTTTGTCAAACCACACTAGAAATTGTTCTTCAGACTCTGCCACCAGTAGCTAGCAATGAAGCAACTCCAAGTATGTCTAAGTAAAACAGATTCAGATTATTTATGTACAAGACAAGAACCTGCATAAATGAAACACACATCAAATAAACCATTATACTTTTAATATTTTTGTTATCATCAAAACGAAAGAGAAAATATCAAGAAAAAATCTTGTTCTAACAAAAACAAGCATTTTTTTCCCTTTGGATTGATCCACAAGATGAACAAGCAACATGCATAGATGAATATAAAAGAAAAACCAGAAGGACAACTAAGGTCACCAAGCCATAAAGAGCATCCAAGTCTTGAAATGGAGATCAAAAGTCTCAGACTAAGTTCTATGTCTCAGATGGATCACAAGGTCTCAGATACCACTCCAAGCAAATGGAAATACTAAGTCCTAATGTCCTAATGTCCAAGGTCCAAATACCCCTCAAGCAAGGAATAGTAACACAAAGTTCATAAGAACATATTTAAGTTTTTTAGGGTTTTATCCATTTTATCATATTTTTTTGTTCTTTTGAGATGAAAAAGCAATTGAGCATAAAATAAAGGGAAAAAATAAAAGGTAAAAATGGCATGAATTTAAATGACATAAAAATGTAAATGACATAAATGTAAAGAGAATAAAATAAATGTTAGATGTTAGCACAATTAATATGTCAACATTAGTGTTAATGAGAATTTATCCGAGTCAAGTCAATTTAACGCTATCTTAAGAAATCGTAAGTGGACTTATGTAGAAGTCACGCATATCTGAAGCCGATCAAGAAAAACGGGTACGTTCTATGGATGTCTTCTCCCAACGGCTCTATTAGTACAGAACCTCTTGAATACTTAAAGGTTAACGTGTTACACACTGGATTTAAAATCTTATGTGCATCCATCTTCAACGTCTCTTGCAGTATGGAGAAAAAGCAAAGACACTTGATCAAGTCACCTTCTCAATGACTAGTTTCTGAAAAGCCTATATATATGGCTGAAGATTCAAGCTTGAATTTTTAACAAGGATTTTTCAGCTTAAGGAGTATCAAGATCAAGCAATTATCAACTCTATGTAATATGCAGATTTTCTATTTTAAGTTGTAATTGTAAAAGCCTTAAGATTTCTTACCCTTGTACATATTTTGAAATATTAAGTGCTTTAGGTCTTTGTTATGGTGATCTCCCGTACCTCTGATGCTTGCATCAGTACACCTTGTTCTCTATTCTGTTGAGCTTTCAGTAGATTAGATTAAGTCTCCTGCAATGTACTTGATCAAAAAGTCTTTTCTTATTGGGATTCAAGCAACAAGTCTTGAGCCAAGATGCTTAAGCCACATAAGTCTCATTGCTTAAGTGCTTGAGCTGTGAAAGTCTTATTCAGCTTGTCTGATTGAGAAAGAAGTCTCGAGTGCAGCTTAAGCAAGGGAAGTCTCAATCTGGATGGCCAGAAGAGCCGGTGACTCGGCTAGAGGATGTGAGCAAAGGAAAGTCTTAGACATATGCTCTAAGCAAAAGGAAGTCTCAACCAGAAGACAGATAAGCAGGTGGCTCAGTCAGATGGTGTGAGCAAGGGAAATCTTAGACACGAGCTCTAAGCAAGGGAAGTCTCAGACAGTTGGTCTGAGCAGTTGTAAAAGTCTTATGCAGAAGCATAAGCAATTGTAATCATAATGTGGTTATAATGAAAAGCTCTTATGAGGCAAGGGGACTGGAATACTCTCAGTTAGGGGAGGAACCAGTATAAATCTTTTATGTCTTCTGCTATTATTTTATTTACTTCTGTTGTATTCACTGCCAAATGAATTAACTCTAAATCTGAACATCAGTTCTGATTCTGAGACTCTGATCAGAAGCTAAATAATAAGAAAACATGAAACACAACTTAACTCCCCCCCCCCTTCTTGTGTACTTTTCACACTTTCAATTGGTATCAAAGCATGGTATGTGCTTAACACTTAACAGTGGTGCAGATATTGATCCAATAAGAAAAGTATATTTCTTCTTCAAGAAGGAATCAAGTGCCATATGAAAAATATCATATGGCTTTTCCTACCATATTCAAATAGGTGATTCCATTGAATTTAAATGATGGAAAAGCTAAACATGTTTTTAACTCATTGGACTTGATAAAAGGTTGCTGAAGGTCTATAGAATATCCTTGAAAAAGGTATTACTATAGAAATTGATGGTGTTAAAGATGATTATCTTGAAAATATCTTTCACTAACTCAAAAGATGCATATTGAATATCTTCAGAGGTAGTTGCATTCTGGTAGATGCACTATATCACTTCTGAGTATATCAACATCACTGATATGTCTGATGCTTTGACTATCTTTGAAGTCTTGTGCTTAGGTTTGTGGGGATCAATTTTTGAAGCTTGAAGTAGTTACACTTCATCTAATATTTTCAAGCAAATTCTGAGAAGATTGTTCCTTTACTTAAATCTAAATTCACAGTTTCTTTTTTTTTTATATTTACATCTTAAATCTGCCATGTTCTGAAGGTTTGTCTTGAAGTATTCAAAGGAAAGAAATGAAGTTAGATGATGAAAAACTATTCAACAAATCACCTTTTTTTAAACTTAAGTTCTTTGGAATGACTAATGATGAGAAACTTAGGTTTCTTGTCAGAAGGACTTTCATACTGGCTGAATGAATTGTGATATCTGCTAAAAGAAGATTAACTTCAAAAGCTTCTGAAATATTTGTATTTCAACTAATTTCCCAAATCTGAAAGCAAGAAGATAATTCTACCAGAATCTAATATCAGATGCTCTTCAATGTTTAATCGTTTGAAGCTTATATTAGTGCAGGATGCAGATGAAGAGAAGCATCTGTGTTCTAAAATAAAAATCAAGTATTGAAAACCAAGAGATGTTGTTAAAGCTATATTTTTTTCAAAATATTTGATTATATGGAGTTTGTTCTTTAGCGTGATATCTTAAGAAACTCCATTGCTTATTGGTTGAGAACCATCATGGATGTTGTTTTAAAATACATTTCTATGAGAAGTCTTCAACTCTTCTTTGAGTTCTGTTAGTCGTACTAAGACAGTACTCTGATTTGCTTTATGTCAGTCTCTGATAACTAACACCATCTAGTTCTGAGCTTGTCAATAATTTCAAAGTCAAAAGATTTAATCCAAGATAATGAGATTATTGACATTGCTTAGAACAAGATTTTGCTCCTATTATATCTCATTCTATACTCATACTCTGGAGTGACTTATGATCTGCTGTTAGATTGAGATATAAGGCATAGAAGAATCTGTTTGTACTTACATGTATGGTCTTATAGAAATATGAGTATCATAATGTATCTGCTACAGATATCAAGGAAAGAAGCAGAGGCATCTTTCACAAGGTTATTTACAACATTGATTGGAAGAGAGCCAACAACCCAAATTCAAGTACTTGTGGTACTGAATTTCGTGAGAGTAGTTGAATCAGTGGTTAGACAGTCATTGAATCAGAATCCACTCAAAGATGTTTTCAGGCTCTATTGGCCAAGTCTGAATACTGAATCGAGTCTAGCCAAACAAACAAAAAACAAAAAAAATATGGTATGTCCTTTTCTGGCTTATCTTTTGATTCAATGAAACATTTTGTTTAGATATAAATAAAAAGTTTCTGTTAGATCTCTAGAGAAGTTCTTTTGAAAAAGAGAACTTCAAAAATATTTAAAAGGAAACTTTGTTGTATTTGTCTGTATTGAATGTCTTATCAAACCAGATGATGATCACATGTATGAAAATAATTTTCTCACTTTTGTGTTGATACTGTAGCTTGTTAGATGTCTAAAAGAAGAAAATTCAACATTCATCTATCCCTCATGACTCTTGTCTCAAGATAAAGTGCTAGTTCTGAATAGAATCTTAGAGACTTGTTACTGACAAATGATATATCTGTCTAAGTCTAGACTCACTAGACTCTGATGGTTGATAGCTTCTTAAAGTTGTCAGTTTCTGAGGTTTAGAAGAAGATTCTTTTTTATTGTCTTAGCAGTTTAAGTAAAAAGTTTTCTAAAAGTTGTTTTAATACTTAACCTTTCATAAAGGTGAAACTCATCTGGTGGAATTGAAATATCTGTTTGATAAAGAACCTTTGGGTAATGATGTTTTTTCTTTTAGTACTTGCTGTTACTATTCCTTGTCCTGTGAAACATCATTGTGTCCTTTTTATGACAAGATTCTTATTTATGTGTGATTCTTGTTCAGTTTCTATTTTTTCTTCTTCTTCTTCTCCTTCTTCTTTTCTTCTTGTTTGTGCGCTGATCAAACCAAACTTGAGATGAGTTATTTAATTTATTCTCCTTTAAATCAGCTGATTGTCATGAATGAAAAGTTTATGGATTTTGATGAGTTGCTTAAGATTGGTTTCAACTTCTGGGAGACTGTGTTTAAACAAAGGTGGAATGGCTACTTTGAGATGCTCGGTGGTTTCACTTATCCAAGTCTTGTCAAAGAGTTTTGGATCTCCATTATTGAGTTGAATTATGAGTATGTTATTCTGTCTAAAGTAACTGGTGTTTCTATAATAGTAACCTCTGAAGTGATTGCAAATGTGATCAATTGTGAGGAGATTAGAGAAATCTCAGGAACTCCTGTTTGGGAACACTATTTTCCTACTTGGTGTATCTTTATAGATCCATCTAATACATCAGTGGCCTCTAATCTTCTTCTTGATGCTGTTGTTTGGAGTCAGATTCTGAATTCAAACTTATTGCCTAAGGATATAGATTTAGACCAAGTGGACCTTATTGAAAAAGATATGCTTCTACTTCTCAATTCAGATTTGAAGATTAATCTTCCTCAAGTTATGTTTGACCATCTGAAGAGGTCTCTTTCTTCTTTTAAAAAGGGAAAACCTTCTCCATACCTTTTTGACGAGTTATTTCTGAATTGCTTTTTTAGCAAGGGGTTAACATAAGTTCTGAGGCTAGTTCTTCCAAGATTTGGAGAGACAAGTTTGAAGCTATCTACGAAAGATTCTGATGTTAGATTTTCTGCATAGTTATGCTTTGTATTGTTGTTGAAATCTTTGTATTAAGTATATTATTAATAAATTCTGAGTTTTTTCATGCTTCTGCTAAGTTTTAAGTGATTAATATTTATTCTTGTTGTTCACTGAGAATCTGAAACAGATAAAAGAACTCAAATGTTTGTAATTTATTTTATTAATAAAAGGGAAGCTATTACAAGACAATTAGATTTTTCTAGTATAATGGATGTGTCCTAAGGAACTCCCTAGGATCATCTGACATGTCTAGATTGTCTAAGAAATATTTCCATTCTTCCTTAGCAAACTCTAAAGCCTCATTTCTCAGTTTGTTTTTGCGTCTGGATCCAGAAGATCTTCTTCTTCCGTGTGTCTTCACAAAGGATGCTGAATAGGAGAGCACTTCAGAAGCTGTTTGCTTGCTTGCAGGTTCTTCAGTTGTTGTTTTGCTTTGATTTGCTTGAGTTACTGCATTCAGTAATGCTGCCTTCCTGAAATCTCTCTTTGGAACCCAAATTTGCTTTTGCTTATATATCTTGGTGTTTTAGGGATTAAGTGATGATGGAAGAAAGCTTACTAGAGTCCTTTTATAGACGTGTTACATTTATTGTCTTGAGTTTAATATTATTTAAGTACTGATTAAATTTTACCAGTATTTTAACGATAAATCTTGGTATTGTAATCTAAAAGTCTAATCTATTAAGATTCTCTGAATAATTATGAGTTTATGTTTGATCTATTCTAACTGTCGTTTCTGTGCCAGTTTCACTTTGATAGTGTACCTTCAGAAAATCTAAAGAAAATTCTAAAATGTAAATTTATGCTAAAGAAGTAATTGGTCTGATAAACCTTTTCATAAATTGAACTAAAGGATTACATTTTTTTAAACAAAAAAGGGTATAAGATGATTTCTAGATTTCATCTCTAGCTATTGTATCGCGTGCCCAACGTCGTCCACTGTTGTTATAGTCTACCTCCTCATCTTCTTAATCAATCACTTCTTCCTCTTCTATGTCTGGAAGAGAGCGGTATAACTTCTTGTTGACCCTCCTTTTCTTCTTCCTTGATCTCTCGATGTTTCTTCTCTGAGGTTTCAGGGCAGCTACTATTGAACCACTTTCTGAAGGTCGTTCAGGTGCTGCTGAAGTAGCCTCTTCAGAAGTAAGTTATGTTGAGAGCACAGGTACAGTTGTAGAGGACTCAGAAGCAGCTCGTCTCTAAAGGGATTGGATTTGTAAGCTTGTAAAGCTCTCTGTTGTGTCTGTTATGACAGATGCCTTATGACTCTCAGATGCTGACTTCATATTCTTAGGATTGGTGATTGATGAAATGACTTAGGAGTTGGATGTTTTTATAATGACTTTTGTGGATACCAAGAGTCTAAAATTAATCCTTGTTTAATTCTTGGAACGGTAATGACCACTAAGAATTCAAAGCGTGCATTTTACAAACCTTAATGACTCTTATTACTTGATTATTCTTCCTTTTTGGAAACTGATCCTGTAAAGACGATCTAAGTTACATTTATTAGTGATATGTTTTCTCTTTCCTTCTTTTTCTTTTATTATTTTCCTTTTATTCTTTTTTATGTGACAAAAGGGGGAAAATAATAGTAAGTATTTAAGTGGAAACTGAACCCATTGAATACATGTCCTGTACATATTGGTTATTTATTTTCTGTTTTTATGGTTACCGCCCAGGGCGCATTTTTCACTTTCTGTACATAGGTCTAAGGAAGAGCTTACAAACCTTAGACTTAGCCTATCAGACCCAGAAGGAGCTTATAAACCTTGTATTCTGGTGTTGCCAAAGAAGGTTAAAAAGGGAAACATATTTTAACTCTCTTGTACATAGTGTTAAGAAAGAGCTTACAAACCTCTGACTTAGCCTATGAGACACTGAAGAAGCTTACAAACCTCGTATTCTGGTGTTGCCAAAAGGAGTTAAAATGCAGTTATCTTGGTGTTCTTAAGTATGGAACTAAGGGGGAGCTTACAAACCTCAACCTTGGAACTGTTTGACTTAGGGGGAGCTTACAAACCTCAGACCATAATGTTACTAAGAAGACTAATTTATTTTTCTTGAAAAATTCTTCTTAATGCTAGAGTAAAATTAAACTCAGTTATGAGCTATCAGACTCAGGGGGAGCTTACAAACCTCATACCCTATTGTTGCAGAGAAAATTAAATGTCTAACATTGTCCTTTAAATACTTGTGTTTGTCATCATCAAAAAAGGGGAGATTGTTAGAACAAGATTTGTTCTTGATATTTTCTCTTTTAGTTTTGATGATAACAAAAGTATTGAAAGTATAAAGGTTTATTTGATGTGTGTTTTATTTATGCAGGTTCTTGTACATAAATAATCAGAATCTGTTTTACTTAAGACACACTTGGAGTTGCTTCTTTGCTAGCTTTTGGTGGTAGAGTCTGGAGAACAATTTCTGATGTGGTTTGACAAAGACTCTGAACTGAAGGCCTCAGCATTCGGATGAGTTTCTACACTTAGTAATTGTATATCATCATCTGGTACCATTCAGAGTTGGTGATAAAGTTGTGGACTATCTGTACTACGGAAAGAAAATGTATTGTCTTATCAACCTGTTAGCTCAAGTCTACAAGATTGTAAGGCTCAAGAAAAGCTGGTACGTTCTATGGATGTCTCGCCCAATGGCTCTATTAGTACAGAACCTCTTGAAGACTCAAAGGTTAAACGTGTTACACACTGGATTCAAAATCAAATGTGCATCCATCTTCAACGTCTCTTGTACTATGGAGCAAAAGCAAAGACACTTGATCAAGTCACCTTCTCAACGGCTAGTTTATGGAAAGCTATATATATATATATATATATATGGCTGAAGATTCAAGCATGAATTTTTAACAAGGATTCTTCAGTTAAAGGAGTAGCAAGATCAAGCAATTATCAACTCTATGTAATATGCAGATTTTCTATTTAAGGTTGTAATTGTAAAAGCCTTAAGATTTCTTAACCCTGTACATATTTAGAAATCTTAAGTGCTTTAGGTCTTTGTTATGGTGATCTCCCGTACCTCTGATGCTTGCATCATGTACACCTTGTTCTCTATTCTGCTGAGCCTTCAGTAGATTAGATTAAGTCTCCTGCTATGTGCTTGAGCAAAAAGTCTTATCTCATTGGGATTCAAGCAACAACTCTTGAGCCAAGATGCTTAAGCCATGTAACTCTCATTGCTTAAGTGCTTGAGCTGTGAAAGTCTTATTCAGATAGTCTAATTTCGCAAGAAGTCTCGAGTGTGGCTTGAGCAAGGGAACTCTTAGTCTGGATGGCCAGAAGAGCAGGTGGCTCGGCCAGAGGATGTGAGCAAAGGGAAGTCTTAGACATGTGTCTAAGAAAAGGGAAGTCTCAACCAGAAGAGAAATGAGCAGGTGGCTCAGTCAGATGGTGTGAGCAAGGGAAGTCTTAGACACGAGCTCTAAGCAAGGTAAGTCTCAGACAGTTGGTCTGAGAAGTTGTAAAAGTCTTATGCAGAAGCATAAGTGATTGTAATCATAAAGTGGTTATAATGAAAAGCTCTTATGAGGAAAGGGGATTGGACTACTCTCAGTTAGGGGAGGAACCAGTATAAATCTTTTGTGTCTTCTGCTGTTCTTTTATTTACTTCTGTTGTATCCGCTGCCAAACAAATTAACTCAGAATCTGAACATCAGTTATGATTCTGAAACTCTGATCAGAAGCTAAATAATAAGAAAACACGAAACACAATTCAACCCCCCTTATTGTGTACTCTTTACACCTTCATCTTCCAGCAGGAAATTCTTCCTGTCACCATAGGCTTCTCAAATATATACTTGATAGGATCTATTTTGGATATCAACCAAGTAGTATGGTTCAATATATACTCTCGGAGACGTCGGGAAGCCCATGCCAAAGCACAACAAGTTTTCTCAAGCAACAAATATCGGGATTCACAATTTATGAATTTCTTACTCATGTGATAAATTGCATGTTATTTTCTACCTGTCTTATCCTGTTGTCCAAGGACACAACCCATCGATCCTTCTATCGCAACACGAAAAACAACTAGCGGAAAAACAGATTCGCCACCAAACATTATTTATCCCGACGGGGGAAGGGAAACGATTGAAGAAACCTCAAAAAGGGAGAATACATGGTCTCGCAACCAAGTTCTGGGTTCGGGAGTCGATTACGCGAGAGGAAGGTATTAGCACCCCCTCGCGTCTGTTGTACTCAACGAGATCCACTCTTGTTGTTCTAGTCAAAGGATGTGTTTATCTAAAGCCTACTTGCTAATGGAAATGAAAAGGAACGAAAAAACAAAAGGAGACTCGACAGGACTTCGCCGTCCTAGGCCTACGTATTCCCTCATGCAATGTGAAAGTCAGAGTCAACGTAGTTTGGAGGACTACGGGTGAATGGGGGAAGGTTGCTCACCAAGACTTCACCGTCTTGTGCCTACGTATCCTTATCCGGACGAGAATAAGGAAATTAGAGCATCCATAGTTTGTGGGTACGACCACAGATTGGTTAAGTGTTTTTTATGAGCGACGTTAAGTTCGCGTCTCAGTAGTTAGGGTCGATGCCTGTTTGCGATAGAACGGAAGTAACATGCTCTTTCTAAAAATGGTTTGACAAACAATCTCGAAGGATAAAATGGTTTGCAGTTTATTTGTGAGTTTTAACATAAGTGAATTGAATTGATTTGAGATTTGTATTGCACTAAAGTCTATGAAATAGGAGCGAATGCATCGCAAGATCGCCCCCAAAAGGGACCTATGCTAAACACTGTAGAAGAAGTAAGGAGATACTCCTCACTTATCATTTCCCGTATACCTAAGGCTTGTGGCACACAATATTCATCATATTTATTAAGTATCTTGATTTTGTTTTGAGAAAGAAGAGAGAGTCAAAGGGCAAAGAGAAAATCTAAGGGAAACTCACCTAGATGTTATCATGCAATACGGCCCAATAGTTGTGGATGAGAAGGGAAGTCTACCTAATGTTATCATACAAATGATGGACCTAAGGTTGAGGTCAGGAAGGGACTACCCTAATGTTGTCATGCAAAGGATTAAAAGCCTAATGTCTATCCTACTTTGAACCTAATCAAAAATTAAGTTCAAGCTAGGAGCCTTAAGGGAACATGTGATCAATCATAAGTAAACATTAGACAACTCAATCTCAAACAACACATATGAAATCAAAACCCAAAGGAGACGGAAAAAGATGAAGAGAAGGAGGGTGTCAAAGCAACACAAGGTATGAAGAATTCAACATCAATGCACAAGTGTCACACCAAGGTTAAGGTCAAAGCATGTTTATTAAATGAAACAAGACATACAAAAGGGATAAAGCACACAATCAATCACACACAATCTCAAACTTTATGCATCATGATCAAAGTGTTCACACTTTCAAGTTTAAGAGAAAAGATGAAGACATTCAAGGAAGTGCACAAGCAAACTTGTTTTAGAATCATAATTAAACATCATTAACCACCATACAAAGACAATATGAGTTAAGAAATATAAGAATCAAACAAAGTCAGAACTCACATCATATTATGATCAATTCAATTCAAAGATGCAAAGAGAGGCACCACACCATCCAACATGAACCACAATAAAAACTATGCATTCATAGATCATCAACTCATAAAAATAAGTCATGTATGGTTCAAACAAATGAAATTAGGTCATGGTATCAAGATGAGGTAGTAGCATGATCATGAATATTAATCCAAACATCAACTCATGGATAGCAAGAAGAAACCTCAAGGATCAAGTTCAAACATGCATCAAAACTAGATAAACATATACCATGATCATCTTCAAAGGAAAGCATGTGTTCAAGCAAGGTACAAATACCAAATGATCAAGTAATGCACATCATAACATGAAGGTCAGAAGCAAAGTCAAATGATTCAATTCACATTCAATTCCAAGATATCAAGCAAGTTCAAGAAGGAACATGTTCAAGATCATGCACAAAAAGCTAGACAAACATCATTCAAATCATCCACAAAGGAAACAAGTGATCATGTGAGATAAATAAGACAAAGTGATCATACAATGAACCTCTAAACATGAAGGTAAAAACCTAAAACATGTCAATCAAAGCATACAAAAGTCAACAAGCATCAATTGGATCATACAAGAAACCAACTCAAGAAACTAGGTCAAGAACATCAAAGGAGCAAGGCCAAAACATCATCAACTTGGAAATTCAATCAAAAATAAGAAAGTGGCCAAACAAATGTGAGTCCAAGGCTCATAATCAAGTCAAGGCAATCAAGATTCATCATGAAAAAGATCCCAAAGAGATTGCATAAATGCACCATCAAATGATTTCCATAAGTTCAAGCATGACACTAATCGAGCATAAATCAAGGGCTAAACAAAACCACTTAAGAAACATCCAAGAAATGATCACCAAGGCACCAAAATCACACTCAAACAATCATCTATAACCCAAACCCTAATTCAAGGTTAGAAATGTAAAAGCACCTTACAAATTAATTCAAATAAAATATGAAAATTAAATGAAAAAAAATAATTATGAAAAAAACTTGAGACATCAAAATATCAGAAACACATTTTTATGGATTTTTAAAAAGGTTTTAACAATTAAAAATAAAATGAAATTGAAAATGAAACAAAAATAGAAAAAATAAAAGAAATAAAGAGCAAAGGGGGTGGAGTAGCAATTTCCAGATGAACTGAAACTCAGTTATACGCGCTATGGGCCTAAAAGAGAGGGGTGTGAATAGTGAAACAAAGCCAAGCCAAATCCAATAAAATCAGAATCAGCATTCCACACCAGCCTCATTAATTGATGTGACAACGAGTCAGTGCTGAATCACTCAAAAATACCAACCAGAATGAAACAACTCAATGTATTCAAATTCCAAAATACGCGCGCAGTTCACATCAGACTATCCCTGACCTTCAGACGCCCGAGCCCTAGCTCCGGTCGTCTTCTCCGGCGAGCTGGCTGTCGAAGAAACAACAAAACACCCATAATTAAAAACCAGGACCACCATCCTACACAGAATTCCATTCTGAACTCAAATCCAACAACCAAATTCACAAATAGGCAGGATATCATAGAGAAAAAAGGGCACGAAAAAAAGATCATACCAACTGAACTTCAATAAAAAAACGACAATAACTGCAAATGATGCCTAATATGCATAGGACTTCAAAATCACATAAAAACAAGCTCTAAACACGTATAGATCTAGCAAAATAAGTTTTAGAAATTTTGATGTTACCTAGTGGAGTAAATCCACTGCTTCTTATTTTCCTTGTTTCTAATGCTTCAAGAACCTTCTCTAAGCCTCAATAATGGTGGAAAGAGCAAGAAAAAGCAATAAAACTTGAAGAAGAAAGCAACTCAGAGATGAGAAATTCTTGAGAGGTTTTGGAGTTCAGATCTGAAAATGTGTGTGAATGGCATAGGTTTGGAGTGACAAGCCTTTATATGAAGTGTCTTAGGGTTGGAAAAATGTGTGGAAACAAAGCTGGAAGCTTGGAGTTTGTTACCCTTGGTTTTGAAATGAAATGTGAATGAGAAAGATGCACATGGGGTGGCACGGGTTATTGGCTTGTTTGCAGCATTGGAGAGAGGTTTGGAGAGTGGTTTGTTGAGTGAAAATGAGTGTGAAGAAAGTTCAGAATAACATGAATAAAGGGCACGTGAGAGTGAGCAAGTTTATGGTGAATTCATACTTTACTTGTTTTGGCAATTTGATTCAAAAATGTGCATGGTAATAGTGACTTGGTTTAGTCATTTGAAGTAAAGAAATGATGCCATGCGTGTGATGTTGGCCATGCTACAAGATCAACCAAGAATGCCAAGAAAAAATAATGCCTTGTAACATAATCACATACCATACTTTAGGTGAGTATATCTTGGTGAATTTTCAACCTAATGAAGAGAACTTATGCTCACCATGAAGTAGGAAGATAATGGAACAAAATACATGTTAGAATAATCTTGAGATGAGGCTTGAGTCAAGGTGAAAAATTGCTTTGTAATTGTGTCCACAAAGCTGACCAAACTTGTATGAAAAATTCTAAGTCACAAGGCACATTTGACAACTTAATGACACTAAGTTTGGGACTTCATATCTTGAGCTCTAGGTACTCAAATGATGAGTTCTTGGTATTCTTGAAAATCTTGGAAGAAGCTTAACAACCTTGATGTTAGAGGAAAAATGAGATGGAGCTTAGATCTTGATGGAAATTGCCCATGAAGTTTGCTCCATGAAGTTGACAAACAACTTGCTAAATTTGGCATCTTGAACACCTTATCTTTGGGACACCATAACTTAAGTTATACACATCCAATTGGAGAGTTCTTGTTATCAAAAGAAAGCTTGGAGAATGAGGAATAACTTTCATGTTGGAAGAAAAGTGAGATGAAGCTTGGATCATCAAGAAAATAGCCCTTCAAAACATGCCCTTCAAGCTTCTTTTTGAGAAACATCTCCTCCCTCTTGAGGATCAACAAAGATACCTTGATCCCATGCTTAGAACTAATGCAATGCACAAATGAAGATGCAAATGAAATGAAGCATAAACCAAAAAGGTTAAAGAAAGGGAGAGCAAATTTTGGGGTGTTACAGTTGCCCCTATTCAATCGACTTGGACTTGAAGGAATGATAGCAACGACTTTCAAGCATTCAAGGTAAAAGAGGATTGAATACAAAAAGAACCCGGAAATTCGCAATCTGTAGGGAGAGAAAAGGTAGAGTGATTGTCGGCCGAAGGTGGACTTAGAAAAGAATGTCCGTCGAAGGCGGACTCACATCAACGTAAGAAAGGTTTGTCAACCGAAGGTGGACTCATAACCAAAGGATGCCACCCGAAAGTGGACTTAAAAAGAATGTTGACCGAAGGCAGACTCACATCAACGTAAGAAAGGTTTGCCGGCTGAAGGAGGAGTCACAACCAAAGGATGCCACTCGAAAGTGGACTTAAAAAGAATGTCGGCCGAAGGCGGACTCATATCAATGTAAGAAAGGTTTGTCAACCGGAGGCGGAATCACAACATAACGATGCCACCTGAAAGTGGACTTAAAAATAATGCCAACCGAAGGCGGACTCACATCAACTTAAGAAAGGTTTGCCGGCCGAAGGCGGACTCACAACCAAAGGATGCCACCCAAAAGTGGACTTAAAAAGAATGTCGGTCGAAGGCGGACTCACATAAACATAAGAAAGGTTTGCCGGCCGAAGGCGGACTCACAACCAAAGGATGCCACCCGAAAGTGGACTTAAAAAGAAACACAGGAAGTAGAATCAACAGACTTACGACCTGAAGAGAATAGAAGATGACTCCGCTGGGGAAAAGAGAAGCCTAAACAGACGACTTTGCAGGGGGAGCACAACATAATTCCTCTGGAAGGAAACACAAGTAGGATGAACAAATTCGTTGTTTAGGGATAAAGTTAAACGACATATCTTGAATTACGACACTTTCTACTGGGGAAATGTCTGGAAAAGAGGGTATCAAACCTGGCTGATGATTCGAATGCATATGTTTGAATTTTCTATGGCGTAATGCTCCATATGAAATGGAAGTGCTACACATCTAGAGGATATAATGCAAAGATGCTTATGATATGCAAAAGGACACTCCACCGAGAGAAGTGCTAAAAAACCGGAAACAAACTTTGCTGGGGAAGACAAACTGAATTGCCTTCAAGGTAAAAACCTTCGCTGAAGAAAAACCCCAAATGAAATTCCATTCTTCCAGGAAGTAGAAACAACAGACAACTGCTGATAAATTATCCCAACAACAATTGGGCTTTAAACCTGTTGGGGGTATCAATCACTGCTAATTTACCCGCTGAGGAAATCAATAACAAATTATGCTTGGGGAGCAAAGTTATTGATGCCAAACCTGCTAGGGAACGACATTGAACTTACTCTTCTGTTGGGGAATTATCCTCTACCCTTACCTTGCTGGGGATAAGGAAACATCATTATTGGAGATGCAAACATGCTCGGGATGGATAAATCCACCACTACTATCCTGACTGGAGTAGCACACTTTTAAACATTCACTGGGGAGAATAATCAGAGATTTCACTATTCTGCTGAGGGTGATAAAGCTTCAATAATCTTTGTCGGGGAGAGAGACTCTACTGGGGAAAAGAGATCACGTCATCCTGCAGACACATAATAAACAAAATAATGTTCCATATGCGACATGGCAACCTCGGTTACCATCCACGACACTCACCATTTAAGTAGTTTCCATTGTTCTTAACATGCTCTGCAAAGCTTCAATGATTTCACATGCAATGTTTACCAAAATATCGGAAGTTTTTGCAAACAAAACAGTAAAAGTAAAAAACAAAAATGGACAGCTTTTGAGTGAAATGAAATTTTATTGATCGAATTGGCCTGTAAATAGGCATTTACATTTGGAGGCAATTCTTAGAAAGAGGTAATTACGCAAAAGTAAAAAGAAAATACAAAGGTTGGCAATGTGGAAACAGATTTCCATCAGGTTTTGATTCAGAGATGACTTGTATATCGTCGATGCTCTCAAGTACTCTTCCTTCTGAAGAGACTGACTAGCTTGCTTCCTATCCTTTGTAATTCCCATGAATCAAGATGTGCTTATAGATCGCACGCCGATCATAACCTCTTGCTTTCAAATCCCTAAATTTTGCCTGGATCGCCCTTTCGGGTTTTCAATCCACCAGGATACCCATTTTTACCAGAGTTGCATTTTCAGGTTTTCAACTTTGCGGGTTTATTCCATTCTCTTCTTTTATTTTATCCCTAATTTTTGCTCGACCCATTTATTTTTGTGGTTCGCCGGGATGCCCCTTTTTTGCTTGGACCTTTCTCTTTTTGCGTCTAGTAGGTCTCTTTTATGCGAAGTATTTTTTAACTGCGTCTGTGTTCACAGGGGAAGTAAAATCTTCACCATCCATAGTTGAGAGTAACAAGGCTCCACCAGAGAAAACCTTTCTCACAACGTATGGTCCTTCGTAGTTTGGAGTCCATTTGCCCTGTGATCTGTCTGAGGAGGAATGATCCTTTTCAAAACCAGGTCACCTGTCTGGAAGCACCGAGGACGCACTTTCTGATCAAAGGCTTTCTTCATCCTGCTCTGGTATAACCGACCATGTGCAATGACTGTCAGGCTTTTCTCTTCAATGAGGTTCAGCTGATTCAACCTGGCCCGTACACATTTAGCTTCATCGAGCTTCACATCCGCCAAAATACTTAATGAAAGAATCTCAACTTCCAATGGTAGGGCTGCTTCTATATCATACACTAGTGAGAAAGGTGTTGTCCCTGTCGATGTACGCACCGAAGTACGATAACCGTGTAAAGTAAAAGGCAACATTTCATGTTAATATTTATATGTTACAACCATCTTCTGCACAATCTTCTTAATATTCTTATTTGTTGCCTCAACAACACCATTCATCTTCGGACGATATGGAGAAGAATTATGATGTTCAATTTTGAAACTCTCGCACAACTCCTTCATCATCTTGTTTTTCAAATTCGAACCATTATCAGTGATGACTCTCTCAGGGATACCATAACGGTAGATGATGTCCTTCTTTATGAACCAGGCGACTACCTGCTTTGTAACGTTGGCAAACAAGGTCGCTTCCACCCACTTGGTGAAGTAGTCAATAGCAACCAGAATAAAAATGATGCCCATTGGAAGCAATCAGCTCAATCTTTCCGATCATATCAATGCCCCACATAGCGAAGAGCCAAGGAGATGTCAATACATTCAGAGGAGTAGATTTCCAAAAAAAAAAAATACATTCAGAGGAGTCGGTGGCACATGTACTTTATCAACATAAATCTGGCATTTATGGCATTTTCTGGCGTATTTGAAACAGTCGGACTCCATAGTCATCCGATAATAACATGCTCTCAGCAATTTTCTGGCCATGGCATGCCCATTGGCATGGGTACCAAAAGAACCTCCATGAACTTCTTCCATTAATAGGCCTGCCTCATGTTCATAACACAACGTAGCAGTACCATGTCAAAGTTCCTTTTATACAGCACATCATCCCCATTCAAAAAGAAATTACCAGCCAGTCTCCTCGGAGTCTTCTTGTCTTTGCTGGATACCCCGGGTGGGTATTCTTGGATTTTGAAGAAGCACTTAATATCATAAAACCATGGCTTGCCATCCAACACCTCTTCAGCTGCAAACACAAAGGCAGGTCTATCAAGACGCATGATTCTGATTGCCAGGACTTCATTCCACAAATTCACCTTGTACATCGACGTTAATGTTGCCAACGCATCTGCTGTATGATTCTCAGCCCGGGGTACATAATGAAAGTCAACCCTATCAAAGAAAGGTAGCAACCATCTGGCATAATCCTTGTAAGGTATCAGGTTGGCCTAACGAGTCTCCCATTCACCTTTAATCTGATTAATTACCAATGCTGAATCACCATATACATCAAGATTCTTAATTCTCAAATCAATGGCCTCTTCTAACCCCCATGATGCACGCTTCATACTCTGCTTCATTGTTGGTACAGACGAATGTCATTCGGGCAGTGAAAGGTATATGGGAATCCTTAGGAGTAGTAAGATATCCCTGGTTCCGTTGCCATACGCATTAACAGCTCCATCAAAAATTAAACCCCACTGGGATCTAATCTGAAGTCCTTCGTCAGGCAAAGGCTCATCACAGCCTTTCACTTTTAAGTACATAATATCCTCATCAGGAAACTCAAACTTCATCGGTTGATAGTCTTCAATTGGTTGTTAAGCAAGATACTCTGACTTCCATTGACGACTTTCTGGGAAACATATTGGATATCATACTCTGTCAAAACCATCTGCCAACGGGCAACCCTTGATGGCTTTCTGGGAAACATATTGGATATTGTACTCTGTTAAAACCATCTGCCAACAGGCAATCCTTCTAGTGAGTGCTTGCTTCTCGAACACATAATTTATCAGATCCATCTTTGATATCAACATGGTCGTGTGGTTTAACATATACTGCCTCAAAAGCTTAGCTGCCCAAGCGAGTGCACAACATGTTTTTTCTAGCATTGAGTACCTCGACTCACAATCAATAAATTTCTTACTCAGGTAGTAGATGGCATGCTCTTTTCTACCTGTCTCGTCGTGTTGACCGAGCATACACCCCATCGAGTTCTTAAGAACCGGTAGATACATTATCAATGGTCTTCCTGCTACCGGAGGCGTAAGGATCGTAGGTTCCTGCAAATATTCTTTTATCTTCTCAAAAGCTCTCTAACAATTTTCATTCCACCTGGCCGCTTGATCTTTTCTTAACAATTTGAATATCGGCTCGCATGTGGCTGTGAGATGAGAGATGAATCTAGCTATATAGTTCAACCTCTCCAAGAAACCATGAACCTCTTTTTCTGTTCTCGGCTCAGGCATTTCTTTTATTGCTTTTATTTTAGCAGGATTAACCTCGATACCTCGTTCATTAACAATAAAACCCAGCAGTTTACCATATCTCACCCCGAAGGTGCACTTATTTGGGTTCAACCTCAGTTTGAATTTCCTCAATCTTTCAAACAATTTGTGTAGATTAACCATATGTTCTTCCTTATTTTGGGACTTTGCAATCATGTCATCAACATAGACTTCAATCTCTTTATGAATCATATCATGAAAGAGAGTCACCATCGCCCACTGATACGTTGCCCCAACATTTTCCAATCCATAGGGCATTACTTTATAACAGAATGTTCCCCACGGTGTTATGAAAGTTGTTTTCTCCATGTCTTATGGGGCCATCTTGATTTGGTTATACCCAGAGAAGCCATCCATGAAGGAAAACACTGAATATTGAGCAATATTATCCACTAACACATCAATGTGAGGGGGCGGGAAGTCGTCTTTCGGGCTTGCTCTAATCAAATCAAGGTAGTCAACACACATCCTGACCTTTCCATCCTTCTTAGGCACAGGAACAATATTAGCAACCCACGGAGGATAACTAGTCACAGAAAGAAACCCAGAGTCCAACTGTTTTTGAACCTCTTCTTTGATTTTGCTTCTGCTTGACTGGAGGACAACCCTCTTTGAGAGGAAAACCAAGCAAATACATCAACGTACTCTTTCAGCAGCTCTACTAACCTCTTCTTGACATCTTCACCCAGCAGTGCCCCAATCTTGACCTCTCTCTTGTTCTCTTCGAGACCCAAGTTGATCAGTTCGACAGGCTCTTTATATGGATGAATAGTCTTTTCCTCGTGCTCAAGCAGCCGAGTAATTTCTTCTGAAATATCATTGTCTTCCTCACTCTCTTCTTCTGCTTTAAATACAGGGAATTCAAAGTTGGGAGATAACACAGGGTCATTATTTTCAATGGGTTTATTGCTTATTAATCTGCACATGATTTATGCTTTTCTTTCGAAACAGATAAATGCGAAAGTGATATGCAATAAATGAAATTGTTTTTAATAGGTTTTTAGCTACCATTTTCCAGAAAAATGCAAAAAAGAAAAACACATTGGATAACAAAAATTATTTTATTAATGATCTTAAAATTTGAAACAAAGGTGCCCGAACAAAGTCACTTTCACCTTGGGCAGAGTGAAAGGAATTATTTGAAAAACACAAAACAAATTACTTTGAAAATTGAACAACACTAAGAACATCCACGACAGTCCAATTTTGGCCAGGATTTGAATTTGGGTCCAAAGCGCGCAAAGTAACTTCATCTTCAACCTTCACCTTGATTTTGCAAATCCATTAACTCATGTTTTTATCCAGAATCAAGCATGGATTCAAGTGCACAATACTTCATCATTCATGTCTCTCTGCATCAGAGCAATTGATTTGCTCTGAGCTGAGATAATTTTCTCAAACACGTGTAGAACCTTAGTTCTTCAAAGTAAAATTAAATTATGGATATGTAATATAAATTTAAGGTAATACAGGGCTTTTGATCAGTGGAACAAGACGAAGAGACTGGTAACTTGTTTGCTTAGAAATTTTATTCGTAGCTACCTTTTTAGTAGGAGCTTCAGAGGTTAACAATAGTGGAATCTAGTTGAAGGTTGCAGGAGGTTTCAAGCCATGACATTGCTTAAGTTAGCTTCATAGGGGCCCTGTGATGGATTCTGGGCAAAGAAACAAGTTGAAACATGCTTGATTTGGGAAAATGGATTTCTAGTTTTTAGAGGTATTGGTTTCAAATGGTTGTAGAGTTTATTTAGCTTTTAAAGCTTAGAAATGAAGGCAAAATGATCCTCTATTTATAGGAAATGAAGTGAGGTCATGGTACGTGTGAAGTTGTGGATAATTCATGTGAGTTAGGTTTGAGTTTTAGTGTTTTGCAATCCATGTGAAATGCAACATGAAATGCATAAATTTGTGATGAAACAGGTCATTTTGTGTTTATTTGCACGCTTTTTGGGTTCACAAAGAAGTTGCACATGTGCTTGTGGTCCCAGATTGAGATTGAAGTGAAAATCATGACCTAAAACTTGCGTGGGGAACAGAGCTCATGACACCATGTTTGAACTTAGGCAAAATAGAATCCACTTGTGCCTTTTTTAATTTTCTTTGTGCCAAATGATCTTCTTAAAGCAAAGAATCAAATGCAAAAAGAAGCACATCAAAACGATGCTTGGATTGAAAATGGCATTGAATCAAAGTTGAGGTCATAACCTAAAATTCTAGGCCAGACATCAGGTTGACCAGGTCTTGGGCCTACTTTTTTGCACACACGGGCAGCTGAGTAAATCCCAAAATTGATGGACTTAAAGGATAAATTGATGTTTTATACTAGAAACAAAGTTGTAGAGGAGTCCAAAAATGTTGAGAAATGAAGAAGTTATGGTGTTTGGACCAAGTGACATGCCATACTTGATTTTAGGCCAACCAAACATGTGCCAGCTTGAGGTTTCTTGCAATTTCTTGCATCCAAAATCCAAATGATGAACATTTGAACACCACATGAAGGAAACTTGCTTGCCTTTGTGAATAATTTTTTATGGTTGCTTAAAAATTGGATGAAGATGGTATAGAAATAAACACATGAACCATACTTGAATCATCTTTGAATCATGCACCAAACTTGAACTTCTCTTGATCCTATGATGTTGAATGAAGCTTGACATGAATGTGACCTATGATTATTGTCCATGCCTTGAGGTGAAAGCTCTTGTGGACCATTTGTTGACCAAAACCTTGCCTTTGGGAATCAAAACCCTAATTTAGAAACCAAGCTTCACCCATTGATTGCAAGTCCCTACCTTGTACAATAAGAAAGATAAAATAACACATATTTTTGTATTTTCAATAAGGTTAGTGATGTTAGAATGTAAACAAGCAAAAGGATAACAAGAGAACACAAAGGGTGCTTGGGGATCTCCCACAAAGGCAAACCTCAAAGAGTTGGAGGCTAGGAAGATACCATGCATGTGATCTTTGTGAGATGTCAATGATATGATAGGTGGAATCTTAGGGGTAAAAATTAGGGTATGAAAATATGACACAAAAAACACATCATCCTTCTTCTTCATTTTGTTTGGTAGGAATACCATTACTTTGAGGTTTTGATGATTTTTCTTCCATATTTTCCACAGCTTGATAGTAGCGAACAAGGCATATATTTCATCCAATACTTTATCAATTTCTATTCTTTCATCTTCCTTATTGCTACAATACTCTTTAGGGGAATGTTTTTTTTTTTGAAGAATTTCTTGTTGGACATCTAAACAAGCTATTGAATTTGGAGCTTCATCCAAAATTAGAAAATCCTCATATTGCATTATTGTTCTTTTCCCACATCTATTTTTCACCTCGGACTCTTCTATTCTTAAGTTAGTTTTTTCATTAGATGTTGTGCATTCTTCTTCTTCTTTTTCTTTTTCAACTCCTCCTTCATCCACTACATCCTATTCATCTTCGATTTCTCTTACAACTTCATCATATATATGACTATCCAACATATTATCATGAGAACCTCCACTTGATTGAGCTTCCACTTGAGTGGTATTTGGTGGTGGATTGATAGGAGCTACTTGATTAAAATTTTGAAATTGATTGTTACTCCACTTAAGATTTTAATGATTCTCCCACCATTGATTATAAGTATTGAAGTAAGATCTTGCTTATGATAGTTCATGCATAATTCACCTCTTCAACGTATCTGGTGTGTTCACAATGGCTATTGTCATGACCTTCGCCACAATAATCGCACTTGAGTACTATGACTTGATTAGCATTTGCTTGAGCTAGATTTGATGTCGAAATATGCTTTAATGAAGCTTCAAACTTTTCTAATTGAGCATAAACACTAAGGTGCATACCTTCCTTTACCTTGCATACAAAATCAAAAGAAGAATACCTCAATAGCACTGCACTAGATAAAAACTAAATAAGAATAAAAAAATAGAGATAAAAATAAAAATTAAAAACTAAAAATAAAATTAAAATTAAAACATAAAAATAGAAATAAAAATAATCTAAACCTAAAAAAATATAACAAATTTGACACAAAAATTGCCTTGTTGAAAATTGCCATCCCCAGCAACGACACCAAAAACTTGACGAGTTCTGGGAAAGTGTTGCGATAGTGTCGAAGTAATGATAAAAGATATTGTCTCCACAAGGATTCAAATTTAACAAGTATAATTATGCGAAATATAGTTACAATGAGTTTTACGATTGGTTTTTGCAACATAAAAATACGAGAAATATATTGGTTCTAAATTTAACAACGAGAAAGCAATTGGGTTTTACTCGAATCCCTTGTTCCATAGTTTTGTTTAGTGCATTAGATTAATAATATTGTCGTTATAATCATATGCTGATTAACAAATCACTAATTCATATCCATTGTTACAGTGCGTTAATTCAAAAGCCACTATTAGTGGTCTCCTACCCCTATTCAACCAAAAAAAGAGAATAATTGCTCTAGTTTAGATTCATAGGCTTAGTGTCAATAACCCCTATGCATCTAATATCAAATTGCAAGCGACCAACATATAATAAGCATTAAGCAAAAGAACAATTAAATAGAAATTATAACTTCAATAGTTTAAATAATATCAAACTAAACACATGATCCAATGGTTTCATTACAAGTTCATCTCATAAAACCTAATCTAGAGAAATTTAGTTACTCATAGTGATACAATAAAATACAAAATAGTCAAATGAAGATAGCGTGTGAAATCCTTGAAGAGTTTGGGCTCCAATGGCTTGCAGTGCTCTCTAAATCGTCCTCCGGTTAATGTTTTTACGTCACTTTCAATCAAAAAATGATGAACCATTAATTTTATACCAAAGATGTCTTTCTATAGCAACAATGTGCCAGAACACGTCATATTTTTTTCCAAATTTTTAGCTCATCGCACCAACGATGGCTAGTATCGCGCGCGATGCACTTTTTATGTGCCCACGATGGCGCGTGAGAAATGCATTAGTGATTTGTCTTTTTATGCCTTTTTTCCAAGTTTTTTCTATTTTCTCCAATTTTATTCACTTAGTTAATATTGGATATTTCTTGGCACTTTTGCTTCACTTTTACTTTATATTTCACTAAAATCACTCCAAATACTTATGAAAAACATGCAATGATAGAGTGTCATTACTCACCAGATACAAGAACATTCTCAATGTGTTATGGCTAAATTACAGTAAGAGAAAGTGGAAAAAAAATATTTTGAGAGCGAAAGAAAGAGTGAGGAGAGTGAGATAGCTCGCGGTTCTAGATGTAAAAATGTGAAGGGAGAAACTTATATTTATAAGCTACATGTTGGCACAAAAAGGAAAAGATCCACAGGCCAATTAATGTCCCAATCGATGTCCTCAAGCAAATCGATTGGATGCCTAAAACAATCTATTACAAAAGCCCATTTTGGAAAGTTTTGATAGAGAGTTGTTACCTTTCATTAGGACATAGTCTTAATCAATTATTGAAACTATTTTCACTAACTCAATCGATTGGGAATATGCTCCAATCGATTGGATAGTTCAAACACTTGTTCAAATCATTCTCACGATTCCTGATTCATCTGGCTAGGCTCCAAAATATTTTACGATTGATTTCCTTGAGAAATATAGGCCTTTGAAAAGTTTTAGTGTGTGTTTATTTGGCCTTACTACTTTATGAAAATTCCTTTGTATTTTTACAAAAACACTTATCACTAAGACGCGGCAAGCGAGCTTTCACACATCCTCTCTTTAATATTTTGAAGCTTTAAAACTTTTCTGAATATACCAATCACATAAGCACTTGTTTTACTCTTGTCAGAGATGAGGCTTTAGATATCGTCAAGTTGGATTCCATCATTAAAGGATGGATATCTTTAAAACCCTATTTCACCATGCTCGATTCGTTGGAAGAGCTTTGAACAAACATTCTTGTACATCTTTGACCACTTGACATTCTTTCATGACTTTATGATTTAGGATCAGATAGAGTCTTCATAAGTTATAATTAAAGGTTGCATCATCCTTAAAAGTTGTCATTTCTCATCATCAAAACCAAACCATGATAGGTATGACTTGCTTAACTTTGATCACTTCTTGATTTGAACTTGCAAATACATAATTCCATAATTTTGTAAAGTATTATGGCTAAATCATACACACGCACACACACGCGCGCACGCAAATACGCACACCCCCTCCCCCAGACACACACACACACCACACGCACACGCACACGCGCACGCACACACACACACACACACATGCACACACACATGCACACGCATACAACACACGCACATGCACACGCACACACACATGCACACACACACACGTACGCACACATGCACACACACACACACGCATACACACACGTGCACGCACATACACACAAACACGCGTGGGCACACACACGCACGCACACACACACACACGTACACACAGATGCACACACACACATACACACTCTCTCTCTTTCTCTCTCTCTCACACACACATGCACATGCGCACATGCACGCGTGCACACACACACACACACGCACACAACAGGGAGATGCTTCTCATTTTTCAATTAAAATCACCATAAAATTTTTTTGGAGCGAAGCTAGTTGATTTGGGAAGTGTCTATTGATTAGGATAATTTTTACAACAGTCTAATCGATTAGATTATATTCCTAATTAATTAGATTATTCCTAATCGAGTCTATAACTGTTTATGGCAGTCTCTTAATGATTGGTAACGACTCTATATCTAAACCTTCCAAAATTGGCAACATTAATCGATTATTTACACTGCCTAATCAATTAGGTCATTAATTTGGCACATAAATTATTTTCAAATTTACACCTCACTTTGGCTTATAAATAGAAAGCTTCTCTAATATTTTTCAAAATCTAGAAAATATGAAAAACCTCACTTTTTATTTCTCTCTTAACTTCTCTAAATATTTCATAAATTAATCACATATTCATAAGCTCAACCCAGTTAAAAGATTTATCGGTTCGAGATCTACCTGGTGTAAAACCTCACTCAGTTTCTAAGTTCGTCTCAGATAAAAGCTCAGTAAGCTTGAGATCGTCTTGGTATAAATCTCGGTTCGGTGTGGAGGATAGCTAACTTAAAGAATCCATCTTGGTTCGTGGTCAGCCTGTATAAAATCACGGTTCGGTTCGGAGGATAACCAACTTAAAACTTCTTCTTTGTTCGAGATTAGCCTATGCAAAATATCCCTTTGGTGTGAAGACTAACCGCTTTAACCCGTTATTTATTTGGTTTTGAGACTAACCGCTTCAAGCCATGTCTGTTATTTAGTTATAAGTTATCATGAAATTTTCATTTACTTGTACAAGCGGGTTTGTCGACATAACCTTCTAAAGCCTCTTAAGCGTAATGGATACCTTCAAAGTCAAGTCTTAGGGAGAAGAGTAATTAACTTCATTAGACCAAACCTCTATGATTCTCATATATCATTTCTGAAGTTGAATGTCTCTGATACATTAAGAGGGAGATTATGGATGTCTATGGAATGGTTTTATTGTTTGTCTCTTAAGCTTTATTTTGGTGTTAGTCTTATATCATTGAGTCTCCTCTTCAATTGTGCATTTTTTAGGATCAAGTTTTAGATCCATATAATTTTAACGTGCATAATTCAAATTGTTTGTGTTTTAGTATGAACAATATGTTTTAAGTCAATTAGTCGAGTTTTTGGAACAAGAACAACATCTTTGAAAACTTCAAATTTTGAGAATTTGGGTGTTTGATTCAAATCGCACAACCATATGAGTTGAATCAAAATAAATAGAGGAAAACAAGAATTTGGTGATACTGTGAGTCGAATCGCATGTTACACATGATTCGAATCATGTAACTATGTAACTCAAATCACAAGTTACACATGAGTCGAATCATGAATCTCTTGTCAGCCTTGCCTTGTTTGAGTCAAATCATGACTTCTTAATGACTCGAATCACAACTTGCATGAGTTAAATCACAATATATACTTGTCTCAAGTCATAGCAAAATGGGTTTCTCATAAAGTGTAGATCTTGTTCCATATTACTTTGCCTCTTGACTCAAATCACTCAAGTGTTCATGACTCTAAAAAACATGATTTTTCACTACTTTATGTGCTTCATCTCTAGCACCTATAAATCATTTTCTCTAAAACAAATCATTCATAATCTTACAAAACATTCACTTTCATTGATGATTTAAAAACTCACAAATTAATTGTTCTCTCATTTTTAAAAAGAGTTTTGAATCTTTCTTGAACACTTGCAAATGACTTCTTTCATTTTCTATCTCATTCTTTTTCCATTGTTACATGGATCTGAATCTTATCTTTCAATATTTGTGATTGACAAAGGAGATTCTTTTTGAATTTAATGTTTCTTTGAATATTTTTCTATGCTTTCGGAGGTTCGCAAGGGTGTTTGGTGTTGTGACTGGTTCTGACAATTCTAGTGAAAACGAAAGAGATTTTTCTCTCTAGGTTGACCTTGGTAGTGATGTGTGAAACGGTATAGACATAGAAGGAATTCTTCTCAATCTTCAGATGGACCAACACTCAAGATACTGGTGGTTTCGAGTAAATATTTCCACAGACGAAGCCTTGGGAGCGGGTTGTTGGGATGGAAGATTCAAGAAGAGAATTCAAGAAATGTTTACCATAGAGTTCAATTTGTGGAGTTCTGTGTAAGTCAAAGATCCAGAAAGAAGAATTTTATTTATCAATATTTATTTTTGACTTATGATTGTACAAACTCTTATAATTTTGTTACAAATTATATTGGAAGACCAACAAATTTTCAATGGGAAACCATTGGAAATTGGATTAAGCACAAAGCGAGGGCGAACATGCCAAACCTTTATAAATCCTGTTGTACTCTTCTCTCTCTCTCTCTCTCTCTCTCTCTCTCTCTCTCTCTCTCTCTCTCTCTCTCTCTCTCTCTCTCTCTCTCTCTCTCTCTCTCCTTTAATTTCATAGTTAATTTCATGATTAGGTTGTTCTTATTGCTTTCTAGAATTACATGTCATTAAGATTTCCATTTATATCTATTTATTGGATAAGTTGTAGGTTTTGTTAGAATTGATAATTCAATTGTCTTAGTGTCGATTAAGCTGAAAACTATTGTTGTACAATCTTATTAGTATTGACAATTGTACTGTAACACTCCTTGTGTAATTGAGATATTATTTAATATAAATCTAGTTTATATATTTGGTTTGATTTGATTGTCAATATTGATTGTATGTGAGTTGTTTATGTTTCTTCATGTTAGTACCAATCGATAAGAAATTTCTCTATTTGCCAAAATCGCTTCCATTATGTAAAATAAACTTTGTTGTTGAAACTTTGATAAAACATTTTCAAACAATTTTTTATTTTAGGGGTATATTCATCCCCCCCCCCCCCCCCCCCCCCCCCCCCCCCTCTAGACCGTTTATTGTCCATATTCTCACCCAACAATTTCTCTTCCCTTAATTCTTTTATTTTCCACTTACTTTCTATACTTTGAATTTTCGTTGCGTACTTGTTTAAACACTTTGATAAAATGATTTCAAATTTTGATTTAAAAATGTCTTTATTTTTAACTAATGTTTTCAAACCTCCATAACTCACCCTCTCTCATATTGTGTATGGAGTCACATGTCCAATATTTAATAATTCTCCATTCTTTGGGAAAATCGTAGAATCCTTTTCATGATGTTGGTCTTTGTCTCGATCATCCTCTTGAACTTTATCTTAATATTTCTCTTTGTTTTTATATTGATCATTCTCTTCTAAAGATGTTTTCTCCAAGATACCTTCAAAATCTTCCATATCTACTTCTACAACACATATGGGTTCGTTCAACAAAGGTAACATTTATGAATTCTTGTACAATCATTGTCTTTTAGAACAAAAAGGTTTAATAGTAGAAAAAGAAAAATTTTATCACAGAGATTTTAAAGACCATTCATATAGAAGAATTATATGATATTATATTATTTTTGTTACAAGACTTACTTAATACTAAGTAAATCGTGCTATAAAACTTCAAAAATCAAAACAACTTATCAGTAGGATTATGAATCTTACCAATAGTTTCATATCCCACAATTTTACCTTTGTTGTTAATACACAAGTAAACTTCTCTTCTCGTAGGAATAAAATGAAATATTGTGTTTATTTATTTAGTCATATGATTTGAATAAGCACTATAAATATGATTTTTTTTAGTTTGAGCTGCCAAGCATATATGGATCACAAATTGACCTTTTAATTTTTGGTACCAAATTGTTTTTGGGTCCTCAAATGTTAGTGAAATACATATTATTATGAGTAGAGATAATTCTCATCTTCGTTTCAATATATTATTTGTAGAAGGAGAAATGATATTTTTATTGTCATGAAATTTCTTAACAAGCAAAGTCAAGCGACGTGGCTATTTTTATTGCAATAATTACACTTAAGAGTATTGAATTTAGTGATCTTATTTTCAAGGCATATGTTGCTAAAACTTTTAATTATTTTTAGGTTCATAACCTATATCGGCTTTATTATAAGATGCTCTTTGATTACCTAGAAGAAGATTCAAGTTATCTCTTTCTTTTGTGAATTTATCAAGCGTGTTTTGTTAATCATCATTTTTACTTTTCAAAACATTACTTTGATCACACTTGATATATTCAACTAATACTTCGTGAGAAGTGGAAGAGTTTTGATTTAAAATAATTTGTCTCTTTTTAAGACTTTACATTTTTTTTGAGATTTTTTTTTTCAAATTCGAGGGAAGAAGTAGTTGTTTTAGAGATGGAGAATAGCTGTTTTAACTTGCTTGTTTCTTTATTTAATTTCTTGCAAATGTGAAATAGATCATGATAAGAGAAGTGTGAATTTACCTCATCTTTTTAATGATTTCCAATGATACATATGTTGGATTCTTCATCATCCAAGGATTTCATGTCAATGTCATCCCAAGCGATGTAGGCTTTCTTTGCTTCTTTTTTAGGTTTCTTGAGCTTTCTATGATTATGGTTTCTTCTCTAGTTCTAATAGAAACTTGGTATTTTGTACCCTTTATTTCCGTATTGAAAGCGTATAGGAATAAATGAAGATCTTTTTTATGTTGATCTTCTTGTTTCTTTCGAAGTTCTGAAGTTTTTTTTCATGCCTTAGAAATTCTTTAAATTTGCGAAATAAGAAGTTCATGTTTTGTCACTTTTACTTTGATAGACTCCATCTTCTGACTACGTGTATTTGACATTTGTAACTTTTAGAGAAAGAATTTTATTATTTTAATTTTTACCTTCGTCATCATATGTAAGTAGTTTCAACTTCATCTCATGTTCATGCAATTTACCAAAATCCCTAGATGACAAATCCCTAGATTTATAAATCATAGTGACCTTGGGTTTCCAACTTAAGTTTAAGCATCTAAGAAATTTTACAACTAATTTCTCATTTTTAAAAACTTTTATAGGGGTTCTCATGTGATTTACAATGTGGATAAAGTGTTTCTGCATATCATAAAGGTTTTCCTCATGTTTCATTCTGAAAATTTCCTATTCATGAGTTAACGTGTTCATCATTGTTTTTTTACCTCGGTTTTACCTTCATGGGTAAGTTGAAGGGTGTCCCACATTTTTTTCGCAATCTTGCAGTAAAAAACACGCAAAAGCTCATCAATATCGAGAGCGGTAGTGATGATAGTCTTTGCTTTCAAACTATGTTTCACTTTTATCTTTCTTCTTTGGTCCAATCATTTTACTCTTTGTTTACCACAACACCATTAATTTGATGTGTAGGAACAAAAGGCTCATTCCTTACAAATTTCCAAATATCAAAATTTATCCCCTATATAAAGATTCTTATCTTCTCTTTCCACAAAGCATACTCTTCTCCATTAAAGAATAAGAGTTTATTTACTGATTTATTTGAAGTCATTTCTTCCTCTTAGGATGGATAGTTGATCCGCTATCACGCACTGATCAAAAACGAGTATTTTTGAAAAAGTAGTAAAGGAAAGCGACACTCGGATGTCGTATCGCAAGGATTCTTGTATTATTTCAACCAACTAAAGAAAAGGTTTATGGGGGGTTTCAATTTCGATTTAGAAAACAAGAGAAAAAGTGATTAAAATAAGTGATTATCAATTAAGCTAAAACGGCTAATCCTACTGATTCAGATTCTGACTTATCATCGGCTATTATAACACCAATCCCTAAGCGGCTTCGATCCTATTCGATTATGAGATCAATTAGACAAGCGCTTATCAAAATCAAATGAATTATGTTCCTATTTACCGAATTAAGCAAACGGTTAAGAATATGACAAGTTAACGAATTAAGAAAACGGTTAAGAATATGACGAGTTAACGAATTAAGCAAACGATAACACACAATTAAATTTAGGAATATGCATACAATATAATATAATCAATTATATCATATGAACAACAATCGAATTAAGCAAACAATTGCAATCAAATAAAGCAAATGACTTCATAGAAAAGGATTGAAATGAATCGAATTTAAATTGGTATTAGAATAACCTCAAAGCGATGAAACCGTACACAACAGGATTTGCCCGTGGGAATTAGTTCTCCATTACAATCGTAAAAAGCAAAGTAAAATCGTGAAAAGAAGGTAATGAACAGTAGCACCGCTTCTACTAGGTATAGGGAAGCATCACAAAATCCGGTTCTAATCCAACTGGGTCGAAAAACATAAAAAACCCGGCCCAAAACTAAATATTCCTAAAGGCATAATTCAGGTCCTAACTTCAATGAATTATTCGAGCCAGCTACACTCTAAATCAGTTTCTGCCTAAAACATGAAAGTTGTAGCTCTATGTCTCAGATTTCCAACGCCTATTAGAACGCGTAAATCCGATTCTCGTAGCTCCAACGCCGGTCTTATATGAAACATCCACCCAACTACTGTTCTCCATAACATATCCATAAAATAGTTCATCATAACCCAACAGTAATGATGAGTCAGTTGAAAAACTTGTGTAGTTGCCTTTGATTCTTTTTGTGCTTTGATCCTTCAGGTCATCATCTTTAGTTTGATTCACTCAATTTTGTGACTTAAACCCCATCCAGTCATGATTTTAACAAAAAAAGTGCATTTTTGTTTATTCTAAATTATACCACACTTGTAAAAAATGATTTAGTATGATAGATAAAAAACATATTAAAAACTCATGTAATGAAAAACTTAACTAATTTCTCTTTTCAATATAATTAATATAAGATGTACTTGTAAATTCTTTCATAATTTCTCTTTTTCTGTATAAAAAAAATAAGTATATGTTTTAAATTGTGTGAAATGATTAAAACATCATATAATTTAGTTGGTAGGTTGGTTCTTCTTATTTATGTATTTAATGTTATTCCCATATTCTTTTTATCCTTTTTGAAGATGCATATAAAGGTTTGGAATAAGCTTGTTAGGTTACATAAAGGTTTTTGTAGGGAGGGTGAAGGAAGAATCAAAGACTTTTTGGGCTAAAGGGGATAATGTCTGAATGCTTAAGACTAAAGCAGGGGGGAAGGTTTAGGAGTTAGGAATCTTTGTGTGGTTAATTTAGCCATTTCGGTTAAATAGATATAGAGGTTGCTTACATGTGCTTCAGGTCTCTTGTGTGATATTCTTGTAGCTAGGTATGGTACTTCAGTCGTTTCTTATCATCAAGGGGAGGGTGCATTGCGGTTTTAATCTAAATCTACTTGGTAGGAAGGTGTGTCTCTTCTAGGGTCTAATGAGGATGACTATTCTAATTGGTTTATTGATGGTATCCTTAGGAAAGTAGGGTCGGGCCTCAAGAATTCCTTTTGGAAGGACCCTTGGTTAGGATTCATTCCCTTAAATTTTAGATTCCATGGTCTGTTCTCTAACTCCATTTTATAAGATGGGATGGTGGAACAAATCGGTCTAGTGGGTAACGAGGACTTGGTTTGGGATCTTACGTTGAGGAGACCCTTATTTCTTAGAGAGTCACTCACGTTTGAAAATCTTATCTCTTTGCTTTGAGATGTTATTCTCTCAAGATAAAGATGAGTGAATTCAAAAGCATACAAGAGAGAGTTTTTTCTCTGTTTCCTTTGGTTATCATGTTCAATTGTCTATTTCCTCACAATCTCTTATGGTTGAGAAGTTGGACCTTCCCCTTTATTTGGGTTATTTGGACTCCTCAAAAAGTGTTGATATTCTCTTGAAAGCTTTTGCAAAATAGATTCTCTTTTAGAGAGAATGTGTCTAAAAAAGGGGTGATTACTAATCCTAATGGTATCTCTTGTTCTTTTAGTGGGGATTCGCTTGATTTGATTTCCCATTATTTTGGACATTTGTGAGTTTGCATTCTATGTGTGGTATAGGATCTTCCAAAGGTTGGGTTGGCAGGTTGTTCTTTTTAATGACCATAGGTTTCTTTTTTAGTCTTTCCTTTCTTTAGGTGGTAGGGCCAAGTTTATGGGTGATTTTGCTATGATTTGGCACGATGTAGTCTTGACCATTTGGAGAGCATGTAGTATTGTCATCTTTAATGATGTTTCAAAAACAGTGAAAGAGGTGGATGAGAAGAGTATTTTTTTTAGGTGTAAATGGTTTTTTGGTAGATCATGAACTCATGCACTTACTCTATCTGATGTCAAAACCCTATAATCCACGTTAACCAATAGTGGATTTAGTGTTTACCTTAGTTGTGAGGTAGGTATTGGGTTCTGGTTTTATTATTCTATTGATGGATTTTGATTTGTTAGCGGTTTTGGCAGTATGGGATCTAACCTAAATCCTTCAGGGTTGGTATTTAACTACTTTGTGCGCTTTTTATTGTATGCTTTGATTTGATTGTTTTGTTTGTTCTGTTGGTTGTGATTTTTATATTATTGTTGGATTTTTATTTGTATTATAGGTAGTCCTTTAGCCACTTCTTGTATTTTGAGATTATTTGTATTTTAGTGATTATCACCTTTTTATTAATATATTACTTTACCATTAAAAATTAATATAATTTAGCACAAGTGGAGTAATATTACTTCAATAAAAATATTATAATTATTTTCCCATAAAAATTAATTATTTATTTTTTAAAATATTTGAGTCAGTTTGTTTCATCTTTTTTATACTTAATTTTTATAGTGTTATATATTTTTGTTTAAAAATATTTAAAGTTTAAAAAAAAATTCAAATAAAAAATTAGTTTGAATATTTTATCATAAAATGTTAATTTAGGTATTTCATCCTACTATTATAACTTTTTTAAATTATAAAATTAAAAAAAAAAAACTTAAATTTGATGCTATTTTGAATAACTTTTTCATAATTTTTTTGAAATATATCTTTTAAAAAATCATGTGATTTTGACTATATTTTAATATTCAGCAATATATATTTATATGTTAATGAATATCATAATTTTTTTATTGATAAAAAATGAATTAAACCTTTTTTAATAGTTAAAATTGTTTTTCATAAAAATCATTTTAAAAATACAAAGAATAAATTATTATTTAACTTGTATGAAATTGACTACTAAATTAATTATTAGACTAACTTACAATTTTGATCCCCTATTATACTTTTTTTATAAAATTAATTCTCCTATTTTTTATTTTAAGTTTAAACAGTGATAATGCGTAAAACAAAAATAACTATCACGTTTTGAGTGACGTAGACACACCAACTAGGTTATCTTATTTTACATGTTATTTTCTTTTTCTTATATTTATTGATTTAAATTAAAATAATTTTAAAAAGTAATAAACATTAATTTTTTTAATACAATCACAAAATGAAAAGTTGCTTCATAAGAACTTCCTAATTGAATCTCTGGTCCTTTTAGTGGGGATTTGCTTGATTTGATTTCTCAATATTTTTGTCACTTGTGAGTTTGCATTCTCTTGTGGTATAGGATCTTTCTATGATTGGGTTGGAAAATGGTTATTTCAAGTAACCATATATTTCTTTTTTAGTCTTTCCTTTCTTTAAGAGGTACGATCAAGTTTAGAGCTGGTTTTGCTATGATTTGACACGCTGTAGTCTCGATCGTTTGGAGAGCGCGTAGTGATGTCATCTTTAATGGTGTTTCAAAAACAGTAAAAAAGGTGGAGAAGAAGAGTAATTTTTTAGCTTGTAAATGATGTTTAGGTAGATCATAGGTGAACTCATGCACTTACTATGTCTGGCTTGTGAGCTCTATCATCCACCTTAACCAATAGTAGATTGAGTGTTTTCCTTGGTTGTACGGGTAGGGTTTGGTTTCTAATTTTGTTATTCGTATAGGTAGGATTTGGTTTCTAATTTTGTTATTCTGTTGATGGATTTTGATGGTATGTGATCTAACCCAATTCCTTCAGGATTGGTCTTTAACTGGTTGTGCATTTGTATTGCTTACTTTGATTTGATTGTTTTGTTTGTTATGTTGGTTGTGGTATTTATATTTTTTTTGGATTTTAATTTATATTTTTCATAGCCTTTAAACACTTCTTTAAAATTATTTATATTTGAGTGGTTACACCTATTTATTAATATATTACTCTTCCATTAAAAAATAATATCATTTAGCATGAATGGAATAATATTACTTTAATAAAAATATCATAATTATTTCCTATAAACAAGTTATTATCTCTTTTTAAATTAGGAATTTTTTGAAATAAATCTTTTTAGAAAATTACGTGATATGAATTATATTTTAATATTATATTTAAGTTACTATAGATATTATAATATTCACAATGTACATAAAAAATAAATTAAACTTTTTTAATATTTAAAAAAAATCATTGAAAAAAATTAAAAATAATAAGAATAAATTATTCTTTAACTTGTCTGAATTTTTCAACTAAATTAATTATTATGAGATGAATACAACATTTATTTAGTGTTCGATTCAATTTGGAATAATATGAAAACGGAGAAATATGTAACAATTCAACAAACGTTTTCTTGTGTTTTGACGAAATTTATGTCATAAACGTAGAAGAGTATACCCTGGAACCCTTCCATGCATATGTTGCAAATAATTTGTTTGGAATACGTGTTTGAATTTTGAAAATGAAGAAGAAAATGTCTTTATTGCACTTTTAACCTCTAAGTATTGGAATTTAGCCATTTTAATCTTCTTTTTTTTTTTTTTTTAGCAACTTTGACCTCTTAATGGAATACATAATATTGTAAAATACAAGATTCCGTAAGATACAATTCACTTAAGTGGACTTTTCAATTTGTCCATAAGAGTGGTTTTATTTGTGCAGAAGTTTTCACATTAGAGATTGAATAGCACTGAAATTGAAAGTACTATGTTCGTGTGGGCTCAGTAGAGACGTTGCTATTTGTTTAGTGTTTGTGATTGTTCATTTGATTCTGCATCAAAAGTTTTAATCACCATAAGAGGTAATCGTTTATATCGATGATCATTATAATTCATAAGGATAAACTTAATGAAATTTTTTGTTTTCTTTTGTATTTATATCGTGATTTCCCTTCAGTTCAATCATTATAAGATAGGACAATCGCTTAGACAAGGAACCAGTAGATCCGAGTAAAGGTTGTTGTATAACGGAAGCTTGTAGTAGGATTATTATATCTAGAAAGATTGTAAGATCAAGATCATAAAAGATCTTGAACTTTGGTAGTTGAGTAATCTACTTCAACATAAGGGCATATCCTTTTAGATTTGTGTTGGCTAAAGCATTGGGCTTGTAGTGATCAAATTGGTGATAACCTATTGTACCAGAATACTTGTAACATTATCTTTAAAATAGTGGAAGACATTACAATTTTCAATGGTAAACCATTAAAGAGTGGAGTAAGCATAGCGAGGACGAATTGCCGAACCACTATACATCTTAATTATTTACATTTTTCCCCATATCTCTTTAATTTTTTTGCATCATATTGTATGTTCTTGCATTTGTTTTTCATTATAATGTCATCTAGATTTATATTTTTCTTATAATGTTTCCTCATATAAGTTTAGATCTGCGGTGTATCTAGTTCATTGACTATTTTATACCCTGATTATAATTGTGATGAATTTAGCTTGGATTAATCAATCATTATTATATCTCAATTTTGAACTATGCCCAAAATTGTATTATAATCAATATTAAATTGATTATTAAGGCAACTTCACTTATCTCTATATGTGTCAATTTTGATTGAATCGTACATGTTAGAAAGACAATGAAAGAAATTATTCTTGAATCCATTAGCTATATTTTGTTTCCACTCGCCAAGTTTTTCGTTCGTTTATTGAACTCTGATTTTGTACAAGAAAAGGTGTTGAAAAATTGTTTAAGGGGATTGGTTTATTAAACCACACACCCTTCTAAACTGTTCATCCCCATATTCTCGCCCAACGTGTATTTGATTGTAGCCAGAATAAGTTCCATAAATGGAAAAAGCTTTTACACGACTAAGTTATCCACTAAGTTTTCTATGCTCGAGAGTGAGTATGAGTCTTTAGGATATGCTCTATTGATGTTGGTGTAATTGATGCACATTATCAACTTTTTAAAAGCTTTTTTGACCAGCACCACATTGGAGTGTCATTCGTGTTGAATTGTAATTCCTTGTGTTGAAGTAGGTTGCTCGACAAGGACAAGGAAGTTGTCTAATAGACTAGTATGTGTGTCGAAACACCTAGTTGTCGACGTGTTCAGGAGTTAGCCTCGACCTGGATTTTATCTTAGACCTAATTTTGTAGTGTTAGCAGAATTAGGTATTTTGGGATTTTGTTTTTGGGTTTTGCTTAGGGAGAAAGCAAGCAAAATCTATAAATAGGGAGTAACCTTATTATTGTAGTGTGATTCACTTGAATAAAATTGTAATTTTTTTAGAGCAGAGAGCTACTCTGGAGAAATTCTTCTTCTTCCTTATTTTTGTGAAAACCTTATTCTTCTTCTTCCCCAATTCAATTTTCTTTTCTTGTTTTCATCACAATTGTGTAGTGATACAATCTTGCATCCAAGGTTGGTAGATTCACTCGAGTGGAGAGTGAAGAACAAGAGAGAATTTGATCGGCGTGATTGAATCTTGTTCATCAAGATTGATTCGGAATTACTTAAAGTCTTAGGTTTAATTCCAACAATTTTGTGTACCTTACTTCGGAGATAAAGTTAGTGTCTAACAAACCTTGGATGATATTTGTGGGTGCCTCGACCCTCTCAAAAATACTTCTGACTTCTACTCTATGAATAATGTCATACCCCAAATTTGTCCTACCATTTCATTTAGATCTTTTGGCTTATGATTTTTGCTTTTCTCATGTACATATCTTCTGTTAAGACATCTTAAACACATCATGCATTCATTAACATCAGTGCGTGTTACTTGGATCATATGTCATGGAGAGTTAGGGTTTACATAATGTATTAGGGCTTCATTCTTTTTGCAGGTTGGTATCAACTGATAATGCAGAGATCATGGATTGAGGAGCATCTTCATGGTGTTTGCAATTACCAATTGGAGTAGGGCTTATTTCCCAGGGATTATTCTCTACTGTTGCTAATGATGCAAGATGGAATGGATTTTAGTTACCTACAATACTTCATGAGTCAAGACACCATCACAGATAAGGGTTTGTTTGATTACTTGGGGAACAAGTCGAAGGTGCTACCTGGTTGATTATATTTCATACCAAGTGCAACATGAAGAAAAGTTGGATTTCAAATACAACAAAGATTAGAGGGAAAATGCATTTTTTGCTTGGAGAACAGATTACAAGGTCAACATTTTACACAAAACGCATATCTTCATTATAAAAACATCACCATTACAAATTTGCCTTTGTTACATACAAGAATACAAAAACAAAAACTACATTGAAAAAACCAGAGTTTGGCCTATTAGAACAAGATTTATTTTTGATATTTTCTGTTTAGTTTTGATGATAATAAAAGTATTAAAAGTATAATGGTTTATTTGATTTGTGTTTTATTTATGCAGATTCTTGTCTTGTACATAAATAATCAGAATCTGTTTACTTAAAATACACTTGGAGTTGCTTCATTGCTAGCTTCTGGTGGCAGAGTCTGAAGAACAATTTCTAGTGTGGTTTAACGAAGACTCTGAACTGAAGGCCTCAGCATTCAAACGAGTTTCTACACTTAGTAATTGTATATCAGCATCTAGTACCATTCAGAGTTGGTGATAAAGCTGTGGACTATCCGTACTACTGAAAGCAAGTTGTATTATCTTATCAGCCTGTCAGCTCGAGTCTACAGGATTGCAAGGCTCAAGAAAAGCTGGTATGTTCTATGGATGTCTACTCCCAACGGCTCTATTAGTACAGAACCTCTTGAAGACTCAAAGGTTAAACGTGTTACACAATGGATTCAGAAATCTGTTGTGCATCCATCTTCAATGTCTCTTGTACTTTGGAGCAAAAGCAAAGACACTTGATCAAGTAACCTTCTCAACGGCTAGTTTCTAAAAAGCCTATATATATGGCTGAAGATTCAAACCTGAATTTTTAACAAGGATTCTTTTGTTGAAGGAGTAACAAGATCAAGCAATTACCAACTCTCTGTAATAGGCAGATTTTCTGTTTTAGGTTGTAATTGTAAAAGCCTTAAGATTTATTAACCCTGTATATATTCAAGAAATCTTAAGTGCTTTAGGTCTTTGTTATGGTGATCTCTCATACCTCTGATGCGTGCATCATGTACACCTTGTCCTCTATTCTGCTGAGCTTTCAGTAGTTTAGATTAAGTCTCCGGCTATGTGCTTGAGAAAAAATTCTTGTCTCATTGGGATTCAAGCAACAAGCCTTGAGCCAAGATGCTTAAGTTACATAAGTCCCATTGCCTAAGTACTTGAGTTGTGAAAGGTTTATTCAGCTAGTCTGATTGAGCAAAGGAAAGTCTTAGACATGTGCTCTAAGTAAAGGTAAGTATCAACCAGAAGACAGATGAGCAAGCGGCTCAGTCAGATGGTGTGAGCAAAGGAAATCTTAGATATGTGCTCTAAGCAAAGGAAATTCTCAACCAGAAGACAGATGAGCAGGAAGCTCAGCCAGATGGTGTGAGCAAAGGAAGTCTTAAACATGTGCTCTAAGCAATGGGAAGTCTCAACTAGAAGACAGATGAGCAGGTGGCTTAGTCAGATGGTGTCAGCAAAGGGTAAGTCTTAGACATGCTCTCTAAGCAAGGGAAGTCTCAGACCGTTGGTCTGAGCAATTGTAAAAGTCTTATGTAGAAGCATAAGTGATTGTAATCATGAAGTGGTTATAATGAAAAGCTCTTGCGAGGCAACGGGACTGGACTACTCTCAGTTAGGGGAGGAACCAGTGTAAATCTTTTGTGTCTTCTTCTATTATTTTATTTACTTCTATTGTATCCGCTTCCAAATGAATTAACTCAAAATCTGAACATCAGTTCTGATTCTGAGACTCTGATCAGAAGCTAAATAATAAGAAAACGCAAAACACAATTCAACCCTCCCTTCTTGTGTACTTTTCACACCTTCAATTAGTATCAAAGCATGGTCTGTGTTTAACACTTAACAGTTGTGCAGATATTTATCCAATAAGAAAAGTATATTTCTTCTTCAAGAAGGAATCAAGTGCCACATGAAAAATATCATACGGCTTTTCCTACCATATTCAAATGGGTGATTCCATTGAATTTAAATAATGGAAAAGCTAAACATATTTTTAACTCATTGGACTTGATAAAGTATTGCTGAAGGTCTATAGAATATCCTTGAAAAAGGTATTACTATAGAAGTTGATGGTGTTATAGATGATCTTTTTGTAAATCTTTTTCACCAACTCAGAAGATGCATATTGAATATCTTCAGAGGTAGTTGCATTCTGGTAGATGCACTATCTCACTTATGAGTATATCAACATCATTGATATGTTTGATGCTTGGACTATCTTTGAAGTCTTGTGCTTGGGTTTATGGAATCAGTTTTTGAAACTTGAAGTAGTTACACTTCATCTAATCTTTTCAAGCAAATTCTGATAGGACTGTTTCTTGACTTAAATCTAAAGTCACCGTTTTTTTATGTTTACATCCTGAATTTGCTATGTTCTCAAGGTTTGTCTTGCAGTCTTTAAAGAAAAGAAATGAAGTTGGATGATGAAAAACTATTCAACATATCACCTTCTCCTTTTTAGCTTAAGTTCTATGGAATTACTAATGATGAGAAACTTAGGTTTCTTGTCAGAAGGACTTCCATAATGGCTGAATGCATTGTGATATCTGTTGATAGAAGAGTAACTTCAAAGAGCTTCTGAAATATTTGCATTTCAACTGATTTCCCAAATCTGAAAGCAAGAAGTAATTTCTACTAGAACCTAATATTAGATGCTCGTCAATGTTTAATCGTTTGAAGATGATATTAGTGTAGGATGCAGATGAAGAGAATCATCTGTGTTATGAAATAAAAATCAAATATTGAAAAGAAAGAGATGTTGTTAAAGCTATCTTGTTTTAAAATATTTGATTATATGGAGTTTGTTTTTTAAGGTGATATCTTATGAAACTCCATTGCTTCTTGGTTGAGGACCATTATGGAAGTTGTTTTAAAAGACATTTCTATGAGAAGTCTTCAACTTCTCTTTGAGTTCTGATAGATGTATTGAGACAGTACTCTGATCTGCTTTATGTCAATCTCTGATAGCTAACGCCATCTAGTTCTGAGCTTGTCAATGATTTCAAAGTCAAAAGATTTAATCCATGATAATGAGATTATTGACATTGCTTATAACAAGATTTTGTTTCTATCATATCTCATTCTAGACTCATACTCTGGAGTGACTAATGATCTGCTGTTAGATTGAGATGTAAGGCACAGAAGAGTCTGTTTGTACTTACATGTATGGTCTAATAGAAATATGAGTATCATAATGTATCTGTTACAGATATCAAGGTTGCTTACAACACTGATTGGGAGAAGAGCCAACAGCCCAGATTCAAGTACTGGTGGTACTGAATTCGGTGAGAGTAGTGGAATCAGTGGTTAGACAACCATTGAATCAGAATCCACTCAAAGTTGTGTTCAAATTCTATTGGTCAAGTCTGAATATTGAATCGAGTCTGACCAAACAATAAAAAAATGTGATATGTTTGTTCTTTTCTGGCTTATCTTTTGATTCAATGAAACATTTGTTTAGATTTAAATACAAAGTTTCTGTTAAGATCTCTAGAGAAGTTCATTTGAAAAAGAGAACTTTAGAAGTCTTTAAGAGGAAACTCTGTTGTGTTTGTCTATACTGAATGTCTTTTCATGCCAGATGAGGATCACATTTATGAAAACAGTTTTCTTACCTTTGTGTTGATATTGTTGATTGTTAGCTGTCTAAAGAAGACAATTCAATATTCATCTATCACTCATGACTCTTGTTTCAAGATAAAGTGCTAGTTCTGAATAGAATCTTAGAGACTTGTAACTGACAGATGATATCTTTGTCTAAGTCTAGACTCACTAGACTCTGATTGTAGATAGCTTCTGAAAGTTGTCAGTTTTTGAGGTTCAGAAGAAGATTATTTTTTAGTGTCTTAAGCAGTTTAAGTAAAAAAAAATTCTGAAAGCTTTTTAATACTTATTAACTTTTCATAAAGGTGAAACTCATCTGGTGGAATTGAAATATCTGTTGGATAAAGAACCTTTGGGTAATGATGTTTTCTCTTTTAGTACTTGTTGTTACTATTCCATGTCCTATGAAACATCATTGTGTCCTTTTTCTGACAAGATTCTTATTTCTGTATGATTCTTGTTCAGTTTCTTTTCATTCTTCTTCTTCTTCTCTTTCTTCTTTTCCTCTTGTTTGTGTGCTGACCAAACCAAACTTGAGACGAGTTCTTCAGATTATTATCCTTTGAATTAGTTGATTATCATTAATGAAAAGTTTGTGGATTTAGATGAGTTGCTTAAGATTAGTTTCAAATTCTGGGAGACTGTGTCTAAACAAAGATGGAATGGCTACTTCGAGATGCTCTGTGGTTTCACTTATCCAAGTCTTGTCTAAGAGTTTTGGATTAATGCCTCCATTGTTGAGCTGAATTTTGAGTATGTTATTCTGTCTAGAGTAACTGGTGTTTCTATTACAGTAACCTCTAAAGCGATTGCAAATGTGATCAAGTGTGAGGAGATTGGAGAAATTCAAAGAACTCTTGTTTGGGAACACTATCTTCCTACTTGGCATATCTTTGTAGATCCATCTAATACATTAGTGATTCTAATCTTCTTCCTGATGTTGTTGTTTGGAGTCAGATTCTGAATTCAAATTTACTGCCAAAGGATCAAGATTTAGACCAAGTGGACCCTATTGAAAAAGATTTGCTTCTACTTCTCAATTCAGATTTGAAGATTGATCTTCCTCAAGTTATGTTTGACCATCTGAAGAGGTATTTTTCTTCATTTAAAAAGGAAAAGACTTTCTTCATACCTTTTGGACGAGTTATTTCTGAATTACTTGTTCAGCAAGGGGTTAACATAAGTTATGAGGCTAGTTCTTCCAAGATTTGGAGAGACAAGTTTGAACCTATCTATGAAAGATTCTGATGTTAGATTTTCTGCATAGTTATGCTTTGTAATGTAGTTGAAATCTTTGTATTAAACATCTTATTAATAAATTCTGAGTTTGTTCATGCTTGTGTTCATTTTTAACTTATTAATATTTAATCCTGTTATTCACTGAGAATCTGAAATAGATAAAAGAACTCAAATGTTTGCAACTTGTTTTATTAATAAAAAGGAAGCTATTACAAGACAATTAGAATTTTTCTAGTCTAATGGATGTGTCCTAAGGAACTCCCCAGGATCATCTGACATGTCTAGATTGTCTAAGAAATCTTGTCATTCTTCCTTAGAAAACTCCAAAGCCTCCTTCCTCAGTTTGTTTCTGCGTATAGATCCAGAAGACTTCTTTCTTCTGTGTGTCTTCACAAAGGATGCCGAAGAGGAGAGCACTTCTGAAGCTGTCTGCTTGCTTGCAGGTTCTTCACCTGCTGCTTTGCTTTGATTTGCTTGAGTTGCTGCATTCAGTAGTGCTGCCTTCCTGAAATCTTTCTTTGGAACCCAAATTTTCTTTTGCTTATACATCTGGGTGTTTTAGGGATTAAGTGATGATGGAAGAAAGCTTACTAGAGTCCTTTTATAGATGTGTTACATTTATTGTCTTAAGTTTAATATTATTTAAGTACTGATTAAATTTTATCATTATTTTAGTGATAACTCGTGGTAATGTAATCTAAACGTCTAACCTATTAAGATTCTCTTAATAATTATGAATTTATGTCTGATCTGTTCTAACTGTCGTTTCTGTGTCAGTATTCACTTTGATAGTGTACTTTCAGAAAATCTAAAGAAAATTTCTGGAATGTAAATGCATGTGAAAGAAGTATTGGTCTAAAAACTTTTTCATTAATTGAACATGAGGATTACATTTTTTAACAAAAAAAAAGGGTACAAGATGTGTCCTAGATTTCATCTCTAGCCATTGAATCTCGTGCCCAACGGCGTCCACTGTTGTTATAGTCTACCTCCTCATCTTCTGAATCAATCACTTCTTCCTCTCCTATGTTTGGAAGAGAGCGTTAGAACTTCTTATTGACCCTCCTTTTCTTCTTCCTTGATCTCTTCATGCTTCTTCTCTGAGGCTTCAAGGCAGCTACTGTTGAACCACCTTCTGAAGGTCGTTCAGGTGCTGCTGAAGTAGCTTCTTCAGAAGAAAGTTATGTTGAGAGCACAGGTATAGTTTGTAGAGGACTTAGAAGCTACTCGCCTCTGAGGGGATTGGATTGGAAAGCTTGTAGAGCTCTCACTTGTGTCTATTACGAAAGATGCCTTATGACTCTCAGATGCTGACTCCTTATTCTTAAGATGGGTGATTGATGAAAATGAATTAGGAGTGGAATGTTTTTATAATGGCTTCTATGGATACCAAGCATCTAAAATTAATCCTTGTTTAATTCTTGGAACGGTAACGACCACTAAGACTTCAAAGCGTGCACTTTATAAACCTTAATGACTCTTATTGCTTGATTATTCTTCCTTTTTAGAAACTGGTCCTGTAATTATAACCTGAGTTACATTTATTAGTGATATTTTATTTCTCTTTCCTTCTTTTTCTTTTATTCTTTTTTATGTGACAAAAGGGGTAGAAATAATAGTAAGTATTTAAGTGGAAACTGAACCCATTGAATACATATTGGTCATTTATTTCCTTGTCATTTATTTTATGTTACTTGCCTGATGTTATTAAGAAGACTAATTTATTTTTCTTGAAAAATAGTTCTTGATGCTAGAGTAAATTAAACTCATCTGTGAGCTATTAGACTCAGGGGGAGCTTACAAACCTCATACCCTGTTGTTGCAGAGAAAAGTAAATGCTCAACATTGTCCTTTAAATACTTGTGTTTGTCATCATCAAAAAGGGGGAGATTGTTAGAACAAGATTTGTTCTTGATATTTTCTCTTTAGTTTTGATGATAACAAAAGTATTAAAAGTATAATGGTTTATTTGATGTGTGTTTTATTTATGCAGGTTCTTGTCTTGTACATAAATAATCAGAATCTGTTTACTTAAGATACACTTGGAGTTGCTTCATTGCTAGCTTCTGGTGGCAGAGTTTGAAGAGCAACTTCTAGTGTGGTTTAACGAAGACTCTAAACTGAAGGCCTCAGCATTCAGACAAGTTTCTACACTTAGTAATTATATATATCAGCATCTGGTACCATTCAGAGTTGGTGATAAAGCTGTGGACTATCCGTACTACTGAAAGCAAGTTGTATTGTCTTATCAGCCTGTCAGCTCGAGTCTACAGGATTGCAAGGCTCAAGAAAAGCTGGTACGTTCTATGGATGTCTACTCCCAATGGCTCTATTAGTACAGAACCTCATGAAGACTCAAAGGTTAAACGTGTTACACAATGGATTCAGAAATCTGCTGTGCATCCATCTTCAACGTCTCTTGTACTTTGGAGCAAAAGCAAAGACACTTGATCAAGTAACCTTCTCAACGACTAGTTTCTGAAAAGCCTACATATATGGCTGAAAATTCAAACCTAAATTTTTAACAAGGATTATTCGGTTGAAGGAGTAACAAGATCAAACAATTATCAACTCTGTGTAATAGGCAGATTTTTTGTTTTAGGTTGTAATTGAAAAAGCCTTAAGATTTCTTAACCTTGTATATATTCAAGAAATCTTAATTGCTTTAGGTCTTTGTTATGGTGATCTCCCGTACCTATGATGCGTGCATCATGTACACCTTGTTCTCTATTCTACTGAGCCTTCTGTAGTTTAATTAAGTCTCCTGCTATGTGCTTGGGCAAAAAGTCTTGTCTCTAGGGATTCAAGCAAGAAGTCTTTAGCCAAGATGCTTAAGCCACGTAAGTCTCATTGCTTAAGTGCTTGAGTTGTGAAAGTTTTATTCTTCTAGATGGATTTAGCAAAAGAAAGTCTTAGACATATACTCTAAGCAAAGGTAAGTCTCAACCAGAAGACAGATGAGCAGGCGGCTCAGTCAGATGGTGTGAGCAAAGGAAGTCTTAGACATGTGCTCTAAGCAAAGGAAATTCTCAACCAAAAGATAGATGAGCAGCTGGCTCTGTCAGATGGTGTGAGCAAAGGAAGTCTTAGGCATGTGCTCTAAGCAAGGGTAAGTCTCAACCAGAAGAGAGATGAGCAGGTGGCTCAGTAAGATGGTGTGAGCAAAAGGTAAGTTTTAGACATGCGCTCTAAGCAATAGAACTCTCAGACAGTTGGTCTGAACAGTTGTAAAAGTCTTATGCAGAAGCATAAGCAATTGTAATCATGAAGTAGTTATAATAAAAAGCTCTTGCGAGAAAAGGAGACTGGACTAATCTCAGTTAGGGGAGGAACCAGTATAAATCTTGTCTTCTACTGTTATTTTATTTACTTCTGTTATATCCGTTGCCAAATGAATTAACTCAGAATCTGAACATTAGTTCTAATTCTGAGACTCTGATCAGAAGCTAAATAATAAGAAAACGTGAAACAAAATTCAACCCCCCCTCTTGTGTACTTTTCACACCTTCATGGCCTAGTTCTAAGTGAACCCTAGATCTATTTCTCCCTTAGTCTCCAAGTACTCTTCATCTAGTCCATCATCTTTACCACTTGTCTCCATCTTCATATCACCATGGCTTATTTGCTTCACCATGCCTTCATGTTACAAAACCTGTCGAACCTAAAGAAAAAGCTAAACTATAAGCAACCATTCAATAACCATTCATGTACATAGCATAAACAAGTGCAATGACAATTCAACAAAAACAAAGCAGCAGTCACAACTCCAATTCTAGCCTATGAATACTTCACTAACAAGTTCACATACCCAATGTTCTAATCAAGCAGCATAGCTAACATGACTTCACTTGGCCATTTTGACTTCCTAAAACAACTGACCTCAAACTGTTTTTTTTAAAAACACATTTCAAAACAAACATGATCCTTAAACCTCTATCATTTTTTAAGACTAGTGCACCAAACCAATGCGAGTTACAATCCATGACAGTTCAAGAAATTAATGTTCACCAAGAATCCAAATTTGCCAACACGGTCAAAGTTCCTAATGAACCGTTTGAAAATTCTTGCTTCTGGAAGTAGAAACTCAGGCAACACATCTGAGAAGTTTCCTATATGCCTGACCGTATCTGAATGCCCTAATATTGCATCTTTGATTTTTAAAGTTATAAGAACCAATTGTGATGCCTTGAATGTTGATTTATAGGACTTCACTGTCCATCTTTACAATCTCTTTACTTGAATACAGGCCTAGAAGATATCAATGAGAGGTGTTAGCAGAGGCTTTGAAGATAATCTGGTGCGACGATAGGCAGCATGACATGCAAAAAGCTGCGGCATTTATAAAACGTTTGGCTACATCGTCATTGGGTGTTGGATCTGCAGATTCTATGGCAGCCTTGGTCACACACTTGAGCCGCCACTGCCGTCATTCATATCACTGCAAATTGAAACAAGAAAATAGCAACTTATACGCGAGAAAAAGAGAAAAGAGGAAAAAAACGAGCAACGCAAAAAGGGATAAGTCAGTGAAGATTTTTTGAAAAGGATATGTGCTCGTTTGACCTTACACAGTCGCGAGCAGATCTGAACTTAGGTGCTTGGGATTGTTCTGATTGGAGAACATTTAAGGAAATTGCCGAAACAATGTTGCGTTTCCTGCAGGATGCAAACACAGTTATGTTGCTTTCAAGTTCAAAGAAAAAGCAAAGCTATAAGTTACAGAGAATTCATCACCATCAAAGACACCATAATTCTGTTCTATTCCAATTCCAATGACACAAAAAACCAGTTCCAATTCTTAACAGCCAAGGCAAATTAACACAAAAACCAACTTTCAAACTTGACAAAATCAATTCAATTAAATTTCACAAACCAATTTCATAACAAGTTAACCACTAACCACAAGTAATCTAACTCATACTAGCTTGGAAAATAAAACCAACTGTAATTGAATTTCAAACATCACACTAATTGCAAACTAACCTAACCGAGTCTATAACTGTCATGACAGAAAACCAACAATTTAACATCACAATTCATTTTTTACAGTAGAAAACTACAAACTAACTGTAATCACCTAAAGTACAACAGAATTTGACGGATCCCAATACCGACAGAATTACACTTAACTAAACATCAATCTTAACTAACTCTCACTCACCCAACTAACCACCAATCACTCATAACTAACTGGATCAATTCCAGCCTGTCATAACCAATCTCATAACTAACTTAATTCAAATGAACCTACTACCCTCTAACCATTTTCCTCATTTCAAGGAAATTTGAAATGAATTTGAGTGAACTTCATTTACATTTCTAACCGATTTCAGAGTTTAAATTCTCTATATAACCTAATCTCAGTCACTCTTCACAAAAAAAGATCTCACATCTTTTTCACTTTCCTCTTGATCCTCTCTCTCTCTCTGAATCTTCCTCACTCCATAACCAACCTTCAAATACTTCACCTTCTTCTTCACACTTCATAACCATTATTTATCTTCACACCACAAAAAAATTCAATACACGCTTCTCCACCTCACCCCATAACTCACCCTTCATCTTCACATTTTTTCCATAACTTCAACCATTTTTTCTCTCATCACACTTCAGATTCATTCCCTGTAATTCTTCCCGCACACTCTTTCTGAATTTCTCAAAATTCCACCTTATCATACCTTGAGTTTTGGGACACTCTCTATTTTCTCAGAACCTCAAATTCTCTCTCTGGATTTTCCATTCACCCTATTCAATAGGCGAACGCAACAGGAATTCACGACAATACAACAAGATCCAACAAGAACGCTCACGCTGCAAAATTATCACGCAAGAACGAGTTTGATTCACAATGCGAAAACGCGAATGCGTGTTCAAGGATTAACAACAAACTGCAGGGCAGAAGAAGCATACAGAAGAAGAAGAAGAAGAAGGTAGTAGAAGTAGACAAAGCAGACTCAAGAACGAAGATTACACTACCTGAAGTTGAATTCCCGCATCGTCGGCGACAAAGCTGCTCTTGTAAGGCCAATTTCGCTCCATTTTCTTCAAATTGAAGTTAGCATCATGTAGAGTTCAGATTGAGGGATAAAAGCCCTCACGTGATAGGATCCAATTCTTCAAGAACGGAATTTACTTTTGAATTTGGTAGAGTTAGGTTTTGTATAAAGGTCGCTCGGTTTAGATGTTTGGGCGAGAATCAGAGGAAACTAAGAGTGGATTAGGGGAGAGGAGAAAGAGACGATTAGAATGGGGTAAACGTTTGGTGGTTTGCACCTCCACCGCCACCGGTGGAGAATTACAATGCGGCGGAGTTGTTTAGAGTTCCGATGAAGAAAATTTGAGATGAAGTAGTGATGTGCTTGCTGAAACTTGAGAAAAGACTTTGGAAACTTTGAACCAACTTGGACATGTGCATTGGGCCTTAAGCCCACTGAGTTTGATGGTCACACCCCCTGTTTCAGTGCCACCCCGCCCTCTGAGTGTTGGTCTTACCTTGGGCGTGAATTCCTTGCCCTATCACTGAATTAGTCCAACATACCTTACTTCACGCGTTCCACCCCTCCCATCTCTTTTTTTCATCGTTTTTTCATGCTTTTCTTTGAATTTCACTTTATTGTTTTCACGTTTTCTTTCCTAATTTCATTCTTGATTATTTTACGCATTTTTAAAAACTTAGAATATGTGTATTAAATGTTTAGGTTGTTAATTGCTCTTTTTATTTATTAATTGTTCTTCCTAAAAATAATCAAGTTTGTAAAAAAATAAAAAATAAATAAAGCATTTTGTTAGAATTCTTAGGATTAGCTCTATAGTTAATTTCTAATCAATAAATCAACCATGTTCTCATAGTCTTAGGGCTAACTTTCTAATTAGAAGACATTAGAATTTATTTATGTGCACCTATTCTTAATCATTGGTTGTGAATGTGCTTGATTTTCTTCTTGTCACTTGAACGATTTTATGCATGATTAATGGTGTATGGTTGTATGGATGTAATTCTTATATGGTTTGTGATTCATCCCCCATTGTGGATAAAATGTTCTCATTTCCCATGAAAGTGTAGGATTTATGATCCATCCCCCCTTGGTGGGTTTCTCGTACTTCCCCCTCCCCACATACAATGTAATAGCGTAGGAACTTTTATTTTTAGCTTTATATTTGTTTGTTTGGATGCTTGCATGTTCGTTAAAAAATGATAAAAAACAAAAACGCTTAGAAAACAATTTCAAAAACGAAGGAAAAATAAAGCTTGATCAAACGTCGAGTTATTTTCAAACTTATTAATTGGATTGTTTCTCTCATTTCATCTTAGGACTTTCCTACGCCCTTCCATCAATAACAAGCAAGCCTTGAATGTAATAACCCTTGTAAGTCGATCGCCTTGCGCATCGCCACCAACCTCCATCAATTCATATCTCTCATTCATCATCTCTTTCTTATCTCACCTCTCATAATTTTAGAACATCAAACACTTGGTTCAATACTAAGTTCATTTTTTCAAACTGTTTTTCATAATAAATTGGGAGAAAAAGGAGTGGAGTGAACGTACTTGTGCACCCCATTTCTCAAGTACTTGGGTTGTTGGCCCTGATTGGCTTGGGACCCGACACTTGTCTTCCTTTCAAAACACTTAATAACAACAAGAGTTTAATCTGGTCCTCTTATGGCGAAAATGAGTGGTTGGGATACCATTGTCCCCTCAACTCTTGAGAATTTGATTGTGGGTCATACTTAGCCTATGGTTGAATACTTGTCTCCATCTAAGTACCTACAATTAAACTCGTCTCTTACCTTTCAAAACAAATCTTTTCTCTAAAAAACAACCTCACCAATCAAATGTGACATCTTGCCTCGAGGGCACAACTCCGAAACCCTTTTTCAAAAGGGCATGTTATTTCTATTATATCGTGGTACAGGCTAAAGCATAAGTCTCCTTACGTGCGAGCGGCAAAACCTATTGCTAGGATGTGAACGTTAACATTGCCCACTAAAATACAACAAACCCATAATAATTTAGTTACACAAACTACGAACGCTCTGATTCTTCATTTTCGTCCAAATGAAGATACGTAGGCACAAGGGCCCCAATCCTTGGCGAGCTACCTTCTTTCACAATCATTTTCTCCATTAGTTATCAAAACTATGGAGCTCTGATTCTTCATGTCACAATAGAGATACGTAGGCACGAGGGCCCCAATCCTCGGAGAGCACACTAATTTAAAACCCCTTCATTTCCCCTTTAGCAAGTAAACCTTTAGATAAACGACACCCATTCACACATAGACAAACAAGATGGTTCCCATCGAGTACGATGGATGTGAGGGGTGCTAATACCTTCCCCTTGAATAAATGACTTCCGAGCCCGAATTTGGTTGTGAGACCATGTTCAACACCTTTTAGGGGTTTTATAGATATTTTCCCTTTCTTTGGAATAAATAAAGTCCGGTGGCGACTCTGTATTTTTCGCGTAGCGTCAAATAGTAATAGGTACCATGACTGATTTAAGTTGATTACATTTGGGTCTATGCTCGACATCTCGTGGGGAGAAACGACAAAGAGGTCAGCGTTGGGCATTCAACCAATCCTTTCTCATCACATAGATCATCCCATATCTTCATCGATCACGTTTGGTTGTGGTCCTGTTGGACGACTATAATTTTTCCATCTAGATCCACCTTTAAGATCTTCATCTTGATCCCATTCGAGGGATCAAGCTCGTCTCATCGCAAAAGTATTGTAGAATCTTCCATCATCAATGAGGATCCTTATAATATAGTGATTAGTGAGGGTAGAGGTAATAATCAATGGAAACACTGTGTTAGGATTTCCATCCACCTTTTCGGGATCTGGGAAGCCTAAGATTGTTTTGTCGTTTTACCGCTTCTCAATTAATAACGCTGATTTTAGAGAGCCTTGCGGTAGAGATTTTTCCTTCTTGAACATATCTCTAATGATTGTATCTATGGTGAAGAATGAAGGTGATCTTGGGTTGTGTCATACCCCAATTTTGTCCGGGCACTTTACTATTATATGGGTTTTAATCACATTTCATTTCAAATAAAAAAGATAGCCCATTTGGTAGTGAAATGATAATTCAAGGATATTCGAGCATTAGGTCCTGGGTCCGAATCTCACCTTTCCCTTTTTTATTAATTTTTTTACTTTTTTCTCTTTTTACCATTAATTTTATTTTTTCACAAAAAAATCAAAATAAATTACATTTTTTTTAATTATGATTATTATTATTGTCAACACTTTCCAAAAACATCCACATGACAAGATCATCAAAGTTTCCAAAACACTCATAAGACAAAATCAGAATTCTTTCCAAAACAAACCACATACATGTTTTCTTGAAATTCAATCATCATAAAATCATGTTCAAGACAAAGCTTTATTTCATTCCAAAACAGCATACAAACATGTCAGGTTCTTGCATTCAAGTTGGACATCAAAATTCAAATTTTTGAGCTTATATAAAAAGCAGCATACATACTGTCATACCCCAAATTTTGACCACAAGATTTCCCATCATTGTGAGGGTCATTGCCACAATATGGGTTTACCATCATGCCTCATCAGTCTCCTCAAGGATTTTTGAGCGTTCACTACAATCAAGAATTAGAGTTTAGAGCCCTCCCAAGACACTTAGACAAAGGATCAATCCAAAATTGACAGGGTCTTCCACTTGTCTAGCCTCTCAAGCATCTATAAAGGATTAAGATGACTCCCACATCAAGAATTAAGCACAAGATTGCAACATTCCAAGTGGATCGAGCCTCAAGATCGTCAATGTCACCAAATTAGGGTTTTGGTCGACCAAGGCTTCCAGATGAAAATTTTCATCTGGGCATGAGCCAATACCTCAAAACATGAGTCAAGAAGCTCAAAGGGACCTCATGGACCCAATCATAGAGTCAAATTAACCTCAGAGGAAGCATTCATCAAAAATTAAGAATTAGGGTTTCTTGACCTAATTCACCCCTAAGTTGACTTTTGAGGCAAGACATGAACCAAAACCTCAAGACATGATTTGAGGGCCTCAAATACACCCCATTGATCCATTTACAATAATGGATTGATCCAAGAAGCTTGATTCATAAGTTTCAAATTCATCTGGATCACAATTAGGGTTTTGAAGAAAAAGTCAAATTGTACCTTTGACTTTTGACCAAGACATGATCCCAAACCTTGGGGAATGATTCAAGACACTCTATAACACCTACGGAATCCATCCTTTAGGTTCAAATTAGGTCAAGGACTTGATTTCATAGAGGATCACACAGTTTGGAATTCATCAGACAAAAAGTCAACTGTGCCCAAAATCAAGTTTGACATTTTGAAATTTTTCACAAATGGGACTCCCCTAAGTCAAAAACAATGTTAATGTATGGTTTTGATCATCATTTATCAAGAAAAATCAAGAAAAGTAAGGTTACTTGTAAAAGGGGCAACCATAAGAAACTTAAATTTTTCTAAGTTATGAAACAAAATGGATTTGGTGCTAACTTTGCAAGGTCATAACTCCCAAACCCTAAGGCCTTTTTCTTACATCCAAAGCTTAAATGAAAGTTCACATGACATACATCAAAAGTGTCAACTACAAAATATTCCAAATCCTCATGGATTTTGAGTTATGAATTGATCAAAATCACAAAAACATGAAAATGGCCATTTTTTCCAACACTTAGTGAAAATTTTGGACAGAATCTGTCTTGGTTTTTCACCAACTTTAAGGCCATTTTTCATTATGATCCAAGCTGAACACAGACCATTGGTGGACATCAAAATTAAAGTATGTTATACAAGCTTTCCAAAGAGTATAAGAACTCCCGTTAATTCAACTTGAGCAAGAAGTTATGAACCGCACAACATGCTTTGCTCAAACTGATTTTCATGACAACATTTGGCAGATTGTGTGCATTTCTTGTGCCACACGATTTCCATTTCTAATTTTGTCATCTTCCAAGCCTTGTCCTCTTCCAAGATCAGAAAGAATCTTGATGAATCACTTGATGATTTCAACTTTGAACCCTTAAGTCAAGAAATCAACATGGCATGTGCAAAATCATCATTTACATGAACCTTGATTTTCAAATTTGGCATCAAGCATTTATGTGATGCATAGAGGTGGCATGAATCAGTTACAAACCAGCTAAAAGGAGTCAAGAAACTTGAGTGTTCAAACCTGCAAAGTTGGTTGAAGTCAAGATAAGAGGAGACTTGGTACCTTGGCATTTAAGAAAGTGCTACATGACAAAATCCATTGGATAATAGCATGCTCCCTCATCCACTCACTATTCCTTCAAAAACAAACTTCCTCTACTATAAATAGAGGTCATTTCTGATGTTTCAAAACACACCAAAACAATACCAAAGCCTTGTTTTCTCATTTTCCCTCTCTTACTTCATTTTCCAGTCATTATGGAGCAATTTGGGGATTCTTGAAACCAGAGCAAAAACCACTCAAATAACTATCCAAACACATCATAAACCATCCATTGAAGGTGTTCAAACCTTCATTCTCATTGTACAACACAAAAATCAGAAAGTTAACCTCCAAAACCTCAAGTTTTGACTTTTCTGCATTTTTCAAGCCATGTCTTGATCCAATCACTTTCAAAACCAAACAACACTTCAAATACTCTCCAAATATCATCCTCAAACTGTCCCAATAAGTTTCCCTCAACTGTAACACCATTTGAGTGAGTTACCATTTTGGTCACTTTTGCCACTTTTGCAAGAAAGATTCTTGTTCCTGAGGATTCCAGCTGGTTTTGATCATACTAAAAGCTTCTAAGGGATCAATCAAGAGTGTCTAAGGCATTAGATTACTTCTGGCACAATCATTTTGCAAGATAGCACAAGGAACTTCAAGAGGTAAGTGCATAACAACTTGAACTCTTTAAAATATGCATTGCTTTGATGTCCATTGATCATGAACATGTCATACATATCATATGTGTTATGTTTGAACCAATTTACCATGCTATTGTTGCTTGTATGAAGAGATAGCATAGAACTTGCAAATTTTGGCCTACTTTGAAACCACTATCGGGTTTTAAAATTTAGGCTTCTTTAGAAAATTCTGAAACTACCATTGGATTCCTCATGAAATTCTAGGTAGGATTCATCTAAATTTCATCCAATTTCATGGAGAAATGAGGGAGATATGATCCTTCTTGCAAATCCCCCAAAACTTGATTTTTGCCTTGGCCTGACCTGAAAATAAGGCCACCCTTATGTACACATGGGGTGGTTTTGATACACGGATGTATCACCACCCCAGTGGTAGCAGCGCATGTGTGTTTGGTTTGAGGGCGTGGGTTCAACACCCACCCAGACCATTTTTTATTTCCCTCTCATTTTGCTATTTTTCATATTTTTCATGATTTTCTTAATTAATCTCAAAATTAATTTCTCTCTCAATTTTAATAATTTTTTATTGGTTCTATTTTTTTTGAAAATTCACAAAAATATTGAAATATTTTATTCTACAAAAAAATCAACTTTATATTATTTATTTAATATAGTTAGAATTTTTGTAAATAATTTCATTTTATTTGTTTTTAAACATTTTTAAATGAAATTCTCACCTTGATTTTTCAACTTCAAATGAATTTCAAGCTTTCATGTGATTAAGCATGATTTTTCAAAACATTTTTCAAAGTTTACAATTTGTTTTTGAATATATTTGATATTTTATATCTTTTATTATTTAATTTTCTTATAAAAATTATATTTTTATTTAAAATTAGGGTTTTTTCTCTTGATTTTAAATTTTCAAACTTCATTTGAAACACTTTGGGCCTCTAATAGAGTGTAAGACCCATCCCTTGTCACATAAATAAGTTGGGCCTCAGTTATTGTATAAGTCCCGATTCGATCTCGGCGCGATCGCCGTTTTCAAAACGAAAATCATTTGGGCCTCCCTTTGGTTGTAAGCCCCATTTTTCTTCTTTTTCAAACACTTTGGGCTTCTAATAGAGTGTAAGACCTAACCCCCCTTGTACATAAATAATTTGGGCCTCTGTCATTGTATAAGTCCCAATACGCGATTTTCAAAATAAACGGTGCGATCACTGTTTTTTTTTTCATCTGGGCCTCTCCTTGAGTTATAAGCCCCAACCCTTGTATAAAAATAAACTTTGGGCCTCTAATAGAGTGTAAGACCCATCCTCTTTGTGAATACAATAATTTGGGCCTCAGTCATTGCATAAGTCCCTCCATGGTGTTCAAAACTACGACGCGATCGTCGCCTTTTCGAAAAAATTCAGCTGGGCCTCTCTTTCAGTATAAGTCCCAAACTTTCTTTTAAAACAACTTTCTATTTGATTTAGATTAAAATTCAAAGTTTTATCAAAACTTTCTTCAATTTCTTGAATAACTAACCATGCAGCTGTAGTTACTATGCTTGGGCTTGCACGACTGTAAGCTCCACTATCTTCTCAACATATTTGTTTATCTATATATCATCTGTATATATATGTTTATACATACTTGCTTAGAGTTTTCCTCAGCAGTTAGGTCTAGGTTTAGATCAAACTAGTGGTTACTCTTTCAACACAGTCAAAACTAGTTCCCCATAGGAAAATCCAGATACAGTCTTGCCTCCTCTTGGGCTTATACAATATGAAACAGAGAAAGGCATTATTCCCGATGAAACTTTTCTCAAGACTGTCACAACTTAGAAATATATGTGTACAAGAAATTCAATTCCCCAAAGAGGATTAATTCCCTGTGAAACCTCTTTTGAATTTCTTCAAACCCTAGAACTTTTCTGCAAGGAAATGACTTATTCCCGGTGAAACCTTTCTTGAACTTTTCTCAGGCTTGGACCCACAAGCTTCCTAAAAGCATCCCCAGCCTCCTCTTGGGCTTTGTACAAGGACCCACAGGCTACTTAGAAGTTCTCAGCCTCCTCTTGGGCTTAGTACAAGGACCCGAAGACCTCCTACAGGTATAGGACAAAACTTAGTCATCTCTACTAGTTCAATCCTCCAGAGAGTCAGAATTCAAGAATATCTAACTATTCTAGGGTTAATTTTCATCCCCTAAAACCACAACCTCCTCTTGGGCATGATACAAAGATCATTCTCCAGTTAAGAGTCAACCTCTTCATACCAGTAGACTTGGAAAGTCTTATCTCCTCTTAGATCTCAAAGAAACCCTCAAGTTTCCAAAAAAACAGGAAAACCCCTGATCATTTCATCAATCTCCAGCAGAGTTTGAAGCCTCCATAGGTTTTTATACTCAAAGTTTAAACCTTTACCATCAATAAAACCTTAACAGGATCAGAACCTCAGGGCATCTGATAGTTCAACTATTCTTCAATCCTCAACAAGAGTTGATTCCCCAATTTGGACCTGTCTCTAGATCTCAATAATCCTCAGCAGAAAACCCATAACAGATAAACATCAGAAAGTATTTAAACATGCCATAGAAGATCTATGGATAACCATATATAGACTGGGTAATTGACAACTTCCCTTTGTATAACCTGACCCCGAACCCCCAATCTCTTAGAATTTGTTAAAGAAAACATTTGCGTGCAAGGTTAGTTTTAGATAGCTTCCCTTTCCTTTCCAACTTCATAGGATAAATAAGAAATCAGAAAATAGCACCCAATTCCAACCATTGCGGTAAGGTAGTCGCGTCACCGACAGAAATCGCACGCTACAGAAAAATGGCGACTCTGCTGGGGATTAATCTTTAGGATTAGAGTTCCTAAGAGGTCTAGGTTTTGTTTGGCATTTTCTATACTTTCTACTGTATATATATATCATTTACTGTTATACTACTTGATACCCGTGTTTAAATTTCTGTTAATTGGGAATGTGATTAATACGCATGTGGAAAGTTTGAGAGAACATTAAGATAAGTGGTGGCATATCCGGGAAACGCTTATAGGGAGTGAATCCCAACCAAGCTAACTTGGCAGTCCACCAAATCAGTCGAGGTACCCATGTGGAAATATCGATGTTGAATGACCGATTGTCGTGAAAGCATCGTCTATCCTAGTGTGGTACCCATGACCCTGAGGATTTAGTAGAAATTTAACCATATGGCCATTTAGTAGTGCGGTGACTATCGCGAATAGTTGATACGCAATACTAAACTCAAATGAGATTCATCCTAGGATATTACAGCTCGCTCGAGTGAATCAGCTTAGTGTTGGTATCCCTAGGAGGGGTCAATGACTTTGGGAACCTTTTAGAACCCGTTCTACAAGTATAAAAATTGACCAAAATAGTACAACCTTTGGGGATGGGTATAGCCATGACTCCATGCTCATGACGTTGAACCCTTGAACCCATGTTTTTAAATGTTTTTGTGTGCTGCATTCATGCATTCATTAAAAAAAAACTCTTTTCAAACAAGAAAAAAATTCTTTTTCCGAAAGAACTAAAACAATAATTGCAAATATCAGAGGTTGCGTTATGGATTTCGGTAGAAGAAAGATGCACAAGTACACCTTCAAGGCTCCGAAACTAGAAGACTTAAGGAAATTGGGAAGGATGATTACCAATCCCGAGGCTTTCAGAGCTAAGCACGAAGGACTGTGTCATTGTTAAGGGTCAACATGGTTGAAGGAATCCTGTCTACGCTGGTACAGTTCTACGATCCGGTTTACCACTGCTTCACTTTCCTGGATTACCAACTTGCACCAACACTAGAAGAGTACTCCACCTGATTGATTTACCTATCACTGATCAAGCTCCATTTTTTGGACTGGAAAAAATTCCAAAAGATTAGGCCATTGCAAGAGCAATTTCTTTGGATGAGTCAGAAGTTAGGACTCACATGACCACTAAAGGAAGAATCAAGGGTTTACCGGCTAAATTTCTGATGGAGAAAGCTCTATACTTTGCTAGTATAGGAAACATAACTGCCTTCAAAGATATCTTTGTCCTACTCATATATGGATTATTCTTTTTTCCTAACATTGACAACTTCGTCGATACCAATGCTGTTAAGATATTCTTGATAGGAAACCCCGTGCCAACCTTGCTCGCAGATGTTTATCATTCTGTACACTTAAGGAATTTGTACAGCAGAGGAATGATCACATGCTGTGTACCCTTACTCTACAAATGGTTCATTTCCCACTTGCCCAAGTCTGCTGCTTTTTGGGATCACAAGACTCTACGTTGGTCACAAAGGATTATGTCTCTTCCCAATTCTGACATAGATTGGTACAATCGGATTTACGAAGGGATAGAGATCATCAAAAAATGTGGAAATTTCCCTAACGTACCCCTCATTGGAACTAAAGGAGGAATCAACTATCATCCAATTTTAGCTCACCGTCAACTCGGATACTCGATGAAGAATATCCCACATAACGTTCATCTGGAAGGTCTTTTCTTCAAGGAAGGAGAAAATGACAAGGCACTAAAGAAGGAAATAGTGCATGCCTGGCAACATATTCACAGGAAAGGGAGAGAGTCTCTGGGAAGACCAAACTGTACCTCCATGGAACCTTATCTCCACTGGGTGTAAACTAGAGCCCTCAAGCTGAGGATGCCTTACCCTCATCAAGAAGTTTTTCCCTTGAAGGAATATGTCCTTTATTTCATGTCTGATATGGAAAAACTCCAGGTCGCTCTCAACAAAGTTCAACGTGAAAAGAGCTCTTGGAAGAACAAATACCAGATCCTTAATTTAGAATGTACCAAGATTCAGGAACTGTTAAAGGAGAAGGATGCTTTGATTGGGATATTAGAGCAGCATGCTATAGAAAGTCGGGAAGACCGAATAAATTTACTTACTCCTTTCACTTGGCAAAGAATCGTCGACCCAACAACGGCTGAAGAGCCCCAGTCAAAGAAAAGGAAAATACCAGAACCGGCATCTGAGCTCTCTTCATAGAGGACTCAGGATCCATGAGCTTAGACATTTTCCATATAGCATTTAGTAAAATACTGTACTTTTCTTTGTAAAATACTGCAATCTTTCTAATTCAATAAAAAGGGTCTCCCTTCACTGTGTGATATTTGCAATCTAATTGTTGAAGTTTCTTTTTGAATAAAACAAAAACTAAAAAAATATGTCTTTGCATATCATTCATCATTCTCACATAACACATTTTTCTTATCCTTGAGTCTCACGTATGTATCACAATTCTAGAGTCAAATTGTCTCACTCATACAATACTCGGGCTAATCGACAAAAGAAAATGGACGATCTCGAGGAAGAGAACAGAGAGCCGAGAGAAGAAATTGACGCTCTAAAGGAAAGTTTCAAGAAACTTCACAGCAAACTGCAAACCCTGGCAGCAGCTCAGGAGCAACAGCATCAAAGGACTGTGATCTCAGAGATTACATCTACACCCATATTGGAGACATATGAGAATCATCATCGGTACAACATGCCTAAAGGGTGCCCCTGGGGCATGCCTTTCAAATTTATACCTGAAGGATATATCCCACCAGTCACTGAAGACCCGAAAACCATGGCAGGAACCGCTGAACCTGAAGGTTACAAACTTCGGGAAAGTGAAGATGCAAGGGTTACAACAGCGACTCCTGAAGGTTACAAACTTCAGGGCACTGAAGCGCCAAGGGTCACCGCTATAATGTCTATACCACAACCAGTGGTACATGTAACACCCCAATTTGTTTAATTGTATTTATTTATTTCATTTATGTGAATTTTGTGAAATGTGTGAATTTATTGTATTTTACCTGCTAATTGAGTTAATTGGTTAATTTCTCTGATAGATAAAATAATTGTATTAAATTATAATTTCTTTTCAACTTTTATTTCCCAAAATATATTTCATCGGTATGTTTATGTTTTATCGCATTTTGAGAGCGTTTGGGAGATATTCCGGCTGAGGGGCATTTTGGTCATTTGGGTAGTTAGATATTATAAATAGAAAGTGGAGAGAAAAAGAGAGGAAAGAAAAAGAAAAGAGAAGAGAAGAGAAAGGAGAAGAAAGAAAGAGAGAAGAGGAGAAAGAGGAAAAAGTGAAGATTCATCCGTTTCAAGCGCGATTAATCGGGTAAGGGTGAGAAGTTTCGATTATATCATGCTTGTATATGTATATGTATGTTTTGTTTGAATGTTTGGGTGAAAAATATATGTTTTCTATTTGGTTGAATTTGTGAGCAATTGATAGAAATCGATGTTTTAACGGTTAGAATGCGAAATAGTTCGCGTAGAATAGTCGGGAAATGATAGGATTTAGTCGGGAATACTTGTTGGTATGATCGGGGGGTTTAAGGATGAGTTTGGAGGGATTTTGTGTCATAAAATTCTGGTTTTTTTGATGTTTCGCGATGGTTAATCGATTAACAAAATACGTTAATCGATTAACAGTGTAAGTTTCAAAAAAATATTATTTTCAAAAACCCATAACTTGTGATCCGTAAGTCGGTTTTGGTTCCCGTTTGAAGCGTTGGAAAGCTAGTGAAATATTCTTTCTATTAAAAATGGTTTGTAGGGCAGTAGATGATTTATTTAGGTCGTGGTTTTGGAAAAGTGTTGGGTTGTCGGGTTTTTATCGCGTTAAATGCGTGCGGTCGGTGTTTTACCGTGTGATATGCTTTTGTTATATAACGTATAGCTTGTGTGCTGTTATATGATGTGAATACATGTAATGAGATGTTGTGATAAGGTGTTGTGATGCGATGTTGTGATAATGTTGTTGTTGTGCGGTAAATACATTGTTTGATTGAATATCAATGTATGTGGTTATGATGTTGTGTTGGTTCGTGGTTTGTTGTTGTGGTTTGTGAAATGCATTGCTTATGTGAAATTCAATGTGTGTTATTTGGTGGCCTTATGGCAAATATGTGCATTATTTGGGTTAAACTTTGATGCATGATTAAGGATGTTGTTATGATGTGTTGTGAATAGCCTTTGTGGTGTGAATCTCTTGTGGAATGAATTGTGATGATTGTATGATTGTTGTGGTATGTGGTACGTGATGAAATGCATTGTTTGAATTGTTTTCAATGCATGAATATCATGATGTGATAATCATATTGTTGATTTGTGAAGATGCATTTGATTGTCATGAGTTCTTGTGTGTCAAGCATCATGATATGCATTGTGGTGACGTCCTGAGTGACGGATTAGTTCCAGAGGGAATCTGCTATAACATCGTGAGCCTTAAAAATAAGAGGACTGAAAGCGATCTGATTGGATCGTGAGCCTTAAAAATAAGAGGACCTAAAGAGATGGTTATAGACGATCGTGAGCCTTATACAAAGAGGACCGAAAGCGATCGGATTGTGAGCCTTATACAAAGAGGACCGAAAGTAATCCATAAACGTCGTGAGCCTTAAAAATAAGAGGACCAAAAGTGATCTGATTGGATCGTGAGCCTTAAAAATAAGAGGACCGAAAGCGACGGGGAACATCGTTTGCCCGACGGGGTGTTACTTGAGTGTTCCTCAGTAACAAGCGATGATTCCAATAGTTCCTGAGTGAACTGGTGATGAGAAACATTGGAAGTCGGTACCGCATGACATTTGCATAGAGTCGTTGTGTCGGTCTCTGTGCATTTGCATAAATCATGGATGCATTATGTGTGGAAAATCATGATTCGATTGATGATGTGTGAGAATTGTGAATGGATGCATTATTTGTGGAAAATCATGGATTGATGATGTGTGGAAATTGTGCATTGATTTGTTATGTATGGAGATTATGACAGCATTGGTACTTTGATGTGCATATGTGATAAATGCATTGGTTATGAATGACATGTGTTATGTGATGTGTAATGTGTTTCTAAATGTTATGACTTGGTATGTCTTATGTGCGAATATGCGAGTATATTGGATACTTGATATATGTGATGCTTGTGGTGAGAATAACTATGTATGTGAATTTATATGTTTTTGCATATTATTATGCAATCTTGATTTAGTTGTTATTTCTCACCCTTCTGCTGTGGTTTATTGCTCTACGAGGCAATTGCAGATTAGTGTCTTGGAGGCTTTTGTGGAGATTAGTCCTGCGTCCTATGTCGTCTGTCTGCTCTGATACGTAGCACGGGAGTCGGGGAACGATTATGTTATATATGTATATAATTGTGGAATATATTTTGTATTACTTTTTTATTTATATTTTAATGTTATAAAACCATTTATTTGTAAAACAAGTCGGTTATGGATCTTTCCGCTTTATTCCATAATTGACATTTCCTTTATATGGAAAAAGTTCCCCCTTTGAGGGTATTCTATTTTATGCTATGTATCAAATTTATGAGCAGGGATGATGTTTTGTTTATTTAAATGTGGCATCCTTGTTTCTGTCGGAAAAATAAATTTTTAGTTACTCTGATTTTATTTATGTATTATTTATTCGCGATGGGAATTGGGGTGTTACAGTACACACTGTTCGGGAAGGACAGATTCTGCAAACAATTTATGGTGGAAATGAAGACATGTACGAAAGGATGAATGAGTTCCAGGAATAATTCTTGGAAATGCAGAAGGAACTACATGCCATTCGAGGTCAATATTTATTCCAAAAGGACGTCGCCGACCTCTGTTTGGTCCCTAATGTAAAGATACCGCACAAATTCAAGGTGCCTGACTTTGAAAAATACAAAGGCAACTCTTGCCCTCAAAGTTATTTGGTGATGTACGCTCGAAAAATGTCTACTCAAACAGATAATCAACAGCTACTGATCCATTACTTCCAAGACAGTTTAACCGGTGCCGCTCTCAAATGGTACATGGTTTTAAACCGCACCAAGATTAGTACTTTCAGAGATCTCGGTGCAGCCTTTGTTCAGCAGTATAAATACAACTTGGACATGGCACCAGATAGGGATCAGCTCAGAGCAATGTCACAAAAGGACAAAGAAACTTTTAAAGAGTATGCTCAGAGATGGCGTGAAATTGCCGCTCAAATTTATTCCCCTCTTGAGGAAAAGGAGATGACCAAGATTTTCCTGAAAACATTGAGCTTGTTCTATTATGACCGAATGGTCGCCACTACGCCCAGTGACTTAACTGAAATGGTGAATATGGGAGTACGCCTTGAAGAAGCAGTTCGAGAAGGATGATTGGTCAAAGATGCAGAGCCATCCAGGAGTACCAAAAGATACGTTAGTGCTTTGCAAAAGAAGAAAAAGTAGGATATCAGTAATATCTCTCTGGGAAAGCAAAGGCGGAGGTATCAACCAGTAGCGACGGTAACTCCCGCTATCAACCCAGCGCCAGCTCCGACTTATCAACCTCAGGTTGCTCAGAGCCAACCAAGTCAACAACAGTATCAGCAAAGGCCGCACAACCTTTTCAACAGGCTCGTCCACCATACAACAACAACAATCTTACTACACAACCATCAGGGTTCGACCCTATACCGATGTTGTACGTAGAACTATTTCCACTTCTACTGGACAAGGGGCACGTCCAAACCCGAACTCCTCTTACAGTACCAGAAAATCCACCTTTTTGGTTCAAAGAAGATCAAACTTGCCCTTACCATCAAGGAGGATCAGGGCACAACGTTGAGAATTGTCTCAGCTTCAAGTCTGATGTACAGAAGCTTGTCAGGAACAGGATCTTATCTTTCAAAGATACTAACCTGAATGTTCAGACGAACCCATTACCACAACATGAAAAGACCACACTGAATTTGATAAAAGGAGAGCCAGTCAACAGTTATCAAATTCACAATATACGCTTACTAGGAACCAACCTGGTAAAAATGTATTGCAAACAGAGTGGGTACGATCACGTGCCATCTCACAACTATCATCAATGCGATATCTGTTCCAAGGACAATTAAGGGTGTTCCGTAATACAAGTAGCTCTGCAAGAACAAATGGACCTGGGCTGGATTCAGGATCACCAGATTCATGAAATAAACATGGCCCATGCACATCCCAACATTGTGCAAAACCACGACTTCCGTGCAATGAACGTCAACTTAGTGGCGATGCATTCGAGACAAAGTCAGTATTATAATCTGCCACGACACGATTACAACGCTTGTCCAATCTGCTCAACAGAAAATCAGAGATACTTTTTTATACAAGAGGCCCTCCAACATCAAATGGATCTCGGATGGATCCAAGATTACCATGAAAGAAATGAGTATCAAGTCAATATGGTCCAAATCTTCGACATACGCCTAATGAATACCACTCTAGTGGAATTACATGCTAAGCAGGCCAGACTCGGTTTTATGGCTTCACATCATTATCTAGACTATAAAGAATGCCGTGAAGACGACCAAGGGTGTGCGCTTGTGCAAAGAACACTTCAACATCGGTTGGACCACTAATGGCTTCCAATCTACTTGGATGAAGACACACAACAGATTAGAATGACTAATAGGAATTCTGGTAGACATTAAAGTCATGATATCCGCTCAATAGAAACAAATCTAGTAAAGATGCACTGCATACAAAGCGAGTATGGTCAGGTACCACCGTACAATTATGAGCGCTGTAGAGTATGCTCAGAAAATAACCAAGGATGTTATCTCGTACGAGCAGCCCTCCAAAATCAGTTGGACCGGAAAGAGATTCGACCATGTTCAAGTTCTGGGTCGATCAACACGATATAAGACTACCTCCCTGGTCATAACAAAAGCGTTGTCATAATCTCCGATCATGGAATAACCAAGGACGTTTGCACCATAATCCCTCTACTCACTGAATCAAGGATCCCTCTTGATAGTAGAAAAGTTCCCAACCAAAAACTGATCAAGGTTGCCTATGACAGTCAGAAAAATCAAAAAGCTCCTGTGGATATCTACCTGCCAAGTCTCATACTGTACAAGTCGGATTAGGCTATCCCTTACAAGTATGGTGCAACGACCATCGAGAACGGAAAAGAAACTCCATTACCCTCGGTCATGAACATTGCCAACATCAGTCGAGTTACCCGGAGCGGTCGAATCTTCAACAGAGGAGTTGGAGAACCTGCCAAAGAAAAGGAACCTTAAACGAAATTTCCTAACCAACAAGTCATTCCATCCAGTAATCCAGAACTTGTAAAGAACAATGATGAGATGCTGAAGCTCATCTAGAAAAGCGGTGTGGACCAATTACTGCAAACTCCGTCTCGAATCTCTGTACTATCTCTCTTGCTTAGTTCAGAAGCTCACAGGGAAGCTCTATAGAAGGTCTTAGAACAAGCCTTTGTAGAACACGATGTGACGGTAGGATAATTTGACAGCATCATCTCCAACATCACTTCCTGCAACAACTTAGGATTCAGTGATGAAGAACTGCCGGAAGAAGGCAAAAATCATAATATGACGCTTAACATTACAGTCAACTGCCAAGAAGATGCTTTAGCCAGCGTACTGGTGGACATAGGATCGTCTTTGAATGTTATGCCAAAATCAACTCTGATACAACTATCGTTTCAAGGAGCTCCGATGAGAGGCAGTGATATTATCATCAAAGCCTTTGACGGATCCAGAAAAATAGTTATCGGTGAAGTCGATCTTCCCATAACCATCGATCCTCACACTTTCCAGGCCATGGACATCCGGGCAGCATACAGCTGTTTATTTGGAAGACCTTGGATACACGAAGCTGGGGCAGTTACTTCGACACTTCACTAGAAGCTGAAGTTCATCAAGAATGACAAATAAGTCATAGTATGTGGAGAGCAAGCCTTAATCATGAGCAACTTATCATCATTCTCCTGAGTAGAACCAGAAGAGGTTGTTGGAACCCAGTTCCAAGCACTCTCGATGAGCAATAAGAATCAACCAGAAAGAGGGACGTCGATTTCCTCATACAAGGACGCTCTCAAAGTGATCGGGAGTAATGACACAAAAGGATGGGGACAGATTGTAACTCCTACGGATAAAAAAACAAAGAAAGGTCTTAGTTTCTCTTCAACCTGTACCCAGACTACAAAAAAGGACGAAATTTTTTGTCCCATTCAGGATTTCTTCCACAGCGGAGGTTTCCTCCACCCAGTGTCTCAAGAAGTACACACCATCAATGAGAGCGACTCCTCCGATACGGATGAGGAGTGGAAGTCTTATCTCAAGATGACGGTTATCTATCTCAAGGAGGGGCGTTCATGCCATTTTATTTTCCCAAGCAGAGCCCAAGATATATACCGAGGTCAGACGTCAGGATGATCTATGGAGATTGTGATCCTGAAGGATGCCGTGCTCCACCCAACTCATTAGAGGAAGACACTCTGATGAAAGACAACTTTGACTATGATTATTATGATCCCCTGGATGACTTGCCTATCTGGAAGCGATACATGGAAGACTTGGGACAAAAGAGTCAGCCAGACAATGTTTATCAGCTGGATGATGTAACACCCCAATTCCCATCACGAATAAATAATACATAAATAAATCAGAGTGAATAAAAATTTATTTTTCCGACAGAAACAGGGATGCCACATTTAAAGAAAGAAAACACAATCCCTGCTCAAATATTTGATACACAACACAAAATGGAACAAACATAAAAGGGAAACTTTTTCCAACAAAGGGAAAGTTCAATTATGGAATAAAGCGGAAAGATCCATAACTGACTTGTTTTACAAAATAAATTATTTTATAACATCGAAATACTCATACAAAGGTAATACAAAATATATTCAACAATGTACTCATATATAACAAAAGCGTTCCCCGACTCTCATGTTATGTATCAGAGCAGACACCAAAACCGACAAAAGAATGGAGAACTAATCTTCACAAAAGCCTCCAAGACTACTAATCTGCAATTGCCTCATAGAGCAATAAACCACAACAGAAGGGTGAGAAATAACAACTAAATCAAGATTGCATAATAATATGCAAACACACATTCAAACACATGTATAAATCATCTCAACCATACCATCACATACTAACACATATAACATGCCACAAATACAAAACATATCACACATAATCCAACCACAATTATGACATATGGAACCACACCACCACATCACCACAAAATATAGCATATATCAATTATACCGACATAATCACATATTCACACATAATGCACACCAAAGTTATGACATAAAGAATCACATCACCACATCACATAACATATGTCTATACATAAAACATATTATCCACCACCAATGTATTTATCACATAAGCACATCAATTCACCAACCCAATCATAATTCTCAACACGTACTCAATCAATTCACATTTCCACACATAATCACATAATCAAACCATTCACATTTTCACACATAATCAATCCATTCATGATTTTCCACACATAATCAATCCATTCATGATTTTCCACACATAATCAATCCATTCATGATTTTCCACACATAATCAATCCATTCATGATTAATGCAAATGCAAAGAGACCGGTACAATGACTCTATGCAAATGCATATGCGGTACCATCCATCCATCATTTCTCATCACCAGTTCACTCAGGAACTATTGGAACCATCGCTTGTAACTGAGGATCACTCACGTAACACCCCGTCAGGCAAACGATGTTCCCCGTCACTTTAGGTCCTCTTATGTATTTAAGGCACACGACGTTTATGGATCGCTTTAGGTCCTCTTATGTATTTAAGGCACACGACCTGATCGCTTTAGGTCCTCTTATGTATTTAAGGCACACGATCATCTATAATCATCGCTTTAGGTTCTCTTATTTTTTTAAGGCACACGATGTTATAGCAGATTCCCTCTGGAATCGATTCGTCGCTCACACCCCACATGGGCACGCGACATCACAAGATGCATATCATGATGCTTGACACACAAGAACTCATGACAATCAAATGCATCTTCACAATTCAACCATATGAATTATCTCATCATCATTATTCATGCATTGAAAACAATTCAAACAATGCATTTCAAACCATAATGGCCACCACACAACATACATTGAATTTCACATAAACAATGCATTTCATCACAAACCACAAACCACAAACCACAACAATCATATAATCACAATTACTTCCACAAGGGATTCACACCGCAAAGGCTACCAACAATACATCATAACAACATACATTGATATTCAATCAAACAATGTATTTTACCACACAACAACATCATTAATCACGCATCGAGGTCCAATCCAAAACAATGTACATATTTTCCATAAGGCCACAACCCATCATCACAACATTCCATCATGTATATTCACATCATATAATAGCACACCAGCTACACGTTACATATCATAAGCATATAGCATGATAACACATCAATCGCACACAATTAACGCGATAAAAACCCGACAACCCAACTATTTTTCAAAAAAACACGAATTAATTAAATCATCTTTTACCCTCCAAACCATTTTTAATACAAAGAATATTTCATTAGCTTTCCAACGCTTCAAACGGGGGTCAAAACGGAATTACGGTTCAAAACTTATGAAGAAAACAAAATCGGACATTTTGGAAAATTTGTATCACGCGCAGGTATGCTAAGGTCGAGTCTTTAGGTCGACTCAAGGTTCTTTAGGTCGACTCATAGTCCTTTAGGTCAACTCATACTGCGCAGAATTTGTTAAAAACTCAGTTTTCGATCGTTAAATACCTTCCGGACCTCCGATTTCGATTATGTAAAAAGCTCCGGTCTCAGAATTCGACATACTACAATATTTTCACCATTAAAAAGCCATCCAACACATTTTCCATTTTTGAAATATTTTGAAACATAATTTTATCAGTTTACCCCAACTCCAAACTCGCTCAAAACCACTCGAAAACACACAAACGACCATTCCCGATTAATTCCTATCCTCACCCGACTATACTACACAACTTATTCCAAATTCTAACCGTGAAAACATCGATTTCTATTCATTTCTACCATTTCAACCTAAAATGAAAACTAGAAGAAAATCACCAAAAAAATCCAAGAAAACATACACATATACATATACAAGCAAGATATAATCGAAACTTCTCACCCTTACCCGATTAATCGCGATTGAAATGGAGTTATGTCGATTTTTCCACTTTTCCTCTTCTCCCTTTTCTTTCCTCTCTTTTCTCTTCTCTTCTCTTTTCTTTTCTTTCTTTTTCTTTTCCTTACTATCTTTTCTCTCTTTTCTTTCTTTTTATGAAAATATCTACCCCCGAAAAGACCAAAATACCCCTACTCTCAAATATCTCGCAAACGCTCTCAAAATACGATAAAACATAAACAGCGATGAAATATAATATATTGTCAAATAAAAGTCAAGAATAAAATAATATAAAAACGAAAATAATTAAATCGACTTGATTAAATAAATCGGACAAAACGGGGTGTTACAACTCTCCCCCACTTAGACATTTTCGTCATTGAAAATATAACTGAGACGAACAACTCCGGATACGACTCTCGCAAATGACTAACCAACTAACACGCCAATACTAGGCACACCACGAATAACACAACTGACAACCACCTTGCTAACAGCACTACAAAACGACACGACAACGACGACAACTACAACGACAAGATGCAAAGCCCATACAATGCACTTGACGACCAACTCACGACTCAAAGAATACCCAAGGTACGAACACACACCGGAATTATCTACTCGCCCTCGAACCAACACGATGGAAACAAGGCAACAACACAAACAAGAACACAAAGTTCCACGACACCACATCGATTCAACAACCTCTACAAAACCAGAATACCAACATCCTTGTCACACAACCTTATTACAACAATGCTACGATTCCCAATCGAACATATAACCAAAACATCCATCTACATAGTAGCCCATGAATAATGTTTAAACCTTTCGCCTAACACTTCCATTCTGAAACGTCCAATGGTCTCATCATTCCTACATGTTCACAATGTTCAACCTAAGAACTCTTACCAGTCACACACGCATATACAAAATGTGCCACATCACGCTTCCACTGCGCACTCTGACTACTCAAAACCATCAAGTCTACCAATCTCACGTCCAAAGTCTAACTCTTTCTCATATTCACCAAAAATCACTATTCACTATTAATATTCCCAACCTCACACTCTCCTGTGTTATCTCACACACCAGACACGAGTCTCTGAACTGCTCAAATAATTCTAACTTCTTGACCATCAAAACAGACATGTATAAAGCTTCCGACTTAACTTATCACGCACGACATCAACTTTTCCCGAAGGATAATCCAAGCCAAATTCATAACTCGTCACAAATTCTAACCATCCTCATTGTCTCGTACTCTATTCCTTCAGACCAAACAAGTACTCTAAACTCTTGTGATTACTAAACACTTCGAACCTAGAACCATAAAAATAAGACCTCCAAATCTTCCAACACAATACAACCGCAACCAATTCCAAATCCAAAGTAGTATAGATCCTTTTATGAATCCTCAATTGTCGTAAAGCATAAGCCACGACTTTAAACTCTTGCATTAACACACTAACTAAACTCATCAAAGACACATCCCAATACCTCATAAACGGTTTATTAGGATCACACAGAATCAAAACTGAAGCCGTAGACAATTCCACTTCAGCTCACCAAAACTTACTCACAACGAACGTCCAAAACAAACGACTCACCCTTTGCAAGTCAACTGAGATAACAGAAGTACGAACTTAGCAAAGTCTTCCATAGCCTACAGTAACAACCAATTGAGACCAAAAGTTTCTAATCTCCTTAACCGACTTTGGAGTCTCTCAATGTAGAACTGCATCTACTTCCGATGGATCCATAATAATACCATTACCTGAAATAACATATCCAAGAAAACTAACCTTTTTCAACCGAAATTCTCACTCAAATAACTTAGCATAAAACTTCGTCTCTTTTCAACAATTGTAATTCAAATCTCAAACACTCTACCTGTTCTTCCTCTGGGTTTATAACATATCTGAATATTCTCTATTAAAACCACTACGAACTTATCCAAATTCACGACACAATCAAATCGGCCACTAAATCTCAACACCATTTTCATCTCAAATCAGTTCCAACCAGCATAACAAGTATCAACAACCCACCAAAAGGAACTCTTAATATCAATATTACATCCACACATAAGGCTTTTCTCAAGATTTCCATTAATACTCTAAAACTCCAAAGACTCCAAACTTCACCAGAACTCTAAGTTCCGCTTTCCAAAGCCTCAATACCATTATACACATCATGCTTGTTATTCCGTTCAATCATTCCTCCTTTTTGTTACTAACAACACTTGAGCTCCCCTAGGCGACACACTTGGTCTCACAAATCCCCTTTCAAGTAAATCTTCTCACTGCTTTCTCAGTCCGGGTACTTCTAATGCTAACATCCAATATTCCATCCGGAAATACATCTGAAAATCATGCACAACTGGCAGCCCATCACTGTGGCTTTTCTGTCAACTTCCAAAACACTATCATCACACACACGAAAAACATCTAAGTTTCACTTCCTAAAAGTTCTTCTACTTACTTAGCAGATCCAAACCTCAAATCCTCACCTTCGCCAAATTTGAGTTCCCACTCTACTCTCTGAGAACAACCATTAACGACACCCAATCGTTCTCTCTCAATGACTTCCCAACTGGACCAACATACCAAAACCTCTAATCCGTCTCCTCTTCCGATATTAGAATCTTCATCTACTCAACAAAACAATCCGTACTCACTTACTTAATTCCAAACAAGTCATTCACACACTATCAAAGCCGGAAAGACACGTCTATTCCATCCAACATAATTCCCGTCTGCTATCAACAAGAGATTAAGGGTGATCAGTTCCTCAATTTGTCAATAGACAGCCGACAATCATGATGAGGCATAAATCGTCTTTACCAAACTATAATAGCACTTCTTGCATCCTGTGCACAAAATTACCTAAGACACAAATCCTTAGTAGACATAGACCTACCTCTGCATTCCCTCCGGAATCAGAAACAACACTGTCCAAACAACACTTACACTCTTGCAATCTTCAACACACTGAGCCAACGAGAAGTGCAAGCTTCTCCCCCACTTATCTCATTCTCAATCCTGAAGACAACGGATTAGAAAACCAGAAAGCACTGACAGTGTTTCACACACATATCACATACTAAGGACCAAACAACATCGACAGTATTCAACTGTTACACCAACTGACTCAACAACTTGGCCGGACGGACGGACCTGCTCTGATACCACTAATGTAACACCCCAATTCCCATCGCGAATAAATAATACATAAATAAATCAGAGTGAATAAAAGTTTATTTTTCTGACAGAAACAGGGATGCCACATTTAAAGAAAGAAAACACAAGCCCTGCTCAAATATTTGATACACAACACAAAATGGAACAAACATAAAAGGGAAACTTTTTCCAACAAAGGGAAAGTTCAATTATGGAATAAAGCGGAAAGATCCATAACTGACTTGTTTTACAAAATAAATTATTTTATAACATCAAAATACTCTTACAAAGATAATACAAAATATATTCAACAATGTACACATATATAACAAAAGTGTTCCCCGACTCCCGTGCTATGTATCAGAGCAGACACCAAAACCGACAAAAGAATGGAGAACTAATCTTCACAAAAGCCTCCAAGACTACTAATCTGCAATTGCCTCATAGAGCAATAAACCACAGCAGAAGGGTGAGAAATAACAACTAAATCAAGATTGCATAATAATATGCAAACACACATTCAAACACATGTATAAATCATCTCACCCATACCATCACATACTAACACATATAGCATGCCACAAATACAAAACATATCACACATAATCCAACCACAATTATGACATATGGAACCACACCAACACATCACCACAAAATATAGCATATATAAATTATACCGACATAATCACATATTCACACATAATGCACACCAAAGTTATGACATAAAGAATCACATCACCACATCACATAACATATGTCTATACATAAAACATATTATCCACCACCAATGCATTTATCACATAAGCACATCCAGTCACCAACCCAATCATAATTCTCAACACGTACTCAATCAATTCACATTTCCACACATAATCACATAATCAAACCATTCACATTTTCACACATAATCAATCCATTCATGATTTTCCACACATAATCAATCCATTCATGATTTTCCACACATAATCAATCCATTCATGATTTTCCACACATAATCAACTCATTCATGATTTTCCACACATAATCAATCCATTCATGATTAATGCAAATGAAAAGAGACCGACACAACGACTCTATGCAAATGCATATGCGGTACCATCTATCCATCATTTCTCATCACCAGTTCACTCAAGAACTATTGAACCATCGCTTGTTACTGAGGATCACTCACGTAACACCCCGTCGGGCAAACGATGTTCCCCGTCGCTTTAGGTCCTCTTATGTATTTAAGGCACACGACGTTTATGGATCGCTTTAGGTCCTCTTACGTATTTAAAGCCCACGACCCGATCGCTTTAGGTCCTCTTATGTATTTAAGGCACACGATCATCTATAATCATCGCTTTAGGTCCTCTTATTTTTTTAAGGCACACGATGTTATAGCGGATTCCCTCTGGAATCGATTCGTCGCTCACACCCCACAAGGGCACACGACATCACAAGATGCATATCATGATGCTTGACACACAAGAACTCATGACAATCAAATGCATCTTCACAATTCAACCATATGAATTATCTCATCATCATTATTCATGCATTGAAAACAATTCAAATAATGCATTTCAAACCATAATGGCCACCACACAACATACATTGAATTTCACATAAACAATGCATTTCATCACAAACCACAAACCACAACAATCATACAATCACAATTACTTCCACAAGGGATTCACACTGCAAAGGCTACCCACAATACATCATAACAACATACATTGATATTCAATCAAACAATGTATTTTACCACACAACAACATCATTAATCATGCATCGAGGTCCAATCCAAAACAATGCACATATTTGCCATAAGGCCACAACCCATCATCACAACATTCCATAATGTATATTCACATCATATAACAGCACACCAGCTACACGTTACATATCAAAAGCATATAGCATGATAACACATCAATCGCACACAATTAACGCGATAAAAAACCGACAACCCAACTATTTTTCAAAAAAACACGAATTAATTAAATCATATTTTACCCTCCAAACCATTTTTAATACAAATAATATTTCATTAGCTTTCCAACGCTTCAAACGGGGGTCAAAACGGACTTACGGTTCAAAACTTATGAAGAAAACAAAATCGGACATTTTGGAAAATTTGTATCACGCGCAGGTATGCTCAGGTCGAGTCTTTAGGTCGACTCATAGTCCTTTAGGTCGACTCATACTGCGCAGAATTTGTTAAAAACTCAGTTTTCGATCGTTAAATACCTTCCGGACCTCCGATTTCGATTCCGTAAAAAGCTCCGGTCTCAGAATTCGACATACTACAATATTTTCACCATTAAAAAGCCATCCAACACATTTTCCATTTTTGAAATATTTTGAAACATAATTTTATCAGTTTACCCCAACTCCAAACTCGCTCAAAACCACTCGAAAACACACAAACGACCATTCCCGATTAATTCCTATCCTCACCCGACTATACTACACAACTTATTCCAAATTCTAACCGTGAAAACATCGATTTCTATTCATTTCTACCATTTCAAACTAAAATGAAAACTAGAAGAAAATCACCAAAACAATCCAAGAAAACATACACATATACATATACAAGCAAGATATAATCAAAACTTCTCACCCTTACCCGATTAATCGCGATTGAAACGGAGTTATGTCGATTTTTCCACTTTTCCTCTTCTCCCTTTTCTTTCCTCTCTTTTCTCTTCTCTTTTCTTTTCTTTTCTTTCTTTTTCTTTTCCTTACTATCTTTTCTCTCTTTTCTTTCTTTTTATGAAAATATCTACCCCCGAAAAGACCAAAATACCCCTACTCTCAAATATCTCGCAAACGCTCTCAAAATACGATAAAACATAAACAACGATGAAATATAATATATTGTCAAATAAAAGTCAAGAATAAAATAATATAAAAATGAAAATAATTAAATCGACTCGATTAAATAAATCGGACAAAACGGGGCATTACAGATGATCTTGAAAAGAATACACAGGTTCCCCCAGAGTCTTGGAATCATTATCCAGAACACTCCGAGAGTATCCAACGCCATGCTAATGAATTCGTAAAGATTGTAGGACAAGAATTCATTAACTATGCATTTACCGAGGTCAACGTCATCGAGGAAGATGACTCATCTATTCCCATAGAAACATGGGACACCTTGGGACAACCGAGTGGCATGTATGACTTCCAAGTCAAATACACTGCTCCCGAAAGCTCTCGCATCCAATACGAGGACTTCTAACCAACTGGTTGGAGAGATCCCCTTGAAAGTGAAAAACCTATGGAAGATGCGACAGAAGAGTTCTCCTATGACAACTCTGCATGGGAAGAAGACCCCAATAATCATACTCCGCCAGAAATCAGCGTTGTTTCTGAAAACACACCAAGAAGGAAGATACTAGACTTTGTGGTTCACAGAGGAGATCGTCGCCACTGGGTTGTTGTCGATGTCCCGAAAGTCGTTTATAAGTCTAAGTAATTACCATCTTTGTTTTAACCTTTCACCTTGCCCAGGTGAAACAGATGTTTTTATAGGGCTCAACTTTCTGTAAATATCCCTCTTCAATTCGCCCAAAGCGACAGAGTTTTATTTTATAGGGCTGTATTTCAAGAATCGAAAAATCATGAATAAATAATGTCATTCTAAATTCCGCATTTATTGTTGTTTTCACTTTTCGTTTTTCAGAAAATGGTAATCCTAAAAACAACCCAAAATAAAAACAAGCATTTTTTAGAAAATACACTGCACACACTCTTGCACTCTCTCTGTCTTTTCTAAAAAGATTCATCACGTCATGCAGATTGCTTGTTTTAAACCCCATTGAAATATACGATCCAATGCCTTCTCCCAACTTTGAATTCCCGGTATTTGAAGCTGAAGAAGAAGAGAACAAAGAAATTCCTGAAGAGATCTCCCGACTACTCAGACAAAAGGAAAGGTCTATTGAGCCTCACAAAAAGCCGTTGGAAACGGTGAATTTGGGTTCGGAGGAAGAAAGGAAAGAAGTTAAGATTGGAGCACTGCTCAGTCCAACTGTCAGAGAAGACTTGATAAAACTTCTCAAAGAGGTTCCATATGTATTTGCTTGGTCCTACCAGGACATGCCAGGGTTGGATACCAGCATCGTGGAACACCACTTACCGCTAAAAGCAGAAAGTCCCCCAGTAAAGCAAAGACTAAGAAGGACTAATCCAGATATGGCCATCAAAATTAAGGAGGAAGTGCAGAAGCAGATCGACGCAGGTTTCCTCGCCACCTCAGAATATCCTCAATGGTTAGCCAACATAGTGCCAGTTCCAAAAAAGGACGGAAAAGTCAGAATATGCGTAGACTACAGGGATCTGAATAGAGCAAGTCCAAAGGGTGACTTCCCCTACCACACATTGACATGCTGGTAGACAACACAACAAAATTCAAAGTCTTCTCCTTCATGGATGGATTCTCGGGCTATAATTAAATCAAAATGGCACCGGAAGATATCGAGAAAACTTCATTCATCACCCCATGGGGCACCTTTTGTTACAAGGTAATGCTGTTCGGTCTAACGAACGTGGGGGCAACCTATCAAAGAGCCATGACAACTCTGTTTCACGACATGATGCACAAAGAAATTGAAGTGCATGTCGATGACATGATTGCAAAATCTAAAACAGAAGAGGAGCATGTGACACACTTGTCAAAGTTATTCGAGCGTCTGAGAAAATACAAGCTCTGCTAGAATCCCAATAAGTGCACATTCGGTGTTCGATCAGGAAAACTCTTAGGATTCATCGTTAGCCAAAAAGGAATTAAGGTTGATCCCAACAAGGTCAAGGCCATTCAAGAAATGCCTTCGCTAAAGACTGAAAAATAGGTCAGAGGATTTTTGGGACGTATGAATTACATCTCTAGATTCATATCCCTCATGACCGCGACATGCGCGCCAATCTTCAAACTACTCAGAAAGAATCAAAGCTTCGTATGGATAGAAGACTACCAAAAAGCTTTCGACAGCATTAAAGAATATCTGTTGAATCTACCTATTATGTCTCCTTCAGTGGAAGGAAGACCATTGATCATCTACTTAACAGTCTTGGAAGACTCTATAGGTTGTGTGCATGGCCAATAAGATGATACAAAAAGAAAAGAGTCTGTCATCTACTACTTAAGCAAGAAGTTCACGGACCGTGAAACTCGATACACTATGCTCGAGAAAACTTGCTGCGCTCTGGCTTGGGCATCCAGACGTCTTCGCCAGTACATGATTTGTCACACTACTTGGTTAATCTCTGAAATAGATCCAATCAAGTATGTCTTTGAAAAGCCTGCTCTCACGGGGAGGATTTCCCGTTGGCAGATGTTGTTATCAGAATACGACATCGAGTATCATGCTCAGAAAGCCGTCAAAGGAAGTATTTTAGCCGATCATTTAGCTTATCAATCGATTGACGATCAAGAATTAGTCGGATTTGACTTCCCAGACGAAGACGACATGTACTTGAAAATGAAAGATTGTGATGAACCGCTACCTAGCGAAGGGCCAGAACTAGGTTCCCATTGGGGACTAATATTCGACGGAGCCATCAATGCTTATGGAAATGGATTTGGGGAAATCATCGTAACACCTCAGGGTACCCATATTCCTTTCACTGCCAGATTGACATTCAAATGCACAAATAATAAGACCGAATACGAAGCTTGTATCATGGGTCTCGAAGAAGCAATTGACTTAAGGATTAAGAATTTGGATGTGTATGAAGACTCAGCCCTGGTTATCAATCAGATCAAAGGAGATTAGAACACATACCAATCAGGATTGATTCCTTACAAAGATTACGCGAGAAGGTTGTTACCATTCTTCATCAGAATCGTGTCTCATCATATCCCTCGTGAAGAAAACCACATGGATGATGCACTAGCCACTCTCTCTTCCATGATTGCTGTAAGTCAATGGAACGACGTACCTAAGATTACCATAATGCGCCTTGAAAGGCCCGCTTACATCTTCGCAATGGAAGCAGTCATCAATGATAAACCCTGGTATCATGATATCAAGTGCTTCCTTAAAAAACAAGAGTACCCACCTGGGGCATCGAGAAAAGATAGGAAGACTCTCAGAAGACTGGCTAGCAACTTCTTCCTGAATGGTGATACACTCCACAAAAGAAACTTTGACATGGTTTTGCTCAGATGCGTAGACAAACAAGAAGCAAGCATGCTGATGAAAGAAATTCATGAAGGATCCTTTGGTACTCATGCCAAGAGACACACAATGGTGAGAAAAATTCTGAGAGCATGATATTATTGGTTGACAATGGAATCCGATTGCTACAAGTACATGAGAAGGTGTCACAAGTGTCAGATATACGCTGACAAAATCCATGTACCGCCAACGTATCTCAAATGTCTCTCTTCTCCATGACCTTTTTCCATATGGGGAATCGACATGATTGACATGATCGAACCCAAGGCTTCGAACAGACATTGGTTCATCCTGGTAGCCATTGACTACTTCACCAAGTGGGTCGAAGCAGTGTCGTACACCAATGTAACTCGACAAGTGGTGGTCCAATTTATCAAGAACAATCTCATATGCCGTTATAGTGTTCCAAGCCAGATCATTACTGATAATGGATCTAACTTGAACAACAAGATGATGAAAGAGTTGTGTGCTAAATTCAAGATCGAACACCATAACTCATCTCCCTACCTGCCTAAGATGAATGGAGCGGTAGAAGAGGATAACAAGAATATCAAGAAAATCATTCAGAAGATGGTTGTAACCTACAAAGACTGGCACAAGATGTTACCCTATGCTCTTCACGGTTATCGCACATCTGTTCGCACCTCAACAGGGGCAACCCCTTTCTCTATAGTATATGACATGGAAGCAGTGCTTCCCATGGAAGTATTGATACCATCAATGAGAGTATTGATGGAGGCCAAACTAACAGAAGTTGAATGGTGTCAAAGTTGGTACGATGAACTGAACCTAATTGAAGAAAAGAGAATGGCAGCTTTATGCCACGATCAGTTGTATCCGCAAAGAATGAAGAAAGCGTTCGACAAAAAGGTCTGACCCCGTGTCTTCAGAAAAGGAGACCTCGTGCTCAAGAAGATACAATTATTTCTCACTGATTCCAGGGGCAAATGGACTCCGAATTATGATGTCCCTTACGTTGTTAAGAAAGCCTTCTCAGGTGGTGCCTTGAGACTTGCAACCATGGATGGAGAGGAGTTTACCTACCCCACGAATGTTGATGTCGTCAAGAAATACTTCGCCTAAATAAATAAAAAAACGTCTTGGTGGATAGAAAACCCGAAAGGGCGATCCAGGAAAAAATTAGAGACATAAGCGAAAATTATCCCGATAGATTGAAAACCTCAAAAGGAAATCTAGGCAAAAATTAGGGATTCATGGCAAGTAACTACATCTGACAAGGTTAAATCCCCAGTGGTAACACCATCCGTCGAAAGACTTCAGTCAAGGTCACCTTCGATAGAGGCTCAGATTGTCCAGAATTCAAAGTTGGTAGAAGGATAACGGTTGTTATGTTTCAATGTAGCCCTTTTCCGTTAAATTAAAATTTTCTAAACTTTGTAATGATCTATGGGATCACACGCTTGGCTGATTACCATTCTATTAATAAAATTTGAGCCCTAGTGCTTTTGTTTGCAATTCTCATTTATTTTGCTTTACAGAATGACATTTTTAACATGATCAACGATTCTTGAAATAAAAAAAGAAGAATTTAAATTTTCTTCTGCTTTTAAAATAAATATGGCTATTCTTTTTGACTATTGAACACAAAACACAAAAAGGAACATCGATGGCTTCTCCGGAAGTGATCAAACCTCAAAATACAGAATCAAAGTACTCCTTCTAAACTAGTGCACCTGAATGAAGGATCAACCATTTCAGATATAATACCCCGTCTGATATCCCCGACGGAGTTCTTACCTCTAAAGACCAATGGATAATTTTATCTTCCCAGTAGGGTCTACCCTTCTTAAATAGGAAAAGGGTCATTATCTTGAACCGATGATACTTTTTATCACCCCATAGTGGCCGAGTATCCAGTCGCGTTAATTCATCAGTCTGTATGCCGCATCTGTTTTGTCAGCATAAACATACATACATCATACATAATTGATTCATATTCATACACATGTTGCATTAATATCACTCTGGTCATGTTCATCCCTAAGTGATAACATCCTTCCGCCAATAAGGTTGTCAGTTCTTTCCTCATCCGAAAATGTATCATCTGAGCAATCTCTCCCCAGTTTATTTCTGGATTGGAGCCTGTCCTCAACCACTTTGATAACTTAAACCTCTGAAAGGCAAGAAGACATTCGATAGACACCTCTAGAACATCACTCTTCACCATTGAAGATGATATTTTCGCTTTCCCGGATTAAGAAGAATCCCTAGAGAAAGCCTCTTAACAATAGACTCTCGGCAATACATCGGTTTTTCTCCCAAGAAATTCGATGTTAATGAAGTCATCAGCACCTCAAATATTGGATCACATCACATGGCATTTCTCCGAAAAGATCTCGAAGAAAAGTATGATGTAACCTCACCAAACAAAAAAAAGCGGTCTCTCAAGAGACTCGTTTTCCACAATAGGATCGACAAATGGCATCTCTAACAGAGAAGTTTGCGCAAGTCTACAGTTCAGACGAATGGGTTTCCCCCAAAAGTCTGACATCGAATCTTTCTCCATCAAATGGCGTCTCCCCAGTAAAAACTCGGCGAGAACTTCGATGAAGACCGCTAAAAATAGCGTTCCCTATCGAGGAAGGAACTCGACAAGAAGAAAACTAAGACCAGTTCCGTGGCTGAAGACCAGGATTGAGGGGAAGTTTATTTCAAGAAACTGAGACCAGTTCCGTGGCTGAAGACCAGGATCGAGGGGAAGTTTATTTCAAGAAACTGAGACTAGTTCCATGGCTGAAGACCAGGATAGAGGGGAGGTTTATTTCAAAAAATAAAACTGAGACCAGTTCCGTGGCTGAAGACCAGGATCGAGGGGAAGTTTTTACCCTTTTCTAAGTAACATTGCTTAGCAAAAGAAGGTGGATGAGCAAACTGATATTCATAACCACAGTCAAAATTTTGGGTATTCCGATATTTAATCCTCTTGCACCCTGAATGTCTGAATATCTCCACCATTCACACCTTTGGGTCCAAGAAGATAAAATAGGGGCATCTGTCATACCCCAAATTTTGACCACAATATTTCCCATCATTGTGAGGGTCATTGCCACAATCATGCCTCATCAGTCTCCTCAAGGATTGTTGATCATTCACTACAATCAAGAATTAGGGTTTTAAGTCCTCTCAAGACACTTAGATAAAGAATCAATCAAGAATTGACATGGTCTTCCACTTGTCTAGCCTCTCAAGCATCTATAAAGGATCAAGAGGACTTCCACATTAAGAATTAAGCACAAGATTGCAACATTCCAAGTGGATCGAGCCTCAAGATCGCCAGTGTCACCAAATTAGGGTTTTGGTCGACCAAGGACTCCAGATGAAAATTTTCACCTGGGCATGATCCAATACCTCAAAACATGAGTCAAGAAGCTCAAAGGGACCTCATGGACCCAATTATAGAGTTAAATTAACCCCAGGGGAAGCATTCATCAAAAATCAGGAATTAGGGTTTCTTGACCTAATTCACCCCTACGTTGACTTTTGAGGCAAGACATGAACCAAAACCTCAAGACATGATTTGAAGGCCTCAAATAAACCACATTGATCCATTTACAACAATGGATTGATCCAAGAATCTTGATTCATAAGTTTCAAATTCATCTGGATCATAATTAAGGTTTTGAAGAAAAAGTCAAATTGTACCTTTGACTTTTGACCAAGACATGATCCCAAACCTTGGGGTATGATTCAAGACACTCTATAACACCTATGGAATCCATCCATTAGGTTTGAATTAGGTCAAGGACTTGATTTCATAGAGGATCACACAGTTTGGAATTCATCTGACAAAAAGTCAACTGTGCCCAAAATCAAGTTTGACTTTTTGAAAATTTTCACAATGTGACTCCCCTAAGTCAAAAACAATGTTAATGCAAGGTTTTAATCATCATCCATCAAGAAAAATAAAAAAATTAAGGTTACTTGCAAAAGGGGCTACCATAAGAAACTTAAAATTTTCTAAGTTATGAAACAAAATGGATTTGGTACAAACTTTGCAAGGTCATAACTCCCAAACCCTAAGGCTTGTTTCTTCCATCCAAAGCTCAAATGAAAGTTCACATGACATACTTCAAAAGTGTCAACTACAAAAGATTCTAAATCCTCATCGATTTTGAGTTATGGATTGATCAAAATCACAAAAACATGAAAATGGACATTTTTCCCAACACTTAGTGAAAATTTTGGATAGAATCTGTCTTGGTTTTTCACCAACTTTAGGGCCATTTTTCATTATGATCCAAGCTAAACCAAGACCATTGGTGGACATCAAAGTTAAAGTATGTCATACAAGCTTTCCAAAGAGTACAAGAACTCCCATTAATTCAACTTGAGCAAGGAGTTATGAACCTCACAACATGCCTTGCTCAAACTGATTTTCATGACAGCATTTGGCAGATTGTGTGCATTTCTTGTGCCACACGATTTCCATTTCCAATTTTGTTATCTTCCAAGCCTTTTCCTCTTCCAAGATCAGAAAGAATCTTGATGAATCACTTGATGATTTCAACTTTGAACCCTTAAGTCAAGAAATCAACTTGGCATGTGCAAAATCATCATTTACATGAACCTTGATTTTCAAATTTGGCATCAAGCATTTTTGTGATGCATAGAGGTGGCATAAATCAGTTACAAACCAACCAAAAGAAGTCAAGAAACATGAGTGTTCAAACCTGCAAAGTTGGTTGAAGTCAAGATAAGAGGAGACTTGGTACCTTGGCATTTAAGAAAGTGCTATATGACAAAATCCATTCGAAAATAGCATGCTCCCTCATCCACTCACTATTCCTTTAAAAACAAACTTCCTCTACTATAAATAGAGGTCATTTCTGATGTTTCAAAACACACCAAAACAATACCAAAGCCTTGTCTTCTCACTCTCCCTCTCTTACTTCATTTTCAAGTCATTATGGAGCAATTTGTGGATTCTTGAAACCAGAGCAAAAACCACTCAAATAACTATCCAAACACATCATAAACCATCTATTGAAGGTGTTCAAACCTTCATTCTCATTGTAAAACACCAAAATCAGAAAGTCAACCTTCAAAACCTCAAATTTTGACTTTTCTGCATTTTTCAAGCCATGTCTTGATCCAATCACTTTCAAAACCAAATAACACTTCAAATACTCTCCAAATATCATCCTAAAACTGTCCCAATAAGTTTCCCTCAACTGTAACACCATTTGAGTGAGTTACCATTTTGGTCACTTTTGCCACTTTTGCAAGAAAGAGCCAGTTCTTGTTCCTGAGGATTCCAGCTGGTTTTGATCATCCTAACAGCTTCTAAAGGATCAATCAAGAGTGTCTAAGGCATTAGATTACTTCTGGCACAAGCATTTTGAAAGATAGCACAAGGAGCTTCAAGAGGTAAGTGCATAACAACTTGAACTCTTTAAAATATGCATTGCTTTGATGTCCATTGATCATGAACATGTCATACATATCAATGTGTTATGTTCGGACCAATTTACCATGCTATTGTTGCTTGTATAAAGAGATAGCATAAAACTTGCAAATTTTGGCCTATTTTGAAACCACTATCGGGTTTTAAAATGTAGGCATTTTAGAAAATTCTGAAACCACCATTGGATTCCTCATGAAATTCTAGGCAGGACCCATCTAAATTTCATCCAATTTCATGGAGAAATGAGGGAGATATGATCCTTCTTGCAAATCCCCCAAAACTTGATTTTTGCCTTGGCCTGACCTGAAAATAAGGCCACCCTTATGTACACATGGGGTGGTTTTGATACACCGATGTATCACCACCCCAGTGGTAGCAACACATGTGTGTTTGGTTGGAGGGCGTGGGTTCAACACCCACCCAGACCATTTTTTATTTCCCTCTCATTTTGCTATTTTTCATATTTTTCATGATTTTCTTAATTAATCTCAAAATTAATTTCTCTCTCAATTTTAATTATTTTTTATTGGTTCTTTTTTTTGAAAATTCACAAAAATATTGAAATATTTTATTCTACAAAAAAATCAAATTTATATTATTTATTTAATATAGTTAGAATTTTTGTAAATAATTTCATTTTATTTGTTTTTAAACATTTTTAAATGAAATTCTCACCTTGATTTTTCAACTTAAAATGAATTTCAAGCTTTCATGTGATTAAGCATGATTTTTCAAAACATTTTTCAAAGTTTACAATTTGTTTTTGGATATATTTGATATTTTATATCATTTATTATTTAATTTTCTTTGAAAAAATATATTTTTATTTAAAATTAGGGTTTTTCTCTTGATTTTAAATTTTCAAACTTCATTTGAAACACTTTGGGCCTCTAATAGAGTGTAAGACCCATCCCTTGTCACATAAATAAGTTGGGCCTCAGTCATTGTATAAGTCCCGATACGATCTCGACGCGATCGCCGTTTTCAAAACGAAAATCATCTAGGCCTCCCTTTGGTTGTAAGCCACATTTTTCTTCTTTTTCAAACACTTTGGGCATAAATAATTTGGGCCTCGGTCATTGTATAAATCCCGATACGCGATTTTCAAAATAAACGGTGTGATCACTATTTTTTTTCTTCTGGGCCTCTCCTTGAGTTATAAGCCCCAACCCTTGTATAGAAATAAACTTTGGGCCTCTAATAGAGTGTAAGACCCATCCTCTTTGTGAATATAATAATTTGGGCCTCAGTCATTGTATAAGTCCCTCTGTGGTGTTCAAAACTACGACACAATCATCGTCTTTTCAAAAGAATTCATCTGGGCCTCTCTTTTAGTATAGGTCCCAAACTTTCTTTTTGATTTAGATTCAAATTCAAAGTTTTATCAAAACTTTCTTCAATTTCTTGAATAACTAACCATGCAACTATAGTTACTATGCTTGGGCTTACACGACTGTAAGTTCCACTATCTTCTCAACATACTTGTTTATCTATATATCATCTGTATATATATGTTTATACATACTTGCTTAGAGATTTCCCCAGCAGTTAGGTCTAGGTTTAGATCAAACTAGTGGTTACTCTTTCAACACAGTCAAAACTAGTTTCCCATAGGAAAATCCAGATACAATCTTGCCTCCTCTTGTGCTTATACAATATGGAACAGATAAAGGCATTATTCCCGGTGAAACTTTTCTCAAGATTGTCACAACTTAGAAATATATGTGTATAAGAAATTCAATTCCCTAAAGAGGATTAATTCCCGGTGAAACCTCTTTTGAATTTCTTCAAACCCTAGAACTGTTCTGCAAGGAAAAGACTTATTCCCGGTGAAACCTGTCTTGAACTTTTCTCAGGCTTGGACCCACAGGCTTCCTAAAAGCATCCCCAGCCTCCACTTGGGCATTGTACAAGGACCCACGGGCTTCTTAGAAGTTCTCAGCTTCCTCATGGGCTTAGTACAAGGACCCGAAGACCTCCTATAGGTATAGGACAGAACTTAGTTATCTCTACTAGTTCAATCCTCTAGAGAGTCAGAATTCTAGAATATTTAACCATTCTAGGGTTGATTTTCATCCCTTAAAACCACAACCTCCTCTTGGGCATCATACAAAGATCATTTTCCAATTAAGAGTCAACCTCTTCATACCAGTAGACTTGAAAAGTCTCATCTCCTCTTTGATCTCAAAGAAACCCTCAAGTTTCCTAAAAAAACAGGAAAAACCCTGATCATTTCATCAATCTCCAGCAGAGTTTGAAGCCTCCATAGGTTTTCATACTCAAAGTTTAAACCTTTACCATCAATAAAACCTTAACTGGATCAGAACCTTAGGGCATCTGATATTTCAACTCTTCTTCAATCCTCAACAAGAGTTGATCCCCCAATTTGGACCTGTCTCTAGATCTCAATAATCCTCAACAGAAGCCAGCCTCCTCTTAGGCTTCATATAAGAATTTCCCCAGCTAACCTCCTCTTAGGCTTTGTATAACGATTTTTCCTCAGCAGATTCAGCCTCAATCTTAGGCTTTGTACAAGACAGATAAAACCTCTCCCCAGTGGAGTCAATTTCTTGTAGCCTCAATCTTGGGCTTTATACAAGACAGACAAAACATTCCCTGGAAGAGTCAATCTCTTTTCAGCCTCAATCTTGGGCTTTGTGCAAGACAGGTATAAAACTCCCTAATAGAGTCAACCTTTTAGCTTCAACCTTGGGCTTTGATCAAGGCACACAAAAACCAACATCCCCTCAGAGGAAATCAAGAGTTCTCTCTATAGGAAGACATTTCTCTATATATCACATATCAAATCAAACAATCAAACAAACCCTAATTCCAGATAACTGTTGTAAGTGTCACACTTGTTGATTCAAAAATCCAAGCTGTGGTCCCTCTTTTATCTTGGTAAAACTTCCTCTTTCATATAATTGCTGTAAGCGACAAGCCTCTGGATTATTCACATCTATGCCAATGTCGTTCTTTTAGCATGAAAGAATTCCTAAGGAAAAATAGCATTGCTCTACACTGAGTTAAAGTTTCCTCCTTTAGGACATCTCTCTTATAAAGGAAATTATGGCATTGCTGGATTCCATACATTCCAGTTGAAGTAATTCCCCTTTATAATCAATTACCAAACCACGGTGATGAACAGGTGAGATATCTCCCCTTAGAGATGACAAATTCTCTCTCAGTCAAACCTTTTAGCTTCAATCTTGGGCTTTGAACAAGACACAAATATCCAGTTAGCTTCAATCTTGGGCTTTAAACAAGACACCAAACATCTTTTTCCTCCCATAGAAATAGGAGGAACTACGGTTGCTCTGATTTCCCTGTTTTCTTTAACGGGAATACGTAGGCATAAGATTGCGAAATCTTAGCGAGCACACAAACCAAAAACTTTAGGTCCAGTACCTTACCAAAAACAACACAAAAACCCAAAAACAACAAAAGCACTCTCTCAACACTCCCAAAGGAGAAACTTTCCCAACCCATAATAGATAAACACCATAAAGTATTTAAACATGCCACAGAAGATCTATGGATAACCATATATACACTGGGTAATTGACAACTTCCCTTTGTATAACGTGACCCCGAACCCCCAATCTCTTAGCATTTGTTAAAGAAAACATTTGCGTGCATGGTTAGTTTTAGATAGCTTCCCTTTCCTTTCCAGCTTCATAGGATAAATAAGAAATCAGATAGTAGCACCCAATTCCAACCATTGCAGTAAGGTGTTCGCATCACTGACAGAAATTGCACGCTACACACACATCTGAAAGGAGGAAGGAAAGGACCGAAAGACAGACAGAAGAGGAGAAAAATAAGGAAGCGGTGGATCTATCCTTGTGTGAGATTTTGCATTTGCGGTTTTAAGCATACAAACATGTAACGATTATCTTTTCCTTTGATATATTTTCCTTGCTTTTTCTAATACATGTGCATTTGAATCCCAGATTCATTTTTTATACATATATAATGTGCCTTGTTTTTAATGTATATATATGTTTACTTGTCTCATGAATGCTATCTTGTCTAATGATATACATACGCACATATAGTCTCATACTTTTTCCTGCTATACTATTTACGTTGTCGTTTTGTTAATATACATATTATGAGATTTTTGTATATAATATGTAATATAGTTTGTTAATATAATATATAATATATTTTTGTTAATACATTATTAATATATCATATAATATATAATGCTAATATAATACATTACATATAATATATAATGTCAATGTCTAAAAATGAATATTTTATTAATACAATTTTTATTCATGATATTAATTGTGTTGGTTCAATCCGGTTGCCATGATTGCACTTTTTGCGTTAGCAACAAGGTTGATTTTTTTAGCATTTAAAAATCCTTTTGCTTTATTTTTCTTTTTGATAAATTTAGATCCGCATAATTTTGATCCTATTGCGATGATCACGTTGAGTGTAGCAAACTATTGGTCGATCTTATTGGTTTATGTGCAGTTCTATGATTGGTTATTGTTGTATTTCGATTTTACACGCGTCAGACGGTTTAGCATGGTGGTAATCGACTTTTTGCGCTTACCGATTCGCATTTCAATTTGTAGTTTGTGATTTTATTTAATTTTATTATCTTGTTGTTCTTGATTTGACTTGCGATGACCACTTACGCGGTAGTAGTTTGTTTTAATTTTGATTAGATCCGATTAAATTTCTCTTTGTATCTTTTCACGCCTTTGCGATCCAATTCGCACCCTTCGTGTTACTATTCAAACCTTTTTTTATAAAAAAAATCCAACAATTCTCGATTCAATGTCGAGCACATTTTCCACACTATTGTAAGTCAATTGCCTTTTGCATCGCCATTAACCAAATAAACCCTTATCCAATGTCAAGTGGTTTGTGTCATACCCTAAATTTTGACCACAAGATTTCTCATCATTGTGCAAATCATCACCATAATATGGATGTACCTTTATGCCTCATCAGTCCTCTCAAAGATTGTTGAGCATTCACCTCAATCAAGAATTAGGATTTTGGACCCTCTACTGTACTCAGACAAAGGATCAATAAAAAATGGACATGATCTTCAACTTGTCAAACCTCTCAAACATCCATAAAGGATCGAAAGGTCTCCCATATCAAGAATCAAGCACAAGAGTGCAACATTTCAAGTTGATCAAGCCTCAAGATCATCAGTATCACCAAATTAGGGTTTTGGTCGACCAAGGCCTCTAGAGAGAAATTTTCATCTAGGAATGAGCAAAATACTTCAAAACATGATCCAAGAAGCTCAAAGGGACCTCATCGATCCAATCATAAAGTTCAAAGTATCCTCAGGGGATGCATTAATAAAAAATCAGGAATTAGGGTTTCTTTACCTAATTCACCCCTAAGTTGACTTTTGGAGCAAGGCATGAGCCAAGCCCTCAAGGAATGTTTTTAAGACCTCAAATATCTCATATTGATCCTCTTACAAGTCTAAATTAACACAAAGAACTTGGTTCATGAGCAATATAAGGATTCAAATTCATCTGGAGCACAAACTAGGGTTTCTGAGAAAAAGCCAACCATACCTTTGACTTTTGACCAAAACATGATCTCAAACCTTGGGAAATGATTCAATACACTCAAAAATACCTATGGAATCCATCCATTAGGTTTGAGTTACCCCAAGAACTTGACTTCATAAAGGATCACAAAGTTTGAAATTCATCTGATAAAAAGTCAACTGTACCCCAAAACCAAGTTTGACTTTTGATATTTATTGCAAACATGGCTTCTTCAAGTCAAAAATAATGTTAACTTATGGTTTGGATCCATCAAGAAAAATTAAGAAAAATGAGGTTACTTGCAAAAAGGGCAATCTTGAGAAACTTGAAGTTTCACTAAGTCATGAAAAAAAGTGATTTTTACCCAACTTTGCAAGACCAAAAATTGTGATCCAAGTAACCTTTTTCTTCCATCCAAGCTCAAATGAAAGCTTTCATTACATACTACAAAATTGTCAACTACACCATATTCCAAATCTTCATGGATTTTGAGTTATGGATTGATCAAAATCACAAAAATTAAGAAATGGACATTTTTCAAACACTTAAAAAAATTTGAGACAGAATCTGTCTCATATTTTGTCCAACTTTGGAGGCATTTTTCATAATGATCCAAGATGAATCAAGACTAAAGTTAAACATCAAAGTTAAAGTATGATATACGGGCTTTCCAAAAAGTACAAGAACTCATTCTAATTCAACTTGAGCAAGAAGTTACAAGCCTTGCAATATGACCTAAAAATCTGGTTTTTCAAGACAGCATGAATGCATGACTTGTGCCACACGATTTTATCATTCAAGTTTTGTCACTTTGCCAACTTTGTCATCTTCCAAAAACACAAAACTTCTGAATACTCACTTGTTACTTGATCAAGGAGTCAAGAATTCCACTTAAGCATGTGCAAATCCATCATGACATGAACTTTGAAATTCAATTTTGGCAAGGTTACATTAATGCAATGCATTGAGGTGTCAAGAACTAAGCCATGCCAATCCAAACCAGTCAAGATTCAGTCCAAGCTCTGAGTGTTCAAACCTGCAGAAATTGAATTGAGTCAAGCTAGAGGAGACTTGGCACTTTTGAATTATCTAAGTCAATGGCTACATAGCTACTCATATTGATCAGCCCCCATTCACTATTCCTAGCAAAACAAACTTCCTCTACTATAAACAGAGGTCATTTGTGACTGATTAGCACAGTCCAAAACATATCCACTCATGTTTTCATCCATTTCACTCTTGAAAACCAGAATTTCCTTCTTTGGAAAGTAACATTCGAGTTTTTCAATAGAGAGCCATTCCACCACAACCAATGATCCTAACACCACACATATATCATATAGAAGCTATCCAAACACTTCTCCATCATTTGTTACATCAGAATCACAAAGCTCAAAATCCAAGCTTTTCAACACACTACATAAGGTCCATTAAATCTGTGTAGATCATCACACAACATCTGTAACACCTCTACATCAAAATTCGAATTCCTCTTGCACAAGTAAGCCTGAAGCTCTCAAACTCTACACTTCATGCATCATAAATTTGTTTTCAAGTTACCAACATGTTTCTGGTAGTTCATAGAGTAATAACCTCAATCAATTGCATGATTTCATTCGTGTATAGAATTTCACTATGGTTTTTGCAAAAACTAGGGTTTCTGTGTTCATCACAATTATCTCACTCCACACTTAAAATAAATGAAATTAATTACCACCATCGTGTTCCTTGACCAAAAGCGAGCAAGATTAATATTTGAATCATTCCATTTCATTGCGTATTGAGTGAGATTGAGAGGGTTTTGCAAATCTGGAAAACCAGAGCACGCGCAAGGAAGAAGATGTGCTCTTCGCGCCTTTTTTAAATATTTTAAATTTTTGAATTTTCTTTTATTTTTTAATTGATTTCAAAAATTAATTTTTCTTCCAGTTTTAATCATTTCTGATTGGTTCTTTTTTTCAAAATTCATAAAAATGTTAAAATATTTTACTCCGCAAAAAAATCAAAAGAATGTTATTTATTTAATATATTTTGAATTTTTGTAAAGAATTTATTTTTAATTGTTTTTAAACATTTTTAATGAAATCTTTCTCTTGATTTTCCAAACTCAAATGAATTTCAAGCTTTCATATGGATAAAACATGATTTTTCAAAACATTTTCTAAAGATCACAACATGTTTTTAAATATATTTGATATTTTATATCATTTTTTATTTAATTTTCTTTGAAAAATTGTATTTTTATTAAAATTAGGTTTTTTCCTTAATTTTAAATTTTCAATCATCATTTGAAACACTTTTGGGCCTCTAATAGCGTGTAAGACCCAACCCCCTCTGTAAATAAATAATTCCTGGGCCTCTGTCATAGTATAAGTCCCGGTGCGATTTTCAAAACAACAGCGCGTTCGTTATTTTTCGTCTGGGCCTCTCCTTGAGTATAAGCCCCATTTTTCTTCTTTACAAACACTTTTGGGCCTCTAATAGAGTGTAAGACCCAAACCTCGTTGCACATAAACAAATTTTGGGCCTCTGCTATAGTATAAGTCCCACAACGTCATTCGATATCACAGTACGATCACTATTTTCAAAATAAGTCATCTGGGCCTCTCCTTGAGTATAAGCCCCAATCTTTTGTACAAACACTTTGTTTTAAAACAATGAAGAACTTTCATGGGCCTCTCCTTGAGTTGTAAGCCCTATACCTCTGTTTTCAAAACCATCTGTCTGTTTTAACTGGTACTAAGAGGAGCATTATTCCCGGTGAAACTTCTCTTAGACCACTTGGGCCTCTCTTTGAGTTATAAGCCCCAAACATAATTTTCTTTTAAACAACTTTCTTTTAATTAAATTCAAACTCAAATTTTCTCGAAACTTTCTTCAATTTCTCAAAACCCTAATCATACAGTGGTAGTCAATACAATCAATCACAATACACTCGGGCCTCTTCTTAGAGTGTAAGACCCAACATCTTTTCAATTCAATGCACACTTGTTTATATACCTGTTAATTCACTTATCTGTATATGCTTGTACATATTTGTCTAGAATTTCCCCAGCAGTTAGGTCTACACTTAGGTCAAACCAGAGGTTACTTCTAACATAGTCAATAACAAGTTCCCTCATAGGAAACTTCCCTCAATACAGTCTGCCTCCTCTTGGGCTTTATTCAATATGGAACAGGGAAAGGCATTATTCCCGGTGAAACTTTTCTCAAGACTGTCAAAACTTAGAAATATATATATATATATATATATATATATATATATATATATATATATATATATATAAGAAATTCATTTCCCCAGAGAGGATTAATTCCCGGTGAAACCGCTTTTGAATTTCTTCAAACCTTAGAACTGTTCAACAAAGAAATGATTAATTCCCGGTGAAACCTTTCTTGAAATTTTCTTAGGCTTGGACCCACAGGCTTCCTAGAAGCATCCCCAGCCTCCTCTTGGGCTTAGTACTAGGACCCAAAGGCTTCCTATAAGCATAGGATAAAATTTAGTCATCTCTACTAGTTCAATCCCCAGGAGAGTCAAATTTCCAAAACATCCAGTCAGTCAAGAGTTGTTCTCCATATCTTAAACCAGCAACCTCCTCTTGGGCATCATACAAAGATCTCTCTACACCAGAGTCTACCACTTCTTAAGAGACTTGGACACTCTCAACCTCCTATTGGGCTTCATTCAAGTAGACTTGGAAAGTCTCATTATCATAGTCTCCTTTTGGACCTCACACAGAGACCCTCAGGCTTCCTAAAAGTATAGGACAGATCCTAATCATTTTACCAATACACCAGTCTCCAGCAGAGTTAAAAACCTCTAAGGTTTTTCAAACTCACCTTTAAACTCCTCTGACCCCCAACAATGCTTAACTTTCACCTTGAAAATCCCAGCCAGGGTCAATTTACCATCAACAATCCCAAACAGAATCAGAGCCTCATGGCATCTGGTCCTTCAATTCTTCCCTGATTCCCCAACAAGAGTTAATTTCCCTTTGGATTCCCCAATACAGTATAGACCTTCTCCTGGATTTCAAGAATCCTCAGCAAAAGTCAGCCTCCTCTTAGGCTTTATATAAGAGTTTTCCCCAGTCAGCCTCAATCTCGGGCTTTGTACAAGACAAATAAAACCCTCTCCAGTGGAGTCATTTTCTTTCAGCTTCAACCTTGGGCTTTGATCAAGGCATACAAAAATCAACATCCCCTCAGATGATACCATGAGTCCACTCTATAGGAAGATACCCTTTCTATACATCACATATAAAAAAACAAATAATCAAAACCTTTTTCCAGATAATTGATGTAAGTGGCACACTTGTTGATTCAAAATCCAAGCTGGAGTCCTTCCCTTATCCTGGCTGAAATTTATCTTTCGTCTAACTGCTGTAAGTGACAAGCCTTTGGATTCCATACATCTAAGCCAATGTCCCTCTCTTAGCATGAAAGACTCATAAGGAAAAAGTGGCATTGCTCTACACTGAGTTAAAGCTTCTTCCTTCATGACATCTCTCTTATAAAGGAAATTATGGCATTGCTGGATTTCACACACCCTAGTTAAAGTAATTTACCTTATAATCAATTCCTCAATATTTGTGATGAATAGGTGAGATATCTCCCTTTAGAGATGACAAATTCTATCTCAGTCAACCAATAACTTCAATCTTGGGCCTTGAACAAGACACAAATACTCTGATAGCTTCAATCTTGGGCTTTGAACAAGACACAAATACTCCGATAACTTCAATCTTGGCTTTGAACAAGACACAAATACTCTGATAGCTTCAATCTTGGGCTTTGAACAAGACACAAATACTCCGATAGCTTCAATCTTGGGCTTTGAACAAGACACCAAATATCTTTCCTCCCATAGAAATAGGAGGAACTACGATTGCTCTGATTTCCCAAATCTATTTACGGGAATACGTAGGTATAAGATTGTGAAATCTTAGCGAGCACACAAATCAAAATCTTAGGTCCAACTACCTTCCCAAAAACAATAGAAAACCCATAAACAACAAAAACATTCTCTCAACACTCCCAAAGGAGAATCTTTCCCAATCCATAGCAGATAAACACAAGAAAGCATTTCAAAAAGCAGAAATACATGCAAAAGAAGGTTCCTATAGATTACTATAGATACTCTGGGTGTTAATAGCTTCCCTTTGCATAACCAGACCCCGATCCCCGATCTCTTAGCATTTGTTAAAGAAAACACTTGGGAGGGTTAGTTTAAGATACATTCCCCTTCCTTTCAAGCTTCATAGGATAAATACAGAAATCAGAAAGTAGCACCAAATCATGTGGTAGGTGGTCGTGTCACCAAAAAACTGACGCTACTAAAAAATGGCGACTCTGCTGGGGATGCTAGGTGTTGCGGTGAAAATCGAATAACAAGCTATTAATTAACTCGCATCATTTTCTTTTACAACCGACTTTGATTTATCCAAAGGAAAGGTTCAAGATCGAAGAAAAACCTAAAGGGGGGGAGATCTAAGGTTCGGGAGTTGGTTACGCCTAGGGAAGGTATTAGCACCCTAAACGTCCGTAGTACTCTACGGGAGCCTCTTGTTTTACTTGTTATATCTCACTCGCTTGCTAAGGGTGCTATGTTAAAGGTTGAAAACCCTAGGGGTTTGTTTCTAAGTATACTCGACAAAGCATCGCACTTTGCGCCTACGTATCCTTACGGGAGTGGAATCAGAGTATCCGTAGTTCACCGATCTAAGGGTGAGGGAATAGGAACCATTGACTATGGTCAAAGTTCCAAGGGGAAAATGAGTATGACTCATTTTAGAGTTCACGATAACTCTCTAAGTCTACGTTATAGGGGAAAGTGAGTTCTCATGATGATGAGAATCACATGGAGTTTAGGAACTCCAACCTGTTTCTAAGTTATGATTTCATTGGCTCATGATAGCCAAGAAATAAGGGTAAACCTAGAAGGATGAAGTCAAGGATGTTTAGTGACTTCAAGAGTCAATTTAAGGTGATCTCCCTTTGGAATGGGGGGAAAGATAATAGTTGTAAAGATCCTAAAAGATAACAAGTTAATAATTCAAATAAGATGATGCAACAATACATGAATAAATTGATGAGATTAAATAAAGTCATGATATTAACGCAAAGTGGAATCATACATAAATTAGACAAAGATCAATCATGATATGTAGACATAATATAGTATGATGAATAAGAAAGTGCAATTAAAAATCCTAATAAACACTTATGATCTAATCATGCATAAAGGCCTCAAAAATTAATATTTCCATTAATTTCATTTTAAATTTGAAAAATAGATTCAATAAGGTGAATATAGAAAAAAGAACGGAAGGAAAAGGATAAAAATTAAGCAAGTTATGATATTTTGAAGATTGAAGCATTAACTTAAAAATGATAAAAACAACAAGTAATAAAAATGGAGGAAATGGCATCATTAGGGCTTGAACCCAGGTCATTTCACGTACAGCTTAAAACCAAAGCCAACTGAACCAGTGCGCGCGTTTGAACACATAACGAAAGCACAAATATATATTGTAAAACAAGCGAAAATCAGCAAAATAAATAAAAGACTGGGGTGAGGGGATTCGAACCCCAGTCCTATAGGTTCAGGGCGCGGCTCACTTACCACTGGGGTGGCTATACATCCATTGTATAAGCCACTCCTATAAGTATATATTCCCTGAGTGAAGCATTTTTTTTACCAAATGAAATCAACCAAAAAAAATAATGTACAGGCTTATGTACTGATCACGTGGTCATAGTTTTCTTTTAAAATCACAAAATGACAAAAACGAAACCTACTAATCCCATGATGCCACCTCTCGTCCCTGCATACAATATGAAATGATAACTCCAACGTACAAAACCTCTCACGTGAAAACTCAGGGTAAACAACTATGGTTGCATCTCTACATTTCATACAATAACAACACTCTATCTCAATCAAAGCTCACAGGATCAAACAAACTTGCATAACATTCAGACAGTACAATCACTCTAAACCTTAACAGCCCTAGATGTCAACTTAATCAAGGCTAGAACAAGTAGAATATCTAAACTGATGTAAAGCTAATTAATATGGCGATATAGGGTTGATAACTTAGAATGAACAAGCATAGCATCATTTTCGTCTTAACAGAGATATAAAGGCATATAAACCACCTACGACTGACACCAAACTGCGACATAAATCATGTGACCGTCACGAACCATATGCCTCGTACAAAGACATGAGAAGTCCATGCTCAACCAAGGAAAACATACACGCAAGGACACGTGAGCTCGCTTAACTACGTAACAGCAGTGGCATGGAAAAGGGAGATTCATGATGAACCAACACAAGATATCGTGGCAAATCACATGCTGCTATAACAGTGGCACGAACACATACAAGCCGACATAAACAATACGTGAACTATGCTTTGCAACTGAACATGGCGACACACATACTAACACCAACAAGAACACTTTACTCTATCACTAAACAAGTGTAGCATGTTTGACATAATGAGCATGCATTAACATGTGCTTAGTAAGAAAGAACATGATTTGTACAACATGATAAACTATGGGTGACATTCACATGAAATAAAAGGAAAACAGCATGAAGAGTTACGCATTAAAAGGTGATCATATGAACATGTAAAAGTCAAATCAACATAACATATGAGAGGGTGAAGGAAGTCTTACTTGAGCAAGGATATGGTGATGGAACAAATGTCTTCGCAACACAAGATGGAATGCTTTGGAAGTGGTAGTTTGCAGCAAGAAGATATTTTTCTAGAAGTGAAGATTTGCAGTAACAGGAAACGGTATTGGAAGTGAGTTTTGTGATGCTTTTGAAGTGAGTATTGGAAGCCAAAAGTGTGGTGTTTGAAAGTGAGTTTCAAGTGATGGAAAGTATGGTATCTTAAGTGAGTTTTTAGCAGCCAAAGTGTGAAGTTTAAGCAGCCAGGATATGGTATATGAAGTGGTGTCTAAAGTGAGGTTTTAAGTAGTGAAAATGAATGGTATATGAAGTGAGGTTTTTGTGATGGAAATATTGTTTTTCTCGCAGCAAGAAAATAGATGGTGTGGAATAGAGCTTACTCGCAGCAAAAAGATATGGATGCTCAGGAAGCGGTAAGTTGCAGCAACAAAAATGTTTTTGGAAGTGAGGATTCCCCCCCCCTCCAGTGAGTTTGCAGCCGTCGAATATATATGGCGATGGAAGTTTTTGAAAGCTCTTGGAGAAAGAATCCGTCCGTTCTTGCTTCAGGCTAGTTGCAGGTTAACGTTAGGACAAGTCCTTGTCACTAGCAGGCATGGCAGCAAGGTTCTGAGGTTTATGGCATGTTGTTGTCGATGTGGACCAGAGGTTTCGTACCATTTTTGGATGGTAGTTTAGCATTGGTACAATGTGTGGAGCGCAGAATTATTGTTTCCAACAGGTTCCATTGTTTTTCTTTTTAGCGTGGGGCCATGGGTGAGAATGAGTCTTGGGGCACTTCCTTGGCTTTTCTTTTCTTGATTGTAACAATAGGTTCATTAATGGGCCTAAGTAACGTTTTTCTATTATTTGTGAACGGATTTCAAATAAAAGTGAATTGGACTTTGTGGATTTTTTAAAATGAAAAAAAAGAAAAGAAATACTCAGAAATAGATAATTGCTAAAAAAAAGGAATTGAAAATGGATAATTGGTTTTTAAAATGATATGGGTCTAAACATAAATTTAAAATGGGTTAAATGGATTAAAAAGGGAATTGGATTGATTAGAAAAAGAAGAGAATGGTTTGAAAATGGTCAAATGATTTGATGAATTTAAATTGAATAAAAATGGATTAAGAAAATGGTTAATAGATGATTATTGAAATTGGTTTGGAATAAAAATGATAATTGAGGGTAGATAAAGGTGGGTAGAAATTTGGTGAGAGGGGATCATGAAGAGGGTTAAGGAGAGACAACTCTTTGAAATGAGACTTGCTTGATTCAATGCTCCATCTAAAAATCTTGATCAATCACTCCTTGAATCTCCTCCTGATAAAAAAACAAACACAAACAAAAACCTGATAAAAAGGGTTAGTCATGCAGCATGATTGACCTATTATGATATGCAGAAGATCAATGGATTTAAGGGAAAAATTTGGGGTACAACAGTTGCCCCTATTTAAATATCTTCACCGGATGGCACGAGGAACGATGATCCTCGACGTCAAGGTGAAAGGTATTTAAATATAGAAAACTGAAAATTTTGCCCTTAGATACAAAGACGTGCAATGCTACTAATATGATGATATGATGCCATGCAAGATGCAAAAATGCAGACAAAACAAAACACCAAAGAAAGAAAAGCTGCCAACACAGAGGAAAGCTTCACTAGGGAAGCAAGAAAAAGGTTAGTATCCACAAGGAAGAAACTCCTTGGGGATGCAGGCTAACCAACAAAAGGGACTCACTGGGGAGACTCCGAGGAAACACTAGGGATAGGGAACAAAAGGGAATCTCCACTGGGGAAAGATACAAGGAGATGGACGACAGGTTTAAACATGACCGGACGACACTGGGGAAAATGCACAATCTTACTGGGCAATAAACCAGAAAGAAGACATGATCTCGACTGGAGATCAGTTAAAACAAAAGGATAGACACCCGAAGAAAAGATTTTCTGGGGATTTCTTATACCGAAGAGTTCAAACGGGATCTTCAAGTAAAGCCAGAAAAGACAGAGACGAACTCTGCGCGCCAGATAAAAACACCTGGAATTCAAAAGGTAATAAGGCTAATGAGCCAAGAAAAGACTCTGGTATTCACAAGAGTTAGTTGAAATAACAAATAATTGCTTTATCGGGAAAACCAGTATGAGCTGGATTTTGGTTTTAAGTCCTCATCTGACCTGGGTAATGTTCTAGAATTGAAAGATCTTCACTGGTGGTAAAATCAAGAGATGGCCTCTATTGAGAAATATCCAGAGTAGTGGATCAACACGTCCACACATGACTGGCCGACATTCTGAAAGTAACCTTATTGGAAGTAGAACCAAAAGATGGGCTCCAATAAAGGTATCTAGAATGATTGATCATCAAGGCTAAGCGTGATTAGATGACATTCTAGAAAGAAAGGATTCGCAATGAAGGTTGAACCGAAAGACGGTCTTCACTGGGAAAATACATCCAAAGTGATGGAACAACAGGTTCAAGTATGACCGGTTGGCACTTTAGAGGGAAAACTAACCTTATTGGATGTAGAACCAAGAAATGGGTCCCGTAAAGGTATCTAGAATGATTGATCATCTAGGCTAGATGACATTCTAGAAAGGAAGGATTCACAATGAAGGTTGAACCGAAAGACGGTCTTCACTGGGAAAATACATCCAAAGTGATGGAACAACAGGTTCAAGTATGACCGGTTGGCACTTTAGAGGGAAAACTAACCTTATTGGAAGTAGAACCAAGAAATGGGTTACAGTAAAGGTATCTAGAATGATTGATCATCTAGGCTAGATGACATTCTAGAAAGGATCCGCAATGAAGGTTGAACTGGAAAGACGGTCTTCACTGGGAAAGCACATCCAAAGTGATGGAACAACAGGTTCAAGTATGACTGGTTTGCACTTTAGAAAAAGAAGAACCTTATTGGAGATAGAACCAAAAGATGGGCCCCAATAAAGGTATCTAGAATGATTGATCATCAAGTCTAAACGTGACTAGATTACATTCTAGAAAGGATCCGCAATGAAGGTTGAACCGGAAAGACGGTCTTCACTGGGAAAAAACATCCAAAGTGATGGAACAACGGGTTCAAGTATGACCGGTTGGCACTTTAGAAAAAGAAGAACCTTATTGGAGATAGAACCAAAAGATGGGCCCCAATAAAGGTTTCTAGGATCTGATAGGTTAGTACCGGAATTGCATAACTGAAGATAAGACTTCCTGGGGAATACCCATTACGGTTGCAGAAAGGCTGAATAGTACCAGAGATAGATAAGCTGCTTATAAGAGACTGCCAAGCTTCTTCAAGAGATTGCTGCTTCAAAGATATGTTGATATCACAACACTGTTGGAGAAATAATCTTGTCTTCAATGAGGATCTTGAGAAAGATTCTTCTTGCGAGAAATGGTGCAAAATAAATGCACTTTCAAGATGGGCCCAGAAACCACACCGGCCGGGGATCAAAGTTCAATCTAGGAACAAACTAGAAAGAAACGGTCAAACAAGACTCCAATTGAGGAATGAGCTCAAATGGGGATTTACCTTATCCAAAAGTGGAAAAGATAACTAAAACAACCATCATCCACGAGGATAAAACTCTGTGGGGAATTCAACAAAGATGGGCACTTTATGCCTAGGGCTGACAACTCTATTGGAGAGAATAGACAAACCCAGTCACTTGGGGAGATAAACGCCAAATTGAATAAAAACAGGAAAACACCAGGAAAGGAAGCAGAAAAGCTGAGATGCTATGCGTATGAGTGCTTATGCCATGCTTATGCTTATGCTGATAAAACAGACAAAAGGAAACGAGATCGGAGACGAAATAAACATATCGACAAGGATACCCAGCCAAACTCAACAGGTTGGACCAATACTGGGGATGAAAAAGAATCAATAACTTCACTGGTGAAAAGAGTATTCCACTTGAGGTATAACATCCTGAGGATTGCCATCATGAGCTTGATCTCTTTGTTGGAGAAGAATCCATGGAGAATTGTCAAGATTAGCTGAAGTAACAGCTTATTGGGGAGCTTGCAAAGGATATCACAAGAACAAAGTGATTCTGCATCCCACTGGCATAATGATCATCTTCAAATCTTGTCTGCCCCAGTCTATATGGTATGTCAGAAGAAGATAATAAGAGGATTTTATAGAAGAATTAACATACAAGGTGCTTCAATATCTTCAAACTCTTGGAGAGATCTCGCGCGTAACTGCCCCAGATTAACGGCGTTTGTACAACAAAGTTTTTGAACTTGTTCTTCAGAATGGTTGTTGACAACTGGGGAAGAGATGCCCCAGACTGATTGGCCTTTTAGAGATTTACCGAATCTCGACTTAACTGCCTCTGATTAACTGGTTTGTGAGGGTAAGTCATCAAAAGGATTTCACAGAAGAATTGACGAACCAGATGCTTCAATGTCTTCAAACTTTTGAAAAGAAATGAACCTAGACATAATTGCCCCAGTTCAACTGTATTCGTGATACTCAAACTGTAGTAGAAATGACTGGGGAACAAATCTTGCCCCTGCTGATGAGTCATTGGAGTCCACACTTGTCATAAGATGACTTGGAGAAGACTTGTTCCAGTATTTTGAACTTTGACGAGTTCTGCCCCTGATTTGGTAGGTTGGAAAATACTTCCGCTTGGTTGCCCCAGACTGAGCTTCCTTTATCAAGTCGAATCCCTTAGCTGGCTGCATCTGTTGGGATTTTGTTGGTATTGAATCATTTTTACAAACAAGTATTGTTCATTAAAAATTGGCAAGTTCAATGCGATATTCATGCAAGCTTTTGAAAAGAATTTTTATTGATGAAACACACACGGTGGAAAAATAAAGTGGATTCAGCCATTTATGGATGACAGATGAAGTGATCAACACACGCAAATAACAAAGATTATTAGGAGTCAGGTTAATCAACCTTGTTGTAGTATGCTTTCCAAACAACCTTACCTCAATTAGGTCTTTTAAGGGTTATAACGTGGTCTGGTTCACAGTTTTATGAAATAAAGGATAAAGGCTCAAAGTTTATTTGTCCCACCCAATCTTCGTAATGAACTTCAATCCTATGCTCAGTTAACTCAAGTTATACATTCAAGTTTCCAAAAGCTAGGAAGTTACTTGATTTGAGAGAGCCGACTGACGCCTTACACGAAGTGCTTGCATTTGATTGCATATCCAAGTTAAACTGAGAACTACCCTGCCCCAAGGTTGAGATTTATTTTTGTTTCTCTTTTTTTTTGTAAGGAAAGAAAAATCCTACTTCTAGGCTCGAAGGGTTAACGAGGGATTATCTTCCTTATTTCTCCAGTGTTTAGGGATTGAAACAATGCCTTACATCCTTGGCAAGGTTTAATTGAAAGCATACCACAACTATTAGGGATGTAATGTTTTCGTCATCCTCCCCAATCTTTGCTTAACAATGGAAAGAAACAAGATGAAGATATATATTATATTTTTTTATACGAGCATAAAAGTATATGAGTGAAACGAATGGACTTAATCCAAAAGATGCACAAACATTTCATTAACCTTGGCGATTTGAAAGTACAACAAAGCTTATAAGCAAATACAAATTCAAAGTGCAAAGGAAACACGATAAAATTGCTAAAACAGCCAAAAGATTACCAGCTTTAGGGAATCAAATACAGAAAATCAAAGAGGAGCTCAATCGCAGACCCCTAATCCGTCTTTGTCTTGATACATCCTCATTACTTATCTCCTGAGTGGGTAAGGATTGTTCTTGATATTAGGCTGAGGGCCATCGAAGGACAAAATATTTCTCTCCACTAAGTCCTTCACAATATGCTTCAAAGCAAAACAACCTTCTAAATTATGGCCTGGTGCACCTTCATGGAATGCACAATGAGCGTTGGGATTATAAGAGGGTGGAAGCGGATCAGGAGGTGGGCCTGATGACCTTGTAGTTATTAATCCTTGTTGCACCAAAACAGGATACAATGATGTATACGTCATAGGAATGGGAGGAATCGGAGGCCTTCCACCCTTTCTTTTTCCTGGAATATTCTGACGAGAAACTTGAGTCCGTTGGAGATAAGCAGGAGCGTTGGGCACTCGTTGATACACTGGTGGTTAAGGAACCGGCTGATAAACAGAAGCTTGGTGGTTAAATGTTAGCGCGATGGCGGCCACATAAGGTTGCTGAACAGAATAACACTGTTGTTGCTGCTGTCGTTTCCAGAACTGATTTTTCTTCTTTTTGTTTGTCATCACCACATTGGTATCTCCCTCCTTTTTGAAGGATATCTTGACATCGTCGCTCGAACTATCAGCTCTCTTGGTCATTTTCCCACTCTTCAGACCAAGCTCTACTTTAACCCCTACAGCCACAATATCGGAAAAACTAGCAGACACACTACTGATCATCCTTTCATAGAATTCTGGTCTCACCGTGTCGACAAACCAATTAGTTAACTCTTTTTCAGATAAAGGTGGCTCTATCTGTGAAGCCAGCTCTCTCCATCTTTGTGCATACTCTTTAAAAGACTCAGTATCGCTCTGTGACATGTTCAGTAATTGCCTGCGATCTGGCGCGAGGTCCATGTTATATCTATAATGCTTTACAAAGGCATCAGATACGTCTTGAAAGCAACGAACTCTAGATTGATCCAAAGTCAAATACCACTTGGCAGCAACCCCTTTCAAACTATTTTGGAAGCAGTGGATCATCAACTTATCATTATCCATAAATGCAGCCATTCGTCGGTAATACATGACCAAATGTGACTTAGGACAGGTCGCCCCTGAGTATAGGTCAAAATTGGGTAGTTTGAATTTGGGTGGTATTACCAAGACTGAGACTAAGCACATGTCCTTAGCATTAGTATTAAATACATTGCTCTCTTCCATTACTTTCAATTTCTTCTGAATTGTCTCTACACTTTCCTTCAGCCTTTCATGTCGATTATCTCCTTCCTCGGACATATTAACATAATCATAAACCAGATGTGGGTTCTGAAAAACTAGGTGCACCTGAGCTTGCACTGTTGCTGGAGTGAAGGTAGGAATAGCTTGAAAAGCCTCATTAACCAAAGGAACAGCTTGTTGAGTAGAAGTGACGGCCGGAGCATGTATGAAGTTAAAAGGCATGCCCAAAGTAGGGTTCACAGTAGTAACAGGAGGTTCCACAGTTATAGTGATAATCTCGGAGACCACCATCGCTTGTGTATCCATCTTTGCTCTCATAACTTGAATTGCTTCCAGAATCTTCCCCATTCCTCCTCGGAGCTCACTCAATTCATTGTTGACTTTGTCCATTTCACAGTATTGTTCAGACATCCTTTGTCGAGTTTGGGCTCGGGTGACGATTCAAAGACGATTCTAAAGGGAAAACGACGACATGAGACGAAGACAGAGAGGAAATGCACATGCTATGACATGATGCAAATGAGATGCTAATGCAAGCCAAATGGTTTCAAGGAACTCAAAGGCAAGTTGTAAACATTTTTGGAAAATTGAAAAGTTTTTGTTTTTAAAATCCCTGATCTATATTGATTTTTGCAAAGGTACTCCGATGAGAGGCAGTGAGATCATCGTCAAAGCCTTTGACGGATCCAAGAAAACAATTATCGGTGAAGTCAATCTTCCCATAACCATCGGTCCTCACACTTTCCAAGTCACTTTCCAGGTCATGGACATCCGAGCAGCATACATCTGTTTATTAGGAAGACCTTGGATACACGAAGCCGAGGTAGTCACTTCAACACTTCACCAGAAGCTGAAGTTTGTCAAGAATGACAAATTAGTCACGGTATGCGGAGAACAAGCTTTAATCGTGAGCAACTTATCATCATTCTCCCGTGTAGAACCAGAGGAGGTCGTTGGAACTCAATTTCAAGCACTCTCGGTGAGCAATGAGAATCACCAATAAAAAGGAACGTCGATTTCCTCAAACAAAGACGCTCTCAAAGTAATGGGGAGTGGTAACATAAAAGGATGGGGACAGATTATAAATCCTTCTGATAACAAGACAAGAAAAGGTCTTGGTTTTTCTCCAACATATACCCAAACAACAAAGAAGGATGAAAGCTTTCGTCCCATTCAAGATTTTTTCCACAGTGGAGGCTTCCTCCACCCAGTATCTCAAGAAGTCCATACCATCGATGGGAATAACTCTTCTGATACAGATGAAGAGTGGAAATTTTATCTCAATGATGAAGGTTATATATCATAGGGAGAAACGTACATGTCATTCTGCTCTCCAAAGCAAAGTCCCAGATTTATACCGAGATCAGATGTCAGAATGATCTACAGAGATGTGATCCCGAAGGATGTCGTGCTCCACCCAACTCATTAGAGGAAGACACTCTGATGAAAAGCAACTTTGACTACGATTCTTATGATCCCCTGGATGAGTTGCCTATCTGGAAGCCTTACATGGAAACCTTGGGGCAATAAAAGTCAGCCAGATAATGCCTATCTGCTGAATGATCTTGAAAAGAATACGCCTATTCTCCCAGAGTCATGGAATCCTTACCCAGAACATTCCGAAAATGTCCAACACCATGGTGATGAATTTGCAAAGGTCGCAGGATAAGAATTTATTAATTATGCATTTCTTGTGGTCAACGTCATTGAAGAATATGACTCGTCTATTCCCACAGAAACCTGGGATACCTTGGGGCAGCCAAGCGGCAAGTACGTTTTTCTAGTCAAATACACTGCTCCTGAAAGCTCTTGCATCAGATACGAGGATATCCAGTAAACTGGATGGGGGGATCCTCTTGAGAGTGAAAATACTATGGGAGATGTGACAGAAGAGTCCTCTTATGATAACTTTGCATGGGAAGAAGACTCCAATAATCCCACTCCGCCAGAAATCAGTGTCATTACTGAAGACAAACCAAAAGGGAAAGTACCGGACTTTGTTATCCATAGAGGAGTTCGTCGCCATTGGGTTGCGGTTGATGTCCCAAATGTCATTCATAAATCGAAGTAATTGCCGCATCTTTGTTTTAACCTTTCACCTTTCCCAAGTGAAATGGATGTTTTATAGGGCTTGCTTTTATGTAAATGTCCCTCTTCACTTCGCCCAAAGCGACAAAGTTTTGTTTTATAGGGTTGTGTTTCAAGAATCGACAAATCATAAATAAATAATGTCATTCTGAATTTCGGCATTTATTGCTATTTTCACTTTTCGCTTTTTCAGAAAATGGTAATCCTAAAAAACAAACCAAGATAAAAATAAGCGTTTTCAGAAAATACACTGCACACACTTTTGCATTCTCTCTGTCTTTTCTAAAAAAAGAATCATCACGTCGTGTAGATTACTTGTTTTAAACCCCGTTGAAACATACGATCCAATGCCTTCTCCCAACTTTGAATTCCCGGTATTTGAATCTGAAGAAGAAGAGGATGAAGAAATTACGGAAGAGATCTCTCGACTACTCAGACAAGAGGAGAGGTCCATTGAGCCTTACAGAGAGTCGTTGGAAACGGTTAATTTAGGTTCAGAAGAAGAAATGAAAGAAGTTAAGATTGGAGCACTGCTCAGTCCAACTGTCAGAAAGGGCTTGATAAAAATTCTCAAAGAGTTTCCAGATTTGTTTGCTTGGTCCTACCAGGACATGATAGGGTTGGATACCAGCATTGTGGAACATCACTTACCACTGAAAACAGAATGTCCTCTGGTTAAGCAAAAACTGAGAAGGACTCATCCAGATATGGCCATCAAAATTAAAGAAGAAGTGCACAAACAAATCGACGCAGGTTTCCTTGCCACCTCAAAATATCCTCAATGGCTAGCCAACATAGTACCAGTTCCCAAAAAGGACGAAAAAATCAGAATGTGTGTAGATTACAGGGATTTAAACAAAGCAAGTCTAAAGGATGATTTCCCCTACCACACATTGACATGCTAGTTGACAACACAACAAAATTCAAAGTATTCTCCTTCATGGATGGATTCTCAGGCTATAATCAAATCAGAATGGCGCCAGAAGACATGGAGAAAACTTCATTCATCACCCCATGGGGCACCTTTTGTTACAAGGTAATGTCGTTCGGTCTAAAGAACGTAGGGTAACCTATCAAAAGGCCATGACAACTCTGTTTCACGACATGATATACAAAGAGATTGAAGTATATGTCGATGACATGATTGCCAAATCTAAGACAGAAGAAGAGCATGTGGAACACCTATCAAAGTTATTTGAGTGTCTGAGAAAATACAAACTCCGCCTGAATCCCAACAAATGTACATTCGGTGTTCGCTCAGGAAAGCTCTTAGGATTCATCGTCAGCCAGAAAGGAATTGAGGTTGATCACGACAAAGTTAAGGCCATTCAAGAAATGCCTTCACCAAAGACTGAAAAACAAATAAGAGGATTTTTGGGACGTCTCAATTACATCTCAAGATTCATATCCCTCATGGCCGCGACATGCGCGCCAATTTTTAAACTACTCCGAAAAGAACCAAAGTTGTGTATGGACAGAAGACTGCCAAAAGGCTTTCGACAGAATCAAAGAATATCTGCTGAATCCACCGATTCTGTCTCCTCTAGTGGAGGGAAGACCATTGATCATCTACTTTACAGTCTTGGAAGACTCTATGGGCTGTGTACTTGGCCAACAAGATAAGACAAAAAGAAAAGAGTCTGCCATTTATTACTTAAGAAAGAAATTCACAGACTATGAAACTCGATACATTATGCTCGAGAAAACTTGTTGCGCTCTGGCTTGGGCAGCCAAACGTCTTCGCTAGTACATGATTTATCACACTACTTAAGCCTGCCCTAACAGGAAGGATTGCCCGTTGGCAGATGTTGTTATCAGAATACGACATCGAGTACCATACTCAGAAAGCCGCCAAAGGAAGTATTTTAGTCGATCATTTGGCTCATCAACCGATTGACGATCAGGAATCAGTCAAATTTGACTTCCCGGACGAAGATGTCATGTACCTAAAAATGAAAGATTGTGATGAACCGCTATCAAGCGAAGGGCCAGAGCCAGGTTCCCAATGGGGACTAATATTCGACGGAGCTGTCAATGCTTATGGAAATTGATGAGTCCAAGCCCTTAAGGTTGGCATAAATTTTGGTAAAACTAACTTAGCATAAAGATGTTGGACAAGATGTCCTGACATGATGAACTAACTGCAGGTTAAGATGTTAGACAAGATGTCCTATCAGGTGGATTCGACATCTTTGTCTGTTACAGTTTCAGAATAACTGTATTTATGTTCCAGATGTGATTGGAATATGATTTGGTCCTAGGTGGCATCTGAGATTGAGGAATCATAGATTCTGATTCTAAAAGGAATATGCAGTTTCCTTGTAAGGAGACATTTTTGGAAACTTGGGATTGAAGAAAAGAATAGGTCGCATATTCTGTGGAGCAGAATTACTGCGTTTTTGAAGCCCAAATTCAGTTCTGTTTTGCTATATAAATAAGATGTACATGACCTAGAAGGTGTGGAAGTTTTACACCTGTTATTGAGTACTAGGGTTTGTGCATTTGTAAGCCTCTCTTGTATTACGTGAATACGTGAGTTGGACAGTTAATTGAGTTGTAATTTTCAGTCACTGCTGTGATTGAAAGGGAATTGAGAAGGGTCTCATACCTAGGAGTGTCTTAAGTAGAAATCTAGGAAGGGTAGTTTCTAGGTGCTAAGTTGTAAACGTTGGAGTTTAGCTTAGAACCAATTCTACTTAGTTGATTTCATTCTTGGCTTGGTAGCCCCCAGACGTAGGTGTTGTTGATCACTGAACTGGGTTAACAATTCTTGTGTGTTATTTTCTTTCTGCTGTTTATTTCTTTTCTTCCTTAATCCTTGTGAGAAGTAGAGATCAAGTGTCACGACATCCTATCCGACATCTTAGTGATCTGCTTAACCAGAATTTCAATTGGTATCAGAGCAGGCATCCTGTTCTGTATCTGGGTGAGATTCAGGGACGATACTTTCTGGTTCGATGGATAAAGAAGGAGGAATTCTAAATAGACCACCCATACTTGATGGTTCCAATTATGAATATTGGAAAGTGCGCATGGTGGCGTTTATCAAGTCCATTGATGGTAAAGCTTGGAAGTCTATGGTTAAAGGGTGGGATCCACCAAAGATCAAAGACAAAGATTGGAAGCTCACTGATGAGCTGAAACCTGAGGAAGACTGGGATGATGAAGATGATAAGCATGCTCAAGGAAAATCCAAAGCCTTGAATTCCTTGTTCAATGGGGTGGACAAGAGCATCTTCAGACTCATCAAGAGTTGAACTGTTGCAAAGGATGCTTGGGAAATCCTGAAGACTACTCATGAAGGTACCTCTCAAGTTAAATCTTCAAGACTTCAGCTTCTCACCACTAAGTTTGAGAACTTGAGGATGAGAGAAGGTGAAAGTATACATGACTTTCACATGAACATTGTTGATATTGCCAACACATCTAGTGACCTTGGAGAGAAAATTCCTGAAGCCAAGTTGGTCCAGAAAATTCTAAGGTCTCTTCCCAAGATATTTTACATGAAGGTGACTGCTATAGAGGAAGCTCAGGATATAGCTACTATGAAAGTTTATGAGCTTATGGAATCTCTTCAAACTTTTGAAATGGCACTAAATGAAAGGACTGAGAATAAGAAAAGCTTAGCCTTGGTGTCTGATGAAGGTAAGACAAACTCCAAGATAGAGATGTCTAAGGCAGTTGTGTTTCTGGGAAAAAAGTACAGTCAATTACAGGAAAAAATTGAGGGAGAGTCAACAAATAGTGTCAAGACTCAGATGCCCAGCAACTTAAAAAGGAACTATTATGGAAGGAATTCATATTATAAAGAGAGAATTGGCAAAGAAAAGGGGACTGAATGTCTTGAATGTGAGGGATTTGGACACATTAAATCAGAGTGTCCTACATTCCTCAAGAAATAAAAGAAAGGCCTCCATACATCCTGGTCTGAAGATGATTCTGCTAGTAATGAAGGATCACTGAAGCAGGTTTCTGCACTCACAAGAGTGTTTGACACTAATGTAGGATCAGGCATTGCAGATCTTTCTCATGATGCTCTAGTCAACTCTTAAAAGGAGTTGTACACAAGAAGTGTAGAAATATGTCATCTAGGAGAAGATCAACATAAGATTATCATGCTCCTTGAGGTTGAAAGATTGACGCATCTTGGCATCATATATGTTCTTCAAGAGGAAATTGCTCTGCTCAAATCCAAACCTGATAATGTTGGAATGGTCAACAGCAGATCTGAGAAGATACTACAGGAACTTGGCTACATTAATCAAAGCAAGAAGAGAGATCCTGAATACAATCTTGAAAGAAGACAAAAGATGTCTAACATAATGTCACAACATCATTACAGACACCAGAGGAAACAAGACTGGAAATGTCATTACTATGGCCAGTATGGCCACATTAAACGTTATTGTTACAAGCTACATGGATATCCCAAGGGTAGGATTGCTGGAAAGAGAAGAAGCTCCAAAAATGAGTATATGGCTCTAATGGCTCATTCCACTCAAAAGGAATACACTAAAGAGAAGTGGTACTTTGATAGTGGATGTTCAAGACACATGACTGGTGTAAAGAACTATCTGGTGAATATAAAGCCTCATTCCTCCAACTATGTCACTTTTGGAGATGGATCCAAAGGAAAAATTAAAGGAGTTAGGAGAATGGTTCAAGTAGGAAATCCTAGACTTGACAATGTTCTGTATGTCGAAGGATTAATTGCTAATCTAATTAGTATTAGTCAACTTTGTGATCAAGGCCTGAAGGTTAACTTTACAAAATCTAAATGTTTGGTTGTAAATGATAAAAATAAAGTACTCATGAGGGGTGTCAGATCAAAAAATAATTGCTATGTATAGACCTCATTACTGACAGAGTGCTCCTCAATGACAATTAGGAAACATCAAAAATTCCCCTTAGAACTAAACACTGATAAGTGGGAAATTGGTAGATTAACCAAGATGACACGCAGAAAGATCATCTCAAGGATTCAGGATCTGCTAGATAAGGCCTCTATGATAAATGATCTGGAAGAAAAATGATGTACATTTCTGGCCACTATTGACTCAACTACAGAAAGTGATTACCCTGCTACCACATTCAACAGCTTTCAGTACACAGGAATGACGCAGATGCCAACAAGGGAAAATGTCACACAAAATGTTGTGACATTCTCCCATGATAACCTGAGCACTCTTTATGTCCTTAAAAATAAGTTTGGGAAATTGAAGGGTAAAATACGGCTTTACATAACCAGGGGCCTAAAGGGATTAACTTGTAAGGATACTGGTCAAGTAGGTGATTGTTTTCAACAAACGAAAGGAGGGTTTCAAAAATGATCATTTCAAATTAACTTAAACCGCCCTCAACCTATTCTCCTCGTCACAATAACCTCGTTCTTCCGGTGCAAAGAAAAATCCAATCTTGTTCCTTCTATGATGTCTCAACAACAATCCTCAACTAGAGAAGAAGTGAAGGAGACCTCTACATCTTCCGCTGTTAGGGCAAAACCGAAGAAGGTGCTACATGAGATGCGATCAATGTTGTTCCCTTTTCTATGGTGCCATGCAAGCCTAAGAAATTCCCTGCATGAAGAGCTAGAAATCTTCTTGCAGTTGTTAGAGATAATAATGAAGGAGATGGTAATATAATGTCAGAAGAGAATCACCATACCTCTGTTGAAACCAGTCAGAAAAATGATGGACCGGATAATGGAACATCCTTATCTCTAGAGGAATCACTTGAACAGGGACTAGAGAATGTTGATAAAGAGGTGACTGACAAGGTAACCAACATTGATGATTCATCTTCTGGTGATGAGATCATTGCTAATGTGATCAAGAGATTGAAAACAAGAAAAAGGAAAAATGTGGATACTGAAAACAATAATATCATAAGAAACATTAAAATCTGTAGTTAGACCTCAGAAACCTTGGAGCAAGGTTGCAATTGTATCCAAGAAAAGAAAGGCTAAGTCTGACACTGAGTCAGACTATGATGTCACAGATGATGATCAGGACATCATACTTCCAAAGGCTCCTGGGGTGAAGAAAAAGACTGTCAGTATTCCCAAAGCTCCCTTGGATAATATCTCCTTCCATGCTCTTGAGTATGTACACAGATGGCCATATGTGTACCAAAGAAGAGTAGCATTGGAAAGGGAAATAGGGAAGGATGCATTAGAGTGCCATGAAGTGATGAAACTGATCAATGACTCTGGGCTAACAAGGACAATCACCAATCTTGGAAATTATTATGAAAAGCTGGTGAAGGAATTTGTGGTAAACATTCCTGACCACTGTAATGATGCAACCAATAGGATAATGTATGTCAGAGGAAATACTGAGACATTTTCTCCCACAATGATTAATAGGTTTCTGGAAAGATTTGAAGAGTCTCAGTCTAAATATGGAGACGTTGATGACCAAGTTTGTCAAGAGGTCACTTGCAACACTGTGAAACAGTGGCCTAGCAATGGGAAACTTTTAGCGGGGAAACTGAGTGTGAAGTATGCAATTCTGCATAGAATTGGTACCATCAACTGGGTGTCCACCAATCATACTTCAACCATCTCTGCTAGTCTAGGTAGATTCATCTATATGATTGGCAAAGGAAGAAGGTTTGACTTTGAAACTCACATCTTCAATCAAATTTTGAAGAAATCTACCTCAACTGCACTGAAACTGTAACACCCGATGCCAAAGAGGGTACTACCTATACCAACAAGATGCATCTTCTTTTCGGGAGCTCGTTCCATAAGAACTCCACAGTTAAGCGTGCTTGACTTGCAGCAATTCTAGGATGGGTGACCTTCTGGGAAGTTTCCTGGAAAGCATGTGAGTGAGGAAAAAACATGCTGAAAAGACCCGTGTTGGTTTGAGGGGTCAGTCGATAATCCTAAATGCAGTCTGGGGCGTTACAGAAACTCCCCATATGCTTTCCTTCACTTATTTGTGGGATGATTCTGAATTAGTACCCAAGCATCCTAGTCTCCACAGATCATGTAATGAAAAGGGCATCTCCCTTGACTCTGCACTATAAATTGTTTACTGGTAACCATGTCCCAGATATTGCTCCACCATTTGCACTGACATCTGCTGCAACAACTACAAAAGAGGAAACTATAGCCCAGGTCAAAAACACCTGTAGGGAGCTTAATGACATTATCAAGACCAGCACAGCCAGGAAAGAAAAACTGGTCCAACTGATTTAAGCCTTGTCTGCTGAGCAAAACAAGGATATTGGAGTCAACACTGGTGATGCTGAGAAGGCAGCTAAGGAGAACAATGATGCAGTTGAAGGAGATGATGATGCTGAGAATGGTTCTGGTGAAAGTGCACGAGAAGATGACGATGAGGAAACTGAAGATGACTTCTGATAGTTGTCTTTTTTCTTCTTTCTGTTTTATGTTTTTTACTTTACTTTTTGTTGTGTAAGGGCTGAATGCCCAGGATAATTTTTACTTTTGTTGGGTGTGTAATTTAATTACTATGAACTGTTTAATTGGGTTTTGAGTTAGTCCTTCTGCCTTTGTCATATTGTGGCTAAAACGGGGGATAAATACTAACATCACTAACCACTGCTGTTATGCTACTAACCACTAAGGGGGGGGGGGGTAGTTTTGTGCTACTTACAAAAGGTACTGGTTGAGAGGGAGACAAAGTTGTGTTTCTGCTGTTGTTCTGATGAAGGTCTCCCTGGTCTGATTTTTTTTACAGGTTAATTATTGTTAGTTTTAGCCAAAATCTTCCAAAGGGGGAGATTGATGAGTCCAAACCCTTGAGGTTGGTATCAATTTTAGTAAAACTGACTTAGCTGAAAGATGTTGGACAAGATGTCCTTACATGATGAACTAACTGCAGGTTAAGATGTTAGACAAGATGTCCTATCAGGTGGATTCGAGATCTTTATCTGTTACAGTTTTGGAATAATTGTATTTATGTTCCAGGTGTGATTGGAATATAATTTGATCCTAGGTGGCATCTGAGATTGAGGAATCAGAGATTTTGATTCTAAAAGGAATATGCAGTTTCCCTGTAAGGAGACATTTTTGGAGACTTGGGATTGAAGAAAAGAATAGGTCGAAGATTCTGTGGAGCAGAATTACTGCGTTTTTTAAGCCCAAATCCAGTTCTGTTTTGCTATATAAATATGATGGATTTGACCTAGAAGGTGTGGAAGTTTTACAGCTGTTATTGAGTACTAGGGTTTATACTTTTGTGAGCCTCTCTTGTATTACATGAATACGTGAGTAGGACAGTTAATTGTGTTGTAATTTTCAGTCACTGCTGTGATTGAAAGGGGGAATTGAGAAGGGCCTCATACCTAGGAGTGTCTTAGGTAGAAATCTAGGAAGGGTAGTCTCTAGGTGCTAAGTTGTAAACGTTGGAGTTTAGCTTAGAACCAATTCTACTTAGTTGATTTCATTCTTGGCTTGGTAGTCCCCAGACGTAGGTGTTGTTGATCACTGAATTGGGTTAACAATTCTTGTGTGTTGTTTTCTTTCTGCTGTTTGTTTCTGTTCTTCCTTAATCCTTGTGATAAGCAGAGATCAAGTGTCATAACATCCTATCCGACATCTTAGTGATCTGCTTAACCAGAATTAAAGAAATGAAATTAGGGCAATCATCGTGACACCTCAGGGTACCCACATTCCCTTCACCGCCAGATTGACATTCAAATGCACAAACAATGAGGCTGAATACGAAGCATGTATCATGGGTCTCGAAGAAGCTATCGACTTAAGGATAAAGAATTTGGATGTGTTTGGAGACTCAGCCCTAGTTATAAGTCAGATCAAAGGAGAGTGGAACACATATCAATCGGGATTAATTCCTTACAAAGACTACGCAAGAAGGTTGTTACCCTTCTTCAACAAAATTGAGTTTCATCACATTCCTCGTGAAGAAAACCACGTGGCTGATGGATTGGCTACTCTATCTCCATGATTAGTGTGAGTCGATGGAACGATATACCCAAGATCGACATAATGATCCTTGATAGGCCTGCTTACATCTTCGCGATTGAAGCAGTCATAGATGACAAACCATGGTATCATGAAAAGATAGGAAGACTCTCAGAAGACTGGCTGGAAAATTCTTCCTAAACAGTGATATACTCTACAAGAGAAACTTCGACATGGTCTTGCTCAATTGCATGGACCGACACGAAGCAAACATGTTGATGAAGGAGATTCATGAAGGATCCTTTGGCACTTACGCCAAAGCACATACAATGGTAAGAAAAATTATGAGAACAAGACATTATTGGCTGATAATGGAATCTGATTGCTACAAGTACATGAGGAAATATCACAATTGTCAGATATACACCGACAAAATCCATGTACCTCCAACGCATCTCAAAGTTCTGTCTTCTCCACGGCCTTTTTCTATATGGGGAATTGACATGATTGGCATGATCGAGCCTAGAGCCTCGAACGGACATCGGTTCATCTTTGTAGCCATTGATTACTTCACAAAGTGGTTCGAAGCAGTATCATATACCAATGTGACCAGACAAGTGGTGGTCCGATTTATCAAGAACAATCTCATCTGCCGTTATGGTGTTCCAAACCAGATCATTATGGATAATGGATCAAGCCTAAATAACAAAATGATGAAGGAGTTGTGTGCTGAGTTCAAAATTGAACACCATAACTCGTCTCCCTACCGACCTAAAATGAATGAAGCGGTAGAAGCAGCTAATAAGAAAATTAAGATTATTCAAAAGATGGTTGTAACCTACAAGGATTGGCACAGAATGCTACCCTTTGCTCTTCACAGTTATTGCACACCCGTCCGCACCTCAATAGGGGCAACCCCTTTCTCTCTAGTATATGGCATGGAAGCAGTGCTCCCTATAGAAGTAGAAATCCCATCAATGAGAGTATTAATGGAAGCCAAGTTAACAGAAGCTGAATGGTGTCAAAGCCGACACGATGAGCTGAACCTAATCGAAGAAAAGAGAATGACGACTTTATGCCATGGTCAGTTATATCAGCAAATAATGAAGAAGGCGTTTGATAAAAAGGTCCGACCTCGTGTCTTCAAAGAAGATGACCTCGTGCTCAAGAAGTTACAATCATTTCTCACTGACTCCATGGGCAAATGGACTCCAAATTATGATGGCCCCTATGTTATTAAGAAAGCCTTCTCAGGCGGTGCCTTGAGACTCGCAACCATGGATGGAAAGGAGTTTACCTATCCCACAAATGTTGATGTAGTCAAGAAATACTTTGCCTAAATAAATAAATAAATAATGTCTCATTGGATTGAAACCCCGAAAGGGCAGTCCAGGCAAAAATTAGAGACATATAAACAATGACCATCCCGATGGATTGAAAATCTAAAAAGGCAATCCAGGCAAAAATTAGGGATTTATGGTAAGTAAATGCATCCGAAAAGATTGGCTCCTCAGAGGCAACGTCATCTGTTAAGAAATTCTCAATCAAGGTCATCTTCGACAGAAGCTCAAAAATACCCAGAATTCAAAATTGGTGGAAGGATAGCGGTCGTTATGTTTCAATGTAGCCCATTTTCCTCTAAATTACCATTTTCTAAACATTGTAATGCTCCATGGGATCATGCGTTTGGCTTATTACCATTCTATCAATAAAAGTTTGAGCCCCTGTGCCTTTTGTTTGCAATTTTCATTCATTCTGCTATGCAAAATGACATGTTTATTTGATTAACATTCTTGAAACAAAAAAATGAATTTACTTTTGCTTTCAAATTTACTTTTGCTTTTAAAATAAATATGGAAATTTTCTTTTGATTAATGAACACAAAAGGAATATCGACGACTTCCTCGGAAGTGATCAAACTTCAAAATGCATAATCAAATTACTCCTTGTAATCAGTACACCCTGAATGAAGGATCAATTACTTCAGATGGAATGTCCCATCTGACATCCTCGATAAAGTTTTTACCTCGGAGAACCAATGATTAGTTTTTCTCCCCAGTGGGGTCTACCCCCTGAAAAACAAGAACAAATTTCTATCCCTGGCAGGTTTGTACCTCCAGAAACCAAAACAAACGCAGGGATCCCCGTGCCCAAACAAAAGTACAACTTTCAGAATCTCCAATGATACCCTCATCTCCCAGAGTGGCCGAGTATCCAGTTACGTTCATCACCAGTCCGTATGTAATGTCTGTCTTGTCAGCATTCCACACATACATCATGCATAATTGATTCATCTTCATACCCATATTGCACTATTATCTCTCTAGTTACACTCATCCCCAAGTGATAAGTGTCCTTTCCCCAATAGAGTTTTCAGTCTTCCTTACCATGTCAGATAGGACAAAATCCTGGTCTAAGTTCTTTCCTCGTCGAGAAAATGTACCGTCTAAACAATCTCTCTCAAGTTTATTCCTGGATTAGAGTCTGTCCTCGACCACTTTGATAACTAGAACCTCTGAATGACCAGAAGCTTTTTGGTTATACACCTTTGAAACTTCACTCTTCACCAATAAAGATGATATTTTGCTTTCCCAGATTAAGAAAAAAATCCCCAAAGAAAGCCTCTTGACAGAAGACTACTGGCAATAGCAATTTCTCTCCGATTTTTTTTTTGCTTTCAATGGAGTCATCAGCACCTTAAAGTTGGATTACATCACATGGCGTCTCTCTGAAAAAGGTCTCGAAGGGAAGTATGATGTAACATCTCCAAGCAAATGGCATCTCTAACAGAGAAGTTTACGCACCTCTACAGTTCAGACAAATGGTTATCCCCAGCAAGTCTGACATTAAATCTTTTTCTATCAAATAACATCTCCCCAGAAAATCTCGGCGAGAAGTTTGATAAAAACCATCACAGATAGTATTCCTTGTCAAGAAAAGAACTCGACAAGAAGAAACTGAGACCAGTTCCATGGATGAAGACCAGGATCGAGGGGAGGTTTATTTCAAAAGAAAACTGAGACCAATTCCATGGCAGAAGACCAGGATCGAGGGGAGGTTTATTTCAAAAGAAACTGAGACCAGTTCCATGGCTGAAGACCAGGATCGAGGGGAGGTTTATTTCAAAAGAAAAATGAGACCAGTTCCATGGCTGAAGACCAGGATCGAGGGGAGGTTTATTTCAAAGAAAACTAAGACCAGTTCTGTGGCAGAAGACCAGGATCGAGGGGAAGTTTTACCCTTTTCTAAGTAGCATAGCTTAGCAAAAGAAGATGGATGGGCAAATAACTACTATTCACAACCACGGTCAAAATTTTGGGTATTCCGATATTTAATCCTCTTTTACCTTGAATGTCCGAACGTCTTCACCATTCGCAGCTTCAGGTCCAAGAAGATTAAATAGGAGCATCTGTCATACCCTAAATTTTGACCACAAGATTTCCCATCATTGTGCAAATCATCACCACAATATGGATGTACCTTTATGCCTCATCAGTCCTCTCAAAGATTGTTGAGCATTCACCTCAATCAAGAATTAGGGTTTTGGACCCTCTCAGAGTACTCAGACAAAGGATCAATCAAGAATGGACATGATCTTCAACTTGTCAAACTCTTAAACATCCATAAAGGATCAAGAGGTCTCCCATATCAAGAATCAAGCACAAGAGTGCAACATTTCAAGTTGATCAAGCCTCAAGATCATCAGTATCACCAAATTAGGGTTTTGGTCGACCAAGGCCTCCAGAGAGAAATTTTCATCTGGGCATGAGCCAAATACTTCAAAACATGATCCAATAAGCTCAAAAGGACCTCATGGATCCAATCATAAAGTTCAAAGTATCCTTAGGGGATGCATTCATCAAAAATCAGGAATTAGGGTTTCTTGACCTAATTCACCCCTAAGTTGACTTTTGAAGCAAGGTATGAGCCAAGCCCTCAAGGAATGTTTTCAAGACCTCAAATATCTCATATTGATCCTCTTACAAGTCTAAATTACACAAAGAACTTGGTTCATGAGCAATATAAGGATTCAAATTCATCTGGACCACAAACTAGGGTTTCTGAGAAAAAGTCAACCATACCTTTGACTTTTGACCAAGACATGATCTCAAACCTTGGGAAATGATTCAAGACACTCTAAAATACCTATGGAATCCATCCATTAGGTTTGGGTTAGCCCAAAACTTGATTTCATAAAGGATCACAAAGTTTGAAATTCATATGATAAAAAGTCAACTGTGCCCCAAAACCAAGTTTGAATTTTGAGATTTCTTGACACACTTGGCTTCTTCAAGTCAAAAACAATGTTAACTTATGGTTTAGATCATCATCCATCAAGAAAAATGAGGTTACTCGCAAAAAGGGAAATCTTGAGAAACTTGAATTTTCACTAAGTCATGAAAAAAAGTGATTTTTACCCAACTTTGCAAGACCATAAATTGTGATCCAAGTAACCTTTTTCTTCCATCCAAAGCTCAAATGAAAGCTCTCATTACATACTACAAGATTATCAACTACACCATATTCCAAATCTTCATGGATTTTGAGTTATGGATTGATCAAAATCACAAAAATTAAGAAATGGACATTTTTCAAACACTTAGAAAAATTTGAGACAGATTCTGTCTCATATTTTGTCCGACTTTGGAGGAATTTTCCATCACGATCCAAGACGAATCAAGACCAAAGTTAAACATCAAAGTTGAAGTATGATATATGGGATTTCCAAAAAGTACAAGAACTCATTATAATTCGACTTGAGCAAGAAGTTACAAGCCTTGCAACATGACCTAAAAATCTGGTTTTTCAAGACATCATGAATGCATGACTTGTGCCACACGATTTTCTCATTCAAGTTTTGTCACTTTTCCAACTTTGTCATCTTCCAAAAACACAAAACTTCTGATGACTCACTTGTTACTTGATCAAGGAGTCAAGAATTCCACTTAAGCATGTGCAAATCCATCATGGCATGAACTTTGAAATTCAATTTTGGCAAGGTTACATTAATGCAATGCATTGAGGTGTCATGAACCAAGCCATGCCAATCTAAACCAGTCAAGATTCAGTCTAAGCTCTGAGTGTTCAAACCTGCAGAAATTGAATTGAGTCAAGCTAGAGGAGACTTAGCACTTTTGAATTATCCAAGTCAATGGCTACATAGCTACTCATAGTGATCAGCCTCCATTCACAATTCCTTGCAAAACAAACTTCCTATACTATAAATAGAGGTAATTTGTGACTGATTAACACACTCCAAAACATCTTCACTCATGTTTTCATCCATTTCACTCTTGAAAACCATAATTTCCTTCTTTGGCAAGTAACATTCGAATTTTTCTATAGAGAGCCATTCCACCACAACCAATGATCCTAACACCACACATATATCATATAGAAGCTATCCAAACACTTCTCCATCATCTGTAACATCAGAACCACAAAGCTCAAAATCCAACTTAGGCCTAATTGCAGTTGAAGTGCCACAACAAGATCCTGGTGTTTTCAATCCATTCCAAGCTTCTCAACACACTACATAAGGTCCATTGAAGTTGTCCAGATTATCACACAACATCTGTAATTCCTCTACATCAAAATTCGAATTCCTCTTGCACAAGTAAGCCTGAAGCTCTCAAACTATATACTTCATGCATCATAAATTTGTTTTCAAGTTACCAACATGTTTCTGGTAGTTCATAGAGTAATAACCCTCAATCAATTACATGATTTCATTTGTGTATAGAATTTCACTATGTTTTTTTGCAAAAACTAGGGTTTCGGTGTTCATCATAATTATCTCACTCCACACTTAAAATAAATGAAATTAAATATCACCATCGTGTTCCTTGATCAAAAGCGAGCAAAATTGATGTTTGAATCATTCCATTTCATTGCGTATTGAGTGAGATTGAGAGGGTTTTGCCAATCTGGAAAACCAGAGCACGCGCGAGGAAGAAGATGTGTTCTTGGCGCTTTTTTCAAATATTTGAATTTTTGAATTTTCTTTTATTTTTTTAATTGATTTCAAAAATTAATTTCTCTTCCAATTTTAATCATTTCTGATTGGTTCTTTTTTTCAAAATTCATAAAAATGTTAAAATATTTTATTCCACAAAAAAATCAAAAGAATATTATTTATTTAATATATTTTGAATTTTTGTAAAGAATTTCTTTTTAATTGTTTTTAAACATTTTTAATGAAATCTTTCTCTTGATTTTCCAAACTCAAATGAATTTCAAACTTTCATACGGATAAAACATGATTTTTAAAAACTTTTTTTAAAGATCACAACATATTTTTAAATATATTTGATATTTTATATCATTTTTTATTTAATTTTCTTTGAAAAATTGTATTTTTATTAAAATTAGGGTTTTTCCTTGATTTTAAATTTTCAATCTTCATTTGAAACACTTTTGGGCCTCTAATAGAGTGTAAGACACAACCCCCTTTGTAAATAAATAATTCCTGGGCCTCTGTCATAGTATAAGTCCCGGTGCGATTTTTAAAACAACGGCGCGTTCGTTATTTTTCATCTGGGCCTCTCCTTGAGTATAAGCCCCATTTTTCTTCTTTACAAACATTTTTGGGCCTCTAATACAGTGTAAGACCCAAACATCTTTGTACATAAACAAATTTTGGACCTCTGCTATAGTATAAGTCCCACAACGTCATTCGGTATCGCAGTGCGATCACTGTTTTCAAAATAAGTCATCTGGGCCTCTCCTTGAGTATAAGCCCCAATCTTTTGTAAAAAAATTTTGTTTTAAAACAATGAACAACTTTAATGGGCCTCTCCTTGAGTTGTAAGCCCCATACCTCTATTTTCAAAACCATCTGTCAATTTTAACTGGTACTAAGAGGAGCATTATTCCCGGTGAAACTGCTCTTAGACCACTTGGGCCTCTCTTTGAGTTATAAGCCCCAACCATACTTTTCTTTTAAACAACTTTATTTTAATTCAAATTCAAACTCAAAGTTTTCTCAAAACTTTCTTCAATTTCTCAAAACCCTAATCATACAGTGGTACTCAATACAATCAATAACAATACACTTGGGCCTCTTCTCAGAGTGTAAGACCCAACATCTTTTCAATTCAATGCATACTTGTTTATATATCTGTTAATTCACTTATCTGTATATGCTTGTACATATTTTTCTAGAGTTTCCCCAATAGTTAGGTCTACACTTAGGTCAAACCAGAGGTTACTTCTAACATAGTCAACAACTAGTTCCCTCATAGGAAACTTCCCTCAATACAGTCTGCCTCCTCTTGGGCTTTATTCAATATGATAAAAAGAAAGGAATTATTCTCGGTGAAACTTTTCTCAAGACTATCAAAACTTAGATATATATATATATATATATATATATATATATATATATAAACGAAATTTATTTCCCCAGAGGGGATTAATTCCCTGTGAAACCTCTTTTGAATTTCTTTAAACCTTAGAACTGTTCAACAAAGAAAGGATTAATTCTCGGTGAAACCCGTCTTGAACTTTTCTTAGGCTTGGACCCACAGGCTTCCTAGAAGCATCCCCAGCCCTCTCTTGGGCTTAGTACAAGGACCACCAGACTTCTTGGAAGTTCCCCCCAACCTCCTATTGGGCTTAGTACAAGGACCCAAAGGATTCCTACAAGCATATGATAGAATTTAGTCATCTCTACTAGTTCAATCCCCAGGAGAGTCAAATTTCCAGAACATCTAGTCAGTCAGGAGTTGTTCTCCATCTCTTAAACCAATAACCTCCTCTTGGGCATCATACAAAGACCTCTCTACACCAGAGTCTACCACTTCTTAAGAGACTTGGACAGTCTCAGCCTCCTCTTGGGCTTCATTTAAGTAGACTTGGAAAGTCTCATTATCATAGTCTCCTTTTGGACCTCACACAGAGACCCTCAGGCTTCCTAAAAGTATAGGATAAATCTTGATCATTTTACCAATACACCAGTCTCCAGCAGAGTTAAAAACCTCTAAGGTTTTCAAACTCACCTTTAAACTCCTCTGACCCTCAACAAGGCTTAACTTTCACCTTGAAAATCCCAACCAGGGTCAATTTACCATCAACAAATCCCTAACAGAATTAGAGCCTCATGGCATCTGGTACTTCAATTCTTTCCTGTTTCCCCAACAAGAGTTAATTTCCCTTTTGATTCCCCAATCCAGTATAGACCTTCTCTTGGATTTAAAGAATCCTCGGCAAAAGTTAGCCTCCTCTTAGGCTTCACATAAGAGTTTTCCCCAGTCAGCCTCAATCTTGGACTTTGTTCAAGACAAATAAAACCCTCCCTAGTGGAGTCATTTTCTTCCAACTTCAACCTTGGGCTTTGATCAAGGCACACAAAAATCAACATCCCCTCAGATGAGACCATGAGTCCACTCTATAGGAAGATACCCTTTCTATACATCACACATCAAAAAAACAAACAATCAAAACCTTTTTCCAGATAATTGATGCAAGTGGCGCACTTGTTGATTCAAAATCCAAGCTGGAGTCCTTCCCTTATCCTAGCTGAAATTTATCTTTCATCTAACTGTTGTAAGTGACAAGCCTCTGGATTCCATACATCCAAGCCAATGTCCCTCTCTTAGCATGAAAGACTCATAAGGAAAATGTGGCATTGCTCTACACTAAGTTAAAGCTTCTTCCTTTATGACATATCTTTTATAAAGGAAATCATGGCATTGCTGGAATTCACACATCCCAGTTAAAGTCATTTCCCTTATAATCAATTCCTCAATATTTGTGATGAATAGGTGAGATATCTCCCTTTAGAGATGACAAATTCTCTCTCATTCAACCAATAGCTTCAATCTTGGGCTTTGAACAAGACACAAATACTCTGATAGCTTCAATCTCAGGCTTTGAACAAGACAGAAATACTCCGATAGCTTCATTCTTGGGCTTTGAACAAGACACCAAACATTTTTCCTCCCATAGAAATAGGAGAAACTACGATTGCTCTGATTTCCCAAATCTATTTATGGGAATACGTAGGCATAAGATTGCGAAATCTTATGCCTACAAAAATAATAGAAAACCCAAAAACAACAAAAACATCCTCTCAACACTCCCAAAGGAGAAACTTTCCCAATCCACAACATATAAACACAAGAAAGCATTTCAAAAAGCAGAAATACATGCAAAAGAAGGTTCCTATAGATTACTATAGATACTCTGGGTGTTAATAGCTTCCCTTTGTATAACCAGACCCCAATCCCTGATCTCTTAACATTTGTTAAAGAAAACACTTGCGTGCAGGGTTAGTTTAAGATATCTTCCCCTTCCTTTCAAGCTTCATAGGATAAATACAGAAATCAGAAAGTAGCACCAAATCATGCGGTAGGTGATCACGTCACCAAAAAACCGACGCTACAGTTTGCCTTCTTAAAACCCTTGTAGGATGATTGCCTTTTGCATTTCCCTCACATAAATTCAAACCTTGATCAACATCAAGTATTTTCCTTAAATAATTCAAGATACATAATCATTATCTAAACACTATTTTATTAAAAATAAAGGGAGGGGTTTTGAATCTTTGAAATTTCTCCTCAATTGTTTGGATGTGAGATATCTTTCTCGTGTTCAAACAACTATTTCCTTAAAATACCTAATCATATCTTAACACTATTTCACTAAAGATGAAACATGGGGTGTGGAGTCATTCATTCCTCTCTTTCAATTGTTTGGGTACGAGATATCTTTCTCATGTTCAGGCGATTGATATCTATAGAACACACTAACAAACCTTAGTGTCGAACTACGATTGCTCTGACTTTCCCATTGCACGCGGGAATACGTAGGCACAAGGGCCCCAATCCTTGACGAGCACCCTAATAAAAAAACCTCCCACTTTCTTTAACAAAGTAACCTTAGATAGATCTTTTGCAACCCTTCTCTTTTTATCGTTTATTATTCGAAGAAGACAAATAAGCATAAGTTTAACACTCAAATTGCAAATTAGACTAAGAGGTTCCTGTTGAGTACAACGGACGTGGGAGGGGGGGGGGTGCTAATACCTTCCCATTGCGTAACTGACTCCCGAACCCAGATTTGGTTGCGATGACCATTTTCCTTTCCTTAAAAGGTTTTCTCGATATTTTCCTATTCCTTAATTGGAATGAATTAAAGTTCAGCGGCGACTCTGTTCGAACTTTTTTTTTTCCGCGTCCATCGCAACGATCGTATTTTTTGAGGTACGATAGATGGCGACTCTGCTGGGGATCCATAATGGCTCCAGGCAAGAGAGAGTCGATCCTAACTTAGGTTAATTTGTGAGGAGTGTTAACTTAGCTTAGTTGTCTTCTATTTTATTAGTTTGTTTTCTTCTTGTTTGTTTTATTGTTTGTTTATTTTACTATTTTCTTATATTATTTTTTTTATATTATTATTATGATGTTGAGTTCTTTGATCATGGGCTTTTTAAGATAGACTCTATACCCAAGCCTGGGAAAAAACATAAGCTTAGGATGGTGGTTGTGTAGTAGAGACTTGCGAGGAATCTTCCTCGTGAGGCCGATACGAAAACCCTTCTAAGAGTAGATTCCCTTGAAGATGTTATTATTTTGATGAACCTTCATCACGATGATAATATTTTCAGGCCAGAATCGTTGACTGTAAGAACCTTTAACTTGTTCTATTCGTGGTGGTTATGTAGTGATAAATTACGAGACCTTTGGACTCGTTGGGTTAATACAAAAGCCCTAATCAGATGAGATCCCTTGAACGTATTACTAGTTGACAGTAAGCGGTTCAACCTCGATCTATGACTCAAAACCTTTTTTTATAAACCTTGTGTCAATGGTTGTGTAGTAAAAGCCCGCGAGGAATCTTTTTCGTTGGGTCGATACGAATACCTCACCTAGAGAAGATCGTTTCAAAGGTATTATTGTCTGATGAACCTTCGTCATGGTAATAATATCTTTGATAGGGATCTATGACTCTAGGAACCTACTTGTTTAGAGCCTACCCATAGGTTTCCTTTGATCGGTGATACTGGTTACTTACCTATTTTGGAGCCTACATAGGGGGTCCCTTTAATTAGAGATATCTATTATTTACCCGTTGCTTTGGATGACCTCGAGGACTTGATTGATCCTGTGATCCTGGATCTTGCATTTTAGCATTACATCCATGCATATCATTTCATCTTGGATATGCATCAATTGTGCATCTTGTATCTCATTCCAAAATTAGAAACTCATTTCATCTTCATTCTACCTTCAGTAAATCAAGTTCATTCCCCGACACCAGTACGCTACTCGAGCCAAAACCAGACGAATGATGGATCAAATTTAAGAAGAACATGTTGCTTTCAGAGAAGAGATAGACTCGGTCAAAAGCAAGATCAATCAGATTTTTGAGGTAATAACAGCTCTAGCCAAGAGAGAATATGAACTTCGCAACACTGCTGCTACCGCAAGGAACAATTCCCCTATGAAAGGATCTACCACGTTGCCTTTAGTTCCCGTTCCAAATCCTTTGATATGGGGTATGCCTCCAGACTACACTCCTGCAATTGAAGGAGTTGTTACCCAACCAATTCCTACATCTAGGGTTACTGTTAGAGCTATCCCACAAGCTTAACCTACTGTTATTCAAATTCCTATTCCTTGTGTTGAAGAGAAGATACAAGATGAGTATGACATGGAAAATTATCATGAGGTTGTCCCCATTATCAATCCTCATGTTGCTCAAGATTCTAAGGCCATAAATATGTGTCATGCTTTAACTTAATAACTTTGAATCATGGAAGGGCATAACCCAATCTCTCTGAATGCCTTGGAGATGTGTCTAATGCCAGATGTTGCGATCCCCTCTAAGTTCAAGGTGCCAGAATTCGAAAAAAATATAAAGGCCTTAGCTGTCCTAACATTCATCTAAATATGTACTGTCGAATGATGGCTGCCTATGCCAGGGATGACAAGTTGATGATCCATTGCTTCCAAGACAGCCTTTCTGGAGCGTCGCTAGAATGGTACATGCAACTGGAATGTAGTAGTGTGCGTACTTGGGCTGAGTTGGCCGAAGCTTTTGTTAAGAAATACAAATATAACACTGACCTAGCTGCAAACCGTACTCAATTCCAGAGTATGGCTCAAAAGGACAATGCATCCTTTAAAGAGTATGCACAATGTTGGAGGAAGTTAGCTGCAAGAGTGCATCCACCGCTGGTCGACTGTGAATTGATTGAGGGTACCTTGCAAGGGAAATACTATAAACATCTGATCAACAGTATGTCTTCAGAATTCTCAGACATGGTGATTGTTGGTGAAAGAATTGAAGAAGGTTTGAAGAGCTGAAAGATTCAAGGAAGTTCTAGTAGCCAGGCTGGAATCAAGAAGTCTTTCAATAGGTATAAGAAAAAAGAGGGTGAAACAAATGTTGTCTCTTCTCGTGGGGGAAAAGAACATCAGAGGGCGCCTACTCCAATACCCTACTTATAGTACCCATATGTTGCAGCTGCGCAATATGCTCCGGTGCCTTATCAGCAATCTGCTCTGACTCCAATTTCTAGTCAGATACCTCAACAACAAAATCCCTATCATCAAGTTACTATCATTGCACCTATTCCATACCAGCATCCAGCTTGCCGACAGCAATGGCCATATCAACAACAAGGGTAACGACAACAGCACCAGAATCAACAACAACATGCTCCACAACAACGCCAGCCTAACCAACAAAGGGTAAGAAGGCCAGAGAGACACTTTGATCCTCTTCCTATATCATATGGCCAAATCCTCCTTTATCTGCTAAAGGATGGACCAGTTACCTTGAGAGATCTAGCACCTCCAACTGTTATCCTTCCAAGATATGATGCCAATGCTCATTATGAGTATCATAAGGGTACCCCAGGGCACACAATTGAGAATTGCAAAGCTTTCAAGCACAAACTTCAAGACTTGATTGACTCGAAGGAGCTCACCTTCACATCAAATAATCTAAATGTTGCAACAAACCCCATGCCACCGAATGTTGGACGTTAGTGAGTGCTATTGAAGGGGCTGTCAGAGACAAGCAGAACGGTCTCCAACTTTGAAGAAGCTAAGTCGCAAGTCAGTCAGGAAGAGTTCAAGTCCTCAAATAAAGGCAGTCATTATGCCATGTTTCCATTTTTGCATTCTTGTATTTTGTTCTTGTTTGTCTAAGTACTTGTTTGCTTTAAACATTGTTATTTGTATTTGGTTTTATTAATGAGATGATTATGCATGTTTTGAATACATGCTTTCGTATTCACTCTTTTTTTTCTTTCATATTATCACAAAAATAAAAATAAAAATAAAAATATATACATTCCCCCCACTTCATTTTCTTTATCAAACTGTTGTTTTATCAAAGATTGGAGTGAGGATGATGAAAACGAAATACCCATAACTATTGTGGTATGCTTTCGGATAAGATCTTACTAATGATGTACAGGCATTATTTCAAATCCCCAAATAGTGGAGAGATAAGGAGTTAGTCCCTAGTTAACCACTTCGAGCCTAGAAGTTGGTGTTTCTTTCGGATCTATAAAACCTTACGCTTAACCTGGGGCAGGGTAGTGTTCAGTTAATCTAACCGCACATTCGAATTACAAGATGAAAACATCCCATCTAGGGATCAACCACCTAATATTTGTTCTTGAATGACCAATGACTTGACAGTCACAATCTTTCAGCAAAATAAAATCAAAAAAAAAAAAAAAAAGCTCGCTAAGTCGAACACCTAAAGAGGAGACTTAGGCAAAAATTAGGGTAATCCCGATGGACTAAGCTTCAAGAAGCAATCCATGCAAAAATTTAGGGATCAAAAGAAAAATCAAAAAGGACGTGTAAATCCTCAGCAAAAAAATAGAATAAGATTCAGTGACCACCATATCCAAAATCAAAATGGTTACTGACATCCAAAAAAAAGGTGACTTCCATTTTAAGAGAATCTTGAATCATCACTTTCACGCTTACCCCATCAAATCCCTTTTAGAAGAAGAATGTGTGTAGAATTACCTGAATGTAGGACTGGAGATCATCACGAAGAATCGGCGGGTACAAATCAAATTTTGAGCCTTATATCCTTTATTTCAAGAACCAAGAACCAGACCACGTTACAACCCTCAAAAGACCTAGTTGAGGCAAGATTTATTTTGAAAGCATACTATAGCAAGGTTGCGTAAACTGGCTCCTAGAGATTTGCTAATCCTCTATTTTGTTTTCATATTCTCGATGTATCTTTCATTCAATAGGTTAATCAGCACTGCGTTTGGACTAATGGTCCATTCTCCACACACTTCCACATCATTCCAATAAATGATTTTTACAAAACTTGTATAAATGTGCATTAAGATTACCATTTTGGAATGAACAATTTTAACTGCAAATCAGTACTTGACATCAAGGAGATTCCAACAAGGGGGAATCAAAGAGGAATTGGAACTTTCGTTAGTATTGACCCGAAACAAGACACACCATATCCAGGAACTGGGGCAAATCATGTTATGATAACTCTCAGAGTTCCCCAGCAAAATTCTTTCAGGAACCCAATGGACTGAGGCAAAGCATGTTGTAAAGAGGCAGATACTCCCTGTACTTTCAAGTTGAACAATCATATCTTTCCAGGTACTAGCAAACCATTGAGTTCAGGGAAAAAGCACAATCTTCAGGCATTGATTATGTCGCTACCCTCAGGCAAAGAAGTTGTGGTTATCTCAGGAACGAACATGCAGCCTATCAGCAAGTGATCAAACTTGGGGAACCAAAAGTATCCAAATCCATCTTATGGTCATGGCATCATCAGATCAAGTGTCGGGGAGTCAGTCCCAACCTATCTAATCATCTGTCTGCATTCAAGCATCATATGCATCATAAGCATCATTTCTTACATGAGCCAGAACTCATATACATCCCCGGCATTTGCAACCCAATTTCCATCGTATTTCCATCCAATGTGGAGTACCTTTTTCAAAATCAAACATGCATACATGCATAAGTCAGGATCCTGGATCAATCATAAGATTCCAGGCCAATCCTTAGCTAAGCCAATGGGCTTTTCCCATGGAGTTGTTCTCCTCAACCTTTTGTTGATGCGGTGGTTATCTTCCAACCATTCATTGGAGGTGTTGTTCAATGGGCGTTCCTCATGGAGTTGTTCTCTTCAACCTTTTGTTGATGAAATCGCTATCCTCAAATCAGTCAGTGGTATTTCTCTGATTGATTCCTACCTTACTTATTGGGTGTTCCCTAGTGAGTTGATTCCTTTCAACCTTTTGTTGATAAGGATGGTTTTCCTTGATGAATTCTTCAACCTTTTGTTGATCTCCTTAAGCCAATCTTACTGCCATCCTTTTGGTGATAGCAAGATTTGTAGTTTTGATTTCACCTTCATCCTTTTAGTGATAGTGATCATTAAAGTATGTGTTTGTTATCATCCTTTTGGTGATACCAAGTTTTGTTCGACCTTACTTTCATCCTTTTGGTGAGGCCGGTCATGGAAATCATGTGCTCGCTATCATCCTTTTGGTGATAGCAAGCTTTGTTGTTTAGTCGTTACATTCATCCTTTTGGTGATAGTGATCGTTGAAGTGTGAGTTTGTTATCATCCTTTTGGTGATACCAAATGTTGTTGACCTTACTTTCATCCTTTTTGGTGAGGGAGGTCATTGAAAGTATGTGCTTACTATCATCCTTTTGGTGATAGCGAATTGTGTTATTACCTTCATCCATTTGATGTCGGTGATCTTTAAATTTGGGAATTTACTATCATCCTTTTGGTGATAGTGAATTGTGTTATTACCTTCATCCTTTTGATGTCGGTGATCTTTAAAGTTGGGAATTTACTATCATCCTTTTGGTGATAGCGAATTGTGTTATTTCCATCATCCTTTTGATGTCGGTGATCTTTGAAGTTGGAAGTTTACTATCATCCTTTTGGTGATAGCAAATTGTGTCATCACCTTCATCCTTTTGATGTCGGTGATCTTTAATGTTGGGAATTTACTATCATCTTTTTGGTGATAGCAAATTGTGTCATTACCTTCATCCTTTTGATTTCGGTGATCTTTAGAGTGCGAATTTACTATCATCATTTTGGTGATAGAGAATTGTGTCATCGCCTTCATCCTTTTGGTGTCGGTAATCTTTGAATATTAGGAGCTTACTATCATCCTTTTGGTGATAGATCCGTCATCCTTTTGATGTCGAAAATCTTTTTGTGTGCTTACTATCATCCTTTTGGTGATAGCGAGTTGTGTGTGTTTACTGACATCCTTTTGGTGATAGAACCATCATCCTTTTGGTGTCTACAATCTTTACAGTTATTATCTCACCATTTTCCTTTTGTCAATGGAGATCCTTGCAAATTTATGGCCTTACTGTCATCCTTTTGGTGCTAGCAGGAGTCATTTGTGATCTAACCATCATCTTTTTGGTGATGGCGTTCTTTGTCAGTCTGATTTAACCTTCATCCTTTTGATGTTGGTGATCTTTGAAGACGATCGAGTTAACTATCATCCTTTTGGTGATAGAAAGCTTTGTGTATTAATCTTACTGTTACCCTTTTGGTAATATCAAGTTTCAGTGTGATAACTATCATCCTTTTGGTGGTAGCGATCTTTGTCATTTTCAGTTATTCATCATCCTTTTGGTGATGGATGTTATCCTTTTGGTAATAGCAATCTGTGAGTCGTGGGTCTTACTATCATCCTTTTGGTGATGTTGTCTTTGGTCTTGATGCCTAATCATCATCCTTCCAGTGATGACAATCATTAAGGTTTAATTTAACCATCATCCTTTTGGTGTTGTCAATTTTAGAAGGCATTGTGAGCTTACTATCACCCTTTTGGTGATATCCAACTTTGTTGATCTTACTGATATCCTTTTGGAGTCAGCGGTCTTTGTAGTTTTGAGTTTACCGTCATCTTTTTATGTCGTTAAACTTTTATGATTGTTAGTGTCCACTCGAGGATCGACCTTGATCTGATTTCTTTTAAAACTCATCACACTTTTTTTCTTAGACAAAATTCGGGATCTTTTTGTATTTAATTATCTTCCACCATAAAATGTATGAAGACCGATGTCATTCATACCTCCTGGTTCAAGTTAATTAAATAGGGGCATCTTTCATACCCAAATTTTGTCCGGACACTTTACTATTATATGGGTTTTAATCATATTTTATTTCGAATAAAAAAGATAGCCCATTTGGTAGTGAAATGAGAATTCAAGGATATTCAAGCATAAGGCCCTGGGTTCGAATCTCATTTTCCCCCTTTTTTTTTTACTTTTTTATCCTTTTACCTTTAATTCTATTTTTCACAAAAAAAATCAAAATAAATTGCATTTTTATCTTTCTTTTTTAATTATGATTATTAGTATTGTCAACACTTTCCAAAAACATTCACATGACAAGATCATCAAAGTTAACCAAAACACTCACAAGACAAAATCAGGATTCTTTCCAAAACAAACCACATACATGTTTTCTTGAAATTCAATCATAATAAAATCATGTTCAAGACAAAGCTTTATTTCTTTCAAAAACAACATACAAACATCTCAGATTCTTGCATTCAAGTTGGACATCAAAGCTCAAATTTCTGAGCTTATATAAAGAGCAGCATACACACATTAGAAAGGGGAGAGGAAAGGACTGAAAGACAGACATAAGAGGAAAAAAACAAGGAATCAGCGGATCTATCCTGTATGAGATTTTGTATTTGCGGTTTTAAGCATACAGACATATAACAATTGTCTTTTCCTCTGATATATGTGCCTTGCTTTTTCTAATACATATGCATTTGAATCCCAGATACGTTTTTTATACCTATATAACGTGCCTTGTTTCTAATGTATATATATGTTTACTTGTCTCATGAATGCTATTTTCTAATGATATACATATGCACATACAATCTCATACTTTTTCCTGCTATACTATTTACATTGTCATTTTGTTAATAAACATATTATGAGATTTTTTTTATATAATATATAATATAGTTTGTTAATATATTAATATATCATATAATATATAATGCTAATATAATATATAGCATATAATATATTATGTTAGTGTATAAAAATGAATATTTTATTAATACAATTTTTATTCATGATATTAATTGTGTTGCTTTGATCCGGTCACGATTATCACACATTTTGCGTTGGCAACATGGTTGGTTTCTTTTAGCATTTAAAAATCCTTTTGCTTTATTTTTTATTTTTGATAAATTTAGATCCGCACAATTTTGATCCCTTATGTGATGATCACGTTGAGTGTAGCAAACTATTGGTCAATCTTATTGGTTTATGTGTGGTTGTATGATTGGTTATTGTTGTTTTTTATTTTACACGTGTCAGATGGTTTAGCATGGTGGCAAACCACTTTTTGCGCTTACCGATTCGCGTTTCGATTTGTAGTTTGTGATTCTCTTTAATTTTATTTTCTTGTTGTTGTTGATTTGACTTGAGATGACCGCTTACGAGGTAGCAATTTATTTTAATTTTGATTAGATCCGATTAAATTTTTCTTTGTATCTTTTCACGCTTTTACGATCCAATTCGCACCATTCGTGTTACTATTCAAACATTTTTTTATATAAAAAAAATCCAAAAATTCTCGATTCAACGTCGAGTCCATTTTTCACACCATTGTAAGTCGATTGCCTTTTGCATCGCCATCAACCAAATAAACCCTTGATCCAACTTCAAGTGGTTTGCCTTCTTAAAACCCATGTAGGACGATTGCCTTTTGCATTGCCCTCACATAAATTCAAACCTCGATCAACATCGAGTATTTTCCTTAAACAATCAAGATACATAATAATTATCTAAATAATATTTTATTAAAAATAAAGGGAGAGGTTTTGAGTCTTCGAAATTTCTCCTCAATTGTTTGGATGCGAGATATCTTTCTCGTGTTCAAACAACTATTTCCTTAAATTACCTAATCATATCTTAACACTATTTCACTAAAGATGAAACAGGGGGTGTGGAGTCTTTCATTCCTCTCTTTCAATTGTTTGGGTACGAGATATCTTTCTCATGTTCAGGTGATTAATATCTATAAAACACACGAACAAACCGTAGTGCCGAACTACGATTGCTTTGACTTTCCCATTGCACGAGGGAATACGTAGGCACAAGGGCCTCAATCCTTGGCGAGCACCCTAATAAAAAAACCTCCCACTTTCTTTAACAAAGTCACCTTAGATAAATCTTTTGCAACCCTTTCTCTTTTTACCGTTTATTATTCGAAGAAGATAAATAAGCATAAATTTAACACTTAAATCGAAAATTAGACTAAGAGGTTCTTGTTGAGTACAACGGACGTGAGGGGGTGCTAATACCTTCCCCTTGCGTAACCGACTTTTGAACCCAAATTTGGTTGCGATGACCATTTTCCTTTCCTTAAAAGGTTTTCTCGATATTTTCCTATTCTTTAATTGGAATGAATTAAAGTTCGGTGGCGGCTCTGTTCGAACATTTTTTTTCCGCGTCCATCGCGAGGATCGTATTTTTTAAGGTACGACAGATTGGAGGATTTTTTTAAATAATCTTTGAAATGAGATTCAAAGTTACCTTCAACTTAGCATAACGGTTAAAACATTCGAGGTTTGAATCAAAAGATATCTGATTGAATCAAGAGAGATCTATTTAAATCAGAAGAGATTAGATCATGAAAATCCACTAGAATCAAAAGTTGATTCCCACACATGGTGACACTATTTTTTCGGGAACCAGAATTATTGGTGTAGATTCTAAATGTTGTGGTGGAGATCTTTGGTGTGATTGTGCTGGGATGGGCCAACAAGGTTAGAATTTTAAAGCACAAGTAAATAAGTGAATGAAAACAGATAGAGTGAATTATGATCATAATTGTACCTTAGACTACACACGTGGTGATTTATATATGTTTGATGGTTATTAGACACGTGGCCGGCAGAAAAAGACATATATATATATATATATATATATATATATATATATATATATATATATATATATATATATATATATATATATATATATATATAAAGTTACATAACACCTAATTTGACAACATTTTAATCTAAATTAATATTTGAAATGGAATAATTTTTAAATAAGCATTTAAAACCTTCATTAAGAACTTACAACTAAGAATTTTAAATCTAGTTTAAGAACATATTTTTATATCAAATATTATTTGCACTACCATGCATATTTTAATTCATCTATGTTTTTGTGATATAATAAGCTTGAAAAATAGAGGTGGAAAGCAAAACTGAAATAAATCTAGCTGGAATATAATAACAAGCTTCAGAAATAGAATGGAACGAGAATAGAAATCTTGATTGTTTGTGAAATGAGAAAGAGAGAAGGCCGATTAGAAGAGAGAAAAATGTTTGAACTTTTGAACTGTGAAGTTTTATTTATAATAAAATTTATCTGAGGGGTTAAAGGCCTCGCAAAGTTCCACCGACGTTTCCAATCATTTTAGTCAAGTCACCGCAATCACATATTAGTATTGTGCAAAACGATTCAAAAGTTGCGAGGGGTAAACCCTCAGAAAGCGCAACATTCCAAATGTTGTGCCAAATGTTGCAAGAGGTAACCCCTCATTTAGATGACAATATGTTTTTTTCTTTCAAATTTTTCTAAATTTTCCCACCAATAAATGTTACGAAAGGCAACACCTCGCATAATCAGTATTTAAATTTTGAAAATCACTTCTACGAAAGGTAACCCCTCACAACTCAAAATTTAAAATTCTTTTATTCTCCTTGTAAAATCTTGCGAGGGGTCACCCCTGGCATCATGGTTTTTTTAGAAGTTTGCATTGTCGGGGAATTTACACCTGGAAACGTCACTTTTTATTGCGAGGACTTTTTCCCATGTCAACATTCAGTTATTCTTGTAGTTAAAAATCATGTAATAAAAAACATTGAATAAATTTCTCTTTTCAACACCATTTATAAAACATATACTTGTAATTTTTTTTCTTAATTTATCTTTTTTTTATATAAAAAAGTAATTATATGTTTTAAATTGTGTGAAATAATTAAAATATCATATAATTTAGGAAACAGAGAGTAATATTATTTTTATAAAAATGTTGTATTGGTCAAAAAGTACAGGTGTGTGTGTGTTTCCCATGCAAGGGGCAAAGAGACTCAGAGACCTTAGTAGGTTTATAATACAATATCATGGCCAGGGCTTACCCATGACGGCGAGAAACCATGTGCAGTGGTGTTTTGAGGTAGTTTAGGAGTCATACTCACGTGAGGTAAGCGGCTTTGCAGATGACCAGTGATGCATGAGAGTAAGCGTGTGGTTATGATTAATCGCGGTGTTGTGAGTTAAATAAGAGTTATGCTTTTTTGTGGTGTAAAGAATGATATGTCCCCTCTCCTGCATGTGAGATGTATTTATAGAGGCCTCGAGGGCATAAAGTTTTCTTGGAAAGGGTTACCTTCCACTCAGTCAATGATGGACCGTTGAATCCCTATTTCCTAGGAATTCATGGGTCAGTTATTGACCCTAACTTTTCTCTACCCCATAAACGTTTATCCTGTGTTTCCCACTACCGAGCGATCTGAAAGTCCTTGAGTGATGTGATACCTCCCTTTCGGAGACATTCCTATGCCGCCTATTATTGGGCAGCCTAAAGGTATCGCCCTAAGCAAATCCTCTTACAATTATAATACTACATAGTCCCTCAAGCATTAGGCCTTTGATAGAAGACGAATTCTTTAAGATCGTAACTCTAGGGAAGTATCCCAAGAACCTGTATTTCCTCAAGTGAGCCCTAAGTTATCTTATGAAATCCAATATTTTTAGATATATTTAGCTATGTGCAACATGTCTGAAGAGACACTCAGTCCCTCATATACAATAATGAGTTGACCTCTCGGGTAATACTTCTATCAGGCCCTCATGCATGACTTGTGATCAAGTCTTTTAGGTTGGATATCTGTTGTGCCTCTTCGGCGTGATTCTTGAGTACTTGACCCACCCGAGGAGACCCTATATACCTTAGGTAAAAGTAAGTTAATATGGGGAATCTAAGTCCCTAAGGTGGAATGGTATATAGCCCAGCTGATGAGGCATTAAGTTCCTCGAGCGAGAGTATAGTTATCTTGGGGAATTTGAGTCCCCTAGGCGGATGTATATAGCTTGGTTGAAGAGACTATAAGTCGCTCAGGCGAGAGTATAGTTATCCTGAGGAATATGAGTCCCCTAAGAAAAATTGTACATAGCCTGAATGAAGAGACTATAAGTCCCTCAATCGATGTGTGTAACCTACTTGGGTGGGACTTCTGTCGAGCCTTACGAAGTACTTGTGATCAAGTCTCTCAAGTTGGATATATGTCGCTCCTCTCAAGTGTGATTCTTGAGTACTTTTCCTACCCGATGAGACAGCAAGTCTGGTAGGAGAGAGTAAGTTAACTTTGGGAATTTAAGTCCCTTAGACGAAATGGTATATAGCTCAATTCAGGAGACACCATGTCCCTAAGACAAGAGTATAGTTATCATGAGGAATTTGAGTCCGTCAGAAAGAATTGTATATAGTCCGACTGAATAGACTATAAGTCCATTGGGTGAGAGTATATTGATCATGAGGAATCTATGCCCCCCAAGTATAATTATACATAGCCCGACTGAAGAGAATATAAGTCCCTCAAGTGAGGCGTGCGACCTACCTGGGAATGACTTCCATCGATCCTTCAGGTAAGACTTGTGATCAAGTATCTTAGGATGGATATTTTTCGTGCCTCTCAGATGTCATTCTTGAGTACTTGTCTCGCTCGAGGAGAAACTAAGTCCCTTATACAAGAGAATATTTAACCTCGATAGGAAATCTAAGTCCATTAGGTAGAATGGTATATAGCCCGACTGGGGAGGTCTTAAGTACCTCAGGTGAGAGTATAGTTATCTTGGAGAATCTAAGTTCCCTAGGAAGAATTGTATATAGCTCAACTAAAGAGACTATAAGTCCATTTGGTGAGAGTATCATTTACACATATTACCTTATAAGGCAGCAAGGATGTAGTCCAACATATAGCATTTTTTCTTGAGGAGCGGTAAGGATCTTCACCGTGAAGTCTAGCATGTAAATTGTTATATCGAGGGGAGATGTATATCTTCACCATGAAGTCTATCGTATAGAATATTGCCTCGAGGGGCAGAAAGGATCTTCACTGTGAAATCCAGTGTGTAAAATGTCACCTCTAGGAGCAGCAATGATCTTCTCCATGAAACACAACATATAAAATGTTTCCTCCGGAGGCAGCAAAGATCTTCACCATGAAGTCTAGCGTATAAAACAATTAGAAGAAAACACCCATATGGGAAATACATCACTAAAGAATTATTTTATGGGTACTTAAACAACACGTTTATTAGAGAATTACAAATAAGTTAACTATAATAATATATGAGATGGAAAGCATTCCTGGTTCTAGGTAATAGTGGTCCTTCCAATTCATGTAGCGTGTATGCTCCATGAGGAAGTTTCTGAAATATGAGGTACGGTCCCTCCCACTTTGATTGTAGTTTTCTTTGCTAGGCAGGTAGAACAACCTCTTTCAAGACCAAGTTGCCCTCTTGCATTTCTCTTGCTATGACTATGGAGTTATACCTCCTGGAAGATCTGTGTTTGGAAGCAAACTCTTGAACATGGGAGGCTTCCCTTAACTCGTCAATCAGGTTTTTTGCATACTTCAATCCTACCTCAATCGCCTCTTCACTGAATAGAGCTTGTCGCCAAGAGGGCATATTGATCTCCACATGTGACAAGGCGTTTGCTTTGTAGACCATGGAAAATAGAGTTTTCTTGGTGGTGGATTGTGGAGTGGTGTGGTATGATCATAATATTTCAGGGAGTAGTTCTGCCCACAAGCCCTTGGCATCGTCAAGATTCCAATTAACTCCCTTTAGAATTACTGTGTTATGTGACTCATGTTGACCGTTGGCTAGAGATTGTACAATAAACATGAATTTTATTTGTACTCCAAAATCTTTGCAGAAGTTGGTGACCATGGTACTGGTGAACTAGGTCCTTTTGTCATAGACAGTGGCTCTAGGAAGTCCGTATCAGCACATAATCTTCTGCCAATAGAAATGACGTATTCCCTCCACTGTGATTTTGGTAAAAACCTCGAATTCTATCCATTTGATGAAGTAATCAACTCTTATTATCTGGAATTTCAGTTGGCCTGGCGCCAAGGGGAACGAGCATAGAATGTCCATGCCCTACTAATAGAAAGGCTAGGGAGAAGTCATCGACTAGAGAAGTTCTATTGGGGTGTGCTGAAGGTCACCATGTCATTGACATTTATTACACCTCTTGACAAAGGCGATGTTATCTTTCATTAGGGTAGGCCAATAATACCCTTCCCTTAATAGTTTGTGTGCGAGGGTGTACTTACCAGCTTGTTTCTTGATCTTCTTTGCTTTTCCCTTGTCTATGGAAACTTTGTTAGTTTGTAGGTAACGCAGTTTGGACGACATCCAGCTAGATTTTGGGATAACTTCCAGGGGGTACATCTCGTCTACCTCAATGCTGAGGGAGGCGAAGGTCTTCTGGATAACTGTTTTATTGATTCCTGCCGTCTTTGGTGTGGCAAGCTTGGATATAAGGCATGCTCTGATGTTTTTCTCACGGGGGACATGCTCTATTTCAAAGAAGGAGAAGCGAGATGATTGGTTCAGCACCTTTTATAGATATCTTATCAGTCGAGGCTCCTTAGCTTTGTACTTCTCAGAGACTTGGTTTGTGACCAACTGGGAGTGACTTTTGGCCTTTAATCTAGAGGCTCCCATCTATAGGGAGAGGATAATTCTGGTGATGAGATCCTCGTACTCTACCTAGTTGTTATTGTTGATGAACTCAAACTTCAAGGCTTGCTTGATGAGTATGTTGTCGGGTCCTTCTAGTACTATCCCGGTGATGCTCCCTTTTGTGTGTGAGGAGCCATCTACAGATAGTGCCAATTCTAGGGGTGTCCCTTCCTCTACAGGCAAGCTGAATTCTGCCACAAAATCTTTTAGAGCATGTGACTTGATGCTCCCCCTCGGGACATATTGGATGTGGTATTCCGTGAGTTTTGTTAGAACAAGATTTGGTTCTGCAAGATATCTCTGTGTTTTGATAATAACAAAGTTGTATTTGTGTGAGAACAATTTTGGTACTCTAACATTTGTTTTCTAAAGTATTGACAAACAGGTTCTGACTCTAATAAAGATAATTCTGACTCTGATAAAGATAGCTCTGACTCAAATAGAGATCATGTGAAACGTCACTCTCAAATTATTAAAAGTCGCTTCTGCGTCAAAGAAGCAAGATTGCTTCTGATCTACTGTGCTTCAGAAAGACTCTAAGATGACAATATGTTTTTGTTACAATGTTCTCTTTGACTTTGGCTCTGAATATAACTCTGATATTTATCTTCTAAAGACTAAGTGCTAACGACTCTGAAGACAAGGTTCTGATGAACAACGTTCTGAAAACTCTGAAGACAAGGTTCTGCTGAACACGTTCTGAAGACTCTGAAGACTTATGTTTCTAATAACCAAGGGTTCTGAAGAAGGAGTACTGAAGACTCTAAAGACAAGGTTCTGCTAAACAAGTTCTGAAGACTCAAGACTCTGAAGACCCAGTGATCCATTCTTCTGATCATGCTTCAACCATATCAATTCCGAAGCCTCTGATGAATAAAAGAAGATGAAACGTTTGCGAGGGAAAATAGTACATAGTACAGATCAAACACGTTCCTTTCCACTACCCTGATTTGGTGGTACGAAGGACAATTTTAGTGTACGATTTTCATCCCAGCATAATGACATTATTTCAAGTCGCCAGTAATTTTACTGATATTCCTGATCTGCCTTTCAACGGATCATTTTCTGGCTATATAAAGACTTGATCATTCAAAGAATCATGCGACACTGTGTGTGAAAAAGATATATATAAAGACACTAATTCATATGAGAAAGAAACACAGAAATACACATAGAGAAATCCATGAGTGAACAGTAAAGCACTACAATACAAAGAAGAAAATAGTTCTTACTCTATAGATTTTCTCTAAGTTAGTTTGAGCTAGAAATTGTGTTTATATCAGCTTATGTAGAAGCATTTCATTGTAAACATTTTATTTGATAAAACAGTTGTTTGAATTCCTTAAGGGACCAGTTGGGTCAGAATCCTTAAGAAGAGACAGTTAGTCTGTGTATGTTAGTCACCAGTAGTTGCTAGTGCAGTTGTAATCAATTTGGTTATAGTGGATTAAGTCCTTGTGTATAAGGCGAAATCACCTTGGCGGGTGGACTGGATTAACTTGATAGTTTTCAAGTGAATCAAGATATATCATGTGTCTTTCTCTATTGTTAGTCAATTTGCGATCTTTGTTTGAGTTTCACAAAAAGCTTTCATTTTGAAAACCCAATTCAAACCCCCATTTCTTGTGTTTTTCTCACACCTTCAATTGGCATCAGAGCTCCGGTTTTGATTGTGATAAAACGATTTATCAACATTTCACCGTGTTCAGTACCAATCCAGTATATGTGTGAGATATCATGGCTGCAACAGCTAATGTTAATTCTGTTGTAGAAGAGATAGATCATTACAGTGCCAAACCACCATCCTTTAATGGTGAAAAGTTTGACTACTAGAAGGATAGAATAGAAAGTTTATTTCTTAGTTATGATGTAGATCTTTGGGATCTTGTAGTCGATGGCTACACTCACCCTGTTAATGCTACAAGTGCTAAAATATCTAGAAGTGATATGACCAACCAATAAAAGAAAGATTATAAGAATCATCACAAGGCAAGAACCATATTGCTAAATGTTATCTCTTATACTGAGTATGAGAAGATAACAAATAGAGATACTGCCAAATCTATTTTTGATTCTCTGAGAATGACTCATGAAGGAAAAGCTCAAGTTAAGGAGACAAAGGCGCTGGCCCTAATCCAAAAATATGACGCATTCAGAATGGAGGATGATGAAACAGTTGAGACCATGTTTTCAAGGTTTTAAATGCTAGTCGCAGGACTTAAGGTTCTGGATAAAGGTTACTCAACTGTTGATCATGTTAAAAAGATCATCAGAAGTCTTCCCAAGAAATGAAGACCTATGGTAACAGCTCTAAAGCTACACAAGGATCTTAACAGCATAAGTCTTGAAGAACTTGTTAGTTCTTTAAGAAGTCATGAGATAGAGTTGGAGGAAGATGAGCCTCAGAAGAAAGTAAATCTATTGCTCTTAAGTCTAAACCTGAAAAGGCAAAGGCTTATCAAGCTGAGGAAGAATCAGAAGATTTTGGTGAAGAATCAGAAGATGAGCTGTCGCTAATCTCTAAAAGAATCAACAAACTCTGGAAGCATAGGCATGGTAACTTCAGAGGATCAAGAAGAAACAAATGCCGCTCTGAGTCATCATCTGGGCAGAAGAAGCAGAACTCCGGAAAGGAAGTCGTCTGCTATGAGTGTAATGAGCCAGGTCAAGAACGAGTGTCCAGAGCTTAAGAAAGATAAGAAGCCTAAGAAGAACTTCTCCAAAGCAAAGAAAGGACTAATGGAAACTTGGGACGACTCTGATTCTGAAGAAGAAGACTCTGATGAAGAACAAGAAAATGTTGCGCTAGTAGTAACAATTGACGGTGAAGTTTCTGGAGAACCATAAGACAAAACATCATCAGAACCAGAATCAGACTTAGACTCTGACTCAGAGGTATTATCTAAACTCGCTCGTTGTGAAATAGAGTCATGTCTTTCGGAAATGTTGGAAAAGTATCAAACTCTTCAGAGTAAATACAAAGATCTTAAAAGATCACATGTAATTACTTCTGAGGAAAAAGATAAGCTTGAGCAGAATAATTCTTCTCTAAATGAAAACATTTTTTTCTTAAAAAATAGTAACTGTGCCCTAAAAAGCAAAATTGCTTAATTAGAAGAAGAATTAATCTCCAATGTCTCTGACACAAGTTGTATCAACAAGTATGATAGAGCATTCCAGTATTTTCTAGCTAAAAGCATAGATAGAAGCATAATAGCTTCCATGATCTATGGAGTTAGCATAAATGGTAAGAAAGGTTTGGGATGTACATAATCATCTGAAATTGACGAAAGTCAATCTGTTAAACCAAAACCTCTCTATGACCATTTTGTGCCTTCTGGCACTGAGGTTGTTTCCTCTGAGCTTGCACAAGAACCCCCACCGACACAGAAATCTGTTTCTAAAGTTAAATACCATGCACAAATTCCACTTGATTATCCTGTTGCACAAAAGCCCAAAGTTGTTAAACACTATGGGAAAACTAACAAGAGAGGATCCAGAAAGTGGGTACCTAAGGACAAGATAATCTATGTTGCAGATATCCTTAGCAGCTCACTTGAAACACCAATCATGGTACCTGGACAGTGGTTGCTCACGACACATGACTGGAAGAATGCATATATTCCAAATTCTAGAACTTAAGCCTGGAGGCTTCGTTGGTTTCGGAGGAAACCAGAAAGGAAAAATCATTGGCTCTGGAACTGTTGGTAATGGTACCCTTCCTTCTATTACTGATGTTCTTTTGGTCAATGGTTTGATGTATAACTTGTTGTCAATTAATCAACTTAGTGACAATGGTTATGATATCATCTTTAATCAAAAGTCTTGTAAGGCTGTAAGTCAGAAAGATGGTTCAATCCTATTTGTCGGAAAGAGGAAAAACAACATTTATAAAATTAAACTTTCTGATCTTTGTGAACAGAATGTCAAATGCTTAATGTCTATTAATGAAGAACAATAGGTATGGCATATACGTTTAGGCCATATTAGCATGAGGAGAATTTCTCAGCTAAATAAGCTTGAACTTGTTAGAGGCTTGCCAAATCTGAAGTATTCTTCAGATGCTCTTTCTAAAGCATGCCATGAAGGAAAGTTTTCCAAAACTTCCTTTAAAGCAAAGAATGTTGTGTCCACCTCTAGACTGTTAGAACTTCTACACATTGATTTGTTTGGACCAGTGAAAACTGCTTCAATCAGTGGAAAGAAGTTTGGATTAGTAATCGTCGATGATTATAGTCACTGGACATGGGTAAATTCTTGAAACACAAGAATGAGTCTCATTCTGTGTTCTCTACCTTTTTCTCTTAAGTGCAAACAGAGAAGGATTGCAAAATAGTCAGAGTCAGAAGTGATCATGGCGGAGAATTTGAGAACATATACTTTGAGAATCTTTTTGATTCCTATGGCATTTCCCATGATTTCTCCTGTCCCAGAACTCCACAACAAAATGGAGTAGTGGAAAGGAAGAATAGGACTTTGCAAGAAATGGCTCGTATCATGATCCAAGAAACTGACATGGCTAAGCACTTCTGGGCAGAGGCAGTAAATACAACATGTTACATTCAGAACAGGGTTTCAATAAGACCTATTCTGGGTAAGACTCCTTATGAATTGTGGAAGAATAGAAAACCCAACATTTCATATTTTCATCCCTTTGGCTGTATTTGTTTTATGTTGAACACTAAAGAGAATCTTGGCAAGTTTGACTCCAAAGCTCAAAAGTGTTTACTGTTAAGATACTCTGAATGCTCTAAAGGCTACATAATCTATAACACAGAAACACGAATTATTGAGAATCAATTCATGTCAGATTCAATGATAAGCTTGACCCTGAAAAGTCAAAGCTAGTTGAAAAGTTTGCAGATCTGAAGATCACCTTATTAGAATCTAAAGAAGAAGAAGAAGATTCAAGAGAAGTAGACAAAGATGCAGATTCTCTAGATTTAGATACAACCTTACCAGAAACTGAAAATAATACATCTCATCAGAAGAAGAATAGATTAAAGACTTCTCATTCTGAAGAATTGATTCTGGGAGATAAAGCTGATCCAGTCAGAACTTGTTCATCTTTCAGACCTTCTGAAAAAACCCTTCTGGGTTTGGTGTCTCTGATAGGGCCAAAATCAGTTGATGAAGCTATTAAGGAAAATGAGTGGATTCTGGCCATGCAAGAATAACTGAATCAATTCACCAGAAATGATGTCTGGGATCTTGTTCAGAAACCCAAAGGTGTCCATGTCATTGGAACTAAGTGGGTATTCAGAAACAAGTTAGATGAGAAAGGTGAGGTCGTAAGAAACAAAGAACGGCTGGTTGCACACGGTTATAGTCAACAAGAAGGGATAAACTATACAGAAACCTTTGCACCATTTGCCAAGTTAGAATCTATTCGCATTTTAATCTCATTTGATGTGAATCATGACATTAATTTATATCAGATGGATGTAAATAGTGCATTTTTAAATGGGTATATTTCTGAAGAAATGTATGTGCACCAACCTCCTGGTTTTGAGAGTTCTGAAAACCCAGATTTTTTTTTCAAACTTAAAAAACCGTTAAATGGTCTGAAACAGGCTCCCAGAGCTTAGTATGAAAGGCTAAGTATCTTTCTTTTGGAAAATGAGTTTACCAGAGGAAAAGTGGATACAACACTCTTTCGTAAAACCTTTAAAAATGACATTCTGATTGTTCAAATCTACGTTGATGATATTATATTTGCTTCTGCTAATATCTCCTTGTGCAACGAATTTTCCAAGTTAATGCAGGCTGAATTTGAAATGAGTCTGATGGGAGAACTCAGATTCTTTCTGGGAATTCAGATTGATCAATGTTCAGAAAGAACGTACATTCATCAGAGCAAGTATGCAAAAGAAATTCTGAAGAAATTCAATATGTCAGAAAGTAAACCTGCTAAGACTCCTATGCATCTGACATGCAATATGGAGAAATAAGTAAGTAAAAAGGTTTGTCAGAAGCTCTATCGTAGTATGATAGGCTCTCTTCTGTATTTGACAGCTTCTCATCCAGATATTATGTTCAGCCTATGTCTTTGTGCTCGTTTCCAATCAAATCCAAGGGAAACTCACTTAACTGCTGTTAAGAGAATCCTAAGGTATCTAAAAGGAACAAATAACCATGGCTTGATGTATAAGAAAACATCAAAGTATAAGCTTTCTGGTTACTGTGATGCAGATTATGGTGGAGATAGATTAGAAAGGAAAAGCACTTTTGGAAACTGTCAGTTTCTGGGAAGTAACCTCGTCTTCTGGGCAAGGAAAAGACAATCAACAATTGCTCTCTCAACTGCAGAAGCAGAATACATCTCAGCATCTCTGTGCAGTACTCAGATACTCTGGATGAAGAATCAACTTGAAGACTATCAGATACACGAGTGTAACATTCCTATCTTCTGTGATTATACTTCTGCCATTTATTTATCTTAGAATCCTATTCTACATTCTAGGGCAAAACATATTGAAATAAAACATCACTTTTTACGTGACTATGTTCAGAAGGGTACTTTTCAGTTAAAATTTATGGATACAGATCACTAGTGGGCTGATATTTTCACAAAACCCCTTGCTGAAGATAAATTCGTATTCATTCTGGAAAACCTATTTATTAAACCTTGTCCAGAATGAAAAGATGATATTTTAATGTGTCAAGCCACCAGAACTTCTGATATAAGATTCTGATGTTAAGCAAAGTGTGTTATTTTTATTGACCTTCTTATTCATGATACTTCTACAAGTTAGAAGATGCCCTGATCAGAAACTAGTCCGGTCAGATACCTCTTGGTATTCTTGTTGTTGGGAACATCAAACATGCTCTCTTGAGAACAAACGACTATGATTATTTGTGACACATGTCCAAAATCAAATCATACCTACTGTTGAAGAGACACCTCGAGCGTTGTGATTTCATGAGACTAGGTTTCAAGTAATTATTTCCTATTACTCCTTAATATTCCCATAACCATGTTTAACGCATTGGATTTGAAAATTTACTTGATAACTGTTTAAATCTTTACGTCTTCCTCCCTTATTATGCATTCTTAAAGCTGTGTGTAAGATAAAGATTTCTTGAAACTTAACACTTTTCTTCCCTCCTTTATTCTTTGTCAGATTCTGCCCTCCCACTTTCAAGTATACATTTTTTGTATTTATTGACTGATGTCAAGATTTGAATAACGTATACCTGATCTTTGATCTTTTTGAGACTGATACACTCCTTTATCATTCTTTGTTCATGTTTGTATCTCTTGTATTGGAAATGATGAATTCCTCGCTTCAATTCATCTATTCTTAATTGCTATTTATTGCTATCACTCTTTGTTCTCTTTATATACCACACTTCTCCTCATAACTATTCATCAATTTCTAAACTTGCTTTTCATTCCTATCCTTTTTCATTTCATCATGTCTATCAAAACTTTTGTTGGCAATGATGAAGTTATGGAGGTCATTAATGGGAAAAGGCCAAATCTCCCAAGACTAAGAGACTCAGGTGTTTACGTATCCACCAACATGCAAATTCAAGGGTGGTCAGGATACTATGCAATCCTGCATGGTCCCATTTATCCTGTCATGGTGAAAGAATTCTAGAAATACGCACGAATTAGAGAAGATAACAATTATGTTTGGTCTTCTATTTTCGGTGTTTCGGTCATCATAACACCTACCTCCATCGCCCAAGCCACCAATTATGTTCAATCTGGAGTAACTGCTGAAGATTTCCACCTGATCTATTCCTTTGTTGAGGATCTCATTATAATTTATGATGTGTCTCGAAACAAATATGAACCCTATAATCCTGAAGGACTTCTCCCTGACGGAAAATTGTGGTTTCAACTCCTGCTTACCAACTTTTGCCCTAGAGGAGTGGCCAAAAACACCTTGACTCATGATGATAAATTTTTTATCTATTTCATGATGTACAACGCCCGGGTGAACCTTCCTCAAACCATCTTCAATCAACTGAAGAATTGTGTTGAAATCTCCAGAAATCAATACAAGTCCTTCATACCTTATGGAAGAATTCTGTCTGAGTTATTCTTCAAGGCTGAAATCATCAGTCTAGCCAGAATACTTGGACCAAAGGATGCTACGGATGAAGAAAGGTGTTAAAGGGTTGATGAGGTGGAGGATTTCTGATAGATGGTTGGCGGGTGTTTCTGTTGGTCTCTAGGTTGCTTGGTCTCTCTTTTCATCACTGTTGTTTCTGTCCGTTGTCCTTGTTTTTTTTTAGTTTTCCTGTTTTGTGTTCTGTTCCTGTACTACGCCCTTGGCGTTTTGTTTTATTTTAATCAATGAAAATTTTCCTTATTTGCATCTACCTTATCTTACTACATTCCATTATGATTGCCATAAAAGGAGGAGAAATACTGAATTTAACTTATCTAAATTCTCTCAAATCAAAATGCTTACGTTAATCGTTGATTACCCTTTTTTTATGATGACAAAAAGGCGGAGTATTAATATGGAAAGTTATTTTGATAAATATGTTGTCTCTAATCATAGCTCTAACATTCTAACACTTTAATTGCATATTTTTTAGAATGTTTTTCAGGAAAAATATTTATATTGGCAAAATGACTCTGATATCAATCAGGCTCTGATTTACATAATCAAGCTCTGTTATCAAAATCCATTACCACTATAATTAAGCTCTGATATCTTGGATCTGTCTAGATCTTTGCAATCAGGCTCTATATCCCAAATCTTATAAGATTTTCTTTAAGTCTTAGATTCAGAGGGAGCTTGATAAAGGGACGTTTACTTTGAACTTATCTAAGCCAATTCTTATTATCTTCGTACAAAATTGTGTTATCAAAATACATTGTCTTATCATTATCAAAAAGGGGGAGATTGTTAGAACAAGATTTGGTTCTGCAAGATATCTCTGTGTTTTGATAATAACAAAGTTGTATTTGTGTGAGAACAATTTTGGTACTCTAACGTTTGTTTTCTAAAGTATTGACAAACAGGTTCTGACTCTGATAAAGATAGCTCTGACTCAGATAGAGATCATGTGAAACGTCACTCTCAAATTATCAAAATTCCCTTATGCATCAAAGAAGCAAGATTGCTTCTAATCTACTGTGCTTCAGAAAGACTCTAAGATGACAATATGTTGTTGTTGCAATGTTCTCTTTGATTTTGGCTCTGAATATAACTCTGATATTAATCTTCTGAAAAGTAAGTGCTAAGGACTCTGAAGACAAGGTTCTGATGAACAACGTTCTGAAGACTCTAAAGACTTAAGTTTCTGAAGACCAGGTTCTAAAGACTTGAAGACAAGGTTCTGTTGAATAAGTTCTGAAGGCTCTGAAGACTTATGTTTCTGATAACCAAGGATTCTGAAGAAGGAGTGTTGAAGACTCTGAAGACAAGGTTCTGCTGAACAAGTTCTGAAGACTCAAGACTCTGAAGATCCAGTGATCCATTCTTCTGATCATGCCTCAACCATATCAATTCAGAAGCCTTTGATGAATAGATGAAGATGAAATGTTTGCGAGGGAAAATAGTACATAGTACAGATCAAATGCGTTCCTTTCCACTACCCTGATTTGGTGGTACAAAGGACAATTTCAGTGTACGATTTTCATCCCAGCATAACGAAATTATTTTAAGTCGCCAGTAATTTTACTGATATTCCTGATCTGCCCTTCAATGGATCTTTTTCTGGCTATATAAAGACTTGATCATTCAAAGAATCATGCAACACTGTGTGTGAAAGAGATATATACAAATACATTGATTCATACGAGAAAGAAACACATAAATACATATCGAGAAATCCATGAGTGAACAGTAAAGCACTACAATACAAAGAAGAAAATAGTTCTTACTGTATAGATTTTTTCTAAGTTAGTTTGAGCTAGAAATTGTGTTTATATCAGCTTATGTAGAAGCATTTCATTGTAAATATTTTATTTGATCAAACAGTTGTTTGAATTCGGTAAGGGACCCGGTTGGGTCAGAATCCATAAGAAGAGACAGTTAGTCTGTGTATATTAGTCACCAGCAGTTACTAGTGCAGTTGTAATCAGTTTGGTTATTGTGGATTAAGTCCTTGTGTATAAGACGAAATCACCTTGGCGGGTGGACTGGATTAACTTGATAGTTTTCAAGTGAACTAGGATATATCGTGTGTCTTTCTCTATTATTAGTCAATTTGTGATCTTTGTTTGAGTTTCACAAAAAGCTTTCATTTTGAAAACCCAATTCAAACCCCCTTTTATTGTGTTTTTCTTACACCTTCAAGTTCCACCGCCCAGGATACCGTTATAACACTCTGTACTACTACAAAATACACCTTCGATAACACTAATACTACTACGGTTAGGTTTTCCACCGTTGTAATATCGCAAACTAGATGCGCCTGATATATTTTTTATTTTTTGAAATTTATTTAATCACGGTTGAGGTAAAAAACCGTGGTGATAAAGTAAGTGTTACAAGCTTCGAATCCCAACAACTACATTTTTTTTTCCATTTTTCCTATAAAAATTGAAAACAATTTAACCACAGTTCTAATATTCAACTGTTGTAATATGACTATACAACCTTTGCTCTTCCCAAAAGAGAGAAACGACTACAATGATGATTGAAATTTTTCTTCATTTCTCAAGACGGTCCCAAGTCATTCAAGAATATCAACCATTAGAAGTAATCATTACAAGCATTAAATCATCAGATGTTTCATCTTCAACCTCTTCTATAAATGCACACTATAATAAATTTCCACTTCTTCAAACTATTCTTCCTAACTTCCTTGCTATAACAACATGAGTTCTCCATCTCAGAATGCTAAGAGAAATAGCTCAACAGAAGTCACTGTTGAGAACCAAACAACCACCACAGTACAACACCATCAGCAGACAACCGAGGAGGTCCAACCATCTTCCTCGACTGCTGTCAGGGATGCGTTGAGGGTGAGGAAGGCCAAGAAAAAGAAGAAGATGATGAAGAAGAAGAAGAGAAAGGTGTCAAGGAAGACTTCTTACTATGAATTAGATGAGGGTAGTGAGGAGCGAGTCATAGATTAGGAAGATTCCTTTAATGCTATGGGATATTTTTCCGATCTTGACAAAATTATGTAATGAAAAAATTATGTTTTATGTACTCTTCCCACCTTAATAAAATTTCTTTATTTTTGTTTTATATACTCTTTCCTCTTTACAAAAAATATAGTACACGACCAACAAAAATAACAACAACAGTAATGAATAATAACAATAACAACATTAAATAACTCTCTCACCATTATGTTCATAAATAAATAAAATATTGAAAGTTATTTAACCACGGTTTTACTATACAACCGTTGCTAAATTTGAAAATTGCATTACGGTTTTTCTATGCCTACCGTGATGAAAAGTGATATTTTTTAGAATATAAGAAAAAGTATCTATCGTTCAGTACATAGCAACCATTTATCTCAATACAAAACCCTAACATATTTCACTCTCTTATCTCTCATAACATAACCCTAACATCCATGTCACTCTTTAAGCATAGTTTAACCTTCAGATTCGTCTTCACCCATCGCTACCTTGAGTTTTGAGGTTCGTTCATTAAACTTATGCTTCGATTTCATTTGTTTCTTTTTAAAAATGGGTTCTCATTGTTTCATTTGGTGAATGTTCTCATTTTTTCAAATTCATCTTCACCACCTTAACAAAGCGCATACTTTGGCTATGGTACATATGGTTTTTGTTGCTATGAAGAAAAAATACAAGAAGTCTAAAGCTATTGTGTAAACTTCATTCACCTTGTACTTCTTCTTCATAGCATCATAAACTATATGTACTTCATAACTTATTCCAGTTCCACGATTGAGTTCTTGAAACATTTTATGATATCTTGTGTTATTGTATGCTGTTGTTGTATGTTGTTGTTGATTAATGTTCTCAGAACTTCATAATTTGTTTTTGTTTTTGTTATTATATCTTGCGTTGTTGAACCTTATTTTTTTATTTGTTGTATATTGTTGTGTTGTTGATAAATGTTGTTGTATGTTGTTGTTGTTGTTGTTGATTAATGTTTTCAGAACAAGAACAAAACATTGCTAAGTCACAAGAAAGAAGTTTCTTGCGACTTAACAATTTTTTGTTCTTTAAATTCTTATGCAGATTGCACAGTAGATGAAGTTGATTTTAATATATGCTATGTAGATTGTTTATTTCACTAAACCTTTACTGAAAACACATTTCATTTAAATTGACATAAAAACTTATAATCTGAGAATTAAGTTGTATTTGAAAACCAACTTATATCAATCAATGTTTTCCAAATTGTATCCATCTCATCGTTCACCTCAGACTGTTTAACATATAGAATGTGGGTCAATGACCTAATTCCTTCATCATATCCATATCTTCTCTTATAGTTTAATTTGAATAACAACAATTTATTGATATTATTCAAATTAAACTAGAATAGAAGGAATTGATATCATGAAGGACTTAGACCATTGAACCACATTCTATATGTCAACAATTTAGTGTCGTTTTACTTGTTTTTTTAATTGTGTTATGCCGTATTATGTTTGTGTTTCAGGTATTTGTCGAATAAGATCGTCCGTGCGAGAAAACGGGGAAAAGATCAAGAAAATGAAGAAAAAGTGCATAATTTTCCATTTTCTGGTACACGACGTTCGCCATGGACCTCTCAGCCACGTCATCCACAACTTAAACTTATGGAGGTCACCATGAGCCTAATAGCGGTCGCCATGGACCTCAAAACGTGAAAATAACTGCCCACTACAACGCTACTTTGGAGGTTTCTCCCACTTTCTCCATGACTCATACATGATCTATGGAAGTTAGTAAATAAAATTCCTCCTATACATAGACCTTGGATTCATAATTTTTGGCATCCAAGTTTTGTACGTGGAAGCTCTATCCATAGTTTTAGGCAGAAATCACCATTGTAAAAGGGGTAGTTTTCTCACATCGAGAATCTACTCCACCATAAGTGTTTAGGCCTATAATTTGTGTAACTTGCTTGGATCAACAATCTTACCTTCAATTTAATTTTAGTTTTTATTTAAGGTTCATTTACCTTTACCGCCATTTATTTTCCTGCCTTTAGTTTCCGCCATTTATATTCTGCTTTACAAATTCTACCATTGTTATTGTTTTAAGCTTTTATCACATTACTCTATTCTTCAACCATCGCTTTAAATCATTTTAAACCACTTGATATGCTTTTGCTTAATTTAAAATCCCATAATTGTTTATTTGTTTCTGCAACTATGACTAGCTAAACACATTTGAGTCCGGTATGTGAGGACCGTCGTTCCCGACGGGACTCGGTAATGAAATTCGGCATAAACCTTTATTAAATTCTGTTTTGGCTTTAGTTTCCAAGTTTAACTCAAATAATTTTGTCACGAGAGTGAAAAGCAAATAAAGGTTCGAGTCGATAGCGCGAGAGTGTGAGAATTGAACTGGATAGTGGGAACTGGGCATTGATCCTAAATACAACGAGAGCGTTTTAGGTATCAATTAGGACTTATTTAGTTTTCAAAAAATGTTTCTTAATTAGAATGGTCGAGCGAGAGAAAAATCTCATGGTTAGGGAATGTAGCTTTAATCAATAACGCGAGAGTGTGAGATAGAGCTTTTAAACCGGTACTTTCAACTAAATGAAATTTAATCATAAATTAACGCCAATGATTTAAAGAGCCCCTGGGGTACATGGAATCCACATTCCGGTCTCACCTTTCTGATATATTTTCTAAACTTTATTTTGTTTCAGTTTTAGTTCTAGTGTACCCCTAATCGAGTAATCATTAGCCTTAGCTTTACAAAGCGACAATAGACTACAGTAGGTTGACATTGGTCTCTGTGGGTTTGAAAATCTTTTATATTACTTCGATATTTCCGTGCACTTACAGATGCATCAGGTTATCAACTATAATAATATATCACGCATTTTTAGGTATTCTACAACGGACATAAGACCGTGATTGTAAGTAGCGCATATACAACCAACCCCTACGTAACAACGACATGTCATGCGTGATGTTATCCCTGTTTCAACCGTTGTTGTATATGTTTTTCGTAGTAGTGCCGAATTCAATTAAATTATTTAATTGAAATTATTTGTTTTATTTAATTGGTGAATATATTTGTCTTGGTGGGTATTGGAGAGAATTAAGGGAATGGTAGAAATTAATTAGATTAATTTTAATTAAATTAAGTTGAGAGGAATGATTAAAAATAATGTTATTGGAAGGAAATTTAGATTTAAAATAAAATAAATTAGAGTTAATAAGAGGAGTAGGGGAAAGATATGGAATATAAGAGTAAGATGAGGGTAATTGGAGAATAACCTAATTAAAAAGAATTAGGTTTTGGTTTAAATATAAAAATTGAGAGCATGAACTTTTGACAGTATGTGAAAGCATTTTGGAGAATAAGAGGCAAGAGAGGCAACCTAGGGCTTGAGGAAGAGGGAGATATCACCATTGTTGTAGAGATTGATTTTCTGAAAATTTAGGTAAGGGAGGAGATTATGTATATTGTATGAAGGATAGAGAGGGATATTCACCCTCCTTTAGGTTTTCTTTTGATTCTACCATTCATGATGTTTATATATGTTCTTGATGAAAATTGTGTGGACTATGCCCAATTGTGTGATAGATTGATTAATCGGTGTAATATGATATGTTTTCAACGTTATGAAATTGATATATATTGTTAAATTCATGATATGATGTGTTTGGGTGTTGCAATATGAACCGGTATGATGTATGAGGGTTAGAGGCCGAAGAAGATGAAGTGAACGTGGGATTTTTGGGTAATTTGCTAATGAAAATTGATTGACCCCCGATGTCAAACGATTGATGCACGTGAAAATTGTGAAAAATCTTAAAATCAAACTGATGTCAACCGATTAATTACCAGAATAAATAGATTGTTTCTTCTCCAAATGAGTGACTTGTCCGGAGCTTAGATAAGGGGAGTCGGGGTTCAGATGTGGGGACCCAATTCGTATGAAGAACCATTGTTGAGTTTGTACCACATGCATATATATTCGAGGTGTTGTCACATTGTATACAAGTTTATGTTTGTGAATTAATGATTGTTTTGTGAATACATTACTTATTAATGGTTGTTGTTGTTGTTTAGGCTACCCTTCATTATCTTTTACAACGCTACCATAATTAAGCGTATTCTCGCCCTTTTGATGTTTTGTTTGTGTGTTGTTGTACGATGTGTACAAATACTCAGGAATAAGAGTAGTAGCTACCTCTTTTAGTCGATTAAATGATCTGATCTCTAACATCTGGAACAATGTGTTTTTACTATATTTTAGTTAATGTTGTATTATGTGGTTTAAATTCTAATACTTTATTTGCAAAATTTAATTTTTAAGTTGTTGTTATATGATTTTCCACTATTTGTTGTCGAATGTGTTTATGATTTTTTTTATGATTGTCATAGTGACACCTCAAATTGTCGATTAAATATTTTATATAAGTTTCAAGGTTTAGGGTGTTACATAGTGGTATCAGAGCAGGTCGGTCCATCCCGCTAGGTTTTTATCATAATGTTTGTTCCCGAGTATGCGACATGTGTATGAACACTGTCGATCCATGTTTCTTATAATAGTTGTTTAGTGGGGTGTAGAAATATGATTGAAGAAGAAACGATAAAGCTATTGTTAAAGCTTTGGAAGCGATGGCTCAGGCGCTGCAGGCCTAGTAGAATGAGTAGGGTGTAGGTGATGAATTATGTGGATTGGGGAAGTTTCAAAGGAACAATCCACCTACCTTCAGAGAGATTGAGAAGATTTTTTGAGTGAGAACTTGCACTGAGGACCAAAAAGTGTTATTTGGTACGAATATGCTACCAGAGGAGGCCGAAGAATGGTGGGACAACGTGCGTCAGAGAATGGTAGATGAAGTTACTAAGGTTACTTGGTCTATGTTCAGGGCTAAGTTTTTAGAGAAGTATTTTCTGGTGGACGTGCACTGTAAGAAAGAGATCCATTTCCTTGAGCTGAAATAAGGGAATTTGACATTTGCTAAGTATGCTGCTAAGTTCAAAGAGCTGGTGAAACTTTGTCCACACTATAATACTGCGACAGCTGAAAGGTCGAATTGTATCAAGTTCGAAAGCGGCTTCCATTTGATGACCACGAGACATGTATGGATGTCCTTGAAAGAGAGTGCTCAAGTATTCATGGTGTTCGCGTCCTTGAGAAAGGGAAGCGAAAGAATGATTGTTGATCTACTTGTTGTATGTGATTTTCTTGAAGTGATCCCAAATGATATTAGTGAATTATTGCCAGAGCGTGAAGTTGATTTCTCTATATACTTAGTACCTGGAACTAGTCTTGTGTCGATGGCAGCGTATATGATGTCAGCTTTAGAGCTTAGTGAGTTAAAGAAACAATTAGAGGATCTACTTGAAATGAAGTTTGTTCGACCGAATGTTTCACCGTGGGGAGTGTCAGTGCTATTAGTTAAAAAAAAGATGGTAACATGAGGTTGTGTGTTGATTATCGACAACTGAATAAAGCGACTATCAAAAAATAAGTATCCTCTTTCGAGAATTGACGATTTGATGGATCAGTTAGTTATTGCTTGCATATTCAGTAAGATATATTTACGATCGGGTTATCATTATATTCAAATGAAACTAATAGATATTCTGAAGACTGAATTCAGAACGAGATATGGTCACTAAGAGTATTCTTGATGAAGGTCACAAAAGTAGTCTGATTATTCATCCCGGTGCTACTAAAATGTACCAAGACTTGAAGAAAATATTTTGGTGGCCAGGAATGAAGAAGGATATAGTCGAGTTCGTTTATGCGCGTGAATTGCCAGAAGTCGAAGATTGAACATCACAAACCGTTGGGTTTAATGCAACCATTGGATATTCCTAAATGGAAGTGTGATGGTATTTCCATGGATTTTGTGACGAGTTTGCCTAAGACTTCTAAAGGGAATGATTCAATTTGGGTTATAGTGGAAAAATTGACTAAATTTGATCATTTCATTTCGATTAAGATTATTTATCCATTAAAGAAGTTTCCTGAAGTGTATATTAAGAAGGTTGATAGCTTGCAATGTATTCCTTTGAGTATTGTTTCTGATAGAGATCTAAGATTCACATCAAGGTTCTGGGGGAGTTTTCCGGAAGTCATGGGTACTAAGTTGAAGTTGAGTTTAGCTTATCATCTGTAGATAAAAGGTCAGATAGAGAGGACTATCCATTCTATGGAGGATTTGCTGAGAGCTTGTGTCTTGGAGCAAGGAGGTGACTAGGAGAGTTACTTATCATTGGTTGAGTTCACTTATAACAATAGTTTCCATTCTAGTATTGGAATGACTCCGTTTGAAGCTTTGTATGGTAGAAGGTTTAGGACACCCTTGTGTTGGTATGATTTTGGTGAAAATGTTGTGTTTGGACCTGATATTGTTCAGCATACTACCAAGAAGATCAAGATGATTCAAGAGAATATGAAAGCTTCACAGAGTCACCAGAAGAGTTATCATGATAATAGGAGGAAAACACTTGAGTTCCAAGAGGGAGATCATGTATTTGTGCGAGTCACTCCAATGACAGGTGTTGGTCATGCTTTGAAATCTCAAGCTCACGCCAGGTTTCATTGGTCGTTATCAGATTATGAAGCGAATAAGAGAAATGACATAAAGATTTGCTTTACCACCTTCTCTTTTGAATCTTCACAATGTGTTTTATGTGTCTCAACTTTGGAAGTATGTTCTGATTCCATCTCACGTGGTTCAAATGGATGATGTTCAAGTCAGAGACAACTTGACTGTGGAGGCATCACTAGTGCGAATCAATGATTGAGAAGTGATACAACTGAGAGGTAAATAGATCGTCTTGGTGAAGGTTATTTTGGGAAGACCTGCTGGTGGAAACATGGCGTGGGAGCTGGAGAGTCGGATGACAAAGTCTTATCCGGAGCTGTTTCGTTCAGGTAATTTACGAGGGCAGAAATTCTATACGTGAGGGAGAGTTGTAACACCCCAAATTCAATTAAATTATTTAATTAAATTTAGTTTTTTTAATTTAATTATTCAAATTAATTTATATTATTTTATTTAGATATTTGGTGAATATATATATATATATACATGTCTTGGTGGGTATTAGAGAGAGTTAAGGGAATCGTAGAAATTAATTTGATTAATTTTAATTAAATTGAGTTGAGAGGAATTATTAAAAATAATGTTATTAGGGAGAAATTTAAATTTTAAATAAAAATAAAATCGATGTAGAAAAATAAGGGAATTAGTAGAATTTGGTGGAAAATTGAGTTATTAGAATAAAAAATTAAAATAAAAGAAATTAGAGTTAGTAAGAGGAGTAGAATCAAGATAGGGAATATGAGAGTAAGTTAAGGGTAATAAGACAATAGCCTAATTAAGGGGAATTAGGTTTTGGTTTAAATAGAAAAGGTGAAAGATGAAACTTTTGACAGTAGGTGAAACATTTTGGAGAATTAGAGGCAATAGAGTCAACCTTGTGCTTGAGTAAGAGGGTGAGATCACCATTGTTGTAGAGCTTACTTTGATGGAAATTCAGGTAAGGGGGAGATTACTCTTTTATGGGTGCATATTGTATGTAGGATAGAGAGGGATTTTCACCCTCCTCTAGGTTTTCTTTTGATTCTACCATTTACGATGTTCACATGTGTTCTTGATGAAAATTTTGTGGATTATGGTCAATTGTGCGATTGATTGATTGTAAGAAGTGGTATGATGTTTGATTGTTAAGGGCCGGAGAAGATAAAGTGACGTGGGATTTTTGGGAAATTTGCTGATGACAATCGATTAACCCCCGATGTCAATCGATTAATGCACGTCAAAATTGCAAAAAATCTGAAAATTCAATTTGTTGTCAATCGATTAATTCCCAGAATCAATCAATTGTTCCTTCTCCAAATGCATGAAAAATATTTGAAGTTTTCTCAATCAATTGACCTTCTTCTACAATCGATTGACACCTTGAAAAATTGGAAAAAAGTTACTGAACAAAAAGTTAGCTGAAAGTTATTATTTCCTCCGACTATTTTTGCCATAACTTTAGTTCTGTAAATCCAAATAAGTTATGGTTTAGATCATTAAGAAGTTGTTGTTGTATGCCATATATCATATGTTGTCGTTGTTGTGAAAGAGGCGAGTCACAATTTCAGATATAGGGACTTGTGATTTGTCCTAATCTCAAATGTTAGGGCTCGAAGCTCATATGTTAGGGCTCAGGGTTCAGAAGTTGGGACCCAGTTCATATGAAGAACCTTTATTGATTTGGTACCACATGCATATAGAGTCAAGTTGTTGTCACATTGTATACAAGTTTGCATTTGTGAATTGATGATTGTTTTGTGAATACATTACCTGTTGATGTTTATTGTTGTTGTTGTTGTTGTTGTTTAGGCAACCCTTTCTAATCTTTTGCACCGCTAACATAATTGAACTTATTCTCACCCCTTTTGTTATTTTGTTTGTGTGTTGATGTACGATGTGTACAAATACTCAAGAATAGGAGTTGTGGTTGCTGTGATTTGGAAGATGACCTTCGAACTCATCTTCATTTACTTTATCGTTTATTGCTTTTAGTCGGTTAAATTCCTTGATCTGTAACATCGAGAACTGGAAATTTTTACTATGTTTGATTTAATGTTGAATTATGTGGTTTAGAGTTTAATATTTTATATGCGAAATTTAATTTTGAAGTTGTTGGGATATGATTTTTCGCTGCTTGTTCTCGAATGTGTTGATGAGTTTTTAGATGGTAGTCGTACTGACACCTTAAATTGTCAATTAAATCTTTTATATATGTTTCAGGGTTTAGGGTTTCACAACCATCTTCCCGGTTAGACCGGGTTTCTTCAAGACTTGTCGAACATGATTGTTACGGTGAGAATCAGATATCAAGCTATTGTATTAACTTGAATCACAGATCTTTGAATATTAACCACGAAACTTTAATTTTTACCCAAAGGAAAGGGAAAAGATCGAATAAAACCATAATTGCGCAATGTAACGACAATGCAAAAAGATCTAAAGGTTCGGGGGTTGGTTATACCTAGGGAAGGTGTTAGAATCTTAAGCATCTATAGTACTCTATAGGAACCTCTTGTTGTATTTGTGTTATTGTTTGCTATTTGCTTTGAAATGTCTTATGTTTGGGTTTTATAGGTGAGGATAGGAGCCTAAGGGTTTATTACTAAGTATGCTCGCCAAAACTTCGCGGTCTTGTGCCTACCTATCCTAACAAGGATGGAATCAGAGCAATCGCAGTTCACCTAAACAAGGGTGAGGAACTCTTGATAGTGATCAAGGTTCCAAAGGGGGGAGGTAAGTGTCCATAGCAATGAAATTTACATAGAGTTCTACAAACTCTATCCTAAGTCTAAATTAAAAGGGGAGAAGGACTCTAGAAATGTCCAAAAGGGAAGGTAAGTGTCCATGGAAATGACACTTACATAGAGTTTACAAAACTCTAACCTAGGGCTAGGTTAAAAGGGGAAAGTGAGTGCTCATAGAAATAGCCCTCACATAGAGTTTGGAAATTTGAATCCTAAGGCTAGGATAAAAGGGGTTGATGACTCTAACAAGGTCAAGAGGGGAATGTTGAGGTAAGGCTATGCTACCTATGACATTAAGTCAATGAAAGAACCTTTCCTTTGGATTTGATAACAAAAGAGAAAGGAAGGATAAAGGCTAAGAAGCTAACATCACTTGGGGGTATAGCTTAAAGTACACATGAACAAGTATGATATTCAAGCATGATATCAATTGACAAATGATAAAGGTAACATTTAAACAAGCATGTATATGTCAAAGCATTACTTAAAAATGGATACAATCAACGAGACATGAATAAGTCAAAGCATTACTTAAACATGGATAAAGGTCACAAGTTCAAACTATCATGGATAAGTCAAAGCATTACTTAATAATGAATGCAATTTAAATTTCAAAAAAGCATGTATAAGTAAAAGCATTACTTAAACATGGATGATATTGAAAACATGATTCAAAACATCAAGGCAACAACCAAGGTACATGTTAATGTTCATGGTGATCATATTCAAAGGTTAAAAAATCACAAAGGCTTGAACATGATAAACATACAAGACAAAGATATTCAAACATGATATCAATACATAAATGATAAAGATGCTCAAGCATGACATCAAAGCAAATCAACATGATATTCAAACATGATATCAATATCACACAAGGTTCACACAATGTATATCATGTTCACCTAAGTCAATATGCACAAACAAGGCCAAAGGTACAGAGGAAAAAGTTCACTTAAGGACCTAAAAAACACTTTAAAAAGTGTCTCACTTTAACTAAGCAAAGTGTATGAAAAATAAATATTTTTGGAATTTTCTTGAAAGGTTCATAAAATAGGCATAGTAAAGAGCAAGTGTACAAAAAATCAGCTCTAAAGGATGTATGGTTTAGGAGAGAGGGAGAGAGAGAGAGAGAGAGAGAGAGAGAGAGAGAGAGAGAGAGAGAGAGAGAGAGAGAGAGAGAGAGAGAGAGAGAGAGAGATAGTTTCACTCTTTACATAACACATGTCACGACATCATGCTGATCATGATGTCTGACCAACCTATCAAGACATCTAGTTTGACATCTTCCTCCTAGGTAAAAAATCAGAACTGCACCTTAAGGTTTCTACTAAACTTCCTCCTATCATAACTTCTTCATTTTTTAACGAAATCAAAAGATATAAAAAAGGAAATTGATTAGAAAAATCCCAGGAATCCAATGGTATTATTCTCACATCCTAAAACTTAAGGGTTTGAGTGTACCAAGGTAAAAACCAAGACTGAACCATAAGGTTCAAACATCATAAACTCCACATACAAGCATGATAGAATGCAAACAATTAAAGGGTCATACTTAGCACATTAATGTCTACATTTTTGCTTATGGAATCAATAAATAATGATGCATGAATAGGGAGTTTCAAAGTGTAAGAACCTTACCTATTGGAGCAAGGTCCAATGCCGCTTCTCAAGTCTTTCAAAAGTAAGATAATAATCCCCTTAGCCTTCTTGAAACCTCAGGAGAGAGTTAAAATGCTTGGTTTATTCTGCAACAGCTTGTAATCCTTCACACGGTTCTTCTTGCAAATGGAGGAAGTGACGTATGATGGATGATTGTATTGATGCTACAGAACTTGTTTAAGGGTTTTAAGTTCTATTGGATGTTTAGAAGATGTTTGGATGGAAGGTTTAAGGAATGCACGAGCAAAACAAGTTTCAGAAGTTTTAGGTTTTAAAGTTTTGCTACAAAAGTGGTTTTTTGAAAATCTTGGTGTGTGTTGTGTTGTGGCTTGGCTCTCTATTTATAGAGACTCCAAGTGGTCTTGGTAACTTGCAGAAGTTGCATTTAGTTCACTTGGAATGGTAGTTTGGATGCTTGCTTTCATTTTGCACAAAAAATCACATTTGATCGTGAAAAAGATGGAGTGAAAGGGGGAGAATAATAATGCTTTTTTGTGTTCTAGAGGTTGCTTATAATCACTAAAGATAGTTTGTGTGCATAAGAAACATCCTGGAAGCTCAAGGAGATTTGGTATTGTGATTAAAGTGGCTTTTCCAAAATGCAAGCGAGAACTTTCTTCCCAAAATGGCATAATCCATTGCATAAAGGCTTAAACACTTGGACAATGCCTTAAGAACTTGTGTAATATTCTGATTAGAGGTGGATTTGCTAGTAACCAGACCTGCAATCAAAGGATTTGCAAGTTTGGAATGGTTTTGCTCCAAGAACTCATCATGAAGATGACTTGAAATCCAACTTTGAGACACCAACTTCATTCCTTTGAATCTTTCAGCTCAAGAATTGTATCAAAAAGTTCCTGTACTTTTTGAAAAGCCCCAAACATGCTCTACAACTTTCATATTTGAAGAATTGCTTGAATTAAAATGGATCATGATGAATATTGGCTCACAAGTTGGTTACTTTTTGAAGGCAGATTCTGTCTCAAAAAAATTTCCAAGTGTTGGAGCACAAATTTGAAATAAACACCAACTTCATGGCTTCATAACTTGAAATCTAAGCACTTTTTGAGACTTCATCCTCATTGACAAAGTTGTAGTAAGGAATGAGCTCTTCAAATTGGTATTTGGATCACTGAAAATGGATGTCTAAATTAGGAGTTATGGCCTTGGAAAGTTGGGTAAAAATCATAGTCTTCCTTAACTTAGAAAAAATTTCAATTTCTCCATGGTTGCCCTTTTTGCAATTAAACTCCAATTTCTTGATTTTTCATTGATTGATCATGATCCAAACCACATGTTATCATCATCCTTGACTTGAGGAAGCCATGGTTGACCAAAATTCCCAAAAGTCAAACGTTGATCTGGAGGAACAGTTGACTTTTTATCAGATGAATCTTCACTTCTTGATCTTCAATGAAATTAATCTCTTGGGCTATTTGAACACTATATATAGACTCCAATGGTGTATTTGAATGTCTTGAATCGTGTCCCATGTCTTTAAATCATGTCTTGATCAAAAGTCAAAGGCACAGTTGACTTTGTCTGATGAAACCCTAATTTGTGGTCAGATGAAGTTGAATCTTGATGAACTTGTAATGAGATTAATTTGCACTTGATTCTTTGATGGAGAGATGCCTCTTGAGTGTATGCACACTTGGTAGGTTGATGATCAATCCAAGACATTGAATGATCAAATAAATATCTCCATGATTCTCTTAGTTCTCTTGGTTCAAAACCCTAATTCACAGATGAAACAACACAAAGGGAAATTGCACAAGGTTAGGGTTAGCAATGCATTGTATAATGCTCCTAGAATGATGATGAAATCTAGGGTCAAAATTTGGGGTATGACAGTTGCCCCTATTTAAATAACTTTATTGGATGGCATGAGTGGTGGCAACCTTCATGGAATCAAAGTGAAAGGTATTTAAATATAGAAATGACCAGAAATTTTGCCCCTAGATGCAATGGCATGCTATGCTATGGATAAACTGACTCTCTCTCTATCTCTCTCTCTCTCTCTCTCTCTCTCTCTCTTTGTACAATGTTGGGAATAATGCTAACATGCAATGAACTCTAGTATGATGATATATGATGGAATGATGAGTGCAACATGCAGACAAGAATGAAAGTAAAAAGGGTAAAGTCAACAACAATGGTAATAACTCACTGGGGGTGACAAAATACCGGGGAACAGAAATAAACTGGAGGAATCTAAAGTGATTGATCAACAGGTTGAGGCATGACCAGCTGACACTTTTAGAAAGAAAAGATCTTCATTAGGAGTAGAATCAGAAAGATGGTTTCCACTGGGGATAAAAAAAAATCGGGGCTATCTAAAGTGATTGATCAACAGGTTCAGGCATGATCGGGTGACACTTTACAAGAAAACATCCTCACTAGAGGTTGAACAGAAAAGATGGTCTCCACTGGGAAAAATTGGACAAGGATATCTAAAGTGATTGATCAATAAGTTCAGGCATGATCGGCTGACACTTTTGAAAGAAAATATCCTCAATGGAGGTAGAACAGGAAAGACGGTCTCCACTAGGGAATATCCAAAGTAGTTAATCAACAAGTTCAAGCATGACCGGGTGACACTCTAGAAGAAGCCAAAATAGGACACTATCCTCAAAGCCTTAGGATTGGACCAAGCAAAGACAAGACCCTCAAAGCCTTAGGATCAAGCCAAACAAAACTGGAGTTTTCAACCAAGAATAAACATCCAAGCCTCTGTAAATTCCTTAAACGAAGTGATCAAACGGGATATTCAAGAAACATCAGGAAAGGTACAGGGTAATTAAACTCTTCTGTACGTGCCAAAACAATTGGACTTCACAGAGAGACGCCCTTTGTCAAGAACGGATAAGCTTCTCAAAAGAGACTTCCACTTATCGTTGTAAGGGTTGACGAATCACCGGGAACAGATAAGCTTCTCAAGAGAGACTGCCACTTATTGTTGAAATAGCAAAACTGGATAAGCTTCTGAAGAGAGACTGCCACTTTTCATTGAAATAGCAAAGCTGGATAAGCTTCATAGGAGAGAATGCCACTTATCGTTGAAATAGAAAAACTGGATAAGCTTTTTAGGAAAGACTGCCACTTATCGTTGAAATAGCAAAACAAGCTTCTCAAAGAGATTGTCACTTGTTGTCCGGGTACTAATTCCAAAAGGATGTTGTAACAACACTGCTTGAAAATAGGACTTTGTCTTTAATGGGGATCTATAAGTAGATTCTTCTTGGGGGCAAAGTGAAAAATAAATGCACGCTCAATCTGGGTTCAGCAACCTAGAGAAGTTCAAAAGCAATATTGCTAGAGACACAAAGTTCAATCTTGGAACAAGCTAGAGAGAAACAGTCAAACAAGACCCTACCCATTAAGGAATAAGCTCAATTAGGGATTTATCTTATCCAAAAATGGAAACGATAACTGAAGCAACCAATCTTCCACGAGGATCAATCTCAGTGGGGAGCTTAGAAAGGATGTGGACTTTCTACTTAAGGCTGACGACTCTATTGGAGAGAGGAGACAAACCCGATTACTTGGTGGTAAACACAGCCAAAGTAAACGAACAAAAAACATCAAGGTAGAAAACATGCTCATATGCATGTATGAATGTATAAATGTATGTATGTCATGCTTATGCTTATGCTGACAAAACGAACAAGGAGAGGTAAAATGGAGATGAAATAAACATCTCGATGAGGATACTCGGCCAACCTCTTCAAGAAGGAGACATCTGGCAAGAGATGAAATAGAAAGACACATGTGGAACCACAATCCTACTTCAAGGTTTCAGCCTTCTTTGGGGAAAAGAGTATTCCACTCGGGGATATAACATCTTGACTTCACATGAGGGATTGTCATCATGAATCTGATTTCCTTGTTGGAAGAGAAAATTCCACGGGGAAAGGGTCACCCATGATTAGAGACTTTATAGGGGATAAAATAAATATCCACCTCATTGGGGAAGCATGGACCAAAGTCGTGGCTGTAGTTGTCAAAGTTGAACTTCATGGGGGATAGATAAACATATCCAGTTCGCTGGGGACGAAAGGAGTCACAGGAAATCACCGGGGAATGGAGGAGTCCAAAGATTCACTGAGGAACAGCAGAGTCCAAAAATTCTTTAGGAGACATACATCATTTAACTTGGGGGTACGTGTAAGGAAGATCACCAGAATATCGCTAGTAATAAACGGGAAACATTTTTCCCTTGCTTAGCAAAGTCTTTAAGCAATGTGCCTCATTGTGGCTTAAACTTGCCCTTGTTAGTAGGTTTTTGAAGTTATCACCTTGAAAGGAGTTGAGAAGCGACTTGCCAAGAGATGACCTCAAGATGGCTTGCCCTAATATCTTAATCTTTGAAGAAGTCTCCCCCTGATTAACCCTTTCACGGGATGGTTTTCTTTTGATTGTCTGACCTTTTGGAAAGCGGGCTCATTGTACTCTTTCTGACAGCTCGCTCTAGTCTGAATTTTAAGAAGATTCAACCTTTGATTAGTCGGCCCTTGAAGTGGTTGATTCAGATTGACAGATTCTCAAATTGGTTCGCTCCTAACTGGACATTTTTTTGCCAAGTCAAATTCCCTATCTGGATGCATTTGTTGGGATTCCTTTGACGTTGAATTAACTTGCAAACGGTATTTTTTATTTAAAAATTGGCAATTTTAATGCAACATTCATGAGAACTTTTGAAATCAAAATTTATTGATATGACATATAGTGGAATGAGTCAATGAAAGAAACGAAGTGTATCTAGCCATTTACAAAACGGAAGATGAGATGATCAACACAAACAATTAACAAAGATCATTAGGAGTTAGGTTAACACAACCTAGCTTTAGTATGCTTTCAAAACAACCTTGCCTCAATTAGGTCTTTTAAGGGTTGTAACATGGCTTGGTTCACGGTTTATGAAACAAATGATAAAGGCTCAAAGTTTATTTGTACCCATCCAATCTTCGTGATGTTCTTCAGTTCTACACTCAATTAAGTCAGATTATGCATTCGGGTTCCAAGAGGTTTGGAATTTGTATTGATAATGATGGTTCAGAAGTCTAAAGGACCATTAGGATGGAAGTCATTGCTTCCTTACAACATTTGGTCTTTTTCACCATTGAGGACTTTCATGGTGAGAATTTAAGGTTAACTTCTTTTTGGTTGTCATACAAACCTTTTTGTATAAGGCAAGGTCATGAGCTTCCCATTTTTCATAGATTTTGCCTTGAAAGGGACTCGATTCATTATTTGGTAAGGATTTCTTAACGATCCTTCTTTATTTATCACTTTGGGAACAACTTGTACAACATTTGATCATTTGATTTAAAAGAGTTGAAAGGTGTCTTACATGAAGCTCTTGTATTCGAATGTATAACCAAGTTAAATTGAGAGCTACCCTGCCCCATGTTTAAGATTTAAGGGTTTTTTAATTTCGAAAGAAAACAACTACTTCTAGGCTCAAAGTGGTTGACTCGGGATTAACTCCTTATTTATCTAGTGTTTGGGGATTTGAAACAATGCCTTACATCATCAACAAAGTTTTTTAATTGAAAGCATACCAACAGCAATTTCAGGTATCTGGTTTTCATCATTCTCCTTCCAATCTTTGTTAAAACAATAGTTTGATAAAGATAAGTGGATGTGAACAATATATTTTTTGCTTTTTATAATAACAATGAAAGAAAATGAGTGAATACAAATGGATTGATTCAAAAGATGCATAGACATTTCATTAATCTTGCCAATTCAAAACACAACAATGCTCACATGCAAATATAAAATCAACATGCAAAGAAATTACAATGGAAATGCCGAAACAACCAAAAGATGGCCAGCTTTTAGGGAATCGACTTCGACAAAATTGATCCTCAGACTTCAGGGAATGACTTCTGAATCTTAATTCACGCCTCACGCTCCGTGCACTAGAAAGATAACATGCGGGGTATTATTAGGGAAGGACAAAATCTTCAGATCAATCAACTCTCGCACCCTATGTTTCAAAGCATGACAACCCTCCAAATCATGTTCGGGAGCACCCTTGTGGAAAGGAAAATGCTCATTTGGATTAAACCACGGGGGTATAGGATCAGGAGGAAGTCCTAGAGATCTTGGAACCACTAGTCCTTTTTCCAATAAAGAAGGATAGAGCTTAGTGTACATTATTGGAATTGGATGAAAGGGCGGTATACTCCCTTGTATCTTATTCTGGTTGATAACACCTTGCGGACGAGGAGTCTGACCTATTGGCTGTTGATAAGCTGGCACTGTAGGCGTTCATTGGTGCGGACGGGGAACCTTAACCCGTTGATCCTGACTCTGATGCTCTTGGGGGAAGACAGCCACATGATGTCGATGTGATGATTTGACAGTCAAAGGCTGAAGATGACACCTTGAAGAAGGGCCATGAGTTGGCAAGTGAGGAGTTTCCATGTGGAATGGCTCTTGATTTTGAGTAACACCAAATGTACGTAGAAGATTATCTCTCTTTACTGTAGCAATGGGCACAGAGTGATCCTCTTTTGTTAACAAAGCTTTCAAGGTTTCCAAGACCCAATTCATTTGACTTACGTTCCAAACACGTGATAGGAATCACCTCTTGGAATTACTGGAAGAGGACGGCCGAGTATTATTTCTGAGAAATGCAAATGAGATGCAAATGTGGTGACATGTGCATGCAATGCAAATGCAAGCTTAATGGTTTCAAGGAACTCAAAAGTGCGTTGCAAACATTTTGGAAAAAAACTGAAAAGTTTAAATACATAATCTATGATCTCTATTAATTTTTTTTGCAAAGAAATGAACAATTGAGTTCCTTGAAACCAAAGGGTTATTCATGAATGCATGAGTGTATGTTGATTTAATGCATACAAACAAGGTTACACATAGGTTTTAAGGGTAAACAACAAGCATGGAGTTAAGGTTTAACCCTCCCATAAGGATATGTACTAGGGTTTATTGTGTACCTGTACAACGGGTTCTAACAAGTTCTCAAAGTCATCAGTCCATCTTTCGGATATTATCAATTTCCTAATTACTCGGTAGTTAATAATATTCTCAAAGAGAACCTCTATTGAGTGTAGTATCACGTATAAATTATTTTGGGTCTACACCCTCATAGTCATCGCAGTACGTTCCAAACAAGGCCAAGTGGGGTTAAAGGTGACTAAAAGTTCTCAACTTCGTAGGCTCAATCAAGAATAATATCGTTTTCAGAATCTCACTTATTCTCAAAAAGTGCCTCCACTGAGTGGTGATTTCTCAAGTTAGCTTGGTCGGGAATCAACTCCCTATAAGCCTTCTTGAATATACCACCTTCCTATCTTATTTTTATGCTCAAGTTCAGGTTGGGACTTATCTCACCACAAACAAGGTAACCACCCATGAAAAACAGCAAAAAAAAAAAAGTAGCAAGCAAACAATATATCACAAATTTAAGCAAGTTAGGTTCAACCCTCTTGGGATATTATGGCAGTAAAACTTACAATTGCATTTAGAGTTATCCTTGTTGGAGGCATTATGACATTTGCGAAAATAACATGTGTAATGAAGGTTGCAAATGTTGTAATCATTCTGTGCTGAAAATGTATCAATTTTTAGTAATTTTTGGTGTACTATTTCATTAAATTTGTAAGGTTCCTAAATATTTAGATGAAGTTGCGGATTTTTGAGACAAATTTAAACTCTAATTGATTAGTTTTTAAATTAGACTTTCAAATGTATCTCTTGAAAGTTGTGTAGTTTTTGAATAATTAGATTTTTGTGACAGTTAAATTCCAATTTGATTAACGTTTTCTTTTTAAAAATCATTAATTTAAAATGTCAAATTTAAAAAAAATATAGACTTAAAAATGACCTTTAAGTCCGTGAAGCAAGCGAGTTGAACCTAATGAGATGAACCGAACAAGCTGTGTAACACCCTTTTCTACCCCACAATTACCGCAGCGGAATAAACATAAAATCATAGTAAAATCAGAATCACCTCAAAGGGTGCACATTTCTCAATAAATTCAAATCAACAAAATTGCTCTGTAAACAACGGGTTTTCCTCAAAATAACTCAAAATGCATTCAAAGGGCAGCAGGACCACCATAACCACAAAAATTCCACAAAAGGGTTTATTAAAGTAAACCATAGTCATCAAATAATCAATAAAATAACAGCCAAAATAAAACTCAACATGGTTCAACTCAACGACCCAACCCGATGTTACACTATCAGAGCAAGACCCTCTACATCGACCAAAATGCAAATAACTTTAAAAGTCCTCAAAAGCATCCACAACTAATCCTGATCACCTGCACAACATTCAAACAGGCAGGGTGAGTAACACAATTCATTATAATCAATATAAAATAAGATATGCATAAAATGGCGTCATCATCATATACAACATCATCAGAGTCATCACAAGGCAAATATCAAAACACATCATCATAAATCACAACAAATGCCACATAAATGCAATGCACAATAGGACTCATGCATGTGGTACCAATCGTCACAATTGATGGACAGTTAGGCCATCACCCTCCAAAGATCCCCGTCAAATAGGATCGGTTCCACACAAGAACTGGAGCACATCATAAACCACTTCACATCCACACAATGGGATGGAAGCCACAAATAGACCGAAGTCTAACATCATCATCACTGGACCGAAGTCCTAACATCATCACCAGAATATGCTATGAATGCATGATACACAACTTCAATAATCATCATCGTCAATAAAATCATTATGTGCATCATCATTCATCAAAATATCATGTTAATCATGTCGTCAAAACATCATGAAATCATCACGTCATAATCATCATTAACATCAATAACATCATGGTAAATCATCATAAAAATCACAGCACCGAAACATCAGAACATCACAGAATCATAAACAACATTTCGCAAATAGCAGGGTTCGCCACTGAGTTCGCCTTGCGAACCTATTCGCTGTGGCGTTCGCTTTGCGAAGCTGCCAGCGAATCCCCATCCCCATACAAAAACCAGAGAGTTCCCCTCTTCTGTCTCTCCTTGCTACCTCTATTTGCTTAACAAAGCCCTTCGCTGGGGCATTCGCTTTGCGAGCCCCAAAAGTCACTTCCCAGGATTCATCTCAGTATTCATCACACAATCATCGCGCATTCGCTGCGCTACTCGCTTTGCGAGTCTGGGCGAACATTCGCCTTGCGAATGATTTGTTCGCTTTGCGAACTAGCGATTGCTGGAAATCGCTGCTACACATCAGTAGCGTAACAGACCCAAAATACCTTACAAATTCAACCTTAATTCACCCAAAACACTCCCAAAACAGTCCTGAAACATCAAGGACATCAAAGGCATAGAACCTACTACTATTAGGTCGGTTAATTTCACTATTCTAACTCGGAATTACCTAAACCTTCACGAATTCTCAAAATTCCCATAAACCCCATAAATCCCTTTCTCATACAAGATCCCACATATCATCAAAAAGGTTTAGCCTCGGAGGGTTATTTTTACCCGAATCAATTCAACCCTCAATAATCCATCATCGATCCTCAGAAATACCTCTAAATCATCAATAACTCATAAACCCTTCAAAAACCCCAAAAACCTCATGATTCATTTTAAACACATCACGTCCTATATTGATAACAATGAAAGGCAATACTCCCCATACCTTAGATTGTCGATTCAGAGCTTTCTCTATCGATTCTTCGGAAACCTCCTCGAATCCTCACATTTTCCTTCTTTCCTCAGAGCTCTTCACTTTTCCCTTCTTTTCATGATCTAACCAAATGAATCCTATTCTTCCCAATTCCTTTTTGTTAAACCCTTGGGCTTCCAAAATGGGCTCTCCCCATAATACCCTCACTAATCCTCCTCAAAAGTCCATCTTACCCTTAATTCCTCTAATATTATTTAAATTAATAATAATACTAATATATTCATATTATATACTATTATTTAATTTAAAATAAGGGTTAATTATGATTTACCCCCCTGACATATGAGAGTGTTTTGGTTTACCCCCCCACCGTTGCCATAGGCAGGTTTTGGCAACGATTTTTTCAAAAAAAACCGTTGCCTAAAGGCATGTAGGGGGGTAAATCAAAATTCGCTCATATGTCAGGGGGGTAAATCACAATTAACCCTTAAAATAACCAAAATTCCACCAAAATACCGACATCGACACAAACCACCAAAATTCACCGAAAATTCACAAATATTATATTTAAATAAATTAAATAAATATTTTAATAAATTCGGGGTGTTACAACTCTCCCCCACTTAAAGAATTTTTGCCCTCGAAAATTACCTCAAAGAAATAGAGTCGGATACGACTCCCTCATCTGATCTTCGTGTTCCCAAGTCCAACATTCGCCAGTTGGTCCGCCTCACAAGACCTTCACCAAAAGTATGCCTTTACCCCGCAGTTGCTTCATCTCTCGCCCGTCAATCCGTATCCCTCACTTGTACATCCTCCATCAGAATCACATGCGACAGATCCGGAATGTACTTCCTCAAATGAGACACATGGAACACGTCATGCAAATTCGCAAGTGACAGCGGTAAATCAATTTGATAGGCTACCTCTTCTATCTCCTGCAAGATTTGATATGGACCAACAAAACATGGAGTGAGCTTCTTAGACTTCAAAGCTCGACCCATACCAGTCACTGGCGTCACCCTCAAAACACGTGATCTCCCTCTTGGAATTCAAGTGTCTTCCTTCTCTTATCCTGATAGCTCTTCTGACGACTCTGTGACGCTCTCATCCTTTCTTGGGTCATCTTAACCTTTTCGGTCATCTCTTGCACAATCTCAGGTCCGAGTACCGCACTCTTGCCTGACTCATACTAACACAATAGAGTCCTACACCTCTTTCCACACAAGGCTTCATACAACGTCATCCCAATACTAGCATGAAAACTGTTGTCGTAGGTAAACTCGATCAATGACAAACGACTATCCCACGATAGACCTTGATCTAACACACAAGCCCTCAGTAAATCCTCCAAAGATTGGATAGTCCTCTATTTCTATCCATCCATCTGCGGATGATAGGCAGAACTCAACCTCAACTTAGTACCAAAAGCATCTTACAAACTCTTCCAACCTTGACGTAAACCTCAGGTCTTTATCCGACACAATATTCAAAAGTATCCCGTGCAACTTCACAATTTCCTCAATGTACATCTCGACTAACTTCTGCATTGAATGATTAATCTTCATCGGCAAGAAATGAGCCGATTTAGTTCATCTATCCACATTCACCCAATAGAATCATTCCCTCTCTCATCTTTGGCAATCCCGACACAAAATCCACTGAAATACTATCCCATTTCCACTCCGGAATACTCAACGGCTGCATCATACCTAAAGTCTTCTGATGCTCAATCTTTGTCTTCTCACAAGTCAAATACGCATAAATAAACTCCGCAATATCCTTCTTTATACTTGGCCATCAAAACAACTTTTTCAAATCCTGGTACTTCTTCGTAGCACCGAGATGAATACTCAACCTACTTCGATGTCCTTTTTCAAGAATGCTCTTCTTAATTTCTGGAACATCTGGAACACACACTCTATCTCAAAACCTCATTACACCATCCTCGTCAATCCAGAATTCTCCCCCGTTACCTTGGTTGATCAAAGTCAACTGGTCCACTAACTTTAAGTCAGATTGTTGTCCCACTCTGATCTCTTCCAGAATGCCACTAGTCAACTTCAACATTCCCAACTTCACACAGTCAGGAGTCTCTTCACATACCAAACTCAAATCTCAAAATTGCTCAATTAATTCCAACTCTTTCAACATAAGCATCGACATATGCAATGACTTCCTGCTCAATGCATCAACCACTACATTTGCTTTGTCGGATGATAACTCAAATCAAAATCGAAATCCTTCTACAGCTCTAACCACCATCTCTGCCTCATATTCAATTCTTTCTGATCAAATAAGTGCTTCAGACTTTTATGATTACTGAACACTTCAAACTTAGAGCCAAACAGATAATGTCTCCAAATTTTCAGTACAAACACCACGGCGGCCAATTCCAAGTCATGGGTAGGATAATTCCTCTCATGAACTCGCAATTGTCTCGAAGCATAGGCAACAACTTGTCCATTCTGCATCAATACTCCACCTAGACCCATCTTCGACACATCATAATACACCACAAAAGATTCGCTCGGATTAGGCAAAATCAATATTGGAGCGGTCGTCAACTTCTTCTTCAATTCCACAAAACTCTCTTCGCAAGCTACATCCCACACAAACGATTGACCCTTTCGAGTCAACTGAGTCAAAGGTAATTCCAACTTAGAAAAGCCCTCGATAAACTTGCGGTAATAACCCGCCAATCCCAGAAAACTTCGTATCTCAGTAGCAGACTTTGGAGTCTCCCACTGCAACACAACATCAATCTTGGAAGGATCTATAGCAATTCCACCACTTGAAATCACATGGCCAAGAAAACTCACTTCCTTCAACCAGAACTCACACTTTGACAGTTTCACATACAACTTCTTTTCCTTCAATACTTGCAACACAGTTCTCAAATGCTCAGCATGCTCTTCTTCAGACTTAGAATATATCAGAATATCGTCAATAAAACCCGCTACAAACTTACCCAAATACTCAGAAAAAATCCGATTCATATACTCCATGAACACACCTGGTACATTGGACACACCAAACGGCATCACAATGTATTCATAGTGATCATACCTCGTTCTGAAAGATGTCTTCGGAATATCAGCAGGCTTAACACGAATCTGATGATAACCAGACCTCAAATTAATCTTTCTAAAACACAAGCATCCACTAATTGATCCATCAAATCATCAGTCCTCGGAAGTGGATACTTATCCTTAATCGTCACTTTATTCAATCGTCTATAATCCACACACAATCTCATAGTACCATCTTTCTTCTCCATCGGCAACACAGGAGCACCCACGGAGAACACTCAGTCGAACAAACTTCATCCCAAGCAACTCTTCCAATTGGTTCTTCAATTCTCCCAACTCAGATGTAGACATCTGGTAAGGAACCATTGACACCAGACTCATACCTGGTATTAAATCCGCCACAACCTCTACCTCACGCTCTGGAGGCCAATCACTTAAGTAATCAGGAAACACTTCCGGAATTTCACAAACAAAAGCAAAACACAAGCTTTTCCACCTTCACTAATACTCAAGGTTGCCCTCAACATAACATCTCAGCACCATCCTGCATCGACTCATCAAAACCATCTGTAAGCACTTGGCTTAACTCCAAGCGATTCACTGCGCACACCACTTAAGCTCGCAAGACACGTCTATCCCATCCAACATGATCCTGTCTATTATCAACAAGAGATTAAGGGTGATCAGTTCCTCAATTTTTCAATAACAGCCGACTATCATGAGGCGGTACAAACTATCTCACCAAACTATCGTAGCGTCCAACACCACACTTAGCCATTGCTCCACACATGAAGCATCTTGGAGAAGCACCATCTTCCTCCCCACTTGTTTCATTCCCAACCTGCAAATGGAAAACAAGACAAGCATCGATAGTGTTTTCACACACATGTCGCACATTAGGGACTAGACAACATTAGACAACCTAGCCGGACAGACCGACATGCATGATACCACTAACATAACACCCTTTTCTACCCCACAATTATCGCAGCGGAACAAACATAAAATCATAGTAAAATCAGAATCGCCTCAAAGGGTGCACATTTCTCAATAAATTCAAATCAACAAAATTGCTCCGTAAACAACGGGTTTTCCTCTCAAAATGCCTTCAAAGGGCAGCAGAACCACCATAACCACAAAAATCCCACAAATGGGTTTATTAAAATAAACCATAGTAATCAAATAATCAATAAAATAACAGCCAAAATAAAACTCAACATGGTTCAACTCAACGACCCAACCCGATGTTACACTATCAGAGCAAGACCCTCTACATCGACCAAAATGCAAATAACTTCAAAAGTCCTTAAAAGCATCCACAACTAATCCTGATCACCTGCACAAGGCAAATATCAAAACACATCATCATAAATCACAACAAATGCCACATAAATGCAATGCACAATAGGACTCATGCATGTGGTACCAATCGTCACAATTGATGGACACTTAGGCCATCACCCTCCAAAGATCCCCGTCAAATAGGATCGGTTCCACACAAGAACCGGAGCACATCATAAACCACTTCACATCCACACAATGGGATGGAAGCCACAAATAGATCGAAGTCTAACATCATCATCTCTGGACCGAAGTCCTAACATCATCACCAGAATATGCTATGAATGCATGATACACAACGTCAATAATCATCATCGTCAATAAAATCATTATGTGCATCATCATTCATCAAAATATCATGTTAATCATGTCGTCAAAACATCATGAAATCTTCACGTCATAATCAACATTAACATCAATAACATCATGGTAAATCATCAGAAAAATCAAAGCACCGAAACATCAGAACATCACATAATCATAAACAACATTTCGCGAACAGTAGGGTTCGCTACTGAGTTCGCCTTGCGAACCTATTCGTTGTGGCATTCGCTTTGCGAAGCTGCCAGCGAATCCCCATCCCCATACAAAAACCAGAGAGTTCCCCCCTTCTGCCTCTCCTCGCTACCTCTATTCGCTTAGTGAAGCCCTTCGCTGGGGTATTCGCTTTGCGAGACCCAAAAGTTACTTCCCAGGATTCATCTCAGTATTCATCACACAATCATCACGCATTCGCTGCGCTACTCGCTTTGCGAGTCTGGGCGAACATTCGCCTTGTGAATGATTTGTTCGCTTTGCGAACTAGCGATTGCAGGAAATCGCTGCTACACATCAGTAGCGTAACAGACCCAAAATATCTTACGAATTCAACCTCAGTTCACCCAAAACTGTCCTGAAACATCAAGGACATCAAAGGCATAGAACCTACGACTATTAGGTCGGTTAATTTCATTATTCTAACTCGGAATTACCTAAACCTTCACGAATTCTCAAGATTCCCATAAACCCCATAAATCTCTTTCTCATACAAGATCCCACATATCATCAAAAAGGTTTAGCCCTAGAGGCTTATTTTTACCCGAATCAATTCAACCCTTAATAATCCATCATCGATCCTCAGAAATACCTCTAAATCATCAATAAATCATAAATCCTTCAAAAACCCCAAAAACCTCATGATTCATTTTAAACACATCACGTCCTATATTGATAACAATGAAAGGCAATACTCCTCATACCTTAGATTGTCGATTCGGAGCTTTCTCTATCGATTCTTCAGAAACCTCCTCGAATCCTCACCTTTTCCTTCTTTCCTCGGAGCTTTGCACTTTTCCCTTCTTTTCACGATCTAACCAAATGAATCCTTTTCTTCCCAATTCCTTTTTGTTAAACTCTTGGGCTTCCAAAATGGGCTCTCCCCATAATACCCTCACTAATCCTCCTCAAAAGTCCATCTTACCCTTAATTCCTCTAATATTATTTAAATTAATAATAATACTAATATATTCATATTATATACTATTATTTAATTTAAAATAACCAAAACTCCACCAAAATACCGACATCGACACAAACCACCAAAATTCACCGAAAATTCACAAATATTATATTTAAATAAATTAAATAAATATTCTAATATATTCGGGGTGTTACAAGCTGAACCGAACTGTCCGTGAACTTATAACGAGCCGAGTTTGAGCTTAAAAAAAAGTTCGTGTCAAACTCAAACCGAGATTTGAGTTGAACCAATTCTCAACGAATCGAGCCGAGATGAGGCGAGTTCGACTCGACTCGACTCATTTCCAGCTCAAGTTCCAATCAATCTGAAATAATTTAAAAGCAATGCCATTTTTATTCTTCTTATTTTCACTTTTAGATTTAAGATTCTTTATAAGAATCCCGGTAGCTAATAAATAAAAATAAAGAATCTTTTTAGTATTCCAAAATTTAAATGGATTAAATTGAATAGAAATATTCAAAATAATTTGGTTTGGAATAGTAATTCGCTTCCAATTATCTGGATTCCCGGGATATCAAGATGGCAACAATTTAAATATTTGTTTGATTCAAAGAATTTTTTTCAATATTATATATACATGGAATATATTACACCACTGGAAGGAATACAAGAGAATTTCTAAATCCAGATAGAATTGCATTTCATTAATTAGTATTAATAAAATAACTAAAATAGTTCAAAACTGGAAGAATCCAACTATAAAACAATTGAGACAATTTGATCCATCAACTCAATTAATATTACCTTTAGAATCCACTTCTTCCCCATACTACAAGGGAAAGGGAAAATGTAAAAACTACCATTAAAGCAGCCCAAGCATGACTTACTATATCCATGTCAATTATGTCTCCTATCTATATCAATATGAATAAATTCTTTTATTAATTCTTTTTTTATTGTTTACTTAATTTTCTTGTATTCTTTTTGTTTTTCTTTTTCACTAAAAATTCGAAAATATCTTCTAATAATATTGGAATCGCTGGTACAGAGTCAAAAAAGGATTCCATTTCGTCCTAACACCATTGAAGAAACATCCAATTAGAACATCTAGCAAGTTCTTATCCAATTTGGAGTAGAATTGAAAAATTGGAAGCATAAATAAAAAATATACTTAGAAGTAGTAAGGTAATGAATCCTACTAATAGGTAGGAACTATGTTTTCTTTTCCCCCCATTTCATTAAGTAAAAAATAAAGAATCAAGATAGATTCCTTTGCATACTCTTATTTGCATATGTTCATTCCATTGGATCTAATCCATATTGTATCACGATTCGTTCTCTAAAACAATTGGAAAACAACCTATTCAATTCTTTTACTATAGATTACCCCAAAGAAAGAGTTTTGTTTTTCTTAGAATGGAAATGGAATAGAAATATATTTCTAATATAGATTCATGATTCTATTCTTTTTTTTAAGTTAATTAAGAAAGTTGTATTTGGTGAATTCAATTCCCGCTCTTTTTTGTTTGTCCATTCCTTCACTATATATCTATTTCGACATAAACAATAAGGAATATGACTCTAGGAAACGACAAATTATCCATCCTAGAATCCTGTTTTCCCTTTTTCTATTTCTACTTTACTTAAGATTCTATACCTACCTATTTTTTTAGGTTTAGTATCGAGTTAATTCTAATACAAGAGAAATTAGAAGATTTCTAGAACATTAAAATCCAAAAATAGCAACATAATCATATGGTTCAAATTAATTGTGCAGTTGAAAAAAAAAAACCAAGAACCAAATAAACTTCTTCACAATATACATACTATGACTGACTAATTGTACGGTACAAGGAATTTTCTAAATATTGTGTATACAAAAACTAGAAAGAACCAATGGTCTTTACAGAATTTATCAACATAAATGAAGTTCTTTTTACCAGCTTGATATGTTGATTAATTCAAATTCCTAAAAATTCATTTCGAATAATTGAACCTTCTCAAATTGTTTGTTTTTAAGAACCAAAAAGATTTGTGCCAAAATAATAGATTCCAAGAAGAGCAAGAGACCTTGGACACGTAATGGATCTTGGAGCATTATTTCAGCATCCCCCTGACGAAATCCACCCACATTAGGATTACTCGTTAATGGTTGATCAAGTTTGATATATTCACCCTCTAAAACAAGAAGTTTTGGTCTTGGCGGTAGAATTAATGTTTTAAAAACTGAACCGAACTGGCTGGTTCAACCGGTTCGACCGGGAACCGAAGATGAATCCGGTTGGATCAACCTTTCAAAATTGCTAGTGGGTCAAAACCGGAGTTAAACTGGATCGAACTGTCCAAAACCATTCAAACCAAAGAACTGGAGCCGATTTTGTAAAATCGCCCGGTTCAAAAAATTCATCAAATTGACCATTTTTTAAATTTAAAAAAAAAATTAATATGTTAATATGGAAACTTAACTTACATTTCTCAATAAAAAAAAAAGAATTCCGCGTGTTTTTTACAACCATACAAACTTCTATGTTTTGTAACTTTATTATAGTTTTTCTTTCAACCACACTTCATCATCATCATGGCATCTCTTTCAAACATAGTCACGATGTCCAACTCTATTGATTGTCGTTCAAGTCAAAATTGTTTGTTATTGTCAATTAAGACTTGTTTCTCGTAGTTCAACTCAAATTCAATTTTTTATTATTTAATGAAGTATATTGTATTATTTATATTTTGGTATTCTATCTTATTTAATTTAGATATTCTTAATTATTTGAACTTTATTTTAATAATTATATTATATTATTTTAATTTTGGTTTGAATTAGTTTAATTTATTTTATTGTAATTCTTTAGTTTGGTCACAATATTCTTAAATGATGGTTGAAATGAAGTGTAGAACTATGTTATGATATGTATTATTAATATTGTTGTATTAAATTTGTAATGGATTTTTGAAATATTTATTTTATTAAGTTGAGAACATATAATAATGTGTGACATATCTATAAAGTTTAGTTTCATATTATTAGTTTATTTAATAAACGGTTCAACCGGTTTAACCAATTGAACCTTAAACTATAAGTTTCACCGGTTCGATCTTCGGTCTGATTTTTAAAATATTGGGTTGAATATCAATCACTTCACGTCCTTCTGATGCATCTTTTATCGTTATTTCGTATCCACCTTTTTCTTTTCATATTATTTTGTTTACTACACCTGTTGCTGTAGCATTATAAACATTATTATTACTTTTGCTTCCGTCGGGATAAATCTGACCCCTTCCCCTGCTCCCCCTACGTATAGAGGATATTTTAAGAAGTAAACATCTCTCTTAGTAGCAGGATCCGGAGAAAGAATGGAAAAGGTAATTTCACTATATTTTTTCCCAGGAACGGGGCCTATCACAATAATATTTTTTTGTGGGACGATAGCTTTGAAAAGACAAATTATCTATCTTTTCTTTAATCTCAGGCGAAAGACAATGAGTTGGGGCCAATTCAAAACCCTCTGGTAAAATAAGAATATCTCCTACATTCAAAGCCCCCTTTTTACCATTAGCAATAACTTGTTTCACTTGCATATCATAAGGAATTCGAACAACTGCTTCAAATACAGTATCGGGAAGTACCGCTTGTGGAACCTCAATATCTACGGGCTTATTAGCTAAATGGCAATTAGCACATACAATCCGGCTGGTAGCTTCTCGAGGATTTTCATAACCTTGTTGGGAAAAAATGGGATATGCATTTGAAATGGGTGCTCAAGTTATTATATGGATCATGAGCAACATGGAAATAGATCGGGTAATCTCTTTCTTTATCCAAGAAAAAGCATTTCTAGTTTGCATGGTCCAATCCTTGATCCTAAAAATTTCTACAATAAGATTAGGTAGGGAACAGGCACAGTTCCCTATCCATGATTCTGCAATTTACTCCAATTATTTGCCTATAATATAGGAAGAATACGAGTAAAACGAAAACGAATAAGTGAAATTTGGAATATTTAGCTTTTATATAAAAAACAAATTTTAGAATTGGACCAGTGGGTTGTTTTTTCAGTCATTCACGGAATGGAATTGAATCATAAATCGATAAAAGTGACGGAGATACACGATTTAAATAACGGAAAATCTAGTATTTTAAAATCGTATCTAAAATGGCTGGCAAAATAGAAACAAGAAAAGATATAATATGATCATTCGGAGTAAATCTAAAATCTTTATAGACAGATAAATCAATTAAGACAAGAATAGAAAAAGCTTTTATTGTGTCACTTAAGTTATATAGAAATTCTTGAACCCAAGAGTTAAGAATAATGAGTACTTGATTGCCCCTAATATAATAAACCCTTAGAATAAGGAAACATATTATATTTGTAAAGAAATGCAAAATTGCATGGATATGATCTTGGTTGTTTATCTGAATCAATTGGATGGTCTCTTTGTAGATTTCGATATGAAGGTTTTGTAAACGTGTTTCCGGGTATTCGTTTAGCATTTCATCCAAGAGGAACAGTTCCTCGAACTCAAGTGTCGCGGTGAGAATTGGATACCATAGCTATCAAGTTAACTAGGTTCACAAATCATAATTCACCATCGAAATTTGATTTATCCAAAGGAAAGGGTAAAGATCGAAAAACCCTAATTGCAATGTAAAACAATGCAAGAGATCTAAGGTTCGGGGATTGGTTATACCTAGGGAAGGTGTTAGCATCCTAAGTATCTGTAGTTGTTGCGGTGAGAATCGGATAACAAGCTATTAATTAACTTGCATCGCACATCTTTGAAATTCACCACCGAGCTTTGATTTATCCAAAGGAAGGGGTAAAGAACGAAAACCCTAAAAAGAGAATCTAGGTTCGGGGGTTGGTTATACTAAGGGAAGGTATTAGCACCCTAAGTATCTGTAGTACTCTACAGGAACCTCTTGTTTAAGTTTGTGTTATGTTATGTTTGCTTGCTAAAAGAATCTGTTAAGGGTAAAGGTAAAAACCAATGGGTATGTACACTAAGTATGCTCGCCAAGGCGTCGTATCTTGTGCCTACGTATCTGACTAAAGAATCAGAGCAACCGTAGTTCACCTAACTAAGGGTGAGGAAGGAACCATTGACTATGGCCAAAGTTCTAGGGAGGAATGAGTATGAGCTCATTTAGAGTATAAGAAACTCTCTAAGTCTAAGTTATGATGGGGGAAGTGAATACTCAAGATGATGAGTTCACATAGAGTCCAAGAACTCTATCTTAATTCTAAGTTATAGGATTGAGTGGCTATGAGGCCAAGGGATAATGGCTATGACTATGAGGTCAAAGCCTACCTATGACTATGAGGTCAAAGGTTTAAGAGATGGCTCTATGACTATGAGGTTAAGAGGGGATCCTATGACTATGAGGTCAAGGTTTGATTATGAGATATCTATGACTTTGAGGTTAATAGAAAGACTTTTCTTTGGAAGGAGAGGAGGAGAATAACAGTTTTATGAAACAAGAAGTTTGTGGGATATTTACATGAAGATGCAATATTGAATAACAAAACATTCAAGTGAAGCAAAGTTTATAACATCATGCAAGGTTAGAACCAACATATTAGAAATTATCTAAACAAGATGAACAAAGATAACATGGCAAGAGAAATAAAGAAATCAAAAGTGTTCATGGTAGAAACCCTAAAAAGGCCCTCCACTTCAACACGAACAAGTACCTCAAAAAAAGTTGATTTTCATTAATTCCTTTTTACATTCAAAAATTAGACTCATTAAGAAATATTTAGCAAAAAGAATGAGTGAAAAAAGGATAAAAAATGGTTGAGTTATGGAATTTTGAAGTTCAAGTACAAACCATAAAAAATGTACTAAACAACATGGGATAAAAATAATGGGAGAGGTCCCCATGGGTGTTGAACCCAGGACCCTGCATGTACAACCCTAAAACCATGCCATTCATGCCAATGTGCGCGTGCTTAACAGGTTATAGACACAAAACAATATATTGAAAACAAAGGTATTTTGAAAAATAAAACAAAAGGACTGGGGAGAGGGGGATTCGAACCCCAGTTCTAAGGTTCAAATGGGCATGTGTATGTGTATGCTTACCACTGGGGTGGCTGTTACAGCCAGTAACAAACATGACCCAATAAACACATAAGCCTTCACATATGTGCAAAATGCAAGCTTGTCATTTGGATGATTTTGGTCCATATCACACTTCACTCTCAACCAAAGTAGTTTCAAAACAGGATCTTTTAATCATGCTATCAATCCTTCAAATCACATAGAAATTCTTTAATTTTAACAAGTTATCAAATGATTCAAAAATGATTCAAGATAACATGTTATAATCACCAAAGGACATTCCAACATTTCATGAATTACTCCCTGCTTGAGGTTGAAACAAAACCAAACCAAACATCTACCAAACATTCAGGTTATTAGGAATGAAGTCATCTTGGGTCAATATATCAATTTTAATCATTGATGTTAGACTAGAGTGAAACAAAACTTAAATTCAGGGAGCATATAAATTATGTCCTTGTGATGGTGTGACTTCAAAGTAACAAAAATGAATATATAGTGTAGAAGGAAGAATAGCATGACATTAATGAAAATTCATTCTAGCATCTCAGGTCCAAACATCATTCAATTCAAACTGACAAAACATTAAACTGATCTAAGAACAAACCAGAACAGTACAGATGCAAGCATGCCAATTAAAATTCAAAACCCTCCATTGATTCCACAAACATACCAGCAAATAGATTCATGGCCGTTGAGGTAAGGCAGATATGATATGGTCTAGGTGCATAACCTGACTTGGAAAAGCAACGATGCAACAACAAGAATTCATAACAAACTATTACTCTTAACACACACCAACACATGAACAGACTGTCATAATAATGTTACTTTCCAACCAAGCAATTATTGGGAATATGTTCATTGCTTACCTCCCTTCTGATCATAGCAATTCATTCATAAATTAGTACTCAAAACTTAATTATATAACAGTTTGAACAACTTGAGCATATGGCAGACAAGCATGTTAAAGGTTGACACATACATCCAACTTGAATTTGTACATATATAGAATACATCAGGTATGGCATGATAGTAGCAGGCAGAGGTTTCAAGAAGTTGATGGCTCATACATCAGCCACAAGTATACAAATCACATTAGCCCAAAACAATTAGCATGGCATGAGTAAAGATGCATCAAGAATGTGCTCATGCATTGTCATGGAAGATGTTTGTCAAGTGATAGTTCAAATATGTGGAAACAAAGTGATATAACAAGACAAAACTCAGGAGAAAGGCTGCAGGGCATGGTTATGATATAGCAACAAACCTAAGTTCCAAAATGATAACAGTTCATACTCTAGTCTCACATGCATAGGTCAATTTAGTTCCAAACAGTTGGCATGACATAAGATCAAAATTCAATATATGCACAATTAAAACTGACTCAATGGTGTACCACAAAAACAGCTGGCCAACATAGTTTTGCATGCTTTAGACAGATGACCTGCTATAAATTTGCATACACATTTTGAATGCACAACTTAGTAAGAGAATTCTAGCACATATCAAGGGGTATATTGACAGTCTCATCCCAAACACAAAGCATAGCATGATAAACATAAAACTAAAAAAGAATGTTTGTGCATTTAGATGGCAGCTGCAGGTACCTCCTTACTTAGCATATGACAGGAGCTACCAATCCTATATACAACCAGGCTTGGTCCAAAACAAACAAGTTATGGCATGTAAACATATGATCATTAAAAAACAAACTGTCAAAAGGATAACCAAGTGATCATGTGCAATTTTAAACAAAACAAATGATTTGTAGCATGAAAACAATCTAAACTGAGGTGAGAAAGGGTGGATCAGTAGAAATGATCATTTATCAATAGATATGACATGGTAGTTCTCAACTTTAATAATTATCAACAATGAAAAAGTTTTGAACAGGCAGGCATACATAACACACATCTTGACAAAGTTTAAGTCAAGTTGGCACACATACTATGAATACATGGTCTGGCAAGCATGTTCACAGCTTGGAAACACATCAAAAGATAATTTAAGGTTTGTATACATATCCTAAACACAAAGCATGGCATGGCATCACAAAACAAAAACCTCCAGAAATCATCAGTTTCATGCAACAGTTTTGGCATACACAAAGCAACATGTCATGATATAACAAGCCATGAAATGTTGAGAGACACATGATTAAATATGAGGGCATAAGCATAACACAAGGGAACATGATCAAATCCTCATTCTCAAATGACCAGTTTAGTTATGAACATGGCATACACATATTTGGACCAAGTTCATACAACAGGCCATACATAAGAAATTAACTCAAAGTAAGGTATCAAGTACATAACTCAAAGAGATTACCAGTTCACAAATCTCAGTCATAAATCACCTAGCTCAAAACAAACATGTTATGACTTGTGTATATGTTGGTATGTAAGTGAGCATATGAGTGGATAAACATAGTATTTGTGACACAATGATCTAGAACCACATTTTCATGTTCAAAGACAAAACAAGTATTAACACATAAGCAAACCCCTAAATACAAAACATATCATGAGTGCACACTTACAAACTGGCTATAAATCCAATATGACAGCAATGATACAACAGCTCAAAAAAGAACATTCTCAGGTTATGAAAATACAAGTGTTTCAAATCAACAGGGATGAGCTATATTCATGGATCTTGTCTCTTATTATGATAGCATCAAAAAATAGTCAAAGGTTTGTTAGCATGTCTTGCACCCAAATGCTTGGCAGATTTACACAACAACAAAGTCACACATACTCGTAAAGTCAGTGAGTAACCATTACAAGTGCATGGTGGTATAGTAACAAGAGCAGAAAGCAGTGCCAATATCCACCTTACCTCAGCCAACCATAACCAATCTTATCTCATCTCAAGATTGCAGGTCATGGACATAAACTAAGTAAAGCTCCAATACACATTGTTTACACATTATAGATTAATGGAGAAAAACACACAAGACACATACTACATGAACATATATGACATAGATATGATGATGAACATTATGAGTATGAACACATGAGCAAGAAGAAAATGCTTACCAAGTGGAATATGTCCACTGCAACTTCAAAGTATGATCAAGCTTCTTCTTGCTGAACCAAACTCAAACTCCCAAAGCAAAGCTTTCTCCTCGTTCTTCTATTGCAAGGCTTCAATCTTAGAAGTGTTTAGAGTGTGTTTGTAAAAGATGTTGGTGAGAAATGCAAGGACAAGGCCTGCTATTTATAGGGGAAGTGTGAGGATTCAAGGCATGGTCATTTTGCCAAAAATGCCAACAATGCCTTTTCCATTTCGTGTGAAGTATCCATCTGCAGAGCAAAATCTTCCAAGGATCTCTGAATACCTGAGCAAAGACTGTTGGGAAGTGATTGGTCCATTGCTCAAGTAATAAACAAATGTTGCCTTGCTTTTTGGAAAGTTTCTCTCTCCCTCCCACTTGCATAAACTCTTATTTTAATGCCAAACAAGTTGAATTTCGTGGCCAAGGCTGAGGTTAGGGTTAAATGTATCATTAAAGCTTAGAAACAAGGAAAATTGGTGATTAGGGAAGTGTTTGAGTCAAAACTCAAAAGTTTGTTTCTTGAATTTTAAGGAATGAAACCCCCAACTTTGGATCTTCGAAACTCCTAGCTCACTCAATGGATGGAGGAGTTCTAGTACTTTTTGGAAAGCCCTCAATGCCCACTACAACTTTCATTTCCAAAGATTTTTGAGTTGAGGCCTGGAACTTTATGAAAAACTGGGTTAAAGTCGTGTGCAGGTTAAAGGAAAACAAGTTGAAATTTCACCAAGTCTTGGGGCAATTTAGCTTCTAAGTCTCATAACTCACAAACCATGCATTTTTTGGAGAAAAGTCATATTTAACACTTTGAAGATCATGGAAAGAGCTTCCATTTGGGCTTTGAGTCACTCCAATTGGATGTGTGGTTTGGAAGTTATGACCATTTCAATTTGGCACAAGAGGGGAAATTTCCATATATGAAAAGTTTCATGAACTAAACCTTTCTTCCTTTGCAAGAAAACTCTTGAGACTTAATTTCTCATACCCTAAATCATCAATGAGGCATATTATGATGAATTGAGGCCTTGGAGGTTTCACTTGGATCAAAATCTCAAGGATTAGGGTTTCAATCAAAACCCTAATTTCAACTGTGAATGCACTGGGGCAAACTCTTATGATATTGCTTCTTCCTTCACATATAAAGCTCATATATAGCCTTTAGGGATGTCTTCTATCATATGGAGTCAAGTCCTAAGGCTTGAGAGAACCTCTTGATCAAAATCAAAGGCAATGATACACTTGTCTTAACAAAACCCTAATTTGGAGACAGGGTGGAACTGTGGCTCAAACTAATCATGATGAGAGCCAGATGACCTTGAATTCTTGTTGAGTGAGACCTCTTGGATGTAGGTAACTCAAATGGTTGATGAACCAAGAAAAACTTGACCTGACAGGGAAAAACATCTTCAGTGATTCCTCAGATTGAAACCCTAATTCCACACTTTGGTATGATGACCCTTTGTTGACTGGACTTAATTCAAAAGTCTTGAGATCTTGGTACCAATCTAATGGTGAATCTTTGTGATGATTGAATGAAGCTATAGATACCTTAGGAGGCCTTGGATCTCTTTGTGCAAACCCTAATTTCAAACATAAGAGAAACAAACTTGCAAGATGTGGGTTAGTTAAATAGTTCACATATGATTGCTCCTAAATGTCTATGCCAGATGTTAAGACATCTAAGAGTTAAAATTTGGGGTACAACAGTTGCCCCTATTTAAATAGCTTTACCGGATGGCACGAGGACAGGAAATCCTCGGGACATCAAGGTGGAAAGGTATTTAAATATAGCAAACCGAAATTTTTTCCCTTAGATGGAATGCAGATGCTAAGGACAAGCGACGGACATGTAAATGCTGACATGCCATGAATTTCTAGTATGATGATATGATGTCAAGATAGTGCAAAGATGCAGACAGACCATACACCAAAGGATAAAGAGCGAACAAACGCAAGTGAGTAACACTGGGGAAGGATGAAGGTTAGTATCCATGAGGAAAACTCACTGGGGATACAGGCTGACCAACAAAAGAGACTCACTGGGAAGACTCTGAGGAAACACTGGGGATAGAAAAATAAAGGGGGACACCCTATAGATCCTCACTGGAGATAGGAACCAAAGAGGTATTCTCTACTGGGGAAAGATCCAGGGAGATGGACGACAGGTTCACAGGTGATCGGACGACACTGGGGTAATAAAGATACATTCTTACTGGGCATGAAACCAGAAAGAAGACATGATATCCACTGGGGATCAGCTTGAAATAAAAGAATAGACATCAACAAAAGATTTTCTGGGATTTTCTTAAACTGAAGAGTTCAAACGGGATCTTCAAGAAAACCAGAAAAGACAAAGATAAACTTTTGCGCGCCAAATGATGAAAGATAACAAGGGTTTTTTAGTTGGGAATAAGGTTAATGAGACATTGATGATGGGACTCAGGTACCAATATGAGTTGGTAAGATAACAATATGATTTGGTTTATGAAGAATACTAGTATGAGCTGGACTTTGGGATACCAATATGAGCTGGATTTTGAATGCCAGTATGAGCTGGACTTTGGGATACCAGTATAAGCTGGATTTTTGGATACCAGTATGAGCTAGATTTTCAATGCCAGTATGAGCTGGACTTTGGGATACCAGTATGAGCTGGATTTTTGGATACCAGTATGAGCTGGATTTTGAATTCCAGTATGAGCTGGACTTTGGGATACCAGTATGAGCTGGATTTTTGGATACCAGTATGAGCTGGATTTTTGGATACCAGTATGAGCTGGATTTTGATTACCAGTATGAGCTGGATTTGAATTTTAGGTTTATATTTGACCTGAAACAAACAATGCCAGAAATTACTGGACTTAGGTATCCATATGAGGAGGTTAAGTATCAGATAGGTCAATATCGGGGTTGCAGGTTAGACTTCCTGGGGGAATAACTGCATAAAGAGTTGGAATCTGGCGCACAAAGGTGAAGTCCGGACGCGAGCAAGACACAGACTAAAGTCCGAAGACCAACAAACGGAGATAAAAAGAGAGATAAAGACCTCACAAGAAAACACCAAAATGCAAAGACGCACAATGCCATGGTATGATGCGAATGCTTAATGATATGCAAGGGACGACTCTAACGAGAGACCACAGACTGGGAAAAAAGTGAGTGGAAGCATGGCACCTCCACCGCAAGGAGTCACACTGAAATCTGAATATAATCGGTCTCGGAATCAATCCGGGAACGTCCTAATTTCACTGGGGAAATACAATTTCACATTTTCTACAAATATCTGTGAAGATACTGGGGAGGAGTCCTTAGCATCGGTGATCAGTTATTACTGAAATGTCTGATTCAGAGAATTATTGCCAAACACTTTTTAACAGCAAGTTCACACCAGATGATTTATCAGTGTTTTCGTCACAACCATAGCTTTTGAGGGAGGCAAATGATTTCACTAAATAGTCCCTAATGCCAAAGCAAAGTATATTTTCATAGTGTTTTCTCAAAATATTTTTTTTCAAAACATTTCCCGCTTTCAAAACCATTATTAATGAATAAGTGAAGTTTCACATAACAAGGAAAATATCAGAGCAATGACAAATATCAAACAAAGAATGGCTTAAAAATTGATTTCATTAGAATGGTAACTTGCCAATAGCGAAGTTCCATGGAACATTACAATTGAAAAATGGCAATTTGGGAAAAGGTTACATCATATTCAATGACCACTACCATCCTTAATGACTAAGAGTCCTAAAGATCTTTGCTGTCGATGAGGCGACTGAAACTTGAATTTCTTCATGAATCTCTGGATGTAGGTGACAACCCTATCTGACATAGTGAAACGCCTTTGTCCCAAACTTTTGCCTGGACCGCCCTTTCAGGTTTTCAGCCCACCAGGACGCTCTTTTCTGCCTAGGCCGCCCTTTCGGGTTTTCAACCTAGCGAGGTCTTTTCTTTTTTATTTAATCCCTGACTTTTGCCTGAGTCTCCTTCATAGGTTATGACCCACCAGGATACCCTTTTCTTGCCTAAGTCGCCATTTCTGGTTTTCGACTTAGCGGTTTTTTTAGGCGTAATATTTTCGTACTGAGTCAGCATTCACAGGGTGTGCGAGTTGTTCACCATCCATCGTTGTGAGGAATAAGAAACCTCCTAAAAACACAGTCTTCACCATAAATAGACCCTCATAGTTAGGCGCCCATTTTCCACGAATATCCCTTTGAGATGGCAGAATCTTCTTGAGTACAAGCTCTCCCTCTCGGAATTATCAAACACGGACCTTCTTGTCAAATGCCCACTTCATTCTCTTCTGATACAAATGATCGTGACACATAGCAGTCAGACGTTTCTCATCAATGAGGTTCAGCTGGTCATATCTTTCTTTGACCCATTCTGCTTCGTCAAGCTTGGTTTCCATCAGGATTCTCAAAGATGGTATTTCAACCTCTATGGGGAGTACAACATCCATTCCATAAACCAAAGAAAAGGGGGTTTCCCCTGTCGAAGTTCGAACCGAAGTTCTGTATCCGTGCAAAGCATATGGTAACATTTCATGCCAATCCTTATAAGTCTTGACCATCTTTTTCAGGATTTTTTGATGTTTTTGTTAGCAGCTTCGACAGCTCCGATCATCTTGGGACGATAGGGTGAAGAATTGTGATGCTCAATCATGAAATTGTCACACAACTCCTTCATTGTTTTGTTGTTCAGATTTATTCCATTGTTAGTTATGATTCTGTTAGGGATTCTATAACGACAGATGATATTATTCTTGATGAAACGGGTAACCACTTGCTTGGTCACATTGGCATAAGAAGCAGCTTCAACCCACTTGGTAAAATAGTCAATGGCCACTAGAATGAAACGATGACCATTAAAAGCTTTCGGCTCAATAGCCCCAATCATATCAATTCCCCACATAGAGAAAGGCCAAGGAGACGATAACACATTCAGCAAAGTCGGAGGAACATGCATCTTATCAGCATAGATCTGGCACTTATGACACTTTATGGCATATTGGATACAGTCAGCTTCCATAGTCAACCAATAATAACTGGCTCTCAAGATCTTCTTAACCATAACATGCCCACTGGCGTGAGTACCAAAGTCTCCTTTGTGAATATCGTGAATCAACAGGTCTGCTTCTCGTTTATCAACACATCTTAGCAGGACCATGTCGTGATTCCTTTTGTAAAGTACATCATTGCTAAGGAAGAACTTGGATGACAATCTTCGCAAAGTTTTCTTGTCAAGACTAGAAGCATTAGCAGGATACTCTTGAGTCTTCAGATAATTCATAATATCGTGAAACCACGGTTTACCATCTACCTCTTCTTCAACTAACTAACAGTAAGCCGGTTCGGTCTTACGATCGATACTGATGAGCGGTTCTTCATTAACAAAGTTAACTCTCCACATTGAAGCTAACATGGCTAAGGAATCAGCTATGTGGTTCTCTGAGCGAGGAACATGACAGAAGGTAATCTCATCAAAGTATTTGATCATTTCAACAATATAAGCGCGGTATGGGATCAGTTTCTCATCTTTAGTCTCCCATTCACCCTTAACTTGGTAGATAACTAGAGCAGAATCGTCCACGACTTCAAGAATTTTGATCCTAAGATCAATTGTAGCCTCTAGACCCAGGATACATGCTTCATATTCAGCAATATTATTCGTGCATCCGAAGTCTAACCTCGCCGTGAAAGGAGTGTAACCGCCCTCGGGGTTTATTAATACAACACCTACACCATGTCCTTTGTAATTAGAAGAACCATCAAACATCATTTTCCATCTAGAACCGGGTTCAGGACCTTCCTCAGGACCTGGCTCTTCGCAATCATTTACTACCATGATATCTTCATCGGGAAACTCAAACTTAAGATGTTCGTAATTTTCAACAGGCTGATCTGCAAGGTACTCTGATAAAACACTTCCTTTGATGGATTTCTAAGTAACATATTGGATATCATATTCTGACAACAGCATGTGCCAACGAGCAAGCCTTCCTGTTTGAGCAGGCTTTTCAAAGATGTACTTTATTGGATCCATTTTCGAGATCAACAAAGTAGTGTGACAAATCAAATACTGCCTCAAACGTCTGGCGGCCCATGCTAAAGCACAACAGGTCTTCTCGAGCAGTGAATAACGACTCTCGCTATCAGCAAACTTCTTGCTCAAGTAATAGATGGCATGTTCTTTGCGACCAGTTTCATCATATTGGCCCAAGACACAACCCATAGATCCTTCTAACACAGTCATGTACATGAAGAGAGGTCTTCTAGGAATAGGGGGAACCAAGATAGGTGGTTCTTGCAGATAATTCTTAAGTTTGTCGAAGGCTTGCTGGCAATCAGAATTCCATTCTATGGTCTGATCTTTGCGGAGCAACTTGAAGATTGGTTCACAAATAGGAGTCATGTTGGAGATGAATCGGGATATATAATTCAAACGGCCTAAAAAACCTCTCACTTGAGATTCAGTCTGCAGAGCTGGCATCTCTTGAATAGCTCGTACCTTATCAGGATCTACTTCAATTCCTCTTTGACTGACGATAAAACCAAGTAACTTTCCTGATCTGACACCGAAAGTACATTTAGCAGGATTCAACTTCAGCAGATATTTCTGGAGTCTCTTGAATAACTTCAGAAGATGGTCCAGATGTTCCTCCTCACTCTAAGATTTAACAATCATATCATCCACATACACTTCAATTTCTTTATGGATCATATCATGGAATAAAGTCACCATGGCTCTCTGATAAGTTGCCCCTGCATTTTTCAAGCCGAAGGGCATGACTTTATAGCAGTAGGTTCCCCACGGGGTGATGAATGTAGTTTTATCCATGTCATCCGGATCCATTATGATCTGATTGTAACCTGAGAAACCATCCATAAAGGAGAAAACTACAAAATTGGCTATATTATCCACGAGAGTGTCGATATGCGGCAGAGGGAAATCGTCCTTAGGACTAGCTTTGTTGAGATCTCTGTAATCTACACACATACGCACTTTACCATTCTTCTTCATTACTGGCACGATATTGGCTACCCATTCAGGATATTTTGAAACTGCCAAGAAACCTGCATCTAGTTATCTTTTAGCCTCGTCTCTGATCCTGAGAGCCATGTCAGGTCTACTTCTTTGAAGCTTCTATTTCACTAGAGGACATTCGGGCTTGAGTGGTAGTTTATGAACTACGATGTCTGTATCTAAACCAGGCATATCCTGATAAGACCAAGCAAACACATCCACATATTCTTCAAGAACCAGTACTAGCCTTTGTCTGATTTATTCCCCAAGTGTTGCCCCAACCTTGACCTCTTTCTTCCTTTCTTCGGTACCAAGATTGATGATTTCAACCTGTTCCTCATGTGGTTGAAGATTCGTGTACTCATATTCACACATTTTTGCCAAATCATCAGGGACCTCATAATCCTCCTCATCCTCAGCTTGATAGATAGGTGAATCAAAGTCAATAATGAGAGTAGGGTCATTGAATACAACAGGTTTGGGATTTATTCTGCATGATTACGAGATTTACTTTATTAAAATGCACAAACATTGAATGCAAGAAAAAAAGTTTTTTGTAGTTTTTGAAAAGATTTCCATTTTTCCTTAAAAGCAAAAACAGTAAAGTAAAGACAGAGAATTTTAGCAAAACATCACTTTCATTGATTAATAGGAAATAAAAGCGGTGGCGCTATACAAAATAGTCCACTAGCCTCGGGCAAGGCTAGGGAATTGAAAACAACAATAAAAGTAAACAAATTACTCTGGCATAGGGTATAAGACATGGTTCTCAATAGCCTCCCAATTACTCAATGCGGCATCATACTGAAAAACCAAGTGGTTGATGTCTTTGTCTTCAGCGTCTTCAATGATGGCATGGACTTGAGGTCCTTCACTGACAAACATCTCTTGAATTATCCTTGGTCTTCCCATTGTTGTAGCAGCTTTTTCCTTAAGAGTTGGTTTGTAACCTAACCCTTGGTACTTTTCTCTTTCTTGGATTTCGATGACTTTGCCCCAGCCTTCTGGTACACCTTTTTGTAGGGCAGATTGAATGCTTTTGAAAGAAGCAAAGGATGGACAGTTATAGCCTACTAGTTCCTTATCATTGAGCATAACAGCATTTGCTATCTCAAGAGCCTGGAAGGAGGTTTCATGAGCGTCTTCATCAGCTTCAATATATCAGAAGGAGGACAGATTGTTGACCATCAAGTCTTCCTCGCCATGTATAATAACCAATTTCTCTTTGGCCACAAACTTCATTTTCTGATGCAGAGTAGAGGTCACAGTGCCAGCCTCATGGATCCATGGTCTACCTAACAGACAACTGTAAGCAGGGTTGATGTCCAGGATTTGGAAAAGGACGTTGAATACTTGAGGACCAATCAAAATAGGCAACTCAATTTCACCCATCATTGATCTTCTCGAGCCATCAAAGGCCTTAATAACAAGTGAAGTGGGTTTCATAACAGCTCCTCGGTAAGACAACTTTTCAAGGGTTCTTTTCGGTAGAACATTTAAAGATGAACCGATATCCACGAGAACTCTGGCCAATGTATCTTCTTGACATTTTATTGACACGTGCAGGGCAAGGTTATGGTTCTTACCCGCTTGAGGCAACTCCTCATCACTGAAACTAAGTATGTTGCAAGATGTGATGTTAGCAACGACATGGTTGAATTATCCTGTCGTAATATCTTGGGCCACATGTGCTTGGGCCAGTATCTTTTGTAGGGCGGATCTGTGAACAGGTGAATTGACTAGCAGAGACAAGATTGAAATCTTGGATGGAGTCTGATGGAGCTGATCTACCACCTTGTAATCACTTCTTTTTATAATCCTTAAGAACTCTTCATCTTCTTCTTTAGAAATTACCTCCTTTCCCTTATCTTTAGGGGGTATGGAAACAGCGGTCTCTTTGGGTGCAGTTTCTTTGCAAGAAGGAGTATAAACTCTACCACTTCGGGTTATCATTCCTGTTCTAACAATGTTTGTCACATCTTCAACAGTGGTTCCCACCTCATTCCTTGGAACCACGTCTTCAACAGTGATTCCCACCTCATTCCTTGGAATCAAGTCTTCTAGTCCTTTGTTACCCATAACATTCTCATAAATCCACGGTATGGCCTTGGTCCCTCTGAACCTAAATGGAATAGGTTGTTAGACGTCATATTGCTTGGAATGATTGGCAGTGGAAACAGCAACAGACTCAGAGTTGTTGAAAACCGGTACGGGTTTGTTGAATACAGGAATCAGAGAACCTGACTTAGGTATGTTGGACACAGGCACCTGCTCTCTTGGCTTTGGTAGATTAAACACAGGTTCAATTACTGCAATCTTACTCTCTTTTTCCTCGCTGAATACTTGTAGAAAACCTTCGTTGATCAAACACTGAACATCAATTTGAACCAAACTGCAGCCCTTAACACTAGTATTACATTCCTCACAATCGTCATGACAAACTTTGACCAGACCAGCTTTGAACAACCTAGCATGAAAGGCTTTGATAGGATTTTTGATCTTTGCTGCGTCAAAAACCATCACCTCATCATTTTCATCTTCAATGGCATTAGTAGTCCCATGGGTGGGCAAAGGATTGCTTTTCACATTCGGCTGATTGTCCGCAAAAGACAAGATTTTATTTTCTACCAAACCTTTTACTACATACTTCAAAGCAAGGCAACCCTCCAAATCATGACCAGCTGCCCCTTGATGAAAGGCACAATTTACATTCGGATTATGGAATCTCATAGATTTCTCTGAGGGTGGACTCATAGGTCTAGTGACAATCAAACCTTGTTGGACTAGAGAAGGATATAATTCTGTGTAAGTCATAGGTATGGATGGCAATGAAGGCTTTTCTCCCTGTCTTCTGTAAGAAGTGTTCTGCTGAGAAGCTTGTTGTCTCTGTTGTTGGTACTGTTGGGTATTTGGCATCTGCTGATAAGCTGGTTGCAGATAGGCCGGCGCCTGCTGCGCTGCTTGGTGATTAAAAGTAGGTGTCATAACTGCTATATAGGGTTGCTGAGCATACTGCATATGGTAGATCGGCTGTTGGGTAAAGTTTGGAACCGACTATTTTTGGTACATAGGTTGCTTCCACCTTGGGTTGTTTTTCTTTCCCGCCATGACGGTATTAATCTCTCCCTCCTTCTTCTTGTGGAAGTGGCTAGGAGCTTTCTTGGTACTGGTATTGGTATTGGTTGAACTACTTGAGGAACTGACTACTTTCCCACTCTTCAATCCAGCCTCCACTTTCACACCAACTGCAACAATATCAGCGAAATTAGCACTGACACTGCTGATCATTCTTTCATAAAACTCTAGCTTTACCGTATCTACAAACCAATCAGCCAGCTCTTTCTCAGTCAAGGGCGGTTCAACTTGAGATGTCGTTTCTCTCCATCGTTGTACATATTCTTTAAAGGATTCAGTATTGCTCTGGGTCATACTTAACAACTGCCTGCGGTCAGGAGCTAGATCTATGTTGTACTTGTAGTGTTTCACAAAAGCATCAGTCACATCCTGGAAACAACGGACCTGAGACTGGTCCAAACTTAAATACCACTTAGCAGCAGCCCCCTTTAAACTGTCTTGAAAAGAGTGGATCATCACTTTGTCATTACGTACATGTGCAGCCATTCTTCGATAGTACATGATCAGATGAGACCTGGGGCATGTGGTACCTGAGTACAACTCAAAATTTGGCAGTTTAAATTTGGACGGAATCACTAAGTCTGAAACCAGGCATATATCCCTAACATCAGTGCTAAATGTATTACTTCCCTCTATCACTTTTATCTTTCTCTACATTATCTCGACACTCTCTTTCAATTTTTCGTTCTGATCATCCCCCTCTTCTGATACATCAATGTAATCATAAGGATGATGGTTCTGGAAAACCGAGTGCACCTATGTTTGTACCGCTGCTGGAGTGAATGTAGGAATAGCTTGTAGAGTCTCATTAGCCAAAGGAACCATTTTCTGAGTAGACGGAGGAACCGTGGCACGGATAAATTCAAAGGGCATGCCTAAAGTGGGGTTCACGGTGGGGATAACAGGGGGTTCCACCGTTGTAGTGATGATTTCGGAAGCCACAGTGGCTTGGGTGTCCATTTTTGCCTTCATAACATTAATGGCCTCGAGGATCTGTCTCATCCCTCCTCGTATTTCATTCAATTTGTTGTTGACTCTGTCCATTTCTCCATATGCTTCTGACATCTTTAATCGAGCTTAGGCTCGAGTGTTGTAGTGGTGTCTGAGATTCAGTGTGACGATTCTGGAGAGAATGATGGTGACATAAGATAAGAACAAAGAGGAAGATACATATGTTATGACATGATGCAGATGAGGATGCTGATGCAAATGCAAGCTAAACTATCAAGCAACCAAAGAGATTTTGCAAATAATGTAGACAATGGAGTCGTCAAAAAAACAAACTTCTTCATTAATAAATCTGGCGAACATTACATTAGGAGCAGTGTATCTTCATACTCCGAGTACATAAGGCTGATTACAACCACAATGAAAGGGAAATAGCAACAACAAAAACAAGAAATAACAACAGAACAAAAGGGAAATAGCAGCAACACCAAGGAAACTAAAAGTTGGACCCACTAGTTGATGTACCCTCTCCTTCATTGATCTTCTTCTTCAGTCCATCAATGCGCTCCTTGATCCTCTCTTTCTTAAGAAATAAATCTGTTAAATCGTCCATCATTTTCTGTTTGGTCTTAGGGGGTGATTCGTAGCGAGGGAATGGTTTCCTCATCATACGAGCTATGTCATGAGACCATTGTAGGTGAGCCTCGATGATAGGGCATTCAGCCCTCCACAGTTGCTTGTTGATTTGGTGCCAGGCGCGCTCAAATCGCAGCTTCATCTCAAATCCTTCTTCTTCCTTATAATACATCATCTGCATGTCATCATCATCTGGAATTCCCTCTTTCAGATGGCCCAGCTGGTGGCGGGCTAGGACAGGGTTGTAATTGATACAATCGTTCCTTCCCATAAGGGGAACGTTAGGGCAATCCCCACAGCTATGGATTACAACAATTCCTTCATCAGTTGAATCATACCATTTGATGTCGGTATGCTTCAGTTCCATCATCTTTTTGGACCAGATTTTACAGTCCTCAACCTCCTAAAAGACTGGAGTCTTTGGCAAATAGGACATAAACCATTTGTATAAAAGGGCCACACAATAGACAATTTGACCACTACCTCTTGTATACCTAGTCTGCATGGCATGGTAGACATCCGCTAGCAACGTTGGAACTGGATTGTTGAATGTGAATATTTGGATGGCCTGAAAATCCACAAAGTGCTTTACATTTGGAAACATAAATAAACCATAGATTAGTAGAGCGAAAGTTGATTCAAATAGTGCCTCATTCCCTCTGTTCTTGAAATAAAGAGCTTTTTCAAGCAAGAATTGGGCGGGTAGTCCGCGTTGTCCTCCTTTGATGGTCAGATTAGCCTGGATGTCAGACATTCTGATCCTTGTTGTCCTGGCGATGTCTCTAAGGGAGGGCATTCCCTCAATTCCAGAAAAGATAGGAGCTCCCCTGACAGGAATCCTTATCATAGCGGAGAATTCTTCCAAAGTTGGCACCAACTGGAATTCTGGGAACACGAAACAGCGATATGCTGGATGATATAGTTGAACCAGAACTTCAAGAGGCCCTTCAGTCACCGGAAGTCTCATCAATGGAAGAATACACCCATACCTGTTAGCGAAGGCTGGTTGGTCTTCAACCATGTTCCCCAACCACAACAATTTCTCCAGCTCCGGGAGCTCAAAGAAGTAAGGCCATACTCTTTTTCCTGCTGCATCCATGTCTACAAAATTTGCAAAATAAAGTTAGTATCTTGATAGTTTAGCAGAGAATGCAAAATGCAATGCGAATGCAATTGGTTTTAAGGAACTGGAGAAAGATGATTTCAAAGTAAGCCTCATTTCATTAAATATTGAGAAGAGTTACAAATAGTACATTTCAATAGTTCAAAAAGGCTCAAAATACAAGAAGATGAGAACAACAACTAAGCCTAGAAAACCAACCATATCTAAGAGTGTTCCCCTTCACGCCTCCTCTTCTGTCTTTTCAACTTATCATTCTCTATGACCAGCTTGTCCACAATTCCTTTCCACGCGCCAGATGTTGGAGGAATGTTGGCGTGCTCGTGAGTGCTAGAAGTAGGTTGCACGCTAGAGAAAAATAAATTCTCTTGTGCCAAAGGTTCATCTATCACACGTTTTTCCAGCCATTCGATCAGATCATCTTTCTCCTTCATTTTCTTTTTCAGCTCTTCTTGCTCAATGCAGACGGTATGATACTTCCATTTCCACGTGTCTCTTTCAAGCTTCATCCTTGCTAGAGTTTCCTGGTATTCTTCCATGGTATTCTTGCTCAATGGGAATAGTAGATGGAGGTATAATAGTCGGTTGATGAAGTACTTTGGGAAAATATGGCATTTTGAGTTCACGAGCTCGAGATCGAACCCAATGGAGGAACGGTTCCAAAGCTATATGAAATTCTGGCACAGATCTCAGATGTCCTACGCAGATGTTGAGACACTGATATCCAACACAATGAACAAGATAACAATAAAAATAACAGTGCAGAAAGTAAATAACACAGTGATATGTTTACCCAATTCGGTCTAACACACCTACTCTGGGGGCTACCAAGCCAGGGACGAAACCAATATACGATAGTATCAATTCACAGATCATACAAACACCAAATAATCTGCTCACTTAATCATTACCCTTCCTATGACTTCTACCTAAGACTCACCTAGGTATGAGGCCCTCCTCAAATCCCTCTACAACCACAGCCTGTGATTGGTACCTTTCCACACAAGAAATAAACCGAAAGTCACACTTTCAAAGCACACAATTCTCAAAACTTCACATCTTATGAGAATTGACACACAAGAAACTCAATGCTTAAAAGCTTATAAGTAACTTGATAGAACTTACAACACAAAAATCAGTCCTTATACTATTATCAGAATGATACCAGTTAGGCTCACAAAATACACTCGAAAACCCTAAAAACACAAGTAAGTTCCACACCAAAAACTATGTTTACATCAGTCAATATATAGCAATTAATCTGGACTGAATTGGGCTTCAAAAACGCAGCAAATAGACTGCTCACAAATCTACAAAATTAAATCCAACAAAATAGGTCTTCAATCCAAAGTTTCCTATTATGTCTCCATAATTAGAAACAGCAGCAAATCCGAAAACCAACAAATAACCACAATCCAAAAATGCTTTGGATGCCACATAGGATAACCAAATATTCACAGAATATTCAGTAACAATTCATAGTAACAGAATCTGCATTAAAACTGAATCCACAACGCGATGTCCTATGAGCAGGCATGGAACATCTTCATTCGACATGTTGAAAGCAGCCACTTAGAACATTAAGACTCAACATCTTGCAGCTATAATAGTTTTAGCAAAATAAATGCCAACCACAAGAGCACAGAAATAACAATCTCCCCTTTTGGCTTATTTTGGCTAAAACTACACACACAAAAAAAAACTTTCAAAGAAGCATAAACAGCAAAAAAATATCCATATATCAGACAGCAGCGAAAACACCAACAGCACACAGCAAAAAAAACATCCAGCATAGTAGCACTCACCTTCAGCTGCATACAACACTCAGTATAGCAAACAACTCATTATAACAGCCTGACAACACTCCCCCTCAACAGCAGCAACATTCCACATTCTCCCCCTCAACTACTGCAGCAGCACAAGCACACAGGCACTCCCCACACAAACATACTACTCCCCCTTTTTAGCCATAAATATGACAAAGGCAAGTAGAACAAGTCAAAGTAAAAGTAAACCAGAGTAAACTGCATCAGAGAGTAGATGCACACCATATCACATGCCCAAATGTCATGCACAAGCTTCAGTATTTTCCCTTCATTCACACACTGCACTACCAGAACCTCCTTTAGTCTTTTCAATCTGGCAGCCAGAAGGAACATTGATTGCTATAGTTCTTCATAAATGCACACCCCAAGTCTTCTCCTCAGGTTTTCAAACTGAACTGCATCTAGAGCCTTGGTAAATATGTCAGCAAGCTGATTTTCTGTGCTCACATGCTCACGAGTTATGACTTTGTCCTCCACAAGTTCTCTGATGAAGTGATGCCTGATATCAATGTGCTTAGTCCTGCTATGTTGAATGGGATTTTTGGAAATATTAATAGCACTCAGATTGTCACAAAATAGTGTCATGACATCTTGTGAGACATTATACTCAGACAACATCTGCTTCATCCATACCAGTTGAGCCCAACTACTACCAGCTGCTATGTACTCAGCTTCAGTAGTAGAAAGGGATACTGAATTCTGCTTCTTGCTAAACCATGAAATAAGATTATTTCCCAAAAAGAAACATCCTTCAGAGGTACTCTTCCTATCATCAGCACTTCCAGCCCAATCAGCATCACAGTAACCTAATAAAATGGGACTTGAGTCATGGGAGTAAAGCAACCCATAATCACATGTACCACTCACATACTTCAGAATTCTCTTCACTTGATTGATGTGACTAACCTTGGGTTCTGCTTGATATCTTGCACACACACCAACAACAAAAGTTATGTCTGGCCTACTTGCTGTAAGATACAGCAGACTGCCAATCATACTTCTATACAAACTTTGTTCAACATTCACTCCCTTTTCATCTTTGGATAACTTCAAGTGAGTAGGAGCAGGAGTCCTCTTATTCTTGGCATTATCCAGTCCAAACTTCTTCACAATGTTCGTCACATATTTGCTTTGACAAATAAAAATGGAGTCTTCCATCTGCTTGACTTGTAATCCAAGGAAGTAGGTCAATTCACCCACCAAGCTCATCTCAAATTCAGACTGCATTTGAGTGACAAAATGTTGGACCATTTCATCCGACATCCCGCCGAACACAATATCATCTACATAAATCTGAGCAATCATTAGTTTTCCATCCTTCTCCTTGACAAAAAGAGTTTTATCAATACCAACCTTCCTGTACCCATTGTTAACTAAGAACTCAGTCAGTCTTTCATACCAAGCTCGTGGAGCTTGTTTCAACGCATATAAAGCCTTCTTCAGCTTGTAAACATGATCAGGAAAGTTTGGATCCCTAAACCCTTTAGGTTGCTCAACATAGACTTCCTCATTAAGATAGCCATTCAGAAAGGCACTCTTTACATCCATTTGAAACAATTTGAATTTCAACAAACATGCCACTCCTAGCAACAATCTGATGGATTCCAATCGAGCCACAGGCGCAAATGTTTCATCGAAGTCTACTCCTTCAATATGTGTGTATCCTTGAGCAACTAATCTGGCTTTGTTCCTGGTAACAACTCCTTGCTCATCAGACTTATTCTTATAAACCCATTTTGTTCCAATCACATTTGTTCCTGCTGGTCGTGGTACCAGTTCCCAGACTTCATTCCTCTTGACCTGACAGAGTTCATCTTGCATAGCACTTATCCAGAACTCATCTGTCAATGCTTCTTTGACATTCTTTGGTTCAATCTTTGACACAAAGCATGCATTTGTCACAGTCTCCCTTGTTCTGGTTCTTACACCTTCATTCAGATCTCTAATAATTAATTCCTTAGGGTGATCCTTCTGAATCCTTATAGAGGGTCCCTTGTTAGCATCCTCTACCTCTTCATTCTCAGGTATATTGTTGGTTTCTTGAGCACTATCTTCTACAGACTCAATGTCTTGGGAGTTTTCATTGTTCATGGGCAGACATGCTCCAACATCATCTGGGACATCTTCGTCTTTGCCAGAGTCATCAACCACCACATTTATGGATTCCATCATCACCTTAGTTCTGGAATTAAATACCCTATATGCTTTACTGTTTGTAGAGTATCCCAAAAATATTCCTTCCTCACTCTTAGGATCCATCTTTCGCCTCTGCTCACGATCCGTTAAGATATAACACTTACTACCAAACACATGGAAATACTTCACATTTGGCTTTCTACCTTTCCATAGCTCATAAAGAGTGACAGAAGTACCTGATCTGATAGTCACCCTATTGTGTATATAGCAAGCAGTATTCATTGCTTCAGCCCAAAAATGATATGGAAGCTTTTTGGCATGAATCATGACTCTTGCACACTCTTGTATAGTCTTGTTCTTGCGTTCCACCACACCATTCTGCTGAGGAGTGATCGGTGATGAGAATTCATGAGTGATTCCCTCGGATAAGCAGAACTCTTCAAACCTGCTATTTTTGAATTCTGCCCCGTGGTCACTTCTGATTCGAACAACACCACAATCCTTTTCCCGTTGAATCCTTTGACACAACTCTTTGAAGGCTGTAAATACTTCAGACTTTTCTCTGATAAAACTTATCCAAGTGAACCTGGAGTAGTCATCTACGACAACATAGGCATACTTCTTCCCACCAAGACTTTCAACCTGCATAGGTCCCATTAAGTCCATGTGAAGAAGTTCCAGAACTCTAGAAGTTGTGGTAAGATGTTGAAGCCTCTTGTGTGACACCCTTGTTTGCTTCCCAACTTGACATTCACCACATATTTTATCCTCATCAATCTTCAGCTTGGGAATACCTCTAACAGCTTCACTTGACATAACTTTCTTCATCCCTTTCAGGTGTAAGTGACCCAATTTCTGATGCCATAGTTTGGTTTCATCTTCCTTTGACATCAAACAAGTAGACATACTTTCAGGTTCTTGAGAATTCCACAGATAGCAGTTATCCTTAGACCTGGTTCCCTTCATAACAACTTCATCTTTCTCATTGGTTACTAGACATTCAGATTTGGTGAAATTTACTTTGAGGCCTACATCACACAGTTGGCTTATACTGATTAAATTTGCGGTCAGCCCTTTGACAAATAGAACACGATCCAAATTTGGTTGTCCTGTGTAGTCCAGCTTTCCAACCCCTTTTATTTCACCCTTTGATCCATCCCCAAAGGTGACATAATTGGTGGAGTGAGGCCTGATATCTGACAAGAACTTCTTCACACCAGTCATGTGTCTTGAACAACCACTGTCAAAGTACTAATCTTCTCTTGCAGATGCTCTAAGAGAGGTATGTGCTATGAGACCAGCCATCATTTGTCTAGGAATCCATCTTCTCTTCACTTTACCCCAACTCTGTCCTTTATTTTGTTGCTGAGCAGTTTTGGGATAGCCGTGCAGCTTGTAGCAAAAGGACTTTAAGTGACCAATCTTTCCACAGTAATGACATCTCCATGGTTGATACTTTGATATACAAACTCTTCTCTGATGCTTCATCTGATGTTGAAACATGTGATTTGACATCCCCACTTCTTGCTTTATTTTCTGAGGAACAAACTTCAGTACAGGCTTCTTGGAAGTCTCTGCTTGATTGTTAAAACCAAGGCCTTGCACATTTCCAGCTTCTTTCCCATTTTGAAGGATCTCATCCAGCTGTGTGGTACCATTGTTCAGCATTCTTATAGATTTGGTCATATTGTCAAGTTTTGACTTTTGCCATTCAACTTCCTCCTTCAGATCAGCAATGGTTGATAGATGTTCTTCCTTCTCAGCTTCTAGTTGAGCTATCAGAATCTTCTGTTCCAATATTATCTGGCACCTCTCTTCATTCTTGATACACAATTCTGAAAACCCTGTGAATACTTACTTCCTTAGTGAGTTCTCCAACATAGGATTCTTTGTCAGAGTCAGACTCACAAGTAGTTTCTCCATCAGCCTTACAGATCCCAGTCAAAGCTGTCACCAATTTTGCTGATTCTTCTTCAACATCACTCTCAGACTCTCCTTCTGACCAAGACACTGATAGGCCCTTCTTCTGCCTTTTGAGATACGTGGGACACTCAGTCTTTATGTGCCCATATCCCTCACATTCAAAGCACTGAACTCTCTTCCCTTGATTGGAGTCTTCTTCAGTTCTGGATCTTCTGCCTCCATCCTGGTTCTTACTGATGTCGAGTGACTTGTTCTGAGCATTTGCTCTCGACTTCCAATTAATCCTTTTCAACACTTTGTTAAATTTTTTTCCAAGTAATACCAGATCTTTAGACACCCCTTCATCTCTGACCAGGTCACCTTCATCTTCTGAGTCACCAGTATTTGACACAAAAGCTATGCTCTTCTTTTTTTCAGACTTTTCACTGATCCCTAATTCGAATGTTTGAAGAGATCCCACCAGTTCATCCACTTTCATCTTGTCTATATCCTGAGCCTCCTCTATAGCAGTCACTTTCATGTCAAATCTCTTAGGTAGAGATCTGAGGATCTTTCTGACCAGTTTGCTGTCAGACATCTTTTCACCTAGGGCACTAGAGGCATTAGCTATCTCAATAATGTTCATATGAAAATCATGAATGCTCTCATCCTCTTTCATCTTTAAACTCTCAAACTTGCTAGTGAGAAGCTGAAGTTTTGACATCTTCACCTTTGAAGTCCCTTCATGAGCAACCTTCAAGACCTCCCATGCCTCTTTAGCAATGGTGCAGTGTTCAATCAACCTGAAGATGTTCTTGTTAACACCATTGAACAATGCATTCATGGCTTTAGAATTCCCTACGGACCCTTTGTAATCTGCATCATCCCAGTCTTCCTCTTCCTTCACCATATCAGTAGGGGTACCTTTTTCATCTTTAACCTTAGGGGGCTCCCATCCTTTTATAACAGCTTTCCATGCTTGATCATCCATGGATTTGATGAAAGCTATCATCCTTGGTTTCCAATAGTCATTGTTGGAACCATCAAGCAGAGGTGGTTTGTTTAGAAATCCTCCATCCTTGTCCATTGTACCAGAAAGTACCTTCCCTGAATCTCACCCAGAACCAAATAAGGGTGCAAGCTTTGATACCAATTGAAATTCTGGCACAGATCTCAGATGTCCTACGCAGATGTTGAGACACTGATATCCAACACAATGAAATAGATAACAATAAAAATAACAGTGCAGAAAGTAAATAACACAGTGATATGTTTACCCAGTTCGGTCTAACACACCTACTCTGGGGGCTACCAAGCCAGGGACGAAACCAATATACGATAGTATCAATTCACAGATCATACAAACACCGAATAATCTGCTCACTTAATCACTACCCTTCCTATGACTTCTACCTAAGACTCACCTAGGTAAGAGGCCCTCCTCAAATCCCTCTACAACCACAGCCTGTGATTGGTACCTTTCCACACAAGAAACAAACTGAAAGTCACACTTTCAAAACACACAATTCTCAATACTTCACAGCTTATGAGAATTGACACACAAGAAACTCAATGCTTAAAAGCTTATGAGTAACTTGATAGAACTTACAACACAAAAATCAGTCCTTATACTGTTATTAGAATGATACCAGTTAGGCTCACAAAATACACTCGAAAACCCTAAAAACACAAGTAAGTTCCACACCTAAAACTAGGTTTACATCAGTCAATATATAGCAATTAATCTGGACTGAATTGGGCTTCAAAAATGCAGCAAATAGACTGTTCACAAATCTGCAAAATTAACTCCAACAAAATAGGTCTTCAATCCAAAGTTTCCTATTATGTCTCCATAATTAGAAACAGCAGCAAATCCGAAAACCAACAAATAACCACAATCCAAAAATGCTTTGGATGCCACATAGGATAACCAAATATTCACATAATATTCAGTAACAATTCATAGTAACAGAATCTGCATTAAAACTGAATCCACAACGCGGTGTCCTATGAGCAGGCATGTAACATCTTCATTCGACATGTTGAAAGCAGCCACTTAGAACATTAATATTCAACATATTGCTGCTATAATAGTTTTAGCAAAATAAATTCCAACCACAAGAGCACATAAATAACACTACACGGTTCCTTTTTCCTAGATCATTCTTGGTGCTTTCGTGGAATTTGTTCCAAGCACACCAAACTCCACTTTTGGTCTCATTAGTGGCTTTTTCATTAAGGTAGAAGAAACCGAATACATGAATACTCCTAGGCTTTTCTTTCATTGTAAATCCAAATTGGCGTCTGGCAAGAACAGGGTTATAGTTTATCCCTCCATGAATACCAAGAAGCGGTACGTTAGGGAATGGACCACAACTGTCAATGTATACCTCTTTGTCATAGACAGGATCATACCAAAAGATGTTATTGTGGGTAAGAGAAATAATCCTTTGAGACCAACGCAACTTATCTGGGTTATCTCTGAATTTAGACGTTCGAGGCAGATGAGTGATGTACCATTGGTAAAGCAACGGTGCACAACATAAAATAGTACCCTTCCCTTGAAGAGTCCTATGGTGGATGGAATGGTACGCATCACCAAGTAGTGTAGGCACAGGATTTCTACTGATAAAGATTCTGATGGCATTGACGTCGACAAAATCTTCCACGTTGGTGAACAGAAATAGACCATAGACCAATAAAGCAAAGGTTGCTTCAAAAGCAGCTATATTGTTTGCATTGAAGAATTGACAGGCTTTTTCAAACAAGAACTTAGACGGTAACCCTTTGATACCATACTTGGTGGTGATGTGAGGTTTAACTTCTGACATTTCCAGGTGGATACAATCGACAATCTCTTTTGGTGTAGGAATTTTCTCCTGGCCGCTGAAAGGTCTTTGTTTTTTCATAGGTAAGCCAAACCAATGAGAGTATTCTTCCAAGGTCGGAACAAGTTGCTAATCAGGGAAAGTGAAGCAATGATAGAGAGGATCATAAAACTGAACCAAAGTGTCAAGAATACCCTCCTCCATTTCAATTCTGAGAAGGCCAATCAATCTTCCATACCGCTTTCGGAAACTTTCATGTCCAGTCACCAAAGTTGCTAACTTATTCAGCTTAACCAGATTAGGCCTTTTGAAATTGAACTTTTTAGTGTTTCTCTTGTCAATATCCATGATACCTAGGATTTTTCAAAGGAAAAAAATGATTGAGTTCCTTAAAACCAATAATGGATGCGATGAGATGTATGCAATGCGCAAACATGGGCAAATATACACAGATATATGTACACAGCACAGCACACAAGTCTTAGGTTTAGAGGTCTCATGAATGAAGCCATGGTCTACCCATTCCAACAAGGTGTGGACTATAGGTTCATCAACTGTAGAACAAGGTTCTAAAAGTTCCCAGAGTCTACGTAAATCCTTCGGATATTATCGGCCTGCATGACTACTCATGCGGGTTAATAATATTCTCAAGATAAACTCGTCTGAGTGTAGTATCACGTAACAACTACTTGGGACTTACTCCCTCGTAGCCACCGCAATACATCCTAAAAGGCCAAGTGGGATGAAGGTAACTACGGTCCTCAGAATCCCTGGCTCCCAATTGCAAAAGTAATATCAATGCGACTGCACACATCAGACATCAACAATCCCAAAGGGCCTCATCTGAGTGTGGTCATCATATGCCATAGATTGTTAGGACTACTCCCAACAACCGACTATTGATTACACCACGATCCTATCATATATGTGCTCTCAAGTCCAGGTTAGGACTTTATCTCACCACTCAATGGTACCATGCCAATAGAAGATCTCAAGCAAAATAGAATAGACAGATATACAAATATGTACAAGTAAGCAAGCAAAACATATAACAAATCCAAGCAAAAGCAAGGTGGGCTTAACCCTCAAATTATTATCCCTAATGAAGTCGCCCTTCTGTTGCGGTGAGAATTGGATAACAAGCTATTAATTAACTTGCATCGCACATCTTTGAAATTCACCACCGAGCTTTGATTTATCCAAAGGCAAGGGTAAAGAACGAAAATCCTAAAAAGAGAATCTAGGTTCGGGGGTTGGTTATACTAAGGGAAGGTATTAGCACCATAAGTATTTGTAGTACTCTACAGGAACCTCTTGTTTAAGTTTGTGTTATGTTATGTTTGCTTGCTAAAAGAATCTGTTAAGGGTAAAGGTAAAAACCTATGGGTATGTACACTAAGTTTGCTCGCCAAGACGTCGTATCTTGTGCCTACGTATCTGACTAAAGAATCAGAGCAACTGTAGTTCACCTAACTAAGGATGAGGAAGGAACCATTGACTATGGCCAAAGTTCTAAGGAGGAATGAGTATGAGCTCATTTAGAGTTTAAGAAACTCTCTAAGTCTAAGTTTTGATGGGGGAAGTGAATACTCAAGATGATGAGTTCACATAGAGTCCAAGAACTCTATCTTAATTCTAAGTTGTAGGATTGAGTGGCTATGAGGCCAAGGGATAATGGCTATGACTATGAGGTCAAAGCCTACCTATGACTATGAGGTCAAAGGTTTAAGAGATGGCTCTGTGACTATGAGGTCAAGAAGGGATCCTATGACTATGAGGTCAAGGTTTGATTATGAGATATCTATGACTTTGAGGTCAATAGAAAGACTTTCCTTTGGAAGGAGAGGAGGAGAATAACAGTTTTATGAAACAAGAAGTTTGTGGGATATTTACATGAAGATGCAATATTGAATAACAAAACATTCAAGTGAAGCAAAGTTTATAACATCATGCAAGGTTAGAACCAACATATTAGACATTATCTAAACAAGATGAACAAAGATAACATGGTAAGAGAAATAAAGAAATCAAAAGTGTTCATGGTAGAAACCCTAAAAAGGCCCTCCACTTCAACATGAACAAGTACCTCAAAAAAGTTGATTTTCATTAATTCCTTTTCACATTCAAAAAGTAGACTCATTAAGAAACATTTAACAAAAAGAATGAGTGAAAAAGGATAAAAAATGGTTGAGTTATGGAATTTTGAAGTTCAAGTACATGAAGGTGTGAAAAACGCAAGAAAGGGGGGTTTGAATTGGTTTTTCAAAATAATCGTTTCTTTTAAATAACTTTCTTGTTAAAAACTTTTTCCCTTTTCTAAAGAACAACAGCTTAGTTAAACAAAGAGATATAAACACGTTATGTTTATACTAGTTCACTTGAGAATCTCTCAAGTTAGTCTAGTCCACCCACCAAGGTGATTTCGCCTCTCTCAACGAGGTCTTAATCCACTATTCAACAAAATAGTACACTGCACGAGCTACACAGCTGATGACTAACAACAACCTCTAGAACTCACACGTTCTAGACTTCTCAAGTAACCCAACCACACAGATCTTACTTAAGGCACAACCTCTAAGACACACGTCCTAGACTTCTCAAGAGATCTGATCACTAAGACTCTCTTAAGGAATACAACTTTTAGTTCAAATACAGGGGGTTTACAGAGAATTGCTTCTTATCAAGCTGATAATGTAAAAACGTTTTTAGACCAAGAATGATTTAAGAAAGAATAGAGTTAGAAAGTATTGCCGTTGTTCGCATGTGTGTCTTTCTTCAAGTCTTTGAGCTTCCTTTTATAGCCGAGTGAAAAGAGCCGTTGAGATGGAATCATGAAGGCTAGGTAAGCTTACGGCTAGAAGCGTGAGGACGGGTACAAAATCTTCTGCATGCTGCGCGTCCTGTCTGTGTCATATTGTCTAGTTTGTATTTCGCACAGTCTTCAAGAATATTAACGTTGTAATGTGGTACAGCTGTACAGTATGGCAGGTTTTCTTGGCTTCTTAACTTCAGAGGCTTTTTGTGAGCGTGAGTAAGAAGGGAAAAACATTGCTCGGTTCTTGAGATTATCAAGTCTTCGAATCATCAGCTCTGCGCTTCCAGAATCTTCAGAACTTGTCTTTAGAACCTTGTTCTCTTAATCCACTTTCTTCATATCTTCAGAGGCTTCTGATAATATTTGATTGAAGCATGAGAGTCGACTTTGGGTCGATCTTCAGAACCTTGATCGAAAATCGTGAGGCTTCAGCATCTGGACTTCGTTCCATCAGAACCCTTGTCTTTTGACCTTTAGAATTCATTCTCTTTTCCTTTCGTATCATAGTTATGTGAATCTTGTCTTATCTTCGAATTGAGTTCAGTTCTTCGAATCATCTTTCATTAAGCATTGCGCCAATTCACAGAAGCAGAACTTGTTAGCTAGGTTCTCACAAATAACAACATTAGTTGCACAACAATTGTTCATACAAATATTCATCTGTTATCATCAAAACTTAGAGATAATATTGCAGAACCAAATCTTGTTCTCACTGTACAAACCATAAAAAATGTACAAAACAACATGGGATAAAAATAATGGGAGAGGTCCCCATGGGTGTTGAACCCAGGACACTGCATGTACAGCCCTAAAACCATGCCATTCATGCCAATGCGCGCGTGCTTAACAGGTTATAGACACAAAACAATATATTGAAAAAAAAGGTATTTTGAAAAATAAAACAAAAGGACTAGGGCGAGGGGGATTCGAACCCCAGTCCTAAGGGTCAAATGGGCATGTGTATGTGTGTGCTTGCCACTGGGGTGGTTGTTACACCCAGTAACAAACATGACCCAATAAACATATAAGCCTTCACGCGTGTGCAAAATGCAAGCTTGGCATTTGGATGATTTTGGTCCATATCACACTTAACTCTCTACCAAAGTAGGTTTAAAACAGGATCTTTTAATCATGTTATCAATCCTTCAAATCACATAGAAATTATTTAATTTAAAGAAGTAATCAAATGATTCAAAAATGATTCATGATAGCATGTTACAATCACCAAAGGACATTCCAACATTTCATGAATTACTCCCTGCTTGAGGTTGAAACAAAACCAAACCAAACATCTACCAAACATTCAGGCTATTAGGAATGAAGTCATCTTGGGTCAATATATTAATTTTAATCATTGATGTTAGACTAAAGTGAAACAAAACTTAAATTCGGGGAGCATACAAATTATGTCCTTGTGATGGTGTGACTTCAGAGTAACAAAAATGAATATATAGTGTAGAAGGAAGAATAGCATGACATTAATGAAAATTCATCCTAGCATCTTAGGTCCAAACATCATTCAATTCAAACTGACAAAACATTAACTGATCTAAGAACAAACTAGAACAGTACAGATGCAAGCATGCCAATTAAAATTCAAAACCCTCCATTGATTCCATAAACATACCAGCAAATAGATTCATGACAGTTAAGGTAAGGTAGATATGATATGGTCTAGGTGTATAACCTGACTTGGAAAAGCAACGATGCAACAACAAGAATTCATAACAAACTATTACTCTTAACACACACCAACACATGAACAGACTGTCATAATAATGATACTTTCCAACCAAGTAATTATTGGGAATGTGTTCATTGCTTACCTCCCTTCAGATCATAACAATTCATTCACAAATTAGTACTCATAACTTAATTATATAACAGTTTGAACAACTTGAGCATATGGCAGACAATCATGTTAAGGGTTGACACATACATCCAACTTGAATTTGCACATATACAGAATACATCAGGTATGGCATGATAATAGCAGGCAGAGGTTTCAAGAAGTTGGTGGCTCATACATCAGCCACAAGTATACAAATTACATTAGCCCAAAACAATTAGCATGGCATGAGTAAAGATGCATCAAGAATGTGCTCATGCATTGTCATGGAAGATGTTTGTCTAGTGATAGTTCAAATATGTGGAAACAAAGTGATATCACAAGACAAAACCCAGGAGAAAGGCTGCAGGGCATGGTTATGACATTGCAACAAACCTAAGTTCCAAAATGCTAACAGTTCATACTCTAGTCTCACATGCATAGGTCAATTTAGTTCCAAACAGTTGGCATGACATAAGATCAAAATTCAATATATGCACAATCAAAACTGACTCAATGGTGTACCACAAAAACAGCTGGCCAACATAGTTTTGCATGCTTTAGACAGATGACCTGCTACGAATTTGCATACATATTTTGAATGCACTATTTAGTAAGAGAATTCTAGCACATATGAAGGGGTATATTGACAGTCTCATCCCAAACACAAAGCATAGCATGATAAACATAAAACTAAAAAAGAATGTTTATGCATTTAGATGGCAGCTGCAGGTGCCTCCTTACTTAGCATATGACAGGAGCTACCAATCCTATATACAACCAGGCTTGGTCCAAAACAAACAAGTTATGGCATGTAAACATATGATCATTAAAAACCAAACTGTCAAAAGGATAACCAAGTGATCATGTGCAGTTTTAAACAAAACAAATGATTTGTAGCATAAAAATAATCTAAACTGAGGTGAGAAAGGGTGGATCAGTAGAAATGATCATTTATCAATAGATATGACATGGTAGTTCTCAACTTTAATAATTATCAACAATGAAAAAGTTTTGAACAGGCAGGCATACATAACACACATCTTGACAAAGTTTAAGTCAAGTTGGCACACATACTATGAATACATGGTCTGGAAAGCATGTTCACAGCTTGGAAACACATCAAAAGACAATTTAAGGTTTGTATACATATCCTAAACACAAAGCATGGCATGGCATCACAAAACAAAAACCTCTAGAAATTATCAGTTTCATGCAACATTTTTGGCATACACAAAGCAACATGTCATGATATAACAAGCCATGAAATGTTGAGAGACACATGATTAAATATGAGGGCAGAAGCTTAACACAAGGGAACATGATCAAATCCTCATTCTCAAATGACCAGTTTAGTTATGAACATGGCATACACATATTTGGACCAAGGTCATACAACAGGCCATACACAAGAAATTAAATCAAAGTAAGGTATCTAGTACATAACTCAAAGAGATTATCAGTTCACAAATCTCAGTCCTAAATCACCTAGCTCAAAACAAACATGTCAAGACTTGTGTATATGTTGGGATATAAGTGAGCATATGAGTGGATAAACATAGTATTTGTGACACAATGATCTAGAACCACATTTTCATGTTCAAAGACAAAGCTTAACAAGTATCAACACATAAGCAAACCCCTAAATACAAAACATATCATGAGTGCACACTTACAAATTGGCTATAAATCCAATATGACAGCAATGATACAACAGCTCAAAAAAGAACATTCTCAGGTTATGAAAATACAAGTGTTTCAAATCAACAGGGATGAGCTATATTCATGGATCTTGTCTCTTATTATGATAGCATAAAAAAATAGTCAAAGGTTTGTTAGCATGACTTGCACCCAAATGCTTGGCAGATTTACACAACAACAAAGTCACACATACTCATAAAGTCAGTGAGTAACCATTACAAGTGCATGGTGGTATAGTAACAAGAGAAGAAAGCAATGCTAATATCCACCTTACCTCAGCCAACCATAACCAATCTTATCTCATCTCAGGATTGTAGGTCATGGACAGAAACTAAGTAAAGCTCCAATACACATTGTTTACACATTATAGATGAATGGAGGAAAACACACAAGACACATACTACATGAACATTTATGACATAGATATGATGATGAACATTATGAGTATGAACACATGAGCAAGAAGAAAATACTTACCAAGTGGAATATGTCCACTGCAACTTCAAAGTATGATCAAGCTTCTTCTTGCTGAACTAAACTCAAACTCCCAGAGCAAAGCTTTCTCCTCCTTCTTCTTTTGCAAGGCTTTAATCTCAGAAGTGTTTAGAGTGTGTTTGTAAAAGATGTTGGTGAGAAATGCAAGAACAAGGATTGCTATTTATAGGGGAAACGTGAGGATTCAAGGCATGGTCATTTTGCCAAAAATGTCAGCAATGCCCTTTCCATCTCTGAATACCCGGGCAAAGACTGTTGGGAAGTGATTGGTCCATTGCTCAAGGAATAAACAAATGTTTCCTTACTTTTTGGAAAGTTTCTCTCTCCCTCTCACTTGCATAAACTCTTATTTTAATGCCAAACAAGTTGAATTTCGTGGCCAAGGCTGAGGTTAGGGTTATATGCATCATTAAAGCTCAGAAACAAGGAAAATTGGTGATTAGGGAAGTGTTTGAGTCAAAACTCAAAAGTTGGTTTCTTGAAGTTTAAGGAATGAAACCCCCAACTTTGGATCTTCGAAACTCCTAGCTCACTCAATGGATGGAGGAGTTATAGTAATTTTTGGAAAGCCCTCAATGACCTCTACAACTTTCATGTCCAAACATTTTTGAGTTGAGGCCTGGAACTTTATGAAAAACCGGGTTAAAGTCGTGTGCAAGTTAAAGGAAAACAACCTGAAATTTCACTAAGTCTTGGGGCAGTTTAGCTTCTAAGTCTCATAACTCACAAACCATGAATTTTTTGGAGAAAAGTCATATTTAACACTTTGAAGATCATGGAAAGAGCTTCCATTTGGGCTTTGAGTCACTCAAATTGGATGTGTGGTTTAGAAGTTATGACCATTTCAATTTGGCACAAGAGGGGAAATTTCCATATATGAAAAGTTTCATGAACTAAACCTTGCTTCCTTTGCAAGAAAACTCTTAAGACTTAATTTCTCATACCCTAAATCATCAATGAGGCATATTATGATGAATTGAGGCCTTGGAGGTTTCATTTGGATCAAAATCTCAAGGATTAGGGTTTCAGTCAAAACCCTAATTTCAACTGTGAATGCACTGGGGCAAACTCTTATGATCTTGCTTCTTCCTTCACATATAAAGCTCATAGATGGCCTTTAGGGATGTCTTCTATCATATGGAGTCAAGTCCTAAGGCTTAAGAGAACCTCTTGATCAAAATCAAAGGCAATGATACACTTGTCTTAACAAAACCCTAATTTGGAGACAGGGTGGAACTGTGGCTCAAACTAATCATGATGAGAGCCAGATGACCTTGAATTCTTATTGAGTGAGACCTCTTGGATGTAGGTAACTCAAATGGTTGATGAACCAAGCAAAAATTGACCTGACAGGGCAAAACAACTTCAGTGATTCCTCAGATTGAAACCCTAATTCCACACTTTGGTCTGGTGACCCTTTGTTGACTTGACTTGATTCTAAAGTCTTGAGATCTTGGTACCAATCTAATGGTGAATCTTTGTGGTGATTAAATGTAGCTATAGAATACCTTAGGAGGCCTTGGATCTCTTTGTCCAAACCCTAATTTTAAACATAAGAGAAACAAACTTGCAAGATGTGGGTTAGTTAAATAGTTCACATATGATTGCTCCTAAATGTCTATGCCAGATGTTATGACATCTAAGAGGTAAAATTTGGGGTACAACAGTAGTATTCTATAGGAACCTCTTGTTAGTATTTGTGTTATTTTATTTGTTTGCTTACTAAGGTTATTGTGCTAAGGGAAAGACCTAGGGGTTAGTATCTAAGTATGTTGGCCAAGACATCGCATCTCGTGCCTATGTATCCTGATGAAAATGGAATCAGAGCATTCGTAGTTCCCCTTAATGAGGGTGAGGAACTCTTGACTGTGGTCAAGGTTCTAGAGGGAAGGTAAGTGTTTGTGGCAAGACACCTACATAGAGTGCGGTGACTCTAAACTTAAGGCTAAGTTAAAAGGAGGTAAATGTTCGTGGCAGAACACTTACATGGAGTGCAGCGACTCTGATCCTAAGGCGAGGGAGGTAGTGTTTTTATTAAGGTTTCTAAAACACATTAGAAATATGATTAAAGTATTTTTGGATTTTTTGATTAGGTAAAGGTTTTAATTTTAAAGGGAAAAATACTCGATAAAAGATCGAGGTTTGAAAATCGCGTGATGGTGATTGAAAAAGGCAACCAACTTACAACAGAAGTAGCCACTTGACGTTGGATCAAGGGTTTTGAGAAAAAGTTAGGTCGAATCCTAGTCCCTAAGGGTGCTCCTAGTAAACGAAATCGTAACCAAAGTGAGAGAGAAAGTATTGGCATAAGGTTGATGGCGATGCTAAAAAAGCAGTCGACTTACAAGTTCGGGTATGGCTTGATATGAATCAAGAATGCTTTGGGTTTGGTTGATGGCGATCATAGAAACAATCGACATACAGGGTTTAAAAATGGTGGCAAGATATGAGCAAAATAAAGGAAAGCGATAAAATTATTTTACACCTCATGGGAATTGGGATACACTTTGCCAATGGGGACAATAATGAGCGATAAACACACAATTCAAACAAGCAAGAATTCAACGGTCATCAAGATTAGCAAAATTTTTAATCCAAACTTGATAACCAAGTTAATCAAAAAGTTGATATCAATATTCAAATCTAAATTCAATCAAGATCAAGATAAAAATTTAAACAAAATTAAAATTAATGTCTAATAAAAAATGGATTAGGATTAATGTCAAAATAATATCTACTCCAATCAAAATCAAAATCAAGATTTAAACAAAATTAACATCAATAATTAAGAAAAATTGAAATCAAAATTATTCGAGAATTAATAAGAGAATGTTGCTAACGCAAATATGTGATCATCGCAACCGGATCAAACCGACGCTAATGCCCGCATCATGCACACTAATGTGCAAACAGCGTATCGACATGATTTAATTCGAATAATTTAAATAAAAAATTGAATCAACAATATATATATATATATATATATATATATATATATAACAACTTTAAAAAAATCGAAAGTGTTTTAAACATATTATAAAACAAACTAAAAATTTAATATAAACTAACCTATGTTTTTTTTATAAAAGAAACAAACAGTATAAAAAAGTTAAAGTAAAACAATATATATATATATATATATATATATATATATATATATATATATATATAAAAGTAAAAAACGAGACAATCAATATACACATAAGATGCAGCGGATATATTTGTGAAATTAGAACAGTAACATGTAAATACTATATGAATAAAATAAAAGGACTATATAAGAATCTATCAATATACATAAGACAAACAAATAAATACCACCAACATATAATGACCGAAATTGCATAAGAAAAGCAAACATCAAGAGCAATAAAAAAAATTAAGAGATCGAAAAATAGATCCAAAGAAATAGTACCATAGCTCAATGTTCCGTTTTTTCTTTTTCTTTCCTTTCTTTCGGCCCCCTATGATTAGTGTTAGCACATGTATATATAGTGGTATGATAGCCAGACAAAATAAATTTTTTTCCGAAACATTGTGGACAAGGATACTACAAGAATTAAGACAAAATGTTTTTGAGTTTTCATAAATAAGGAAAGTATTAATAAACAAATTAAATCAAAAAAAAAAATTTATTTAAAAAGAAAAAGAAAAATATTGATAAATAAATTAAAAATAAAATAAATTTAAATTAAATATATAATTGAATCTAAATAAATTAAATAATTATTTAAATAAAATTAAAAAAAAAAGAATAAAAAAGTTAGGCACCAAAGTGCTCCAAAAATAAATCGAGTGCCCCAAAATGATCAGCACGACATGAACGACTCGGAAAAATACAGCGTTTTGTCCGATTTTAAAAAAGTTTTTGATTTGTTAAAATGCTTAGAATGATCAAAATGCGACGAAAAATGATCGAAAAATTAAAACGAACACGTCAGGTTAAACTACGCGAAACGTAGATTAATATAATTGACGTCTGCAAGCTCGATTTTGAAATTTTCTGTCCACTGATTTTATGCACCGTTGAAATTCATTTTGACCAGTCTGTCTGTAAATCCGAGAAATTACTCCGACTGATAGTTTAAGCAATATGCGAGATGAAATGCATGATATGGTGTACAGATGATGCAAAATTAAAATAAAGTCAGTTAATTGAAAAATTTAAAATGCCCAGACAAAATTGGGGTATGACATCTAGGAATTTCTTTAAAATACTTTTTTCTTGAATACTATTCAAGAAAATTTCGGATTCTTTCGTATTCCACCAATTAGTAATCCCAGATTCCAGACTTTTCTTAAATGTAAAAGAGATGCACTAGGGCAAAAAAGACTATAGATGTAAGACATAGAAGGGGAATGAATGCTTTTTTTTTGCCATTTTTTGTCCTCAGTTTCATCTCATTTTTCAACTCTATATATTCTATATATAATAATATTTCTATCAAGCATAAGTTCTATTACAAGTAAATACAAGTAATAGAGCAGTTTAGCCCATAATATATTAATTTATATAATTTTATCATATCAATTGATATATTATAGGCTAAACTTACTTTTTTATTCATACTTGGGTTGAATTATTTTTCTTCCTCATAAACGTCTTCCTCGTAAAGAACTTGGAGTGGTATATCCCAAGAATATGGACAAATCCAAACCATGTTCCATAAGGGTGTATGTACGACCATTATTAGGAGGAGTCAAGGGCAAGGTCCCCTGTTCTCTGGTTTGAATATAAAGGACATCACCCCATATTAGGTGCCTTTTTAGTATGAGGCACGCAATATGTTTTAGGTTAATGTCGAGAACAGTACAAGGACTTTTTCCAGGAATAGGAAGTCTGTAACGAGTAATATAAAGCATTCCTTTTGTTTTATCGAAAAAATTAGTTTCACTGTGAATATTGCAGTAATTTATGTAGAAAAACACGAAACCTAAAAGGATACCTAAAATTCCTTTGCCAAGCAGAAAAAACGGATTATTAACTGGCACATAGACCAACGTGCATCCATGAAGCTCAATGTGTGGTAGCCTCAGGATCCGTCAATGAGGCGGTTGATGTCTGGGATTGGGTACAGATCTTTAAGGCAGGCGGTGTTCAGGTTGGTGAAATCTACACACATGCGCCATCTGTTGTTATCTTTCCATACTAGAACCATGTTGGTCAGCCAAGAAGGATATTTCCTCTTAGTGATAAATCTAATGTCAGATAGCTTTCCCACATCTTCGTCAATAGCAAACCTTTTCTCCTCGCCTTCTTTTTGCATCCTTTGTGCCACTGGCTTGGCAGAAAGGTGGATGGAAAACCCAAGCAAACATATTGACATTTTTAATGAGTTGGTCGACTGTTTCTCGTTCCACCTCTGCATACAAAACAACGCTTATCTTTGTTACTCGATGGGCGTGAGCACATATCTGGACCTTCTTCAAATCTTCTGTAGGCGTGAGCTTCTCTTTTTCCATATCAAATCTAGGGTCCCAACTCTCAAAGTAAGTCTTTGGAACTTCTCAGGGAGGGGTGGCATCAACCAAGGCGAGCTCTTCCCTAATTTTTGCCAGGCTATTCAGATAGGACTCCCGGGCGGCCTGTTGATCTCCTTGGATTATACCGACTTGCCCCAAAGAAGTATATATTTTAGGGCTAGGTAGTGGGTAGAGACTACTGCCTCCAGCACGTCGAGGACGGGTCTCCCTAAGATGATGTTGTATAGCGACCAAGTGTCCACAATAAGGTAATTGTCATTTATTTCATTGGAGTTCGCACCCTCGCCACATGTGGTCTCCGGGGTTATATAGCCCATTATTTGCACATGTTTGCCTAACAACCATGGTAACAAACTACTTAACATTTTTACGTCATTGGGGTCGAGTTGCAGCTTCTGGTAGGCATCCAAGAATAGGACGTCAGCAGAGCTACCCTGATTTATCAAGATACATTTGACATCCCAGTTGGCATGCTACATCGTGATGACAAAGAGATCATTGTAGCGAGGGTTTAGACCGTGAGCGTCATCCTCGAAAAATATGATACCAACCTTTGTTTTCCCTTGATAGCTTCTGGGGAAGCCAAGAGATATTACATTTGGCATAACACATATCTTGCGTATATTCTCTGGGAAGATCTAGAGTTGCATCCACCAAAGAATCTTCGACAATGATGTTTGTATTAAAGGTTATGGTTTTGTCGGCTATCTTAAATGGGAGGGTTAAATAAGTATTAGGTCCCTGAAAATAACTTAACATTCAAGTTTGGTCCCTATAAATAATTTCTTCAAGGTTTGGTCCTCCTAAAGTTTTCTGTTTCTAACTATAGTCCCTCCCGTTAGTTTTCACTAACGGAGGTCTACGTGTCATGCCAAGTATTAATATATTTTTTCAGACGAGTAAATTTTAATTAAAATAGTTTTCCACGTCCCTAAAACTAAACTTAGAATTCTCAGAAATGGTTCCTCCGCTAAAGCTCTTCTTCTCCTCTCCAATTCTTCACTATTCTTCTTATTTTTCACTTTAATTTGTTGGAAATTTATTGCAATATGACTCGTCATGCTCTTCTCAACCTGAATCCGTCATTAACTTCTTTCAATTCCTAACCAAATTTTCAATTCAAAGCTATGAAATCAAGAACCCTAAGTTAGTATTTCAAGAAATTAATAGCAGAACGAGCGGAATCAAAGCCTCTTATGAGAGGGATTTGATTCCAAATTCCTAATACTACATCGCAGTGGCAAGATGTATGCTAATCAGAGAAGAAGCGTGGAGTTGCTTCTCTACCGAAGCAGTTCCGACGACTCTTCAGAGGTGCCGCTTGTCAAAAAACTCAGAGTGCTTTGGAGCTTCAGGTACAAACCATTAAGGACAATTTTCACAATGAGATGGAAGCTATTCCTAAAGCAAAGGTATTCTCCCTGATTTTGCAGGTTTAGATTTGGTGAATCACTTGTTTTTGGAATTTGGTTGATGAAATTAACGAAACCCTAAAATCATTCATGTAACTGTGAATAATCTGTCAATTAGGTCACTACAAAGGGAGACGGTTTTGTTAATTTGTTTTGGGGAGAGGCAATTCATTTTGTTAATTTGTTTTGGTGAATCACTTGATGAATTTCTTATAATGATGTTGTTCATCATCATTATGACAGTGTTGTTGATTCCTTTATCATCATTGTCATCACAAAATACACATTTTGAGTGTTGGAACCTTCCATGGTGAGAGTTTTCAAGATAGTTATTTCATGGTTAAGAAAAATGAAGAGGTGGTGAAAGTTGAGAAAATCTCAGGTTTAGATGAGAACCTTCTATGATCCTTATCAGCAATTCCTCCGTCCCCACCAGTTGCAGCAATTAATACAGGTAAATACTGTGTCCATAATGTTCTTTATTTCGATTGTTGGACAAATTTTAAGATAATTAGTTTTTAAATATGGTCCGAAGTCCTAATTAAAATTAACTGATACCCATTCTTTGAGGAAATTCACGACATTATGTTCTGTTTTTATAGTCTTTTTGTTTTCATTCACAGATTCTTTAATAGACAGAGATTTTGGAGGAAATAAACCAAATTCCTCAGGAAATGACGGCCCTTCTTTGGTTGAAGTCAGTGGTTATAATCCTAAAAGACAGGAATTTGATCCTGAATATGATAATGATGCTGAACAATTGCTCGCTGAAATGGAGTTTAAGGACACTGACACTGAGGACGAGCGGGAGATCAAACTCCGCGTGTTGCGTATCTATTACAAAAGGTAAACAGCCATTTTAGTTTTGAATGTTATTTTTCCTGAGTCGCCTACACTCACAATCTCTTACAGTAATGATATTTGAAGGCATTGCTTACACCTACATCTACATTAAAATACGCCGCAGGCTCGATGAAAGAAAGCGCAGGAAGGAATTCATACTTGAAAGAAATTTGCTATATCCAAATTCAATTGAGAAGGATTTCACACCCGAGGAAAAGGCAATATGTCAGAAATATGACAAATTCTTGCGCTTTCATTCTAAGGAAGACCACGATGAATTGCTTACAACCATTATCATTGAACACAAAACTCTTAAAAGAATTCAAGAGCTTAAGGTTTGAGACCTAAATAAGCATTAAATTATTATGAACATTCACTTTTTTTCTCTCCTTGGAAAATGGAAACTTTTTATTTATCCATTCACTTGCTTAGCTTTTGATATTGATTTCGTGATGCGCAAACTGCTCCGCCTGAATCAAACAAGTCAACATTAAGTCTGACGTTTATTGAATATGGTACTGTAGGAAGCCCGGGCTGCTGGTTGCCGCACTTCAGCTGAAGCAGATAGATATCTGGCACATAAGAGAAGAAAGGAAGCCGACGAAAGTGCTCGTAGGGCAAGAGAAAGTGGTCACCTCGGCCTAAACAATCACAGGGTTCCAAATGCATTAATGTCTCCAGACTCTGCTGGTACAAGACCTGTCAATGAAATGGATCTAGCAGGATACTATGGAGCAGATTTACTTTCTGAACCCGTAAGATTCCGTCTTTGCCGTATTTCCATCTTAAATCAGTGCGTTGCTTCTTAATCTGTTTTCTGACATTGTCGTCTTAAATTCATTGTCAGGAGAAACGTTTGTGTTGTGAACTTAAGTTGCCTCCGGCCGCGTATCTAAAGATGCAACAACATCTGTCTGTGCAAATGATTGCCGAAAACGTCACTTCGAACTAATATTTTGCACTTCTTTAGCATGTTGTAAAGGCACCAACTTCTGGCTTTGTCCATGGGCTTCAAGTTACAGTAGGGGAACAGGTTTTTGATGGTAGTGTTCTCTTCAATGTAAAGTTTAGTCAATGTAAAGGTTTCTGATGGCACTTTTATTTCGTTTCATTAGATCATTGCATGGTAGTCTATCAATAAATATATATTCCGTTTATTCAAGTTGGTATATTTGAATTTTTCCACTAATTATATCTAGAAAATTTTAGAGAAGGTACTAACCTTATGTCAGTTTAACTTTTGATTTAGCTATCATGAACTGAAATACATTGTTTACCTTGTCCGAGAAACACGTTGGTCATCTTCTCTTTAACATAAATAATTTTGTCTTCATGTCTGGTATGTTGGTCCTCTATTTATATAGTTGTTTCCACGTTCACCAAACCAAAAAATTTCACAAGAAACGAAGCAAGAACAACAAGTATGTTACCTGCACCTTAGTCTTTCTTTTTGTAACCCATTTAAATTTTCTATTTTATTTAATTTAGGTGCTTAAAATGCTGAAGTTATTTATTGGATTTGCTTAGTGTAACAGTAATAATTTTAATTGTAATTCATGTGATTAAACCATTTGTTGATCATTGTCCTTGATGTGTTGTTTCTAATCATGTTAACATTTGTTACAATCCAAAAGACTTTGTTGAGGCCAATTCAAGATCAGAATGAATTATTTTAATAGAGGAGGTAAGAATGATCACATATTTGGGGAATATAATAAGCAAACTGAGTCAGAATACAAATTATCTTGAAATAGAATTCAGTTGTGATAAAAAACTTCTTTATATATTTTTTCAAGACACCAGAGAAACTTCACGCGTGTCTAAATAAGTGTCTATATTCTGGCTGGTATTTCCACCAGTTGTGCTTAACATTTTTGTTTTAAGTTCACAAACCTCTTCTCAAAAACATTGACATACTTGTGTTAGTATTGTTGTTAGCAGAGGAAAAATGCATTATCAACACTTGTAAGAGAACTGTTTTATAGTTGATACAGCGGAACTCTAATCTTGGCAAAGCTAGCACCCTGATTTTTTTATTCTAGCTTCAATGGTGAAGAAGCTACATCACCTTCTCCAGCACCAGCACCGACACCGGCACCAGCACAATTTTGAGAAACATCATCATTCATGGGTTACACATGCATGTAGATTATGTTTATTTTTGCTTTTGTTTTGGTTTAGGTTATGTTATTTGGAGCAAGTGATGGGTTCATAGGAGATCAAATCATGCAAGTAACAGTAGCTTTCAACCATTTTGAGAAATGATTGATACAGAGAATGCCAAGGTGCAGATGGGGTTTCTTTCATATTGTTAACAAAGATTACACTCATTGGGTCATGTATGCGATTGAATGGGAAGTCCTTATGTACTTGAGTAATTACTGCTACTCGTTTAACATTAGTTATATGCCATGTTTTGAATGTAATTTGTAGTTGTAGAGTAGGTGTTACTTCATAATGTGGGATATCTATGGACTGAAATTGCAAAAGTATGCCTATTATTACATCCACATATTTTTTAGTATGCACTTGATCAATGTTATAAGATGACAGTAAAACTATGTTAGATAATTATAAGTGGTATTATGTTTTTGCAACACTGGGGTTATAATGAGAATCAATGAGTTGTGTATTACTAATATAATTGTGTGTTTAAATTAGCTAGACATTAGCTATGAATTAGCTATAAAAATGGTGTGTTTAAATTAGTTAGAGATTAGATATGAATTAGCTACAAAACTGGTGTGTTTAAATTACCTAGAGATTAGCTAGGAATTAGCCAGGAAGTAGCTACAAATTAGCTACCATTTATGGGTTCAATTATGATATTAATATAAAAAAATTAAAATTGAAACAATAGCCACGTGGCATACATGTCAGCAATTTTTGACACGTTGGCATTGCCACATGTAAGCCACGTCATCAAAAAAATTTCCACATGACATGCCACATAAGCCACCGTTAGTGGAAACTAACGGGAAGGACTACAGTTAGAAACGGAAAACTTTAGGAGGACCAAACCTTGAAGAAAATTTTTATAGGGACCAAACTTGAATGTTAGGTTATTTTTAGGGACCTTATACATATTTAACCCTAAATGAGATGATGGAGGGGATTAGAGTAGGAGTGTGGCCCGGGTTATTTTTTTTGGGGCACCACTACACTCGTAAAAAGATACAGATGTGAGTGTTCCCCCTGCAAGGGCAAGGAGCCTCAGAGTCCTCAGTAGGTTTATAACATGATAATGTGGTTAGGGCTTGCCCATGACGGCGAGAAGTCATGTACGATGGTGTTTTGAGGTAGTTTAGGAGTCATGCTCATGTGAGGTGAGAGGCTTTGTAGATGATCGGTGATGTTTGGGGGTAAACGTATGGTTATGATCAGTCGGGGTGTTGTGACTTCCGTAGGTAGGGTTTTCTTGGGAAGGATTACCGCTCACTCAATCAATGGTGGACCGTTGAATCCCTATTTCCCAAGAAATTATGGGTCAAGTATTGACTTTGACTTCTCTCTATCTCATAAACGTCGTATCCTACATTTACCACTACCAGGTGATAGGAAAGTCCTGGGGCGAGGCAATATTTCCCTTTGGTTGGCATTCATATGTCGCCTCTTATAGATCGATCTAAAAGTATCTCCCTAAGCGAGGTCCTTTACAATTATAACACTAAAAATATTATTATTATTATTCTTTAATAAAGTTATTATCTTTTTTTACACATTTTCTCGTTTGTTTGAGTTTTATTTTATAAATAATTTTTGTAATGTTCAATATTTTGTATAAAAAAATTTACAATTTTTTTTAATATTTAAATAATTTTTTTTTTTAAAATAATTTTTATAAAATTATATTACTAAGACTTTTTTTTTTGTATCAAAATTTTGAAAAATGACTTAAATTTAAAGCTATTTAAAAAAAATCATAAAAAAAAACTTAAATAGTCTTTTGATCCCTGTAATTTGACATGTTTTTGTTTTTCGTCCCTGTATCTTTTTTTTCTGGATAAAGTTCTTAAATGTTGAATTTCATTTTGTTTTAATCCCTAAAGTTAAATTCTTTGCAGTTTTTTTGCATATTTTCCTATGAATTTTCTTGCAAATTTTAACTTTAGAGACAAAATCAAACAGATTTAAACATTGAGAGATTATTTTCAAGAATAAAATGATAAGAGACAAAATTAAAAAACACGCAAACTTACAGCGACCAAAAAACTATTTAAATTTTAAAAAAAAAATCATTTTTTTAAAATATATCTCTTTAAAACATTATGTGACTTATTCTTCAATTATATATATATATATATATATATATATATATATATATATATTGGATGTCAATATTAATCTTTTAATTGTAAAAAACTAAATTCAAAAAACTTTTAGCATTTAAGAAAAAGGTTTTCATCAAAATTATTTTTGAAAATAAAAAAAATTAAATATTTAACTTATATGAATTTGTCAACTAAATTAATAATTTTGGGATGGATGCAACATTTATTGAGAGAAAATATTTAAATAATTTAATTCAATTTTGAATAATATTAAAGCACATAAAGATATGTAAAATTCAACAAAAGTCACTGCAATAATTCAATGAAATAGTAATTGTCAATTGATCATACCAGAATCCATGGGTATCGGATTCATTCATATTCATCACAAAAAATATAATCATTAATTTATTAACTGATTGAAAAACATGTTATTAGTTGAAATAATAAAAAGTTGAAGAGTAATTATCATAAGGGTAATGAAAAAAGAGAGTAGTTGTTGTGATGATGATGAGAAACAAGAAAATGGAAAATGGAGGAATCAAATAGAATTGAGAGAAAAAAAAAAAGATAAAAAGTATGTACATGGTATGTATTTTGTCATTTTTTTTAAGATTGGGTATTTGGGTAGTGAAATAATATATTATACAATAAAAAAAAGTTCCATGACTTTTTATTTTTTAATATAGTATTTTTTTAAAAATAAAATTATCTACTAATTGACTCTTCATTTTTTTAATATATTAATTTAAAAAATACTAAAATGATCCACCAATAATTCTTATTTTTTAATATATTAATCTTTTATACATAAAAAATATAAAAGTTAAATAATATAATCGGGAACGGAAAAATGCATACATCACACGAAATTTTTTCCTTTATCTCCATCCTCGCGAGAGAAAAGTTCTCTGACTTCCATTAACATTAACGTATACAAGATTTTCAATAAAAAAAACATTAACGTATACCAAGATACCAAGATTTTCAAAAAAAAAAAAACATTAAAATATACAACTTATTAACAGATACGACTTAATATCTCTAGTTTTGAGTAACCTAGTATTCCAAATAAATACATTTATGCTTATAAAGAAAAAACCTTAGAAAAATATTGAAATAGTTTAATTCAATTTTGAATAATATGAAAGCACATAAAAATTTGTAACAATTCAGCAAACGTCACTGCAATAATTCAATGAAATAGTAATTGTCAATAGCTGAACTCATCGTACCAGAATCCGATTACATTTTTCATCCTCACAATAAATATATAATGTTTTCTATTTTTTTCTTTGGTTCTGACGAAATAGTTCTATCATGTTTATGTCATATACGTAGAAGAGTAAACCTTGAGAATGAAGAAGGAATTTTTAACCTTTAAGTATTTGATTTGACAGTTTGCTTTTTAATTTCGTTTAAATCTTACACTTTTAAGATGTCATTTATTGATGTAACACCCAAATCTCAAAGTCAAAGTGGCACTTGTTTTAAAAATAATAATAAAATGTGTCAAAAAATTATAAATAGACGGCCAAGGAAGAATTTGAAGAACATAGAGAATCGAAATATATTAAAAAAAATGGGGTCAAAAATGCACAATCGCAATATTAAGACGGGCCAAGGGTACAATTAAGTGAGTTCTAAATTATATAAATTAAGTGAAAAGATATTTTGACATAGTTTTTTTTAACACACTTACATAAATACAATACACAATTTTTATTTTTGAATAATTTATTTTACTTTGATTTCTGTACAAAATTATTTTCTTTTATTATACATTGTAGGTTGCGGTAGACTACCTACCGTGGACCGAAAAATGATGTCAAAATAGCATATCTCATAAATAAAATTAGTTCTTGTAAAAAAAATTATTGAGTCATATATATATATATATATATATATATATATATATATATATATGTATGTATAACACTCTAAATTCAATTAATTTGATTTAATTTAATTATTTTGAATTTATTTGATTAATTAGTGTTTTTAATTATTGTTGTATGATTGTGGGGGGTAAGTATTCTTGAAATAGAAGTATAGAGAGATAAGAGTTCAGTTTATTTTTTTTAAAGTTATTAGAATAAATAGTATTTTATTTAAATTAATTAAATAAAATAATAAAATAGGAGTTTTGAGCCATTTGTGAGAATTTGGAAAAATAGAGGGGAGCAATGAGTCAGGGAGTTGGGGGGCAATTTTGTGAATTAAGAAATTTTAAGGGTTAGTGAAATAATTGGAAAGAATTGCATAGAAACCCTAAGGATATATTGGGAGTAAGAGAAAATTAGCCTAGTTTCATCAGTATGTGAAAAGTGAGACGAGAGGCAAAAATGAGAGAAAGAGAAAAAGTTGAGATTTTGAAGAGGGGAGCTATAGAAGTTGCTTGATTCATCATCAATTGCTGAAAATCTAAGGTAAGGGGGGGGGGGGGGAAGGGCTACCAATTCGAGTGCATTGCATGAAGGGTAGAGATGAGAGGTCCTTACCCTCTTTAAGGCAATTGGGATGTGATTAATTCTAAACTTTCTATGAATTTTTGATGTTGGTTGTTATAATGATGAATTTCATGTGGCTATATGGTGTACTATCTTCTATTTTGAGATATGGATGTTTTCCACCATGTTTGAGGGTTTGGAAGATTTTGGGGGTAAACATGAATTGAATGAATTGCATGTTAGTCATGGGTAAATGATGTATTATTCATTTAGATGTTAAGAGATGATAAAAATCCACATGTTTTCATGTACAATGATGTATAGTATGTTTTGGGACTGTTAGAGGTCAAAACTTGGGGTTTGGAGTCTGATGAACTGTTGAAAAACAAGAGCGATCGCGAGCAATTTTGGGTTTTTCTGGGCTCTGCATATTTCATTGTTATTTGACAAATATTTCTAAGAGTTCATATAATCAACAATCCATAATACATCTGATAAAAATAAATCTCCTATTTGTATCTTGATTGTATACATCATACTTGCCAAACTCTTCTAATTAATCTTTACTCGAATTACGTTTTTTTAAATCTTCTAATATCACCTATTCTGCTCCAAGCCTTCGTGTGTAGTAAACAACCCCTTGATCCTACTGATTCCTGGAGCGGTGTATTGTCTGATGATCTGAGAAGAAATTTGCCTTATTCGTAGCCTTCCACACAATCACTACTAAGGAACTTCTTGAGAGAATAACCTACTTCTTTTTCAATGGAATTTTTCACCGCCATTGACAATCACCTCAATCTTGCTAACAATATGAAATACTCAACAAGATCTCCAAGAACGAATAGTTTTAAAGACATGTCTTCTTCAAGCAATTATAGAACTCTCGTTATGAAGATCTGAACTTAATTGAAGTTGAAGATGCAAGAATTTTGTTGCAATACTTTGAACACTCTAAACAAAGGAAATTAATTTTTCACTTGAATCGCACTGAAAAATTATGATAAGAATCATAGATGATATGTGAGAATTATAGAACACAATTATGGGAACTTGGAGCTGCAAATTCTTGGTGGAAGAAATCAAGGGAATGAGAGAAACTCATCTTATGGTGGAGGGACATTATATCAATAAGAGGAAAACTAGGTTCAGACTATGATTGGTTTTCAAATGGCATTGGATGCAAGGTGGGATTAAGTAATTAAGTACAATTTTAAAAGAACAGATGGTTGAGAGCATAACCATTGATGCTTGTGTATCTAGAGTTATATAGTCTGTCAAATAAACTAGAAGGTGTGGTAAGTGAAATGAGAGTAAGAAATGATGGAGTGTGGATGTGGAACATACATATTGAAGGACTAAACATCCAAGGAGCCTCAAGAGATTAGGTCATCAAGCTGGAATATTAGAAGAATTGAAACCATGCAATGATGTTAAGGACAGGTACATATCGTATCACAATGTTGATGGTATGTTTTCAGTCAAAGATTGTTGTATAAGGATCATAGAAAGTAGACAAGTAGCATAACTAGATCATATAGTGGGAAAGGTTTTGCATAAAGTTCAAGTTTTTTTTATTAGATCATGAGGTTAAATAGAATGCCAATAAAATACCAGCTTCTCAAGAGAGGAGTACTTAGTGGGGTATACAAAATAGCTTGTATTTTTTGTTTCATGCAGATGAAGATTTGCTACATTTTTTTTTCACTGTATAAAGACTGTAAAAAAATGGATCAAGATATTAGAATGGATAGATGTGGAGGTTGATCAAAGCATTTAAGGAATGGAGCATTTCAATTAACTCTTCAAAAAGATAAGAGGAAAAGTGTCAAAACACAAGGATAATGCAATATGGTTAGTCACATGTTGCTGCATTTGGAACAAAAGGAATAAAATACTATTCAATGATGATATTGGTGATGTAGGAGAAAATTGAAGAGAACATTAAACTAGTGATGTGGTTTTAGAATGTAATAGGTTTAAAGTCCAAAGGTTGCTCTAATTACTATGATTGGTTTAAAGGGCATATGGACTCTTTGTGGTTGATTTGATCTTGTTATAAGTGGGTGAAGTACCCTTTGTACTCTCATAATCACAAATTGCTTATAAAAAACTATTTTTTCTTGAAGAGAGGAGGGGTTAAACAAGGTGGATATCTAGCACCTTTACTCTTTTGTCTTGTTGAAGATGTCATAAATAGGGGTTTATGTAAGGTTGTGTATAATGGCTCTTTGGATTTGATGGGAAGAGTTAGAGGCTCAAATTTTGTATGGTGTTGAAATTATGATCTTATATAATGGGAAGGCATCAAACATTCAAAACCTCCTACATTTATTTGACAAGTATGTTAAAATCTCTAATCAAGTTGTGGATCTTGTCGAATCTACAATCTATTTTCGTTTCATTCCTCATCAAATATTAGTCTATCTAGTTGATGTTTTTGGTTTTAAGTTGGGGATATTTCCCTTCACTTATTTAGGAGTTCCTATATTAACATAAAAGTATAAAGCATCTCACTTTAAATAAATTGTGTATAAACTTAAATATAGGTTGTCTGCTTTTAGGTTTGTCTTTGAGGGCATGCAAGGCGGGCTACCGCTAAGGTCTCAAATTTTCACGGTTAAACTATATCTAAATAGAGCCTCATAAAGTATTTATCAAGTTAAATCGTGATTAAATAGGGCCTCTATTTGATTTTTCATGGTTAAATAGTGACTAACCTACACATAAAATCTTAAGACGACTCTGTGATTGATTTGAAAGCTTTTCTTCTATCAATTAATAGGAGAGTGAACTCATAAAGAGTGTGGTATTAATAAATAAAAATCTATTCATTATGGAATGGCACAAATTATGTAAACCTTATGCAGAAAGAGCTCTAGGAATAAGAACCTTGCCTCAAAAAAATGAAGATGTCATATTGAAGCTATGTTGAGAAATTTTGTACTCTCCTAGTCAATGGGTAGTTTTCTTAAAAAGTGTAGTCATAAGAAACAACAAAACTATAAGATATCATATCTCCTCTTTAATTGAGTTTATTATTAAATATATTTTCAAAACATTTCAAGACAATAACACTTAGGATGGTGAATTAATTAGCATTTGGCATGAATAGAGCCCCCCTCTCTAAAACTTTGCACATTCCATTCCTTATTAAACCATTGATTAGGGATAAAGTTAAAGATTTAATCAACTTTGGTCAATAATGTACTTCTTCTAAGTTATTGTATGATCATCCAAATATGCTCATGAATATCCAACAAATCACCATTCCCTTGGAAAATATAAAGGACATTTGTCTTGGAATAACTCATATTTTGGTAATTTAAGTTCAAAGATGATTTCTTGTTTCATTGTGCTCCAAAATAAAATGTTGGTTGGGCCAAGGTCATTTGGAGTCAAACCATTCCCTCTCAAAAAAATTTCTTTCTTGTTATATTTGCTTCCATCATCAACAGTTTCAATATCTTTTGGTATATCATGAATCCATATAGAATCACCAAGCTCAGTTGGAGCATACCAACAAGTTTGAACACTTACAAAGTCCCATTGTTAGGAAATTTTTGAAAGTTGACCTCTTCATGTTCCGTCATATGTTTTCCATTCTCAAAGCTTTCAGGGTTCAAAATATTATATATTAGACAGGTTGCAATTCTGGGAGCTACTTTAGACAATCACGGGCCTCCAACTTATGTTGCAATATTTAAGAATAGTTGATGTTAATTTCATTGGGATGATTTACTGTGAATGATGGACATTCATTTTCCCTAAATTCATAACTATTAGGTGCAACAAAAGCAAGGTGATATTTTGTCCTTCAAGTATTACTTTATGGTTCCTTGGCAACTAAGAAACAAATGGTTAAAATGAATTCACTTGACTAAGAACATGTTCTTTATACTTTCTTACATCTATTGGGAAGAAAACTATTATGTAGACAAGCTAACAACTCTTAGATTAGGCATTCAATCAAACTCATGGAAAATGATATTTCTAATATTATCATAGAATACTATAGCCATAATAGATTATGTCTTCCTTATTTTTCTTTTTTTAAATAACCTTTGAAGGATTTTGGCTCTCTCTCTCTCTCTCTCTCTCTCTCTCTCTCTCTCTCTCTCTCTCTCTCTCTCTCTCTCTCTCTCTCTCTCTCTCTCTCTCTCTCTCTCTCTCTCTCTCTCTCTCTCTCTCTCTCTCTCTCTCTCTCTCTCTCTCTCTCTCTCTCTCTCTCTCTCTCTCTCTCTCTCTCTCTCTCTCTCTCTCTCTCTCTCTCTCTCTCTCTCTCTCATATATGACATTTCCTTTCTTATTTTAAAAACGAACTTTACAAAATTGTCAAAATTGTTCATAACTATTTATTATAGAAAGAGAAAATGTGAAATGAAATAATACCTAGTTAAGCCTATATTATAGTTAAAAGAATTAAAAAAAAAAGTATCTGTAATACCCCGTAAATTATTTTACTCTGAATAATAGTGGTATGATCAACTAGGCTCCGGTTTACTCTGAGAATTTATTTGATAAAATAATTAGAGTAAACTGATGAGCTCAGAGCAGACCCAATTAATATTATCTGACTCTGAGGTTTTAAGTGTTGGAGCTTTAGAGACTGTTTGGACAATTAGTAGTGTTACTAATTGATGATATTTTCTATATCATTTCTTTTCCTCTCATTTCCAAACATAGAAACTTTTGAGAAGAGAAGGGAAGGAAAGGAAAGGAAGAGAAAAAGAGGAAAAAATCCAAGAACACAAGATCATCAACCATCACTCATCCTTCATCAAATCATCTTCCAATCTTCATCATCATCATCTATTCAAGGTGGGCTATAGATAGAACCTTTTGTTTTAGATTTTCTTGAGGTCTAGAATCTAGGTTAGAATTGTGAGAAAATGAATAATCTTGACTTTAACGGTTGAAATGCAGTATAATCTGTGTAGTATAATCCCTAGCCATGTATGATCATCTGTTAATGCAAGTTTGTGTGTTGGGTGAAGTTTTGGATGGGTTTTTGGCCCCAAAGCTCTGTTTTCACGCTGCTGGGAAACCCAGTTTTCGCAGGTTCGCACTGCGAGTCCCCTAGCGAAGGGGAAAGCGAGCATTCGTTAGTTACTCGCACGACGAAGGTGGGGGCGAACATTCGCCAGAGGTTCGCACTACGAACTTTATCTTGTTTTGGGTCTGCCACGATTCGCCAGACGCTCGCACTGTGAATGGGGTAGCGAACCCAGTGTTGTTTAGGCATTCACTGGGAGCTTCGCACTGCGAATGAGGAAGCGAGCATTCGCTGGCTGCTTCGCAATGCGAACATGACAAATCCTTCAACTTGTGTCTTTCATAACTTGGGACTTGTTTATCCGATTTGAGTATTCTTGGTATCGATGTGAAGCTATAGAAATATACTATATAATGGAAGTGGAAAATGCGAGTGGTGATGCCCGATTAAATAAATCGGAGGGAACCGTGAATTAGTGTAATTGGTGGTATGTGGAATTATGTGTTTCCATTATGTGATTGATGACTATTTGCCTATGCTCTTATTGTTAAACATGTTTGAATATGAATGCATGTTAAAATACGAAATAGGTAGAGTGAGAAATATTACCGTAAACAATGTACGAAAGTGTGGAATGACATAGTGACTACGCTCGTGCATGAGAGGCCGAGGCGTGTGTCTAGTAATCATAACCAGTTTATCTTGAGGTGTAGTTTCATGAGACTCGAGCTCCTCCTCTAAAACGTATGCACAATTACTTGGTAGGTTTGATTCCTTACGTGTGGTACGATTGGAGCCTATGCTATGGGTAGAGACTTGTGATGGTTAACAGGCCATGAGAAGTGACGGTTCACGGTTAACAGGCCGATGATCCCGAATCCAATTCATATGCCAAGTAACTACTAGGATCCTTGACTCAGGTCGTCTTCTAGACGTAGAAGCGGACGGGAAAAGGGAGATGCCTTGGTACGGTTATTGATTAGCGAGATTCTTGAGTTAACAGGCTCAGGACTTACCTTTGTATTAGTGTGAGTTAACAGGCTCACGAGTGCGGATCCATATATGGTGTGTGTGTACTCAAAGTCACTTCCCTTCCCTTTTGACTTGAGTTAGGTTTGTTAGAACCTTGTAAAGCTGAGAGGACTTTAAGATAGATAGCTCACTGAGATTTGATGTATCTCACCCCATGTTGTTGTTTACATCACAGGTACTACAGGTTCGACGAAGGGTAAGGATAAAGTTGTTTAACTTTCCTTATGAATCGTAGCTTTTGTGTGGCAAGGCTTCTGTTGTGGAGATTTTGAGATCATTAGTTGATCTAGTTCTTAGTTTTATCTTTTGGAACATCTTGTATATATAACATGTCATAGTTGTTGTAATTAGGCTTTTGGGCATTTATATGTATACTGTGTTACTAGGAACGTGTATATTTCAGTACCAAATGTATTATTCATGTATAATATATGCTTTAATGTATGTATATATATGTGGGCGTTACAGTTGGTATCAGAGCAGGTCGTATCCTCGACCTAGCCATGAAATAGTATAAGTATTTTCTTTCCGTTTCATATGTGTTGTGTCGCCATTGGTCTTACGTGTTATATTTATGGTATTGAGCCTGATCAACTTAATCCTATCTGTATGACATTTAGGAACATGGCCAACAGGCGCAGAAACAACTGAGGTAGACCGAGAACCATTCCAGCTGGGACAAATTCACCAGGTGGCGAGGAGAATGCCCCTTTGTATCAATTCATGCAGCAGATGCAGCAACAACAAAATCAATTTGTGCAACAAATGGTACAGCAAATGACTGGTGGCCTGCATCCTCCGGTGGTTGTTCCTGAAGCTGGAGGGGGAACCTTTAGGGATTTCATTTGTATGAATCCTCTGGAGTTTTAGGGACGATTAGATCCGGTAAAGGCGCATGAATGGATATCCGATATGGAGCAGATTTTCTTAATAGTTCAGTGCAGTGAGGAAAACAAAGTGGTCTTCGCTTCTCACTTGTTAAAGGTACCGAAGGTATGGGAGCAGTTTAAGATAACTTTTATAGAGAAGTATTTTCCAAGTTCCTTAAGGTCTCAGAAAGAAATTGAGTTTCAACAGTTGAGACAAGGCAACTTGACCGTGGCTTCTTATGCGGAGAAATTTGAGACTATGGCTGCTTATTCTAGGCAAGCCATGTATGCTCCTGATGAGAGATGGAAGATTGATCAGTTTCTGTTTAGTTTAAGGGCTAAAATTTCACATAGCGTATCTCAGCGGGAATTCACTAACTATGCTGAATTGTTAAGGCAGTGTTATGTGGCGGAGCATAGCCTAAAGAAGGTGCAAGCAGAAGGAGAGTTAAGTAGGATAAATTAAAGTGATAGTGGAAGATCGAATCAACAGTTTAGACCGAGACAACAAATGTTTAAAGGGAAACAATTTTAGAGTTCCAGGGTTAGTGCGCCTCCGGTATGCCGTACTTGTGGTAAGAATCATCATGGTAGGTGCAGTTTGGAGGGAATAAGGTGTTATCAGTGTAACAAGGTGGGCCATATGGCGAAGGATTATCCTCAAAGGAGGAATCAGACGCAAGAGAAGAATACCGGGCGAGTGTATACCTTGGATGCAAGGAAAACAAAGGGTGACAATTCCTTGATTGCTGGTACGTGTCTTGTTAATGGAAATCCTTGTTTTGTGTTATTTGATTGTGGAGCAACACATTCTTTTGTATCAATGCAATGTATGAAGCGACTGGGGTTGCAAGCTATTCCGTTGTCTCCACCCATGGTGGTTACTACTGCCATGGATGAGATTGTCGAAACACCGTTAATGTGTTAAAATTGTGTATTATCGGTGGATGGAAGAGTTTTTCAAATAGATCTTATTTGCTTGCCGCTTAAGAAAGTGGATGTTGTTTTGGGAATGGATTGGATTTCTGCTAATTCGGTTTTTATCGGTTGTGAGGAAAAGTTAATTATTATTCCATCCATGGAGGCTACTCCGAAGGATGTGTTGACTACTATTTTAGAAGGTACGGTTGGGATGATTAATTTCTTGTTTGAGAATGAAAAATCTGTTCTTTTGGTTCTCACTAAGGAGGAGAATGACAACCTTCAGGTTCTGAGTATTCCAGTAGTCTGCGAGTTTCCGGAAGTTTTTCCCGAGGATATCACTTCTCTTCCTCCGGAGAGGGAAGTGGAGTTCCCTATTGACCTGATACCGGAACGGCTCCAATATTTGTTTCTCCGTATCGGATGGCACCACTCGAGTTAAGAGAATTAAAGGATCAATTGGAAGAATTGATGGCTAAGCATTTTGTGAGACCAAGTGTTTTGCCTTGGGGAGCTCCGGTATTGTTGGTAAAGAAGAAGGATGGTGGAATGCGATTGTGTATTGATTACCGTCAGTTGAATAAGGTCACCATCAAGAACAAATACCCATTGCCAAGGATAGACGACCTATTAGATCAATTGAAAGGAGCCTGCGTGTTCTCGAAGATTGACTTACGGTCGGGTTATCATCAGATTCGGGTGAAGAGTTCAGATGTACCGAAAACTACGTTTAGGACCCGTTATGGTCATTATGAATTCTTAGTAATGCCTTTCGGTGTGACGAATGCTCCGACAGTTTTTATGGATTATATGAACCGGATATTTCAACCTTACTTGGACCAATTTGTGGTGATCTTTATTGATGACATTCTTATCTATTCTCGTAATTCTCAAGAGCACGGAGAACACCTAAGAATCGTTTTATCCATCTTACAAGAGAGACAACTTTTTGCCAAGCTAAGTAAGTGCGAGTTTTGGATGTCGAAGGTAAACTTTCTTGGTCACGTCATATCTCAAGGAGGTGTGGCAGTGGATCTATCAAAAATAGAGGCGGTGATTAATTGGGAGAGACCGAAGAACGTTGCAGAAGTTAGGAGTTTCTTGGGATTAACAGGTTATTATAGAAGGTTTATTAAAGGCTTTTCCCAGTTGGCTTTACCGAAGACGAGACTTACTCGGAAGGATTGTTCGTATGAATGGAATTTGGCTTGTGAAAGAAGTTTTATGAGTTTAAAGAATAGCTTGACGACCGCTCCTGTTTTGATTATTCCTGATCCTAGCAAGTCGTATGAGGTATATTGTGATGCATCGAAAAAGGGATTAGGCGGTGTGTTAATGCAAGATGGACATGTAGTGGCTTATGCTTCTCGACAGTTGAAAGTCCATGAAGAGAATTATCCAACGCATGATTTAGAATTGGTGGCAGTTGTATTTACTTTGAAAGTATGGCGTCACTATTTGTATGGTGTACGTTTTGAGATGTTCAGTGACCACAAGAGCTTAAAGTACCTTTTCGATCAGAAAGAGTTGAACATGCGTCAAAGGAGGTGGATGGAGTATTTGAAGGATTATGATTTGGAACTAAAGTACCATCCGGGTAAAGCGAATAAGGTGGCGGATGCTTTAAGCAGGAAAGTGTTGTACAGTGCCGACTTGATGATGTTAGAGTATGCCTTAATGGAAAAGTTTAGAGATCTAAATCTTCAATTTAATTGGACTCCTAATTGTGTGATTATGGGGAATTTGAATGTCACCTCTACTCTTAGGGAGGAAATCTGACAAGGACAAGAGTTGGATGAGGAGTTACAAGAGATGTTGACTCAACCGGGTTTTGTGCGAACTACCGACAGGATCATTTCGTTTGACCAAAGAGTTTGTGTTCCGGATGACGCGATGTTAAAAAGAAGGATTTTGGAAGTAGCACATAAAAGTATTTTTACTATACATCCTGGTTCTTCGAAGATGTATCAAGATTTAAAGAGAGACTATTGGTGGTCCGGGATGAAAAAGGATGTTGCGGTATATGTGTCGGAATGTGCGGTATGCCAACAAGTGAAGATTGAACACCAAAGACCGGGTGGCTTGTTGCAACCTTTAGAAATTCCGGTGTGGAAGTGGGATAGTATTTCGATGGACTTCGCAGTGGGATTACCCCACGCGCAAGGAGGTTGTGATTCAATTTGGGTAATTGTAGATCGGTTGACGAAGTCTGGTCATTTCTTGGCCGTGAAGACTACTTATAAGGCGAGTCATCTCGCAAAGTTGGTCATTTCAGAAATTGTGAGATTGCATGGTGTTCCTTCTAGTATTGTTTCGGATAGAGATCCAAAGTTTACTTCAAGATTTTGGAGAGCTTTCCAACAAGCTATGGGAACGAAGTTGTGTTTGAGCACGTCGAATCATCCGCAAACAGATGGTCAAACGGAACGGACAATACAAACCATGGAAGATATGTTAAGAGCTTGTGTATTGGAAAGTGGAGGAAATTGGATAGAATTACTACCGTTGATTGAGTTCTCTTATAACAACAGTTATCATGCAAGTATTGGTATGGCTCCTTATGAGGCGTTATATGGGAGGAAGTGTAGAACGCCATTGTGTTGGGCGGAGGTTGGCGAAAATAGAATTTTGGGACCCGAGATTATTCACGAGACCACGAAAAAGATGAGAATGATTCATGAAAAAGTTAAGCAGACCCAAGATCGTCAGAAAAGCTATGCGGACAATCGTAGGAAACCTTTGGAGTTTGATGAGGGTGATCATGTATTTTTGAAGGTTACTCCGAGATTGAGATTGAAAGGACCATTTAAATCGCGGAAGTTAAGTCCAAGATACGTGGGACCGTATCAGATCTTAGAAAGAATTGGTGAAGTAGCATACAGATTAGCCTTACCGCCTTCTCTGTCAGAGATGCACGATGTTTTTCATGTATCTCAGCTTCGAAAGTTTGTTCCACATCCTCTTTAGCCAATTCTACCCGATACTATTGAGATAGAAGCAGATTTAACGTTTGAGCCTCAACCGAGTCGTATCACGGGAAGAGAAACTAAGGTGTTAAGGAATAAGGAGATTCCTCTGGTTAAAGTTCAGTGGGATGAGACGCATCCGGGAGATGCAACGTGGGAACTAGAATCAGAGATGCGAGACGCTTATCCTCATCTTTTCAGGTAACTATTTTAAATTCGTGGGCGAATTTCTATTTAAGGGGGGGGGATGTAATACCCCGTAAATTATTTTACTCTGAATAATATTGGTATGATCAACTGGGCTCCGATTTACTCTGAGAATTTATTTGATAAAATAATTAGAGTAAACTGATGAGCTCAGAGCAGACCCAATTAATATTATCTGACTCTGAGGTTTTAAGTGTTGGAGCTTTAGAGGCTGTTTGGACAATTAGTAGTGTTACTAATTGATGATATTTTCTTTATCATTTCTTTTCCTCTCATTTCCAAACATAGAAACTTTTGAGAAGAGAAGGGAAGGAAAGGAAAGGAAGAGAAAAAGAGGAAAAAGTCCAAGAACACAAGATCATCAACCATCACTCATCCTTCATCAAATCATCTTCCAATCTTCATCATCATCATCTATTCAAGGTGGGCTATAGATAGAACCTTTTGTTTTAGATTTTCTTGAGGTCTAGAATCTAGGTTAGAATTGTGAGAAAATGAATAATCTTGACTTTAACGGTTGAAATGCGGTATAATCTGTGTAGTATAATCCCTAGCCATGTATGATCATCTTTTAATGCAAGTTTGTGTGTTGGATGAAGTTTTGGATGGGTTTTTGGCCCCAAAGCTCTGTTTTCACGTTGCTGGGAAACCCTGTTTTCGCAGGTTCGCACTGCGAGTCCCCTAGCGAAGGGGAAAGCGAGCATTCGCTAGTTACTCGCACGGCGAAGGTGGGGGCGAACATTCACCAGAGGTTCGCACTGCGAACTTTACCTTGTTTTAGTTCTGCCACGATTCGCCAGACGCTCGCACTGCGAATGGGGTAGCTAACCCAGTGTTGTTTAGGCATTCGCAGGGAGCTTCGCACTGCGAATGAGGAAGCGAGCATTCGCTGGCTACTTCGCAATGCGAACATGACATATCCTTCAACTTGTTTCTTTCATAACTTGGGACTTGTTTATCCGATTTGAGTATTCTTGGTATCGATGTGAAGCTATGGAAATATACTATATAATGGAAGTGGAAAATGCGAGTGGTGATGCCCGATTAAATAAATCGGAGGGAACCGTGAATTAGTGTAATTGGTGGTATGTGGAATTATGTGTTTCCATTATGTGATTGATGACTATTTGCCTATGCTATTATTGTTAAACATGTTTGAATATGAATGCATGTTAAAATACGAAATAGGTTGAGTGAGAAATATTACCGTAAATAATGTACGAAAGTGTGGAATGACATAGTGACTACGCTCATGCATGAGAGACCGAGGCGTGTGTCTCGTAATCATAACCAGTTTATCTTGAGGTGTAGTTTCATGAGACTCGAGCTCCTCCTTCGAAACGTATGCACAATTACTTAGTAGGTTTGATTCCTTACGTGTAGTACGATTAGAGCCTATGCTATGGGTAGAGACTTGTGATGGTTAACAGGCCATGAGAAGTGACGGTTCACGGTTAACAGGTCGATGATCCCGAATCCAATTCGTATGCCAAGTAACTACAAGGATCCCTGGCTCGGGTCGTCTTCTAGACATAGAAGCGGACGGGAAAAGGGGGATGCCTTGGTACGGTTATTGATTAGCGAGATTCTTGAGTTAACAGGCTCAGGACTTACCTTTGTATTATTGTGAGTTAACAGGCTTACGAGTGCGGATCCATATAGGGTGTGTGTGTACTCAAAGTCACTTCCCTTCCCTTTTGACTTGAGTTAGGTTTGTTAGAACCTTGTAAAGCCGAGAGGACTTTAAGATAGATAGCTCACTGAGATTTGATGTATCTTACCCCATGTTGTTGTTTACATCACAGGTACTACAGGTTTGGCGAAGGGTAAGGACAAAGTTGTTTAACTTCCTTACGGTTCGTAGCTTTTGTGTGGCAAGGCTTCCGTTGTGGAGATTTTGAGATCATTAGTTGATCTAGTTCTTAGTTTTATCTTTTGGAACATCTTGTATATATAACATGCCGTAGTTGTTGTAATTAGGCTTTTGGGCATTTATATGTATACTGTGTTACTTGGAACTTGTATATTTCAGTGCCAAACGTATTATTCATGTATAATATATGCTTTGATGTATGTGTATATATGTGGGCGTTACAGTATCAATTTTTTTAACTTCTTTAGTATTTTTTGTTATCGTTAAAAGTTGTTTTACTATATGATAAATATAAACAAAATGATATAGTGGTATGAAGGAGAATTTCCTATTTGAATATAAGCTTGCAATGGATAATGTTTGCATTAGTAAATGTTCGAATAGAAATGAAAGAATCACTTTGAAGTTGTAATTTCTTGGATTTGGATCCTCTTATGCTCTTTCTCTCATGTTTCTATCATGCTCCAATCTCAAACATTGATTTATCTTTTTATCTCTCTTATTTGTATTATTGTTTTTCCTTGGTGTCATATTTAACCATTATATTAGGAAAAGGAGAATGTGCATGACCAAAAAGAATGAGAGGATCTACATTATAATTTTTTTCATCCTTTTCTAGAAGCGTGATCGATAGTTAGTAGGGATGACAAAATGGGTCGTGGTCTGTCAGGCCGACCCGCGCACCCGCCCAAAAATGACGGGTTGGGTTGGGATATTGTATCCGCCTACCCGCTTAACCTGCCCCTTGTCATACCCTAATTTTTATCCCTAAGATCCCGCCTCTCTTTGCATCATCTGCATAGCCTATCATGTCTTTCATCACGCATAATGCCCAAATTATCAGCCAGAATAAACTTGTTGGATTTACAGCCGAATCAGCCAAAATAAAAGTCAACTATGCATAAAATCAGTGGACGAAAAGTTTCAAACTCGAGCTTGCAAACGTCAACTATATTAATCTACGTTTCGCGTATTTTAACCCGGTGTACTCGTTTTAATTTTTTGATAGCTTTTCGATCACATTTTGATTAGTTTGAGCCTTTAAACTGGGGAAAATTTATTTCTAAATTCGACCAAACGCTGTATTTTTCCGATTCGTTTATTTCGCGCTGATCATTTTGGTGCATTCATTTTATTTTTTCGAGCACTTCGACACCAGTCCGTTTTTTCGTTTTAAATAGATTTTACTTTTATTTTTAGTCCTTAATCATTTTAATCAATCAGTTTTTATTTTAGATTTTTATTTTATTATAGTTTATTTTATTTTATATTTTATTTATCATTTCTCTTATTTTAATATTTAAATTTTGTTTTTTTTCCTCTTTTAGCAATACTTAGCAATTAAGTTTCATAAAGCTTTTTGTTTTTTTTTACTTCATTATTGTATAACCATGCACTGCACATACTGAAAGAAAGGACATGATGTAGGCATTTTACACCATTAATACCTCTCTCTACTTCATTTCATGAGACACATTCAAAAGTACATTCATTACACCTCATTTTGCTACATAAAAACCTACTAATACAAAAAAAACTTCACTCCTGCGCATGAAGGACATGGAGGAGATCTACGTTTCTTTTTCATTTTTTAATATTATTTCCCTCTCTCATTAAAAAAAGAGGAACATAGTGAGACTCCCTACTCCGCATATTTCACATACCTACATCCGCTTCTATTTTTTTTACTTTTTATGATATATACCCACTTGAACCTTTACTCTTTCAATAAAAAAACACGCTGCAACCTCTTTTCTCTGACCCTTTCATAACTTCACTCACCTATATTCATGATACACATCCTTATCCCTCCATCTTCATGAATACAACATGAATCATCTCCCATGTGACCTCATAACAACGTAAAAAATCATCCCCACCTTGTCCTTCATATCCCATCCTGCTCCATGTAAAACAACACCCCAACTTTCCACCATCCCTATACTCTTCATCTTCACTACTCTCACGCATCAAAAACCATAATCACCATTCAAAACATTTCCTTTAAACACATCCTCCCGTACTCAAACGTCCATGTTTCTTTGCTTACACAAACCACACACACCATCAAGAGCCACACGGCCAGCCACCACGTGAAATAACAACCACCTTCATTCGCTGGCGATAATCTCACGCCGATCTCACTTCAACAACTTACAGCAACCTTCGACACGTAATATCACAACACATAACTCAACTTGCTGCTTGAAATTTGTTTTTTCATTTCGGTAACGGTTTCGAACATCTTTGTGCATCTTCATTGTTATGTTGTTGTTTGCTGCCCGAGTTTTCCCTTTTGGTGTAGATTTGATTATCATGCATTTTCATGTTATGTGATATTGCTAAGCTTGTGAGCTTACAAGTTTGTTTAGTATGTGTTATGCAGTATTTTTTTCGGTTGCGATGGCATGCTGATTTTTTTTGGTGATATAACATTGTAAATATTGTAAGTGGTTGCAGCTTAGTTCATTTTCCATGTTTTAATAATAGTTTGAGCATGGGTTTATAGGTGGTTTATTTAGTGATATCAAATTGTTACAAATCCAATAGTAGTGTTGGTATGTATGTATGCATCAAGAGAAAACAAAAATTAAAAAATATAATTAGTGCATGAGTTTGTTTAAAAAAAAAAAGAAAAGAAAAGAAAGAAACAAATTTATATTTTAATTATTTATTTTAACTATTTTATTTTTAATTTGAAGAATATATGAAAGTATCAAAAAACATTTTAATTTTTTATTTTAGCATTTTCATTTCTAGTTTAATTATTTGTATAATTTAAAAAAATGATATAATTATTAATTATTTTAAATATTTTTATTTAATATTGATTAATTAAATTATTAATTAATCTTATTAAAAATTTATATTTAAATTGATTAATAAATCTTTTGTTGCCCGATTTTATTTTGCGACTTGTTTGCTTCCATGTTTTGGGCATGCTTTTCCTTGATTATTTCTTGATGCTTTTCCTTGATTAATTCATGATGCTTTTCCTTGATTAATTCCTGATGATTACATGAAGTTTTTGCCATGTATACTTTGTTGATTCTATTAGTTGTTTTATCACTATGATGCTTTCCTATGTGTACTTTATTTATTTTATATGTTGATGATATCACCATGATGCTTTGCCATATGTGTTTTGTTGATCTCATTTACTGTTTGATGATTTCATGATGCTTTGCTATGTGTACTTTGTGTTTGCTGATTTCATTTAACTTGTTTCTACATGATGCTTTGCCATGTGTACATTTGTTGATTTCTTGTTGTTTTATACTACATGATTCTTTGCCATGTACCTTTGTTGATTTCTTGTTGTTTAACCATACATGATGTTCTTGCCATGTACTATGTTTGTTGATTTCATTTATCTTGATTCACATGTAATGTGTACGTTGTTGATTTCATCTGTTGTTTCTACATGATGCTTTGCCATGTAAGTTGTTGTTTCTATTTCTTGTTTTTTACGTGATGCTTTGCCATGTACGTCGTTGATTTTATCTATCATCATGATGCTTTGCCATGTGAATTTTGTTATACTTTGTTGTTTTATTCTACATGATGCTTTGCCATGTACCCTTGTCGATTTCATTGTTGCTTTGACGTCTGTTGACTATATGATGTTTTACCATATGTATGTGGATTTTATATCATACATTGTTTCTTGTTTCTACATGATGTTCTTGCCATATACTGCGTGCTTGTTGCTTTCCTTTGTGTACTTATTGATTACATGATGATTTTCCATGTGTCTGTGGATTTTATTTGATGACATGTCTGTTGATTACATGATGATTTGCCATGTATCTGTTACTTTCATACATGATGTCTTGCCATGTACTTGTTGATTACATGATGATTTTCCGTGTATCTGTTACTTTCATACATGATGATTTGCCATGTATCTGTTATTTTATTTTGATGCTTGGGACCTAATCCAAGGGAAAGGGAGTGTATGTCGACTTATTGTCATTGTGCATGTCTATTGTATGTTTGTTGCTTTATCTTACATGTCTTTGTTTTTCATTACCCATCTTTTATCCTTAGCAAACAATTTTAGCCAAAACACAAATTTTTCAAGAGGTTCCTGTAGGATACTGCAGATGCTTAGGGTGTTAGTGCCTTCCCTTAGTATACCTAACCCTCGTACCTTTGATCTCTCTTTGCTTAGCTTTAGGCTTTGCATTTTGCTTTGCATATTTACTTAGGGTTTTTGTTCGATCTTTTCTCCCTTCCCTGGGAAAAATAAAATTCGGTGGTGATATCTTATCTTTGCGATTCAAGCTAATCCAATAGCTTTGATCTCTGATTCTCACCGCGACACCCCGCCTTAAGTCCACCAAAAAAAGGGGGTTGACCCGCCAGCCCTCCAATATAGTTATCAAACACTCAAAATATTATTTTGATTGGTTGAAGGTTAATACTTGGACTATAATTTTGGAATACTTGTTAATGATTCTATTTATACATTTATTTGTAAATATATATAATATTTTTTTAAATAAAATTTGTTAAAAAGACTCTTTATAAAAAATGTTCTAAAAAATAAGTGAAAAATATAATTGAAAGTAAAAATAAACCTATTAATCTTTTAAAAAAATGAAAAAAAAAAATGGACAAGCCCTCCCCGCCACCCGCTTATCTGCCATCTTGGCGGGACGAGCTAGATTTTTAAGCACAAGTTCACTTGACAGACTTGCCTGCCTCACCCTTTTTTTGGCTGGCTTAAGACGTGGCAGACGACCCATTTTCCCTTTAATCATATTGCACCCAAATGTATTTTTTCTTGATTTTGTTTCTTTTAATTTTAACATAATTTTTTAATATAAATATAGGAAAATTTTAAACACATTGGGGAGAGAAGAAAAACCACACATAAAAAAACTCAGAGAAAAAAGTAATCCTTTTCACAAAAAGTCACACGAAAATTGCATTCAGATTATTATCTTTGCGCTTTTTGTTCCGCCTTCATTACACCTTCAAACCATATCAACAATCTCACCATACACCAATTTCATAAACCACGACTAACATCCCTTCCCTCCCTCGTCATACTTATCATTGTCCTTCAATGTAAAAACATAACACCATTAATAACATGAAAAAATCACTAAATTATCACTACCATCATTCAACCATACAAAACCAACACACTCATTCTTTCACTAAAAATCATCAAAACCAGAAATCAAACAAAAATCATACAATAAAAAAAACGTAAAGGAAGAGGAGGAAAATGAAACAACCACGAACTGGCCAAAAATTGCTCATCAGCGCTTCCCTCCGAACTCCACCAAGAACCAAACCGCCGTCAATAGGAAGCTTTGTCATCGTAGTTTCGATTGTACCACCACGAAAAACACATGCAGCCACCGTGTTTCTTCTCCATCAACCACCACACCAACTCCAGAGGCTCCTCTACGTGAACAACCCTCTTTTGTCGACCACCTTACAACCCCTAAAGCCCCAAAATCCCGCAGCACGCCTTCTTTTTCGTTTCGTCATCGGTAGAATTTTTTTCTCTAGTTTTTTATATTCGTTTTGGATTGATGATGCTTGTGGTTTGATTTTGTTTTGAAGGGAATTGTTCTTGGTTTTTATTTTAAGTTGGAAGAGAAAAAGAGATAAGAAGAATAGAGAGATGAGGGATCTGAGTGTTTGATCCATTTTTTCCCTTTATTATTTTTAATACTTGTTTTTTTTTATAATTATTGGCCACGTGTCACGATTTAAGTGGTTGGATTTTAAGTAATAGAGGGGATCTTGTACAGGATCCCCATCGTATTTACTATGGACGTGCACCTAAGTGACTACATGATGATGATTAACGGGTCTAGTTACTTGGATCTTGTGGACTAGATCAGGATTGTCTGATCATCATTAGACGGTCCAAAGAATCCATATTTATTTGTTTATTTTTGCTCCATTTTCCTTTGTTTGGTTACTGGGCTGAAAAACCTGGGCCCTAGAGGTTACTTGTCTTAAATCCCACTATTTTCATTTCTCACCATTTTTCCTTTTCTTTTTATTATTTTTAATTCCATTAATTGTCTTAATTAATTAACTAATTAGTATATTAATTTTTTAATTATCATTAAAATGAACATTGAAAACATTTATCTCTTTTAATGTCAATTTAATAATCAAACTATTTCTCTTAATTAGATCAATTTTTTTATAATTAAATCGGGCGAAAAAGAATCTATTGGATGTATATCCCCGTGATTCTCGAGTATTTCAATACAATTCGTATAACTTGCCTTTCAAATACTCGTCAGCCTCTCAAAACGTAATAACACAATTGAATTCAGCTCGTTCCTTTGCGAATGAAAATGGATCTATTGAATGTATCCATATGTGGTCCCCGAGTATTTGGATACAATCCGTATAGCTTGCCTTTCGAATACTCGTCTTCCTTTCACACCTTTTTGCAATATATTCATATGAAAAAGGATCTATTGGAGGTATATCCCTGTTGTCCTCGAGTATTTGGATACAAGTCTTATAGCTTGCGTTTCGAATACTCGACATCCTCTCAAAATGTAATATTGCAATTGAATTCAACTTATTCCTTCGCAGATGAAAAATGATCTATTGGATGTATATCCCTGTGGTCCCGAGTATTTGGATACAAGTTGTATAGCTTCCCTTTTGGATACTCGTCTTCCTTTCACACTCTTTTCATAATATAATCATATTAAAAAGGATCTATTGAATGTATATCCCCGTGGTCCCTGAGGACTTGGATATAAGTCGTATAGTTTTCGTTTTGAAAACTCACCATACACCAATTTCATAAACCATGACTAACATCCCTTCCCTTCCTCCCCATACTCATCATTTTCCTTCAATGTAACAACATAACACCATTAATAACATTAAAAAATCACTAAACTATCACTACGATCATTCAACCATACAAAACCAACACTCTCATTCTCTCACTGAAAATCACCAAAATTAGAAATACAACAAAAAGCATACAATAACACAAAATAATAAAGGAAGGGGATGAAAACGAAACAACCCCGAAGTCGCCTCAAACTGACCGGAAATCACTCATCAACGATGCCCTTCGACCGCCACCAAGAACCAAATTACCGACGACACAAATCTCTGTCGTCGTAGCTCTGATCGTAACACCATGTAAAACACCCGCAACCACCACATTTCTGCTCCATCAACTACCGCACCTGTAACACCCTTCTAAACCCCGCGGAAAATATATAAATAAATCAGAGTAAATATCATGCATTTCACAAAAGGGTGTCACATATATTTTCCAAACATCATAAAAACACCTGTCACGCTCTTTAACACTTAATTGATTTCATGCTTTTCAAACATTTTCACTTAGCATGTAGCATCGGAATTAATTTAATCATGATAGACATAAATAAGTCTCATGCTCATCTCATTCATAATCAATACTTAGGCATAAAAGCCAATACTTCATACAATTCAAATAAACATAAAAGCATAAAGTAGAGTACATAATGTATCTCTCAAACATAAACCGAAACGATCCCAGTGTTACATGATCAGAGCATGACTCGACCCAACATAAATAAGAAAACTAATCAGCTACTCCAACGGCTACCTCGCGCTACAAGCAACTCTACTCCTCGGTACCTGAGCGATGTCGTATAAAACATCATTCCAATAGAAGGGTGAGAATTCACATAATTATTGAAATCATAAGATAATAATTGATTTAAAGGCATACAAACATACTTACAATTATTCTCACACTTCAAAGTTTCATCAACAAGGCATTACTCAAGTAACCACACCATACACAAGTATATCCATACATTTCTACAATTTCGCCAATTCAACAAGTCACATACATACACATACTTTCACATAACAAACATATATGCAATGTGACTCGATGCAAGACTCAATGCAACTCATGCCATGTGGTACCAACACTTGTTATTATTTTTTGGTTTTTACACTTAAACCAGGTCTGTTCCCTAGACCAATAACATACAAAAGCCCGTTCCCTAAACTTTCAAACCCCGCTCTAGGTTTGGGACAAGTCACTAGCTCCCACGGAACTAGAAAGCATTGCCTCTTGACACAAATGATGCGTATGCAATCAACATCCATATGCAATTAAGACCATTCTCTAATCTTAATATCCAAGCATATCATCAATAATTCATCACACTTGAATTACCATACAATTGCACACACAAACACATTTTCATAATCAAAGCATTCATACTTCAAACATCATCACCACAATTAGCAATTAATACGCAAGTATCGAACCGATTCAGTCTCAACTCCAAAATACACGTTGCCGCTTAATTATATAATAATTAATCAATCACCAATAATTGAATCCAATATTCAATAAAATCTCACCATTCAATAAATAATCAATATTTAAATAAAGGGTTAAATATGTATAAGGTCCTTACAAATATCCCAACTTTTAGATTTGGGTCCCTCCAAAATTTTCCTTCAAACAATGGTCCTCTGAAAGTTTTCCGTCCCCAACTTTAGTCCCCCCCGTTAGTTTTCACTAACGGTGGCTTATGTGGCATGCCATGTGGAAATTTTTTGATGACGTGGCTTACATGTGGAAATGTCAACGTGGCAAAAATGGCTGACATGTATGCCACTGAAGCGTCCGCAAGTGCACGGAAATATCGAAGTAATATAAAAGATTGTCGAACCCACAGAGACCAATGTCTACCTACCGTTATCTATCGTTGCTTTGTAAAGCTAAGGCTAATGATATTCGATAAAAGGGAAACTAGAACTAAAACTAAAAATGAACTTAGAAAATATGATAATTAAAAGAGGCCAGAATATGGATTCCGCGTTCCTAAAAGACTTTGTAGAATTCGGGTACTAATTACAACTATAATTTAGTTCCGTAGAATATACCAACTTAAAGACTTCGCCTCACGCTCTCGCGGTATTAACTAAAGTCATGTTCCCTAATCCCAAGATTTTGCTCTCGCTCACTCGGTAACTAGGAAATATATTTTGAAAGCCAATAATATCCTAAACGTATCTAAAGCGCTCTCGCTGTATTTAGATTTGTTGCCTAATTTCCACTATCCGGTTCGACCCCCACGCTCTCGCAGTGTCGACTCTAACCTTAATTAACTTCTCACTCTCATGACAAAATCGTGTTAAATAACCTCTCACTCTCGTGACAAAGCTATTTAAATTAGACTTGGAAATTAAAACGATAACAGAATTTTAGTCATAAGTTCGCACCTATTATTTTCTACTGAGTCCCGTCGGTAACGATGGTCCTCATACACCGGACTCAAGTCGCTTAGCCGGACATGTTACTGTAAATAATGCAAAAAGGAAAGCTGGAATTACTTCTGGAATATGCAAAATAAACTCCGCGTACAATAACTAGAACTGAATTTGAAATAAATGAAACAGCACCTAAGACTAATGGTGTGGTAGTTCCTCGGTGTGAGAAACTACCACTTTTACATGGTAAGCTTTTTTGCCTAAAAATTAAGAATAATAATATGCTCTGAACATGAGACTTGAAAACCTGGACGAGCCCCCCTTGCGTGTTGCACCACTGCCTCCTTTTATAGACTTGCTTGTAACTTCCCTTGGAGAGAATTTAGGAGCATAACATTTCTGTTGAGAAGTCCAAGGGAGACTGGGCTCATGTGCAGTTGAAGCTGAAGTTGAGAGAATTCAGGAGAAAGTGTTGAACGTGCGTGACTGAATTGGCCCTTCGTATCCACGTCTGTATTCTGAATGTTATAACCCATTATGTGCGTGTGACGGTCGTGGTGCTCTGTGATCAGCGTGGTGGCCTTTAGTTTGCGTGACGGTCGTGGTGGCTTGCGTGACGGTCGTCACACACACCACTTTCTATTTTTCTACTTTTTCTCTGTCATTTCTTCCTGTTTCTTCTCATTTCTTCTTATTTTTCTACTTTGCTCATATTTAGCTTGGAAAATGAAATACCTGCGAAAATACTAGAATGCTCGCGGAATAATCAGAACTTAAGCTGAAATAACGTAATTATTAGTAGTAAATCAAGGCAAATATATGATACATTTTCGTGTTATCAAAATCCCCCACACTTAAACCTTTGCTTGTCCTCAAGCAAACCATGACTCGTAAGGAAAATAGTGCAAACAGATACTCGTCCTAGGCTACCAACTCTACTTTGGTTACGTTTGTGTCGATAGGTACTTGCTCACACACTAAGGATATCGTAACAACACAACTCTGCTTTTGCGGTCATCAACCTCCATCCTATACAAACCAATCCGAATCATGTCATTATACTTATGCCTAGCTCACATCCTTCTTTCGTCCCTTTTCATTCTGGCACAATCACATTAAGCCCGTTATCCTTTCACACTCATGGTAGGATAGCCTGTTAGTGACTATGATCTCATCAAATTTTCTCTTTTGCATATACCAATAAAGTAAAGAAGTTTACACCATTGGGCTAAATGATCGGGTGAGGATCACCTAGCTTAGAAGGAGCATTTCTTTTCATTTATTCATATTTTTCTTTTCTTAATTTACCTTTTAAGCCTGAGATCATACACGTATTTGCATCGGCTTCCTACTTAGTGTGTGCTTAGGATGGTGCTGACTGCTAAATAAACTAATTAGGGACTACTGAAGGGGTGAGAACTTAAGGCTATGGCATAACAAGTACTCAAATCGATTTCCATAATTTAGAGGCTCACGGTGTTAAGACGATACCGATCTTGCGGAATTTTCCCAAGTCTCACAATCTAACCTCAATTTTGTCTGTAACCTAAGATTTTCAAAAGAAACACTATTTTTAACTCAAAAATTTTCAAAATATTTGGTATGGCTCAAGGGAATGGGAAAATCGATAAATAACATAAAATCAGCATAAAGACTCGACAGCACATGCACAGACGAACGAAACATTTAAAACAGAAATTTTTTTAAAATCATGCTGGAAAACAATAAACCTAACTAGAAAGCAGTAAAATGAAAGCGGTAAATGTTCCTCCCCCACACTTAAACCAAACATTGTCCTCAATGTTTTGATAAAAGGTGGTAGAGGAAAGATAGAACCTGTATGAATGCCATTGCGTGCTACCACGGCCAAATTCGCGCTGATTCTTCCCTTGTTATCCCTGTCTTCGCTGGCCACTTCTACTCCGGTGTCTTGCACTACGAGTTATCTGAATTTGCTGAAACTTCATTTTCTTGAAGCCGCTCATAATATTGCCTATTTCCGAAGGAAGTACCTGCAAAAATTGTTAGAAAAATACGGTGCGGTGTGTACAGGTGGAACCTGACCATGCAAAGAACAATGAGGATGTAAGTTACGAACGGGAGAGACATGCTTTCTCCCATCATACTCATCATTGGTGTCACCACCAGCAGCAAAATTCGTAGGAATGTGCATGGGCACCAACTCATCTTAAGGGATTGTCACCTAGAGATTTTTCGCCTAAATATGGCTGAGACGTGACAAGCGATACAATTCTTTATTTTCTGCAAACACAAATAATAAAAGGAAAACATTAAATTAAAATCTAGTGGGTTGCCACCCACGCAGGGCTTTGTTTAACGTCGATAGCTCGACAGTTAGGAGTGTTAATCTTCGGTTTCCAAGGCCATTTATCAAGCCATCTCACATATCCCTCACCTTTTCTTTTCTTCCTTCTGTGGGGTGGTTCATTCTTTTGAACTTGTGGTGGTGGTTCAGGATCTATCTTAAGTATTAGCTTTTCGAGTTTGGGATTAGTTATCTCATCCACCATCTCAAAGTCTAACCTTACCCTCTTATCAGTAATGATATCCCTAGTTTCATGGTCCTCAAATTTTCTCTTTTTTTGCGTGACCTCAAACAAAGATGCATCGGTGTGGATATTTTCCAATACCTCCGCATACGTTTTGGATTGGGATTCTACCTTAGCTTCCACAAACCTTTGTGAGAAAGGAATTGGTGGGGTATATGGAGGAGGAACGACATTAGGTGTTTCCTTCGCTGCCTCTTTGACGACCTCCCTTTCAGGTGGTTCCAGTGAATTTTTCTCAATCTCTACTTCTTCCTCACCCGAACTCTCCTCAACCTCAATATCACTCTCCTCACCCTCATTATCACTCTCCTCACCCTCATTATCACTCTCCTCAGGATTCTCGATTTGTTTTTCATTAACGGTTGTTACAACATCCACATGCTCCTCAGGGGAGGGTCCTATAGGTGTCTGTGCAAGCAGGGAGATTTGAGTCTCCAATGCCTCAGTGTGAGTCGCGAGGGACTCGACTATTGTGTTTATCTGCCTAAGGGTTTCATAAGTATCGAGATGTTGTTTTCTAAGCTCTTCATTCTGGAGAGTTTGTGTCTCTACAAAGTGCTCCATCATAGACTCTACTCTAGAATTAGTTGTTGTTTCAATGAAGTCCTCCATTAATGCTTCGAGGTTGGAATTAACAGATTCTTATGGTTCCTCGAAATATTGGGAATGGTGATCGTAGAGGAAATTTTGGTGCGGTTCCTCGAGATATTGGGAGTGAGTCAGTGTCGCATTGAAATCCTGCATTAATATTTCTAGGTTGGAATTATGAGATTCTTGCGGTTCCTCGAAATTTTGGGAATGGTAATCATAGGAAAAATTTGGCTGCGGTTCCTCAAAATATTGGGAGTATTCCGGTTGGTAATTGTAGAGAAAATTTAGGTGCGGCTCCTTAAGATATTGTGAGTGGTTATCATAGAGAAAATTTGGGTGATACATAGTTTTTAATTTTTTAATTTTTTTTTATTATTTTATTATTTATTTTTTTTATGGGAGTGCCTTAGTCTATACGGTGCAACAACGGAATAACAATATTGACTGTTGGTCCCCGGCAACGGCGCCAAAAACTTGAAGCGTCCGCAAGTGCACGGAAATATCGAAGTAATATAAAAGATTGTCGAACCCACAGAGACCAATGTCAACCTACCGTTATCTATCATTGCTTTGTAAAGCTAAGGCTAATGATATTCGATAAAAGGGAAACTAGAACTAAAACTAAAAATGAACTTAGAAAATATGATAATTAAGAGAGGCCGGAATATGGATTCCGTGTTCCTAAAGGACTTTGTAGAATTCGGGTATTAATTACAACTATAATTTAGTTCCGTAAAATATACCAACTTAAAGACTTCGCCTCACGCTCTCGCGGTATTAACTAAAGTCATGTTCCCTAATCCCAAGATTTTGCTCTCGCTCACCCGGTAACTAGGAAATATATTTTGAAAGCCAATAATATCCTAAACGTATCTAAAGCGCTCTCGCTGTATTTAGATTTGTTGCCTAATTTCCACTATTCGGTTCGACCCCCGCGCTCTCGCAGTGCCGGCTCTAACCTTAATTAACTTCTCACTCTCGTGACAAAATCGTGTTAAATAACCTCTCACTCTGGTGACAAAGCTATTTAAATTAGACTTGGAAATTAAAACCATAACAGAATTTTAGTCATAAGTTCGCACCTATTATTTTCTACCGAGTCCCGTCGGTAACAATGGTCCTCATACACCGGACTCAAGTCACTTAGCCGGACATGTTACTGTAAATAATGCAAAAAGGAAAGATGGAATTACTTCTGGAATAATGCAAAATAAACTTCGCGTACAATAACTGGAACTGAATTTGAAATAAATGAAACAGCACCTAGGACTAATATGGTGTGGTAGTTCCTCGATGTGAGAAACTACCACTTTTACATGGTAAGCTTTTCTGCCTAAAAACTAAGAATAATAATCTGCTCTGAACATGAGACTTGAAAAACTGGACGAGCCCCCCTTGCATGTTGTACCACTGCCTCCTTTTATAGACTTGCTTGTAACTTCCCTTGGAGAGAATTTAGGAGCATTAACTTTCCGTTGATAAGTCCAAGGGAGACTGGGCTCATGTGCAGTTGAAGCTGAAGTTGAGAGAATTCAGGAGAAAGTGTTGAACGTGCGTGACTGAATTGGCCCTTCGTATCCACGTCTGTATTCTGAACGTTATAACCCATTATGTGTGTGTGACGGTCGTGGTACTCTCGTGACGAGCGTTGTGGCCTTTAATTTGCGTGACGGTCGTGGTGGCTTGTGTGACGGTCGTCACACACACCACTTTCTATTTTTCTGCTTTTTCTCTGTCATTTCTCCCTGTTTCTTCTCATTTCTTCATATTTTTCTACTTTGCTCATTTTTAGCTTGGAAAATGAAATACCTGCGAAAATACTAGAATACTCGCGGAATAATCGGAACTTATGCTGAAATAACGTAATTATTAGTAGTAAATCAAGGCAAATATATGATACATTTTCGTGTTATCAGCCACGTGCCAATTGTTTCAATTTTAATTTTTTTATATTAACGTCATATTTGAACCCAGAAATGGTAGCTAATCTGCAGCTACTTCCTAGCTAATTCCTAGCTAATCTCTAGCTAATTTAAACACACTTTTTTTTAGCTAATCTCTAGCTAATTTAAACACACCATTTTTATAACATACACACTCATATAGCCCTCCTTCAAAGATATGTGATCCGTATCATCATTCATGATCAAGTACAGAACCTCGTATCTACAAAAGTTAAAAGATTACTACATTATTCGTTGGAGAAAGAGAAAGCGGGGGGATTATGAAATGTGTGTCCAAGTAAGATTATTTTGTGTTCCATATAACTTAGCATCTACTTCAGAAGTCGATAAAACTGAATACTTACAATCTTCATTATCCTCTGTTTGTAGTAAGTCCAATAACATCATATTGCATCTACTTCAAATGTTGTGGGAGCAATGAAAAGGTCAGGTGTCCACACCCCATAAGTAGAGAGGTTGCATCCACAAGCAATCACCCTACGGTAACATATGTTGTCATAATATCACAGAAGTTTTTTTGTTTTCATATATAGAATCAAATCATATTTATCCAAAACAACAAATTCTACAATAATTATTACACATATATTTATCCAAAACACTCACATACTCCTGAGGAAATCTTCAAAGAATCAACATAAAACGTACTCAAACTAATGAGGCATCATTAATCATTCATTATAATTAATCACTCTTAAAGAAGAATTCTTGTTCTGGATGAAGCTACTGCCTCCATTGACTCTGCTACAGATGCCATATTTCAAAGAGTAACCAGACAGGAATTTGAAGAATGCACAGTCATAACTGTGGCTCACAGAATTCCAACTGTAATAGACAGTGACATGATTATGGTTTTATCTTATGGTATATTATTACCGTTATTACCTTATTATACATGCTACTGTTTCTGTTTTTTTAGTACTATCTTTTGCTTCATAATTTTTTGCTGGTTATTTTTAAAGGAAAACTGATAGAATATGACGAGCCTTCAAAGCAAATGGATACGAACTCTTCATTCTCTAAGCTGGTGGCTGAATATTGGTCCAGCTGCAGGAAGAATTCACTCCCAAATATTAGTAGACAACAACAATGAGTGATGACAATGGATAATAAATATTACTATAAATAAATAGAAGAAAAATGGTTGACATCCTAGTAGTTATAAATTTAGTAAACTCTATGCTGGTATTGTGGAGATGTCTCTTAGCATATTCAATCAGGATTATTGTGATGCATAAGGTTGATAATTGCCCACAACTTTCATTTCGTGTAAAGACAAAATTAGATTCTTTAATAAGGAGGTTGCATAGATTGTTTCTTTGATAGATTTTAGAAATTTTTATGGGTGTTATCCTGCACCCAACATATATATATATATATATATATATATATATATATATATATATATATATATATATATATATATATATATCACTTGCCCCGCATAATTATTATAAATAAGTTATATATATGACTAGAGCCTTGTTTATAGGACACCAAACATATAGCAGGTTTATCATAAGTGTCATTAGTATTTAACTAAAATCAATTTTGAAGACGTATTATTTATGGAGTGTTTATGGGGATTATTTTCTTAGATCTTTGCAGAATTTTTTTCACGATTTTGTCTTTTGAAACAAGTGTCACGTTTTTGTCGGGTCCTAACGGGACTCGCCTGTTGGTAATTCTTTTGATTGACTATGCCTTTGTGAAACCAGAACCAATACCACCCATCCATTTTACTTCAAACCCAAGCACCTTAATAAAACTTACTAACAGTATGTTATTATTGTAAAAGAAAATGATTTTTTTATCGGTACTGGCGAGAAAATATCATTGATGATTATGTTAGAAATGTTTAAACAAACTAAAATAAAATAAAGTATCAAGAACTTGACTCATATATGTTACAAAAATTGTGTGTTTAAATTAGTTAGAAATTAGCTATGAATTAGCTACAAAAATGGTGTGTTTAAATTAACTAGAGATTAGCTAGGAAGTAGCTGCAAATTAGCTACCATTTCTGGGTTCAAATATGATATTAATACAAAAAAATTTAAAATGGAAACAATTGCCACGTGGCATACATGTCAGCAATTTTGCCACGTTGACATTGCCACATGTAAAACACGTCATCAAAAAATTTCCACATGGCATGTCACATAAGCCCCCTTAGTGGAAACTAACGGGAGGGACTAAAGTTAGGGACGGAAAACTTTCAGAGGATCATTGTTTGAAGGAAAATTTTGGAGGGGCCAAACCTAAAAGTTGAGATATTTGTAGGGACCTTATACATATTTAACCCTTAAATAAATAATTAATATTTAAATAAATAATTCATATTTAATAAATAATTAACTTTTTAATTAAATAATTAATATTCAGTAAAACATTTAATATTTTAATAAGATTCTAATAATAATATATATCTATATATACTGCATGTTATTAAATGCCACTCCCAATCATTCTCCCAATTCATTTTCACCGCTACATGACTGAGAAAAAGAGGTTACCATTTATTGCCTAATGCTATGTCATGCACTACATGGTATTTACAAGGGATCACTTTGTATTTTCTTCTTCTTATTGTTTCCCAATGCTATAACAAGTGATAAGTGTTACTCTTATTAAATATATCCTTTCATTGTCTTATTATAATCTAGGTGCTACAGGTATTAATAAATGTGGAAGGATTACTTTTAAATGTCAAATCTATAATATAAGAAAAGAAATGGCCCTGGAAAACACATCTTTGCCCCTTTCTCTTTTAATGCCACATCCTCATTTTAAAGGAAAAAAGTGTCCAAAATTTACTTTATCCAACTATTGATGTCACATTATTGTAATCCAACTATATAGTTATTATTTTAAGTCTTTGTTGGTTACAATTGGTTCAAATGATGATGTCATTTACTTCTATTCCAATTATATAATTTCTAATAGTTAATTTTAATTAATTATTTATGACATTTTGGTGTCTTGTCTCCCTCTTTCACGCTTTCTCTTTCCCTCATTTTGTTTCTCACTGTTCCTTTCTCTTTCACGCTTTCTCTTTCCCTCTTTCTCTTTCTCACTAATGTAACACCCTTCTACCCCACATACAATTTCTAGTAAAACATTTCATATTATCAGAGTAAAAACAACATAAAGGGTGCCACACATAATATTCAAAACGTCATGTAAACAATCATTGTCCTGTCCCGTAACACGGGTTACTCGTTCATCAATGTCAAAATTTAACAAATACGCAGTGGAAATCAATTTTTATCTTAATTCCATAAAATACTTCATAATAAATAGGTCCAAATTAAACACCGTCATCAACATTATAAAAATTCAGTCATAAACTAAAAGAAACGAGGTTCACAATAATTTTCCCAACCCGATGTTACATGACACAGAGCAGGACACCTCTAACTAGACAGTAATAACGAAACACTCCAAAGCTACATCCTTCGTCACCTCGCAGCTATTCTTGGTTATCTGCAAGTTACCCACATAAGAGGCAACATTTTCAAGCAGGCAGGGTGAGAAAACATAATTCATTATAGTAATACAAAGACATGGAAAATAAATAAATAAGCAACAACAACATCGGAATCATCATCAATAATTATTCACAACACAATCTCAACTACTTCACAAAATGCTATGTCAAACATAATGGTGTGCAAAGGATGCATGTGGTACCGATTTTCCTCCATGTGATGGACACTGGCCATCAACCCTCCACAAGGGAGCACAACATAACAACATATCACTCCAATCCGCACTATGGGATTGAAGCTACCATTAGGCCGAAGCCCCAACATAAAATGCAATGAAATGCAATGATGCTAAGCTCCTCATTTCATCCAAATATCAACATGTGCATCATTCATTTCATTTTCAACAATATTCATCATAAAAATCATGTTTTATCATCCATACAACGACAAAGCAACGAGACAGTAAAAATCAGAACCGAAAACGTCGAAACAGCAAAAACGGAAAATACTCATTAGCCTGACACGGCCGCCCGTGTCCTGTGACACGGCCCGTGTCAGGAGGCCTACACGAAAACCCAAAACAGAAAAATTTTCAACAGGAACAGAGGCCTGACACGGCCGCCCGTGTCCTGTGACACGACCCGTGTCAGAAGCTCTGTAACAAAATTATTTATTTTCCCCAACCAGTAGGCTGACACGGGTGCCCGTGTTGTGTGACACGGCCCGTGTCAGGATGCGACAAAACCCAACTTTTCCCAAAAAGTGCTTTTCTGCGTTTTTGACTTCGATTACCCCAAAAATCAGTTTTTTGCACGAAATTTGATCAAAAATACTCACAAAACACACATATAGCAATACATATCAATCAAATCCATCATACTTTCATCAAATTACTCATTCTACATCAACAATCATCAAGATCAACATAATTCATACAATCCTTAATCTATTCATCTCCAATTCCTATAAAACTATAAGAAATTATGAACTCTCCCCATACCTTAGAGTAATCCGAAGATTTTTCCTTCTTCCTTCAAGATTCCTCTAGTAATTCTCAAGCCCTAGTTCTCCTTCTTCTCTCTTCTTCAGTGTTCTTCACAAAAGATACGACAAAATGAGAAAATGATCGTTTTTTTCTTTGACTAACAAATCCCAACTTATGAACTTCCCATCCTATCCTTATTTACTTTCCCATAAGACCACCTTGCCCTTTCTCATTTTATTTTTAATAATAATAATAATATAAATAACACATGCTTATTTACTTTATTAAAATTATTCAAAAACACCCTTTTACTCCAAAATTCTTCAAAATTATCAAAAACCTCTTAATTCCTTCTAAATTAATTAAATAAATAATTAAATAATTGATTTAGATTTTTGGATCGTTACAACTCTCCCTTACTTTAAGAATTTTCGTCCTCGAAAATTACCTGAGATAAACAGAGTCGGATACGACTCCTTCATCTGATCTTTACGCTCCCAAGTCCAACTATCACCAGCTGGTCCGCCCCACAGTACTTTCACTAAAGCAATCTCTTTACCTCGCAGTTGCCTCAACTCTCGACCATCAATCCTCACAGGCAAAGCTTCCACTGTCAGGTTATCCCTTACCTGCACATCATCCATTTGAATCACATGCGACGGATCCGAAATATACTTTCTCAACTGCGACACATGAAACACATCATGCAAATTTGCAAGTGACGGTGGTAAAGCCACCCGATAGGTAACTTCCCCTATCCTCTGCAGAATCTGATATGGACCAACAAAGTGCGGAGTGAGCTTTCTAGACTTCAAAGCTCGTCCCACACTAGTCATCGGAGTAACTCTTAAGAACACGTGGTCTCCCTCTTGGAATTCAAGTGCTTTTCTTCTCTTATCATGGTAACTCTTCTGACGACTCTGCGACGTCTTCATTTTATCCTGAATCCTTTTAATCTTCTCCGTTGTCTCTTGCACAATCTCAGGTCCAAGTACAGAACTCTCTCCCGACTCATACCAACACAATGGAGTTCGACAACATCTACCATACAACGGCTCATATGGAGCCATCCCAATACTAGCATGAAAACTGTTATTGTATGTAAACTCGATCAGTGGCAAGTGACTATCCCAAGATCCTCCTTGATCCAGCACACAAGCTCTCAACAAATCTTCTAAAGATTGGATTGTTCTTTCCGTCTGACCATCTGTCTGCGGGTGATAAGCAGAACTCATCCTCAACTTAGTACCTAAAGCATCCTGTAGACTCTTCCAAAACCTTGACGTAAACCGTGGATCTCTATCCGATACAATACTCGAAGGCGTTCCATGCAACTTCACAATTTCATCAATATAAATCTCAGCTAACTTCTGCATAGAGTAATTGATTCTCATCGGCAAGAAATGCGCCGACTTAGTCAACCTATCCATAATCACCCATATCGAGTCATTACCTCTTGCAGTCTTCGGTAACCCAGTCACAAAATCCATGGAAATGCTATCCCATTTCCATTCAGGAACACTCAACGGCTGCATCATACCTGAAGGCTTCTGATGTTCAATCTTGGACTTCTGGCAAGTCAAACATGCATACACAAATTCAGCAATATCCCTTTTCATACCTGGCCACCAAAACAATCTATGCAGGTCTTGATACATCTTCATAGCACCAGGATGAATACTCAATCGACTTCTATGTCCTTCCTCCAAAATACTCTTTTTGATTCCAGAAATATCCGAAATACATACTCTATCTCAAAATCTCAAAACTCCATCTTCATCAATTCGGAACTCACCTCCATTACCTTGATTAATCTTCATTAACTGATCAACCAATTTCAAATCAGATTTCTGACCTTCCCGAATTTCCTCCAAAATTCCACTAGTCAGCTTTAGCATGTCCAATTTCACACAATCAGCGGTCGTCTCACACAACAAACTCATGTCTCTGAATTGCTCAATCAATTCAAGTTCCCTCACCATAAGCATTGGAATATGCAATGACTTTCTACTCAAAGCATCAGCCACTACATTTGCTTTACCGGGATGATAATTCAAATCGAATTCAAAATCCTTTAATAATTCTAGCCACCTTCTCTGCCTCATGTTTAACTCTTTCTGATCGAACAAGTATTTCAAACTTTTATGGTCACTGAATACCTCAAATTTTGAACCAAAAAGATAATGCCTCCAAATCTTTAGCACAAATACTACAGCAGCCAACTCTAAGTCGTGTGTAGGGTAATTCCTCTCATGGACTCTTAACTGCCTAGAAGCATAAGCGACCACTTTACCATTTTGCATCAAAACTCCACCAAGGCCCATCTTTGAAGCATCACAATAAACCACAAAGGACTCATTCGGGTTTGGCAAAACCAACACCGGAGCAGTTATCAACTTTTTCTTTAGTTCCACAAAACTTTCCTCACAAGCGACATCCCATACATACGCTTGTCCCTTTCGAGTCAATTGCGTCAACGGCAAAGCCAACTTAGAAAAACCTTCAATGAATTTACGATAATAACCCACCAATCCAAGAAAACTACGAATCTCTGTAGTAGACTTCGGAGTCTCCCACTGCAACACCGCATCAATCTTTGAGGGATCCACAGAAATTCCACCACTTTAAATCACATGGCCTAGGAAACTCACTCCCTTCAACCAGAACTCACACTTTGACAACTTAGCATACAATTTCTTTTCCCTCAACACTTGTAACACTATCTTCAAATGTTCCGCATGTTCTTTTTCTGATTTAGAATATACCAAGATGTCATCTATGAAAACCACCACAAACTTATCAAGATAGTCATGAAAAATCCTGTTCATATACTCCATGAACACACCAGGCGCATTAGAAACTCCAAATGGCATCACCGTATATTCATAATGACCATACCTCGTTCTGAAAGCTGTTTTTGGAATATCATCAGCCTTAACTCTAATCTGATGATAACCAGACCTCAGATAAATCTTACTGAACACACAAGCACCTACGAGTTGATCCATCAAATCACCGATTCTCGGAAGCGGGTACTTATTCTTGATGGTCATCTTATTCAACTGTCGGTAATCGACACACAATCTCATACTACCATCTTTTTTCTTAACGAGCAATACCGGAGCACCCCACGGAGAAACACTAGGTCGAATGAACTTTTTTTCTAACAATTCTTCTAGATGTTTCTTCAGCTCACTCAATTCCGAAGCAGACATCCGATAAGGAGCCATTGACACTGGACTCGTACATGGTATTAAGTCCACAGGAAACTCAACTTCACGTTCCGGAGGTAAATCACTTATATCTTCAGGAAACACCTCTTGAAATTCACAAACCACAAGCAAATCAACACTGACGGCTTCACCATCAACTTGCAACGATGCAAACACTGTGAACATCAATGCTTCGTCTAATAAAAGTTCATCCACTTGTTTAGCAGATAAGAACATCAGTTCGCCATCTTCCCCTAACTCTGGAAACCTCACAGTCTTACTATAACAATTAATATGAACGTAGTTGAACTCCAACCAGTTCATACCAAGGATAACATCGATTTGGTGCAAAGGTAAGCACACCAAATCCATCACAAAATCCTTCTTAAAGATGGTCAAAGGACACTTCAAACAAACAAGCATGGTAGTCACCGAACCATTAGCCGGAGTCTTTATTATCATACTACCATTCATGTTAGACAAATTCAAACCCAATCTAGTAGCACACTCAAGAGAGATAAATGAATGCGTAGCTCCAGTATCAATAATAGCAATCAACTCAACATTGTTAATAAAACAAGTACCTCGAATCAAGTTGTCCTTCTTGGGAACGTCTGCGCCAGCCAAAGCAAACACTCTTCCAGTAGTCTGGGCAGCAGTAGCAGTCTTCTTCGGTTTCTGGCATTGAGTACTGATATGCCCCTGTTCACCACAGTTGAAACAGGTCGGACCCTCATTCGGACAATCACCAATTCTATGCCCAGTCTTACCACAACGGTAATATCTCAGAACTTTGTTAGTACACCCATCAGCTTTGTGGCCTGACTCTCCACACTTATAACACTTAGTAGGTGTATTAACGGCTCCCCTACTTGACTTCTTCTCATCTGATATATTCTGTTTCCCTTTATCACCTGGGGTCGCATAAGGTTTTCCCCTGAACTGACCCTTATCTTTCTTCTCACTTAGCTGTTTGTAGTGAGCAGATCGAGCTCAGCTATCTTCATTATAGATCCTACTCTTATCCACCAGTTCCGCATACCTGCGAATTTGTTGGCACCCAATCCCCTGCTTAATCTCTAGTCTCAGCCCATTCTCAAACTTGAGACATTTAGAAAGTTCAGCATCAACACGGTTGTAATGAGGACAAAACTTCACAAGCCTCTCAAATTTGGCAGCATACTCCGCCACAGTCATATTTCCTTGTTTCAATTCAATGAATTCCACTTCCATCTTACCACGAGCATCTTCAGGAAAATACTTGCCCATAAATTCTTGCTTGAATACATTCCAAGTCACCACAGTGCCAACATCTTCCAGTCTCTGACGGGTGTTATCCCACCAGTCCTCGGCCTCTTCTTCCAGCATATGCGTTCTGAACTGTACTTGCTATGCATCAGAGCACCCCATCACTCTAAAAATCGTCTCAATCGCCTTGAGCCACTTTTGTGCGATCGCCGGGTCATGAGTTCCTTCAAACTTCGGTGGGTTGTTCCTCTGAAACTTCTCCAATGCACGAAACTCATCAGGAGCATGGTTTCGAGCAAGAGCTGCAATAGCATCAGCAAGAGCGCGCGTGTTGTTTCCAGCCATTCTGTACAACACTCACCACGTCAGAAAGAAACAAATAATCATTAACAAGTAACGACTGACAACACAAAACTTGGCCGGACAGACCGACTTGCTCTGATACCACTAATGTAACACCCTTCTACCCCACATACAATTTCTAGTAAAACTTTTCATATTATTAGAGTAAAAACAACATAAAGGGTGCCACACATAATATTCAAAACGTCATGTAAACAATCATTGTCCTGTCCCGTAACACGGGTTACTCGTTCATCAATGTCAAAATTTAACAAATACGCAGCGGAAATCAATTTTTATCTTAATTCCATAAAATACTTCATAATAAATAGGTCCAAATTAAACACCGTCATCAACATTATAAAAAATCAGTCATAAACTAAAGGCTTAATACCCTTTTTGATCCTCTAACTATAGGTCAGGGTCCATTGTGGTCCTCTTCCTTTTAAAAGTTCCAAATTGGTCCCATACGTTATTAAAATGGTCCACGTTTGTCCATTCCGTTAAAAAAGTTAAAATTTGACTAAAAAAGTTGAATACGTGGCCTTAGCTGGCTGATGTGTAATATATTGAGTGGTGATGTGGCATTGTTGACTTGATAAAGTGTTTATTTTTTAGTCTTCAGCGTTCACATTCATAGCCCAGCTTGGAGAAGACGAATCATCACACTGTTAGAGGAAAAAGAAGAACACGAAGCAGTAGACGAAGAACACGAAGCATTCAAGCAGTAAACCAAACATTTTTCATTAATGATAAACTTGGTACATCAGACCAACAAAATACAACTCAACTACATCTCAACTACATAAGATCAACAAAAACTAGACCTAATTTTCATAACTTGATAACCACTAAGACAAACAACAGTATGTAACACAGGCCCTTCCATACAATCTTCCATTTGTTAGTGTTCTACAAGCCATCAACCAACTACAGATTCTCTAGCCTCAGAACATCCACAATATTTTTTGCCTCAACCAATTCTATTTTGACTTCATCCATCTCTTTGTATTGCATTTCGAGTTTCCATTGCATATTCCTGATGCTTTCTACCATTTCACCATTAGAACTAGAACCATCATAAAACCATTCAAAGTAGTCACACCCAGAATTTGTGATTCCCTGTACAACAAAGACTCACGTTCAGAATTAAGAAGAGAAGAATTTCATACTAGGTTAGGAAAACAAAACATTACCTTAAAATGTTTACAGCCCCAAAACAGCCTACCATTGTTAGTGGGTGTTCTTGCTCTTCGAAGAACAGCTCGGTCTCCACAAGCACAAATAACCTTCCCAAAATTTGTGTACACATCTTGCTCGAACCCAGTTCTTGAGGAAGAAGAAGAATCGCGCCCAGAACTCATGTTGGAGATCAAATTGCGTTTCAATTTGAGGAAGATGGAATCCTTTCAGATTGGGGATGGAAATTTTTGACCTAGGTTTAGGTTTATAAAAGATGGCGAAGCAAATTGGGGAAGGAAGACAGAAGGATGCTGAGTGTACATTTCCAGAGTACACATCAGATTCCACATCATCATTTTTAACACCGTTAGCATCTATTTAACGGTTTGGATCAACGTGGACCATTTTAATAACGTATGGGACCAATTTGGAACTTTTAAAAGGAAGAGGACCAAATTGGACCCTGGCCTATAGTTAGAGGATCAAAAAGGGTATTAAGCATAAACTAAAAGAAACGTGGTTCACAACAATTTTCCCAACCCGATGTTACATGACACAGGGCAGGACACCTCTAACTAGACAGTAATAACGAAACACTCCAATGCTACATCCTTCGTCATCTCGTAGCTATTCTTGGTGATATGCAAGTTACCCACATAAGAGGCAACATTTCCAAGCAGGCAGGGTGAGAAAACATAATTCATTATAGTAATACAAAGACATAGAAAATAAATAAATAAGCAACAACAACATCGGAATCATCATCAACAATTATTCACAACACAATCTCAACTACTTCACAAAATGCTATGTCAAACATAATGGTGTGCAAAGGATGCATGTGGTACCGATTTTCCTCCATGTGATGGACACTGGCCATCAACCCTCCACAAGGGAGCACAACATAACAATATATCACTCCAATCCGCACTATGGGATTGAAGCTACCATTAGGCCAAAGCCCCAACATAAAATGCCATGAAATGCAATGATGCTAAGCTCCTCATTTCATCCAAATATCAACATGTGCATCATTCATTTCATTTTCAACAATATTCATCATAAAAATCATGTTTTATCATCCATACAACGACAAAGCAACGAGACAGTAAAAATCAGAACGAAAAACGTCGAAACAGCAAAATCGGAAAATACTCAGTAGCCTGACACGGCCGCCCGTGTCCTGTGACACGGCCCGTGTCAGGAGGCCTACACGAAAACCCAAAACAGAAAAATTTTCAACAGGAACAGAGGCCTGACACGGCCGCCCGTGTCCTGTGACACGGCCCGTGTCAGAAGCTCTGTAACAAAATTATTTATTTTCCCCAACCAGTAGGCTGACACGGGTGCCCGTGTTGTGTGACACGGCCCGTGTCAGGATGCGACAAAACCCAACTTTTCCCAAAAAGTGCTTTTCTGCGTTTTTGACTTCGATTACCCCAAAAATCAGTTTTTCCCACGAAATTTGATCAAAAATACTCACAAAACACACATATAGCAATACATATCAATCAAATCCATCATACTTTCGTCAAATTACTCATTCTACATCAACAATCATCAAGATCAACACAATTCATACAATCCTTAATCTATTCATCTCCAATTCCTATAAAACTATAAGAAATTATGAACTCTCCCCATACCTTAGAGTAATCCGAAGCTTTTTCCTTCTTCCTTCAAGATTCCTCTAGTAATCCTCAAGCCCTAGTTCTCATTCTTCTCTCTTCTTCAGTGTTCTTCACAAAAGATACGACAAAATGATAAAATGATCGTTCTTTTCTTTGACTAACAAATCCCAACTTATGAACTTCCCATCCTATCCTTATTTACTTTCCCATAAGACCACCTTGCCCTTTCTCATTTTATTTTTAATAATAATAATAATATAAATAACACATGCTTATTTACTTTATTAAAATTATTCAAAAACACCTTTTTACTCCAAAATTCTTCGAAATTATCAAAAACCTCTTAATTCCTTCTAAATTAATTAAATAAATAATTAAATAATTGATTTAGATTTTCGGGTCGTTACACTTTCTCTTTCACGCTTTCTCTTTCCCTCTTTTTGTTTCTCTCTGTTCCTTTCTCTTTCACGCTTTCTCTTTCCCTCTTTCTCTTTCTCGCTGTCACCGTGACAATCACTTTCTTCGTTTCTCGTCTTCGTCTTCTTCATCGATTTGTGTCCGTGCGATGGTGCTGTGGATGGAAATGGAAGCAAAAGCAGAAGAATATGAGAGGAAGGGTTAAGGTTTGGTCTTCTGGTAAGTCAGCATCTTCGTCAATCTTCATTATTTTGATAAATGTGTTTATCCTTTTTCTTCTTTGTCTGATTTTAGCGTTTAGGGTTTGTTTTTCTGATAAATCTGTTAGATGTACAAAACTGTGCTTCAGATTTTAGGGTTTATTTTTCTTCTTTTTCTGATTTTAGGATTTCGTTGTGAGAAAAATTAAGTTACGTTTGATGATTCGTTGTCTTTGTTTATGTTTTTGATATATTCGTTTTGTTTTGTGATTACAGAAAAGAAAGGGTGAAAAAACAAGGTGATGTGGTTCAATTTGCTGCAATGATGCAAATGGAGAAAACTGTGCTTCAGATCTACAAAACTGTGCTAAAGATTTAAGGGTTTCTTTTTCTTCTTTTTCTGATTTTAGGTTTCTTTGTGACAAAAATGAAGTTAGGTTTTATGAATGTTGTTCTTTCTCGCAACTCTCACATGTTTGTATTGTGTGTTGTCATATTTCAGTAAAGCTTCATTATGGGTGTGAAAATAGGTAAGGAAGGTTTCTGTTCCCGCACAGCATGTAATGGGTTTGAAAATATGTGAGAGATTATGTAAGCGTATATGTGTTTAGATGATAGAATGGTATGTAATTCTTATGTTTTTGTGATCAACAAACTTGGTTAGCCTTTGTTTATGTGTTTGATTTATTCGTTTTGTTTTGTGATTACAGAAAAGAAAGGAAGAAAAAACAAGGTGATGTGGTTCAATTTGCTGCAATGATGCAAATGGAGAAATACGAAAACAGTATGTTGTAAAGTGTCTTAATTTGTATTAATTTCAATTTCAGTTTGGATGTTTTGCAGTCTTGCCTTCATGACTGATGACGCCTTACAGTTGTAACGTATTGCTTTGTGAAATTCAAATCTCCGCAGGTTGCTATTTCTCAGCTAGAAGTTCAACTTACAGTCAAGATAAAGTTTTTAAGTACAGTTCCCTTAATTAGATATGAGTTGATTTACCTCTTAAGGTGTGGTCACTGTAAGCACGTTGTCCCCATATGTGATTTATGTATTTGATATGATATGATATGATTTGTTTTATGTTCAACTTCTAAAATTATACAAATGTAAATCTACTTTCTGCAACATAACATTATATTGTTTTAAATACCACATCTAATGTCACTACAATATCTGTGTAGGAGTTTTGGTGAAACCTTGGTATGTTTACTTTTGGCTGATGTAATGTCAGCATTATGCTTCAATTTTGGAAAGACCGGTTGAATCTATGAAGGTGTATTCAAATCACATTATCCTCTTCTCTATGATTTACTCCTCGTCTTTCTCTCTTTTCTCTATCAAGTTATGGATCTGTTTTGAGAGTTGTTGTCGCACTGTTGTTGTGGTATCGAAAGATAGATCTCAATGAAAGGCTGTGATGTTTTGAACAACTGAATCAAACATGAGTGAGGATTTGTATCTAGGCATGGTGGCTCAGTGTATGTGTGAAATCTTCTGGGTTCATTGCACATAAACTGTGACGCAGCCTTTGCAAACTTCCTCTATTGTTTGAGAAAAGGTGAATCTGAGCCTCTTTTGTTGAACCCTAACCAAAAAATATGTTTGGGTCCGTTATGTTTTTATGTTTGGTTGAAAAAATATGTTTGGCCTCTTTTGTTGAGCCTCTTCTGTTTTTATGTTAGTATTGGATTGCTTTGAGCTTTTGTCCCCTCATTGGTTTGTTATTTGGTATCGATGCATAGTTTTTTTGATCCAACCACCTTCTTCATCATTTGGATTTTGTAGGCTAGGGATCTTAAATTTTGAAGCATTGAAGCAAATTGTTTTGGATCTTGATTTTAGGATTTTGTGTTTTTGATCTATTTCTTTCAATCTATAGAGCATTGCAGGTTAGGGCTTGATCTATTTCTTCATCATAACGTCTTTGTTTTGATCTTTGTGTTGTAAATAGTATATATAATTGTTAATTTTATCTGATTTGATTTATCTCTTAAGGTGTGGTGACTGTAAAATGCTGGATGAAGGTTATGGATTAGTAGGCCTTAAAACTGGTGTTTCTTGGACGATAGATAAGGTACATGTACTTTATGCAACATAACATTATATTGTTTTAAATAGCACATCTAATATCCCATGGTTTAATATAATTGTGTGTTTCTTAATTTTTACTTATATAGATATGAAATATTTATATTATATTTATGCCTTTGAAATCTATTTACCACTTCTGATGTAAATAGGTTTTGGGCCCATAATAACAATAAACAATGTTTTGCTTCCCAATTCCCCATATTTAATAATTATGCATTTTAAATTAAATGATAAACTTGACCATTCATATTCAATTACCAGCACTGGTTATTGAACTTCCCAACCAATAATTACAGCCCAAAAAAAACGTTTAGAATCTCAACATAATCCATTATATAAACGTTTTCGTCTTCATTTTATCACACAACCAGCATAATTCAAGAAGAAAAACGAACATGAGTTCCAATGATTCAGTCATTCCCCAACAAAGTTTAGATGTTCAAGAACCAACTTCAGATGTTCAAAAACCTACTTCTGATGTTCAACAACCTGTTCACACCCAACAAGTACAGCCTGAGGAAGCTGTTCAGAGGCTACAGTCGGTCTCAGTTGAAAGAAGACGGAGGAGGAGATATAACAAAGCAAGAAGGATACGGAAGAAACGTACGTTTGATTCAGATGATGAAGACTTAGCACCAATCGGTTGGAGCAATTTCATGTCCTTCAAGCCTTATAGATTTGACATTTAGGAGTTTTATTTTTCTTAATGCTGTAACTTTCGTTTCTGAATGGACCACTTTGAATGATATAGATTTCAATTCATATGAATGAAATTGGTTTTGATATTTTGATTTCCTTTTCTGCGTTACATATTTACAAATACAGTTGTTTGTTGTTTGAATGTATGAATTCCTTTTTGTTGTTTGGATATTTCACTTTCAATTTGTAGAGCATTGAAGGTTAAGGATGGGGTGGAAATTGCAGTAAAAACTCACCGTGAACGTACGTTTTGGACTGGAGTGACAGTAAGCTTATTCTTGCTTTTACCTGAACAACATTTGAATTTAATGTATGTTAAAAGTACATTTCACTTTTTCTTGCTACTCGACTTTCTCTTTTGTCTAATTTTGTGTTGCTGATGATCTGCAGGTCGAGGTAGTATTGGAGAAGGATAACTACACGGAGGTGTATAAGTGCCTTATCTTGCAGAGAGGCAATAGTTCTGCAGATGTTGGTGGTGCTGCTGACAGGGTTTTGAATCAACTACTTACAGAAATGGATGGAATGTCGACGACGAAAACTGGGAGTATGTGAAGTTGTTTAAGTGGTATTTAGGGTTTCAGTAACCTAGTTTTAGGGTCTCAACAAAAAAATTCAACCTCGGTTTAATTCTTCTGTATATTAGATAAATCGACATGATACATCAGGATTTATCAGCAGTTTAAACTACTCCTTTTCATGTTATAATATTGGAGACTTTCTTGAAATTAGAAATTTAAATATATATCTGACAACATATTTTACAATAGTTCCAAGTTCTTATTGAGCATTTTTTTGCATGTTCATACTCTATTTCACGAAATAAAATTATGTAGGACGTCAAAATTATGTCCCATGGTCAATGCATTATGATGATGATATCAACTTTCCTTTTACATATAAATTTTTAACTTCTGGTTTCATTTTTCACCAGGCTGCTAAAATTTTTAATAAACGAAATAAATACTACAGTTATAAACAAGCACAACTATAATTTTGATTCAATTTTTTAATCTACAAAACAAATACTATTGTAATCAACGGGCGACAACTTTTTTTTTATTCAAATTTTTTTATATACAAAAAAATACATATGTTATAAACGGACACAATTTTAAATTGGATTCAAATTTTTTATATACATAAACAATTTATATTATTATAAACGGGAACAACTAGACTACTAATTCAATTTTTGAATAATACAAATTTCTCGACAATTTCTTATATTTATCAATACAAAATTTTAATTTAAATAATATCTATTTTTATAAATTTACCATTTCTTTTTTCAATTTGATTAACAATTACACGTCCATAACATAAAACCCTCGAATAGACATGCAAGTGCGAACGCACGGGTTAGTTACTATTTTTTCAATACTCTTTTCCTTTGTTTTTTTCTTACATTTCACATCATTTCTCAATTATATCAAAAATCAATCATTTAATGACTTCTCATTAGAATTGTCTTTTTTTTTCATCAATTATATATTTTCAACAATTTCTCAATTTTTCAACATTAAATACAATGTTATTATATCAATGCAACTATTTTTACTTCAACATAACTGATTCCTACATTTTAAAAATACCTAATTACAATATAATTAACATATTAACAAACCATTACGTAAAACCATCCTACCATCCGGCCCGTGCGAACGCACGGGTCAGTTACTAGTTAATATATATAACTCAATGCCACATGCCTATTTTATATATATATATATATATATATATATATATATATATATATATATATATATAGGGTTCATATCCTATGAGAATGAAATTTTTATATAAGAACATGAAAATGAATCTGAATCATTAAATTTTAAAATAAATGGTGGAGATTATGTGTGGTTTTTGTTTTTCTCTCTCCTCCATTATTAAAATAAATGATAGAAGAGAGAAAAAAAACTGACACATAATCTCTACCATTTATTTTAAAATCTAATAGTTCAGATTCATTCTCATGTTCTCACATAAAAATGACATTCTCATATGATACGTTATATATATATATATATATATATATATATATATATATATATATATATATATATATATATATAATTCTAACAAAGAAAAGTCAATTTCCTTGTTAAGTAAAAAAGAAGGATGCACTGCAGAAAATTAAAGGTCATGTTGTTGTACTAATGCATTGATTAGAAATAATTCATGTACATATCCATCATATGCTACAGGACTCATGAAGAGGAAATGCCACATTAAATTCTCATTGCCAATTAATATATATAATGGCCACATCATCAATTAGTCCCATTTACCACTATAAAAGTGGCGTTGCAAAATTAAGAAGTAGGGGGTGGGGGTCACTTATTATGCTATAGGGAAAGGTAAAAAGGAAAGGCATTTTGTTGCAAATACAAAGGAAGGGTGGTACTTACATTCTACTGAGTTTCCTGCGCTACAGGACTCTTGGAAGGAAATGCTACATTATTTCTCATTGCTAATTAAATTAATTAATTTATCTACTTTCAATACATGGGCTCTAGCGCTATAGTCATTACATTAGAGAAAGAGTGTATCATTTCATTGCCTATTGTAATCATCTGCTACATGCTACAGGATAATGGAAATGTATATATGTTCTTGAATTGCCAATAAAAATTAATTAATCTACTTTCTTTTTATGGATTCTAGCGCAGCATCAAATCAAGGGAAAGGTGGTCCAATAAATTTCATTGCTTAGTATTAAAAGAAAAGGCATTTGTGTACTCCAAAATATGCAGCGCTATAGGGGAGAAGTAAAGAGACAATTATCACACTTCCATTTCTATATCTTAATTATTAATGGGTTTCTATAGTATACTAATAATCAATTCCAAACACACAAAATTAACATATTTTTCAAGAATTAATATCAAAACCTAACATTTCAATCTCATAGAAAATTTGGAGATTTTAATCTAAATCTATTTTTACCCATTAATCATCATCAACTAATCCCAATAGTGAGTGAAAATTCACTCTTACCTTAATTTGATGAACTCTTGAGTTTTCTCTTCACTTCTTCTCCACTCTTCTTCTTCTCTCTAACTTGTCTTTTATTCCCTCCTTTTCAATTTCTCTTACTATCTTTCTATGTTAAATCGTAGAATGCCTTAAACAAATTGGGTCTATCTCCACCTATTCACTTACTATTCACACACTTAAATTAAGTCCAAATAAATTCTAATAACTCTATATAATTCTACTAAATAGAATCAATTACATAAATTACTTAATTTAAATAATCCAAATAAATCCATTATTTCAAATATTTCAATAAATCATATATTTCAATTAAATCAATTAAATTAATTAATTCATATAAATTAAATAAACCAATTAATTTATATAAATCCACTAATTCATATAACTCAAACAATTCTTATAAATTCAATAAATCAAATAATTTATTTAAATCAAATAAATCACATAAATTAATTAATTCATAAAATCACTCAATTAATTAATATAAATAAATAATTACTAAAATTTGGATGTTACTGCACCAATGCCAGACAATCCTTTAGGCGAACAACCCATTTTTGGTGACCACCTTATGACCCCCGAAGCCCCATAATTGTGTAGCGCACCTTCCTCTTTGTTTCATTATCGATAGAATTTTTTTCTCCATTTTTTATTTTCGTTTTAGATTGAGGATGCTTGATGATGCTTATGATTAAGATTTTGTTTTGAAAAGTATTGTTCTTGGTTTTGATTTTAAGTTGGCAGAGAAAAAGAGATGAGAACAATAAAGAGACGAGGGATCTGAATGTTTGATCCATTTTTGTCCCTTTTCTATTTTTAATACTTGTTTTTTATTTATTTTTAAGTATTAGAGGGGATCCTGTATAGGATCACCATCGTATTTATTATGGGCGTGCACCTAAGTGACCATGTGATGATGATCAGGGGCCTAGTTACTTGGATCTTGTGGACTAGATCATGATCGTCTGATCTTCATCAGACGGTCCATAAAATCCATATTTATTTGGTTTTTTTGCTCCATTTTCCTTTGTGTGCTTACTCAGCTCAAAACCTTGGCCCTAGAGGTTACTTGTATCAAATCCCATTGTTTTCATTACTCACCCCTTTTTCTTTTTTTTTTAAATTATTTTTTTTCGATTCTGTTAATTGTCTTAATTAATTAATTAGTATATTAATTTTTTAATTATCATTAACATGAACATTGAAAGCACCAGTCTTTTGTTGTCAATTTAATAATCAAACTATTTCTCTTAATTAAATTAGAATTTTTTTTACAATTAAATTGGGTGAAAAAGAATCTATTGGATGTATATTCCTGTGATTCCCAAGTATTTGGATATAAGTTATATAACTTACCTTTTGAATACTCATCATTCTCTCAAAATGTAATAACACAATTGAATTCAGCTCATTCCTTTGCAGATGAAAAAAGATCTATTGGATGTATATCCATATATGGTCCTCGAGTATTTGGATACAATATGTATAGTCTGCCTTTCGAATACTCATCCTCCTTTCACACCATTTTGCAATATAATAAGATGAAAAATGATCTATTGGAGGTATATCCCTATATTCCCCGAGTATTTGGATACAAGTTGTATAACTTGCGTTTCAGATACTTGGCATCATCTCAAAATGTAATATTGCAATCGAATTCAACTAGTTCCTTCGCAAATGAAAAATGATCTATTGGATGTATATCACCGTGGTCCCCAAGTATTTGGATACAAGTTGTATAGCTTTCCCTTCGAATACTCATATTCCTTTCACACTATTTCGCAATATAATCATATTAAAAAGGATCTATTGGATATATATCCTTGTGGTCCTCGAGTATTTGGATACAATTCGTATAACTTTCTTTTTTAATACTCGTCTTCCGCCTAAAAACAATCTCAACCCTTTAAACCTACTTTCTCGCCCAAGTGCATTAAGGAAACTTTTCACAAACGAACAATGTTTTATCCATTCCAATGCAAAACAAGCAAACGCTTTATTCTGCCCATGCACGATGAACAAGCAACGCTTAACCACTCAAATGTGATCTAAACATCGCTCAATAAAATCAACCAACCAACAAATATTTTCTACCCAGAACTACGTATCATTGAGTTCCTCATCGCACCTGGGGATACGTAGGAACGAGATTCAACGTCTCGTCAAGCAACCTAATAAAAATTATAATTTTCCCTTCGTAAATATATCATAATAATGAAAAGAAATCAAATAACCTAAGCTAACACTCTTATTTTCAAAACAAACTAAACGATTCTCGTTGGATACAACAGATGTTGTGGGGTGCTAATACCTTTCCCGTACATAATTGACACCCGAACCTGAATTTGAATGCGATGACCATATTTTTGTTCTTTTAGGGTTTTGTCGACATTTTCCCTTAAAAAATAAATTTTGGTGGCGACTCTTGTTGATTTCGAGCGTTCGTTCGCTCAAGTATTTTTCGCGCCGCGATAGTTCCAAGACTAGGATCCATATAAATGCCTCATCAATGAGTTAATGAATATTTTCAATTGATTTGTTTAGTGCATGGTGTGGCGGGGGGAGACATTTTATTTCAAATTTTTTTAGGATAATGGATTCATGGATTGATGAGTACATATGCCCTTTGATATTGATATTTGTATTGTGAATAAGGCTTTTTTTGCCTCTAAGCTCACTGCTGAAATCAATCTTATCATCGTTAAATCTAAGCTTTCAACCTCAAGTTGAAATGTTAAAAATCAAAGGTAGATTGATCAAGATGGTGGAAAAAAATGTTTCCAACCATGTAAAAAACATAAAGGTGTGGTTTCCATTCAAGAAACGATGTTGAGGTGTTTCCAAATTATTGATTGTAGAGAGAACACCTAAAGACAAAAGTAATTCCTCTTCTTCTCAATTTTTCAATTTTGGAAATAAAATTATTCACAAATCTCTAAGTGATAAGAGATTTTCCTAGAGGAATGTAGGATTGTCATAATGTTTTGGCCTAACTAACTTCTTCATGGATGTTGCTATGGTAAAAATATTCATCTTTGAATGTAAGTGATCATCTTCTTGATCCATTCCAAATACATGTATCTTCATCAGTTACACAAAGAGGGAGATTGGTTTTGAAAATATCATTTGTAATCTCAAATAAAAAGTGGTGAAGTTTCCAAGAAAGTTCCAATTTTTGCCTTGAATTGGATATTTGATATTAGAGTTTTCAAGATATACCGGTTATTCAAGTAGGGCTATCAATGCCCAAGCCTTGAGGAGCATTACACATAAGTCTATTTGCTAAAATAGAGTGCTTCCCGTGTTTGTTATCAATATTCTATCCAGACCGTTATTTCTGTTGGAATTAATTTAATAACTAATGTATACAAGGCATGCTTAAATACAAAGATTAAAACTATAATCATAATTTAAGGTGGAAGAGAAGCAAAGATATTAGCTGTAGCGCGGTTTTTGTGGTTTCGAATCACTATCGCTTTGGTACTACAGTTCGATTCATTTTTTATCCTGTGAAGCTGATTAAGGAAGGGAAATAGATGTCTCCACTAAACCCTGCTTGCATACTGAGGTTAAACAGTCAAAACTGTTGGTTTACGGATGCTATCAAAAGGGGGGCCTGTCTTTGGGTTATTTCGTTTAAGAACACAGTGTCGTGACTGTATAGGAGGATTTTTTGGTAAGATGTTAGGTCTGATGCTTCTTGATTGATGTACTGGATTTTGAGTTTTTTTTTATTAGTATGCTCGCTAAGATTTTACAATCTTATGCGTACATATTCCCGTTTAACGAAACAGAGAAATCAGAGCGATCGTAGTTCCTCCTATTCTATGGGAGGAAAAAGGTGTTTTGGTGTCTTGCTCAAAGCCCAAGATTTAAGCTAAAGGGATTTGTATCTTGTTCAAAGCCCAAGATGTGAAGCTAAAGGGTTTTGACTGAGAGAGAATTTGTCATCTCTAAAGAGGAGTTGTTGATGTTTGTGTGTTGTGAGCAAGGCACAAATTTGATGCTAAAAGGTTGATTGACTCAACCAGGGGTTTCTTTATACAAAGCCTAAGCAAAATGTTATTTCTGTCTTGTACAAAGCCCAAGATTGAGGCTAAAAGGGATTTTGACTCCATTGAGGAGAATGTATCTTGTATAAAGCCCAAGATGGAGGCTGAAAGGGTTTAACTCAACAAGAGAGTGCTTGTATGTGTCTTGTACAAAGCCCGAGACGGAGGTTAAAAGAGTTGACTCAACAAGAGAGTCCTGAACAGGTGATTGACTCAACAAGAGAGTCTGAAGGTTAACAAGAGAGTCTTTTATACTCAACAAGAGAGTGATTTGCTATCTCGTACGAAGCCCGAGATTGAGGATAAAGGGAGATTGACTCAACAAGAGATTCTTTTATACTCAACAAGAGAGTGTTTTATATGTGTCTTATATGAAGCCCAAGACGGAGGCTAAAAGTTGACTCAACAAGAGAATCTTTTATACTCAACAAGAGAGTGTTTTATATGTCTTGTACAAAGCCCGAGATGGAGGCTGAAAGTGGTTGACTCAACAAGAGAGTCTTTTATACTCACCAAGAGAGTGGGTTTTTATATGTCTTGTACAAACCCCAAGACGAAGGATAAAAGGAGTTTGACTCAACAAGAGAGTCTTTTATACTCAATAAGAGAGTGTTTTTTCTATCTCGTACAAAGCCCGAGATTGAGGCTAAAAAGAGATTGGCTCAACAAGAGAGTCTTTTATACTCAACAAGAGAGTGTTTTATATGTCTTGTACAAAGCCCAAGACGGAGGCTAAAAAGGGTTTGACTCAACAAGAGAGTCTTTTATACTCAACAAGAGAGTGATTTTCTATCTCGTACAAAGCCCGAGATTGAGGCTAAGAAGAGATTGACTCAACAAGAGAGTCTGAAAAGGCTAGCTCCGTTGGGGAGAATTATTTGTACAAAGCCCAAGAGGAGGCTGTCTTACTGCTGAGGATTATTGAGATCCTGAAGCGGGTCTAAGTATGGGAAACTCTCATGAGAGAGACCGGGTTTCTGCTGGAGATTGATCCAGAGTGATCGGTGTTTTTTCCTATGTTTTAAAGGAACTCGAGAATGTCTTTGAGACTCAAGAGGTTTAGACTGTCCAAGTCTAGAGTTTTATCTTTTGTACAATGCCCAAGAGGAGGCGCGGGTATTAAGGGATGAGTATCAACCCTAAAATGGCCGGAGTTTTGACGCTGGAAAGACTGCTTTAGCAAAGGATGACTAAGTTCTGTCTTATACCTTTAAGAGGTCGTCAGGGTCCTTGTATTAAGCCCAAGAGAAGGCATGAGAACTTCTAAGAAGCCGAAGGGTCCTTGTACAACGCCCAAGAGGAGGCGGAGATGCTTTTAGGAAGCCTGTGGGTCCCCAAACCAAGAGAAGTTCAAGAAATGCAATTCACAGAGAAGAGATCATTCCAGGAAAGTTTGATAATTTGGAAGAAACTCAAGAGATGCCATTCACGGAGAAAAGATCATCTCTGGGGAGTTAGAGTTTCTTTGACAATTTCTAAGGGTGACAGTCTGAGAAAAGGTTCACCAAGAATACTGCCTTTCTCTTTGTTCCATATTGTTTAACCCCAAGAGGAGGGAAGACTGTATCTGGAATCCTACGGGGATCTAGTTTTGTTTGTATTTAAGAGTGACCAACAAGGCTTTACCTAGTGCTAGACGTAGTTGTCGGGGAAAACTCTAAATAACTATACTAGTATTACACAGTGGATATGTGACAAGTATATAAAAGGATGTGAAAGAAGACTTATAGTGAAACAGCCCCACAATACAATTATATATATATATATATGAAAGTGGTAAATGAAAGCGGATAAACACTATCCCGTTGTAGAGCTTCCATGCTATTTGGTTAGTTGTTCACAAAGAAATTAAAGAAAGTTTTGATGACAACATATATTTTAATTCAAAATCAAAGGAGGAAGTGTTTTGAAAAGATTGTTGGGGCTTACAGCTCAAGGAGAGGCCCAAAAAGGTTTGTTGGAAAACGGCGATCGTGCCGAGGTTTTCTTTTAACGCATATGGACTTATACAATATCTGAGGTCCAAAATGGTTTTGGTTAAAAGGGTATTGGGTCTTACACCCTATTAGAGGCCCAAAGATTTATTTTTGTACAATTGATGAGGCTTACAGCTCAAGGAGAGGCCCAGGGTTTTTGTTTAAAAAGGGCGACGATCGCGCCGAACTTTTTTGACGGTATCGGGACTTATACAATACACTGAAGCCCAAAATGGTTTTCATTTATGAAAGGATGGGACTTACACTCTCTCAAGAGGCCCAAAGATTTATTTAAAGAAAAGAAATGGGACTTACAACACGCGGGTAGGCCCGAATGATTCTCGTTTTGAAATGGCGATCGCGCCGAGATTTTTGAAATCGCAGTAGGTCTTATAGAATAACTGAGGCCCAAATTATTTTGGTTTCAAAAAGGATTGGGTCTTACACTCTATTAGAGGCCCATGAGTGTTTGAGAAATGATTTGTTTAGGGTGATTAAGATCAAAACCCTAAATTAATTTCAAAATGTATTTTAATTAAATAAAAAGTTATTAAAATGATCAAAATTATCAAACATGTGTGAAAAACAAGTTGTGATCTTGGGTTAGTTTTTGAAAAATCATGTTTATATCCACAAAATGATTGGAAACCATTTAAATTTGGAAAATCAAGGAGGAAAAATATTTTAAATGTTAAAAAACAAATAAAAGATTAATTCTTTGCAAAAATATCAAGTATATGAAATATATAATATTTTTGGGAATTTTTGGCAAAATAAAATATTTTAACATTTTTGTGAATTATTAAAAAAAGAATCAACTCAAAATCATTAAAACTCAGAGAGAAATTAATTTTTGAATCAATTAAACAAAATCACAAAATTCAAATATTCAAATATTCAAAAAATGGTGCCACCAAGAACACGCGCCACCCCTCTGTTTCTGCAGATTTGCATTTTCTCACCAATCTCACTGAATACTCGATGAAATCACACAATCTACATATCAATCTACTTGTTTTCACCTCACAATCATGTCTATGGTCTTTAATTTCATTTATTTTAAGCATGGAATAAGAAATCAAGACAAAACCTCAAGAACCCTAAAATTTGCATGAAGGCTGAGAATTTTGATACACGGTTTAAACAAAGCAATTAATTGAGGGGAAACATTCTATGCATGATTATGAACATTTGGCAAAAGTATTGTGCGAGGAAATATGCACAGATTAAGAGATGACCAAGTTTAGGCTTACTTGAAGGTCGTGACAGCAAGAGCAAAGTGATTTTTGAGTTGGAGGTGTTACAAATGAGTTGTGATGATCTGAACAGCTTCCCTACACCATATGGAGTGTGTTTGAATGCTTGGACTTGATTGGAAATGGCTGGATCACTTCATGGCATCTTAACTGCAACTTGGTTAAAACCTTGAGCAATTGGCTGGTGATTTTGTGAAATCAGTGTTACAGTTGTGGTTTAAGTGTTTAAATCACTTCTATATGATGTTTATGAGAGGTGTGTGTGTGTGTGTGTGTGATTGGTTTGGTTGGAATGACTCTCAAACTCAAAACCCGATAGTGACTTGCTTTGGAAGGCAATTTTGGAGTGAAAGAAGAGATTTTGAGGAAAGCATCAGTTTGATGGCTTTGGTGTACTTAAACTGAGCACAAATGAGCTCTATTTATAGTAGAGCAAGTTTGTTTTGGCTGTAATAGTGAATGGCAACTGCTGCAGAGGTTTGGCAAATGTTGATCAATAGGAATCCAAGTCTCCTCTAGCCATTGACTAGAGGTTAGAGCACAGGCCTTTGGTTACCTAGTTCAGAGATCATCCTTGACTCATTCAGTTGGAAATGGCTCAGTTCATGCCACCTTGGTGCATCCATTGAATGCTCCAAAACAAAATTGGAGTCTTGTCGCCTCTTTAGGGTTTTTTAGGTTTGACATGCTATTTTTAGTTCCAAAGACATGGGAGGCTGATGGATCAGTGTTTGTCCCTCCTTGGTCTCCCCCTGAGGTGTTCAGATGGATAACTTATTTGTCATTTGCACCAATTGCTCAAATCGAGCAAAATACACAAATCTGCGTAGTTATGACAGTTGTAGCAAGGCATATTACCACTGTCATAACTCTTAGCTCAAATGGAATTTCATGGGGTTCTTGGCCATTTTGGAAAACTCTCATATGATACAACATATGTGTGATCATAGTTTATCTTGACACTTTTTGGATCCAAGTGAAAAATTCCCTTACATTTTGGAAAAAGTGAAACAGGTTCTGACTTAGTGAAAATTTCACTAAGTGTTGGAAAAAGTGACATTTCATGTTTTCAGCCATTTTGATCCAACCATAACTCAAAATCCATGATGAATTGGAATGAGGTGTAGTTAACACTTTTAAAGTATGCCATGAGAGCTACAAATCCATCTTTGGATCAGCCTAAATGGTTGCTTGGATCTCAAGTTATGATCCTTGGAAGTTGGTACCCTAGCCACTTTGTTCCATAACTTAGAAAATTTCTAAGTTTTTTATGGTTACCCCTTTTACAAGTTATCCCACTTTTCTTGATTTTTCTTGATGAATGATGATTCCAATCACATATTAACATCATCTTAGGGTTAGGGAACCATAATTGATCAAAAAATCAAAAAGTCAAACTTTGACTTTTGGGCACAGTTGACTTTTTATCAAATGAATTCCAAACTGTGCGATCCTCTATGAAATCATGTCCTTGAACTAAATCAAACTTGATGGATTTATTTCATAGGTGTTATAGGGTGTATTGAATCATGTCCCAAGGTTTGGGAGCATGTCCTGGTCAAAAGTCAAAGGTACAGTTGACTTTTCTCGCGAAACCCTAATTGTGGTCCTGATGAACTTGAAACTTGTGAATCAAGGTTCTTGAATCAATCCAGTGTTGCAAATGGATCAATGTAGTGTGTTAGGGATCCTCAAATCATGTCTTGAGGTTTTGGCTCATGCTTTATCCCAAAAGTCAACTTAGGGGTGAATTAGGTCAAGAAACCCTAATTCTTGATTTTTATTGTGTGCATCCCTGAGGCAAAATTGACTTGATGATTGGGTTCATGATGTCCCTTGGAGCATCTTAGGTTGTGCTTTGAAGCATTGGCTCATGCCCAGAGGAAAAATTCCATCTGGAGGCCTTGGTCGACCAAAACCCTAATTTGGTGACTCGGGCGATCTTAAGGCTTGATCCACCTGGAATGCTGCAACATCGTGCTTGATTCTTGAATTGGGAGTCCTCTTGATCCTTTGTGAATGTTTGAGACATTTAGACAAGTTGAGGATCATGTCATTTCTTGATTGATCCTTTGCCTAAAAGCTCTGAGAGGGCTTGAAACCCTAAGTCTGATTGCAGTGAGTGCTCAACAACCCTTGAGGAGATTGATGAGGCACAAAGGTATATCCATATTGTGCTGATGATTTGCACAATGCTGGGAAATCTTAGTGGTCAAAATTTGGGGTATGACATTAGCATGCATATAAACAAGCTTATGACCACGACATATTAATCTATTACGTATTATATGAATACCTAAATGAATCCAAGGATAAATCTTTCTAGGCAGGGACAATGGTAATTTAAAACTCAAAAGTGTTGAGTAAAGTGACTAACATTCGTTGGCTTATGGATAGAGGTGGAAAACGGGCCGCTTTCCTCGCTTCGCCCCACCCCGCCTTAAGCCGACAAAAAAATGGCGGGGCGGGCAAGCCCGCCAAGTGGAAATAGGCATAAAAATATAGCTCGCCCTGCCAAGGTGGAGGGTTGACGGGAGGCGGGCTTGCCCGCCTACTTTTATATTTATTTATTTATTTTTTCATTTTTTCAGTTTTTAATAGATTTGTTTTTACATTTCAATTAGATTTTTCACTTATTTTTTAGAACAATTTTTATAAAGCATTTTTTAAATAAATTTTACTTCAAAAATATTGCATATATTCTCAAATAAATGTATAAAATAAAACCATCAAGAATTGGAATTACTAGAATTAACTAAAAAAGGGCGGGTTTAAGGCGAGACAAGCTGAACGAATAGGTACGGTTGGCTTTCGCGGGCGACAGGTTTTGGCGGGTGGCGGTCTTTGGTGGGCGGCGGGCCCAAAATCCCGACCCAGCCCGCCATTTTTTGGCGGATGCGTGGGCCACCCCTACTTATATGGATGTCTTCCTCAACCGTTACTCCTAACGCCTTGAACACTCTTCGCATAGGGAGGTGAGATAAATTTTTTTTTTTATGGTATATTGAGGATCATATCCTATATATAGCGTGATGGCAAATTAGGGATCCCATTATTCTGAAATAAGTCATTCTATCATTCATTTATATGAGTATATATCAAATTAATTAATTAATTAATAAGAATTTAACTAGTCTTTTTAACTTTATTGATCACTTATTCAATTAAGTCTCTTAATTTAATAAATAAATAATATAATTAATATAAATATATATGCTCACATAATAATCATTGGAATATAATAATTAAATAATATTTAAATATAAAGTATTCCAACAATCTCCAACTTGGACAATATATCTTAATAATTATATCATAGTTCTTAAGATGCACATTCGAATGATATTTATCTTTAGATTTCAACTTTACAATTTGGTCTACCTCACACCTTAATAATGAGACAATCGTGGTTGTCGTCACTGACATATAACATAGAGGAATCCCGAAGACCACCACATCAATGGACTTGATAACATAGATTAATATGAATGAGTGGTATGGAAAATTCATGTAATGTGATCTCTGAATCATGCCAATTTCAAACTGGTCCAAAAGAAGCTTTATTGAGATCAAACTAAAGTTTGCAAAAACAATATTTGCACAAACGATACATAAATGGTTATATCAGTAATAAACTCATAAACTTTATTTTTGTAGATAATCTTAACATAAAATCTCTATCGATATCAAAATAATATTATCTAACATAAGAAAAAAAGTGACTCTCAATAATCTAAGACATCCTTAGTGAAGACAATCACAAAGATATATATATATATATATATATATATATATATATATATATATATATATATATATATATATATATTATCTAACATAAGAAAAAAGAGTGACTCTTACAAAACTAAGACATCCTTACTGAAGACAAACGTGCGCGCGCGCACACACACACATACACACACACAAACACACACATACACACACACACACACATACACACATTTTCAACATTAATAACTCTAGTGGTCTTTTAAAACTTTATACATGATTGTAAATGAGTGATATAAATATTTAACTTTTTTTCCATATTAAGATTCTTAATCAATGTCTAAAATATTGGAGTCGAACATATTAATTGTCATACCCCAAATTTTGACCACTAAGATTTCCCATCATTGTGCAAATCATCATCACAATATGGATGAACCATCATGCCTCATCAATCTCCTCAAAGATGGTTAAGCATTCACCATAATCAGAAATTAGGGTTTCAGGCCCTCTCAGAGCCTTAGACAAAGGATTAATCAAGGAATGACATGATCTTCAACTTGTCTAAACTCTCAAACACCTATAAAGGATCAAGAGGACTCCCAAATCAAGAATCAAGCACAAAGTTGCAACATTCCAAGTGGATCAAGCCTCAAGATCGCCAGTGTCACCAAATTAGGGTTTTGGTCGACTGAGGCCTCCAGATGGAATTTTTCCTCTGGGCATGAGCCATTTCTTCAAAGCACAACCCAAGATACTCTAAGGGACCTCATGGACCCAATCATCAAGTCAATTTAGCCTTAGGGGATGCATTTACCCAAAATCAGGAATTAGGGTTTCTTGACCTAATTCATCCCTAAGTTGACTTTTGGGACAAAACATGAGCCAAGACCTCAAGACATGATTTGAGGGTCTCCAATACACTAAATTGATCCATTTACAACAATAGATTTATCCAAGAAGCTTGATCCACAAGTTTCAATTTCATCAGGACCACAATTAGGGTTTTGAGGAAAAAAGTCAACTGTACCTTTGACTTTTGACCAAGATATGCTCCCCAAACCTTGGGACATGATTCAATACACCCTATAACACCTATGGAATATACCCATTAGGTTTGATTTAGGTCAAGGACTTGATTTCACCAAGGATTGCACAGTTTGGAATTCATCCGATAAAAATTCAATTGTGCACCAAAGTCAAGTTTGACTTTTTGAGATTTTTCACAATTATGGTTCCTTGACCCTAAAACAATGTTAATATATGATTGGAATCATCATTCATCAAGAAAAATCAAAGAAAGTGAGTTAACTTGCAAAAGGGGTAACCATAAAAAACTTAGAATTTTTCTAAGTTATGGAACAAAGTGGCTAGGGTACCAACTTTCAAGGATCATAACTTGAGATCCAAGCAACCATTTTGGATGGTCCAAAGATGGATTTGTAGCTCTCATGGCATACTTTAAAAGTGTCAACTACATCTCATTCCAATTCCTCATGGATTTTTAGTTATGGAGTGATCAAAATGGCTGAAAACATGAAAATACCATTTTTCCAACACTTAGTGAAATTTTCACTAAGTCAAAATCTGCCTTACTTTTTCCAAAATGTAGGGACATTTTTCACCTTGATCCAAGTCAAACCAGGTCTGGGGGTGGACATCAAAGTTAAAGTATGTCATGAGGGCTTTCCAACAAGTACCAGATCATCTCTAAATTCCATTTGAGCAAGGATATACAACCCTTGAAACATGGCATCATGAACTGATTTTTTCAAGACAGATTTGGCAGATTTTATGCATTTTGCTCGATTTGTCCAAATCTGATAAATCTAAGTCTTGTCATAAATTTGGACACATCTGAGGATCAAATCCAAGGGGGATGATCTGATCTCCAAGCCTCCAAAATTCCAAGAATCTACAAGTACCATGCCAAACCTAAAAGAGCTAAAAAGGTGCCAAGACTCCAATTTTGTTGCAATGCATTTAATGGATACACCAAGGTGGCATGGACTGATACATTCCTAACTGAATGAGTCAAGGATAAGCTCTGAATCAAAGAACCATAGGCCTGTGCCCTAACCTCTAGTCAATGGCTAGAGGAGACTCGAGATTCCTTTTGCATAACATTGGCCAAAGGCCTCCTGCAGTTACCATTCACTATTGCTTGCAAAATAAACTTGTTCTACTATAAATAGAGCTCATTTGTGCTCAGTTTAAGTACACCAAAGCAACCAAACTGATGCTTTCCTCAAAATCCCCCTCTTTAGACCAAAATGCCTTCTTTTGCAAGGTAACTCCGAGTTTTTGAGTTAGAGAGCATTTCCATCACAGCTCATGATCCAAACACATCCAATATGTCATATCTAAGTTGTCCAAACTCTCATATTTGACCTGTAACACCAAAATCACCAAGTCCCCTCTCAAAACCTCAAAATTGGACTTTTTTGCATTTTTCAAGCCATGTCTTGATTCAGTCACTTTCAAAACCAGATAAAACCTCAAACACACTCCAAATATCATCCTTAAACTATCCCAAAAGGTTCCCCACATCTGGAGCACCATTTGAGAGAGCTGCCATATTGGTCACTTTTGCCCCTTTTGCAAGAAATAGCTCAAACTTGTTCCTGAGGATTCCAGCTGGTTCTAACAATTCTGAAAGCTTCTAAGGGATCAATTGACAGTGTCCAAAGCATCAAATTACTTCTGGCACAAGAAACTTGGTAGATTGCACAACAAGCTCCAAGAGGTAAATGCATCATCACTTGAACTTTCTAAATTATGCATTGCTTTGAAGGCCACTGATCATAAATATCTCATACATGTTATATATGTTGTGTTTGAACCAATTTGCCATGTAATTCTTGCCTGTACGATGTGTTAGTATAGAAAATGCAATTATAGGCCTATTTCAAAAACACTATCGAGTTTTTAAATAGGGACCTCATCTGAAAAAACCACCACCACCATTGGATTCCTTGGGAAATTCTAGGCCAGATGCATATAAATTTTGTCCCAATCCATGGAGAAATGAGAAAGTTATGGCCTTTACGTTTTTGGTCCAAAACCTTGCCTTGCCTTGGCCAGGCCTAAAACAAGGCATGCCTTATGTATTTCTAGGGTGGCTTTGATACACGAATGTATCACCACCCCAGTGGTAGAAGGCGCGCACTGCAACCTTGAGGTCTGGGGTTCGAATTCCCCCGCCCCAGACCCTTTTTTTTTACCACTTTTTCCACTTTTTTAATATTTTTCATATTATTTTTAATGATTTGGAAAATTAATTTCTCTCTCACTTTTGATCATTTTTTATTGGTTCTTTTTGTAAAAAATCACAAAAATGTTAAAGTATTTTATTCCACAAAAAAATTCAATTTATATTATTTATTTAATATAATTAGAATTTTCGTAATTAATTTCATTTTAATTGTTTTTAACAATTTTTAAATGAAATTCACACTTTGATCTTTCAAAATTAATTGGATTTTAAGCTTTCATATGATTAAACTTGATTTTCCAAAATATTTTTCAAAGTGTACAACTTGTTTTTGAGTATAATTGATATTTTATCATTTATTATTTAAATTACCTTTGAAAAATGCCATTTTAATTCGAAAATTAGGGTTTCTTTGATGTTCACCCTAATAAATCTTTTTCAAACACTCATGGGCCTCTAATAGAGTGTAAGACCCAACCCCCTTTCAACCAAAACCATTTTGGGCCTCAGATATTGTATAAGTCCCTCTGCGTTAAAAAAAAATCTCGGCGCGATCGCCATTTCAAAACAAAAATCATCTGGGCCTCTCCCTGAGTTGTAAGCCCCATTTATTTTCTTTTTTTCAACACTTTGGGCCTCTCCTTGAGTTGTAAGACCCATCCCTTTGTACAAAAACCTTTTTGGGCCTCAGTCGATGTATAAGCCCCAGTACAGTCTATAAAACAACGGTACGATCACTGTTAAACCTTGGGCCTCTCCTTGAGTATAAGCCCCAACAATCTTTTCAAAAACAACTTCTCTGTTGATTTAGATTCAATATTCATAGTTGTTATCAAAACTTTCTTTAATTTCTTTGAACAACTAACAATACAACATGGAAGCTTGCTCACCTGTAAGTTTTAACAGCTTTCATTTAATCGCTTTCATATAAATATAATTGTATTGTGGGAAGCTGTGCACGGTTAGTATTCTTTCATATCCTTTTAAATACTTGTCATTTATCAACTGTATATATATACTAGTATAGTTATTTAGAGTTTTCCCCGGCAACTAGGTCTAAAACTAGGTAAAGCCATGTTGGTCACTCTTAAATACAGACAAGACTATATCCCCATAGGATTTCCAAATACAGTCTTGCCTTATCTTGGGCTTAAACAATATGGAACAAAGAGAAAGGCAGTATTCTTCGTGAACCTTTTCTCAGACGGTCGCCCCTAGAAATTGTCAAAGAAATTCTACTCACCAGAGTTGATCTATTCTCGGTGAATAGCATCTCTTGAATTTCTTTAAACCGTAGAACTTTCACTAAATGATCTATTCTAGGTGAATAGCATTTCTTGATCTTTTCTTGGTTTGGGACCCACGGGCGTCCTAAAAGCATCCCCGCCTCCTCTTGGGCTTTATACAAGGACCCTCCGGCTTCTTAGAAGTTCTCATGCCTTCTCTTGGGCTTAATCCAAGGATCTTGACGACCTCTTAAAGGTATAAGACAAAACTTAGTCATCCTTTGATAGAGCAGTCTTTCCAGTGTCAAATCACATACCAATTTAGGGCTGATTCTCATCCCTTAATACACCTGCCTCCTCTTGGGCATCATACAAAAGATAAAACTCTTCCATACCAGTAGACTTGGACAGTCTAGATCCCCTCGTGAGTCTCAAAGACATTCCCAAGTTCCCTACAACCATAGGAAGAAACCCCAGTCATTTTGGATAAATCCCCGTTGAGTTAAAATCCAGTCTCTATCCTAAAAATTCCCCAACCAGGGTCAGTTTATTATCAGGATAAAACTATCTCAAATCAGAACCTCAAGGCATCTGATACTTCAACTCTACTGTAAATCCTCAGCAAGAGTTTATTTCCCCACTTGGACCTGCCTCGGGATCTCAATAATCCCTAGCAGAAAATAGCCTCCTCTTAGGCTTTGTATAATGATCTTTCCTCAACATAGTCAGCCTCCTCTTGGGATTTGTACAAATGATTCTCCCCAGCGAAGCTAACATTTTCAGACTCTCTTGTTGAGTCAATCACATTTTCAGACTCTCTTGTTGAGTCAATCACCTTTCAGTACTCTCTTGTTGAGTCAACCCTTTAGCCTCAATCTCGGGCCTTGTACGAGACAGATAAAAAACACTCTCTTGATGAGTCAATAACATCCTCTTAGGCTTTGTATAATGATTTCCCCTAGCAGGAGTTATCCTCATCTTAAGCTGTGTATGATGACTTCTCCAGCTTGTTCAGCCACAATCCTGGGCTTTGTACAGGACAGATAAAAACATTCTCTTGTTGAGTCAAACCCTTTTTAGCCTCTATCTTGGGCTTTGTACAAGACACAAAATTTCATAACCTTCTCTTAAGCTTGGGACAAACATCTTCCCTAGCGGAGTTATTTCCTCAGAGCCTTCTTTTAGACTTCGAGAAATAATTCCTAAGCAGAGTCAACTTTTTTCCGCCTCCATCTTAGGCTTTGTACAAGATAGATAATACTCTTCAGTAAAGTAAAATCCCCTTTAGCCTCAATCTTGGGCTTTGTAAAAGACAGAAAGAAAATTTTCCCCAGAAAAGTCAAACTTCTAGCCTCCTCTTAGGCTTCGTATAAAGATATCCCCAAAGAGTCAACCTCTTTTAGCCTCAATCTTGGGCTTTGTACAAGACACATATATAAACTCTCTTATTGAGTCAGCCTCTTCTAGCCTCCTCTTAGGCTTTGTATAAGGACTTCTCCAGTGGAGTCAATCAACCTCTTAGCTTCAACCTTGGGCTTTGATTAAGGCACACAAAAATCAACATTTCCATTTAGAGGTGACCAATTCTCCCTCAGTCAGACCTTTTAGCTTCAATCTTGTGCTTTGAGCAAGACACCGATAAACCTTTTAGCTTCAATCTTGGGCTTTGAACAAGACACAAAAACATCTTTTTCCTCCCATAGAATAGGAGGAACTACGATTGCTCTAATTTCCCTGTTTCATTTAAACGGGAATACGTAGGGATAAGATTGTGAAATCTTAGTGAGCATACTAAACAAAAACTCTAGGTCTAGTAACTCCACACACCAATCAAAACTTAGGTCCAGTACCTTACCCAAAAAACAGCGGGAGTAACCCGAACACCAACAAAAACTCACTCACTCACTCATATTTCCCAAGAAACTTTCCCAACCCATTAACGGATAAACACCATCAAGTACAAAGCGAAACCTAAAGCTAATATCTTGTGGATAACCACATATAGGATGGGTAATTGACAACTCCCCATTGTATAACCTGACCCCGGACCCCCAATCTCTTTTAAGCGTTTGTCTAGTTAAACAATCGCGTGCAAGGTTAGTTTTAGATAGCTTCCCTGTCCCTTCCAGCTTCATGGGATAAATAAGAAATCAGAAATTAGCACCCCTTTCTCCTCGAGGAGGACAACCCAAACTTCAGCGATAAGGTGGTCGCGTCACCGACAAAAATCGCTCGCTACAGTAAAATGGCGACTCTGCTGGGGAGTCATTGTCTGTGTAGGACTAAGATTATAGCTCTTAAGAGGTCTAGGATGTTAGTTTTAGGAATATATATATATATATATATATCACTTTTCCTAATTGATATCCGTGTTTATTTTTCTGCTAATGGGACTGCGGGTGATGCCGCATCTGGAAAGTTTGAGTGACACCTAAGATAAGTGATGGCATTATACGGGTAATCTTACAGAGAGTGACTCCCAAATAAGAGACCCCGGTCGATCATCAAATCAGTGGAGAGACCCTTTGCGGATTCAATGCCTATACGACTTCGGTTATTGAAAGCAGATTGTTCGATTGTGGTATTCTATGAAACTGAGGATTTAATAGGCTAAGACCATGTTACTATTTTGTAGTGCGGAAGCTATCGGAAATAGTTGTCACCCGATACTACCCTCATTTGAGATTACTCTAAGATACTGCAGCTCGCTCGGGTGAACTAGCTTGCTGTTGTTATCCCAAGAGGGGTCAATGATTGTGAGGGCAGGTACAAAAATCACCAGTACAAGCTTTTGGGATGGGTAGAGCCATGACTTCATGACACCGAACCTTTGACCCCATGTTTTTTCTATGTTTTTGTGTGCTGCATTCATGCATTCATTTCATTAAAAAACGTTAAACGAAGAAAAATCTTCTTTTCTAGCCTCTCTTTTTCAAATTAAACTAATACAATGATTGCAAATATCAGAGAAAAAGATTGCGTTATGGATTTCGGTAGGAGGAAGACTCACAAGTACATCTTCAAGGTTCCAAAACTAGAGGATTTAAGAGGGTTGGCAAGGATGATCACCAACCCTGATGCTTTCAAGAGCTAAGTACGGAGGACTGCTGTCTCTGTTAAGGGTCCATGTAATTGAAGGAATCCTGGCTACACACATTCAGTTCTACGATCCGGTCTATCATTGTTTCACATACCCAGATTATCAACTAGCACCAACACTAGAGGAGTACTCTCACTTGACTGATTTACCCATTACTGACCAAGCTCCCTTTTCTGGACTGGAAGAAATTCCAAAGGATCAAACCATTGCAAGAGCTATCTATTTGGATGAGTCAAAAGTCAGGACTCACATGACCACTAAGGGTGGAATCCAAGGTTTACCAGCCCAGTTTTTGGTAAAGAAAGCCCTGTACTTTGCTAGTATAGGGAACGTGACTGCTTTCGAGAGCATCTTTGTTTTGCTCACTTACGGGTTGTTTCTGTTTCCCAACATTGATTACTTTGTTGATATCAATGCCATTAATATTTTTTTGATTGGAAACCCCATAACGACCTTGCTCGCGGATGCGTATCATTCTGTACACTTAAGGAATTTATACAGCGGAGGAATGATCACATGCTGTGTACCCTTACTATACAAATGGTTCATTTCCCACTTACCCAAGTCTGCTGCATTTTGGGATCATAAGAATACTTTACATTGGTCACAGAGATTCATGTCTCTTACCAACTCTGACATCTATTGGTACAATCGAATTTATGACGGGATAAGAATCATTGACTGTTATGGAAATTTCCCCAATGTACCCCTCATAGGAACTAAAGGAGGAATCAACTATCATCCAGTTTTAGTTCGTCGTCAATTTGGATACCCGATGAGACATGTCCCGCATAACATTCATCTGGAAGGTCTTTTCTTCAAGGAAGGAGAAAATGACAGGGCACTAAAGACAGAAATAGTGCATGCCTGGAAATATGTTCACAGGAAAGGAAGAGAGTCTATAGGAAAACCAGACAGTGTCTCTGTGGAACCTTATCTCCACTGGGTACAAACTAGAGCTCTCAAGCTGAGGATGCCTTACCCTCGTCAAGAAGTTCTTCTGTTAAAGGAATCTGTCCTTTATTTTATGTCTGATACGGAAAAACTTCAGGTTACTCTCAACAAAGTTCAACAGGAGAAGAAGTATTAGAAGAACAAGTGTCGCATTCTCAATGTAGAGTGTAACAAAATACAACAACTGTTAAAAGAAAAAGACGCCCTGATCGAGATTTTAGAGCAACATGCTGTAGAGAATCAAGAAGACCAAAGGAATTTGCTCGCTCCTTTCACTTCGCAAAGGAATGATAACCCGACAACGGCTCAAGAGCCCCAGTCAAAGAAAAGGAAAGCACCAGAAACAGCACCTGAGCTCTCCTCAGAGAGAACTCAGGATCCATAAGTTTAGACATTTCCTTTTGCAGCACTTTGTAAATTACTGTATTTCCTTTTCCGCAATCTTTGAATTCAATAAAACAGGGGTTTCCCCATTGTATGATATTTGCAATCCAATTGTTGATGTTTCTTTTGATTAAACAAAAAAAATATAATTAATATTAATCATTGCATATCATTCATCATTCTCACATAACGCATTCTTCTTACCTACGAATCTCATGTTTGTGTCTCGATTCTAGAGTCAAACTGTCTCATTCGTACAATACTCGGGCCAGTCAACAAAAGAAAATGGATAATCTCAAGGAAGAGAATAGAGAGTTGAGAGAATAACTCGACACTCTGAAAGAAGTTCTGAGGAAACTTCACAATGACATGCAAGCTCTGGTAGCAGCTCAGATACAATGGACTGTAATCTCAGAGATCACATCTACGCCCATAGTGGAAAAGTATGATCCTCGGTATAACATGCCTAAATATCGTCCCTGGGGCATGCCACTCAACTATATCCCGGAAGGATATATCCCGCCGATCATGGAAGATCCAGAAACTGCAGCAGGAACCGCTGGGCCTGAAGGTTACAAACTTTGAGAAAGCGAAGATGCAAGGGGCATGACAGCAACTCCTGAAGGTTACAAACTTCGGGAGTGGGAAGCACCAAGAGTCACTGCCGTACTGACTATACCACCACCCGTGGTACACACTGTCCCGGGAGGACAGATTCCACAGATACCTTCTGCTGGAAACGAAAGTATGTACGACAGATTGAATGAGTTCCAAGAACAATTCCTGGAGATGCAGAAGGAACTGTAAGCCATTCGCGGTCATGATCTATTCTGAAAGGATGCCGCAGACCTTTGTTTGGTCCCCAATGTGAAAGTTCCGTACAAATTCAAGGTGCCTGAATTTGAAAAATACAAGGGTAACTCTTGCCTTCAAAGTCATTTGGTGATGTACGCTCGGAGAATGTCAACTCAGACAGAGAACCAACAGCTACTGATCCACTATTTCCAAGATAGTTTAACCTGTGCCGCACTTAAATGGTACATGGGTTTAAACCACACCAAGATCATCACTTTCAGAGATCTTGGCGCTGCATTCGTTTAGTAGTATAAGTATAACCTGGACATGGCACCGGACAGAGATCAACTTAGAGCCATGTCGCAGAAGGACAAGGAAACCTTTTATGAATATGCTTAGAGATGGCATGAAATTTCCGCCCAGATTTTTCCACCTCTTGAGGACAAAGAGATGACAAAGATCTTCTTGAAAACCTTGAGCTCATTTTACTACGACAGAATGGTTGCCATTGCACCTAGTGACTTTACTGAGATGCTAGGCATGGGATTTCATCTTAAGGAAGCAGTCTGAGAAGGACGTTTAGTTAAAGACACTGGATCATCAAGCAGTACCAAAAGATACGGTAGTGCTTTCCCTAAGAAAAAAGAGCAAGATATTGGTAATATCTCTCTTGGAAAGCAAAGGTGAAGATACCAACCAGTAGCAGTTGTAACTCCTGCTATCAACCCTGCGCCTGTCCCAATGTATCAACCTCAGGTTGTTCAGAGCCAACCGAATCAACAACCATATCAACAAAGGACACAACAGCCTCTTCAGCAGGCTCGTCCTCAGTACAACAACAACCGTACAACGCGACCACCAAGGTTTGATCCTATACCAATGTTGTACGCAGATCTGTTTTCGTTACTACTGGTCAAGGGGCATGTCCAAACTAGGTCTCCTCTTACAGTACCAGAAAATCCGCCTTTTTGGTTCAAAACGGATCGGACTTGCCCTTACCATCAAGGAGGACCAGGGCATAACATAGAAAACTATCTCAGCTTCAAATCCGATGGGCAGAAGCTTGTCAGGAGCGGGGTCTTATCCTTCAAGGATACAAATCCAAATGTTCAGACGAACCCATTACCTCAACATGAGAAAGCTGCGGTAAATTTGATAGAGGAAGAGTCTAACCATAGCTATCAAATTCATGATGTACTCTTATTGGGAACTAACCTGGTCAAGATGTATTGCAGACAGAGTGGATACAGTCATATACCATCTCATAATTATCACCAGTGTGATATTTGCTCGAAAAACAATCAAGGATGTTCTGTGGTACAATCAGCCCTACAGGAACAGATGGATCTCAGATGGATCCAAGATCACCGAATCCGTGAGGTCAACATGACTTATACAAATTCAAACATCATTACATTCGTGCGATGAATGTCAACTTGGTGGCAATGCACTCAAGACAAAGCCAACATCATAATCTTCCACGACACGATTATGATTCCTGTCTGATTTGCTCGGTAAATAATCAGGGATGCTATTTTATACAAGAGGCCCTCCAGCGTCAGATGGGTCTTGTATGGATTCAGGATTACCGCAATAGAAGTCATCGTCAAGTGAATATGATTCAAATCTTTGATATTCGCTTGATGAATACCAGCTTGGTGGAATTACACGCTAAGCAAGTCCAGCTCAGTTTTCTGACTTCGCACGAATATCAGAATTGTAAAGGATGTCGTGAGAGTGACCAAGGATGTGCACTCGTTCAGAGGTAACTGCAACACTTGTTAAACCACTGGTGGCTTCCAATCTATCTAGATGAAGACACACAATAAGTCAGTATGATTAACGGGAACCCTACTAGGCATCAGAATCAGGATGTTCGATCAATAAAGACAGATCTAGTAAGGTTACACTACATACAGAGCGGACGTGGCCGGGTGCCACCACACAACTACGAGCGCTGTAGAGTTTGCTCAGAGAATAACCAAGGATGCTACCTCGTGCAAGCAGCCCTTCAAGGTCAGTTGGACCACAAAGAGATTCAACCATGGTCAAGTTCTGGTTCAATGTCAGACTATCATCCTAATCAAGGCAAAGATGTTGTCTTAATCCCTAAACGAGAAGTGGCCAAAGATGTGTGTGCCATAATCCCTCTACTCCATGAATCAAGAATTCCTCTTGGTGGTGGAAGGATTCTCAACCTCGAACCAATTGAGGCCAGCTATGATGGTCAGAAAAATCAGAAGGCTCATGTAGTTATCTATCTGCCGAGACCAGTACCGTACAAATTCGATAAACCTATCACTTACAAATACGGTGTAACAATAATTGAGAATGAGAAGGAAACTCCATTACCCTCCATTGTGAATATTGTAGACATCAGTCGAGTAACACGGAGCAGTCGAATCTTCAACCGAGGAGTTGGAGAACCCATCAATGAAAAGGAACCTCAAACAGAAGTTCCTGATCAACCAGTTGGTCAGTCCAGTAATCCCGACCTTTCAAAGAACAACGATGAGATGCTGAAGGTCATCCAGAAGAGTGAATACAACATTGTTGATCAATTGTTGCAAACTCCTTCAAGAATCTCTGTGCTATCTCTTTTACTCAGTTCCGAGGCTCACAGGGAGGCTCTACAGAAAGTCTTAGAGCAGGCCTTTGTGGAACAAGATGTGTCAATAAGACAATTCGACAACATCATCTCTAACATCACTTTCTGTAACAACTTGGGGTTTAGTGATGAGGAATTGCCAGAAGAAGGCAAAAGACATAACATGGCGCTCAATATTACAGTCAACTACCAGGAAGATACTTTAGCCAAGATACTGGTAGATACCGAATCGGCTCTGAATGTTATGCCAAAGTCCACTCTAATGTGACTATCATGTAAAGGATCTCTGATGAGAGGCAGTGAGGTCATCGTCAAAGCATTTGACGGATCCCGAAAAACAGTTATCGGCGAAGTCGACCTTCCCATAACTATTGGTCCTCACACTTTCCTAGTCACTTTCCAGGTCATGGACATTCGGGCAGTATACAGCTGTTTGTTAGGAAGACCTTGGATACACGAAGCTGGGGTAGTCACTTTAACACTTCATCAAAAGCTGAAGTTCGTCAAGAACGACCAACTAGTCACTGTCTGCGAAGAGCAAGCCTTAATCATAAGCAACTTATCATCGTCCACTTGTGTAGAACCAGAAGAGGTTGTAAGAACCCAGTTCCAAGCACTTTCAGTGAGCAATGACAATCAATCAGTAAGGGGAGCGTGAATTTCCTCGTACAAAGATGCTCTCGAAGCTATCAAAAGTAACAATGTAAAAGGATGGGGACACCTTGTTATTCCTATTGACAATAAAACAAAGAAAGGTCTTAGTTTTTCCTCAATCTGTACCCAGACTGCTGCTAAGGATGAAAGTTTTCATCCCATTCAGAACTTCTTCCACAGTGGAGGTTTCCTTCACCCAGTATCTCAAGAAGTACATACTATCAACAAGGGTGACTCCTCTGATACATATGAAGAGTGGAAGTCCTATCTCAACGAGGACGGTTATATGTCTCAAGGAGAGGTGCCTACGCCATTTTGCTATCCCGCACAGAGTCCGAGATATATACCAAGGTCAGATGTCAAGATGATATATGGAGATTGCGATCCAGAAGGATGCCGTGCTCCACCAAATTCATTAGAGGAAGACACTCTGATGAAAGACAACTTTGACCACGACTATTATGGCCCAATAAATGGCCTTCCTATTTGGCAGCCATACCCAGGAGACTCGGGGCGAAAGAATCAGCCCATCGATGCTTACCAGCTGAGCATCATAGAAAAGAATACCTGCGTCCCCACTATGTCATGGGATCAATACTCAGGGCATTCAGAAAATATCCAGTATGAAGATAAATTTGAATAGATTGCAGGACAATAGTTCCTTAACTATGCTTTTCCTGAGGTCAACGTCATCGAAAAGGATGACTCCTCCAGTCCCAAAGAAGTGTGGGACACCTTAGGACAACCGAGTGGCAAATATGACTTCATGGTCAAGTACACCACTCCTGAAAGTTCTCGTATCAGGCTCGAAGATATCCAGCCCACTGGATGGGGAGATATACCTGAGAGTACAAATACTGTGCAAGATACAACGGAAGAATCCTCCTACGACAACTCTGCATGGGAGACAGATTCCAATGGTCCAGCTCACCAGAAATCAGCGTTATTTCTGAGGACAAGCCAAGAAAGAAGGTACCAGACTTTGTGATTCATCAAGGAGTTCACCGCTAATGGGTTGCAGTCAACGTTCCGAAAGTCCTTCATAAGTCTAAGTAATTGCCGTCTTTGTTTTGACCTTTCACCCTGCCCAGGTGAAATGGATGTTTTTATAGGGCTCACTTTCTGTAAATGTACCTCTTCGCTTCATCCAAAGCGACAGAGTTTTGTTTTATAGGGCTGTAGTTTTGAGAATCGACCAAATCATAAATAAAATAACGTCGTTCTATAATTTCCGCATTTTATTGCTGTTTTCTCTTTTTGCTTTTTCAGAAAATGGTAATCCTAAAAAACAGCTCAAATAATAAAAACAAGCATTTTTCAGAAATTACACTACACACACTCTTGCATTCTCTCTATCTCTTCTAAAAACAAATCATCACGTCATGCAGATTGCTTATTTTAAACCCCATTGAAACATACGATCTGATGCCTTCTCCCAACTTTGAAGTCCCGGTATTTGAGGCTGAAGAAGAAAATGACGAAGAAATTCCAGAAGAGATCTCCCGATTACTCAGACAAGAGGAAAGGTCCATTGAAGCTCACAAAGAGCTGTTGGAAATAGTCAACTTGGGTTCAGAAGAAGAGAGAAAAGAAGTCAAGATTGGAGCACTGCTCAATTCGACTGTCAAAGAAGACTTGATAAAACTTCTCAAAGAATTTCCCGATGTATTCGCTTGGTCCTATCAGGATATGCCAGGATTGGATACCAGCATCGTGGAACATCATCTACCATTGAGATCAGAATGTCCACCGGTAAAACAAAGACTAAGACGGACTCACCCGGATATGGCCATCAAAATCAAAGAGGAGGTACAGAAACAGATTGACGCGGGTTTCCTCGCCACATCGGAATATCCTCAATGGTTAGCCAACATCGTGCCAGTTTTGAAAAAGGACGGAAAAGTTAGAATGTGCATAAACTATAGGGATCTGAACAAAGCAAGTCCAAAGGATGACTTTCCCTTACCACACATTGACATGTTGGTAGACAGTACAACAAAGTTTAAAGTATTCTCCTTCATGGATGGATTCTTGGGCTATAATCAAATCAAAATGGCACTGGAAGATATGGAGAAAATGCCGGGGCACCTTTTGTTACAAGGTAATGCCGTTCGGCTTGAAGAACGCCGGTGCAACCTATCAAAGGGCCATGACTACTCTATTTCATGACATGATACACAAATAAATCGAGGTATATGTCGATGATATGATTGCCAAATCTAGGACAGAATAAGAGCATGTGACCCTCCTGTCAAAACTATTCGAGCGTCTGAGAAAGTACAAACTCCACTTGAATCCCAATAAGTGCACATTTGGTGTCCGTTCAGGGAAACTCTCAGGGTTCATCGTCAGCCAAAAAGGAATTGAGGTTGATCCTGACAAAGTCAAGGCCATTTAAGAAATGCCTTCTCCAAGGACTGAAAAACAAGTCTGGGGATTCTTGGTACGTTTGAATTACATTTCCAGATTTATATTCCTCATGACCGCGACATGCGCGCCAATTTTCAAATTACTCAAAAAGAATCAGGATTGCGTTTGGATAGAAGACTGCCAAACTGCCTTCGACAGTATCAAGGAATACCTATTGAACCCACCGATTCTATCACCTCCAGTTGAGGGAAGACAATTGATCATTTATTTAACAGTCTTGGAAGACTCAATGGGTTGTGTACTTGGTCAACAAGACGAAACAAAAAGAAAAGAGTCTGCCATCTACTATTTGAGCATGAAATTCACCGACTGCGAGTGTAGCGTGATTTTTGTGGTCCTGAGTCACGATCGCTTGGGTACTACAGTTCGATTCATTTTTTATCCTGTTGAGCTGATTAAGGAAGGGAAATAGATGTTTCCAATTAACCCTGCTTGCATAATGAGTTTGAACAGCGGTCTGCTAGGTTACAGATGCTATGTGGATGTGGGGCCCAATCTTCGGTTTATTTTGTTAAGAACACAGTGTATGGATTATTTGTGAAGTTTTTGGTAATGTGTTTAAATTTGATGCTTTTGGGTTGAGTTGGTGGCGATACTGGATCTTGGGTTTTTGATTAGTATGCTCGCTAAGATTTTTCAATCTTATGCCTACGTATTCCCGTTTAACGAAACAGGGAAATCAGAGTGATCGTAGTTCCTCCTATTCTATGGGAGGAAAAAGGTTGTTTTGGGGTCTTGTTCAAAGCCCAAGACGTGAAGCTAAAGGTGGTTTGTATCTTGTTCAAAGCCCAAGATGTGAAGCTAAAGGGTTTTGACTTGAGAGAGAATTTGTCATCTCTAAAGAGGAATTGTTGATGTTTGTATGCTGTGAGCAAGGCACATATTTTGATGCTAAAAGGTTGATTGACTCAACCGGGGTTTTCATTATACAAAGCCTAAGAGGAGGCTATTGACCCAACAAGAGGGTGTTTTTATATGTTGAAGCCCAAGACGGAGGCTAAAGGGGTTTGACTCAACAAGAGAGTCTTGAACAGGTGATTGACTCAACAAGAGAGTCTGGAGGTTGTTTGGCTCAATGAGGGAGTCTTTTATACTCAACAAGAGAGTGGTTTTCTGTCTCGTACGAAACCCGAGATGGAGGCTAAAAGTGGTTGACTCAACAAGAGAGTCTTTTATACTCAACAAAAGAGTGTTTTGTTGTCTCGTACGATGCTCGAGATAGAGGCTGAAAGTGTTTGACTCAACAAGAGAGTCTTTTATACTCAACAAAAGAGTGATTTATATGTGCCTTGTATGAAGCCCAAGACGAAGGCTAAAAGTGTTTGACTCAACAAGAGAGTCTTTTATACTCAACAAGAGAGTGTTTTCTATCTCGTACAAAGCCCGAGATGAAGGCTAAAAGTGTTTGACTCAACAAGAGAGTCTTTTATACTCAACAAGAGAGTGTTTTCTATCTCGTACGAAGCCCGAGATGAAGGCTAAAAGTGGTTGACTCAACTGTCATACCCCAAATTTGTCCTACTTGTATTTAATTTCCATCTGCAGACTATTATTCGAAAAAAATCCAAAAAAATATGTTGTCTTCAACTTCATCTCTCTTTTATTTGTTATCCATTTTTATTTTAAGTCATATCCACTCTTTAACCTTTTTTTTCATCATCCATCCAATCTAATTTCATGTCTGTTTTCATTTCAATTTCATCTCATTCCAAATTACCATTTTAATGTTTTTGTTTTATCCAATTAAATCCAAATTCATTTTTAAAAATCCTTTTTTTATCAAAACCAATCCAACTTTCATAATCCATTTTCATGTCAAATTTCCAAGTCTCAATTCTAGACTAAAATTTCATTTCAATTGCAATTTCAATGCTTCAAACTTCAAATTCGACTTTAATGTTCAATCCAATCCACCTCAAATTCTATTCAAGATTCAAAATTCATTTTTTTTATTCAAGAATTTATGGTCATTATAATTCAAGAAGGAGTCCACATTTATTTTGTTATTTTGTTTTTGAAGCCCATCTTTTCCAAGCCCATGTCACAAAAACAATTACCCAAAACCTACTTCATGAAGTATTTAAACATGATTGCAGTAATGTGAGCGGGATCCACAAACTCCATGCCGCCACTTGTCCATATTTCTCCATCAGTCTGAAAATGAAAAAAAACAAGTTTCAGAAAAGCAAATTTTTCGGTCCTGTTCTTCCATAATGATACACCAGTTTCTCTCCTCTAAGTTCATAACCATGAAAATCTCCTCGCAATCTTAACATAGGAACAAAAAATACTCAGTGACACACTTCTACCCTATCTTCAATTCACAGCCACATAACGCCACTCATTTAATCCTCATCCTCTCCAAGACACTCCCCACTATGAAAAACGTAGCGGCACCGAAGTTTAACCACAAACACACTCCCACATTCCAATAACTCCAATCCTTTCCTTCGAACCATTATCTTCTTCCCTTCAAAGTAATGATCCACCCTCGTCTACCTTCATCACCAACCATCATCAACCACAATAACAAACACCCTCATCAAATCCATCCACCTTCCTTCAAACCCTTCAACAAACACCACACCCAAATCCATTCATTTTCAACCCAAATCAACAAATTGCTTTAACCCAAATCCCAGAAACCAAATCAAACAGAAGGAGAATGAGATGAAACAAAGAGAGACGAAATGAGATTGATGCGAAACACACGAACCTGAGCGATTGGAGAAGTAGGACGATGACGATTGAGGCAGAACCCACCGTTACAGATCACGATAAACATTGAAGGTTGGGGATGAGACGCGCACCATGTTGTCGTTGTTTCTTGTATTTTGAAAACGATTTTGAAATGATATTAAGCTTTTCTGGTTTGATTTTGTGAGAAGTTGACTCTTGACCTTGTCTTGTGAAATGTTAAGATAGGTTGAGATTGTTTTGCTGTTCCACTGAACATACGTCTTGTTTTGGTCTTAGAGACAAACATGTGAAGATGAATGGGCTTTGGTTAAGCCCATGATGATTCTTCTTCTCATGTCTTAATCGCACCCCTCCCCTTTTTTATTTATTATTATGATATTTCATTACTTTCTTTTTTTTCTAAATAATAGTTTTAGTATTTCACTATATGATTTTGTCTAATTATTTTTAAGTTTTTCACTTCCATTTTCGATTTCTATTTTCGTTTTTTAGGGGCCAATGATATAAAAAATATCTATTATTTTTCATTATTTTTATTCATTTACTTTGGGTCAATGAAAACCAAACATCGACGATTTGTCGATTTCTCGACTTAATCTCGATAAAGGTGAGACCTTTATTCTTTTTCCTATACCTTTTCGATTTAATTTCATTTTTGTCGTTTTCTCATTATTTTTATTCATTTTGGGTCCATGAAAACCAAAATATCAAGATTTATCGAATTTTCGATTTTAAATCTTGATAAAGGTGAGACCTTTATTCTTTTCTGACATTTTTTATTTTATTTCATTTCTATAATTTTTATTTCACTTTTATTCATTTTTGGGTCAATGAAAATCAAATACTAAAGATTATTGATTTCTCGATTTAAATCTTAGTAAAGATGAGACCTTTCTTAGTTTTCCGATTTTTATGTCTATTTCGATTTATATTCTTTTATTTTCACTCTTGGTCAATGAAAGTCAAAAATCGTTGATTATCGATTTTCTCGAATAAATTCCGATTAAGACAAGACCAAATTTATGTTATATTATACCTTGTTAATATTATCTCGATTATATTATCCTTCATTCTTATTCATATCCATATCATATTCATATTCATGCTTATCTAACCATTTTCATTTGCTCAAACGCTACTTCCCGATTAAAATACTCAACACCTATTCAAATCGTTTTCACAATTAAATCACGAAAGAATTGAATTCTTGAGGTCAAGCACTTCTTGGGTTCTTGAGTGACCGCTATTGAGGCGCACGCCTTGGGTGGCGTGTCATTCGACCTTTCGTTTCTAAGACACGCGCCTTAACTATTTGGACAAAGAAGTACCATTGGAGTCTAGCATTCCACGTGGTGCTTTCGTTGTTCATCAAACAATATTTCATAAATCAACCGAATGAAAAAGGTGTCGTTGGGGTCTAGCATCCCAATAATGCCCCGATTAAGTGGTTACGAGGCCGACGTCTCGTTTATCGAATAATCGTCATTCTCTCTAAAATATTTAACAAATCAAACCATTTCCAAACCAATTCTTGACTCGTCGTCGAGCCACTCTTCAAAACATTCTCGTAAGTCGAGTGCCTTTTGCCTCTTCGTCAAATGCACACTCGCACACTTCGTAGGTTTCGTTACTAGGAGCACCCCTAGGGACTAGTATCGATCCTCACTTCTTTTCTCAACCAATCCGATTCGATATTTTTCAAACCATTTTTTTAATCAACCTACGAAAGGAGGAGATTCTTGGAATCTAGCATTCTTTGGGTCTTCGAACGAATGGCTCTTGAGGCACGCCCCTTGTGTTGTTATTCATTCACCCTTTCGTCTTAAAACACTTAATCCCTATCAAACATTTTCGTAATCAACTCACGAAAGAACTGAATTCTTGGAGTCTAGCATTCCTTGGATTCTTGAGTGACTGCTATCGAGGCACGCCCCTTGGGTTGTATGCCATTCAATCTTTCGTCTCCTAAAATTCAAACCCTAACCCCTTTCTTTTCGTGGGCGTACCACGAACTACGACTGCTCTGATTCTTTATTCTCGTCCGAGTAAAGATACGTAGGCACAAGATTGTGATGATCCTGGCGAGCACACTTTTTCTTTTTTCCCCGTTTCCACACTACCTTCCCTCCATCTTCCGTCTTCCCTCTATCCCTTCTCGTAGTCGAACTACGATTGCTCTGATTCCTCATTCTTGTCCGAATGAGCATACGTAGGCCCGAGGTCGCGATGATCTTGTTGAGCACCCTATCCTAAAACCACCCTATTTCCCCTTAGTATCTTTTCCCTTTATCTTATCGTCTCGCGTTTACCATTGAGAAGAAAACAAACAAGCTTAGATAACGTTCATCACAAATCGAACTAAGAGGTTCCCGTTGAGTACAACGGACGTGAGGGGGTGCGCGTACCTTCCCCTCACGTAACCGACTCCCGAACCTGGAATGTGGTTGCGACGACCACGTTCTTACCCTTCCTTAAAGGTTTTCTCGATATTTTCCTTTCCCTCTTTTGGGATAAATAAAGTTTGGTGGTGACTCTGTCGAACCTTTTTCCGCGCCTTTCGTGCGAGGGTCGTGTCTTCGATTTAAGCTATTTTTTCAAGGTGCGACAGCTGCGACTCTGCTGGGGACATTTGCTCCATGCAAGAGAGAGTCAAGCCTATCTTAGAGCGATTTGTGAGGAGCGTTGTCTTTGTTTGCATGTTTTTTTTTCTCGTTTACGTATTTGTTCTCTTATTGCTTTCTCCTATTGTTCTTGGCTGTTGGATCTTGGGATGATATCATGAGTAAAGCTCTATACCCGAGATTTGGTAAAAGCAGAGGGAACACATAGGTTAGAATTGGATGTCGAGTAGTGTTAGTCCCCAAGGACTCGCTCCTTGCGTGCCTAGCATGAAAGCTCCCCTAGAGTAGACCTTTTCGTAGATCCTGTTGTAACGCAGCTAGTCTGTTGCACGATTTGATTCATGAAGGGTCCGTGACTATATGAACCACTCTTAGAACCAAGTTCTATATTGGTGGTCGTGTAGTGTTAGTCTCCAAGGACTCTCTCCTTGTGCGCCTAGCATGAAGACCCCGCTCAGGGGAGACCTTGTCGTCATTATCATCGTAATGCAGCTAGCCTGTTGCGTGACATTGATGCAATTTGTGTCCGTAATCCTGGGAACCTTATCCATCAACGTAGAAACTATCCCGTGAGTGGGTTTGTGGGTAAAGAACCTAGAAATTTCCTCATAGAGCCTACCTATAAGGTTTCTTTGATCAAAGACTTTGGTCATTTACCCGTGAATAGCCAACCTCAGAAATGTTTGAACCTGTGATCTGCGATCCTGGATCTTGCAAATTGCATTGCACCTCATGTCATTGCATTGTATTGCATCTGTTATGCATCTTGCATTGCATTTTCAACCTCAGAATCTCACTTCAACTTCCTTCCTTCTCCAGTAAATCAAGCTGATTCCTCGACACCAGTACACAACTTGAGCCAATACCAGATGAATGATGGAACACTTTCAGAGAAGAGTTGGACTCTATCAAGGGAAAGATCGACCAGATTCTTGAAGCCATCATGATGGCCAAAAAGGAGGAAGAACTGCGTGAAGCCGCTGCTGCCAACAACAATGCACCCGTTCAAGGATCTACCTCAAGGCTCTCAGTTCCTGTTCCCAACCCTATCACTTATGGGATACTAATGAACTTCGCTCCTGCCACATCTCAACCACTTCCAACATCTGGAGTTACTGTTAGTGCCATTCCGCAAGCCCAACCTCTTGTCGCTCAGATTCCTATTCCTCATGCTGAAGAGAATCTGATAGATCAGTATGATGAGGTCCAAAACTATCATACTGCTATCCCGATTGTTAATCCTACTGATGCTCAGGATTCTGAAGCTATCAAGATGTGTCGTGATCTAGCTGAGAAACTCTGAGTCATGGAGGGGCGCAACTCAACTTCTTTAAATGCTCTGGATATGTGCTTGGTGCCAGATGTTGTCATTCCTCCCAAGTTCAAAGTACAGGAATTCCCAAAATACAAAGGTCTCAGTTGTCCTCACATCCATCTGAAGATGTACTGCCGCAAGATGGTTGCCTATGCCAAAGACGAAATGCTGATGATCCATTGCTTCCAAGACAGTCTGTCTGGAGCATCTCTTAAGTGGTATATGTAGCTGGAGCGTAGCAATGTGCGCACTTGGGATGATTTAGCTGATGCATTCGTCAAGCAATACAAATACAACACTGACCTTGCTCTGAACCGTACTCAACTTTAGAGTATGGCTTAAAAGGACAACAAATCCTTTAAAGAGTACGCGCAACGCTGGAGAGAGCTAGACGGAAGAGTGCATCCACCACTTGTTGATCGTGAACTGATCGACATCTTCATGGGTACTTTGCAAGGCCAATACTATGAAAAGCTGATTGGTAATGTTTCTGCTGGATTCTCTGATTTGGTAATTGTCGGTGAGAGAATTGAAGAAGGTCTGAAAAGTGGAAAGATCCAAGGAGGTTCTAGCAGTCAGGCTGGAGCTAAGAAGCCCTTCAATGGATACAAGAAAAAAGAGGGTGAAACAAATGCTGTCTCTGCTCAGAAAGGGCAAGCTCAACAAGCTCCCCCTCCAATGCCTTTTCAAATGCCATACTTCCAGTATCTGTATGTTGCTGCTGCGCAATATGCACCAATGCCTTATCAGCCAGCTGTTCAAGCTCCAATGCCTCAGCAACAGGCTCCTCAGCAACAATCCTACAATCAGCAAGGGTATCAGTATCCTCCTCAACATCAACAACAGGGAGCTGCTCTACAAGGACAACCTAATCAACAAAGGATAAGGAGGTCTGATAGAGACTTTGATCGTATGCCAATGTCATATGCTCAGATCTTTGCTCAATTGCTGGAGAAGAAGGCAATCACCCTGAGGGACCTAGCTCCTCCAACTGTCATTCCCCCAGATTATGATGCTAATGCTCATTGCGAGTTTCATAAGGGTGCTCCAGGGCATACGATCGAGGACTGCAGAGCTTTCAAACACAAGGTTCAAGACATGATCGACTCAAAGTTTCTCACGTTCAATGGGAGGGCTCCAAACGTCATCAAAAACCCGCTGCCACCGCCAAACTAGTGCCATCATCAAGTCAAGTCAAGTTCATACCCTGAAGAAGGCAGTCATGTTGCCATCCCATCATTTTGCATTCTTGTATTTTTGTCTTTATTTGTTTAAGTACTGTATGCTTTGAACATTGCCGTTTGTATTTGGTTTTCTTAATGTACTGACAATGCATGTTTTGAATCAGTTATGTCGTATTCACTCATTTTTTTTCATTTACTACGAAACACCGACACATTTATTTCCACTTCACTCTCTATATCAAACTGTTGTTAGCAATGATTAGAGGGAGGATGATGAAAACAAAATACCCATAATTGCAAATGTATGCTTTCAGATGAAATCCCGCCAATGATATACAGGCATTATTCAACCCCCAAACACTGGAGAGACAAGGAGTTAATCCCTAGTAAACCACTTCGAGCCTAGAAGTAGTAGTTTCTTTCGGATATTCAAACCCTTACACTCAACCTGGGGCAGGGTAGTGTTCAGTTAACCCAATTACGCACTCAAATCACAAAGCAAATATTCCACAAGACATGACGGTTGTTCATCAAGACCCATGACCTGGCAGTCACAACCCTCTAACAAAATCGAAAAAAATCAAAAAAATCAAAAGCTTTCTAAGTCGAGCACTTCAAAAGGAGACTTAGGCAAAAATCAAGGCAATCCCGATGGGCTCCACAAGCGAAATCAGTCTATCCAAAAGATAGGGACCAAAAACAAAATCAAAAGAGGCCCTGGAATCCTCAACAAAAACAAAATAAGATCCAGTGTCCACCATATCAAAACCAAAGGGCCACTGACATCCATCAAAAACAAAATAAGGTGACTGCTAGTTCGAGCAAACCTTGAGCCATCACTCTTACACCGTCAACCCTTTTGGAAGACAAATATGTGCAGAATTAACTGAACGTAGGATTGGAGAACATCGCGAAGAAGGGGTGGGTACAAATCATACTTTGAGCCTAATATCCTTTGTTTCATAAACCATAAACCAGATCACGTTACAACCCTTGAAAGACCTAATTGAGGCAGGGTTTATTCTGAAAGCATACTATCGCAAGGTTGCGTAAACTGACTCCCCATATTTGCTAGTCTTCAACATTGGTGTCATTCTCCTTGCTATATCTTTCACACCATCAAAATCAGCACACGTTTGGGCTAACGGTCTATTCGTCTCACTATCACGACACTCGAATAAATGACTCTTTTTCAAAACTTGCATAAGCATCACATTAAGATTACCATTTGTAAATGTGCAATTTTAACTGCAAATTAGTGCCAGACTTCAAAGACATTCCAACTAGGGGCAATCGAAAAGGAATTTGAATTTTCAGTGGTGCCAACCCGAATCAAGACTACCTCAACAGCTCAATCAGCAGGCAAATCCCTCAACAGCTCAATCAGGGGCAAGTCATCTCAAAACACATCAAAGATCAACTGCCAAAGATCAGACTGCTTAAGAATTGGTTAATCAGGGGCAGACCATTACCATGTTCAGACTGGGGCAAGATCCATTGCAGCAGGCAAATCCTCTTTGCATCTTCAAATTGGTCAAGCAAGTTATCCTGACCATCAAGCACATAGTGACGGTTCTTTCATAACCAACTCATCATCAAGTGGTCAAACTTGAGGCTTCAAGAGCATCTTCGTCTACTTCAATCATGTCATGTCGAGGAAATCAAATCCCTCCCTCCGCCCAAAAGTCCAATCCTCATTGGCAACTACCAAAAGTCCACCATGCTGGCACCTCCCCAGACATATCCAGTCACTCATATGCATCATACGCATCATATGCATCGCGTTCGACATCATGTGCATCATATGCATACCAAAAAACCAAATCATATTTCCCCAACACTTGCATCTCCGCGCGTCAGCAGTTGCATTGCATATCATTACAAAATCAAGCATTCATACATGCGTAAGATCCAGGATCAATCTCAAGACTGCAAGAAGATCTTTAGCCCAGCCAGGGGCATCTTCAAAAAATTCGTGGGCGTTCCTCACGAAGTTGTTCAACCTTGTGTTAATCTCAAGCTCAAGACAATCTTCAGCCCAGGCAGGGGCATCTTCTTCAAGTTCATAGGCGTTCCTCATGAAGTCTTCAACCTTTTGTTGATGAATCTGTGATCTCAGCAAGTCAGTGGGCGTTCCTCATTGAATTATGTTTCTTCAACCTTTTATTGATGGAGTTGTTATCCTCAAGCCAGCCAATGGTTCTTATACAAGTAAAATTCAACTCTCCTCTTGGATGTTCTTTAGTGAGTTGGTACCTTGTCAACCTTTTGTTAATAAGGGTGGTGTTCCTCAGTGACTTCTTTGCTTCAACCTTTTGTTGATGTCTCCAAATAAATATCACTCATCATATCCCCAGTGAACTTTACCTTTTGTCAATTACCTTAATATCATCCTTGTGGTGGTAGTCAAACCCAGTCAACTCAATTTAACCTTCATCCTTTTGGTATTGGTACCCCTCGAAATCAGAAATTTACTATCATCCTTTTGGTGGTAGCCACTCATGTCATTTCAACCTAACCTGCATCCTTTTGGTGCTGGTCCTCGCAAGTGGAAAGTTCCTATCATCCTTTTGGTGGTAGCAACTTGTGTTGTTTGATCCGTCATCCTTTTGGTGTCGCCGATCCGTGAACCCTTGGTCTGTGTGTCATCCTTTTGGTGAGTGACAGCCTTTGTTATCATTTTATTTTCTATTATCCTTTTAGTAGTAGTAAGTTGTGTCCACTATCATCCTTTTGGTGATAGGTCTGTCATCCTTTTGGTGTCAGATGTCCGTGTTCGTGTGTGCCATATTATCCTTTTGGTAATAGCAAGCTTTGACCTCATTTTCATCCTTTTGGTGGAAGGGTCTGTGTGTGTGTGCCATATTATCCTTTTGGTAATAGCAGGCTTTGAACTCATTTTCATCCTTTTGGTGGAAAGGTCTGTGTGTGTGTGTGCGCTATTATCCTTTTGGTAATAGCAGACTTTGACCTCATTTTCATCCTTTTGGTGGAAGGGTCTGTGTGTGTGTGCCTTATTATCCTTTTGGTAATAGTAGGTTTTGACCTCATTTTCGTCCTTTTGGTGGAAGGGTCTGTGTGTGTGTGCGCCCTATTATCCTTTTGGTAATAGCAGGCTTTGACCTCATTTTCATCATTTTGGTGGAAGGGTCTGTGTGTGTGTGTGTGCCCTATTATCCTTTTGGTAATAGCAGGTTTTGACCTCATTTTCATCCTTTTGGTGGAAGGGTCTGTGTGTGTGTGCCCTATTATTCTTTTGGTAATAGCAGGCTATGACCTCATTTCCATCCTTTGTGTGGAAGGGTCTGTGTGTGTGTGCCCTATTATCCTTTTGGTAATAGCAGGTTGTGACCTCATTTCCATCCTTTTGGTGGAAGGGTCTGTGTGTGTGCCCTATTATCCTTTTGGTAATAGCAGGCTATGACCTCATTTCCATCCTTTTGGTGGAAGGGTCTGTGTGCGTGTGTGCCCTATTATCCTTTTGGTAATAGCAGGCTGTGACCTCATTTTCATCCTTTTGGTGGAAGGGTCTGTGTGTGTGTGCCCTATTATCCTTTTGGTAATAGCAGGCTGTGACCTCATTTCCATCCTTTTGGTGGAAGGGTCTGTGTACGTGTGTGCCCTATTATCCTTTTGGTAATAGCAGGCTTTGACCTCATTTTCATCCTTTTGGTGGAAGGGTCTGTGTGCGTATGTGCCCTATTATCCTTTTGGTAATAGCAGGCTTTGACCTCATTTTCATCCTTTTGGTGGAAGGGTCTGTGTGCGTGTGTGCCCTATTATCCTTTTGGTAATAGCAGGCTTTGATCTCATTTTCATCCTTTTGGTGGAAGGGTCTGTGTGCGTGTGTTTACTATACTCCTTTTGGTGATAGGTCTATCATCCTCTTGGTGTCAGATTCTTTTGTTATCATCCTTTTGGTGATAACGACTTTTGCAAGTTACTCTATCATTCCACCCCCCAAGCATTTTCTTTCTTTTCGGACAAATTCGTGGTCTTCTTCATATCTAATTGTCTTCTACCTTGGAAGAAGGAATGTCGTAGCCATTCATCTTACTAGGTTTAAGCCAATTAGATAGGGGCATCTGTCATACCCCAAATTTGTCCTACTTGTATATAATTCCCATCTGATGACTATTATTAAAAAAAAATCCAAAAAAATATGTTGTCTTCAACTTCATCTCTCTTTTATTTGTTATCCATTTTTATTTTAAGTCATATCCACTCTTTAACCTTTTTTTTTATCATCCATCCAATCTAATTTCATGTCTATTTTCATTTCAATTTCATCTCATTCCAAATTACCATTTTAATGTTTTAGTTTTATCCAATTAAATCCAAATTCATTTTTTAAAATCCTTTTTTTATCAAAACCAATCCAACTTTCATAATCCATTTTCATGTCAAATTTCCAAGTCTCAATTCTAGACTAAAATTTCATTTCAATTGCAATTTCAATGCTTCAAACTTCAAATTCGAGTTTAATGTTCAATTCTAATCCACCTCAAATTCTATTCAAGATTCAAAATTCATTTTTTTTATTCAAGAATTTATGGTCATTATAATTCAAGAAGGAGTCCACATTTATTTTGTTATTTTGTTTTTGAAGCCCATCTTTTCCAAGCCCATGTCACAAAAACAATTACCCAAAACCTACTTCATGGAGTATTTAAATATGATTGCAGTAATGTGAGCGGGATCCATAAAATCTACGCCGCCACTTGTCCATATTTCTCCATCAGTCTGAAAATGAAAAAAAACAAGTTTCAGAAAAGGAAATTTTTCGGTCCTGTTCTTCCATAATGATACACCAGTTTCTCTCCTCTAAGTTCATAACCATGAAAATCTCCTCGCAATCTTAACATAGGAACAAAAAACACTCAGTGACACACTTCTACCCTATCTTCAATTCACATCCACATAACGCCACTCATTTAATCCTCATCCTCTCCAAGACACTCCCCACTATGAAAAACGTAGCGGCACCGAAGTTTAACCACAAACACACTCCCATATTCCAATAACTCCAATCCTTTCCTTCGAACCATCATCTTCTTCCCTTCAAAGTAATGATCCACCCTCGTCTACCTTCATCACCAACCATCATCAACCATAACAACAAACACCGTCATCAAATCCATCCACCTTCCTTCAAACCCTTCAACAAACACAATACCCAAATCCATTCATTTTCAACCCAAATCAACAAATTGCTTTAACCCAAATCCCAGAAACCAAATCGAATAGAAGGAGAATGAGATGAAACAAAGAGAGACGAAATGAGATTGATGCGAAACACACGAACCTGAGCGATTGGAGAAGCAGGACGATGACGATTGAGGCAGAACACACCGTTACAGATCGCGATAAACATTGAAGGTTGGGGATGAGACGCGCACCATGTTGTCGTTGTTTCTTGTTTTTTGAAAATGATTTTGAAATGATATTAAGCATTTCTGGTTTGATTTTGTGAGAAGTTGACTCTTGACTTTGTCTTGTGAAATGTTATGATAGGTTGAGATTGTTTTACTGTTCCGCTGAACATACGGCTTGTTTTGGTCTTAGAGACAAACATGTGAAGATGAATGGGCTTTGGTTAAGCCCATGATGATTCTTCTTCTCATGTCTTAATCGCACCCCTCCCCCTTTTTTTTTATTATTATGATATTTCATTACTTTCTTTTTTTTCTAAATAATAGTTTTAGTATTTCACTATATGATTTTGTCTAATTATTTTTAAGTTTTTCACTTCCATTTTCGATTTCTATTTTCGTTTTTTAGGGGCCAATGATATCAAAAATATCTTGATTAAAGTTGATTTTCTCAAATCAATTCAAAATCTTGATATATATGAGGCCTATTTATTTTTTATTTCAATTTATTTCATTACATTATTTTTATTCATTTATTTTGGGTCAATGAAAACCAAACATCGACGATTTGTCGATTTCTCGACTTAATCTCGATAAAGGTGAGACCTTTATTCTATTTCCTATACCTTTTCGATTTAATTTCATTTTTGTCGTTTTCTCATTATTTTTATTCATTTTGGGTCCATGAAAACCAAAATATCAAGATTTATCAATTTTTCGATTTTAAATCTTGATAAAGGTGAGACCTTTATTCTTTTTCTTATCATTTTCTGATTTTATTTCATTTCTATTATTTTTCATTATTTTTATTCATTTATTTTGGGTCAATGAAAACCAAACATCGACGATTTGTCGATTTCTCAACTTAATCTCGATAAAGGTGAGACCTTTATTCTTTTTCCTATACCTTTTCGATTTAATTTCATTTTTGTCGTTTTCTCATTATTTTTATTCATTTTGGGTCCATGAAAACCAAAATATCAAGATTTATCGAATTTTCGATTTTAAATCTTGATAAAGGTGAGACTTTTATTCTTTTTTGACATTTTTGATTTTATTTAATTTCTATAATTTTTATTTCACTTTTATTCATTTTTGGGTCAATGAAAATCAAATACTAAAGATTATCGATTTCTCGATTTAAATCTTAGTAAAGATGAGACCTTTCTTAGTTTTCCGATTTTTATGTCTATTTCGATTTATATTCTTTTATTTTCACTCTTGGTCAATGAAAGTCAAAAATCGTTGATTATCGATTTTCTCGAATAAATTCCGATTAAGACGAGACCAATTTTATGTTATATTATACCTTGTTAATATTATCTCGATTATATTATCGTTCATTCTTATTCATATCCATATCATATTCATATTCATGCTTATCTAACCATTTTCATTTGCTCAAACGCTACTTCCCAATTAAAATACTCAACACCTATTCAAATCGTTTTTACAATTAAATCACGAAAGAATTGAATTCTTGAGGTCAAGCACTTCTTGGGTTCTTGAGTGACCGCTATCAAGGCGCACGCCTGGGGTGGCGTGCCATTCGACCTTTCGTTTCTAAGACACGCGCCTTAACTATTTGGACAAAGAAATACCATTGGAGTCTAGCATTCCACGTGGTGCTTTCGTTGTTCATCAAACAATATTTCGTAAATCAACCGAATGAAAAAGGTGTCGTTGGGGTCTAGCATCCCAATAATGCCCCGATTAAGTGGTTGCGAGGCCGACGTCTCGTTTATCGAATAATCGTCATTCTCTCTAAAACATTTAACAAATCAAACCATTTCCAAACCAATTCTTGACTCGTCGTCGAGCCACTCTTCAAAACATTCTCGTAAGTCGAGTGCCTTTTGCCTCGTCGTCAAATGCACACTCGCACAATTCGTAGGTTTCGTTACTAGGAGCACCCCTAGGGACTAGTATCGATCCTCACTTCTTTTCTCAACCAATCCGATTTGATCTTTTTCAAACCATTTTTTTTAATCAACCTACAAAAGGAGGATATTCTTGGAATCTAGCATTCTTTGGGTCTTCGAACGAATGGCTCTTGAGGCACGCCCCTTGGGTTGTTATTCATTCACCCTTTCGTCTTAAAACACTTAATCCCTATCAAACATTTTCGTAATCAACTCACGAAAGAACTGAATTCTTGGAGTCTAGCATTCCTTGGATTCTTGAGTGACTTCTCTCGAGGCACGCCCCTTGGGTTGTATGTCATTCAATCTTTCATCTCCTAAAATTCAATCCCTAACCCCTTTCTTTTCGTGGGCGTACCACGAACTACGACTGCTCTGATTCTTTATTCTCGTCCGAGTAAAGAAACGTAGGCACAAGATTGCGATGATCTTGGCGAGCACACTTTTTCTTTTTTCCCCGTTTCCACACTACCTTCCCTCCATCTTCCGTCTTCCCTCTATCCCTTCCCGTAGTCGAACTACGATTGCTCTGATTCCTCATTCTCGTCCGAATGAGCATACGTAGGCCCGAGGTAGCGATGATCTTGCCGAGCACCCTATCCTAAAACCACCCCATTTCCCCTTAGTATCTTTTCCCTTTATCTTATCGTCTCGCGTTTACCATTGAGAAGAAAATAAACAAGCTTAGATAACGTTTATCACAAATCGAACTAAGAGGTTCCCGTTGAGTACAACGGACTTGAGGGGGTGGGCGTACCTTCCCCTCACGTAACTGACTCCCGAACCTGAAATATGGTTGCGATGACCACGTTCTTACCCTTCCTTAAAGGTTTTCTCGATATTTTCCTTTCCCTCTTTTGGGATAAATAAAGTTCGGCGGCGACTCTGTCGAACCGTTTTCCACGCCTTTCGCGCGAGGGTCGTGTCTTCGATTTAAGCGATTTTTTCGAGGTGCGACATCAACAAGAGAGTCTTTTATACTCAACAAGAAATTGATTTTATCTATCTTATACGAAGCCTAAGACGGAGGCCAAAAAAGGGTTTGTCTCAACAAGAGAGTCTTTTATACTCAACAAGAGAGTGTGGGGAGAATCATTGTACAAAGCCCAAGAGGAGGCTAGTTGTGCTAGGGCAGGAATCATTATATAAAGCCTAAGAGGAGGCTAACTTTGTTGGTGACTGTTTCAGTTTAGTGACAGGTCCAGTATATTGGATAAAATAGAAAATCAGTTCTTATAAAGGGAACGATTAAAGGTAAGGTTGTGCTTTGGTACTGATTAGAAGATCAGGGTTATTTCCTGTTCTTTAAGGAAAGGGGAATCCAAAGGGTATTGTGAGTGTCCAAGTCTACTGGTGTGTTGAGAAATCGATTCTCAGATAAGTGAATGATCTTTGTATGATGCCCAAGAGAATGCTGGTATGTTAAGGGGTGAAGGTTAACCCATTAACTGGTTTGACACTTGACTCAGAAAGACAGCTCTAGCAAATTGATGACTAGGTTTTGTTTCTATACCTGTAGAGGTCTCTGGGTCCTTGTACTAAGCCCAAGAGAAGGCATAAGAGCTTTTAAGAAGCCGAAGGGTCCTTGTACAACGCCCAAGAGGAGGCGGGGATGCTTTTAAGAAGCCTGTGGGTCCCCAAGCCAAGAGAAGTTCAAGACATGCTATTCACCGAGAATAGATCAAGCCAGGAAAGTTCCAGGATTTGGAAGAAACTCAAGAGATTCCATTCACGGAGAAAAGATCATCTCTGGGGAGTAGAGTTTCTTTGACAATGTCTAAGGGTGGCAGTCTGAGAAAGGGTTCACCGAGAATGCTGCCTTTCACGTTTCCATATTGTTTAACCCCAAGAGGAGGGAAGACTGTATCTGGAAATCCTATGGGGATCTAGTTTTGACTGTATATAAGAGCGACCAACATGGCTTTACCTAGTGCTAGACGTAGTTGCCGGGGAAAACTCTAAATAACTATACTAGTATTACACAGTTGATATTTGACAAGTATACAAAAGGATGTGAAAGAGGACTTACAGTGAGCAGCCCCACAATACAGTTATATATATATGAAAGCGGATAAAGAAAGCGGGTAAACACTTACTCGGTTGTAGAGCTTCCATACTGTTTTGTTAGTTGTTCAACAAAGAAAGCTTTGATAACAATATTATATTCTAAATCAAAGGAGAAAGTGCTTTGAAAAGATTGTTGGGGCTTACAGCTCAAGGAGAGGCCCAAGGTTTTATCAGTGATTGCACTGTTGTCTTGAAATTGTACAGGGACTTATACAAGTGACTGAGGCCCAAAAAGGTTTTCTGTACAAAGGGATGGGTCTTACACTCTCTCAAGAGGCCCAAAGGTGTTTAAATAAAATGAATGGGGCTTATAACACGAGGGTAGGCCCAAAGGGTTTTGTTTGAAAAATGACAATCGCGCCGAGATTTCTTTAACGTACTGGGTCTTATACAATGCATTGAGGCCCAAAAAGGTTTTATCTACAAGGGATGGGTCTTACACTCTATTAGAGGCCCAATGATTTATTTTTGTACAAGTGGTGGGGCCTACAGCTCAAGGAGAGGCCCAAAAAGTTTTTGTTAAAAAGGCGACGATCGCGCCGAACTTTTGATGGGATCGAGACTTATACAATACACTGAGGCCCAAATCATTTGGTTTTCAAAAAGGGTTGGGTCTTACACTCTACTAGAGGCCCAAAATGTTTGAAAAAGATTTGTGATGGTTGAATTGATCAAAACCCTAATTTGTTTTCAAAATATATTTTAATTGAATAAAAATTCAATTAAAATGATCAAAAATGTTAAACATGTGTGAAAAACAAATTGTGGTATTGGATTAATGTTTGAAAAATCATGTTTATACCCACAAAATAATTGGAAATCAATTAAGTTTGGAAAATCAAGGGAGAAAAAATATTTCAAATGTTAAAAACAAATAAAACATTAATTCTTCACAAAAATATCAAATATATGAAATATGTAAAAATTTTGGGATTTTTTGGCAAAATAAAATATTTTAACAAATTTGTGAATTATTAAAAAAAGAACTAACTCAAAATCATTAAAACTCAGAGAGAAATTAATTTTTGAATCAATTAAATAAAATCACAAAAATTCAAAAATTCAAATATTTGAAAAAGAGCGCCAAGAACATCTTGGCCTTGCCCGCATGCTCTGTTTTGCCCAGATTTGCGTTTTCTCATCAATCTCATTGAATACTTGATGAAATCACACAATCGACATATCAATCTACTCGTTTTCACCCCATGATCATGTTTATGGTCTTTAATTTCATTTATTTTAAGCATGGAATAAGAAATCAAAGAGAAACCTCAAGAACCCTAAAATTTGCATGAAGGCTCTGAAATTCCATACACGATTCAAACAAAGCAATTGATTGAGGGAAAACACTCCATGCATGATTATGAACATATGGCCAAATTATTGTGCAGCAAAAAATGGATGGATCATAGAGTTAAAAGAGCTCATGCTTACCTCTTGCAGCTGGTGATTGTGTTTTATGTTAGAGGTGTTACAGCTAGGTTCTAATGATGCAGATAGCTTCCCTAGGTGCCAAGTGATGTGCCTGAGTGCTTGGAATGGTTTGAAACAAGTTGGAACTGAAGATGGTATCCCAACTGCAACTTGGTTAAAACCTTGAGCAGCTGGCTGGTGATTATGAGAAATCAGTGTTCCAGATGTTGTTTAAGTGTTTGGATCACTTCTATATGATTTTTATGAGGTGTGTGTGTGATTGGTTTGGTTGGAATTGCTCTCAAACTTAAAACCCCGATAGTGACTTGCTTTGGAAGGAAAATTTGGAAGTGAGAAGGTGATTTTGAAGAAAGCATTTGTTTGATGGCTTTGGTGTACTCAAACTGATCACAAATGAGCTCTATTTATAGTGGAGCAAGTTTGTTTTGCAAGTAATAGTGAGTGGCAACTGCTGCAGAGGTTTGGCCAATGTTGATCAATGAGAATCCAAGTCTCCTCTAGTCAATGACTAGAGGTTAGGGCACAGGCTGCTGGTTCCCTTGGTCTTGTATATTTCTTGACTGAATTTAATTGGAAATGGCTCAATCCATGCCACCTTGTTGCATCCATTGAATGCTCCAAAACAAAATTGGAGTCTTGTCCCCTCTTTAGGGATTTCTAGGTTTGGCATGTTATTTTTAGTTCCAAGGACTTGGAAGGCTTATGGATCAGTGTTTGTCCCTCCTTGGTCTCCCCCTGAGGTGTTTAGATGGATAAGTGTGTTTGTCATTTGCACAAATTTGGCAAATCGAGCAAAATGCACAAATCTGTCTTGCTTTGACAGTTTTCAGCAAGACATATTGCCATTGTCATATCTCATGGCTCAAGTGGAATTTGATGGAGTTCTTGGCCATTTTGGAAATCCCTCATATGATACAACAACTGTTTGATCATAGTTGGTTTTGATACTTTTTGGATCCAAGTGAAAAATTCCCCTACATTTGGAAAAAAGTGAAGGCAAATTCTGACTTAGTGAAAATTTCACTAAGTGTTGGAAAAAAGTGACATTTTCACTCTGTGATTTTGATCATTCCATAACTTAAAATCCATGAGGAATTGGAATGAGTTGTGTTTGGAGCTTTTGTAGAGTGCCATGAGAGCTACAAATCCAACTTTGAATGGGGAAAAATGGCCTTGTGGTTTAGGAGATATGATCCTCCAAAGTTGGTACCCTAGCCACTTTGTTCCATAACTTAGAAAAATTTCTAAGTTTTTATGGTTACCCCTTTTACAAGTTATCCCAATTTTCTTGATTTTTCTTGATGAATGATGATTTAAATCACACATTAACATCATTTTAGGGTCAAAGAACCATAATTGTGAAAAATCTCAAAAAGTCAAAGTTGACTTTTGTGCACAGTTGGCTTTTTGTCAGATGAATTCCAAACTCTGCGATCCTCTATGAAATCAAGTCCTTGACCTAAATTAAACTTGATGGATTAATTTCATAGGTGTTATAGGGTGTATTGAAGCATGTCCCAAGGTTTGGGAGCATGTCCTGGTCAAAAGTCAAAGGTACAATTGACTTTTCCCGCGAAACCCTAATTGTGGTTCTGATGAAATTGAAACTTGTTGCTCAAGCTTTTTGGATCAATCCATTATTGCAAATGGATCAATGTAGTGTGTTAGGGACCCTCAAATCATCTCTTGAGGTCTTGGCTCCTGTTTTGTCCCAAAAGTCAACTTAGGGGTGAATTAGGTCAAGAAACCCTAATTCCTGATTTTTTTATGAATGCATCCCCTGAGGCTAAATTGACTTGATGATTGGGTTTATGAGGTTCCTTAGAGTATTTTAGGTTATGATTTGAAGCATTGGCTCATGCCCAGAGGAAAATTTCCATCTGGAGGCCCTGGTAGACCAAAACCCTAATTTGGTGACACTGGCAATCTTGAGGCTTAATCCACTTGGAAGGCTGCAGCCTTGTGCTTGATCCTTGATGTGGGAGTCCTCTTGATCCTTTGTCAATGTTTAAGAGGTTAGACAAGTTGAATATCATGTCATTACATGATTGATCCTTTGTCTAAGAGCTCAGAGAGGGCTTGAAACCCTAAGTTTGATTGTAGTGGATGCTCACCCATCTTTGGGGAGACTAATGAGGTATGATGGTTCACCTATATTATGGTGATGATTTACATAATGATGGGAAATCTTAGTGGTCAAAATTTGGGGTATGACAGATGCCCCTATTTAATCTTCTTGGACGTGAAGGTGTGAATGGCGAATGTATTCGGCCATTCGGGGTGCAAGAGGATTAAATATGAGAATACCCGAAATTTTGACGGTGGTTAGGAATGGTAGCTCACGCCTCCTTCTTCTTTTGCTAAGAAATGATGCTTAGAAAAGGTAAACTTCCCCTCGATCCTGGTCCTCTACCAAGGAACTGGTCTCAGTTGCTGAAATATACTTCCCCTCGATCCTAGTCTTTTACCAAGGAACTAGTCTCAGTTTCTGATATAAAATTTCCCTCGATCCTGGTCTTCTACCAAGGAACTGGTCTCAGTTTCTGATATAAACTTCCCCTCGATCCTGGTTTCCTGCCAAGGAACTGGTCTCAGTTTCTGATATAAACTTCCCCTCGATCCTGGTTTCCTACCAAGGAACTGGTCTCAGTTTCTGATATAAACTTCCCCTCGATCCTGGTCTTAGTTTCTGAAATAAACTTCCCCTCGATACTGGTTGCCTACCAAGGAACTAGTCTTAGTTTCTTTTGTCAATAAACTTTCTTGACAAGGGACACCATGTGTAGCGGTTTTCCTCAAACTTCTCGCCGAATTTTCCTGGGGAGATGCCATTTGATGGAAAAAAATTTGATGTCAGAGTTGCCGGGGAACCCATTCGTCTGAGTTGTAAAGGTGTACAAACTTCTCTGTTGGAGACGCCATTTGTTGATTCTACTGGGGAAAACGAGTCTCTTGAGAGACTGTTTCTGCTTGGGGTATTACATCATACTTTTCTCGGGATTTTCTTAGAGAAATGCCATATGATGTGACCCAATTTTGAGGTGCTGATGACCTTTTTGTCAGTGGATTTTTCAGAGAAAAATCGCTGTATTGTTGAATTTCTGATTAAGAGGCTTTCTCTGGGGATTTTCCTTAATCCGGGAAAGCGAAAATATCATTTTCAATGGCGAAGGGTGACATTCGTCGACGGTTCTATGGTTTTTCAGAGGTTCAAGTTATCAAAGTGGTCAAAGGCCGATTCTAATCCAGAAATAAACTGGAGAGAGATAGTTCAGACGCAACATTTCCTGGCGAGGAAAGAACTGACAACTCGATTGAGATGACTTTTATCACTAGGGGATAAGACCGACTAAAGTGATAGTGATGCAATATGAATGCGAATGTAAATCAATAATGCATGATGTATGTATGTATATGCTGACAAAACTGACACGATATACAGACTAATAAATGAACACGAGTGGATACTCGGCCACTATGGGGAATGAGAAGTACCAATGGTTCAAGATAGCAGATCTTGTCTTGCTTAGGAGAAATAGTCCCTGCGGGGAACAACCGTTGGTCGGGCTTAGGAGGTAAGAGCTCTGCCAGGGGTGTCAGATGAAACATGGTCTCTGACACAGTTGATCCTTCTTTCAGACGTACTGGTTTAGAAGGAGTACTTTGATTCTGTACTTTGAGGTTCGATTACTTCTGGAGAAGCGATCGATGTTCTTTAGATGTTCAACAGTCAAAAGAAATTGCCATCTTTAGAAAATGGTAATTTTAAGGGAACATGGCTACATTAAAACATAACGACCACTATCCTTCTACCAACTTTGAATTCGGGACATCCTGAGCTTCTGTCGAAGACGACCTTGACTGGAGTTTTCCTGATGGATGACATGACTGCTACTAAGGAATTTTCCCCTGGTGGACGTAGTTACTTTCCATTATCCCTAACTTTTTCCTGGATTGTACTTTGAGATTTCCAATCGACCGGGATGATTTTTGATCTTGTCTCTAATTTTTTCCTGGACCGCCCTTTCGGGTTTTCAATCCACCGAGACTTTTTTTCCCTCTTTTTTTAGTTTAGGCGAAGTATTTCTTGACTACGTCAACATTCGTGGGGTAGGCAAATTCTTCTCTATCCATGGTTGCAAGTCTCAAGGCGCCGCCTGAGAAAGCTTTCTTGACCACATAGGGGCCATCATAATTTAGAGTCCATTTTCCTCGAGAATCAGTGAGAAATGATTGTATCTTCTTGAGCACAAGGTCTCCTTTCTTGGAGAGCAAGATCGGACCTTTTTGTCAAACGCCTTCTTCATTCTTTGCTGATACAACTGACTGTGGCATAGAGCCGTTATTTGCTTTTCTTCGATCAGATTTAGTTCGTCGTGTCTGCTTTGACACCATTCAGCTTCTGTAAGCTTAGCTTCCATCAATACCCAGATTGATGGGATCTCTACTTCTATGGGAAGCACTGCTTCCATGCCATATACTAGAGAGAAAGGGGTTGCCCCTGTTGAAGTGCGGACAAATGTGCGATAAATGTGAAGAGCAAATGGGAGCATCTCGTGCCAATCTTTGTAGGTTACAACCATCTTTTGAACAATCTTCTTTATGTTCTTGTTAGCCGCTTCTACCGCTCAGTTCATCTTAGATCGGTAGGGAGATGAGTTATAGTGTTCGATCTTGAACTCTGCGCATAACTCTTTCATCATCTTATTGTTCAAGTTAGATCCATTATCCGTAATGATCTGGCTTGGAACACCATAACGGCAGATGATATTGTTTTAGATAAATCGGACCACCACTTGTCGGGTTACATTGGCGTACGACGCTGCTTTGACCCACTTGGTGAAGTAGTCAATGGCTACCAGGATGAACCGATGTCTGTTTGAAGCCTTGGGCTCAATCATGCCAATCATGTTAATTCCCCATATAGAAAAAGGCCATGGGGAAGAGAGAACTTTGAGATACGTCGGCGGTACATGGATTTTGTCTGAGTATATCTGACACTTGTGACATTTCCTCATGTACTTGTAGCAGTCGGATTCCATGGTCAACCAGTAGTACCCTGCTCTTATAATTTTTCTCGCCATTGTGTGTCCATTGGCATGAGTGCCAAGGGATCCTTCGTGAATTTATTTCATCAGCATGTCCGCTTCTGGTCTGTCTACACATCGGAGCAAGACCGTGTCAAAGTTCCTCTTATAGAGTGTATCACCGCTCAGGAAGAAGCTGCTTGCCAGTCTTCTGAGGGTCTTCTGTCCTTTCTGGATGCCCCAGGAGGGTACTCTTGTTTCTGAAGGAAGAATTTGATATCAAGATACCAAGGTTTTTCGTCTATGACTGCTTCAATCGCGAAGATGTAAGCGGGCCTCTCAAGGCGTATTATGTCGATCTTAGGTAGGTCGTTCCATTGACCTACACTAATCATGGAAGAGAGAGTGGCTAATGCATCAGCCATGTGATTCTCATCACGAGGGATATGATGAAACTCGATTCTGTTGACGAAGGGTAGCAACCTTCTTGCATAATCTTTGTAAGAAATCAGTCCTGATTGGTATGTGTTCTAATCTCCTTTGATCTAATTGATAACCAGGGCTGAGTCGCCATAAACATCCAAGTTTTTGATTCTTAAGTCGATCGCTTCCTCGAGACCCATGACACAAGCTTCGTATTCGGCCTTGTTGTTTGTGCACTTGAACGTAAGTCTGGCGGTGAAAGGAATGTAGGTACCCTGAGGTGTTATGATGATTGCCCCAATTCCATTTTCGTAATGATTGACAGCTCCGTCAAAGATTAGTGCCTATTAGGAACCTGGTTCTGGCCCTTCACTGGGTAGCGGTTCATCGCAATCTTTCATTTTCAAATACATGACATCTTCTTTTGGGAAGTCAAACCCGATTGATTCCTGATCGTCAATCGGTTGATGAGCCAAATGATCTGCTAAAATACTCCCTTTAACGGCTTTTTGAGCATGATACTCTATGTCATATTCTGACAACAACATCTGCCACCGGGATATCCTTCCCGTAAGAGCAGGTTTTTCAAAAACATACTTAATTGGATCCATTTCGGAGATTAGCCAAGTAGTGTGACGAGTCATATACTGGCACAGACGTTTGGCTGCCCAAGCCAGAGCACATCAAGTTTTCTCGAGCATAGTGTACCGAGTCTCGCAGTCGGTGATCTTCTTACTCAAATAGTAAATGGCAGAATCCTTTCTTTTTGTTTCATCTTGTTGACCAAGCACACAACCCATTGAGTCTTTCAAGACTGTGAGGTAGATGATCAGTGTGTCATACCCCAAGTTTTGACCACTAAGATTTCCCATCATTGTACAAATCATCATCACAATATGGATGAACAATTAGTCTCCCCAAAGATGGGTGCGCATCCACTACAATCAGACTTAGGGTTTCAAGCCCTCTCAGAGCTCTTAGACAAAGGATCAATCAAGAAATGACATGATCTTCAACTTGTCTGGCCTCTCAAACATCCACAAAGGATCAAGAGGACTCCCACTTCAATGATTAAGCACAAGGCTTCTCCCTTCTAGGTGGATCAAGCCTTAAGATCGCCAGTGTCACCAAATTAGGGTTTGGTCGACCAGGGCCTCCAGATGGAAATTTTCCACTAGGCATGAGCCAATGCTTCAAAGCATAACCTATGATGCTCCAAGGGATCTCATGAACCCAATCATCAAGTCAATTTAGCCCCAGGGGATGCATTCATAAAAAAAAATCAGGAATTAGGGTTTCTTGACTTAATTCACCCCTAAGTTGACTTTTAGGACAAAAAATGAGCCAAGACCTCAAGATGGGATTTGAGGGTCTCAAATACATCACATTGATTCATTTACAACAATGGATTGATCCAAGAATCTTGAGCAACAAGTTTCAATTTCATCAGAACCAAAGTTAGGGTTTCGCGGAAAAAGTCAATTGTATCTTTGACTTTTAACCAGGACAGGTTCCCAAACCCTAAGACATGATTCAATACACCCTATAACACCTATGAAATCAATCCATCAAGTTTGATTTAGGTCAAGGACTTGATTTCATAGAGGATCGCACAGTTTGGAATTCATCTGACAAAAAGTCAACTGTGCACAAAAGTCAAACTTTGACTTTTTGAGATTTTTCACAATTATGGTTCTTTGACCCCAAAATGATGTTAATATATGATTGGAATCATCATTCATCAAGAAAAATCAAGAAAAGTGGGATAACTTGTAAAAGGGGTAACCATAAAAGACTTAGAAATTTTTCTAAGTTATGGAACAAAGTGGCTAGGGTACCAACTTTGGAGGATCATAACTCCTAAACCACAAGGCCATTTTCCCCCATCCAATTCTAGATTTGTAGCTCTCATTACCCTCTACAAAAACTTCAACTACCACTCATTCCAATTCCCCATGGATTTCAAGTTATGGAATGATCAAAATCAAGAAAAGTGAAAATGTCACTTTTTTCCAACACTTAGTGAAATTTTCACTAAGTCAGAATCTGCCTTCCCTTTTTCCAAATGTAGGGGTATTTTTCACTTGGATCCAAAAAGTATCAAAACCAATTATGATCAAACAGTTATTGTATCATATGAGGGCTTTCCAAAATGGCTAAGAACTCCATCAAATTCCACTTGAGCCATGAGATATGACAATGACAATATGCCTTGCTGAAAACTGCCAAGGCTAGGCAGAATTTTGTACTTTTGCTTAATTTGGCAAAATAAGATAATTCTAAGCCTTGTCATCACTTTGGACACATCTGAGGATCAAATCTACAGGGAACAAACACTGATCCAAGCCTCCAAAGTCTTTGGAACAAAGAAGTAGCATGCCAAACCTAGAAATCCCTAAAAGAGAGACAAGACTCCAATTTTGGATTAGAGCATTTAATGGATGCTTAGAGGTGGCATGAACTGAGCTTCCTCCAACTGAATACAGTCAAGATTTATCCAACAACTAGGGAACCACAACTCTGTGCTCTAACCTCTAGTCAATGGCTAGAGGAAACTTGGATTCCTATTGATCAACATTGGCCAAACCTCTGCTGCAGTTTCCATTCACTATTGATCCCAAAATAAACTTGCTCTACTATAAATAGAGCTCATTTGTGCTCAGTTTGAGTACACCAAAGCCATCAAACAGATGCTTTCCTCAAAGTCACTTTCTTTAGGCAAAAATACCTTCTTTAGCAAGGTAACTCTGAGTTTTTGAGTTAGAGAGCATTTCCATCATAGCTCATGATCCAATTACATCCAATATGTCATATCTAAGCTGTCCAAACTCACACAAGTGAACTGTAATCCTTAAATCTCAAAGTCACCTCTCAAAACCTCAAAATAGTTTTTTTTTTACATTTTTAAGCCATGTCTTGATTCAGTCACTTTCTAAACCAGATAAAGCCTCAAACACACTCCAAATATCATCCTTGAACTGTCCCAAATGGTTCCCCCCATCTGGAACACCATTTGAGAGAGTTGCTAGTTTGGCCATTTTAACCCCTTTTGCAAGAAAGGGCCAGTTTTTGTTTTTGCAAGTTCCAGCTGATTCCAATCATCCTAAAAGCTTTTAAGGGATCATTTGAGAGTGTCCAAAGCATCAAACCATTCCTGGAACAAGAAACTTGGCAGATTGCACAAAAAACTCCAAAAGCTCAAAAAGAGGTAAGCATCATGTCTTGAACTTTCCAAAATATGCATTGCTTTGAAGTCCACTGATCATGCATCTCTTATACATGTCATATGTGTTGTGTTTGCATCAATTTATCATGTAATTCATACCTGTACCAAGATGTAACACAGAAAATGTAAAATATGGTCTATTTCAAAACCACTATCGAATTTTGAGGAGGGATCATGATCTGAAAAAAATACCACCACCATTGGATTCCTTGTGAAATTCTAGGCCAGATACATATAAATTTTGTCCCCAACCATGGAGAAATGAGAAAGTTAAGGACCTTCCCATTTCTTATCAAAACTTGCCTTGCCTTGCCTTGGGCCAGGCCAAAAGCAAGGCAAGCCTTGTATATTTATGGTTGTGTTTCAATCAACAGATGTATCACCACCCCAGTGGCAAGGCGCGCGCCTTATACACAAGAGGTCTAGGGTTCGAATCCCCCTCGCCCCAGATCCTCTTTTTGCTATTTTCCCACTTTTTGTTATTTTCCATATTATTTTTAATAGTTTGAAAAATTAATAACTCCCTCAATTTTAATTATTTTTGATTGGTTCTTTTTGAAAAAAATACAAAAATGTTGAAATATTTTATTCCCCAAAAAAAATTAGATTTATATTATTTATTTAATATAATTAGTATTTTTGTGAATAAATGTCTTTTATTTGTTTTTAAACCTTTTAAAAATAAATATCCATTTTGGAAAATCAAAACCAAGTAGGTTTTAATTCATCTTGTGATGAAAGCCTCATTTCTCAAACCTAAAACCAAAATCACAAGTTGTTTATTCAAACTTATTTGGAATTTTTATCATTTGTATTAATTTTCTTTGAATAATTATATTAAAAAATGATGAAATTAGGGTTTTATTGATTTTCACCCTAACAAACTTTTTTGAACACTCATGGGTCCTAATAGAGTGTAAGACCCAATCCTTTGTAAATACAAACCTATTTTGGGCCTCAAATGTTGTATAAGTCCCATTGTATTTCAAAAGTTCGGCGCGATCATCGCCCGTTTAAAATAAACCATATAGGCCTCTCCTCGAGCTATAAGACCCATTCAAAATCATTTTGGGCCTCTAATAGAGTGTAAGACCCAATCTCCATTTGAAACCAAAAATAGTTTGGGCCTCAGTCATTGTATAAGACCCACGGTGTTTTCAAAACCTCGGCGCGATCATCGCCCTTTTCAAAATTAACCACTGGGCTTCTCCTTGATCTATAAGACCCATATTTGTTCACTTTCAATCATTTTTGGGCCTCTTGAGAGAGTGTAAGACCCATCCCCTTGTACAGAAAACCTTTTTTTTTGGGCCTCAGTCACTTGTATAAGTCCCTGTACAAAACGACAGTGCGATCACTGATTAAATCCTGGGCCTCTCCTTAAGCTGTAAGCCCCAATTTTCCTTTTAAAAACACTTTCTCCTTTGATTTTGTAACATACTATTATTTTCAATATCTTTGTTGAACGACTAACAATACAGTATGGAAGCTCTACAACCAAGTAAGTGTTTACCCGCTTTCATTTACCGCTTTCATATGTATATAACTGTATTGTGGGGCTGTTTCACTGTAAGTCTTCTTTCATAAACTCATATCGACTGTGTAATACTAGTATAGATATTTAGAGTTTCCCCGGCAACTACGTCTAGAACTAGACAAAAGCTCGTCTCCTTCCCTCCGACGTTCTCCCGTATATTTCAACATAACCTAAACCATGATAATTTTCTTTTACAACAATTTTAGATAACTAGATCTAAGAAATCTCCCCTTGAACAGTTCATATACAGAAGGCCAATGTTCCAAGTGAAATCCATTCTGGAACTGTTCATCAGCCTCCTCTTGGGCTTAGTGCAAGGACCCACAGGCTTCCTAAAAGCATCTGCGCCTCCTCTTGGGCACTGTACAAGGACCCGTCGGCTTCTTAGAAGTTTTCACAGCCTCATCTTAGGCTTCGTATAATGATTCTTCCTCTGGGAATATAGCCTTCTCTTGGGCTTCGTACAAATTGTCCCTTCGGCTTCTTAAAAGTTTTTCTCGCCTCCTCTTGGGCTTCGTACAAATTGTCCCAACGACCTCTTAAAGGTATAGGAACAGTAATTAGTCATCTTAATAGAACAGTCTTTCAAAGAGTCTAGATCTTCCTACGGCAAACATACTGTCTCTTGATCTCTCTTAAGCATAGTATAAAAGATAAAACTCTAGACTTGGACAGTCTAATCTCCTTGAGTCTCGAAGACATTCTCAAGTTCCTTTCAAAAATAGGAAAAAACACCCGTAGACTTGGGAAGTCTCAATACCCTTTGGATTCCCCATTTCCTTAAAGAACAGGAAATAATCTCGGTCCTCAGATCAAATCCATGAGTACAACATTACCCAGATAAGAACTGATTTTCTCTTTTAACCAACATACTGGACCTGTCACTAAAATGAAACAGTAACCCTAGCCTCCTCTTGGGCTTTGTACAATGATTCTCCCCAGCAGAGTTAAACTTTGCAGCCTCCATCTCGGGGTTCGTACGAGATACAAAATCACTCTCTTGTTGAGTATAAAAGACTCTCTTGTTGAGTCAAACATTTTTAGCCTTCATCTCGGGCTTTGTACGAGATACAAAACACTCTCTTGTTGAGTATAAAAAGACTCTCTTGTTGAGTTGATCACCTTTAGCCTCCATCTCGGGCTTCGTACGAGATACAAATCACTCTCTTGGTGAGTATAAAAGACTCTCATGTTGAGTTAACCCCTTTTAGCCTCCGTCTTGGGCTTCGTACAAGACACGTATAAAAACTCTCTCTTGTTGAATCAACCCTTTTAGCCTCTATCTCGGGCTTCGTACGAGACACAAAAGCATCCTCTTGTTGGGTCAATAGCCTCCTCTTAGGCGTTGTATAAAGAAATCCCCGTTTGATTCAATCAACCTTTTAGTATCAAATCATGCTTTGGTCACAGCATACAAGCATCAACAACTCCTTTTCCCATGTCTAATTGTTGTAAGTGGCAAGCCTTTGGATTATTTATATCCACACCACTGTCCCCCTTTTAGCATGAGAAATTCCTAAGGAAAGATGGAGTTGCTCTAAACTGAGTTAAAGTCTTCTCCTTCAGGTTGAAAATCCCCTATAAAGGAAATTATGGCATTGTTGGATTCGCATATCCCAGTTAAAGTAAGTCTCCTTTATAATCAGTCACCCAACAATTGTGACAAACACACCCCTTTAGAGATGACAAATTCTCTCTAAAGTCAACACCCTTTTAGCTTCACATCTTGGGCTTCGAACAAGATACAAATGGACCCTTCAGCTTCACATCTTGGGCTTTGAACAAGATACAAACCACCTTTAGCTTAATGTCTTGGGCTTTGAACAAGACACCAAAACACCATTTCCTCCTATTCTACGACCGCTCTGATTTCCCTATCCCGGGAATACGTAGGCATAAGATTGAAAAAGAATCTTAACGAGCACACTAATAAAAAAACCCCAAAGTCCCCTACCTCCATCCAATCTGGCGCAGGATCCCAACAAATTCCCCATGAACAGTCCTGGTATTTCGTTCTGAACAAAATAAGCAGAGAGAGGCCCACGAACTAAAACCGCATCTGTAAACCAATAGTTTTGACTGTTTAACCTCAGTTTGCGAGCAGGGTTAGTTGGAGACATCTGTTTCCCTTCATTCATCAGCTTCAATAGGATAAAAAATAAATTAACCTGTAGTACCCCAGAGCGACAGTGCTTAAGAACCACGTCCAAAATCGCTCGCTACAGGAAAAATGGCGCCCACCGTGGGGCCCTCTTAAACAAAGGAGTCTTGTCTCTCTTATCCGTCTGGTTGAAACCTTCTCTTAGGACAAGTCCTTGGGTTCACAAGGTATCACCGAATGACGGTTCCATCGGGGAATGTCATTATTGCTAGGATCGGCCCTCACTATGATCTTAGGTCAAAAACCTTTAAGTTGGGAAGGTACCACAGAATGACGACTCCGCCGGGGAGCCATTTTCTGTTAGGATCATAGGATTCATAGCTCTTAAAAAGTCTAGGACATTAGGACAAATATATATACTGCTTTTCCTAATTTATATCTGTGTTTATTTTTCTGCTAATGGGAATGCGTGTGATGCCGTATGTGGAAAGATTGAGTATACACCTAGGAAAAACCTCTTTCAGTAGTGCGGAAGCTATTGAAAATAGTTGTCACGCGATACTACCCTCTTCTGAGATTCTTCGAAATACATCACCTAGCATGGTTCCCGGCCCGCTGATGTTATCTTGACAAGAATCAATGATTTTGAGAGACAGGTACAAAAATCACTAGTATAAACCGTTGGGATGGGTAGAGCCTTGACTTCATGACACCGACCCTTTGACCCCATGTTTTTTCAATGTTTTTGTGTGCTGCATTCATGCATTCATTTTAAAAATATTAAGCAAAGAAAAATTTTCTCTTCTAGTCTCTCTTTTTCAAATTAAACTAAAACAATGATTGCAAAAGAGAGAGAAAAGGATTGCGCTCATGGATTTTGGTAGATGAAAAACTCACAAGTATACCTTCAAGGTTCCAAAACTAGAGGATTTGAGAGGATTAGCAAGGATGATCACTAAACCTGACGCTTTCAGAGCCAAGTACGGAGGTATGCTACCTCTGTTAAAGGTCCATGTAATTGAGGGAATCCTGGAGGCACTCATTCAGTTTTACGATCCGGTCTATCACTGTTTCACATTCCCGAATTACCAGCTCACACCAACACTAGAGGAGTACTCTCATCTGATTGATCTACCCATTACTGATCAAGCTCCCTTTTCTGGACTGGAAGAAATTCCAAAGGATCACATCATTGCAACAACAATCTATTTGGATGAGTCAGAAGTCAAGACTTACATGACCACCAAAGGAGGAATCCCAGGTTTAACAGCCAAGTTTCTGGTAAAGAAAGCTCTATACTTTGCTAGTATAGGGAACGTGACTGCTTTTGAAAGCATCTTTGTTTTACTCACCTACGGGTTATTTCTATTTCCCAACATTGATAACTTCGTCGATATCAACGCCCTTAAGGTTTTTCTCATTGGAAATGTCGTACCAACCTTGCTCGCAGATGCGTATCATTCTGTACACTTAAGGAATTTATACAGCGGAGGAATGATCACGTGCTGTGTACTCCTGCTATATAAATGGTTTATCTCCCATTTGCCTAAGTCTGCTGCTTTTTGGGATCATAAGAGTGCCTTACGTTGGTCGCAGAAAATCATGTCTCTTACCAACTCTGGCATAGATTGGTACAATAGGATTTATGACGGGACAGGATCATTGACCGTTGTGGAAACTTCCCCAACGTACCATTCATAGGAACTAAGGGAGGAATCAATTACCATCCAGTCTTAGTTCGTCGTCAATTTGGATACCCGATGAGGCATGTCCCGCGTAATGCTCATCTGGAAGGTCTTTTCTTCAAGGAAGAAGAAAATGATAGGGCACTAAAGATGGAAATAGTGCACGCTTGGAAACATGTTCATAAGAAAGGACGGGAGTCTCTAGGAAAACCGGACTGTGTCTCGGTGGAGCCTTATCTCCACTGGGTACAAACTAGAGCTCTCAAGCTAAAGATGCCTTATCCTCGTCATGGAGTTCTTCCGCCAAGGGAATCTGTCATGTACTTCATAACTAAATGGAAAAAATTCAGGTTACTCTCAACAAAGTTCAACAGGAGTGGAGGTCTTGGAAGAACAAGTACCGCATTCTCAATATGGAGTGTAACAAAATACAACAACTGCTGAAAGATAAGGATGCTCTAATTGAGATTTTGGAGCAACATGCTGTAGAAAATCAGGATGACCAAAGGAATTTGTTCGGTCCTTTCACTTGGCAAACGAATGACAACCCGACAACGGCCAAAGAGCCCCGGTCCAAGAAAAGGAAAGTACCAAAATCAGCACCCGAGTTCTCCTCAGAGAGGACTCGGGACCCATTAGCTTAGGTTTCTGTTTCTGCACCTTGTAATTTACTGTATTTCCATTTCCGCAATCCTTTGAATTCAATAAAATGGGGGTGTCCCCACTGTTTGATATTTGCAATCTAATTGTCGAAGTTTAATTTGATTAAACAAAAAAAACAAATAATATAATCATTGTATTCATCATTCTCACGTCACGTATTTTTCTTACCTACGAATCTCATGTTTGTGTCTCGGTTCTAGAGTCAAACTGTCTCATTCGTACAATACTCAGGCCAATCGTCAGAAAAAGATGGATGATCTCAAGGAAGAGAACAGAGAGTTGAAAGACGAGATCGACGCTCTGAGAGAGGATATGAGAAAGCCTCGTAACGACATGCAAGCCATGGCAGAATCTCAACTACAAAGAACTGTGATCTCAGAGATCACCTCAATGCCCATAGTAGAGAAGTATGATCCTAGGTATCAAATGCCGAAAGATCGTCCCTGGGGCATGCCTGTTAACTATATCCCGGAAGGATATGTTCCGCCGATCACTGAAGATCAGGGAATCATAGCAGAAGCTGCTGGGCCTGAAGGTTACAAACTTTGGGAAGCGAGGATGCCAGAGGCATAATAAGGACTCCTGAAGGTTACAAACTTCGGGAAACGCCAAGATTCACTTCCGTAGTAACGGTACCACCCCCTGTGGTGCACACTGTCCCGGAAGGACAGATTCCACAGATACCTTCTGGTAGAAAGGAAAGTATGTTCGATAGAATGGATGAATTCCAGAAGCAGTTCTTGGAAATGTAGAAGGAACTGCAGGCTATTTGTGGTCAGGATTTATTTGGAAAGGACGCCGCAGACCTTTCTTTGGTCCCCAATATGAAAGTCCCGCACAAATTCCAAGTATCCGATTTTGAAAAGTACAAGGGTAACTCTTGCCCTCAAAGCCATTTGGTGATGTACGCTCGGCGAATGTCAGCTCAGACAGAGAACCAGGATCTACTGATTCACTACTTTCAGGATAGTTTAACCGGTGCTGCATTAAAATGGTACATGGGTTTAAACCGCGCTACGATTAGCACTTTCAGAGATCTTGGCACTGCCTTCGTCCAACAATATAAATACAATTTGGACATGGCACCAGACAGAGATCAACTCAGATACTTGTCTAAAAAAGACAAGGAAACCTTTAAGGAATACGCTCAGAGATGGCCTAAAATTGCCGCTCAAATTTGTCAACCTCTTGAGGAAAAAGAGATGACAAAGATTTTCTTAAAGACCTTGAGCTCATTTTACTACGACAATTGGTTGGGAGTGCGCCCAGCGACCTCACCGAAATGGTTGGTATGGGAGTGCATCTCAAGGAAGCCGTTCGAGAAGGACGTCTAGTCAAAGACACTAGGTCGACAAGCGGTACAAAAAAATACGGTAGTGCTCTCCCTAAGAAAAAGGAGCAAAATATTGGGAATATCTCTCTCGGAAAGCAAAGGCGACGGTACCAACCAGTAGCAGCTGTAACTCTTGCTATCAACCCTGCACCTGTTTCTACATATCAACCTCAGGTTTCTCAAAGCCAACCGCATTTGCAACAATTTTAGCAAAGGACATAACAGCCTCTTCAGCAGGCTCGTCCTCAATACAACAACAATCGTACAACGCGGCCACCAGGATTTGATCCTATACCCGTATCATATGCAGAACTATTTCCATTACTACTGGCCAAGGGGCATGTCCAGACTAAGTCTCCTCTTATAGTACCGGAAAATCCGCCTTTTTGGTTTAAGGTGGATCAGACTTGCCCTTACCATCAAGGAGGACCAGGGCATAACATAGAAAACTGTCTTAGTTTCAAATTAGACGTGCAAAAGCTTATTAGAAGCGGGGTCTTATCTTTCAAAGATACGAATCCGAATGTTCTCACGAACCCGCTGCCTCAACACGAGAAGGCTATAGTCAATTTGATAGAGGGAGAGTCTAACAACATCTATCAAATTCATGATGTACTCTTGTTAAAGGCCAACTTTTTCAAGATGCATTGTAGACAGAGTGGATATGGCCATGTGCCACCTCATAATTATCACCAGTGTGATATCTGCTCTAAAAGCAATTGAGGATGTTCTGTGGTGCAATCAGCTCTACAGGAACAAATGGATCTCAGATGGATCCAAGAGCACCGAGTTCGTGGAGTTAACATGGTTTATACGAATTCCAACATCATTCAAAACCACGATATCCGTGCGATGAATGTCAACCTGGTGGCAATGCACTCAAGGCAAAGCCAGTATTATAATCTGCCACGACACGATTACAATTCTTGTCTGACTTGCTCATTAAACAAACAGGGATGCTCTTTCATACAAGAGGCCCTCCAGCGTCTGATGGATCTTGGATGGATTCAAGACTACCACGATAGGAATCATTATCAAATCAACATGATTCAAATCTTCGATATTCGCTTGATGAATACCAGCCTGGTGGAGTTACATGCTAAACAGGTCCGGCTCGGGTTCCTGGTATCACATGATTATCAGAGCTGTAAAGCGGGTTGCGAAGACGATTCAACACTTGTTGAACCACTGGTGGCTTCCAATCTATTTGGATGAAGACACCCAGCAAATTAGTATCACTAACGGGAATCCTACTAGATATCAAAGTCAGGATGTTTGGTCGATGGAAACAGATCTAGTAAGGTTACACTGTATTCAAAGCGGACGTGGCCAGGTTCCACTACACAACTATGGGCGGTGTGGAGTTTGCTCAGTGGATAATCAAGGATGCTACCTCGTGCGAGCAGCCCTTCAAAGTCAGTTGGACCGCAAAGAGATTCAACCATGGTCAAGTTCTGGATCAGTCAACTACTTTGCTGATCAAATCGAGGACGTTGTCGCAATCTCTGATCATCAGAGGGCTAGGGATATTTGTGCCATCATCCCTCTACTTGACAAATCGAGAGTTCCCAACTAGGAACGGATCGAAATTACTTACGATGGTCGGAAAAATCAGAAGGCTCCCATAGTCATCTATCTACCGGGACCGCTATCGTATGAATCAACTAAGGCTATCCCTTACAAATACGGTGCAACAACAATTGAGAATGGAAAGGAAATTCTGTTACCCTCCATCTTGAATATTGCATACATCAGTCGAGTAACACGGAGTGGTAGAATCTTCAACAGAGGAGTTGGAGAACCCAACAAAGAAAAGGAACCTCAGACAGAAGTTCCCAATCCACCAGTTGGTCAATCCGGTAATCCCGACCTTTCAAAAAATGATGATGTGATGCTAAAGCTCATCCAAAGGAGTGAATACAACATTGTTGATCAGTTGTTACAAACTCCTTCAAAGATCTCGGTATTATCACTGTTACTTAGTTCAGAAGCGTACAGGGAGGCTCTACAGAAAGTCTTGGAGCAAGCCTTTGTAGAACAGGATTTAACAATCAGACAATTCGATAACATTGTCTCTATCATCACTTCCTGCAATAACTTGGGATTTAGTGATGAGGAATTACCTGAAGAAGGTCGCCGTCATAACATGGCGCTCAACATTACAGTCAATTGCCAGGCCGATGCTTTAGTCAGCGTACTGGTAGACACAGGGTCAGCCCTGAATGTTATGCCAAAGTCCACTTTGATGCAATTATCATTCAAAGGATCTCCGATGAGAACCAGCGAGGTCGTCGTCAAAGCATTTGACTGATCCAGAAAAATGGTTATCGGCGAAGTCGACCTTCCCATAACTATTGGTCCTCACACTTTCCAAGTCACTTTCCAAGTCATGGACATCCGGGCAACATACAGTTGTTTATTAGGAAGACCTTGGATACATCAGGCTGGGGCGGTCACTTCGACCCTCCACCAAAAGCTAAAGTTCATCCAGAACGACCAACTCATCACAGTCTGTAGAGAACAGGCCTTGCTCGTAAGCAACTTATTGTCATCCACTTATGTAGAACCGGAGGGGGTAATCGGAACCCAGTTCTAAACGCTTTCGCTACACAAGGACAATCAATCCAAAAGGGGAACTTCGATTTCCTCGTACAAAGATGCTATCAAAGCGGTCGAGAATACCAATACAACAGGATGGGGGCAGCTTGTCATTCCTACTGACAATAAGAAAAAGAAAGGTATTGGATTTTCCTCAACTTCTACTCAGACGGCTGCGAACAATAACAGTTTTCATCCCATTCAGAACTTCTTCCACAGTGGAGGCTTCCTTCAACCAGTGACTCAAGACGTGCATACCATAAATAAAGATGATTCCTCCGATACGGAGGAAGAATAGAAGTCCTATCTCAATGAGGACATTTATATGTCTCAGGGCGAAACACAGACTCCCTTTTGCTTTCCTGCACAGAGTCCAAGATTTATATCGAGGTCAGATGTCGAAATGATATAGGGAGATTGTGATCCAGAAGGATGCTGTGCACCCTCAAACTCATTAGAGGAGGACATTCTGATGAAAGACAGCTTTGACCCCGACTACTATGGCCCGATGGATGGCCTACGAATGTGGCAGCCTTATCCAGGAGACTTAGGGAAAGAAAGTCAGCCGAACAATGAAAGTCGGTTGAGCATCATTGAGAAGAATACCTGCGTCCCCACCATGTCATGGGATCAACACCCAGGTTATCCTGAAAATACCCAGCACGATGATGAATTCGCAACATTTGCATGACTAGAATTCATTAACTATGCTTTTCCCGAGGTCAACGTCATTGAGAGGGATGACTCCTCCAGTTCCAAAGAAGTGTGGGATACCTTAGGACAGCCGAGTGGAAAATACGACTTCAAGGTCAAATTCACCGCTCCTGAAAGCTCTCGTATCAGGCTCGAAGACATCCAGCCAACTGGATGGGGGAGATATAGCTGAGAGTACAAATACTATGCAAAATACAACTGAGGAATCCTCCTACGACAACTCTACCTGGGAGACAGATTCCAATGATCCTGCTCCACCAGAAATCAGCGTCATTTCTGAAGACAAATCAAGGAAGGTACAGGACTTTGTGATTCACCGAGGAGTTCGCCGCCAATGGGTTGCTGTCAATGTCCCGAAGATTGTTCATAAGTCTAAGTAATTGCCATCTTTACTTTAACCTTTCACCTTGCCCAGGTGAAATGGATGTTTTGATAGGGTTCACTTTCTGTAAATATCCCTCTTCACTTCGCCCAAAGCGACAGAGTTTTGTTTTATAGGGCTGTAGTTTCAAGAATCGACTTGTTCATAAATAAAATAACGTCGTTCTGTAATTTTCGCAGTTATTGCTATTTTCTCTTTCTGCTTTTTCTAGAAAATGGTAATCCTAAAAAACAAAAAATAAATAAAAATGAGCTTTGTTAAAAAATATATATATAAAACACTGCACACACTCTTGCATTCTCTCTATCTCTTCTAAACACAAATCATCACGTCATGTAGATTGCTTGTTTTAAACCCCGTTGAAACATACGATCCAATGCCTTCTCCCAACTTTGAGTTCCCGGTATTTGAGGCTGAAGAAGAAAATGACGACGAAATTCCAGAGGAGATCTCCCGACTACTCAGACAAGAGGAAAGGTCAATTGAGCCTCACAAAGAGTTGTTGGAAACAGTCAACTTAGGATCGGAAGAAGAGAGAAAAGAAGTTAAGATTGAGGCACTGCTCAGTCCAACTGTCAAAGAGAGTTTGACAAAGCTTCTCAGAGAATTTCCCGATGTGTTTGTTTGGTCCTATCAGGACATGCCAGGGTTAGATACCAGCATCGTGGAACATCATCTACCGTTAAGATCAGAATGTCCGCCGGTAAAACAAAGGTTGAGACGGACTCATCCAGACATGGCTGTCAAAATCAAAGAGGAGGTACAGAAACAGATTGACGCGGGTTTCCTCACTACGTCAGAATATCCTCAATGGTTAGCCAACATCGTACCAGTTCTGAAAAAGGACGGGAAAGTCAGAATGTGTGTCGACTACAGAGATCTAAACAAGGCTAGTCTAAAGGACGACTTTCCCTTGCCACACATAGACATGCTGGTAGACAGTACATTAAAGTTCAAAATCTTCTCCTTCAAGGATGGATTCTCGGGCTATAATCAGATCAAAATGGCGCCGAAAGACATGGAGAAGACATTCTTCATTACCTCATGGGGTACTTTTTGTTACAAGGTAATGCCATTCGGTTTGAAGAATGTCAGGGAAACCTATCAAAGGGCCATGACTACTCTGTTTCATGACATGATACACAAAGAAATCGAAGTGTATGTCGATGACATGATTGCCAAATTTAAAACAGAAGAGGAGCATGTGACCCACCTATCAAAACTATTCGAGCGCCTGAGAAAGTACAAACTCCGCTTAAATCCCAGCAAGTGCACGTTCGGTGTCCGTTCAGGGAAACTCTTAGGATTCATCGTCAGCCAGAAAGGAATTGAGGTTGATCCTGACAAGGTCAAGGCCATTCAAGAAATGTCTTCTCCAAAGACTGAAAAACAAGTTAGGGGATTCCTGGGACGTTTGAACTATATTTCCAGATTCATATTCCTCATGACCGCGACATGTGTGCCGATTTTCAAATTACTCAAAAAGAATCAGGACTGCGTTTGGACAGAAGACTGCCAAACCGCCTTCGACAGTATCAAGGAATATCTATTTAACCCGCCTATTCTATCACCTCCAGTGGAAGGAAGACCACTGATCATCTACCTCACAGTCCTAGAGGACTCCATGGGTCGTGTACTTGGCCAACAGGACGAAACAAAAAAGGAAAGAGTTTGCCATATACTATTTGAGCAAGAAGTTCACCGACTGCGAGACTCGGTACACGATGCTTAAGAAAACTTGATGCACTTTGGCTTGGCCAGCCAAACGTCTTCGCCAGTACATGATTCGTCACACTACTTGGTTAATCTCAGAAATGGATCCAATCAAGTACGTCTTCGAAAAGCCTGCTCTCACGGGAAGGATTGATCGTTGGCAGATGTTGTTATCAGAGCATGACATCGAAAACCACGCTCAAAAAGCCGTTAAAGGAAGTATTTTAGCCGATCATTTGGCTCATCAACCGATTGACAATCAGGAATCAGTCGGATTTGACTTCCCAGACGAAGATGTCATGTATCTAAAAATGAAAGACTGCGATGAACCGCTACCCAGTGAAGGGCCAGAACCAGATTCCCAGTGGGGACTTATCTTTGACTGAGGTGTCAATCATTACGGAAATGGAATTGGGGCAATTATCATAACACCTCAGGGTACCCACCTTCCTTTCACCGCTAGACTTACGTTCAAGTGCACAAACAATGAGGCCGAATACGAAGCTTGTATAATGGGACTCGAGGAAGCGATTGATTTGAGGATCAAGAACTTGGATGTATATGGCGACTCAACTTTGGTCGTCAATCAGATCAAAGGAGATTGGAACACATACCAATCAGGATTGATTCCGTTCAAAGATTACGCAAGAAGGTTGTTACCCATTTTCAACAGAGTCGAGTTTCATCATATCCCTCATGAGGAGAATCACATGGCTGATGCATTAGCCACTCTCTCTTCTATGATTAGTGTAGGTCAATGGAATGACTTACCTAAGATCGACATAATGCGCATTGAACGGCCCGCTTACATCTTCACAATTGAAGCAGTCATAGACGACAAACCTTGGTATCACGATATCAAGTTCTTCCTTCAGAAACAAGAGTACCCACCTGGGGCATCCAGGAAAGATAGAAAAACTCCCAGAAGGATAGCAGGTAGTTTCTTCCTGAGTGGTGATACACTCTATAAGAGGAACTTTGACATGGTCTTGCTTTGATGCGTCGACAGACCAGAAGCAGACATGCTGATAAAAGAAATACACGAAGGGTCCTTTGGCACTCATGCCAATGAACATACAATGGCGAGAAAAATTCTAAGAGCAGGGTACTATTGGTTGACGATGGAATCTGACTGCTACAAGTACATGAGGATATGTCACAAGTGTCAGATATACTCAGATAAAATCCATGTACCGCTTACACATCTCAAAGTTCTTTCTTCCCCATGGCCTTTTTCCATTTGGGGAATCGACATGATTGGCATGATCAAACCTAAGGCTTCCAACGGACATCGGTTCATCCTAGTAGCCATTGATTACTTCACCAAGTGGGTCAAAGCAGCGTCATACGCTAATGTAACCCGACAAGTGGTAGTTCGATTTATCAAAAACAATATCATCTGCCGTTATGGTGTTCTGAGCCATATCATTAATGATAATGGATCTAACTTAAACAACAAGATAATGAAAGAGTTATGCACAAAGTTCAAGATCAAACACCATAACTCATCTCCCTACCGACCCAAGATGAACGGAGCGGTAGAGGCAGCTAACAAGAACATCAAGAAGATTGTTCAAAAGATGGTCGTAACCTACAAAGAATGGCACGAGATGCTACCCTTTGCTCTTCACAGTTATCACACATCTGTCCACACTTCAATAGGGGCTACCCCTTTCTCTCTAGTATATGGCATGGAGGCAGTACTCCCCATAGAAGTAGAGATCCCATCAATCTGGGTATTGATGGAAGCTAAGCTTACAGAAGCTGAATGGTTCCAAAGTCGGCACGATCTAATCGAAGAAAAGCGAATCACGACAATATGCCATGGTCAGTTGTATCAGCAAAGAATGAAGAAGGCGTTCGACAAAAAGGTCTGACCTCGCGTCTTCAGAAAAGGAGACCTTGTGCTCAAGAAGATACAATCATTTCTCACTGATTCCTGGGGCAAATGGACTCCGAATTATGACGACCCCTATGTGGTCAAGAAAGCTTTCTCAGGAGGCGCCTTGAGACTTGCAACCATGGACGGAGAGGAATTTTCCTACCCCACAAATGTTGACGTAGTCAAGAAATACTTCGCCTAAATAAGAAAAAACGTCTCGGTGGATTGAAAACCCGAAACGGCGGTCCAGGAAAAAATTAGAAACATGATAAAAAATTATCCCGGTGGATTGGAAACCTCAAAGTATAATCCAGGAAAAAATTATGGATAATGGCAAGTAACTACGTTCGACAAATGGGCAAGTCCCTCGGCAGCAATTACATCATTGGTCAGGAAAACTCCAGTCAAGGTCATCTTCGACAGAAGCTTAGGATGCCCCGAAGTCAAAGTTGGTAGAAGGATAGTGGTCGTTATGTTTCAATGTAGCCCCTTTCCCTTAAATTACCATTTTCTAACTTTGTAAATACTCTATGGAATCACGCGTTTGGCTGATTTCCATCTTATCAATAAAACTTGAGCCCTTGTGCTTTTGTTTGCAATTCTTATTTGTTTTAGCTTTATAGGACGACATTTTAACATGATCAACGATTCTTGAAATAAAACAAAAATGAATTTACTTGTAAAAATTTTCTGCTTTTAATAAAGACGGCAAATTCTTTTGACTGTTGAACATCGAAAGAATATCGATGGCTTCTCCCAAAGGCGGTTAAGCTTCAAAGTGCAGAATCAAAGTACTCCTTCTAAACCAGTGCACCTGAATGAAGGATCAGCTGTGTCAGAGACCATTGTTTCATCTGACACCCCCGGCAGAGTTCTTATCTCCTAAGCCCGACCAACGTAGCTCCCCACGAGGACTACTTCTCCTAAGTAAGGCATAATTGCTATCTTGAACAAACGATACCTCTTCGTGCCCAACAGTGGCCGAGTATCCAGTCGTGTTTATCTATTAGTTTGTATGTCGTGTCAGTTTTGTCAGCATATACACACATACATCATGCATTACTACTTTGCATTCATATTCATGTTGCATCACTATCACTCTGGTCGGTCTTATCCCCTAGTGATAACAGTCCTCTCAATCGAGTTGTCAGTTCTTTCCTCATCAGGAAATGTTGCATCTGAACTACCTCTCTCCTCTAGTTTATTTCTGGGATGAATTCGTCCTTTGACCACTTTGATAACTTGAACCACTGAAAAACCAGAGAACCCTCAGCCAGCATCACTCTTCGCCATGGAAGATGATATCTTCGCTTTCCCGGATTAAGGAAAATCCCTAGAGAAAGCCTCTCAACTAAAGACTTTCAACAACACATTGGTCCTTCTTTCTAGAATGTCAATGTCAACAAAGTCATCGGCACCTCAAAATTGGGGTACATCGTATGGCATTTCTCTGAGAAGATCTCGAGAAAAGTATGATGTAATATCCCCAAACGAAAGCAGTCTCTCAAGGAGATTTGTTTTCCCCAGTAGAGTCGACAAACGGCGTCTCAAATAGAGAAGTTTGTGCTTCTCTACAATCAAAATTTTTTTCCATCAAATGGCATCTCCCCAGGAAAATTCGGCGAGAAGTTTGAGGAGAACCGCTACAAGTAGCGTCCCTTGTCAATAAAGTTTATTGACAAAAGATACCAAGACCAGATCCTTGGTAGGAAACCAGGATCGAGGGGAAGTTTATTTTAGAAATTGAGACCAGATCCTTGGTAGGAAACCAGGATCGAGGGGAGGTTTATATCGGAAACTGAGACTAGTTCCTTGGTAGGAAACCAGGATCGAGGGGAAGTTTATTTCAGAAATTGAGACCAGTTCCTTGGTGGGAAACCAGGATCGAGGGGAAGTTTAAATCAGAAACTGAGACCAGTTCCTTGGTAGGAAACCAGGATCAAGGGGAAGTTTACCTTTTCTAAGCATCATTGCTTAGCAAAAGAGGAAGGATGCGCGAACTGCCATTCATAACCACCATCAAAATTTCGGGTATTTCGATATTTAATCCTCTTGCACCCCGAATGCCCGAATACCTTCGCCTTTCACACCTTCGGGTCCAAGAAGATTAAATAAGGGCATCTGTCATACCCCAAATTTTGACCACTAAGATTTCCCATCATTGTGCAAATCATCATCACAATATGGATGAACCATTAGTCTCCCCAAAGATGGGTGAGCATCCACTACAATCAGACTTAGGGTTTCAAGCCCTCTCAGAGCTCTTAGACAAAGGATCAATCAATAAATGACATGATCTTCAACTTGTCTATCCTCTCAAACATCCACAAAGGATCAAGAGGACTCCCACTTCAAGGATAAAGCACAAGGCTTCTCCCTTCTAGGTGGATCAAGCCTTAAGATCGCTAGTGTCACCAAATTAGGGTTTGGTCGACCAGGGCCTCCAGATGGAAATTTTCCTCTGGGCATGAGCCAATGCTTAAAATCATAAACTATGATGCTCCAAGGGATCTCATGAACGCAATCATCAAGTTAATTTAGCCTCAGGGGCTGCATTCATAAAAAAAAAAATTAGGAATTAGGGTTTCTTGACCTAATTCACCCCTAAGTTGACTTTTGGGACAAAACATGAGCCAAGACCTCAAGAGGGGATTTGAGGGTCTCAAATACATCACATTAATCCATTTGCAATAATGGATTGATCCAAGAAGCTTGAGCAACAAGTTTCAATTTCATCAGAACCACAGTTAGGGTTTCGCGGAAAAAGTCAACTATATCTTTGACTTTTGACCAGGACATGCTCCCAAACCCTAAGACATGATTCAATACACCCTATAACACCTATGAAATCAATCCATCAAGTTTGATTTAGGTCAAGGACTTGATTTCATAGAGGATCGCATTTGGAATTCATCTGACAAAAAGTCAATTGTGCACAAAAGTCAAACTTTGACTTTTTGAGATTTTTCGCAATTATGGTTCTTTGACCCCAAAATGATGTTAATGTATGATTGGAATCATCATTCATCAAGAAAAATCAATAAAAGTGGAATAACTTGTAAAAGGGGTAACCATAAAAGACTTGGAAAATTTTCTAAGTTATGGAACAAAGTGGCTAGGGTACTAACTTTGGAGGATCATAACTCCTAAACCACAAGGCCATTTTTCCCCATCCAAAGCTAGATTTGTAGCTCTCATTACCCTCTACAAAACCTTCAACTACCACTCATTCCAATTCCCCATGGATTTCAAGTTATGGAACGATCAAAATCAAGAAACGTGAAAATGTCTCTTTTTTCCAACACTTAGTGAAATTTTCACTAAGTCAGAATCTGCCTTCACTTTTTTCCATATGTAGGGGTACTTTTCAATTGGATCCAAAAAGTATCAAAATTAATTATGATCAAACAGTTATTGTATCATTTGAGGGCTTTCCAAAATGGCCAAGAACTCCATCAAATTCCACTTGAGCCATAAGATATGACAATGGCAATATGCCTTGCTGAAAACTGCCAAGGCTAGGCAGAATTTTGCACTTTTCCTCGATTTGGCAAAATTAGATAATTCCAAGCCTTGTCATCACTTTAGACACATCTGAGGATCAAATCTAAAGGGAACAAACACTGATCCAAGCCTCCAAAGTCTTTGGAACAAGAAGTAGCATGCCAAACCTAGAAATCCCTAAAAGAGGGACAAGACTCCAATTTTGGATTAGAGCATTTAATGGATGCTTAGAGGTGGCATGAATTGAGCTTCCTCCAACTGAATTTAGTCAAGATTCATCCAACAACTAGGGAACCACAGCTCTGTGCTCTAACCTCTAGTTAATGGCTAGAGGAGACTTGGATTCCTATTGATCAACATTGGCCAAACCTCTGCTGCAGTTTCCATTCACTATTGATCCCAAAACAAACTTGCTCTACTATAAATAGAGCTTATTTGTGCTCAGTTTGAGTACACCAAGGCCATCAAACAGATGTTTTCCTCAAAATCACTTTCTTTAGGCAAAAATACCTTCTTTAGCAAGGTAACTCTGAGTTTTTGAGTTAGAGAGCATTTCCATCATAGATCATGATCCAAACACATCCAATATGTCATATCTAAGCTGTCCAAACTCACACAAGTGACCTGTAATCCTTAAATCTCAAAGTCACATCTCAAAACCTCAAAATAGGTTTTTTTGCATTTTTTAAGCCATGTCTTGATTCAGTCACTTTCCAAACCAGATAAAGCCTCAGACACACTCCAAATATCATCCTTGAACTGTCCCAAATGGTTCCCCCCATCTGGAACACCATTTGAGAGAGTTGCTATTTTGGCCATTTAAACCCATTTTGCAAGAAAGGGCCAGTTTTTGTTTTTGCAGGTTCCAGCTGATTACAATCATCCTAAAAGCTATTAAGGGATCATTTGAGAGTGTCCAAAGCATCAAACCATTTTTGGAACAAGAAACTTGGCATATTGCACAAAAAACTCCAAAAGCTCAAAAAGAGGTAAGCATCATGACTTGAACTTTCCAAAATATGCATTGCTTTGAAGTCCACTGATCATGCATCTCTTCTACATGTCATATGTGTTGTGTTTGCATCAATTTATCATGTCATTCATACCTGTACCAAGACGTAGCACAGAAAATGCAAAATATGGTCTATTTCAAAACCACTATCGGATTTTGAGGAGGGATCGTGATCTGAAAAAAATACCACCACCATTGGATTCTTTGTGAAATTCTAGACCAGATACATATAAATTTTGTCCCCAACCATGGAGAAATAAGAAAGTTATGGACCCTCCCGTTTCTTGTCAAAACTTGTCTTGCCTTGCCTTGGGCCAGGCCAAAAGCAAGGCAAACCTTGTATATTTATGGTTGTGTTTCAATCAACGGATGTATCACCACCCCAGTGGTAAGGCGCGCGCCCTATACACAAGAGGTCTGGGGTTCGAATCCCCCTCGCCCCAGATCCTCTTTTTGCTATATTTCCCACTTTTTGTTATTTTCCATATTATTTTTAATAGTTTGAAAAATTAATAACTCCCTCAATTTTAATCATTTTTTATTGGTTCTTTTTTCAAAAAATCACAAAAATGTTGAAATATTTTATTCCCCCAAAAAAATTAGATTAATATTATTTATTTAATATAATTAGTATTTTTGTGAATAAATGTCTTTTATTTGTTTTTAAACCTTTTAAAAATAAATATCCATTTTGGAAAATCAAAACCAAGTAGGTTTTAATTCATCTTGTGATGAAAGCCTCATTTTTCAAACCTAAAACCAAAATCACAAGTTGTTTATTCAAACTTATTTGGAATTTTTATCATTTGTATTAATTTTCTTTGAATAATTATATTAAAAAATGATGAAATTAGGGTTTTATTGATTTTCACCCTAACAAACTTTTTCGAACACTCATGGGTCTCTAATAGAGTGTAAGACCCCATCCTTTGTAAATACAAAGCTATTTTGGGCCTCAAATGTTGTATAAGTCCCGTTGTATTTCAAAAGTTTGGCGCGATCATTGCCCGTTTAAAAGAAACCATCCGGGCCTCTCCTCGAGCTATAAGACCCATTCAAAATCATTTTGGGCCTCTAATAGAGTGTAAGACCCAATCCCCTTTTGAAACAAAAAATAGTTTGGGCCTCAGTCATTGTATAAGACCCATGGTGTTTTCGAAAACTCGCCGCGATCATCGCCCTTTTCAAAATTAACCACTGGGCTTCTCCTTGAGCTATAAGACCCATCTTTGTTCACTTTCAATCATTTTTGGGCCTCTTGAGAGAGTGTAAGACCCATACCCTTGTATAGAAAACCTTTTTTTTGGGCCTCAGTCACTTGTATAAGTCCCTGTACAAAATGACAGTGCGATCACTGATTAAATCCCGGGCCTCTCCTTGAGCTGTAAGCCCCAATTTTCCTTTCAAAAGCACTTTCTCCTTTGATTTTGTAACATACTGTTATTTTCAATTTCTTTGTTGAACGACTAACAATACAGTATGGAAGCTCTACAACCGAGTAAGTGTTTACCCTCTTTCATTTACCGCTTTCATATGTATATAACTGTATTGTGGGGTTGTTTCACTGTAAGTCTTCTTTCATAAACTCATATCGACTGTGTAATACTAGTATAGATATTTAGAGTTTCCCCGGCAACTACGTCTAGAACTAGACAAAACCTCGTCTCCTTCCCTCCGACGTTTTCCAGGATATTTCAACATAACCTAAACCATGAGAATTTTCTTTTACAACAATTTTAGATAACTAGATCTAAGAAATCTCCCCTTAAATAGTTCATATACAGAAGGCCAATGTTCCAAGCGAAACCCCTTCTGGAACTGTTCATCAGCCTCCTCTTGGGCTTAGTGCAAGGACCCACAGGCTTCCTAAAAGCATCCCCGCCTCCTCTTGGTCATTGTACAAGGACCCGTCGGCTTCTTAGAAGTTTTCACAGCCTCCTTTTAGGCTTCGTATAATGATTCTTCCTCCGGGAAGATAGCCTCCTCTTGGGCTTTGTACAAATTGTCCCTTCGGCTTCTTAAAATTTTTTCTCGCCTCCTCTTGGGCTTCGTACAAATTATCCCGACGACCTCTTAAAGGTATAGGAACAGCAATTAGTCATCTTAATAGAACAGTCTTTCAAAGAGTCTAGATCTTCCTACGACGAACATACTGTCTCTTGATCTCTCTTAAGCATAGTACAAAAGATAAAACTCTAGACTTGGACAGTCTAATCTCCTTGAGTCTCGAAGACATTCTCAAGTTCCTTTCAAAAATAGGAAAAAACACCCGTAGACTTGGGCAGTCTCAATACCCTTCGGATTCCCCGTTTCCTTAAAGAACAGGAAATAATCCCGGTCCTCAGATCAAATTCATGATTACAACATTACCCATATAAGAACTGATTTTCTCTTTTAACCAACATACTGGACCTGTCACTCAACTGAAACAGTAACCCTAGCCTCCTCTTGGGCTTTGTACAATGATTCTCCCCAGCAGAGTTAACCTTTGCAGCCTCTATCTCGGGCTTCGTACGAGATACAAAATCACTCTCTTGTTGAGTATAAAAGACTCTCTTGTTGAGTCAAACATTTTTAGCCTTCATCTCGGGCTTTGTACGAGATACAAAACACTCTCTTGTTGAGTATAAAAAGACTCTCTTGTTGAGTCGATCACCTTTAGCCTCCATCTCGGGCTTCGTACGAGATACAAATCACTCTCTTGGTGAGTATAAAAGACTCTCTTGTTGAGCCAAACCCTTTTAGCATCCGTCTTGGGCTTCGTACAAGACACATATAAAAACACTCTCTTGTTGAGTCAACCCTTTTAGCCTCTATCTTGGGCTTCGTACGAGACACAAAAGCATCCTTTTGTTGGGTCAATAGCCTCCTCTTAGGCTTTGTATAAAGAAATCCCCGTTTGATTTAATCAACCTTTTAGCATCAAATCATGCTTTGGTCACAGCATACAAACATCAACAACTCCTTTTCCCTCGTCTAATTGTTGTAAGCGGCAAGCCTCTGGATTATTTACATCCACGCCACTGTCCCTCTTTCAGCATGAGATATTCCTAAAGAAAGATGGCGTTGCTCTAAACTGAGTTAAAGTCTTCTCCTTCAGGTTGAAATCCCCTATAAAGGAAATTATGGCATTGTTGGATTCACATATCCCAGTTAAAGTAACTCTCCTTTATAATCAGTCACCCAACAATTGTGACAAACAGACCCCTTTAGAGATGACAAATTCTCTCTAAAGTCAACACCCTTTTAGCTTCCCATCTTGGGCTTCGAACAAGATACAAATAGACCCTTCAGCTCCACATCTTGGGCTTTGAATAAGATACAAACCCCCTTTAGCTTCATGTCTTGGGCTTTGAACAAGACACCAAAACACCATTTCCTCCCATAGAATAGGAGGAACTACGATCGCTCTGATTTCCCTATCCCGGGAATACGTAGGCATAAGATTGAAAAAGAATCTTAGCGAGCACACTAATCAAAAAACCCCAAAGTCCCCTACCTCCATCCAATCTGGCATAGGATCCCAACAAATTCCCCTTGAACAGTCTCGGTATTTCGTTCTGAACAAAATAAGCAGAGAGAGGCCCACGAACTAAAACCGCATCTGTAAACCAACAATTTTGACTATTTAACCTCAGTTTGCAAGCAGGGTTAGTTGGAGACATCTATTTCCCTTCCTCCATCAACTTCAATAGGATAAAAAATGAATTGACCTGTAGTACCCCAGAGCGACAGTTCTTAAGAACCACGTCCAAAATCGCTTGCTACATAGTGGTCTTCCTTCCACTGGAGGTGATAGAATCGGTGGGTTCAACAGGTATTCCTTAATACTGTTGAAGGCGGTTTGACAGTCTTCTGTCTAAACGCAGTCCTGGTTCTTTTTGAGTAATTTGAAAATTGGCGCGCATGTCACGGTCATAAGGAATATAAACCTGGAGATGTAATTCAAACGTCCCAGGAATCCCCTGACTTGTTTTTCAGTTTTCGGAGAAGGCATTTCATGAATGGCCTTAACCTCGTCAGGATCAACCTCAATTCCTTTCTGGATGACGATGAACCCTAAGAGTTTCCCTGAACGAACTCCAAATGTACACTTGTAGGGATTCAAGCAGATTTTGTACTTTCTCAGTCGCTCGAATAGTTTTGACAGGTGGGTCACATGCTCCTCTTCTGTCTTAGATTTTACAATCATATCATCGACATATACCTCGATTTCTTTGTGTATCATGTCATGAAACAGAGTAGTCATGGCCCTTTGATAGGTTGCCCCGACATTCTTCAAACCGAACGGCATTACCTTGTAACAAAAGGTACTCCATGGGGTGATGAAGGAAGTTTTCTCCATGTCTTTCGGCGCCATTTGAATCTGATTATAGCCCAAGAATCCATCCATTAAGGAGAAAACTTTGAACTTTGCTGTACTGTCTACCAGCATGTCAATGTGTGGCAAAGGAAAGTCATCTTTTGGCCTAGCCTTGTTCAGATCTCTGTAGTCCACACACATTCTCACTTTTCCGTCCTTTTTTGGAACTTGTACGATGTTGGCTAACCATTGAGGATATTCTAACGTGGCGAGGAAACCCGCATCAATCTGTTTCTGTACCTCCTCTTTGATTTTGATGGCCATGTCTGGGTGATTCCGTCTCAACCTTTGTTTTACTGGCGGACATTCCGATTTTAACGGTAGAAGATGTTCCACGATGCTGGTATCCAACCCTGGCATATCCTGATAGGACCAAGTGAATACATCGGGAAATTCTTTGAGAAGCTTTGTCAAACTCTCTTTGGCAGTTGGACTAAGCAGTGCCCCAATCCTGACTTCTTTTCTCTCTTTTTCCGAACCCAAGTTTACTGTTTCTAACGGCTCTTTGTGAGGTTCGGTTGACCTTTCCTCTTGTCTGAGTAGTCGGGAGATCTCTTCTGGAATTTCGTTGTCAACTTCTTCTTCAGCCCCAAATACCGGGAATTCAAAGTTGGGAGAAGGCATTGGATCGTATGTTTCAACGAGGTTTAAAACAAGCAATCTGCATGACGTGATGATTTGTTTTTTAGAAGAGATAGAGAGAATGCAAGAGTGTGTGCAGTGTTTTTCTTTGGAAAACTGCTTGTTTTTATTATTTGTTTTTTAGGATTACCATTTTCCGAAAAAGCAAAAAGACAAAACAACAATTAATGTGGAAATTACAGAACGACCTTTATTTTATTCATGAACAAGTCGATTCTTAAAACTACAGCCCTATAAAACAAAACTCTGTCGCTCTGGGCGAAGCGAAGAGGGATATTTTCAGAAAGTGAGCCCTATCAAAACATCTGTTTCACCTGGGCACGGTGAAAGGTTAAGATAAATACGATAATTACTTTGACTTATGAACTATCTTTGGAACATCGACAATAACCCATTGGCGGCAAACTCCTCGGTGAATCACAAAGTTTGGTACCTCCCTGTCGCTCCTGAGGATTTGCATCCATGGTACAAACGTGAAAATGGCGCGGAAAATAAAGTCGCCAGCAATGTGTATTTAGCACCCCACATGTCCATCGTACTCGATGGGATCCACGCTTGTTGTCTCGATCAAAGGGTGTCGTCATCTGGAGCTCCACTGCTACTGGAAAGGAGAAGAAATGGGAATGGAAAGGAATGAAGAAACGAAGAAGAAAAGAAAAAGAAGTGACCCGATAGGACATCGCTCGTCCTATGCCTATGTATTCCCTCGTGCAATGGGAAAGTCAGAGTCAACGTAGTTCGGACGCAAACTAAAGGGGGGAGGTTGCTCGCCAAGACATCGCCGTCTTGTGCCTACGTACCCTCAATCTAGCCAGAGAGAGGAAGTCAGAGCAGTCGTAGTTCGACCTAACGAGGTCGGTTAGTGTTTTTTACGAGCGACGTTAAGTTCGCGTCCGGCAGTTAGGGTTGATGCCTGTTTGCGACGAGACAGAAAATGACATGCCCTTTTCTGAAAATGAGTTGAACTGAACAATCCCGAAGGATGAAAAAGGGTTTGAGTTTGTTTTGTATTTTTTAAGACATAAGTGGTTTGAAGTTAGTTCATAACTTGCATTGCACCCAAGTCTGTAACATAGGAACGAATACCTCGTGCATCGTCCCGAATAGGACGTACACTAAGTACCCTAGAAGAATGAAGGGAGACCCCCCATACTTCACTTCCCATATGTAAGGCTCATGCGTAATACATGTTAATCTTTTATTAAGTGTTTTAGGATTGTTATGAGATGAGAAGAGAAGACTCAAGGAAAAAGAAAACACTAAGGGGAATTCTATCCTAATGTTGTCATGCAAAAGGGGCCCTATAGTTGAGTTGAAAGGGGAAACATCTACCTAAGTTAGCATGCAAAGGGAAGCCTAATTCTAATCCTACTCCAAGCTCAATCAAAAATTAAGTTGGACTAGGTAGCTCTAAGGAAGTGAATCCAAGACTTAAACAAGTCTTGAGACTCATGGGAAAAGAAGGAGTGAAATAGATGGGGAAGAAAAGACGAGTAAAACAAACAAGCAGCAGCTACAACAGCGCCTCTGCACCTGCACAGCGGTTAAAAACCAACAAACACACCAAACAGCATTTAACAGCCCATGTTCTGCACTCAAAATAGGTGTAAAAGGTCAAACAGCAGCACATACAACATCATATATGCACTAAGACAGCAGTGGAAAACGGGACAACACACCATGCATTTGAAAACAAAATACTCATGCAAGCAATGATTGCAAATAGACACACAAAGCACGACAAACCAAACATAAAGGTTGCAAGCATCAAGAATGGATAACATGATCATGCTAACAATTCAAGAACAATTACTCAATAAAGTTGCACAAATCAAACATCGATCAAAACATCATGCATAAGCAACCATGGAAGCAAACAACAATCATGCATCATATGTCCAGCAAGTTGAGCATCAATCAAGAATTAACACAATTCAAATGTGTGTGCATCGTGTTTATCGCATCAATTAATCAACAACGCAAACATAAAAATTCATCGATGAAAACCAAGACTCGCGTGTCAATGAATCGTGTTCATGCAATGGTGTGAGGTGAACAGCTCAAGAATGATCCACAAATCATCATCATATCAATCCATAAAGTTTAGACATGAAAAGGACCTCAAACAACCAAGAAAATGCAAGAAAATCAAGTTCTACTTCAGTGGTAACCGGTTACAGCCTAACTGCTAACCGGTTACATAGTTCAAAATTGCACAAATTACGCTGAAAATACACAGTGTAACCGGTTACAGCATAACTGCTAATCGGTTACTCTGGGACAGTGGTAAAAAAATCAGTTTCAAAAGCACTTTTCAGCAGCAAATCACTTATGTAACCACGTTCAATGATATGTAATCAACAATGCACGAAAATCAAGTTCAGAAACAACATTCAAACATCATTTAGATCCAATAATCATCAACATCCACAATTAATTTCACACAAATGAATCAAAACACACCAAAAATCATGGATCTACATTGTAAAAGTTGCAATTAAGGTAAAATGAGTATGGATATGAAATTAACCAACCTACAAAGCTGAGATTTGCTTTGGTGAGTGTTGTAAACAGAATTTGATGAATCCAAGTAGAGAAATCCAAGATCCACAAGCTCCTTGCACTCAAAAGTTGAAGATCCAAGCAAATAGCAATCAAAACTTCAAAATCACTTCCAAAAATCACTTCGGGAAATTCAGAACCAGATCCAAACGAAAATCCAAATTGAAAAGCGGAAATGTAGTGATGATGAGAGGCTTTAGCTCAAGAATTAACAAGTTCCAATGAAGAACTTGTTAATCTTTGAAAGAGAGCTTTGAGTGTGGTTGAAAATGGAGGTTGAGAGTGAAAAAGTGAGAGAGAATTGAGAGCAAAATTCTGAAAAATGAGAGTGAAAAATGATCTAGGGTGGAGAGGTTTGGAATGAATTGGTTTAAATAACCCCTAGGTTAGGAGTTAAGTTTGGGTTTGAAGTGAGGTTAAGTGGGTGGAAATTGGGGTGAAAAATGAATTAGGAAAAGAAAATGAGGAATTTGAGTAGAAGAATGATGGAGAGAATTTGAATTTTGGGTGGAAAATGTTGAAATTGGATCAATTCTAGATCCTTCACACACATGCACAAGCCAAACACATGATCACTAATGATGCAAACTTAATTTTTCAAACTGCGCCCAGGGTAACCGGTTACAGCATAACTGCTAACCGGTTATACAGTTCGAAAAACCATGAAAATATCCTGAAAATGAATGAGTAACCGGTTAACACATATGCTGTAACCGGTTACACAGTTCAAATTTTGAATTTTGGCGCCTTTTGGAGGGAAACTTGGAAAAGTGACTTCTGATAGCTGTTTTGAACCCGTTAAACCTCTGAAACTCAAAACTTGATATTGCTACTGAGTAACACCTGAAAAGAACACAAATTCCTGCTGACACCTCAGAATATCCTGCTGAATTAATAATGCCTGATACCGGATTGCTTGATCAGAAAATGACTGTTGAAGCTTTCGATTATCAAAATGCCTAATGAGCAAAATAAAAGCTCTAAAAGACCTTGAAAACCATCTGCTTGACCCTGAATACTGCAGAAAATAATGCCGGAGCTGATAACGCAATGAGCTGCTAGAAAATACCTTGATCCCATGCATAAAAGAAACATGAAAAATGCAGAAATGACGATGCAAATGAAATGAAGCATAAGCCAAAAGGTTAGCAACACTAGGGCAAATTTTGAGGCGTTACAGCTGCCCGTATTCAAACTTCTTGGATCCGAGGGTATGGAAGCCACGGATTTCAAACAATCGGGATACACGGAGATTGAATACCAAAATAACCTGGAAATTTGCAACTTGTGGGGATGATGAAATAACGCAAATACGAGAACGGCCAAAGGCGAACTCGGAAAGGCAGACCGGGCGAAGGCGGACTAAACTGGGGATATAAGGATACTACGAGAATGGCTGAAGGCAGAATCGAAAAGAAAGACCAAGCCGAATGTGGGCTTTCAAAGAAAGACTATGCCGAAAGTAGACTTTCAAACAAAGGATACGAGACCATGCCGAAGGTGGACTCGAAAAAGAAAGACCAAGCCGAAGGTGGGCTTTCAAAGAAAGACTATGCCGAAGGTAGGCTTTCAAACAAAGGATACGAGACCATGCCGAAGGTGGACTCGAAAAAGAAAGACCAAGCTGAAGGTGGGCTTTCAAAGAAAGACTATGCCGAAGATAGACTTTCAAACAAAGGATACGAGACCATGCCGAAGGTGGACCCGAAAAAGGAAGACCAAGCCAAGGGTGGGCTTTCAAAGAAAGACTATGCCGAAGGTAGACTTTTAAATAAAGGATACGAGACCATGCCGAAGGTGGACTCGAAAAAGAAAGACCAACCCAAAGGTGGGCTTTCAAACAAAGGATACGAGACCATGCCGAAGGTGGACTCGAAAAAGAAAGACCAAGCCGAAAGTGGGATTTCAAAGAAAGACTATGTCGAAGGTAGACTTTACTGGGGAGAACAAGATAACAGCGGGTGCGAGGACGGCCGAAGGCGAACTCGAGAAAAGAGAAAGACCAAGCCGAAGGTGGACTTTCAAAGAAAGGCTATGCCGAAGGTAGAATTTCAAATGAAGGATACGAGACCATGCCGAAGGTGGACTCGAAAAAAAGAAAGACCAAGCCGAGGGTGGGCTTTCAAAGAAAGACTATGCCGAAGGTAGACTTTCAAACAACAATATGTAGAATCGACAGTTCCACAAAGATGACTCCGCCGGGGAAAAAGAGAAATCTAAATAGACAACTCTGCGGGGGAGTATAGGAAGGACCAACAAGAAGGATGAATCCACTGGTTGCGGTGTAGTGTTAACCAACATCTTCTGGATTTTGTTACTTTCTGCTGGGGAAAGAATCTGGTAAAGGATATCAAACCTGGCTTATGCTTCGAATGCATATGTTTGAATTTTCCTATGGCGTAATGCTCCATACAAAATGGAAATGCTACGCGTTTGGGAGGATGCCATGGAAAAATGCTTATGCAATGCAAAAGAGGCGTCTCAGCAAAATAAATGCTGAAGACCAAGGCAGCTCCACTGGGGATGACAAACTAAATTGTCCTCTGAAATAAGAGACCCTGCTGAGAAAGACTTCACTCTGCTGAGGAAGATCCTGATCACAAACACTACTGGATATGAAAACTCCGAGAGAAGATCCACTCTGCTGGAGATGGATAAAAATGAATAATGAAGATGGAAACCAAAGAGAAATTCTCTCCGCTGGGGATTACCCATGACTTCCATCGAAGACAGAACTCAACACCTGGATTTGAAATATGCCAATAACCATTGAACTTAAGACCTGCTGGGGATTTCAACTGCTGTTGAACAAACCACTGTGAAGATCACCATCAAACTTTGTTTGGGGAGACAAGTTAATAATTCCAAACCTGTTTGGGGATATTACCGAACTCAACCTGCTGTTGGGAGATGCCCTTGCTTTTACCCTGCCAGGGAATATCAGTACTTTTACCCTGCTGGGGAGTACCGACCATGACCAGCAAACCTGCTTGAGGAACGGTAGATGCTGACATCCACCCTACTAGAGGATAACATCAAGCTTACTCATCTGAGGGGATTAACTCATACCGTTGCTGGTGAGGAAAACATTTCTCGACTAGCTGAGGAGAATGAGTGCTCAGGCCCTGCGGGGAAAATAACATCTTTGTCCAAAGAAGATATTCTATAAGTCTCTTGCTGGGGATGCGTCAGCATCTTCTGACTGCTTGCAGAAAGAGTAATGAAACAACCACAACTCTAGCTGGGGAAATAATCCTCTGTACTCCGCTGAGGAAGATAATCCTCGACACCCTGGCTGGAAAAACAACAACCTGCCAAGGAGGATGAACTTTTCAATGTCGAGGAGAGTAGCTCTACTGGGGAAGGACAAACCTGTTACCCTGCAAACAGAATCAACAGAAAGTTCTATATGCAAAAAGGCTACTTCTATTACCATTACAACGACCGTTGCCTAAGCAATTTCCACTGTTTTCTGATATGCTTCACAGAGCTTAACATTTCCGCATGCAATGTTTTATCAACATATCGGACGTTTTCACAAACAAAATAGTAAAAGTAAAAAAACACAAATGGAAAGCTTTTGAGTGAAATGAAAATTTTATTGAATGGAATTGGCCTGTGAATAGGCATTTACATTCGGAAGCAATTCCTGAAAAGAGGTAATTGCAAAAAAGAAATAAAAGAAAATACACATGTCGGCAATGTGGGGAACAGAAATCCACCATGATTCAATTCAGCTATGACCCACTATGCCTCGCTTATCCGCAGATGTTTTGGCCTTCGAAGAGACTGACTGGACTGATTCCTTTCCTTCGAAATTTCCATGTATCAAAAGTGTTCACAGATCGAACACAGCTCGTAGCCTCTTGCTTTCAAATCCCTAACTTTTCCTGGATCACCCTTTTCGGGTTTTCAATCCACCGGGATACCCCTTTTTGCCAAAGTTGCCTTTTCAGGTTTTCAACCTTGCGGGTTTATTCTTTTTCTTTTTTTTTATCCCTAATTTTTGCCCGAACCTTTTCTTTTTTATGGTTCGTTGGGATGCCCATTTTTGCCTGGACTTTCTTTTTGTGTCCAGCGGGTCTCTTTTATGCAAAGTTTTTTTTGACTACGTCTGCGTTCACAGGGGACGTAAAATCTTCGCCATCCATAGTTGAGAGTAATAAGGCTCCACCAGAGAAAACCCATCTTACTACATATGGCCCTTCATAATTTGGAGTCCATTTTCCCCTGTGATCTGTTTGAGGAGGAAGGATCCTTTTCAAAACCAATTCACCAGTCTGAAAACACCGAGGACGCACTTTCTGATCAAAGGATTTCTTTATCCTGCTCTGATACAACTGACCATGTGCAATGGCTGCCAATCTTTTCTCTTCAATAAGGTTCAGCTGATTCAGTCTGGAACGCACCCACTCAGCTTCATCAAGCTTCACGTCTGTCAGAATTCTTAAAGAAGAAATCTCAACTTCTAATGGTAGAACTGCTTCCATACCATATACCAATGAGAAAAGAGTTGCCCCAGTTGACGTGCGCACTGAAGTACGATAACTATGTAAAGCATAAGGAAACATTTCATGCCAGTCTTTATAGGTCACTACCATTTTCTACACAATCTTCTTGATGTTCTTATTTGCTGCTTCAACAGCCCCATTCATCTTCGGACGGTAGGGAGAAGAATTGTGATGCTCAATCTTAAAGCTCTGACATAGCTCCTTCATCATCTTATTATTCAAATTTGAACCATTATCAGTAATGATTCTCTCCGGGACTCCATACCGGCAGATGAGGTCCTTCTTGATAAACCGAGCTACCACCTGTTAGGTGACATTGGCATACGAGGCTGCTTCCATCCACTTCGTGAAATAATCGATGGCAACCAAAATGAAACGATGCCCATTGGAAGCAGTAGGTTCAATCTTTCTGATCATATCAATGCCCCACATAGAAAAAGGCCAAGGTGATGACAATACATTTAGAGGAGTAGGCGGTACATGCACCTTATCAGCATAAATATGGTATTTATGACATTTCCGGGCGTATTTGAAATAATCAGATTCCATAGTCATCCAATAATACCCCGCTCTCAACAGTTTTCTGGCCATAGCATGCCCATTGGCATGGGTACCGAAAGATCCTTCATGGACTTCTTCCATCAACAGGCTTGCCTCATATCCATCAACACAACGTAGCAAGACCATGTCAAAGTTTCTCTTGTATAACACGTCATCTTTATTCAGAAAGAAATTTCCTGCCAACCTCCTCAGGGTCTTCTTATATTTGGTGGATGCACCCCTTGGATACTCTTGACTCTTCAGAAAAACCTTAATATAGTGATACCAAGGTTTTCCATCTGATACGTCTTTAATTGCAAACACAAAGGCTGGTCTATCTAGCCGCATGATTTTGATCGAAGGAGTTTCATTCCAACGATTCACCTAATACATTGAAGATAACGTTGCCAACGCATCTGCCATTTGATTCTCCACCCGAGGTATATGATGGAAATCGACTCTGTCAAAGAATGGTAACAACCTTCTGGCATAGTTGTTAAAGGCACCAAGTTCGCTTGACGAGTTTCCCATTCACCTGTAATCTGATTAACTACCAACGCGGAACAACCATAAACATCGAGGTTCTTGATTCTTAAATCAATTGCTTCTTCTAACCCCATGATGCATGCTTCATACTCCGCCTCATTGTTGGTGCATATGAACGTTAATCGGGCAGTGAAAGGTATATGAGAACCTTTCGGAGTTGTAATGACTTCCCCGATTCCGTTACTGTATGAATTAACAGCCCCATCAAAAACCAGCTTCCATTAGGACCTAATTTTTGGCCCTTCATCAGGTAGAGGCTCTTCATAGTCTTTCATCTTCAGATACATAATGTACTCATCAGGAAATTCGAACTTCATCGGTTGATAATCCTCAATTGGTTGTTCAGCGAGATATTTTGACAAAACACTTTCCTTAATGGCTTTTTGGGAAACATATTGAATATCGTATTCTATCAGAACCATCTGCCAACGGGCTATTCTTCCAGAAAGTGCCTACTTTTCAAACACATACTTGATCGGATCCATCTTCGAAATCAAGAGGGTTGTGTGGTTTAACATATACTACCTCAAACGCTTAGCTGCCCAAGCGAGTGCACAACATGTTTTCTCCAGCATCGAGTACCTTGAATCACAATCAGTAAATTTCTTACTCAGGTAGTAGATGGCATGCTCTTTTCTACCTGACTCGTTGTGTTGATCGAGCACACACCCCATTGAGTTCTCAAGAACCATAAGATACATAATCAATGGCCTTCCTGGCACTGGCGGCATAAGGATCGGAGGTTCCTACAAATATTCCTTTATTTTTTTGAACGCCTTTTGACAGTCTTCATTCCATCTGACCGCCTGATCTTTTCTTAGCAACTTGAATATCGGTTCACACGTGGCTGTAAGATGAGAGATGAATCTAGCAATGTAGTTCAACCTCCCTAAGAAACCACGAACCTCTTTTTCTGTTCTTGGTTCAGGCATTTCTTGAATGGCTTTTACTTTAGCAGGGTAAACCTCGATACCTTTTTCACTGACAATAAACCCAAGTAGCTTTCCAGATCTCACCCCGAAGGTGCACTTGTTCGGATTCAACCTCAGTCTGAACTTTCTCAACCTTTCAAACAATTTCTGAAGATTAACCAGATGTTCTTCCTCCGTCTGTGACTTTGCAATCATGTCATCAACATAGACCTCAATCTCTTTGTGAATCATATCATGAAAGAGAGTCACCATCGCCCGCTGATAGGTTGCCCCAGCATTTTTCAATCCAAAGGGCATCACTTTGTAACAGAATGTTCCCCATGGTGTTATGAACGTCGTTTTCTCCATGTCCTCTGGGACCATCTTGATTTGGTTATACCCAGAGAAGCCATCCATGAAGGAAAACACAGAATACTGAGCGGTGTTGTCCACTAACACATTAATGTGAGGAAGTGGGAAGTCGTCTTTTGGGCTTGCTCTATTCAGATCTCTGTAATCAACGCACATCCTGACCTTTCCGTCCTTCTTAGGTACAGGTACAATATTAGCAATCCATTGAGGATAATTCGTTACAGCAAGAAACCCAACATCTAACTATTTCTGAACCTCTTCTTTAATCTTGACAGACATTTTCAGTTTCGTCCTTCTCAGCTTCTACTTAACCGGAGCACATCCTTCTTTGAGCGACAACCGGTGTACCACGATGTCAGTGTCGAGCCCAGGCATGTCTTGGTAAGACTAGGTGAAGATATCCACATACTCTCGGAGCATTTCAATCAATCTTCTTTTTACAGTGTCTTCCAAAGCAGCCCCAATCCATACCTCTTTCTTTGCGTCCTCGGTTCCCAAATTGACAACCCCGATTTCCTCCTGATGAGGCAGAATGACCTTTTCCTCCTGTTTTAATAGCCTGGCTAATTCCTCTGGTAAGGTACAATCTTCATCAGTCCCCTCTTCAGCCTGATATATGGGATTATCGAAGTCATACTGAGCCATAGCCGAATCATGATGGGTGGAATCTGAACAAGAAAACCTGCATGATTGATGATATATGTTTATTATGGATGCATCAAACAAAAACACATTGCCATTTTGCTGTGGTTTTAATGCAAAAAGAAAAAAAAAACAGAAAAACAGGGATCAAAACATTTGAATGTGAAAATGTCCTTTATTAATGATAAAGAAAAAGCATACAAAAACATTCAAGCCCTACAAACAAGAATCACTACGTCTTGTGCAGAACGTAGGATTAACATAGATGACAAACAGGAGCAATTACTCTGGTCCGGTCACTTGAATGGCTCTCTCTCTGACGACCAGTTGCGAAGACTTTGACCTGGGATACAGGGGCGGATCCAACTATCCATATCACAATCACTATCCCCATCCTCCTCAATAGCTTTGATTCTATCAAAGAACACACCGGCACTGGTGAAACGAACTGGACCATAGAACTTGGGAGGCTCTTCAGGACGCCTGGGTGGCTTATAACCCAGCCCATGAGTATTCTGTTTTTCCTGGACATCAATAATCTGACCCCACTTTTGTGAACCGCCGGCTTCAACCACGGCATGAGCATCTTTGAAGAAAGACATAGAAATCTCCGGCTGATTTACCACTATAGGCTGAACCACTTCAGATTGGCTACCTTCCTTGAGAGGCTTCTTAGTGATCTTCACTGCTTCGAAACCCTGACATAGAGTTTCATGTATTTCACCATCTACCTCCACATACTTGAAAGTAGATAGCTGGCTTATCATGATATCCTCTTCTCCACAAACCGTCACCACATGTCCGTTTACCATGTACTTTAACTTCTGATGCAATGTAGACGTCACAGCCCCAACACTGTGAATCCATGGACGACCCAGCAGACAGCTGTAGGCAGGTTGGATGTCCATGATATAGAAGGTAGCATCGAAAACTTCCGGCCCAACCTTAATTGGTAGCACAATATCACCGAAAACAGACCTCTTCGAGCCGTCGAAAGCGGGCACCACCAAATCACTAGGTGTGCATATCAACCCTCGGGTGTCCAGCTTCATCAAGGCTTTCTTAGGCATAACATTCAAAGAGGATCCAGTATCCACAAGCACATAAGACATCAACGATCCACGACACTCAACAGAAATATGCAGGGCATTATTATGGTTTCTCCCCGCTGGGGTCAAGTCAACATCAGTAAAACCCAAACCATTACCCGCATTAACATGGGCCACTACCCCCTCCAATTGATTAACTGAGATCTCCTGAGGTACGTAAGCAGCATTCAGTACTTTCAGCAGTGCGTTTCGGTGTGCCTCGGAACACAATAACAGGGACAAGATAGAAATCTTGGACGGAGTCTGATGCAATTGATCAACGATTTTATAATCACTTTTCCGAATCAGTCTCATAAACTCTTCTACGTTCTCAGAGAAAGAATTATCAATCGGCCCTGCCGTGGAGTCATTCACTACTAGCGCTTGCACAGAACTATCTACAACATGTTTTCCTTTGTCTTGTTTAGAACTACCAGCTTGATCATCTGAAGGGATAAAGACTCTACCACTTCTCGTGATAGCCCCTGCCTCAATATTGTTTTCAACACAAGAGTTCACTACAGAAGTTCCCACCAGTTCTTGTTTTTGTCCATTAACGAACACTTCGGCTCCATAGTTCCAAGGAATGGCCTTGGTGCTCTCATATGATACGGGTCCAGGAGCTGTAATAATAACCGGTGCTGGTCTTACCGGCCCTGAAATAGTGATTGTTTTGAAAGGGATAGTAATGGTAGCAACCTCATTTTTCCTGCTAACAACTTCTCACTGTTGGCCACATTGGTCAAACTGCAATTCACCTTCATCTATCAGCTTTTGAATTCCTAACTTCAAAAAACCACACCCATTCATTTGCGACATACAATCTGAACAATTCTCATCACATCCGGGGGACACCCCACCCCTCAATAACCTCTCCTTTACCACCATCAAAGGAGTCTTTAATTCATTAACATCCATAACCAAATTCAAAGATTCATTCTCCTCTAACACAACATTAACCCTTGGCCCACCGTGGTTCGGCATTGGGTTTTGGATGACATTTGGCACATCATTTGAAAAGTTAATGGCCTTTGAATCCACCAAGTCTTGGACTACATGCTTAAAAGTTTTGCATTCCTCAATATAGTGTCCGGGTGCCCCAGAATGAAAGTCACAGTGGGCGTTAGGATTATAACCTGGAGGTGGATTACCGGTGGGGGGAGCCAGAGTCCTTTTCTGGATTAACTGCAACTGTAGCAAATGCTGAAACAACTGTGAATATGGTAGAGGTGGAGTATCAAAATGTCGTTTCTGTTTAGGCCTTGGCTGATATTGGCGCGGAGCCTGATTTAACTGCTGCTGAGGTGGAAGCGCTGCAGGAATTATCACTGAAGCTACCTGCTGATTATAACTCTGATGCTGCTTTCCTTTACCTCGGTGAGACGACACATAATTTGTTTCCTCCTTTTTCTTATAATTCACATAGGGTTTCTTCCCTTGACCAGAAGACGACCCATCACTACCTGCTGCCTTCCCCACTTTGATTTCACTCTCTAACATTTCCCCGACCATGATCAAATCAGCAAACTTGCCTGACGTGCAAGATAACAGTTTCTCATAATAACGTCCCGGTAAAGTATCCATAAACAAATTCAGCATTTCCTTTTCCAACATTGGCGGTTGTACCCTTGCCGCTAGTTCACGCCATCTCTGCGCATATTCTTTGAAGCTTTCATTATTCTTTTGAGACATATTCTGTAACTGGGTCCTGTTGGGAGCCATATCAGTATTATATTAGTAATGCTTGATAAAGGCCTCGACCAACTCTCTCCAATTACGGATATGGCATCTCTCCAATTGCATATACCATTCCAAGGATGCCCCAGACAGGCTGTCCTGAAAGAAATGCATCAGCAATTTCTCATCTTTAGATTACGCAGCCATCTTCCTCGCGTATGCCCTGACATACGTCTTGGGACAAGTAGTACCATTGTATTTCTCAAAAGTGGGCACCTGAAATTTGTGCAGAATTACAACTCCGGGAACCAGCCCCAAATCCTCCAAATTCATTCCTACATAATTCTGATTCACCACTCCCCTTAGTTGTTCTTCAATCAATCTGAACCTTTGATCATTGTCGGCCTGAGGACCAGCATCCCCGCCTGGCATAGAGAAAACGTCATCTTGTTGGTCTTCGAAATGACGACCATGAACAGCACAAACACTTTCTCCTCCCACAACAGAAGGAATCACAAGCTGCTCTCCTCCGCCCGGAGGGATCACAACACCAGGAATGGGGGTCTCTATGCCCACAGGACCTCCCTGAGCACCGTTACCAACAACGCCATTATGGACTCCGCCATGAAGAACCCCATCTTCATCCACTCTTACCACTAAGGGTTGGACCAGAGTCCTCAATTGCTTTTGCCCTTGGGCAACACCTTGCATCAGCTCCATGAATTGGGCCATGCGAGCTTGCATGGCGGCCATCTCTGCTTACATTTGCTCCATAATTCTCCTCTGGTTTGATCTAGTAGAATACCGGTGAATTGGCTGGCCTGCAATCCTGAACTGTAACCAAATAAAGGTTAGAAAAACCCGGGACGAGCACCTGCTATGCAAAAAATGATTATGATTATGAAAATGCAAATGCAAAATGCAGACAAACATATTTAAACAATTCTGGGACATATCCGCTTTGATTCCAATCCATGAAACTGGGTAAGGGATCAGACACACTATCAAAAAATAAATCCGAACCCAGAAATACTACCGAATCAAGCCATGGGTACAAACCCTCTCTGAAAACTAGAACTTCCAGAGCACAGATAGTTGAACCAAATATTCTATTATAAAAAATAAAGTAGTTCCTACAGACAAGTTCAAACATAATCAAAGGTGACTCCATCAACAAACCTGATGGTAATCCCAACAGAAAGATAAACAACAATATCAACTACACCTCAATTCCAAACAAACTAGCTTCAACTTCTTCAAGAAGGTCTAAGGTGTTAGGATGTGCAGGTTGCTTTATTAGCCCTTTGATCAGCTTGTTTCTTTTGGCAATTTCTTGGTTCAATTTAGCAATCTGCTCTTCAGCGTTGTTGTCTTCGTGCCTCGACTTCTTAACCCCGACTTGCAACTTGAGCTCTTCAATTTCCTTCTGGGCTTCTTTCCACTTGCTGGAGTAATGATCTTTCCCTGCTTTCACTCTCTGAAGTTCTTCTTTCAGTTCTCTATTCTCGATCTTGACCTCTTCCCACATCTCCTGATACGTGGTAAGCTTGTCCTCTACTTCAATCAAAAGCTTCTTATTTTTCCTGCTAGCTTTACCTGATGATTCGGCAGCCATACTGACCTTTTTGAAGTGCTGAGCTCTGTCGGCAAAATCCTTCTCTCTTTTCTCTAGACGCTCTGTCATGTCTTGAACCTTCCATTTTAGCTCCAAGTTGTCATGTAGAGCATTCTGTAGTTAACTACTCATATCAAAGTTTTCCACCCTCAGATCAAATACCATTTTTCGCTGCTTGTCGAATTCTTCGAGTGGTACAATGAGTCTCTCTTCCACAATTTCTAGATACAAGGGAGGAGCCCGATCAAAAGGCAAATAGAACCCTTCTACCCTCTTCTTTATCCATTCAACATATGGAGCGAAAGCTTGATTATTGGGTTTACCCAGAACGGTTTTACCTCTCTTCTGTCTACTGAGCCAAGCTTCCGAAGTTTTCTGTACAATAGCCACACCATTAGTCATATGAAAATACAAAGATTCTTCCAAATCCTTTTCAACTGGAGGATCTTTCAGGGCATACGCAAACTGCCTGATAGCCAAAGACAGGTTGTAGTTAATACCTCCTTTTCTTCCGATTAAGGGTACATTAGGATACCTTCCACAACTATGCAAAATGTAAGTCCCTAATAATCCCTTATCCACCCAAAGAATATCTTTAGCAGCTAGGCCCATCAGACGCATACTCCAATCTAGAGGAGTCTTCGCATCCACAAAAGCACCTATCCGAGGTAAACGGTTGGCAAACCACTTGTAGAAAAGAGATGCACAGCAGCAAACCACCCCACCTCATCTTTTCTCATTCCTGTTGTATAGGGCATAGTGAAGATCACCTAATAAAGTTGGTACCAGATTCTGAGCTGTAAATATCTGAATAGCATCCGTATCGACAAACTCAGACTCATTAGGGAATAACACAATGCCATATATACAGAGAGCCAATATTGCATTGAAAGCTATCCACCTCTTCTCCTTAGCTTCCTCTCGAGCCCCCTTTACCAAGTACTCTAAGTGATAGCCTCGAAATTTTCCTTTGCGAGAAAAATCAGCCTCTAATGTCGATTTGCTCAAATAAAGAACCTCACCTAGCGCTTGGAAATCACAGTCTCCTTGGGAACCACAGAAAGGAACACCTCCTTGGATAAGAATTCTCAAGATGTTAGAGTACTCTTCTAGGGTAGGAACTAATACATAATCCGGCACACAAAGCACCTTAAGGAAGGATCATAGAACTGCATCAAGGTGGGTAGTCCATTGTATTCATACTCACTGAGGCTCCGAACCTGGGATAATATCCAACCATACTTCTCTTTAAAGACCCCCAATACTTCTGGACTAGCCATACTCTGTAAACTGTCCAACGGACCAAGAGTGAGCTTCGGGAACTTGTAGATGATGATGTGCTTCTTACCCCTCTTAGTGTCCATCCCTATGAATGCCCTCTGTCTGGAATCAAAAGACTGGATACTACATGGAAATGCAAAAACATGAATGTCAGAAAAATGGAATGCAATACGAAGCATGGGATCAAAGTTCCACACGAGCTAGATGCACTATACTGACTGAACAATCAAAGCTCTGTACCAGAACCCAGAACAAAAGTAACCACAGTGATAAAACTAGAAAACCAGGTAGGTTGAAGGTCAAAGTCACCTGCAAACCTGCAAACACCCATCCCCTCTCACATGTGGGTTCTAGGAAACGGGATCCTCAGTCTCGGATTCTCGATTTGAGAAGCAATAGTACGTTCATCCCTCAGGGTACAATACTATCGCCAAACAAAGAGGTCGTCCACCGATTCCCCCAAAAAAAGGTCATCCTATAGCAAGTTCCCAAATTGGGTCCTCGGGTCGAGAGTCGTAATGGATTTGCCATTTCTGGTCTGCCATTATCGTTCTCGGAAGGAGTGCCATTACTGAGTCCTCGAGAATGGTCACCAGAGTCGACAGTTCCTCAAGAGAATAACTACTGGCCTGTATCAACATACAGTAGCAGATATCTCCCGATAGAACCTCGTCTGATTGTGGGGATCGTGATCAACCGCACGTGGTCTACACCACGGGAGCGTCACACCTGCCCACGCTAATACCTATGTGTATGCTCAAGCCTGGGTAGTGGGCTTATCTCTCAGAACCTCCCAACCTGCCAAACAGAAAACCAGCACAACACAGCACAGTCCAGCATAATAATGAAATACAATGCAATAAATGCGGTAAAAAAAGTAAAACAGTAATACATTAATACAGTTATATACAACAAAATAGAGCACAACAGATAAACACCCAATGAAATAAAATAAACAAGCGCTAGGATTGACTCACAAAAGGGGATGGACCAGCAAGAGGTCAATCTGTCCCCAGCGGAGTCGCCAGCTGTCGCTCCCGAGGATTTGCATCCATGGTACAAACGCGAAAGTGGCGCGGAAAATAGAGTCGCCAACAATGTGTATTTATCCCAAGAGAGGGAAAGGAAACACTGCATAAACCTGAGGGAAGGAAAAGAGCATGGTCACACGACCGAGAGAAACGGGTAAGGGAGTCGGTTACGCGAAGGGAAGGTGTTAGCACCCCACATGTCCATCGTGCTCGATGGGATCCACGCTTGTTGTCTCGATCAAAGGGTGTCGTCATCTGGAGCTCCACTACTACTGGAAAGGAGAAGAAACAGGAACAGAAAGGAATGAAGAAACAAAGAAGAAAAGAAAAAGAAGTGACTCGATAGGACATCGCTCGTTCTATGCCTACGTATTCCCTCGTGCAATGGGAAAGTCAGAGTCAACGTAGTTCGGACGCGAACTAAAGGGGGGAGGTTGTTCGCCAAGACATCGCCGTTTTGTGCCTACGTACCCTCAATCTAGCCAGAGAGAGGAACTCAGAGCAGTCGTAGTTCGACCTAATGAGGTCGGTTAGTGTTTTTTACGAGCGACGTTAAGTTCGCATCCGGCAGTTAGGGTCGATGCCTGTTTGCGACGAGACGGAAAATGACGTGCCCTTTTCTGAAAATGAGTTGAACTTAATGATCCCGGAGGATGAAAAAGGGTTTGAGTTTGTTTTGTATTTTTTAAGACAGAAATGGTTTGAAGTTAGTTCATAACTTGCATTGCACCCAAGTCTGTAACATAGGAAAGAATACCTCGCGCGTCGTCCCCAACAGGACGTACACTAAGTACCCTAGAAGAATGAAGGGAGACCCCCCATACTTCATTTCCCATATGTATGGCGCAATACATGTTAATCTTTTATTAAGTGTTTTAGGATTGTTATGAGATGAGAAGAGAAGACTCAAGGAAAAAGAAAACACTAAGGGGAATTCTATCCTAATGTTGTCATGCAAAAGGGGCCCTATAGTTGAGTTGAAAGGGGAAACATCTACCTAAGTTAGCATGCAAAGGGAAGCCTAATGCTAATCCTACTCCAAGCTTAATCAAAAATTAAGTTGGACTAGGTAGCTCTAAGGAAGTGAATCCAAGACTTAAACAAGTCTTGAGACTCATGGGAAAAGAAGGAGTGAAAGAGATGGGAGAAAAAGACGAGTAAAACAAACAACCAACAGCTACAACAGTGTCTCTGTACCTGCACAGCGGTTAAAAACCAGCAAACACACCAAACAGCATTCAATAGCCCATGTTCAGCACACAAAACAGGTGTAAAAGGTCAAACAGCAGCACATACAACAACACATATGCACTAAAACAGCAGTGGAAAATGGGACAGCACACCAAGCATTTGAAAACAAAATACTCATGCAAGCAATGATTGCAAATAGACACACAAAGCACGGCAAACCAAACATAAAGGTTGCAAGCATCAAGAATGGATAACATGATCATGCTAACAATTCAAGAACAATTACTCAATAAAGTTGCACAAATCAAACATCGATCAAAACATCATGCATAAGCAACCATGGAAGCAAACAACAATCATGCATCATATGTCCAGTAAGTTGAGCATCAATCAAGAATTAACACAATTCAAATGTGTGTGCATCATGTTTATCGCATCAATTAATCAACTACACAAACATAAACATTCATCGATGAAAACCAAGACTCGTGTGTCGAAGAATCGTGTTCATGCAATGGTGTGAGGTGAAACAGCTCAAGAATGATCCACAAATCATCATCATATCAATCCATAAAGTTTAGACATGAAAAGGACCTCAAACAACCAAGAAAATGCAAGAAAAACAAGTTCTGCTTCAGTGGTAACCGGTTACAGCATAACAGCTAACCGGTTACACAGTTCAAAATTGTACAAATTACGCTGAAAATACACAGTGTAACCGGTTACAGCATAACTGCTAACAGGTTACTCTGGGACAGTGGTAAAAAAATCAGTTTCAAAAGCACTTTTCAGCAGCAAATCACTTATGTAATCACGTTCAATAATATGTAATCAACAATGCACGAAAATCAAGTTCAGAAACAACATTCAAACATCATTTAGATCCAATAATCATCAACATCCACAATTAAATTCACACAAATGAATCAAAACACACCAAAAATCATGGATCTATATTGTGAAAGTTGCAATTAAGGTAAAATGAGCATGGATCTGAAATTAACCAACCTACAAAGCTGAGATTTGCTTTGGTGAGTGTTGTAAATAGAATTTGATGAATCCAAGTAGAGAAATCCAAGATCCACAAGCTCCTTGCACTCAAAAGTTGAAGATCCAAGCAAATAGCAATCAAAACTCCAAAATCACTTCCAAAAATCACTTCTGGAAATTCAGAACCAGATCCAAACGAAAATCCAAATTGAAAAGTGGAAATGTAGTGATGATGAGAGGCTTTAGCTCAAGAATTAACAAGTTCCAATGAAGAACTTGTTAATCTTTGAAAGAGAGCTTTGAGTGTGGTTGAAAATGGAGGTTGAGAGTGAAAAAGTGAGAGAGAATTGAGAGCAAAATTCTGAAAAATGAGAGTGAAAAATGATCTAGGGTGGAGAGGTTTGGAATGAATTAGTTTAAATAACCCCTAGGTTAGGAGTTAAGTATGGGTTTGGAGTGAGGTTAAGTAGGTGGAAATTGGGGTGAAAAATGAATTAGGAAAAGAAAATGAGGAATTTGAGTAGAAGAATGATGGAAAGAATTTGAATTTTGGGTAGAAAATGATGAAATTGGATCAATTCTAGACCCTTCCCACACATGCACAACCCAAGCACATGATCACTAATGATGCAAACTTAATTTTTCAAACTGCGCCCAGGTTAACCGGTTACAGCATAACTGCTAACCGGTTACACAGTTCAAAAAAACCTTGAGAATATGCTGAAAATGAATGAGTAACCGGTTATCACATATGCTGTAACCGGTTACACAGTTCAAATTTTGAATTTTGGCGCCTTTTGGAGGGAAACTTGGAAAAGTGACTTCTGATAGTTGTTATGAACCCGTTAAACCTCTGAAACTCAAAACTTGATATTGCTACTGACTAATTCCTGAAAAGAACACAAATTCCTACTGACACCTTAGAATATCTTGCTGAATTAATAATGCCTGATACCGGATCGCTTGATCAGAAAATGACTGTTGAAGCTCTAAAAGACCTTGAAAACCATCTGCTTGACCCTGAATACTGCTGAAAATATTGCTGGAGCTGATAACGCCATGAGCTGCTAGAAAATACCTTGATCCCATGCACAAAAGAAACATGCAAAATGCAGAAATAAGGATGCAAATGAAATGAAGCATAAGCCAAAAGGTTAGCAACACTAGGGAAAATTTTTAGGCGTTACACTCCCTTGATTTGTCTTCAGAAATAACGCTGATTTCTGGTGGAGCAGGATCATTGGAATCTGTCTCCTAAGCAGAGTTATCATAGGAGGATTCCTCAGTTGTATTTTGCATAGTATTTGTGCTCTCAGGTAAATCTCCCCATCCAGTTGGCTGGATGTCCTCGAGCTTGATACGAGAGCTTTCAGGAGCGGTGTATTTGGCCATGTAGTCGTATTTTCCACTTGGTTGTCCTAAGGTGTCCCACACCTCTTTGGGACTGGAGGAGTCATCCTTTTCGATGACGTTGACCTCGGGAAAGGCATAGTTAATGAATTCTAGTCCTGTAAATTTTGCAAATTCATCGTCGTGTTGGATATTTTCTAAATGACCTGAGTGTTGATCCTATGACATGGTGGGGACGCAGGTATTCTGTTCAATGATGCTCATCTGATTTTCATTGCACGACTGATTTTCTTGCCCCAAGTCTCCTGGGTACGGCTGCCAGATTGGCAAGCCATCCATTGGGCCATAATAGTCGTGGTCAAAGTTGTCCTTCATCAGAGTATCCTCCTCTAATGAGTTTGGTGGAGCACGGAATCCTTCTGAATCACAATCACCGTACATCATTTTGACATCTGACTTGGGTATAAATCTCGGACTCTGTGCGGGAAAGAAAAATGGAGTATGCACTTCTTTCTGAGAGATATAACTGTCCTCGTTAAGATTGGACTTCCACTATTCATCTGTATCGAAGAAGTCTCCCTCGTTAATGGTATAGACTGCTTGAGGCACTGGGTGAAGGAAACCTCCACTGTGGAAGAAGTTCTGAATGGGATGAAGACTTTCATCGTTAGCAGCTGTCTGGGTGCAGGTTGTGGAAAAACCAAGACCCTTCTTTGTTTTATTATCAGTAGGCATGACAAGCTATCCCCATCCTTTCGTATTATTACTTTTAATTGCCTTGAGAGCATCTTTGTATGATAAAATAGAGGTTCCTTTCTCTGATTGATTCTCATTCCTCACCAAAAGTGCTTGGAACTGAGTTCCAATAACCTCCTCGAGTTCTATACAAGTAGATAATGACAGGTTACTCACGATCAAGGCTTGTTCTCCATAGACCATGACGAGTTGATCATTCTTGACGAACTTCAGCTTTTGGTGCAGCGTCGAAGTGACTGCCCCAGCCTGGTGTATCCAAGGTCTTCCTAATAAGCAACTGTATGTTTCCCGGATGTCCATGACCCAGAAAGTGATTAGGAAAGTGTGAGGAGCGATAGTTATGGGAAGGTCGACTTCGCCGATAACTGCTTTCCAAGATCCGTCAAAGGCTTTGACGATAACCTCACTGCCCCTCATTGAGGATCCTTTGAATCCATAGATCAGACATCCTGACTTTGACGTCTAGTAGGGTTCCCATTAAGCACACTGATTTGTTGCGTGTCTTCATCCAGATAGATCGGAAGCCACTAGTGGTTTAACAAGTGTTGTAAAGTTCTTTGAACAAGAACGCACCCTTGGTTACTATCACTGCATACTTTACAGTTCAAATAATCGTGAGAAGTGAGAAAAACGAGTTGGACTTGCTTGGCATGTAACTCCATTAAGCTGGTATGCATTAAACGGATATCAAAGATTTGGATCATGTTGATCTGATAAGGATTTCTATCATGGTAGTCCTGGATCCACCCAAGATCCATCTGACGCTGGAGGGCCTCTTGTACAAAAGAGCATCCCTGTTTGTTTACCGAGCAAGTCAGACAGGAATTGTAATCGTGCCGCGGCAGATTATGATACTGTCTTTGTCTTGAGTGCATCGCCACTAAGTTGACATTCATTGCACAGATGTCGTGGTTCTGAATGATGTTGGAATTGGTATAGGTCACGTTGACTCCACGAACTCGATGCTCTTGGATCCACCCGAGATCCAATTGTTCTTGTAGAGCTGATTGCACCACAGAACATCCTTGATTGTTTTTAGAGCAGATGTCACACTGGTGATAATTATGAGGTGGCACATGGCCGTATCCACTCTGTCTACAATGCATCTTGACCAAGTTGGCCCTCGATAAGAGTACATCATAAATTTGATAGATGATGTTAGACTCTCCCTATATCAAATTTACCGCAGCTTTCTCGTGTTGAGGCAACGGGTTTGTGAGAACATTCAGATTCGTATCTTGGAAAGATAAGACCCCGCTCCTAACAAGCTTTTGTACATCGGATTTGAAACTGAGACAGATTTCTATGTTATGCCCTGGTCCTCCTTGATGGTAAGGACAAGTTTGATCCGTTTTGAACCAGAAAGGTGGATTTTCCAGTACTGTAAGAGGAGACTTGGTTTGGACATGCCCCTTGACCAGTAATAATGGATACAGTTCTGCATACAACATGGGTATATGATCAAACCCCGGTGGTTGCATTGTACGGTTGTTGTTGTACGAAGGATGAGCCTGCTGAAGAGGCTGTTGTGTCCTTTGCTGATATTGTTGTTGATTAGGTTGGCTCTGCGCAACCTGAGGTTGATACGTAGGAACAGGCGCGGGATTGATAGCAGGAGTTACAGCTACTACTGGTTGGTAACATTGCCTTTGCTTTCTGAGAGAGATATTCCCAATATCCTGCTCTTTTTTCTTAGGGAGAGCACTAGCGTATCATTTTGTACTACTTGATGATCCAGCGTCTTTAACTAAACGTCCTTCTCGGACCGCTTCCTCAAGACGAACTCCCATGCCCACCATCTCGGTGAAGTCACTGGGCGCACTGGCGACCATTTTGTCGTAGTAAAATGAGCTTAAGGTTTTCAAGAATATCTTTGTCATCTCTTTTTCTTCAAGAGGTGGACAAATCTGGACGGCGATTTCACGCCATCTCTGAGCGTACTCTTTAAAGGTTTCCTTGTCCTTTTGTGACATTGATTTAAGTTGATCTCTGTCCGGTGCCATGTCCAAATTGTATTTATATTGTTGAATGAAGGCAGTGCCAAGATCTCTGAATGTGTCGATCTTAGCGCGGTTTAAACCCATGTATCATTTTAATGCGGAACCGGTTAAACTATCTTGAAAGTAATGAATGAGCAGCTCCTGGTTCTTTGTCTGAGCTGACATTCGCCGAGCGTACATCACTAAATGGCTCTGAGGGCAAGAATTACCCTTGTACTTTTCAAAGTCGGGTACCTGGAACTTGTGTGGAACTTTCACATTGGGGACCAAACAAAGGTCCACGGCGTCCTTTCCAAATAAATCCTAACCGCGAAGGGCTTGTAGTTCTTTCTGCATCTCCAGGAATTGTTCCTGGAATTCATTCAATCTGTCGAACATGCTGTCGTTTCCACCAGAAGGTATCTGTGGAATCTGTCCTTCCGGGACAGTGTGTACCACGGGCGGTGGTATAGTCATTATGGCCGAGACTCTCGGTGTCTCCCGAAGTTTGTAACCTTCAGGAGTTGCTGTCATGCGGTCAGGGCCAGCGGTTCCTGCTGCGGTTCCCTAATCCTCAATGATCGGCGGAACATATCCTTCCGGGATATAGTTAAGTGGCATGCCCCAGGGACAATCTTTTGGAATTTTGTACCTAGGATCATACTTTTCCACTATGGGCGTTGATGTGATCTCTGAGATCACAGTTCTTTATTGCTACATCTAAGCTTCTGCTAGAGCTTGCATGTCGTTATGAAGCTTTCTCAGATCCTCTTTTAGAGTGTCGATCTCTTCCCTCAACTCTCTGTTCTCTTCCTCGAGATCATCCATCTTTTTCTGACGATTGGCCCGAGTATTGTACGAATGAGACAGTTTGACTCTAGAATTGAGACACAAACGTGAGATTTGTAGGTAAGAAGAATGCGTTTACGCGAGAATGATGAATGATATGCAATGATTATATTAATTGTATGTTTTTGTTTATTCAAAGTAAACTTCGACAATTGGATTGCAAATATCAAACAGTGGGGAAACCTCGTTTTATTGAATTCAAAGGATTGCGGAAATGGAAATACAGTAGATTACAAAGTGCTGAAAAAGGAAATCTAAACTAATGGATCCTGAGTCCTCTCTAAGGAGAGCTCAGGTGCTAGTTTGGTATTTTCCTTTTCTTTGACCGGGGCTCTTGGGCCGTTGTCAGGTTGTCATTCCTTTGCCAAGTGAAAGGAGCGAGCAAATTCCTTTGGTCATCCTGATTTTCTACAGCATGTTGCTCTAAAATCTCAATCAGAGCATCTTTTTCTCTTAATAGCTGCTGTATTTTCTTACACTCCACATTGAGAATACGGTACTTGTTCCTCCAAGACCTCTTCTCTTGCTAAACTTTACTGAGAGTAACCTGAAACTTTTCCATCTCAGACATAAAATAAAGGGCAGAGTCCCTTAATGGAAGAACTTCCTGACGAGGGTAAGGCATCCTCAGCTTGAGAGCTCTAGTTTGTACCCAGTGGAGACAAGGCTCCACCGAGACACAGTCTGGTTTTCCTAGAGACTCTCGTCCTTTCCTGTGAACGTGTTTCCAGTCATGCACTATTTCTATCTTTAGTGCCCTGTCATTTTCTCCTTCCTTGAAGAAAAGACCTTTCAGATGAGCATTACGCGGGACATGCCTCATTGGGTATCCAATTGACGACGAACTAACACCGGATGATAGTTGATTCCTCCCTTAGTTCCTATAAGGGGTACATTTGGGAAATTTCCACAACGGTCAATGATCCTGATTCCGTCGTAGATTCGATTGTACCAATCGATGTCAGAGTTGGTAAGAGACATGATTCTCTGCGACCAACGTAAAGTATTCTTTTGATCCCAAAATGCAGCAGACTTGGGCAAATGGGAATTGAATAATTTGTAAAGGAAGGGTACACAGCACGTGATCATTCCTCCATTGTATAAATTCCTTAAGTGTACCGAATGATACGCATCTGCGAGTAAGGTCGGTACAGGGTTTCCGATCAGGGAAATCTTAATGGTGTTGATATCTATGAAGTTATCAATGTTGGGAAACAAAAATAACCCGTAGGTGAGCAAAACGAAGATGCTCTCGAAAGCGGCCACGTTCCCTATACTGGCAAAGTATAGAGCCTTCTTTATCAAGAATTGGGCTGGAAAACCTTGGATGCCACCCTTAGTGGTCATGTGAGTCCTGACTTCTGACTCGTCCAAATAAATTGCTCTTGCAATGGTTTGATCCTTTGGAATTTCTTCCAGTTCAGAAAAGAAAGCTTGATCAGTGATATGCAGATCAGTCAGGTGAGAGTACTCCTCCAGCGTTGGTGCTAGCTGATAATCCGGGAATGTGAAACAGTGATAGACCAGATCGTAGAACTGGATGAGTGTGGACATGATTCCTTCGATTACATGGACCCTTAATAGAGACGGTAGTCCCCCATACTTGGCTCTGAAAGCCTTGTGGTTGGTGATCATTCTCGCCAAACCTCTCAAATCCTCTAACTTTGGAACCTTGACGGTGTACTTATGAGTTTTCCTTCTACCGAAATCCATTAGCGCAATCTCTTTATCTGACATTTGCAATCATTGTCTTAGTTTAATTTGAAAAAGAGAGACTAGAAGAGAAGATTTTTCTTTGTTTTAATGTTTTTTAAATGAATGCATGAATGCAGCACACAAAAACATAGAAAAAACATGGGGTCAAAAGGTCGGTGTCATGAAGTCAAGGCTCTACCCCCCTCCCCCCAAAGGTTTATACTGGTATTTTTTGTACCTGTCCGCAAAATCATTGACCCCTCTTGGGATGACAAAGCAAGCGGATCGCCAGCGAACTAATGTATCCTAGAGTGATCTCAAATGAGGGTAGTATCGCGTGACAACTATTTCCGATAGCTTTTGCACTACAAAATGGTTTCAGTCTACTAAAAACCTCAGCTTCTCAGATAACCCAGTCGACCACACTACTTTCAACAACCGAAGTTGTATAGGCAATGTATCTGCAAAGGGAGTCTCCATTGAGTTTGATGGTCGATCGGGGACTCTTAACTGGGATTCACTCCCCGCAAGATTACCCGTATTGCCATCACCTATCTTAGGTGTATACTCAATCTTTCCACATGCGGCATCACACGCATTCCCATTAGCAGAAAAATAAACACAGATATCAATTAGGAAAAGCAGTATATATATTTGTCTTAATCATCCTAGACCTCTAGTCTTATGATCCTAAACGGACAATGGCTCCCCAGCAGAGTTGCCATTTCTGTGACATTTTGTGAACTCAAGGTTTCGACCGAAGATTGTAAGAAAGAGAAGACGGGCCCCGCGGTGGGCGCCATTTTTTCTGTAGCGCGATTTTTGTGGTCCTGAGTCACGATCGCTTGGGTGCTACAGTTCGATTCATTTTTTATCCTGTTGAGCTGATTAAGGAAGGGAAATAGATGTCTCCAATTAACCCTGCTTGCATACTGAGTTTGAATAGCGGTCTGTTAGGTTACAGATGCTATGTGGATGTGGGGCCCAATCTTCGGTTTATTTTGTTAATAACACAGTGTATGGATTATTTGTGAGGTCTTTGGTAATGTGTTTAAATTTGATGCTTTTGGGTTGAGTTGGTGGAGATACTGGATCTTGGGTTTTTGATTAGTATGCTCGCTAAGATTTTTCAATCTTATGCCTACGTATTCCCGTTTAACGAAACACGGAAATCAAAGCGATCGTAGTTCCTCCTATTCTATGGGGGGAAAAAGGTTGTTTTGGTGTCTTGTTCAAAGCCCAAGACATGAAGCTAAAGGTGGTTTGTATCTTGTTCAAAGCCCAAGATGTGAAGCTAAAGGGTTTTGGCATGAGAGAGAATTTGTCATCTCTAAAGAGGAATTGTTGATGTTTCTATGTTGTGAGCAAGGCACAGATTTTGATGCTAAAAGGTTGATTGACTCAATCGGGGTTTTCTTTATACAAAGCCTAAAAGGAGGCTATTGACCCAACAAGAGGGTGTTTTTATATGTCTTGTATGAAGCCTAAGACGGAGGCTAAAGGGGTTTGACTCAACAAGAGAGTCTTGAACAGGTGATTGACTCAACAAGAGAGTCTGGAGGTTGTTTGACTCAATGAGGGAGTCTTTTATACTCAACAAGAGAGTGGTTTTCTGTCTCGTATGAAGCCCGAGATGGAGGCTAAAAGTGGTTGACTCAACAAGAGAGTCTTTTATACTCAACAAGAGAGTGTTTTGCTGTCTTGTACGAAGCCCGAGATAGAGGCTGAAAGTGTTTGACTCAACAAGAGAGTCTTTTATACTCAACAAAAGAGTGATTTATATGTGCCTTATATGAAGCCCAAGACGGAGGCTAAAAGTGTTTGACTCAACAAGAGAGTCTTTTATACTCAACAAGAGAGTGTTTTCCATCTCGTACGAAGCCCGAGATGAAGGTTAAAAGTGTTTGACTCAACAAGAGAGTCTTTTATACTCAACAAGAGAGTGTTTTCTATCTCGTACGAAGCCCAAGATGAAGGCTAAAAGTGGTTGACTGAACAAGAGAGTCTTTTATACTCAACAAGAAAGTGATTTTATCTGTCTTATACGAAGACTAAGACGGAGGCCAAAAAAGGATTTGACTCAACAAGAGAGTCTTTTATACTCAATAAGAGAGTGTGGCGAGAATCATGGTACAAAGCCCAAGAGGAGGCTAGCTGTGCTAGGGCAGGAATCATGATACAAAGCCTAAGAGAAGGCTAACTTTGTTGGTGACTGTTTCAGTTTAGTGACAGGTCCAGTATATTGGATAAAAGAGAAAATAAGTTCTTATAAAGGGAGCGATTAAAGGTAAGGTTGTGCTTTGGTACTGATCAGAAGATCAGGGTTATTTCCTGTTCTTTAAGGAAAGGGGAAATCCAAAGGGTATTGAGACTGTCCAAGTCTACTGGTGTGTTGAGAAATCGATTCTCAGATAAGTGAATGATCTTTGTATGATGCCCAAGAGAAGGCTGGTATGTTAAGGGATGAAGGTCAATCCATTAACTGGTCTGACACTTGACTCAGAAAGACAGCTCTAGCAAATTGGTGACTAGGTTCTGTTCCTATACCTGTAGAGGTCTCTGGGTCCTTGTACTAAGCCCAAGAGAATGCATGAGAGCTTTTAAGAAGCCGGAGGGTCCTTGTATAATGCCCAAGAGGAGGCGGAGATGCTTTTAAGAAGCATGTAGGTCCCCAAACCAAGAGAAGTTCAAGACATGCTATTCACCGAGAATAGATCAAGCCAGGAAAGTTCCAGGATTTGGAAGAAACTCAAGAGATGCCATTCACAGAGAAAAGATAATCTCTGGGGAGTAGAGTTTCTTTGACAATGTCTAAGGGTGACAGTCTGAGAAAGGGTTCACCGAGAATGCTACCTTTCACGTTTCCATATTGTTTAACCCCAAGAGGAGGGAAGACTGTATCTGGAAATCCTATGGGGATCTAGTTTTGACTGTATTTAAGAGCGACCAACAGGGCTTTACCTAGTGCTAGACGTAGTTTCCAGGGAAAACTCTAAATAACTATACTAGTATTACACAGTTGATATTTGACAAGTATATAAAAGAATGTGAAAGAGGACTTACAGTGAGCAACCCCATAATACAGTTATATATATATGAAAGCGGATAAACAAAGCGGGTAAACACTTACTCGGTTGTAGAGCTTCCATGTTGTTTTGTTAGTTGTTCCACAAAATAAGCTTTGATAACAATATTATATTCTAAATCAAAGGAGAAAGTGCTTTGAAAAGATTGTTGGGGCTTACAACTCAAGGAGAGGCCCAAGGTTTTATCAGTGATTGCACTGTTGTTTTGAAATTGTACAGGGACTTATACAAGTGACTGAGGCCCAAAAAGGTTTTCTGTACAAAGGGATGGGTCTTACACTCTCTCAAGAGGCCCAAAGGTGTTTAAAGAAAAGGAATGAGGCTTATAACACGAGGGTAGGCCCAAAGGGTTTTGTTTGAAAAATGACGATCGCGCCGAGATTTCTTTAACGTACTAGGTCTTATACAATGCATTGAGGCCCAAAAAGATTTTATCTACAAGGGATGGGTCTTACACTCTATTAGAGGTCCAATGATTTATTTTTGTACAAGTGGTGGGGCTTACAGCTCAAGGAGAGGCCCAAAAAGTTTTTGTTAAAAAGGCGACGATCGCACCGAACTTTTGATGGGATCGGGACTTATACAATACATTGAGGCCCAAATCATTTTGGTTTTCAAAAAGGGTTGGGTCTTACACTCTACTAGAGGCCCAAAATGTTTGAAAAAGATTTGTGATGGTTGAATTGATCAAAACCCTAATTTGTTTTCAAAATATATTTTAATTGAATAAAAATTCAATTAAAATGATCAAAATTGTTAAACATGTGTGAAAAAAAAATTGTGGTATTGGATTAATGTTTGAAAAATCATGTTTATACCCACAAAATAATTGGAAATCAATTAAGTTTGGAAAATCAAGGGAGAAAAAATATTTCAAATGTTAAAAACAAATAAAACATTAATTCTTTGCAAAAATATCAAATATATGAAATAAGTAATATTTTTGGGATTTTTTGGTAAAATAAAATATTTTAACATTTTTTATGAATTATTAAAAAAAGAACCAACTCAAAATCATTAAAACTCAGAGAGAAATTAATTTTTGAATCAATTAAATAAAATCACAAAAATTGAAATATTCAAATATTTGAAAAAAGGCTCCAAGAACATCTTGGCCTTGCCCGCGTGCTCTGTTTTGCCCAGATTTGCGTTTTCTAATCAATCTCACTGAATACTTGATGAAATCACACAATCCACATATCAATCTACTCGTTTTCACCTCACGATCACGTCTATGGTCTTTAATTTCATTTATTTTAAGCATGGAATAAGAAATCAAAGAGAAACCTCAAGAACCCTAAAATTTACATGAAGGCTCAGAAATTACATACACGATTCAAACAAAGCAATTGATTGAGGGAAAACATTCCATGCATGATTATGAACATATGGCCAAATGATTGTGCAGCAAAAATGCATGGATCATAGAGTTAGAAGAGCTCATGCTTACCTCTTACAGCTGGTGATCGTGTTTTATGTTAGAGGTGTTACAGCTAGGTTCCAATGAATTGGATAGCTTCCCTAGGTGCCAAGTGATGTGCCTGAGTGCTTGGAATGGTTTGAAACAAGCTGGAACTGAAGATGGTATCCCAACTGCAACTTGGTTAAAACCTTGAGCAGCTGGCTGGTGATTCTCAGAAATCAGTGTTCCAAATGTTGTTTAAGTGTTTGGATCACTTCTATATGATGTTTATGAGGTGTGTGTGTGATTGGTTTGGTTGGAATTGCTCTCAAACTCAAAACCCGATAGTGACTTGCTTTGGAAGGCAAATTTGGAAGTGAGAAGGTGATTTTGAGAAAAGCATTTGTTTGATGGCTTTGGTGTACTCAAACTGATCACAAATGAGGTCTATTTATAGTGGAGCATGTTTGTTTTGCAAGCAATAGTGAATGGCAACTGCTGCAGAGGTTTGGCCAATGTTGATCAATGAGAATCCAAGTCTCCTCTAGCCATTGACTAAAGGTTAGGGCACAGGCTGCTGGTTCCCTTGGTCTTGGATATGTCTTGATGGAATTCAGTTGGAAATGGCTCAGTCCATGCCACCTTGGTGCATCCATTGAATGCTCCAAAACAAAATTGGAGTCTTGTCCCCTCTTTAGGGATTTCTAGGTTTGGCATGCTATTTTTAGTTCCAAGGACTTGGGAGGCTTATGGATCAGTGTTTATCCCTCCTTGGTCTCCCCCTGAGGTGTTCAGATGGATAAGTGTGTTTGTCATTTGCACAATTTTGGTAAATCGAGCAAAATGCACAAATCTGCCTTGCTTTGACAGTTTTCAGCAAGGGATATTGCCATTGTCATATCTCGTGGCTCAAGTGGAATTTGATGGAGTTCTTGGCCATTTTGGAAAGCCCTCATATGATACAACAACTGTTTGATCATAGTTGGTTTTGATACTTTTTGGATCCAAGTGAAAAATGCCCCTACATTTGGAAAAAAGTGAAGGCAGATTCTGACTTAGTGAAAATTTCACTAAGTGTTGGAAAAAAGTGACATTTTCACTTTTTGTGATTTTGATCATTCCATAACTTAAAATCCATGAGAAATTGGAATGAGTTGTGTTTGGCGCTTTTTAGAGTGCCATGAGAGCTACAAATCCAGCTTTGAATGGGGAAAAATGGCCTTGTGGTTTAGGAGATATGATCCTCCAAAGTTGGTACCCTAGCCACTTTGTTCCATAACTTAGAAAGATTTCTAAGTTTTTATGGTTACCCCTTTTACAAGTTATCCCACTTTTCTTGATTTTTCTTGATGAATAATGATTCCAATCACACATTAACATCATTTTAGGGTCAAAGAACCATAATTGTGAAAAATCTCAAAAAGTCAAAGTTGACTTTTGTGCACAGTTGACTTTTTGTCAGATGAATTCCAAACTGTGCGATCCTCTATGAAATCAAGTCCTTGACCTAAATCAAACTTGATGGATTGATTTCATAGGTGTTATAGGGTGTATTGAAGCATGTCCCAAGGTTTGGGAGCATGTCCTGGTCAAAAGTCAAAGGTACAGTTGACTTTTCCCGCGAAACCCTAATTGTGGTTCTGATGAAATTGAAACTTGTTGCTCAACCTTCTTGGATCAATCAATTGTTGCAAATGGATCAATGTAGTGTGTTAGGGACCCTCAAATCATCTCTTGAGGTTTTGGCTCCTGTTTTGTCCCAAAAGTCAACTTAGGGGTGAATTAGGTCCCTTAGAGTATTTTAGGTTATGCTCTGAAGCATTGGCTCATGCCCAGAGGAAAATTTCCATCTGGAGGCCCTGGTCGACCAAAACCCTAATTTGGTGACACTGGCGATCTTGAGGCTTAATCCACTTGGAAGGCTGCAGTCTTGTGCTTGATCCTTAATGTGGGATTCCTCTTGATCATTTGTGGATGTTTGAGAGGTTAGATAAGTTGAAGATCATGTCATTCCTTGATTGATCCTTTGTCTAAGAGCTCAGAGAGGACTTCAAACCCTAAGTTTGATTGTAGTGGATGCTCAACCATCTTTGGGGAGACTAATGAGGTATGATGGTTTACCCATATTGTGGTGATGATTTACACAATGATGGGAAATCTTAATGATCAAAATTTGGGGTATGACAGTGAGACTCGGTACACTATGCTTGAGAAAACTTGTTGTGCTTTGGCTTGGGCAGCCAAACGTCTTCGCCAGTATATGATTCATCACACTACTTGGTTAATCTCCGAAATGGTTCCGATCAATTATGTCTTTGAAAAACCTGCTCTTACAAGAAGGATTACCCATTGGAAAATGTTGTTATCAGAATACGACATCGAGTACCATGCTCAAAAAGCCGTCAAAAGAAGTATTTTAGCCGATCATTTGGCTCATCAACCGATTGACGATCAGGAATCGGTCGGATTTGACTTCCCAGACGAAGATGTTATGTATTTAAAAATGAAAGATTGCGATGAACCGCTACCTAGTGAAGGGCCAGAACCAGGTTCCCAATGGGGACTTATCTTTGACGGAGCTGTCAATCATTATGGAAACAAAATTGGGGCAATCATCTTAACACCTCAGGGTACCCACATTCCTTTCACTGCCAAACTGACGTTCAAGTGCACAAACAACGAGGCCGAATACGAAGCTTGTATCATGGGTCTCGAAGAAGCGATCGACTTAAGGGTCAATAAGTTGGATGTATATGGTGACTCAGCCCTGGTTATCCATCAGATCAAAGGAGATTGGAACACATACCAATCAGGACTGATTCCTTACAAAGAATACGCGAGAAGGTTGTTACCCTTCTTCAACCGAGTCGAGTTTCATCATATCCCTCGTGAAGAGAATCACGTGGCTGATGCATTAGTCACTCTCTCTTCCATGATTAGTGTAGGCCAATGGAACGACGTACCTAAGATTGACATAATGCGCCTTGAACGACCCGCTTACATCTTTACGGTCGAAGCAGTCATAGACGACAAACCTTGGTATCACGATATTAAATGCTTCCTTCAGAAACAAGAATACCCACCTGGGGCATCCAGAAAAGACAGAAAGACCCTTAGAAGGCTGGCTGGAAGTTTCTTCCTGAGCGGTGATACACTCTATAAGAGAAATTTTGACATGGTCCTGCTTCGATGTGTAGACAGACCAGAAGCAAACATGCTAATGAAAGAAATTCACGAAGGCTCCTTTGGCACTCATGCCAACGGACACACAATGGCAAGAAAAATTCTAAGAGCAGGGTACTATTGGCTAACAATGGAATCCGATTGCTACAAGTACATGAGGAGGTGTTACAAGTGTCAGATATACTTAGACAAAATCCATGTACCACCAACGCATCTCAAGGTTTTCTCTTCTCCATGGCCTTTTTCCATATAGGGAATCGACATGATTGGCATGATCGAACCCAGGGCTTCAAACGGACATCGGTTCATTCTGGTAGCCATTGACTACTTCACCAAGTGGGTTGAAGCAGCATCATACGCCAATGTAACCCGACAAGTCGTGGTCCACTTTATCAAAAACAATCTCATCTGTCGTTATGGCGTTCCAAGCCAGATCATTACTGACAATGGATCCAACTTGAACAACAAGATGATGAATGAGTTGTGCGTTGAGTTCAAGATCGAACACCATAACTCATCTTCCTTCCGACCCAAGATGAACGGAGCGGTAGAAGCGGCTAACAAGAACATCAAGAAGATTGTACAGAAGATGGTTGTAACCTACAAAGACTGGCACAAGATGCTACCCTTTGCTCTTCACGGTTATCGCACATCTGTCCGCACTTTAACAGAGGCAACCCCTTTCTCCCTAGTATATGGCATGGAGGCAGTGCTTCCCATAGAAGTGGATATTCCATCAATCCGGGTATTGATGGAAGCTAAGTTAACAGAAGTTGAATGGTGTCAAAGTCGACACGAAGAACTGAATCAGATCGAAGAAAAAAGAATAACAGTACTGTGCCATGGTCAGTTGTATCAGCAAAGGATGAAGAAGGCGTTTGACAAAAAGGTCCGACCTCGCGTCTTCAGAAAAGGAGACCTTGTGCTCAAGAAGATACAATTATTTCTCACTGATTCCTGGAGCAAATGGACTCTGAATTATGGTGGCCCCTATGTGGTCAAGAAAGCTTTTTCAGGCGGTGCCTTGAGACTTGCAACCATGGATGGAGAAGAGTTTTCCTATCCCACAAATATTGATGTAGTCAAGAAATACTTCGCCTAAAAAACGTCTCGGTGGATTGAAAACCCGAAAGGGCGGTCCAGGCAAAAATTAGAGACATAATCAAAAATCATCCCGGTGGATTGGAAATCTCAAAGTACAATCCAGGCAAAAATTAGGGATTAATGGCAAGTAACTACGTCCAACAAAGGGGCAAATCCCCCAGCAGCAGTAATGTCATCCATCAGAAGAAACTCCAGTCAAGGTCATCTTCGATGGTAGCTCAGGATGTCTAGAATTCAAAGTTGGTAGAAGGATAACGGTTGTTATGTTTCAATGTAGCCCTGTTCCCTTAAATTACCATTTTATAAACTTTGTAAATACTCTATGGAATCATGCGCTTGGCTGATTTCCATCCTATCAATAAAATTTGAGCCCTAGTGCTTTTGTTTGCAATTCTTATTTGTCTTAGCTTTACAGAACGACATTTTAACATGATTAACGATTCTTGAAATAAAACAAAAATGAATTTACTTGTCAAAAATTTTCTGCTTTTAAAATAAAGATGGCAATTCTTTTGACTGTTGAACATCGATCGTTACTCCAAAGGCGATTAAGCTTCAAAGTGAAGAATCAAAGTACTCCTTCTAAACCAGTACGCCTGAGTGAAGGATCAACTGTATCCGATATGATTTTCCCATCTGATATCCCCGGCAGAGTTCTTACCTCCTAAGTCCGACCAACGTTGTTCCCCACAGGAACTATGTCTCCTAAGCAAGGCAGAATTGCTATCTTTGACCAAATGGTATTTCTTCATCCCCCGCAGTGGCCGAGTATCCAATCGTGTTCATCTATTCGTCTGTATGTCGCGTCATTTTTGTCAGCATAAACATACATACATCATGCATTATTGATTTACATTCATATTCATATTGCATCACTATCACTCCAGTTGGTCTTGTCCCCTAGTGATAAAGGTCCTCTCAATCGAGTTGTCAGTTCTTTCCTCGTCAGGAAATGTTTGGTCCGAACCACCTTTTTCCCCAGTTTATTTCGGGGATGGAGACGGTCTTCGACCACTTTGATAACTTGAACCTCTAAAAGATAAAAAGACCTTCGACAAATGTCACTTTTCTCCATTGAAGATGATATCTCCGCTTTCCCGGATTAAGGAAAATCCCCAGAGAAAGCCTCACAACTGAAGAATTTCAGCAACACATTGGTTTCTCTCTTCAGAGAGTCAATGTTAATGAAGTCATCAGCACCTCAAAATTGGATTGCATCACATGGAATTTCTTCGAAAATATCTCGACGAAAAGTATGATGTAATATCCCTAGGCGGAAAAAACCTCTCAAGAGACTTGTTTACCCCAGTAGAGTCAACAAATGGCGTCTCCAACAGAGAAATTTGTACACCTATACAACTTAGATGAATGGGTTTCCCCAGCAAGTCTGACATTAAAACTTTTTCAATCAAATGGCATCTCCCCAGGAAAATCTGGCGAGAAGTTTGATGAAAACCGCTACAAATAGCGTCCCTTGTCAAGTAAGTTTATTGAAAAAAGAAACTAAGACCAATTCCTTGGTAGGAAACCAGGATCAAGGGGAAGTTTATTTCAGAAACTGAGACCAGTTCCTTTGTAGGAAACTAGGATCGAGGGGAAGTTTATTTCAGAAACTGAGACCAGTTCCTTGGTAGGAAACCAGGATCGAGGGGAAGTTTATTGACAAAGGAAACTTAGACCAGTTCCTTGACTGAAGACCAGGATTGAGGGGAAGTTTTACCTTTTCTAAGCATCATTGCTTAGCAAAAGAAGATGGATGGGCAAACTGCCATTCATAACCACCATCAAGATTTCAGGTATGCCGATATTTAATCCTCTTGCACCCCGAATGCCCGAATACCTTCGCCATTCACACCTTCGGGTCCAAGAAAATTAAATAGGGGCATCTGTCATACCCCAAATTTTGACCACTAAGATTTCTCATCATTGTACAAATCATCATCACAATATGGATGAACCATCATGCCTCATCAATCTCCTCAAAGATGGTTGAGCATTCACCATAATCAGAAATTAGGGTTTCACACCCTCTCAGGGCCTTAGACAAAGGATCAATCAAGGAATGACATGATATTCAACTTGTCTAAACTCTCAAACGCCTATAAAGGATCAAGAGGACTCCCACATCAAGAATCAAGCACAAAGTTGCAACATTCCAAGTGGATCAAGCCTCAAGATCGCCAGTGTCACCAAATTAGGGTTTTGGTCGACTGAGGCCTCCAGATGGAATTTTTCCTCTGGGCATGAGCCATTGCTTCAAAGTACAACCCAAGATACTCTAAGGGACCTCATGGACCCAATTATCAAGTCAATTTAGCCTCAGGGGATGCATTTACCAAATATCAGGAATTAGGGTTTCTTGACCTAATTCACCCCTAAGTTGACTTTTCGGACAAAACATGAGCCAAGACCTCAAGACATGATTTGAGGGTATCCAATACACTATATTGATCCATTTGCAACAATGGATTGATCCAAGAAGCTTGATCCACATGGTTCAATTTCATCAGGACCACAATTAGGGTTTCGGGGAAAAAAGTCAACTGTACCTTTGACTTTTGACCAATACATGCTCCCCAAACCTTGGGACATGATTCAATACACCCTATAACACCTATGGAATATACCCATTAGGTTTGATTTAGGTCAAGGACTTGATTTCACCAAGGATCGCACAGTTTGGAATTCATCCGATAAAAAGTCAACTGTGCACCAAAGTCAAGTTTGACTTTTTGAGATTTTTCACAATTATGGTTTCTTGACCCTAAAACAATGTTAATATATGATTGGAATCATCATTCATCAAGAAAAATCAAAGAAAGTGAGTTAACTTGCAAAAGGGGTAACCATAAAAAACTTAGAATTTTTCTAAGTTATGGAACAAAGTGGCTAGGGTACCAACTTCCAAGGATCATAACTTGAGATCCAAGAAACCATTTTGGATGGTCCAAAGATGGATTTGTAGCTCTCATGGCATACTTTAAAAGTGTCAACTACATCTCATTCCAATTCCTCATGGATTTTTAGTTATGGAGTGATCAAAATGGCTGAAAACATGAAAATGACGTTTTTCCAACACTTAGTGAAATTTTCACTAAGTCAAAATCTGCCTTACTTTTTCCAAAATGTAGGGACATTTTTCACCTTGATCCAAGTCAAACCAAGCCTGGGGGTGGACATCAAAGTTAAAGTATGTCATGAGGGCTTTCCAACAAGTACCAGATTATCTCCAAATTCCATTTGAGCAAGGAGATACAACCCTTGAAACATGGCATCATGAACTGAATTTTTTCAAGACAAATTTGGCAGATTTTGTGCATTTTGCTCGAAATTTCCAAATCTGATAAATCTAAGCCTTGTCATCAATTTGGACACATCTGAGGATCAAATCCAAGGGGGATGATCTGATCTCCAAGCCTCCAAAGTCCAAGAATCTACAAGTAGCATGCCAAACCTAAAAGAGCTAAAAAGGTGCCAAGACTCCAATTTTGTTGCAATGCATTTAATGGATACACCAAGGTGGCATGGACTGATACATTCCTAACTGAATGAGTCAAGGATAAGCTCTAAATCAAAGAACCATAGGCCTGTGCCCTAACCTCTAGTCAATGACTAGAGGAGACTTGAGATTCCTTTTGCATAACCTTGGCCAAAGGCCTGCTGCAGTTTCCATTCACTATTGCTTGCAAAAAAAACTTGCTCTACTATAAATAGAGCTAATTTGTGCTCAGTTTGAGTACCCCAAAGCAACCAAACTGATGATTTCCTCAAAATCCCTCTCTTTAGGCCAAAATGCCTTCTTTTGCAAGGTAACTCTGAGTTTTTGAGTTAGAGAGCATTTCCATCATAGCTCATGATCCAAACACATCCAATATGTCATATCTAAGCTGCCCAAACTCTCATATGTGACCTGTAACACCAAAATCACCAAGTCCCCTCTTAAAACCTCAAAATTGGATTTTTTTTGCATTTTTCAAGCCATGTCTTGATTCAGTCACTTTCAAAACCAGATAAAACCTCAAACACATTCCAAATATCATCCTTGAACTGTCCCAAATGGTTCCCCACATCTGGAACACCATTTGAGAGAGTTGCCATATTGGTCACTTTGCCCCTTTTGCAAGAAAGAGCTTAAACTTGTTCCTGAGGATTCCATCTGGTTCTAACAATTCTAAAAGCTTCTAAGGGATCAATTGAGAGTGTCCAAACCATCAAATTACTTCTGGCACAAGAAACTTGGCAGATTGCACAACAAGCTCCAAGAGGTAAATGCATTATCACTTGAACTTTCTAAATTATGCATTGCTTTGAAGGCCACTGATCATAAACATCTCATACATGTTATATATGTTGTGTTTGAACCAATTTGCCATGTAATTCTTGCCTGTACCATGTGTTAGTATAGAAAATACAATTATAGGCCTATTTCAAAAACACTATCGGGTTTTTAAATAGGGACCTCATATGAAAAAACCACCACCACCATTGGATGCCTTGGTAAATTCTAGGCTAGATGCATATAAATTTTGTCCCAATCCATGGAGAAATGAGAAAGTTATGACCTTTACGTTTTTGGTCCAAAACCTTGCCTTGCCTTGCCTTGGTCAGGCCTAAAACAAGGCATGCCTTATGTATTTCTAGGGTGGCTTTGATACACGGATGTATCACCACCCCAGTGGTAAAAGGCACGCACTCCAACCTTGAGGTCTAGGGTTCGAATCCCCCTCGGCCCAGACCCTTTTTTTACCACTTTTTCCACTTTTTAAATATTTTTCATATTATTTTTAATTATTTGGAAAATTAATTTCTCTCTCACTTTTAATCATTTTTTATTGGTTCTTTTTGAAAAAAATCACAAAAATGTTAAAGCATTTTATTCCACAAAAAAAATCCAATTTATAATATTTATTTAATATAATTAGAATTTTTGTAATTAATTTCATTTTAATTGTTTTTTAACATTTTTTAAATGAAATTCACACTTTGATCTTTCAAAATTAATTGGATTTTAAGCTTTCATATGATTAAACTTGATTTTCCAAAATATTTTCTAAAGTGTACAACTTGTTTTTGAATATAATTGATATTTTATCATTTATTATTTAAATTACCTTTGAAAAATGCCATTTTAATTCAAAAATTAGGGTTTCTTTGATGTCCTGCCTAACAAATCTTTTCCAAACACTCATGGGCCTCTAATAGAGTGTAAGACCCAACCCCATTTTAACCAAAACCATTTTGGGCCTCAGATATTGTATAAGTCCCTCTGCGTTAAAAAAAATCTCGGCGCGATCGCCTTTTCAAAACAAAAATCATCTGGGCCTCTCCTTGAGTTGTAAGCCTCATTTCATTTCTTTTTTTCAACAATTTGGGCCTCTCCTTGAGTTGTAAGACCCATCCCTTTGTACAAAAACCATTTTTGGCCTCAGTCGATGTATAAGCCCCAGTACAGTCTATAAAACAACGGTACGATCACTGTTAAACCTTGGGCCTCTCCTTGAGTATAAGCCCCAACAATCTTTTCAAAAACAACTTTTCTGTTGATTTAGATTTAATATTCATAGTTGTTATCAAAACTTTCTTTAATTTCTTTGAACAACTAACAATACAACATGGAAGCTTGCTCACCTATAAGTTTTAACAGCTTTCATGTAATCGCTTTCATATAAATATAACTGTATTATGGGAAGCTGCGCACGGTTAGTCTTCTTTCATATCCTTTTAAACACTTGTCATATATCAACTGTATATATATACTAGTATAGTTATTTAGAGTTTTCCCCGACAACTAGGTCTGGAACTAGGTAAAGCCATGTTTGTCACTCTTAAATACAGACAAGACTAAATCCCCATAGCATTTCCAGATACAGTCTTGCCTTCTCTTGGGCTTAAACAATATGGAACAAAGAGAAAGGCAGTATTCTTCGTGAACCTTTTCTCAGACTGTCACCCCTAGAAATTGTCAAAGAAATTCTACTCCCTAGAGTTGATCTATTCTCGGTGAATAACATCTCTTGAATTTCTTCAATTCGTAGAACTTTAACTAAATGATCTATTCTCGGTGAATAGCATTTCTTGAACTTTTCTTGGTTTGGGAACCACAGGCTTCCTAAAAGCATCCCTACATCCTCTTGGGCTTTATACAAGGACCCCCCGGCTTCTTAGAAGTTCTCATGCCTTCTCTTGGGCTTAATCCAAGGACCCTGATGACCTCTTAAAGGTATAAGACAGAACTTAGTCATCCTTTGATAGAGCAGTCTTTCCAGTGTCAAATCACAGACCAATTTAGGGTTGATTCTCATCCCTTAATACACCTGCCTCCTCTTGGGCATCATACAAAAGATAAAACTCTTCCATACCAGTAGACTTGGGCAGTCTAGATCCCCTCGTGAGTCTCAAAGACATTCTCAAGTTCCCTACAACCATAGGAAGAAACCCCGGTCATTCTGGATAAATCCCCGCTGAGTTAAAATCCAATCTCTATCCTAAAAATTCCCCAACCAGGGTTAGTTTATTATCAGGATAACACTATCTCAAATCAAAACCTCAAGGCATCTGATACTTCAACTCTGCTGTAAATCCTCAGCAAGAGTTGATTTCCCCACTTGGGCCTGCCTCGGGATCTCAATAATCCCTAGAAGAAGATAACCTCCTCTTAGGCTTTGTATAATGATCTTTCCTCAGCATAGTCAACCTCCTCTTGGGATTTGTACAAATTATTCTCCCCAGCGGAACTAACATTTTCAGACTCTCTTGTTGAGTCAATCACATTTTCAGACTTTCTTGTTGAGTCAATCACCTTTCAGTACTCTCTTGTTGAGTCAACCCTTTAGCCTCAATCTCGGGCCTTGTACGAGACAGATAAAAAACACTCTCTTGTTGAGTCAATAGCCTCCTCTTAGGATTTGTATAATGATTTCCCCTAGCAGGAGTTATCCTCCTCTCAAGCTGTGTATGATGACTTCTCCAGCTTGTTCAGCCACAATCCTAGTCTTTGTACAAGACAGATAAAAGCATTCACTTGTTGAGTCAAACCCTTTTTAGCCTCTATCTTGGGCTTTGTACAAGACCTAAAATTTCATAACCTTCTCTTAAGCTTGGGACAAACATCTTCCCCAGCGGAGTTATTTCCTCCGAGCCTTCTTTTAGACTTCGAGAAATAATTACTAAGCAGAGTCAACTTTTTTCCGCCTCCATCTTGGGCTTTGTACAAGATAGATAATACTCTCCAGCAGAGTAAAATCCCTTTTAGCCTCAATCTTGGGCTTTGTACAAGACAGAAAGAACATTTCCCCCAGAAAAGTCAAACTTCAAGCCTCCTCTTAGGCTTCGTATAAAGATATCCCCAAAGAGTCAGCCTCTTTTAGCCTCAATCTTGGGCTTTATACAAGACACATATATAAACTCTCTTGTTGAGTCAGCCTCTTCTAGCCTCCTCTTAGGCTTTGTATAAGGACTTCCCTAGTGGATTCAATCAACCTCTTAGCTTCAACCTTGGGCTTTGATCAAGGCACACAAAAATCAACATTTCCCTTCAGAGGTGACAAAATCTCCCTCAGTCAGACCTTTTAGCTTCAATCTTGGGCTTTGATCAAGACACAAATAAACCTGTTTAGCTTCAATCTTGGGCTTTGAACAAGACACCAAAACATCTTTTTCCTCCCATAGAATAGGAGGAACTACGATTGCTCTGATTTCCCTGTTTCATTTAAACGGGAATACGTAGGTATAAGATTGCGAAATCTTAGCGAGCATACTAAACAAAAACTCTAGGTCCAGTACCTTCAGACATCAATCAAAACTTAGGTCCAGTACCTTACCCAAAAAACAGCGGGAGTAACCCGAACACCAACAAAAACTCACTCACTCACTCATATTTCCCAAGAAACTTTCCCAACCTATTAACGGATAAACACCATCAAGTACAAAGAGAAACCTAAAGCTAATATCCTATGGATAACCACATATAGGATGGGTAATTGACAACTCCCCATTGTATAACCTGACCCCTGACCTCCAATCTCTTTTAAGAGTTTGTCTAGTTAAACAATCGTGTGCAAGGTTAGTTTTAGATAGCTTCCCTGTCCCTTCCAGCTTCACGGGATAAATACGAAATCAGAAAGTAGCACCTCTTTCTCCTCGAGGAGGAAAATCCAAACTTCAGCGATAAGGTGGTCGCGTCACCGACAAAAATCGCTCGCTACACTAATGATCTCCTCATTGTCAGATCTCTGATTTGTAAGCGCAAACTCTTTTGTTTTTTATACCAATCCTCATGGTTGCCATTTTTTTCAAAAATTTAATTTTGAATTGTTCAAGTATCTTCTTAATATTTTTTTGTACGCATTTTTCATATGCATATAAATAAAATCACATATAAAACTCCCACAACGATAACTTAGGAAAACACTCCATTTTTTCAAATGAGCATATTTTTCTTTAAGGTGATTAAAAATGAGACTTAATAGTCTTCCTTAATAATTGAAATATCACAAAGTTTATTGTATTTTATGTCGAATTTCCTTTCAACCTTATTGATAAAACTCCTTTGTGATATCCGAATGGTGCCTTTAGAATAATCTCTAAATACCAAAATAGCTTAATACAAAAGTTGTGTTCTCAAGATCTTTGATTGCTAAACTTTCATTAGAGAGTTCTTAGTTTCACTTAGTAAACTATACCATTGTACACTTAATACAATAAAATTGTCAATTTATATAAGAAATATAAACTTATCATCACTGCCGTTATAATACCCATAATTTTCTCTCATATTCATCTCAAAACTGAATAAGACAATTTAAAGTATTCATCTTAAAACTAAATAACACAATTATTATTATATATTCATCTCAAAATCAAATGAGATATTTAACATAATAATTTTTATCTCAAAACGAATTTAGACATGACTAACCAGATAGTCTATTTTAAGAAAACTCAATTTATTTCTCTTTATAGTCAATCGTTTTTGACACTTGGTGTCATAGTTTTTGAGGGTGTTGAGTTTATTTTCATAAATTAATTTATTAACTTGTTTGAGATAAAGAACCATAATTTTCTAGTGAGGATCAAAGTTTACTATATTAATAGTAACTATATGAATTGGTTTAGAACCAATTCTTTCTCATTTAATTTTATTATTTAATCATACCTCTCCTTAAACTCAATATTCTCAAAGAATTTAGAGATTCTCTACTCAAACTCTCTTTCTTGCGGGATAAATAATTATATTTCTCACATATTTCAACAATTATATATTAACACAAGTCATAACTTAAAGACTCTAATAATATTTGAACTTAAAAGATCAATTTAATCATTATTTTAAAATAATATAAAAATTACATTTTGACATATCGAGTCTAGTATTATGGGATTATTGACATGCTACTAGTAACTCACCTATCGAGTTTAGCATTTAGGGATTATTGATATCCTTACTAGTTACTCACCGATTGAGTCTAGTATTACAGGATCGACAACATCCTAATACGACTTGATAAGTTTCTTGCTTCTATCATACCCCAATTTTGTCCGGTCATTTTAAAACTTTCATACCTCCGACTGTACTTTACTTTACATCACCTGCATAACATAACATGCATTTCATCACGCATAATGGCTAAAATATCGACTAGAATAAATTTTCGGATATACATACAAAATGGTTGAATCATTTCTCAAATGTACAAAAAATTAGCGGGAAAAAAGTTTTAAAATCGAGCATGCAGGCGTCAATTTTATTAATCTACGGTCCGCATAGTTTAACCTGGCATGCTAGTTTTATTTTTTCACTATTTTTTCAGTCGTATTTGATCAGCTTGAGTCTCTTCAACCTGTAGCATGCGATTTTTGTCGGTGACCCGACCACCTTACCGCAATTGGTTGGAATTGGGTGCTACTTTCTGATTTCTTATTTATCCTATGAAGCTGGAAAGGAAAGGGAAGCTATCTAAAACTAACCTTGCACGCAAATGTTTTCTTTAACAAATGCTAAGAGATTGGGGGGCCCAGGGTCAGGTTATACAAAGGGGAGTTGTTAATTACCCAACGTATATATGGTTATCCATAGATTGTTTGGCAATTTCTACTGTTACCTACTTACTGGTGTTTATCTGTGAATTGGGAAAGTTTCTACTTTGGGAGTGTTGAGAGAGTATTTTTGTTGTTTCGGGGTTTTTCGATGATTTTGGTAAGGTACTGGACCTAAGGTTTTTGTTATGTGTGCTTGCTAAGATTTCGCAATCATATGCCTACGTATTCCCGTAAAGATAACAGGGAAATCAGAGCAATTGTAGTTCCTCCTATTCTATGGGAGGAAAAAGATGATGTTTGGTGTCTTGTTCAAAGCCCAAGATTGAAGCTAAAGGTTTGACTGAGAGAGAATTTGTCATCTCTAAAGGGATATATATCACATGTCCATCACAGTTGTTGGGGTATTTGGTTATAACGAAGAATTACTTTAACTGGGATATGAGAATCCAGCAATGCCATAATTTCCTTTACAAGGAGATGTCCTGAAGGAGGAAACTTTAAGTCAATGTAGAGCAATGCCATTTTTCCTTAGGAATCTTTCATGCTAAGAGAGGGACATGGGCTTGGATGTAAATAATCCAGAGGCTTGCCGCTTACAACTGTTAGATGAAAGAGGAAGTTTACCAGGATAAAAGAGGGATCACTGTAACACCTCAAAATTTGCCCTCCTATTAATAACATCAATAACTAGCTTTTGCTTCGCATTCATTTGCATATCCATTAGCTCAGAGTTCATAATCATGCATTTCATGGAGTTCCTAAGACATGGGATCAAAGCATCCTTCTTGTGATTTATGGTGGGTGAGACGAAGGTCTGAGCTCTCAACAGCATGAGTATCTCTCTATCAGAATTCATTAAGTATCAAGGCTTTCTTCTGTCAATATAATCAGGCATCAAGTGTATCTCCATCGTTGTGCACTTAAAGCAAGTGGTCAGGGTTTCTTATCTTTTGTGTGAATTGGTTAATACTCATCAATTGAAGATGGTGGTTAGGGTTCATGGCAAAGGCATCATGACATGAGATCCAGTTGTGGATTTGTATTATGGTCAAGGCATTGTTGTCCTCTCAGTTGTTTATTGTTGGTTGCTTGTAATACAAGTTAATATTTGGAACTGAGAATTGAAGTCAGCATGGATGCATTAGAGAGAAGTTTCATCCAAGAGATTTCATAAGTTCAATTGGATTAAAGGTTTTAAGGCGGTTGGATGTTTTAAAGGGTTTTCTTCTTGGCACCCATACTCATCATTTCTCCACCATTCTGATTCAAATTCAAGTAGACATCCATTTTTCCAATCATAATCCAAATTCCAAATATCCAATTCAATATCCATAGTTAACCCATAGCCACTTTGACCATTTTTGATATCCATGTCCAAATATTCATTTTTGAACCACTTCCATACCATAAACCACTTTTCTACTAATTCAAACCATTATCCATAAATCCATGTTCATTTCCAAATATCCAAATTACTAAACCAATTCCACTTTTAAATTCCAAATAATCCATATCCATTTTCTTTCTCTATCCATATCCATTAACCCATTTTACCACTTCCCAAAACCAATTACCCATTGTTAAACCAAACTCATATTCAAAACAAGACATGCAAAGACCCGAGGAACACTTGTTTACTGTTTGGGGGTATATGCTAAGGGAATTACAATTCTATTTGCAAGTTGCAAGCCACGTGTTATGATAAAACACCATTAATTAATTATTTTCGATACCAACATTAGGGTGAAAAGGAACCTTTGAAAATGAAAATGAATAAGTGGTTTATGATGAAATGAATAAGGAGAAGCTAGCAACCGGATCCATGATAGCATCTGGTATGAATTTGTGTGCTTATCACGTGCTTAATGCATGGTTCACATATATCAGTCTTTTGGAATATGAAGATGACTCAGTTAGATTGAGCCTTTCCTTAGATGTTCAAAAGCATTTCACAAACTGAAAAAAACCATACAACCAGCAAATTTATTATAACAAAAAATTCAATTCAATTCCAAAGGAAAAAAAAACAGCTCATAACAGATTACAAAAAGGCTAACCAAGTTCATAACAGAAAATCTATGAAAGTTTTGCAAACTAACTAACTGTTATAACCAAAACCAACCTCTAACAGAAAAACTTCAAAAAAAAAAAAACGATCACTAACACAAATATCTAACGGAATCGGATAACCAACTCACTCTCTGTTTTCTCTCGATTCCTCCTTCATCTTCCTCTAACCTTCATCTCCAATCACCCTCTTCAACCATCATCACCAATCTTCAATCATCATCACCAATCTTCAACCATCATCATCATCAATTATCACCTGCAATTAGGACTCAGTAACCGCAACTACTTCGAGTTCGTCTTTAACAAATCAGTGTTAAGAAGATCCTGCAGAATTCTTCAAAGAACACATTCGCAACAACAATTCAACAACTTTACACTGAAAAGTTCATAATCTGGAAATTCGAGCAGCCGACGAAAATGCACGCAATAGAATCCGGCAAGAGATGAAGATGATTGGAAATCTCGGCAAAGTTTCTTGAATTCTCCTCTTCAACTTTCATCATTAATTGCGCCTGCGACACAAGAATAACAACTCACGCAATTCACACAAATGCAAGATTCACGAGGATCGAAAAAGAAGATTGCGAAATCGGAGTAGAAGAAGAAGAATTAGACATCAAGAACAGCGGATGAAGATTCACGTGCCTGAAGAAGAAAGAGCTCTGGGCATTTTTCCGTCTAAGTCGATCACAGACAACTGCCATGCCGGAACCCTAAAATCTCCAAACAGGTCCATGTCTCAAGCTTCTTGTTTAATTTTCGTGGAGTCTCATAGTTTTAGGGATTTAATTTCGGCGAGGTAGCATATTGAAACCAACGGAGCAATGTGGTGTCTGTCGTGTGCCGCAGTGGTGTGCTTTAAGATATGGATGAGGAAGAAAAGGGAAAGTGGTAGAGAATGAGACTGTGGTTTGGACAGAGATGAGTGAAACAGAAGGAGGCGAAGAGACCTTTAGATGGTGCAACAAAGAAGGTAACAGGGGAATGATGTAGTAGCGGAAGAGTTTTAGGTTTTAAGCTGAATTGATATCTTGGGCCCGAGTTCATTTCCACACTCCCTAGACTCACTCGCTAAACCCCTTGGCCACATAGAGAAAAGTCATTGGGCCAGACTGTTACTATTCACACCACTGGATTCTATTTCTGCACCCCCTCTGTTTCTCTATTCTTTTTAATTTAATTTGTGATTAATTGATGATTTTTTCTTGGTGACGATTGAGATTTCGTTTCGGTTGATTGGTACCTTGATTAGTTTCTTGACAATTCTAATGGGAGTTTTTATGATAATTTTAGTTAAGGTGTTGATTAATTTCGATTTAAGACGTTGACCTATTTCGATTAAAGGCTTATGGATTTTTGGATCGATGACGATCGATCTTTTGGATATCTCTTCATGAAATAATTTTGGAAGATTAGGCATTTATTTTGTCTCCAAGGTTGATTACAAGACTTGCACGAAGTTTTCGGGTTTCTTATTATGTGAAGAATCGCTACTTCGACCAAGTAAGAAATCTCGACTTTAATGCATTAGTCTAGCTTGTATGTGGTTTAGGATCATATAGTGTATGTTGCATATTGAGCCCTCCCACATGAGGTACTGGTTATAGCTTAATTTATGATGATATGTGACGATTTGAAGCTTAGGTCATGCGTGATAAGTTTGCTTTCCTAGCACTTTCCCTTAATCGCAAGTTTTTGCTCGTTTTGTTCCAATTATTAAAAATAGTTTTGAGTGTGTTAAAATTATACAAAAATTCATGGGTGATACTTAACCTCTTAATTAATTTTCTATAATTTTTTATTCCAGTTATGGATGAGTTTATTAATTAATTTAGTTTTTTCTATTCCAAGCTGTCCCGAAGGATATAGTTTCGGTTTAAGGGACCGAAAGTGGTTTTTTTTTCCAATAGTTGTGAAGCTAACGTCTTGTGGGTGATTAATCACTGGGATATATGACACTTTGAAGCTCCTTGGGAATTTTTTTCATAATTTTTGGTGTCATTTTAAATCCACTTTGTGAAATTGTTTTTCGGCGATCATGCCTTGTTATCGTGCCTATTGAGTGATTTGTTTCGACACTTTGGTGCAAAATTTTAGGAATTCATTTTAGAAAATTTGATATACTGACTTCATAATACCATGGTTAAATTTCCATAATTTTTTAGGACTTATAACTATTTTTCATACCTTTTTTGATTGTGAGGCTTCATTGGTGCTTACAAGTTTGATCCCTAGGGTTTTGAGGTGCATTGTATGCAATCATATTTGATACTTGTTGAGACACTTTGAGATTATGTTGTGGGAACATTATAGGTCATCATTATCATATTATAGGTCATTCCTTATTCATCTTGAGTTGAATTTTGTGCACTTGTTTGGACATGAAATGTCTTGTGAACTTGTACTTATCTTATTACATGTCTTTGATGACTTGATTCTCCAACATTTGTGTGACTTCAAGCTTGCACTTAAAACTTGTTTACCTACTGTATGTGGTCATTTTCATTCCTTGTATTTGATTTTTAATATCATCTTGCATGTCTCTTACTTTCATGAACACATAAGAACTTGTATGAACTTGTTTGAACTTAGTTTGCTTCCCATCTTCAATGTTCTTCAACATGAGACTTGTATGGGCTTTTTATACTCATTATTGACTTCTTAATGTCATTTAAAATTTCATATGCTACTGACTTGCATCCATTTCCGTGTATGTTCATCTTGCATCTTCATTCTTTACTTGTGTTACAAGTTATGTATGTCTGTATGAACTTAAGTGATGTTTGTTTTCACTTCTACTTGCTTGATAATTTGCAATGCTTACATTCATGATTCACATGCTATCTTAATGACATCTCCATGCATTAATAAATATCATTCACTTCTGACTTTGGTGTTTACATGTGCATTCATTCATGTTTGTGAACCATATGCATTCATCGTGCATAGTTAATGTATAACTTGCATTTGTTTGATCTTTTGGTGCATGTTCCAACATAGTTTGACTTTGTTTGACATCTTAACATTAGTAGGATCATTTAACATATATATACTAACTTGGCATGTCCCTTAACCATTAGGACCTTTCCCTTTTGGTTTGAACTTTACTTTCTTCTTCATTTGTCTTCTTAAAACAAATAGTTGTGTTTGGTTTAGTTTCTTGCACTTATTTTCACCACTTGTGATGATTATGCACTAACCTTTTGTGTAGGGGCAGAGGTAAGTCACTTGGGTATGTGGATGTTAATCCATACTCATCTCTTCTTTCATCTCTCATCTCTTTCATTACCATTTCTCTTTTGTGAATAGCATGATATAATGCTTGTTTGTGTGGAATATTCTCACATCCCTTAGGGATCATAGCTCATCCTTAATTTTTGATTAAGGTGAGGTAGGATAAGCTTTAGGTAGTGCTATCCCACTCTTCTCTTTAGACTTAGGTGGTTCTTATGCCCCACATAACCATAGGACATTCATGTATGACAACATTAGGATTGTTAGTCTTTCCCCCACTTAGACTTTTTCCTTTCTTCACCTTGAGTTTCTCTTTCTCATCTCAAAACAAAAATCAAAGCATGTGATAAAAAAACCAAGTATTGTATGCCATGAGCCATAAACACATGGTAAATGGAAGGATGAGGGTTTCCCTCCGTCTTTCTAGAGTGTTAGCATACGTCCTGTTAGGACGACCATGCGACGCATTCGTTCCTATGTCATAGACTTTAATGCAATACTTGTTATGAGCATAAAACAATTAAAACACTTCTCCTAAAAATCAATAAACAAACAACAATTCTCTTATCATCCCCATCACTCTCATCGTAAAGGATGCGTCATTTCCGTTCTACCGCAAACAGGCAAACGCGTAAGACTCCCAGCAACGAGCGGCAACACCTAAACTGCTAGAACATGAACGTTGGCGTATTCCACCTAAAAGAGACAAATGAAGCAAAGTCATCCCTAGTGAGGGGAACTACGTCGCTCTAATTCTTCATCGGTTAATGGAGATACGTAGGCAGGAGCTCATGCGAGATCTCTGCGAGCACAACCTTATTTTATCAACCCTTTGGTCTCACTTTAACAACCGACCTCGTTAGGTCAAACTACGACTACTCTAACTTGCTCTCTCCGGTAAGATTGAGGATACGTAGGCACGAGACGACGATGTCTTGGCGAGCAACCTTCCCCCCACAAAACTGTAGTTCGAACTACGTTGACTCTGACTTTCCCGCTCCCGAGGGAATACGTAGGCCTAGGACGATGATGTCCTATCGAGTCACTTCTTTTCTTTTTCCACGTTTCTCTGTTTCCCGTTCTTTCCATTCCAGTAGCTGTGAAGCATTCAGATATCCTACACCCTTTAATTGATAATAACAAACGTGGATCCCATCGAGTACGATGGACGCGAGGGGGTGCTAATACCTTCCTCTCGCGTAACCGACCCCCGAACCCTGGCTTTGGTTGCGACGACCATTCCTTTCCCTTTGTTGAGATTTTCTTTGATCGTTTCCTCTCCCTACGTCGAGATAAATAATGTTCGGTGGCGACTCTTCTACTCTTTTCTGCCGGTTGATTTTCTATGATGCGACAGCTGGCGACTCTGCTGGGGATCGAACCCAGAATCTCTGGTTCCCTAAGCGAGTCAATCCTAGCGCTAGTTTGTTTTTGATTTTAGGGTGTTTATCTGTTTGATTTACTCACTTTATTTATGGCTTTACTGCATGTTTACTGTTTTATTACATTTACTTGCTTTTCATTTACTGTTGCCATATATTCTGTGCTGGACTGTGCTGTTGTTTTCTGTTTGGTGGGCAGGGTGTTCTGAGAGATAAGCCTATTACCTAGGCTTTAGCATACACGTAGGTATTAGAGTGGATAGTCGTGACACTTGCGTGGTGGTGACTACATATTGTTGTTCATGAGACCCACAACCAGACGAGGTTCTATCAGGAGCTATCTGCTACTGTATGTTTATACAGGCCAGTAGTTATTCTCTTGAGGAACCGTCGACTCTGGTGACCATTCCCGAGGACTCAGTTGCGGCACTCCTCCCGAGATGTGATAATGGCATACCAGAAATGGAAAACCCATTACGCATTCTTGATCCGAGGACCCAATGCTGGGAACTTGCCATAGGATATACTTTTTTAGGGGAATCAGTTGAGGCCTCCTCGATTGATGATGATGCCAAACCAGAAATGGTGAACGTATCATCATTTCTCGACCTGAGAGTCCGTGATATTGAGGATCCTCGCCTTTCTAGTACCCACATGTGAGAGGGGCGGGTTGTTTACAGGTTTGTAGGTAACCTTGACCTTCAACCTACCTGGTATTCTGGTTTTCTTATCAGTGTGAACTTATCAGCCTGATATTATGGTGTTCTGACTATCTCGGTATTCTGATTAAGTCGGTACTCTGATTATGCCGATATTCTGGTATTTTGGTATTCTTATTATGCCAATATTCTAGCATTCTGGTATTCTGATCATGCCGATATGCCGGCCTTCTGGTATTCTGATTATTCGGATATTCTGGTATTCCGGTATTTTCTCTTCAGAGCAGACCCATGAACTTATTCAGTCACCAGCACAACACTTATTCAGGATATATGGAAGCTTTGATCCCATGTCTTATTGCATCCATACTATTGCATTGCATTTGCATCTTGCATCATTTTGCATATCTTTTTCCAGGCCAGATCAGTGAGCATGTCCATCCTTTGGCCTCGACCTGCAGTTGACTTCCCAACTTTTGTATTGGACTTGAATTAGTATCTTGGCAGAATCATGGACTCAGGGGAATAAGATCAGTTTATGACTAGGGCCGATGTTGAGTTGATGAAAGGTCAGTGGGATCAACTTATAGAAGCTATGGCAACCATGACAAAAGGAGGGGCCAATATTCAGAGAACAGAGAATGTCATTCCACCTTCGGTGAAAAATGTTGCTCAAGCTCAGTCTGTGCGAATCCCTGTTGAGAATCAAGTTTTGCAAGAACATCCATTCGTCCGACAAAGGCCAAGGAAGCCACTGAGGCATTTCACTCCGTTGACAATGTCGTACAGTCTGATGTTGACAGATTTGATCAAAGGCGGACTGATAGTGCGAAGGAATTGAGTCCAGTGCCTTCTCCGTATCCACCAGGTTTTGATGTCAACGCCCATTGTGACTACCATGCTGGAGCACAGGGACATTCAAATGAAGACTGTAAAGTGTTTAAGAGCAAAGTTCAGACACTTTTTGACTCCAATATATTCTCATTCATGCCTCAGGGTATTCAGATCAACAATTCTTCTTCATCCAGTCGTGTGAGTTCAACAGTCCATGTTATGGAAGAAGTCACCAAGAACAGTTGTGCAAATGATTATCAGATTGACTTCGATGAGCAATTCTGAAGATGGCTAGCTCAGTGGCAAATCAAGTTTGGAAAGCCCAGTTCCTCAGAGCTGGCAATCATTATATCATGTCATTTCTTTGCATTTGTAGTTTCTTTTCTCTTAAAGTGCAAACTCTTTTGTAAAATTCGTCTGTTTTTAATTAATAATGATAATGAAATGAATATGCATGCTTTGATTAAATCCAGTCGTGTTCACTCATACTTTTTTATCGATATCATATGCTTGTTTAAGCAGGATTCGAGGGAGGATGATGAAATGAAGGACGTAAAGCTTCCGATTATATGCTTTTGAACAAAAGCCATGTTGATGATGTACATGCATTGTTTCAACTCCCTAAACACCAGAGACATAAGGAAGATAATCCCTTGTCAACCCCGTCGAGCCTAGTAGTAGGAGTTCTTTCTGAAAATGAAAAACCCTCAATCTTAACCCAGGGGCAGGGTAGTTGTCAGTTGATTTGACCAAGAGTTCAAATTTCAAAAGGATTGCGCATTTAAGGATCCATTACCTTTTTTTTTTCTCATCGGGAGGCCAAGGAGTACGAAACCACAATGGTTATCCCTCACCGCAAGGAGTGAAGCAGTCACAATCCTTTCAACAAAGTCAAGACAAGCCAGTGTCACACGATTTGTTAAAAAGAAAAAGAAAAAGAAAAAGAAAGCCCGCTAAGTCAAGACTTGAAAACAAGTGACTTAGGCAAAAGTTAGGGCATCCCGCTAGACTTCAAAATCGAAAAATTCAAAAGGAATTAGTCCAGGCAAAAATCAGGGATTTCAAAAACAAAAGAATGAAAAATAAAAGGATTACAAAAGAAAAATCCTCGAGCAAAGAACAAGTCGTGTGACTATAGGCACCAAAGACGAAAGGTACGATTACCATTCCGAAAGCGGTGTGGGCTCCTTGACCATCGATGGTGACATGCAATAACCTTTTGGAAGGTGAGCACTTGTGTCAAATAAACTGAACGTAGGACTGAAGGACATCAAGGAGAATGAGTGGGTTAAAATAAAACTTTGAGCCTTATAACCTTTCTTTCTCAAACTGTGAACCAGGCCACGTTACAACCTTCAAAAGACCTAATTGAAGCAGGGTTATTTCGAAAGCGTACTTTGGTTAAAATCGCGTCAGTTCTGACTCCTAAATGGTTTTTCTTACCATTCATGTTGGTATCGATGTGACATTCTGATAAGTGATTCGTTCACTATATGTCATGACATTTTTCCAGTGAACAGACTTGGATTTCAAAACTGTCATATGCATTGCATTAAAATTGTCATTTTCAAAATGGTCAGTTAGTAAGTACTTGATATCAGGAGAGTTTCTACAATGGAAAGAATGATCAAGGTAAGATGAAAACACCAGAAGACTTCGTTGAGCATGGGCAAGTCATCAAATGATCACGCCAAATGGGCGAGCCATTCCAAGATCCAGCTAATCTGGAGTAGCCACGTCGAGATATCTCTCTAAAGTTCAGCCAAACGAGGGCAATCATGTCGAGATTCAGCAAATCTCTCAAAGACCAATCAGTCAGGGGCAAAATCACTTCAAGGCTCATATCAAGGCAGGCCACCTCAAGAGCACGAAAAGTTATCCTCCCCCAGAAGACGGTTAATCAAAAGCACCTCTTCAAGATTCAATATACTGGGGAAGAATATTTGAAGCCATTACGAATCCTCTCGAGGAAAATTCCTTCGTAGGTTATCCAATCTGGGGCAGTTACGTCGAGATCCGATAAATCTCTCAGAGAGTTTGAAGATCCTAGGGCACTTTGAATGCCAGGTTTTCTGTAAAATCCTCTTGAGACAATTCCTCCCAGTAGACCAGGCGGTCTGAGGCAAGTGTAGAGTTCGCTTATGATAATCGGCGTGCGGTCGATCAACAAAAGTGTGAAACGCCAAAGTGGTTCGCAGCATAGGGTTTCTATTCCTTAGCAAGGTATCTTTCTTAGTGGGGTGTGGGAATGAATGTCTCCCCAACAGAAATACCCAAGGTTGTATCATCCTCGGTAGAGGCTATGTCTTCTCATCATCTTCCCCAGCAGAAGTAGCCAAGGCAGAGGCTATGTCTTCTTATTATGCTCCCCAGCAAGAGTCCTGAGGCTTGGTTTCCCCAACCATGATTGGATATATCTTTACTCCAATAAGAATTCAAGCCCCAGACAGGGCAAGGATGATTTGTTTGCTCTCCAAGCAGGATGGCATCGGCAGCAAGAAACCCGCTTCTCTCCCCACAGAGTACTTGTATAATTTTCTCATCGACTCAGGAAGTATTCCCTTCCTCAGCAGAGACCTAGTTGATCTTAATTCCCCAGCAGCCAGGTCAGAAGGTTGTCATTCCCCAGCGGAGTCCTATGGTTACAGGCTCTCCTCAAGCAGGATGGGTTCAGGTGATGTCTTCCTAGCAAAGTCATCGTTATCTGCAAGTCAGAGCCCAGATATATCAAGTTTCCTCCCAGCCGAGGTGTTGATCTGTTTCTCCACAGAAATTCAGAAGATCAGATCGGTGATCACGTCTTCAGCAGAGTTACTAATTATCATCCCCAGCAAGAGGCTCGTTCGACCTCCCAGCTCCAGTAGAGTTTCTCTCCCCGCAGAGTACTAGTATAATATCCTCAGCGAGTCAGAAAGCATTTCCTCCCACGAGCTGGGGCAAGACAAGTAACAATGGGACGTCTCCATTATTTCAGAGCTATTCAGGCAAGTTCTATTAATCTTTGAGTTCAAGACGAATTTCAGGAAGTCATGTTGACCATTCCTTAACCTTTCAACCAGAACCCTTGTAACCGGACAAGACATCTTTCCAACGCCAGTTGTACCTAACCCTTCTCGGAATCACCGGTTGAGCCATCATATCATTGCATAATCATCATCATCGCATATCATTTGTATATCATATCATAATATGAAGCCTTGTACAATCGAACAGAAGATCCTTAAAGCCCAATCCGTATTGGCACCTTCATCCAAAACCCTCTTTGCTGGTATCTCCTTTCCAAAACCCACTTTGTTGGTATCACCTCTTTCTAAAGCCCACCTTGCTGGCATCTCCCTTTTCATCCTAAAGCCAAATGTTGCTTGGCATTCATCTCAAAGCCCACCTTGCTTGGAATCCATCACAAAGCCCACTTTGTTGGCACCCCCTTTCATACAAAAGCCCAATGTTGCTTGGCACCTCATCCAAAGCCATGCCCACTTTGTTGGCACCTTCCTTTGTCCAAAGCCCACTTTACTGGCACCTTCCTTTGTCCAAAGCCCACCTTTCCCAGCACCTCATTCCAAAGCCCATTTCCTATTGGCACCCCATTCCAAAACGCAATCCACGTTGGTACCCAAAAATATTTCACCTTCAAAAAAATCAATCACTATCAGGTTTCACCTATCTGTACCAGCAAAGCCCAATCATACTTGGCACATCCTTCTTTTCCCAGTAGCCCGAGCATACATCGGCATTTTGCATGTAGTAATCATTGCATCCTCAAAACGCGTAGCATTTCCATTTCGCATGGAGCATTACGCCATAGAAAAATTCAAACATATGCATTTGAAGCATAAGCCAGGTTTGGATATTCTTGCTACTAGATGGTTCTCCAATAGAAAGTGGTTTAATCCAGGAGGACCGGTTTATCTTATCCCCAGTGAAGTGGCCATTAAACTTGTTCATCTTACTGGTCTTCCCACGCAGAGTTGTCTGTTCAGACTTCTCTTAGCCCCAGCAGAACGATGGAACTGTAGCCCTCTAGCAGGCACCTTAATCAATCCCTAGGGTAGTAGATCGGTCCCTCTTCCCTTTTGTCTTTGTCCCCTAGCAGAGTTGTCTGACTAGGATTCCAGCATACTCTCAATCTTCCTTTCTGATGCCGGAAAGCATCATCTTTCGAGGCCGGTAAGCATTGTCATTTCATTCCTTCTTTGATACCGGAAAGCATAATCTTTCGATACCGGTAAGCATCGTCATTTCATTCCTTCTTTGATGCCAGAAAGCATCATCTTTCGATGCCGGTAAGCATCGTTATCTCAATTTCTTCTTTGATGCCGGAAAGCATCATCTTTTGATGCCGGTAAGCATCATCATTTCGTTCCTTCTTCGATGCCGGAAAGCACCATCTTTCGATGCCGGTAACCATCGTCATTTCATTCCTTCTTTGATGCCGGAAAGCATCATTTTTGATACCGGTAAGTATCGTTATCTCAATTTCTTCCTTGATGCCGGAAAGCATCATCTTTTGATACCGGTAAGTATCGTTATCTCAATTTCTTCTTTGATGCCGGAAAGCATCATCTTTTGATGCCGGTAAGCATCGTCAATTCGTTCCTTCTTTGATGCCGGAAAGCATCATCTTTCAATACCGGTAAGCATCGTTATTTCAATTTCTTCTTTGATGCCGGAAAGCATCATCTTTCGATGCCGGTAAGCATCGTTATTTCAATTTCTTCTTTGATGCCGGAAAGCATCATCTTTCGATGCCGGTAAGCAACATTATTTCAATTTCTTCTTTGATGCTGGAAAGCATCATCTTTTGATGCCGGTAAGCATCGTTATTTCAATTTCTTCTTTGATGCCGGAAAGTATCATCTTTCGATACTGGTAAGTATCGTTATTTCAATTTCTTCTTTGAGGCCGGAAAGCATCATATTTCGATGTCAGTAAGCATCGTCGATCCAGTACACATTTGCGTGTCTGTATCACCTCCCTTTGGATACCAGAAAATATCATCTCTCGATATCGGTAAGTATCGTCCATTCAATCTTTCCTTTCCTCGATACCGGTAAGTATTGTCCATTCAAGATTTCAGTGATACCTGTAAGTATCATCTCTCGATACCGGTAAGTATCGTCAATTCAGTTTCTCTCGATACCAGTAAGTATCGCTCATTCAATCATCTTTCGATACTCGTCTGTATCGTTAACCCAAACACCCGTCCATGTTTAATCTCATTTCTTTGATACCGATAAGTATCATTTTACGATACCCGTCAGTGTCGTCATCACATCTTTCCTTGATACCGATAAGTATCATCTTGCGATACCTGTCTGTGTCGTCAACTCAATCTTTCAGTGATACCTGAAAGTATCATATCTCGATACCGATAAGTATCATCTTTTCATAACACTCATTCGCGTTTGTGTCTTTTCTGTGATACTGGTAAGTATCATCCTTCGATACTCGTCCGTATCGTTGATCCAAACCTACGTCTACGTTTCATCTCGTGATTTCAGACACCCATCTGTGTCGTTTCTTATCCCCAGTAGATTCTTCCATACTCATCAGATCTTCTACCCTAGTTTATACCCCAGAGTGCAAATTTTTGGTTTCTATTGGTATTCAATCAATATCTACCTCGGATGTCTGAAAGCACTGCTCTCATCCCTTCAGGTCCACAGTTGATTGAATAGGGGTAGCTGTAACACCTCAAAATTTTCCCTTCTATTTATAACATCAATAACTGGCTTTTGCTTCGCATCATTTGCATATCCATTAGGTCATAGTTCATAATCATGCATTTCATGGAGTTCCTAAGACATGGGATCAAAGCATCCTTCTTATGATTTCTGGTGGGTGAGACGAAGGTCTGAGCTCTTAACAACATGAGTATCTCTCTATCAGAATTCATTAAGTATCAAGGCTTTCTTCTGTCAAAATCATCAGGCATCAAGTGTATCTCCATCATTGTGCACTTAAAGCAAGTGGTCAGGGTTTCTTATCTTTTGTGTGAATTGGTTCATACTCATCAATTGAAGATGGTGGTTAGGGTTCATGGCAAAGGCATCGTGACATGAGATCCAGTTGTGGATTTGTATTATGGTCAAGGCATTATTGTCCTCTCAGTTGCTTATTGTTGGTTGCTTGTAATACAAGTTAATATTTGGGCCTGAGAATTGAAGTCGGCATGGATGCATTAGACAGAAGTTTCATCCAAGAGATTTCATAAGTTCAATTGGATTAAAGGTTTTAAGGAGGTTGGATGTTTTAAAGGGTTTTCGTCTTGGCACCCAAACTCGTCATTTCTCCACCATTCTGATTCAAATTCAAGTAGACATCCATTTTTCCAATCATAATCCAAATTCCAAATATCCAATTCAATATTCAAAGTTAACCCATAGCCACTTTGACCATTTTTGATATCCATGTCCAAATATTCATTTTTGAACCACTTCCATACCATAAACCACTTTTCTACTAATTCAAACCATTATCCATAAATCCATGTTCATTTTCAAATATCCAAATTACTAAACCAATTCCAATTTTAAATTCCAAATAATCCATATCCATTTTCTTTCTCTATCCATATCCATTAACCCATTTTACCACTTCCCCAAACCAATTACCCATTGTTAAACCAAAATCATATCCAAAACAAGACATGCAAAGACCCGAGGAACACTTGTTTACTATTTGGGGGTATATGCTAAGGGAATTACAATTCTATTTGCAAGTTCTTTTCCTTTGGAAGCAAGCCACGTGTTATGATCAAACACCATTAATTAATTGTTTTCGATACCAACATTAGGGTGAAAAGGAACCTTTGAAAATGAAAATGAATAAGTGGTTTATGGCGAAATGAATAAGAAGAAGCTAGCAACTGGATACCTCATAGCATCTGGTATGAATTGTGTGCTTATCACGTGCTTAATGCATGGTTCACATATATCAGGCTTTTGGAATATGAAGATGACTCAGTTAGATTGAGCCTTTCCTTAGATGTTCAAAAGCATTTCACAAACTGAAAAAAAAACCATACAACCAGCATATTTATTATAACAGAAAATTCAATTCAATTCCAAAGAAAAAAAAACAGCTCATAACAGATTACAAAAAGGCTAACCAAGTTCATAACAGAAAATCTATGACAATTTTGCAAACTAACTAACTGTTATAACCAAAACCAACCTCTAACAGAAAAACATCAAAAAAAAAAAAGATCACTAACACAAATTTCTAACGAAATCGGATAACCAACTCACTCTCCTTTTTCTCTCGATTCCTCCTTCATCTTCCTCTAACCTTCATCTCCAATCACCCTCTTCAACCATCATCACCAATCTTCAATCATCATCACCAAACTTCAACCATCATCATCATCAATTATCACCTGCAATTAGGACTCAGTAACCGCAACTACTTCGAGTTTGTCTTCAACAAATCAGTGTTAAGAAGATCCTGCAGAATTCATCAAAGAACACATTCGCAGCAACAATTCAACAACTTCACACTGAAAAGTTCATAATCTGGCAATTCGAGCAGCCGACGAAATCGCACGCAATAGAATCTGGCAAGAGATGAAGATGATTGGAAATCTCGGCAAAGTTTCTTGAATTCTCCTCTTCGACTTTCATCATTAATTGCGCCTGCGACACAAGAATAACAACTCACACAATTCACACAAACGCAAGATTCACGAGGATCAAAAAAGAAGATTGTGAAATCGGAGAAGAAGAAGAAGAATTAGACATCAAGAACAAAGGATTAAGATTCACGTGCCTGAAGAAGAAAGAGCTCTGGCCATTTTTCCGTCGAAGTCGATCACGGACAACCGCCGCGCCGGAACCCTAAAATTTCCAAACAGGTCCATGTCTCAAGCTTCTTGTTTAATCTCCGCGGAGTCTCATAGTTTTAGGGATTTAATTTCGGCGAGGTAGCGTATTGAAACCAACAGAGCAATGTGGTGTCCGTCGTGTGCCGTAGCGGTGTGCTTTGAGATATGGATGAGAAAGAAAAGGGAAAGTGGTAAAGAAGGAGACCGTGGTTTGGACGGAGATGAGTGAAAGAGAAGGAGGCGAAGAGACCTTTAGGCGGTGCAACAAAGAAGGCAACAGGGGAATGATGTAGTAGCGGAAGAGTTTTAGGTTTTAAGCTGAATTGATATCTTGGGCCCGAGTTCATTTCCACACTCCCTAGACTCACTCACTAAACCCCTTGGCCACATAGAGAAAAGTCATTGGGCTAGACTGTTACTATTCACACCACAGGATTCTATTTCTGCACCCCCTCTGTTTCTCTATTCTTTTTAATTTAATTTGTGATTAATTGATGATTTTTTCTTGGTGACGATTGAGATTTCGTTTCGGTTGATTGATACCTTGATTAGTTTCTTGACAATTCTAATGGGATTTTTGTTGATAATTTTAGTTAAGGTGTTGATTAATTTCGATTTAAGACGTTGACCGATTTCGATTAAAGGCTCATGGATTTTTGGATTGATGACGATCGATCTTTTGGATATCTCTTCATGGAATAATTTTGGAAGATTAGGCATTTATTTTGTCTCCAAGGTTGATTACAAGACTTGCACGAAGTTTCCGGGTTTCTTATTATGTGAAGAATCGCTACTTCGACCAAGTAAGAAATATCGACTTTAATGCATCATTCTAGCTTGTATGTGGTTTAGGATCATATAGTGTATGTTGCATATTGAGCCCTCCCACATGAGGCATTGGTTATAGCTTGATTTATGACGATATGTGACGATTCAAAGCTTAGGTCATGCGTGATAAGTTTGCTTTCCTAGCACTTTCCCTTAATCGCAAGTTTTTGCTCGTTTCGTTCCAATTAATAAAAATAGTTTTGCGTGTGATAAATTTCTGGAAAAATTCATGGGTGATCCTTAACCTCTTAATTAATGTTATATAATTTTTTTTTCCAGTTTTGGATGAGTTTAGTAATTAATTTAGTTTTTTTTATTCCAAGCTGTCCCGAAGGACATAGTTTCGGTTTAAGGGACCGAAAGTGGTTTTTTTTCCAATAGGTGTGAAGATAACGTTTTGTGGGTGATTAATCACTGGGATATATGACACTTTCATGCTCCTTGGGCATTTGTTTCATAATTTTTGGTGTCATTTTAAATCCACTTTGTGAAATTGTTTTTCGGCGATCATGCCTTGTTATCGTGCCTATTGAGTGAATTGTTTTGACACTTTGGTGCATAATTTTAGGAATTACTTTTAGACAATGTGATCTACTGACTTTATCATACCATGGGTTAAATTTACATAATTTTTTAGGACTTATAACTATTTTTCATACCTTTTTTGATTGTGAGCATTCATTGGTGCTTACAAGTTTGATTCCTAGGGTTTTGAGGTGCATTGTATGCAATCCTATTTGATACTTGTTGAGACACTTTGAGATTATGTTTTGGGAACATTATAGGTCATCATTATCATATTATAGGTCATTCCTTATTCATCTTGAGTTGAATTTTGTGCACTTGGTTGGACATGAAATGTCTTGTGAACTTGTACTTATCTTATTACATGTCTTTGATGACTTGATTCTCCAACATTTGTGTGACTTCAAGCTTGCACTTAAAACTTGTTTACCTATTGTATGTGGTCATTTTAATTCCTTGTATTTGATTTTTAATATCATCTTGCATGTCTCTTACTTTCATGAACACATAAGAACTTGTATGAACTTGTTTGAACTTAGTTTACTTCCCATCTTCAATGTGCTTCAACATGAGACTTGTATGGACTTTGTATGCTCATTATTGACTTCTTAATGTCATTTCAAATGTCATATGCTACTGACTTGAATCCATTTCCATGTATGTTCATCTTGCATCTTCATTCTTTACTTGTGTTACAAGTTATGTATGTTTGTATGAACTTAAGTGGTGTTTGTTTTCACTCCTACTTGCTTGATCATTTGCAATGCTTACATTCATGATTCACATGCTATCTTAATGACATCTCCATGCATTAATTAATGTCATTCACTTCTGACTTTGGTGTTTACATGTGCATTCATTCATGTTTATGAACCATATGCATTCATCTTGCATAGTTAATGCATAACTTGCATTTGTTTGATCTTTTGGTACATGTTCTAACATAGTTTGACTTTGTTTGACATCTTAACATTAGTAGGATCATTTAACATGTATATACTGACTTGGCATGTCCCTTAACCATTAGGACCTTTCCCTTTTGGTTTGAACTTTACTTTCTTCTTCATTTGTCTTCTTAAAACAAATAGTTGTGTTTGGTTTAGTTTCTTGCACTTATTTTCACCACTTGTGATGATTATGCACTAACCTTTTGTGTAGGGGCAGAGGTAAGTCACTTGGGTATGTGGATGTTAATCCATACTCATCTCTTCTTTCATCTCTCATCTCTTTCATTACCATTTCTCTTTTGTGAATAGCATGATATAATGCTTTTTTGTGTGGAATTTTCTCACATCCCTTAGGGATCCTAGTTCATCCTTAATTTTTTATTAAGGTGAGGTAGGATAAGCTTTAGCTAGTGCTATCCAACTCTTCTCTTTAGACTTAGGTGGTTCTTATGCCCCACATAACTATAGGACATTCATGTATCACAACATTAGGATTGTTAGTGTTTCCCCCCACTTAGACTTTTTCCTTTCTTCACCTTGAGTTTCTCTTTCTCAATTCAAAACAAAAATCAAAGCATGTGATAAAAACAAGAAGTATTGTATGCCATGAGCCTTAAGCACATGGGAAATAGAAGGAGGAGGGTTTCCCTCCGTCTTTCTAGAGTGTTAGCATACATCCTGTTAGGACGACCATGCGACGCATTCGTTCCTATGTCATAGACTTTAATGCAATACTTGTTATGAACATAAAACAATCAAAACACTTCTCCTAAAAATCAATAAACAAACAACAATTATCTTCTCATCCCCATCACTCTCATCGTAAATGATGCGTCATTTACGTTCTACCGCAACCAGGAAAACACGTAAGACTCCCAGCAACGAGCGGCAACACCTAAACTGCTGAAACGTGAACGTTGGCGTATTCCACCTAAAAGACACAAACGAAGCAAAGTCATCCCTAGTGAGGGGAACTACGTCGCTCCGATTCTTCATCGATTAATGGAGATACTTAGGCAGGAGATCGTGCGAGATCTCTGCGAGCACAACCTTATTTTATCAACCCTTTGGTCTCCCTTTAACAACCGACCTCGTTAGGTCGAACTACGACTGCTCTGACTTCCTCTCTCCGGTAAGATTGAGGATACGTAGGAAAGAGACGGCGATGTCTTGACGAGCAACCTTCCCCCTACAAAATCGTAGTTCGAACTACGTTGACTCTAACTTTCCCGCTCTCGAGGGAATACGTAGGCCTAGGACGACGATGTCCTGTCGAGTCACTTCTTTTCTTTTTCCCCGTTTCTCCGTTTCCCGTTATTTCTGTTCCAGAAGCTGTGAAGCATTTAGATACCCTACACCCTTTAATCGATAACAACAAGCGTGGATCCTATCGAGTACGATGGACGTGAGGGGGTGCTAATACCTTCCTCTCGCGTAACCGACCCCCGAACCCAGGCTATGGTTGCGACAACCATTCCTTTCCCTTTGTTGAGGTTTTCTTCGACCGTTTCCTCTCCCTGCGTCGGGATAAATAACGTTAGGTGGAGGCTCTTCTGTTCTTTTCCGCCGGTTGATTTTCGCCGATGCGACAATCACAACTTGGATTTTTGAATCAACAAGTGTGCCACTTACAGCAGTTATATGGGATTGGGTTTTTTGATTTGTCTATTTTGATGTGTGATGTACAGAGAAATGTCTTCCTATAGAGAGAACTTTTGATTTCCTCTGAGGGGATGGTTTTATGTGTGCCTTGATCAAAGCCCAAGGTTGAAGCTAAAAGGTTGACTCTACTAGGGGAGTTTTTATATTTGTCTTGTACAAAGCTCAAGATTGAGGCAAAAAGGGTGATTCTGTTTAGGGAGATCATTATACAAAGCCTAAGAGAAGGCTGGAAGGAATTGACTCTTTCGGGGAAATATTTTTTCTGTCTTGTACAAAGCCCAAGATTGAGGCTAAAAGGGATTGACTCTACTAGTGAGAGGTTTTATCTGTCTTGTACAAAGCCCAAGATTGAGGCTAAAAGGGAATTGACTCCACTGGGGAGGTTCTAAATGTGTCTTATACAAAGCCCAAGGTTGAGGCTAAAAGGTTAACTGACTCAGCTGGAGAATATTTATATGTATCTTGTACAAAGCCCAAGATTGAGGCTAAAACTGCTGAGGGAAAATCATTATACAAAGCCTAAGAGGAGGCTGGTTGGGGAATTTCTTATATAAAGCCTAAGAAGAGGCTAGCTTCTGCTGAGGATTATTGAGATCCAGAGACAGGTCCAAAGGGGAATCAACTCTTGCTGAGGATTTACAGAAGAGTTGAGATATCAGATGCCTTGAGGTTCTGATTCTATTAGGATTTTATTGATGGTAAGTAGACCCTATCTGGGGAACTTAGAATGAAGTTTTAAAGATTGAGTTTTAAAACCTATAGAGGTTTTATCTCTGCTGGAGGTTGATGAAATGATCAGGGTTTCTCCTTTTCCTTTAGGAGATTTGAGGGTTTCTTTGAAATTCAAGAGGAGATGAGACTTTCCAAGCCTACTGGTATGAGGAGGTTTTCTCTTAACTGGAGAATTATCTTTGTATGAAGCCCAAGAGGAGGCTAATGTTTTAAGGGATGAGTGAAGGTGCAATAAAGACACAAGAATAGGGGGGTTTGAATTGTGTATTTACTCTTTTAACAACTTTTCGGTTCTTGTCAATAAGACACTTTATGTTACATCGGAGTTCATTGAGAGACTCTGACTTGCGGACTTGGCAATGCTTAGAGCGAGAGAACCAATAAGAGTCTGAACGTTATGTACATCATTCAGAACTTGCAGAGCGGAAGCTTATCAGAGTTGCAAGGTTCTGACTTGCTTATATAAGGTTCTGATCCTCAATATAGAAACATAAACAAAGACATTAAGCATAAGAGTAAAGAACACACGATATATCATGGTTCACCAAAAAGGCTAATCCAGTCCACCCTCCTCAAGTGATTTCGCCTTGAACAGAAGGTCTTAATCCACTATAATCAATCTCGATTACAGATGCACGAGCAACAACCGGTGACTAACAACATGCACAACCGCAGCTGTGACTAACCCACAATGAACCGTTCAGGGATTCAACTTAATGAATATAACGAACATTGACCCGCAGGTTCCAATCTCGCAAGATCTACTGCTAGGATTTCAACAGCTAGACGTTCAGGGATTCATCGCAATGAATATAACACTACTGACCCTATTTCAGGCTTTTCCACAATGACATCTCGCCATTGTCTTCTCAAGTCTCCGGTCACACTGACCACTCAAGGAATCCTAATTCACCAAGAATTAGTTATACAGGAGATTACAAAGATGCTTCTTAACAAGCAGATTACTCCTAAATTTAAGTAGATAAGAACACATAAGTGTTCAAGCAAGATGTGAGCAGCATCTCCTTGCTATCTTAAGAAACTACAAAGATGTATGTTGATTTGACAGTTGTTGACATCTTGTAGATCTTCTTCTTCTTCGTCTTCTTGGTTGAGCAAGCTTCGAGCAACAACTCCTTGCTTCAGATCTTTAATGTAGCGCTGACGAGAAGGTGGTTGATGACTTGACTGATTTTCAATGTTGTCTTCTTCATCAACATCTTTTGTTCCAATAAATTGTTGTTGTGTTGATTTGATCTTTGAGCTTCAACAATAATGGCCATGTGTAAATGGTGATAGCTTTTGATATTTAAGTGTTACAATGACAACTCATTGTTGTTGCTATCTTCATACAATGACTTGGTTAATTCGTAAATGATACATTCAGTTGATGATCTACGAAAATCGACACCTCAGAAGCGAGAACTCCTTTCTTTAAATAGCCAGTAGATATATAGCCATTGAAATACTGTTGTCTGTTAGAAAAGAGACGTTGTGTAATAATTAGCTGTACTGACACATCTCCTTTTTGCTGTGGGAGAAGCGACGGGATATATCTTCTTGGGCACTGTGTACAGTCACTCACAACGGTAACATTTGTCTTCAAAACTTCAGAGGCCTCTGATGGTAATTATTTGAAGCATGAGTAGAGACTTCTTAACAGGATATCTGATACGTCAAGTCTTCAGTCTTTTGAAGAAGTCCATTAGGAATCAGTCTTCAGAACTTCAGCACTTGTCTTTAAGAGCATTATCCTTTACTGCTTCAAGTCTTCTGAAACTTCAGAACTCGTCCATTAGGAATCTGTCTTCAGAGTCTTCAACACTTGACCTTTGGAACCGTAATCTTCACAACACATAAGTCTTCGGAGTCTTTCAGCACTTGGTCTTCAGAGCCTTCCGCCTTCAGAGCTTCAAGTCATGAGAGTCTTCAGCACTTCGGTTCTCCAGAAGATTATCTTTTTCAGAAGCTTCGCTATCTTCAGAATCTCAACCACTTTCAGAGAACATCCACAAGAGCATTACAACAGGAATATAAGCATCCTTGGATCTGACTGATCATGATCAGATACAGAAGCGTTCTTGCTTCTTGCAACTTGTGTCACACATAGTAACTTCGCATATTGTCAATTACGCACATCTGGTTGGTGCTTGTTGGATCTGATATCTTCTATGATTATGATCTACACATAACACACGTTAAAACATAAAATAGTTCTTTCACAAATACGTAATGTTATCATCAAAACATAGATTGACTTGTAGCGACAACTCTTGCTCTCACAATCTCCCCCTTTTTGATGATGACAAAACCAAGTATTTTGATTGAACATTTTATACAAGGTAATCACCAAAAAAACATATTCAGAGTCTGGAACAACAGCTCCCCCTGAATGTGTTATCCTCAAAGTTTTATCTGTGATCATCTAGAATCTTATATGATCCAAAGATATACAGAATAACAATTTGAGTTGCCAGAACAAAGAATAGAAAAGGATTACTTCTTTATCTTGTCTATAAGAAAACAGAGAGTCTTTAGCATCTTTACTAGTTCATCAGAACTTCCATCTTCAAATCTTCAGAACTCAGTTCCTTTGTAGTCGTATCAGAGCTTATAATCTTCAGAGACATCTGAAGCATTTCTACTTTTCATCAGATTCATTTAAGCACAAGCAGAACAATTCTTATCTAATAACATAGCATCGCTATTCATCAGAGACAGACACTGTCTTTTGAGAAACTCCCCCTGAGTTTTAGACTTTGTGATGATTTTAGATTTTGCAATTTAATCTTCTGGGTAGTCTCCCCCTAATTTCCATAAGTCAGATATTGGGATCTTCAGAATCGTAATTCTGGAATATGAGTTTTTAATCACCAATATGGATCATAACTTTTTCAGAGTTTGACTTTTGAACATAGGTCTTCATCTCAGAACCTTGTTACTGTCACAACTCAGTGGTTCATCAAAGCTTGAGTTTTGATTAGATACCAATTGAAGGTTAATTATTGTGATCAATCAACACTTGATTCTTAAACTGGTACACATGTTTTAATCTTAGTCTGATACTGAGTTATACCAGAGTATGTTGTGTCTGATTCCAACTGAAGGAATTCTTTTCATACCACTTGAAGGGTATTTCCTTAGTGTGTTGAGATTGATACCAATGAAGGTATAGAAAACATTTCACATCTTAGCTCTGATTGATATTACTGCAGACTAAGTCTGATACCAATCTTTATGTATACTGAGTCTGATTATCATTTGTTGATTTAGTCTGATACCAAATCATTTTCTTCTTAATTGATTCTTTGTAGACATCAGAACTTCTTCTTGGATCTTCAATCCGGATCTTCAGACAGTTCTTGACTTCTGATTTGTACAGTTCTCCTGAATAAGCATCTTGAGATGTAGACTTTGTCTTGACTACTTTCATAGATTTCTTCTTCTGATTCTTACGTTCTGAATCTCATATTCTTAGACAGCTTACAGCTTCTGAACCAAGTGAGACAGAGATCAAGATAAACTTTGACTTTCAGATAGTTCTCAACTTCTGAACAGTGCCAGGTAGATCTGATTCTGAATACATGTTCACGAAATGTACAACTTCTATCATATGACCAACAGTTCATAAGAACTTCTAACAGAGTTCTTCTTTCTTAACCTATTCTTTAGAGTGCCCAGTGAACTTGTTTAGAGTTCCTCAGTTGAACATCAAATAATAAATGTTAGTAGTAACACGTTTTATATGATTGATTACTTGTTTGAGTTTGCATTCTTTCTATTTTAAGATTTTTCTTTCCAATCCAAATCATATTATATTTCTCCCCCTTTTTGACATCATCAAAAAGTTTTAGAGCATTTTAGCATTTAGGCTTAGATTGATATGATAAATTCAAGAGATATTATCATTTAAGCATTAAGCATATATAGGTTAATATGATAAAGAACAGGGATGGATCATTTTTAGAGATCAGACAAGGCATAATCATTGATGGACAATTAGATTGAAACATTAACCCAGAACCACAAAGTAGTTTTAAAGCATGAAGCATAGGTTGAGCTTAATTCTAAAAGGTTCAAGGCAATCAAAACATAGGCAATTTTTTTTTTAAAAACACAGACTTAATGAAAATAGATAGAGTACTCAACACTTATCTTTAGACTTATAAGCATATTCAGTTTTAAGTTAAGGCAATGTCATTGATTCATTAGAGATTATACATGAAATAACAACACAAAGTATTATAAAACTACAATCGACAAATCATAGCAATTACTGGAAGATCAGCAAAAACTTAATCATCAAAATACCCAACATTATCCACTCTATCACATCTGGTTTCAACAGGTTGAGGGTCCTGGTCCTAGGCAGCTTATTAGTCCCTGTCATACCCCAAATTTTGACCACTAAGAATTCCCATCATTGTGCAAATCATCACCACAATGTGGATGAACTTTCATACTCATTAGCCTCCCCAAAGATGGATGAGCATTCACTACAATCAACTTAGGGTTTCAAGCCCTCTCAGAGCTCTTAGACAAAGGATAATTCAAGAAATGACATGATCTTCAACTTGTCTAAACCTCTCAAACATCCACAATGGATCAAGAGGACTCCCACATCAAGGATCAAGCACAAGGCTACAACATTCCAAGTGGATTAAGCCTCAAGATCGCCAGTGTCACCAAATTAGGGTTTTGGTCGACTAGGGCATCCAGATGGAAATTTTCCTCTGGACATAAGCCAATGCTTCAAAGCATAACCCAAAATACTCTAAGGGACCTCATAAACCTCATCATCAAGACAATTTAGCCTCAGGGGATGCATTCATAAAAAATCAGAAATTAGGGTTTCTTGACCTAATTCACCCCTAAGTTGACTTTTGGGACAAAACATGAGCCAAGACCTCAATAAATGATTTAAGGGTTCCTAATACACTACATTGATCCATTTGCAACAATGGATTGATCCAAGAAGCTTGATTCACAAGTTTCAAATTCATCAGAACCACAGTTAGGGTTTTGCGAGAAAAGCCAACCGTGCCTTTGAATTTTGACCAGGACATACTCCCAAACCTTGGGACAAGATTCAATACACCCTATAACACCTATGAAATCAATCCATCAAGTTTGATTTAGGTCAAGGACTTGATTTCATAGAGGATCGCACAATTTGGAATTCATCTAATAAAAAGTCAACTGTGCCCAAAAGTCAAAGTTTGACTTTTTATTTTTGATCAATTATGGTCCCCTAACCCTAAAATGATGTTAATGTGTGATTGGAATCATCATTCATCAAGAAAAACCAAGAAAAGTAAGATAACTTGTAAAAGGAGTAACCATAAAAAACTTAGAAATTTTCTAAGTTATGGAACAAATTGGCTAGGGTACCAACTTCCAAAGATCATAACTTGAGATCCAAGCAACTATTTAGGCTGATCTAAAGATGGATTTGTAGCTCTCATGGTATACTTTAAAAGTATCAACTACACCTCATTCCAACTCATCATGGATTTTGAGTTATGGTTGGATCAAAATGGCTAAAAACATGAAATGTCACTTTTTCCAACACTTAGTGAAATTTTCATTAAGTCAGAATCTGTTTCACTTTTTGCCAAATGTAAGGGCATTTTTCACTTGGATCCAAAAAGTGTCAAGACAAACTATAATCACACACATGTTATATCATATGAGAGCTTTCTAAAATGGCCAAGAACCCCATGAAACTCCACTTAAGCCATGAGATATGGCAATGGCAATGTTCCTTGCTGCAAACTGTCATGGCAAGGCAGATTTGTGCATTTTGCTCGATTTGAGCAAATTTTGCAAATGACAAACAAGTTTATCCATCTGAACACATCAGGGAGGGACCAAGGAGGGACAAACACTTATCCATAAGCCTCCCAAGTCTTTGGAACTAAAAATAGCATGCCAAACTTATAAAACCTTAAAGAGGGGACAAAACTCCAATTTTGTTTTGGAGCATTCAATGGATGCACCAAGGTGGCATGAACTGAACGATTACCAACTGAATGAGTCAAGGATGATCTCTGAACTAGGGAACCAGCAACCTGTGCTTTAACCTCTAGTCAATGGCTAGAGGAGACTTGGATTCCTATTGATCAACATTTGCCAAACCTCTGCTGCAGTTGCCATTCCCTATTCCTTGCAAAACAAACTTGCTCTACTATAAATAGAGCTCATTTGTGCTCAGTTTAAGTACACCAAAGCCATCAAACAAATGCTTTCCTCAAAATCACCTTCTCACTTCCAAATTTTCCTTCCAAAGCAAGTCACTATTGGGTTTTGAGTTTGAGAGCTATTCCAACCAAACCAATCACACACACACCTCATAAACATCATATAGAAGTGATCCTAACACTTAAACAACAATTGTAACACTGATTTCTCAGAATCACCAGCCAGTTGCTCAAGGTTTTAACCAAGTTGCAGCTGAGATGCCATGAAGTGATCTAGCCATTTCCAATCAAGTCCAAACATTCAAACACATTCCATATGGTGTAGGGAAGCTGTTCAGATCATCACAACTCATCTGTAACACCTCCAACTCAAAAATCACATTGCTCTTGCTGTCACGACCTTCAAGTAAGCCTAAACTTGGTCATCTCTTAATCTATGCACATTTCCTCGCACAATACTTTTGCCAAATGTTCATAATCATGCATAGAATGTTTACCCTCAATTAATTGCTTTGTTTGAATCGTGTATCAAAATTCTCAGCCTTCATGCAAATTTTAGGGTTCTTGAGGTTTTGTCTTGATTTCTTATTCCATGCTTAAAATAAATGAAATTAAAGACCATATACATGATCGTGAGGTGAAAACGAGCAGACTGATATGTGGATTGTGTGATTTCATCAAGTATTCAGTGAGATTGGATAGAAAATGCAAATCGGGCCAAACTCAGAACACGCGTGTTTCTTGCCATGTTCTTGGCGCCTTTTTCACAAATTCAAATATTTGAATTTTGTGATTTTATTTAATTGATTCAAAAATTAATTTCTCTCTGAGTTTTAATGATTTTGAGTTGATTCTTTTTTTAATAATTCAAAAAAATGTTAAAATATTTTATTTTGCCAAAAATTCCCAAAAATATTATTTATTTCATATACTTGATATTTTTGCAAAGAATTAATCTTTTATTTGTTTTTAACAATTAAAACATTTTTTCCTCCTTGATTTTCCAAATTTAATTGGTTTCCAATCATTTTGTGGATATAAACATGATTTTTCAAACATTAATCCATGATCACAACTTGTTTTTCACACATGTTTGATAATTTTGATCATTTTAATTAAATTTTTATTTAATTAAAATCCTTTTTGAAATTAATTTAGGGTTTTGATTTTGATCACCCTAAACAAATCATTTTCAAACACTCATGGGCCTGTAATAGAGTGTAAGACCCAACCCCTTTGTAAATAATACCTTTGGGCCTCACACATTGTATAAGTCCCTCTGTATATTTTCAAACGTTCGGTGCGATCGTTTCCTTTTTAAACAAAGTCAACTGGGCTTCTCCTTGAGCTATAAGACCCATCTTTATTCATTTTCAAACTCTTTGGGCCTCTAATAGAGTGTAAGACCCAACCCCTTTTTGAAACCAAAATGATTTGGGCCTCAGATATTGTATAAGACCCACTGTGTTTTCAAAAACCTCGGCGCGATCGTCGTTGCCAAACAAATCACCCTAGGCCTCTAATGGAGTGTAAGACCCATCCCCTTGTACATAAAAACTTTTTGGGCCTCACATATTGTATAAGTCCCTCTGTACAGTTTTTAAAACAACGGTGCGATCATTGTTAAAACTTGGGCCTCTCCTTGAGTTGTAAGCCCCAACAATCTTTTCAAAGCACTTTCTCCTATGATTTTGAATTAAAATATATGTTGTCATCAAAACTTTCTTTAATTTATTTGTTGAACAACTAACCAAACAGTATGGAAGCTCTACAACGGGTAAGTGTTTATCCGCTTTCATTTATCGCTTTCATATGTATATAACTGTATTGTGGGGCTGCTTCACTGTAAGTTTTCTTTCACATCCTTTTATATACTTGTCACATATCCACTATGTAATACTAGTATAGTAGTTTAGAGTTTTCCCCGGCAACTACGTCTAGCACTAGGTAAAGCATGTTGGGCACTCTTAAATACAAACAAAACTAGATCCCCCGTAGGATTCCAGATACAATCTTCCCTCCTCTTGGGGTTACACAATATGGAACAAAGAGAAAGGCAATATTCTCGGTGAACCTTTTCTCAGACTGTCACCCTTAGAATGATCTCTTCTCTATGAATTGCATTTCTTGAATTTCTCTTGGTTTGGAGACCCACAGGCTTCCTAAAAGCATCCCCGCCTCCTCTTGGGCGTTGTACAAGGACCCTTCGGCTTCATAGAAGTTCACATACCCTCTCTTGGGCTTAATACAAGGACCCTGACAACCTCTTAATGGTATAAAACAAAACTTAGTCATCCTTTGCTAGAGCAGTCTTTCCAGCGTCAAAACTCCGACCATTTTAGGGTTGATACTCATCCCTTAATGCCCGAGCCTCCTCTTGGGCATTGTACAAAAGATAAAACTCTAGACTTGGACAATCTAAAATTTTTGAGTCTCGAAGACATTCTCAAGTTCCTTTCAAACATAGGGAAAAAAACACCGATCACTCTAGATCAATCTCCAGCAGAAACCCGGTCTCTCTCATGAGAATTCCCCACACTTGGACCCGCTTCTAGATCTCAATAATCCTCAGCAGTAAGTCAGCCTCCCCTTGGGCTTTGTACAAATGATTCTCCCCAGCGGAGCTAAACTTTTCAGACTCTCTTGTTGAGTCACCCACCTTTAGCCTCTGTCTTTAGCCTCCGTCTTCAGACCCTCTTGTTGAGTCAATCACCTATTCAAGACTCTCTTGTTGAGCCAACCTTTTTTAGCCTCCGTCTTGGGCTTTATATAGGACAGATAAAAGTACTCTCTTGTTGAGTCAAACGATTTCAGCCTCCATCTTGGGCTTTATACAAGATACATTCTCCCCAACGGAGTCAAAATCCCTTTTAGCCTCAATCTTGGGCGTTGTACAAGACAGAAAGAACATTTTCCCCGAAAAAGTCAAACTTCCCACCTCCTCTTAGGCTTTGTATAAAGAAACCCCCGGTTGAGTCAATCAACCTTTTAGCATCAAATTTGTGCCTTGCTCACAGCATACAAACATCAATAACTCTTCTTTAGAAATGACAAAATCTCTCTCAGTCAAAACCCTTTAGCTTCACATCTTGGGCTTTGAACAAGATACAAACCACCTTTAGCTTCATGTCTTGGGCTTTGAACAAGACACCAAAACAACCTTTTTCCTCCCATAGAAAAGGAGGAACTACGATCGCTCTGATTTCCCTGTTTCGTTAAACGGGAATACGTAGGCATAAGATTGCAAAATCTTAGCGAGCATACTAATCAAAAACTCAAAATCCAGTACCTCCACACATCAACCAAAGAAAATCAGGTCTAGTATCCTAACCAAAAGCCTCGCAGATAACCCAGACACTTGTATTCTTAAAAAAATAACCCTAAGAAGGACCCGCTATTTTGATAGCATCTGTAAACCAACAGTTTTGACTGTTCAACCTCAGTTTACAAGCAGGGTTAATTGGAGACATCTATTTCCCTTCCTTAATCTGCTTCACAGGATAAAAAATGAATCGAACTGTAGTACCAAAGCGATAGTGATTCGAAACCACAAAAATCAAGCTACAGAAAAATGGCAACCACAATGGGAGACCAAGTAAGATCTAGTCATCGTCGTCCCCATTTTCCACAGAAAAATGGCGACCACAGTGGGAGACATTCTTTCTTGCACTCCCAAGGGATGAAACCTTAAGTTCTCGAAGTGTCACAGAAATAGCGACTCTGCTGGGGAGTCATTGTCTGTATAGGATCATAAGACTAGAGGTCTAGGATATTAAGACAAATATATATACTGCTTTTCCTAATTGATATCTGTGTTTTTTTTTCTGCTAATGGGAATGCGTGTGATACCGCATGTGGAACGATTGAGTATACACCTAAGATAGATGATGGCATTATACGGGTAATCTTACGGGGAGTGAATCCCAGTTAAGAGTCCCTGGTCGACCATCAAACTCAATGGAGACTCCCTTTGCAGATACATTACCTATACAACTTCGGTTGTTAAAAGTAGTGTGGTCGATTGGGTTATCTGAGAAGCTGAGGTTTTTAGTTGACTGAAACCATTTTGTAGTGCAGAAGCTATCAGGAATAGTTGTCACGCGATACTACCCTCATCTGAGACAACGATCTGCATTCATACATTCATTTAAAAAACATAAAAAAACAAAGAAAAATCTTCTCTTATAGTCTCTCTTTTTCAAATTAAACTAAGACAACGATTGCAAATGTCAGATAAAGAGATTGCTAATGGATTTTGGTAGAAGGAAAACTCACAAGTAGAGGATTTGAGAGGGTTGGCAGGGATGATAACCAACCCTGAGGCTTTCAGAGCCAAGTATGGAGGACTGCGGTCTCTATTAAGGGTCCATGTAATCGAAGGAATCCTGTCCACACTAATCCAGTTCTACGATCCGGTCTATCACTGTTTCACATTCCCAGATTATCAACTAGCACCAACACTAGAGGAGTACTGTCACCTGACTAATTTACATATTACTGATCAAGCTCCCTTTTCTGGACTGGAAGAGATTCCAAAGGGATCAAACCATTGCAAGGGCAATTTATTTGGACGAGTCAGAAGTCAGGACTCACATGACCACTAAGGGTGGAATCCAGGGTTTGCCAACCCAGTTCTTAATAAAGAAAGCTCTATACTTTGCTAGTATAGGGAACGTGTCCGCTTTCGAAAACATCTTTTTTTTGCTTACCTACGGGTTATTTTTGTTTCCCAGCATCGATAACTTCGTTGATATCAACGCCATTAAGATTTTTCTGATTGAAAACCCTGTACCGACCTTGCTCACAGATGCTTATCATTTTGTACACTTAAGGAATTTGTACAGCGGAGGAATAATCACATGTTGTGTACCCCTGCTGTACAAATGGTTCATTTCCCACTTACCCAAGTCTGCTGCATCTTGGGATCCAAAGAGTACTTTATGTTGGTCACATAGAATCATGTCTCTTACCAACTCTGACATCGATAGGTACAATCGAATCTTTGACGGGATCAGAATCATTGACCGTTGTGGAAACTTCCCAAATGTACCCCTCATAGGAACTAAAGGAGGAATCAATTATCATCCAGTTTTAGTTCGTCGTCAACTCGGATACCCGATGAGGCATGTCCCGCGAAATGCTCATCTGGAAGGTCTTTTCTTCAAGGAAGGAGAAAATGACAGAGCACTAAATACAGAAATAGTGCATGTCTGGAAACACGTTCATAGAAAAGGACGAGAGTCTCTAGGAAAATCGGACTGTGTCTCGGTGGAGCCTTATCTCCATTGGGTACGAACTAGAGCTCTCAAGCTGAGGAAGCCTTACCCTCGTCAAGAAATTTTTCCATTAAGGGACTATGTCCTTTACTTTATGTCTGATACGGAAAAAATTCAGGTTACTCTCAACAAAGTGCAACAGGAGAGAAGGTCTTGGAGGAACAAGTACCGTATTCTCAATGTGGAATGTAAGAAAATACAGTAGCTGTTAAAAGAAAAAGATGCTCTGATTGAGATTTTAGAGCAACATGCTGTAGAAAATCAGGATGACCAAAGGAATTTGCTCGCTCCTATCACTTGGCAAAGGAATAACAACCCAACAATGGCTCAAGAGTCCCGGTCAAAGAAAAGGAAAGTACCAGAACCTGAGCTCGCTTCAAAGAGGACTCAGGACCCATAAGTTTAGATTTCCTTTTGCAGCACTATGTAAATTACTGTATTTCCATTCTGCAGTCTTTGAATTCAATAAAATGGGGTTTCTCCACTGTTTGATATTTGTAATCCAATTGCCGAAGTTTACTTTGAATAAATAAAAAACTATATACAATTAATATAATCATTGCATATCATTCGTAACGCATTCTTCTTACCTACGAATCTCACGTTTGCGTCTCGATTCTAGAGTCAAATTGTCTCATTCGTACAATACTCAGGCCAATCAACAGAAAAAGATGGATGATCACGAGGAATAGAACAAATAGTTGAGGGAAGAGATTGACACTCTGAAAGAGGATCTGAGAAAGCTTCACAACGATAGGCAAGCTCTAGTAGAAGCTCAGATGTAACAACAAAGGACTGTGATCTCAGAGATCACATCAACGCCCATAGTGGAAAAGTATGATCCTAGGTACAAAATGCCGAAAGATCGTCCCTGGGGCATGCCACTCAACTATATCCCAGAAGGATATGTTCCCCCGATCACTGAAGATCATGGAACCGTAGCAGGAGCCGCTGGGCCTGAAGGTTACAAACTTCGGGAAAGCAAAGATGCCCGGGGCATGATAGCAACTCCTGAAGGTTACAAACTTCGGGAGAGGGAAGGACCTAGAGTCACTGCCATGATGACTATACCACCACCCGTGGTACACACTGTCCCGGAAGGACAGATTCCACAGATACCTTCTGGTGGAAACGAAAGTATGTTTGACAGAATGAATGAGTTTTAGGAACAGTTCCTGGAGATGCAGAAGGAACTGCAAGCCATTTGCGGCCAGGATTTATTTGGAAAAGATACCACGGACATTTGTTTGGTCCCCAATGTGAAAGTTTCGCACAAATTCCAGGTACCCGATTTTGAAAAGTACAAGGGTAACTCTTGCCCTCAAAGCCATTTGGTGATGTACGCTCGGCGAATGTCAACTCAGACAGAGAACAACCAGCTACTGATCCACTATTTCCAAGATAGTTTAATCGGTGTCGCACTCAAATGGTACATGGGTTTAAACCGCACTAAGATCGACACTTTCAGAGATCTTGGTGCTGCCTTCGTTCAACAATATAAGTATAACCTGGACATGGCACCAGACAGAGATCAACTCAGATCGATGTCACAAAAGGACAAGGAAACCTTTCAGGAGTATGCTCAGAGATGGTGTGAAATTACCGCCCAGATTTGTCCACCTCTTGAGGAAAAAGAGATGACAAAGATCTTCTTGAAAACCTTAAGCTCATTTTACTACGATAGAATGGTTGCTAGTGCACCCAGTGACTTCACCGAGATGGTGGGCATGGGAGTTCGTCTTGAGGAAGCAGTCCGAGAGGGGCGTGTAGTTAAAGACGCTTGATCATCAAGTAACACAAAACGATACGGTAGTGCTCTCCCTAAGAAAAAAGAGCAGGATATTGGGAATATCTCTCTCAGAAAGCAAAGGCGACGGTATCAACTAGTAGCAGCTGTAACTCCTACTATCAACTCTACGCCTGTTCCTACGTATCAACCCCAGGTTGCTCAGAGCCAACCGAATCAACACCAATTTCAGCAAAGGACACAACAGCCTCTTCAGCAGGCTTGTCCTCCATATAACAACAATCGTACGACATGACCTCCCAGGTTCGACCCTATACCAATGTTGTACGCAGAATTGTTTCCACTCTTACTGGTCATGGGGCATGTCCAAACCAGGGCTCCTCTTACAATTCCGGAAAATCCGCCTTTTTGGTTCAAAGCGGATCAGACTTGCCCTTACCATCAAGGAGGACCGGGGCATAACATAGAAAACTGTCTCAGTTTCAAATCCGATGTGCAAAAGCTTGTTAGGAGAAGGGTCTTATCTTTCAAAGATACGAATCCGAATGTTCTCACAAACCCACTGCCTCAACACGAGAAAGGTGCGGTAAATTTGATAGAATGAGAGTCTAACAACAACTATCAAATTCATGATGTACTCTTATTGAGGGCCAACTTGGTCAAAATGCATTGTAGACAGAGTGGATACGGGCATGTAGCACCTCATAATTTTCACCAGTGTGATATCTGCTCTAAAACCAATCAAGGATGTTCTGTGGTGCAATCAGCTCTACAGGAATAATTGGATCTCGGATGGATCCAAGAGCATCTAGTTCGTGGATTTAACATGACTTATACAAGTTCCAACATCATTCAGAACCACGACATCCTTGCAATGAATGTCAACTTGGTGGCAATGCACTCAAGGCAAAGCCAACATTATAATCTGCCACGGCACGACTACGATTCCTGTCCTATCTACTTAATAAACGATCAGGGATGATCTTTTGTACAAGAGGCCCTCCAACATCAGCTGGATCTTGGATGGATTCAGGATTACCACGATAGAAATAAGTATCAAGTGAATATGATTCAAATCTTTGATATTCGCTTGATGAATACCAGCTTGGTGGAGTTAAACGCTACAAAAGTCCAACTTGGTTTCCTGACTTCGCATAATTATCAGAACTGTATAGTATGCAGTGAGAGTAACCAAGGGTGCGCTCTCGTGCAAAGAACTTTACAACACTTGTTAAACCACTAGTGGCTTCCGATCTATATGGATGAAGACACGCAACAAATCAGTGTGGTTAATGGGAACCCTACTAGGCATCAAAGTCAGGATGTTCGATCAATGGAAACAGATCTAGTGAGGTTGCACTGCATTCAAAGCGGGCGTGGCCAGGTGTCACTACATAACTATGAACGCTGTAGGGTCTGCTCGGAAAATAATCAAGGATGTTACCTCGTACGAGCAGCCCTTCAAAGTCAGTTGGACCGCAAAGAGATTCAACTGTGTCCAAGTTCTGGATCAATCAACTGGACGCCACACTATTCGCTGATCAGATTAAGGATGTTGTCGTAATCTCTGTGTCGCGGTGAAAATTGGATACCATAGTTATTTGTTAACTAGGATCGCATTTCTAATGTCACCACCGGTCTTTGATTTTATCCAAGGGAAGGGAGAAAAACCGAATTCCCACAATGCAATGCAAATGCATTAAGATTCTAAGTTCGGGGGTTGGTTATACCTAAGGAAGGTGTTAGCATCCTAGATATCTGTAGTACTCTATAGGAACCTCTTGATTTATTATGTTATTTGTTATCTGTTTTGCTAAGGGTTTAAGGGTAGGTGATTTATTATTTTTAATCCTAAGTGTGCTCGACAAGATATCACATCGTGTGCCTACATATCCTGTCAGGAGGGAATCAGAGCACTTGTCGTTCCTTATTAAGGATACTAAAGGTGATTTAAGGTTTAGGTGAGAAGATGAGTCATCATCTTAAGAAACCACAATAGTTTTGAAAATTGTTTGTGTTTGTGGGGTATGGGATTGTATGTCCCTTCTTTGAGATGATTAACATCTAATTCTCTTGTGTGGAGAATTAGGTAGGCTAAAGTTTGATTTTAAATCAAAATTATGGGGGGACTAACCTAGGAAATCTATCCTAAGTTGTCTAATAGTCTTAACTCAAGGGTGTCGATTATGAATGCAAATGATATGCACCATGCACAATAACATGGTTATCATGCATGGGATTTTCTCTTGGATATTTTATGCGGTTAATTATTGTTATTTAGGCGAAGGGTGCTAGCAAAGTGGGCTAGTCTTGTGTCTAGTGACCAAAAGGTTGAATGCGATGCCCGAAGGCGATCGATTTATATGGGTGAAAAATGGGCTCGACGTTGGATCGAGAGTTTTTTATATTTTGAAAAGGGTTTGAACAGAAATAATAACAAGCATACATCAAGATAAACACGCAAACGTACACTCGGGCGCGAGAGATTTCTAATCGGGGGATGATTTATTGAGAAAAAGAGTTGATTTAATTTATTATGAAAATGCTAGTTTTAGGGAGCTACTTATTGGTTATAATCTTAACCTATTATTCTTAGTTTTAAAGAAAAAAAAGCGTTGAGGACTTTAAAAAAATTAAATCTAATGTCAAAAGAGAAAAAGCTTTACTAAAAGTGATTTGATTTAGTATTAACAAAATTTAAAAAATGTTATTAGTTATTAAGAAAAGTTTTATTAAGTATTTTTTAATTTTAAAACTAATATCTTTATGAAAGAGGTTTATTAGTTAATTTTAATATTTAGCAAAAGGTTTTCATATTTTTAAAAGTTGTTATGTTAAAGATTATTTTCTAAAAGTATTATTAAAGGTTGTTGCTTATTATTAAACAAGGTATTAAATAAAAAAAGATTTTTATTTTTTAAACAGGTGGTTATATTTAATAAAAAAACAAATTTGATTATTTTGAATTATTAATAAAATGGGTTGATTATTAAAAAAACGGAGGGATCTGGTGCGCTTAGAGGGAAAAGAGGATCTATCGTATAGCTCAACTCATGACCGTGAGATGTATGATAGTTGTGATCGGATGGATGAGAATCAAGGATGTAAGGCGGTGCGTGGTGTGCGTAGTGTACATGTGATTATTGTGCAAAACAAAAGGAAAAAGGAAGGCGACCAAACATCCCTCTCACGATCCCTATCTCTCTTCTCTCGTCTCTCTCAAAGGGTTAGGAAACCCTAGATCGTCTTCAACCTCTCGCCGTCGTCTCGCTGCTCTCGTCTTCTCCGATCAAACATACAATCCCTAACCCCGCACAACCCAATACCCCAATCCACTATGTCATGATGTTTACAATTTCAAAGAGTTTTACGAATGAAAAGAAAAGGAAAAAAAATGGTAAATGGCGATTGCTCGGAAATGACACGGCGATGGGCTCCTTTAATCAAGGATGTCTCTCTTTCTCTTCACCTTTTTGCGATTTGTTTGCCTTTGTGTTGTCCTTGTCTGCTTTTGATGTTTTGGCTGTTGAGATGATGTCCTTGTCATCTCCGTTCTTGGTGTGCGTGTGTTATGGAGTTCTCTGCTTCCTCTTTCTCGGTTCGAAGCGTCTGGTGAAATTGATATTGTGGGCGATGCAGAGTTTGAAATTCTGAGCCTTCTCCTGATTTACGTATTGTCGTGCCTCTAGTTTATTGAGTTGATGGTGATTTGTCTGATGTGAAATGGTTTGTTGATGAGTGTTTTTTTTGGCTCATGGTTTGATATGAGTTGGCTGTTTGGTTTAGGTATAATGAGCTGATTTTCTTTGATAGAGTTTGATGAATGGTTGCTGGTGTAGCGATTGTTTGTAATCGATGAATGGTTTGTGCGACTGGTAAGGAAAATGGCTGGGTGTATTTGGTATTTTGGTTTTGGTTTTTGTGAATATAACCTTGGTTTTCTGGTTTAATTGATGTCTCTCCTGATGGATTGGTTGTTGTTACCTTGTGGGCTTGGTTTGTAAACTTGTTGTTTGTGATTTTTCTAGTTTACGGTTTGGTGAATTGTGAATGATTTTTTTTCCTTTTCCCTATGCGTGTGAATTTATTTTTATAAGCTTCAGAAATTGAACCTTGAATGTTGATAATCATTTAGGAAAGAAAATCGAATCTGTCTGAAACATGCTTGATCTGGTCTTGGAAATATTTCAAAAATTTGTCTGAAACATATCCCGATTTTCCTTTCTAAATCCAACATGTTTTAGCACGCTTTGAAAACAATTAATGATGATGACATTTCCTGATTTTAATTGATTCATCATTAAATGTTTGATTGTGTTTACTGAATCAAAACCTGCCATGATAATTGTTTACTCGTGTTTGGAAGGAAATCGTGGCTGTTACGGAATGTGATTCTTCGCCCTTTTCCTACATCTTGCATCTTGACATAAAACTCGTATTATAAATTCAAATTGAGTCACACGTGTCATGGCTTGCTTATTGATAATGATCTGATGTTTTCGCTTTTGACAGGTTTGAATCGTATGAGGCAATGCGAAAGGGAAGGCGATGGAGTTTAGCTAAATATTTGAGGTTTTGGTAAAAGCTGATTTGGGTTAACATTTAGGATTAGGATTTGTGATTTTGGAATTTTGGATGCAAAACATGTTAGGAGTTGCATTTCTAACTTGCAGATTTTTGATGGTTTGTGAATTAGTTGCTTATAATACTTGAATTCATTTTGGATAGGTTATAGCGTGTACATCAAGAAGGAACACTCCAAATGGTGCAAAGGTGACAGGATGATGAAGTTGCTCAAATACTGTGGATTCCTCCTAAGGGTGTGTTGAGTAACGGGTTTTGTAACTAGTTCTCTCGTTGGAGGTATAGCATTCTTGTGAAGAGGATGTTTGGACGTTTGTGATTTAACCTCACAGGCGAGATGCTTGAAAAGCTGCTTAACTAGGTTTTGGAACTCTCCTTTGTAAGCACTTGATATTTCCTTTGTGCTTTGACAAGGATTTGGTAACTTGTGTATGCCGTCATATTAAATGCAGGGGACCTGTCGTGTTCATGACGTATGTTTCCAATCGGAATCAAGTGCATAAGGATTCGTACCAGTTTGTGCGAAATGGCCAAGTAATATCACCACTGATGTGTTGTGCACTGCTTTTGCTTGAACATGTAAGATTTGAGTTCTGATGTCAATGGCTGCCATTGCAGGTCCAGTAATATTGTCCAGATATCAAAGTCCCGCCTGCCAGATTGCAAACCTATTCCTTAACTTATCACCAAGGTTGCATAGCAATCTCATGAGAATTAGTGTCGATCGGCTAGGCAAAGTGGAACTACCGTATTCATGATGAAACAGTAAGACCGTACATAGCTTTATCAATGTGCCCTTGTTCTCCCTTGCCTATTTCAATTTTGACATGATTTATACTGTTGTTAATTTCATAATTTCCACATCTTGAAGCTCGACGGTGTCACCTTGGTGTCTTATGTACTTTTTGTAAAGTTAACCGATGTTCCTTGACACTCACCATGAGCGGCTCTTTTTGCAAGTGATCCAAATCCACCAAATTTGGAGGGTAGTCTTAGTGAAACGTGGTGGCAAGCAAACAGGGGCATTACCAAAATGGATACCACTTGTATTTTACCGACAACTTAGAGTGTACTTGCAGGATACCTTGGATGTAATTTTAGTGTAATGAAGCATCACCTATACCTCTTTTATTTACCGTTAAATAGAAAAGCCAACTTAGTATTATGGCATAACATTATTACACGTTGTAAACATGTTAACCTGATCGTACTAGATGGTTGTACTAAATTTGTGAAGAACAAATCCAATTTTCTTTAAACTATTTATCACTTAACAATCCGCCGTGGCTTTCGGAATGATCCCTCAATATGTCAATAGAACACCAAGGGTTTCTCTCTTTGGGACATACTTGTAAATGAAGCTAATATTTCTTTTCCTTTCAAGACTTGTAACTTCATCTTTCATTGTATCTTGAATTTGAGCTTGACGTGAAAAAAAAAAAAGAAACTAAAATCTTGTGGGTGACCTTTATTGAATTTATGGCATGAAGTCCTTTGTGTATCTTGTAACTTGAAGTAAGGTCATGAAATGAGGTCCTGAATTATAAGGGACTTTGAATCTTGGATATGGCGAAGAGAAAAAAGCTCATTAAACATGAAATTAAATCTTTTGCGACAAATGGCTTAATTTATGAGTTTAGGCCTTTGTTTAAGGACATCCATGGTTTTAAGACACGGGTTATAAATTGGATATTTTGGGTAAAGAGAGATTATGGAAAAGTAGCTATGGACACAGATATAAAAAGGGGATAATGGTTTGTGGACTTTGTTACTTAAATTCCAAGAGAAAACCACGCGAATATTCGATCTTTGCAAACTTAATGCCAATTGAAATGTTCTCGCATCCATGACTGTTAGTCTTAAACTTCGACCAATCACATAAGATCTCCCTTGTATCGGCTCTTATTCTTCTTTCATCTCCACAAGAATCCAACACAATTCGCAAGGGACCAGAATCACCATGAGCACACGCACAACCTCAACGACCTTTGAGCTTCTGTAGCAGTACCTAACTTCACAAACGAAACAACAAACAAAGTCTAGATAAAGTGATTAGTTATGCACGAATGATTGACCTAATATGTTATGCAAAGAGCAAAGCGGGGATCTTAGGGTCAAAAATTAGGGTGCGACAGATGCCCCTATTTAAGTTACTTCTATCCGGAGATATGGAGATTGGAATCTTCGTCTCGACGAGATATGAGGGACTTAAATACAAACATGCATAATTTTTGGCCCTAAGATGCCACTAGATGCACATGATATGGAATGAAGATGATATGAAATGCAAGACAGAGATCTTGTGAGGAATGATGTCACAGGGGATAACCGATGTTAAAACACAAAGAAAGAAAGGAAGACCCGACGAGGAACATCCTAGCAAAGCAAGACTCCACAGGGGAAAGATCTAACTCCACTGGGGGAAGAGACTATCAATTGACAATCACAAGGTAGCTTAAGCGCATGGCAAGAAACTTGAAAAGAAGGATGGCTTACTACCAACAGCCGGTAGCCTAAACCAAGGTGTCCAGTTGAAATAAAATGGCGTATATTACCTACTATCACACAGGGTAGCCTAAGAAGAGGTAATAAATCGGGGAGGAGAGATCGCCTACTACCAAACACGGTAGCCTAAACATAGGTGTCCGACCCAAAAGAGAGGTGTGTTACCTACTATCAAGCATGTGATAGCCTAAGTGAGGTAAACACAAAAGGAAAGATGACCTACTACCACCACGGTAGCCTAAGCGAGGCATCTGACCAAAACACAAGAACAACGACTGTTTGTCGAGGTTTAACCAGGGAATTTACTGCCGAAATCTTGGAAAGAAACGACTGTTCGTCGAAGTCTGCTGGAAATCTACTGCCGAGAATAACCAGGGAAATACCTACTGCCGAGGTCTTCTGGAAATCTTCTGCCGAGAATAACCAGGGAAATACCTACTGCCGAGGTCTTCTGGAAATCTTCTGCCGAGAATAACCAGGGAAATACCTACTGCTGAGGTCTTGGAAAGAAACGACTATTTGTCGAAGTTTAAAGTAAATCAGGGAATCTACTGCCGAGATCCTGGAAAGGGACGACTGCTTGTCAAGATTTAAAATAAACCAGGGAATCTACTGTCGAGATCCTGGGAGCTTCACCGGGGATCTTCAAAAGAGATGTGGGTCGGCTGACTTATAAAATATGTCTTCTCAAATAAAGAGTAAAATCATTTGAATCTTCACCAAACTTCTCGAAGAGATGCCATTTGATAGAAGCAAATTGAATTGTGGACTCACTGGGGAGAATACCACCAAGAAATAATATTGTTGTAGTCGAAAATTCGTTGAAGTAATATATAAGATTCTTGCAATAGGGATTCTCAAATAAAGAGAATACTTGTAAAGTCCTCAATAGTTGATAACCTTGATAATTTCACCGGGGATAGATAAAATGTCTTGAGGAGACTGCCATTTGTCATCCAGGTAGAGAACTGAGCTCAAATAAAGAGCTACCACTTGTTGTCTGGATTTAAATCCCATAATAGTGCTGGAGGAATAACTTTTGTCTTCCGTAGAGATCTCTGAATAAATTCTTCTTGGGGGGATAGGGCGCAAAATAAATGCACGCTTGATATAGGTTCAACAGCCTAGAGATATCCAAAATTGTGATTGTCAAGGACTAAAGTTCGATCCAGGGAATAACTGGAAAGAAACGGTCAAACAAGACTCCATCCATTGAGGATTGAGCTCAACGGGTTTATCTTTATCCAAAAATGGAAAAGAAAACTAAAGCAACCATCTTCCATGAGGACCGAGCTCAGTGGGGAGTTTAGAAAGTATGTGTTTTTTTTTGCCTAGGGCTGATGACTCTACTCGGAGGGAGCAGACAAAACCCAGTCACTTGGGGGATAAACACAACCAAAGTGAAAGAACAAAACAAGCAACACAAAAAATGCAAGATGCGAGAAAGAATGCGCACATGCCATGAATCTATATGGAAGAATACCATGCTATGCTTATGCTTATGCTGACAAAACAAACGACAAGAAGCAAACTGGAGACGAAAACAACAAGCATCTAGATACGGATACTCGACCAATCTTCGCAATACAAAAGCATCACTGGGGATAAATGGAAAACCATATATGGGATCACAGTCCTACTTCAAGGCTTCAAACTTTCTCTGGGGAAAAGAGAGCACTCCACTTGGGATGAACATCGTGACTTCACTTAGGATTGTCAAGATGAACCTTGGATTCTGTTGGGAATGAGAAAGATTCACTAGGAACGAATCAAACTCATGATCGAAAAGACTTCATGGGGGATAAAATAAATACCCACTGCGAACTGACGTAGTCTGAATGAAAGTTGTAACTGGATAAAATAAATATCCACTTCATTGGGGAAACTTGGATCAATAGTAGTTGGAAGTGTCGGAGATAAAAACTTCGAGAGGATGAAATAAACATCCGCCTTCACTGGTGAAGATTGAGATAGTGAGAAAGTCCAATGAGGAGTGAAATAAACACTCGCTTCGCTGGGGAAGATTGAAATTCAGGAAATTCATTGAGGATTCTTAGGTTGGCGACCAGAGAAATCTTGCGTCAAATGTGCCATGACCTCTTGAAGTGGCGATTTACCGGGGAATAGTCGTGACTACCGGGATCGAAGACCTACTGGGGAGTCATCACATTACCTGGGATAGAAATTCTTTGAGGTCATGGGTGAATAATGTCGTGAGACTGATGTAACCCTGCATTGATGACCTGTATGGTAGTCGCCATTTTGATCAACAGTTGCTGTGAATGGATGAAAAGTAATCTTCAATTATTAGATGCCCCAGATCACTTGGTTTATAAGAAGAAGTCATCCCAAGAGGATTTTACAGAAAACTTGGCGTCCAACTGTCCCAATGTTTTCAAACTCTTGGAGAGATTGTCGAATCTCGACGTAACTGGCCCGGATTGACCGTGTTCTATAACCGAGTCTTCAAATTCTTTGAGAGATTTACCAAATCTCGACGTAGCTGCCCCAGATTGATGGTGTTCTGAGTCTTCAAAATTTGTTCCTTGAGGTCAGACGGCGAAAGAAACAGCTGGGAAACAAATTGCCCCTGCTCAGCAAGGTCTTCAGGTGACGTGCCCCTGGATACTACAACAATACTAATTTTTAGCTCATCAATGCCACACGTATGTTAATTTCTACGATGTCAAGCAATGTTAGCAAGTAGAAAATGTTAATTCTGAAACTGCTAATGCAACATATGTTTGTCTTGAAGTTTTTATTTAAAAATTTTTTGGTGGTTGAACTACCGATTTTATAATGCTAGCGCAAATTTTTTTGAGCATAGCTCATAGGAGTCATGAAACAATATCTCAATGAGTATGCTTTTGAAATAAACCTTGCTTCAATTAGGACTTTAAAGGGTTGTATTATGGATTAGTTCACGGTTTAAGAAACAAAGGGTATAAGGCTCAAAGTTTGTTTGTGCCCACCCAATCTTCGTGATATTTTACTTCATTTTTTTTTACTGAAAATTACCCTGCCCCAGGTTAAGAATAAGGGGTTTTTTTTCTTAGAGAAGAAAACTCCTACTTCAAAGGCTCAAAAGGTTAACAAGGGTTTATCACCTTATATCTCCGGTGTTTAGGATTTTGAAACAATGCCTTATATCACTAGCAGAGTTTTATTCAAAAGCATACAACAAGAGATCTAGCGTTTGATTTCATCATCCTCCATTCAATTCTCTGCCAGGGCAAGAGATTGGGCAACATTGGCATTATAAAATAGAAAGAACATTTTAAAATGAGTGAAACGAATGGATTTCTTCAAGAAAAACATTAGTCATTGCATCAATCATTCAAAATAACAAATTCTTACACGCAAAAGAAGCTTAAAATCAAAGAAATAACAACAAATGTGAGCAAATGAATAAACAGCTTAATGATCCTGGCACTGAGCTCTGCTCTTGATTCCATTGACTTGGAAAGAACTTCTCGAGTCCTCACGTCCATCAGCACAAAGGTGCTCAATTCACAACTGGGCTTCCTCCCCTGAAGGTCAGCACTTCATCGTCGATCATCTTTTGGACCTTTTCTTGGAAAACCTTACAACCTTCAATCGAATGCCCCAACACTCCGTCATGAAATTCATAACTGGTATCTGGATTAAACCAAGGAGGGCGAGATTTAATGGCTCTGGTCTTTCTGGGTGCCATCACTGAGTTTCGGGCAAAGTAAGACCACAATTAACTATAAGTCATTGGGATTAGGTCAAACCAACGAGTCTTTTCTTCTGGACTACTCAAAGGTCTCTGCTGATCCTGACACTGATTCTGGTGATTCAGGTTCTCAACTTGTTGATTCTGATGTTGATCCTGATGAGTCAACCTTTGTCGTTTGTACGGACGTCCATGAGGTAGTGATTGCTGGCACTGAACAGGCACTGCAAACCGACGTTTGTGATAAGGCACCGGAACTGGAGCTTACAAAGTCTGAGGAGAGCCCAAAATTGCATTAACTTCAACACTCCTTTCTTCTTGGGAAACACTAACAAACTTTTCTTCATTAGCATGTCTATTCGAGACATCTTTAATTTTCCCACTTTTGAATGCGTTCTCGATGTTTACTCCGACTTCCACAATTTTAGGGAACTCTAATGGCACAACGCCTATCATTCTGACATAATAAGAGCCTGACAGTGTCTTTAGAAACATCTTGGCCAGCTCCTTCTCTTGAAGTGGTGGCCAAACTTGGGCTGCCAATTCTTTCCACCATTGCGCATATTCCCTGAAGGACTCGTTGTCTTTCTGACTCATGGTCATCAATTGATCACTGTCTGGAGCCATGTCCATATTATAATTGTATTGTTTCATAAAAGCGTTAGCTAAGTCTTCCCAAGACTGAATATGGTTCCTTTCTAGCTTCATATACCACATCAAGGATGCCCCGGATAAACTTTCTTGAAAGCAGTGAATCATCAGCTTGTCATTGTCGACATAAGCAGTCATCTTTCGATAAAACATTGTCAAATGGTACCTTGGACAACTAACACCCTTGTATACTTCAAAGACGGGCATTTTGAACTTCGGTGGAATAACCATGCCTGGAACTAGACACAAGTCAGGAGCCTTAAGACCAGATGTGTTAGGTCCTTTCAACATCTTCAATTGCTCTTGGAGGTCACGAAATCCTTTTTCAATTTCTCCTAATCTAGGATCATCCACAGTCGTCACAGGACGGATGTTCTGGGAATTTGGCATATACCTAAAAAAGCAGGAATCTCTTTTGTTAACTTGACCATCCATGTTATCTTGCACAGGATGAGATCGAGTAGGAACATCCACTTGTAGAGCGTCGTTGTCAGAAGAAAAACCAAACATCGGATTAGTCATCACTCTGAAGCTTGACATGGGATCCATATTTTGTGTTCTATCCATTATCCCCAGTAACTACTTCAAGTTCGATGCGAATGCCAGAAGATCAGCTGAGCAACACGAAGATAGAATACTGAATAAGCTGAGGGAGAGAAAAGACGTATGCAAAAAGGATGCAATGCTAAAGATGCAATGCGCATGCAGCAAGTTTCATGGAACTCGACTATTTATAATCATCAAGGAAGACTCGTTTTTTTTAATTATCAAAATGGTTACAACTATTAGTATTGGAATATTAAAAGATTGATTTATTACAAAATTGTTTACAACGCGTTGGTACACTTTCCAAGAGTCATAACGGAAAAGCTAAATAAAAGCTAATAATGATGGATCTAAGGAGACTCTTCCAACGGTCTTTGTTTGACTTCTTCTTCCAATTAAGCTTCCAAGGTATTGATTAAAGACTAGAGTAACTTCTTTCCAAAATTTCTCCTTTTGTAGTCATATTAGCTCGGACATTTACCGAAAATAGTATATGGATTCTTGTCTTGAATAAGTAACTCAATTAGCTGACAATATTCTTCATGAGTTGATACCAACTAGTAATTAGGAATAGTGAAAAACTGTAGTAGAATGGAGATGATAGCTTTCTGTATTTGGTCTCGATCCTTTCTTTATCTGTCAGCAAGGTCTCCAGTCCCCTTAGATCGTCCAGGTTATGACTCTTGTAAGTGTACTTCGACGTTTTATTTTTTCAAGAGTCCATGATATCCCTACGATGTTTACAAACAAGACTAAGTTCCATGAAACTTTATGATATGATGCTAATGAATGTATGCAAAACATAAGGCAAACAGCACAAAGGACACACAAGCAAAACAAACAGGCAAAGAGTCCTAGGTTTGAAAGGTCACAACATGAAGCCAAGGTCTACCCTTCCCAATAGGAGTGCACTATAGTTTCAAATGTGCCTGCCGAAAGGGTTCTACAAAGTTCCCAGAGTCTACAACCCATCTTTCGGATATTATCTATTTCCCAAATCACTTGGTAGTCAATAATATTCTCAAGAGAATCTCGTCTGAGTGTAGTATCGCGTAGCGACTATTGCAGAAATAGACTCCTGCATAGTCCCCGCACTACGCCCTAATAGGCCAAGTTGGGTTAAAGGTAACTACGGTCCCCAGTCCCGAGGGCCTTTAGATCGAAACCACATCGTCTTCACGAATGAACTCGTTGGACAAATATTTTATTCGAGAGGGCCTAGACTGAGTGGTGAAGTCTCAATTTACTTTTTCAGGAATCAACTCCCTCAAAGTATCATTGAAGTCTCACCGTTTTCCTATCTTAATTTCACTCTAGTCCGGGTGTAGGACTTTGTCTCACCACACAAGTAATAACCCAAGCAAACATAATAGATAACAAATATATAACAAAAACATAGTTAATCAAGTTAGGGGGAACCCTCTTATGAGAGTCCCCAGTGAAGTCGCCATTTCTGTCGCGGTGAAAATTGGATACCATAGTTATTTGTTAACTAGGATCGCATTTCTAATGTCACCACCGGTCTTTGATTTTATCCAAGGGAAGGGAGAAAAACCGAATTCCCACAATGCAATGCAAATGCACTAAGATTCTAAGTTTGGGGGTTGGTTATACCTAGGGAAGGTGTTAGCATCCTAGATATTTGTAGTACTCTACAGGAACCTCTTGATTTATTATGTTATTTGTTATCTATTTTGCTAAGGGTTTAAGGGTAGGTGATTTATTATTTTTAATCCTAAGTGTGATCGACAAGATATCGCATCTTGTGCCTACATATCCTGTCAGGAGGGAATCAGAGCACTTGTCGTTCCTTATTAAGGATACTAAAGGTGATTTAAGGTTTAGGAGAGAAGATGAGTCATCATCTTAAGAAACCACCACAGTTTTAAAAATTGTTTGTGTTTTTGGGGTATGGGATTGTATGTCCCTTCTTTGAGATGATTAGCGTCTAATTCTCTTGTGTGGAGAATTAGGTAGGCTAAAGTTTGATTTTAAATCAAAATTATGGAGGGACTAACCTAGGAAATCTATCCTAAGTTGTCTAATAGTCTTAACTCAAGGGTGTCGATTATGAATCCAAACGATATGCACCATGCACAATAACATGATTATCATGCATGAGATTTTCCCTTGGATATTTTATGCGGTTAATTATTGTTATTTAGGCGAAGGGTGCTAGCAAAGTGGGCTAGTCTTGTGTCTAGTGACCAAAAGGTTGAATGCGATGCCCGAAGGCGATCGACTTATATGGGTGGAAAATGGGCTCGACGTTGGATCGGGAGTTTTTTATATTTTGAAAAGGGTTTGAACAGAAATAATAACAAGCATACATTAAGATAAACACGCAAGCGTACACTCGGGCGCGAGAGATTTCTAATCGGGGGTTGATTTATTGAGAAAAAGAGTTGATTTAATTTATTATGAAAATGCTAGTTTTAGGGAGCTACTTATTGGTTATAATCTTAACCTATTATTCTTAGTTTTAAAGAAAAAAAAGCGTTGAGGACTTTAAAAAAATTAAATCTAATGTCAAAAGAGAAAAAGCTTTACTAAAAGTGATTTGATTTAGTATTAACAAAATTTAAAAATGTTATTAGTTATTAAGAAAAGTTTTATTAAGTATTTTTTAATTTTAAAACTAATATCTTTACGAAAGAGGTTTATTAGTTAATTTTAATATTTAGCAAAAGGTTTTCATATTTTTAAAAGTTGTTATGTTAAAGATTATTTTCTAAAAGTTTTATTAAAGGTTGTTGCTTATTATTAAACAAGGTATTAAATAAAAAAAGATTTTTATTTTTTAAACAGGTGGTTATATTTAATAAAAAAAACAAATTTGATTATTATGAATTATTAATAAAATGGGTTGATTATTAAAAAAACGGAGGGATCTGGTGCGCTTAGAGGGAAAAGAGGATCTATCGTAGAGCTCAACTCATGACCGTGTGATGTGTGAAAGTTGTGATCGGATGGATGAGAATCGAGGATGTAAGGCGGTGCGTGGTGTGTGTAGTGTACATGTGATTATTGTGCAAAACAAAAGGAAAAAGGAAGGTGACCAAACGTCCCTCTCACGATCCCTATCTCTCTTCTCTCGTCTCTCTCAAAGGGTCAGGAAACCCAAGATCGTCTTCAACCTCTCGCTGTCATCTCGCTGCTCTCGTCTTCTCCGATCAAACATACAATCCCTAACCCCACACAACCCAATACCCCAATCCACTATGTCATGATGTTTACAATTACAAAGAGTTTTACGAATGAAAAGAAAAGGAAAAAAAACGGTAAATGGCGATTGCTCGGAAACGACACGGCGATGGGCTCCTTTAATCAGGGATGTCTCTCTTTCTCTTCACCTTTTTGCGATTTGTTTGCCTTTGTGTTGTCCTTGTCTGCTTCTGATGTTTTGGCTGTTGAGATGATGATGAACACCGTTCTTGGTGTGCGTGTGTTGTGGAGTTCTCTGCTTCCTCTTTCTCGGTTCGAAGCGTCTGGTGAAATTGATATTGTGGGCGATGCAGAGTTTGAAATTCTGAGCCTTCTCCTGATTTACGTATTATCGTGCCTCTGGTTTATTGAGTTGATGGTGATTTGTCTGATGTGAAATGGTTTGTTGATGAGTGTTTTTTTGGCTCGTGGTTTGATGTGAGTTGGCTGTCTGGTTTAAGTATAATGAGCTGATTTTCTTTGATAGAGTTTGATGAATGGTTGCTGGTGTAGCGATTGTTTGTAATCGATGAATGGTTTGTGCGACTGGTACGGAAAATGGCTGGGTGTATTTGGTGTTTTGGTTTTGTTTTTTGTGAATATAACCTTGGTTTTCTGGTTTAATTGATGTCTCTTCTGATGGATTGGTTGTTACCTTGTGGGCTTGGTTTCTAAACTTGTTGTTTGTGATTTTTCTGGTTTACGGTTTGGTGAATTGTGAATGATTTTTTTTTCCTTTTCCCTATGCATGTGAATTTCTTTTTATAAGCTTCAGAAATTGAACCTTGAATGTTGATAACCATTTAGGAAAGAAAATCGAATCTATTTGAAACATGCTTGATCTGGTCTTGGAAATATTTCAAAAATTTGTCTGAAACATATCCTGATTTTCCTTTCTAAATCCAACATGTTTTAGCACGCTTTGAAAACAATTGATGATGATGACATTTCCTGATTTTAATTGATTCATCATTAAATGTTTGATTGTGTTTACTGAATCAAAACCTGCCATGATAATTGTTTACTCGTGTTTGGAAGGAAATCGTGGCTGTTACGGAATGTGATTCTTCGCCCTTTTCCTACATCTTGCGTCTTGACATAAAACTCGTATTATGAATTCAAATTGAGTCACACGTGTCATGGCTTGCTTATTGATAATGATTTGCTGTTTTCGCTTTTGACAGGTTTGAATCGTATGAGGCAATGCGAAGGGAAGGCGATGGAGTTTAGCTCAATATTTGAGGTTTTGGTAAAAGCTGATTTGGGTTAACATTTAGGATTAGGATTTGTGATTTTGGAATTTTGGATGCAAAACATGTTAGGAGTTGCATTTCTAACTTGCATATTTTTGATGGTTTGTGAATTAGTTGCTTATAATACTTGAATTCATTTTGGATAGGTTATAGCGTGTACATCAAGAAGGAACACTCCAAATGGTGCAAAGGTGACAGGATGATGAAGTTGCTCGAATACTATGGATTCCTCCTAAGGGTGTGTTGAGTAACAGGTTTTGTAACTAGTTCTCTCGTTGGAGGTATAGCATTCTTGTGAAGAGGATGTTTGGACGTTTGTGATTCAACCTCACAGGCGAGATGCTTGAAAAGCTGCTTAACTAGGTTTTGGAACTCTCCTTTGTAAGCACTTGATATTTCCTTTGTGCTTTGACAAGGATTTGGTAACTTGTGTATGCTGTCATATTAAATGCAGGGGTCCTGTCGTGTTCATGACGTATGTTTCAAACCAGAATCAAGTGCATAAGGATTACGTACCAGTTTGTGCAAAATGGCCAAGTAATATCACCACTGATGTGTTGTGCACTGCTTTTCCTTGAACATGTAAGATTTGAGTTCTGATGTCAATGGCTGCCATTGCAGGTCCAGTAATATTGTCCAGATATCAAAGTCCCGCCTGCCAGATTGTAAACCTATTCCTTAACTTATCACCAAGGTTGCATAGCAATCTTACGAGAATCAGTGTTGAGTTGCTAGGCAAAGTGGAACTACCGTATTCATGATGAAACGGTAAGACCGTACATAGCTTTATCAATGTGCCCTTGTTCTCCCTTGCCTATTTCAATTTTGACTTGATTTATACTGTTGTTAATTTCAGAATTTCCACATCTTGAAGCTCGACGGTGTCACCTTGGTGTCTTATGTACTTTTTGTAAAGTTAACCGATGTTCCTTGACACTCACCATGAGCGGCTATTTTTGCAAGTGATCCAAATCCACCAAATTGGGAGGGTAGTCTTAGTGAAACGTGGTGGCAAGCAAACAGGGGCATTACCAAAATGGATACCACTTGTATTTTACCGACAACTTAGAGTGTACTTGCAGGATACCTTGGATGTAATTTTAGTGTAATGAAGCATCACCTATTCCTCTTTTATTTACCGTTAAATAGAAAAGCCAACTTAGTATTATGGCATAACATTATTACACGTTGTAAACATGTTACCCTGATCGTACTAGATGGTTGTACTAAATTTGTGAAGAACAAATCCAATTTTCTTTACACTATTTATCACTTAACAATCCGCCGTGGCTTTCGGAATGATCCCTCAATATGTCAATAGAACACCAAGGGTTTCTCTCTTTGGGACATACTTGTAAATGAAGCTAATATTTCTTTTCCTTTCAAGACTTGTAACTTCATCTTTCATTGTATCTTGAATTTGAGCTTGACGTGGAAAAAAAAGAAACTAAAATCTTGTGGGTGACCTTTATTGAATTTATGGCATGAAGTCCTTTGTGTACCTTGTAACTTGAAGTAAGGTCATGAAATGAGGTCCTGAATTATAAGGGACTTTGAATCTTGGATATGGCGAAGAGAAAAAAGCTCATTAAACATGAAATTGAATCTTTTACGACAAATGGCTTAATTTATGAGTTTAGGCCTTTGGTTAAGGACAACCATGGTTTTAATACACGCATTATAAATTGGATATTTTGGGTAAAGAGAGATTATGGAAAAGTAGCTATGGACACAGATATAAAAAGGGGATAATGGTTTGTGGACTTTGTTACTTAAATTCCAAGAGAAAACCACGCGAATATTCGATCTTTACGAACTTAATGCCACTTGAAATGTTCTCGCATCCATGACTGTTAGTCTTAATCTTCGACCAATCACATAAGATCTCCCTTGTATAGGCTCTTATTCTTCTTTCATCTCCACAAGAATCCAACACAATTCACAAGGGACCAGAATCACCATGAGCACACGCACAACCTCAATGACCTTTGAGCTTCTGTAGTAGTACCTAACTTCACAAACGAAACAACAAACAAAGTCTAGATAAAGTGATTAGTTATGCACGAATGATTGACCTAATATGTTATGCAAAGCGCAAAGCGGGGATCTTAGGGTCAAAAATTAGGGTGCGACACTCTGATCATGAAAGCACCAAAGATGTTTATACATCATCCCTCTACTTGACGAATCGAAGATTCTTAACCAGGAATTGATTGAAGTTACTTACGATGGTCAGAAAAATCAGAAGGCCCCTGTAGTTATCTATCTATCGGGACCGTTACCATATGAATCAACTAAGGTGATCCCTTACAAATACAGTGCAACAACAATTGAGAATGGAAAGGAAACTGCATTACCCTCCGTCGTGAATATTGCAGACATCAGTCGAGTAACACGGAGCGGTCGAATCTTTAACAGAGGAGTTGGAGAACCTAACAGAGAAAAAGAACCTCAAACGGGGGTTCCCAATTCACCAATCGGTCAATCCAGTGATCCCGACCTTTCAAAGAATGATGATGAGATGCCGAAGCTCATCCAAAGGAGTGAATACAACATTATTGAACAACTGTTACAAACTCCTTCAAAGATCTTAGTGTTATCGCTTTTGTTCAGTTTAGAAGCCCACAGAGAGGCTCTACAGAAAGTCTTAGAATAAGCCTTTGTGGAACAGGATGTGTCAATACGATAGTTCAATAGCATCATCGCTAACATCACTTCCTGCAACAACTTGGGGTTTAGTGATGAGGAATTGCCAGAAGAGGGCCCAAGTCACAACATGGCACTCAACATTACAGTCAACTGCCAGGATGATGCATTAGCCAGCGTACTGGTAGACACCAGATTAGCTCTAAATGTCATGCCCAAGTCTACTCTGATGCGATTATCATACCAAGGAACTCCGATGAGAGGCAGTGAGGTTATCGTCAAAGCATTTAACGGATCCCCAAAAACAGTTATCGGCGAAGTCCACCTTCCCATAACTATCGGTCCTCACACTTTCCAAGTCACTTTCTAGGTCATGGACATCCGGGCAGCATACTGCTGTTTGTTAGGAAGACCTTAGATAAACGAGGCTGGGGCAGTCACTTTGACACTTCACCAGAAGCTGAAGTTCGTCAAGAACAACCAACTAGTCATAGTCTGCGGAGAGCAAGCCTTAATCGTGAGTAACTTATCGTCATCCACTTAGGTAGAACCAGAGGAGGTTGTAGGAACCCAATTCCATGCACTTTCAGTGAGCAATGACAACCAACCAGAAAAAGGAATGTCAATTTCCTCGTACAAAGATACTCTCGAGGTGATCAAAAGTAACAATGCAAAGGGATGGGGACAGCTTGTCATCCCTACTAATAACAAAACAAAGAAAGGTCTTGGTTTTTCTTCAACCTGTACCCAGACTGCTACTAACGATGAAAGTTTTCATCCCATTCAGGATTTCTTCCACAGTGGAGGTTTCCTTCACCCAGTGTCTCAAGAAGTACATACCATCAACGACGAAGATTCCTCTGACACCGATGAAGAATGGAAGTCCTATCTTAACGAGGACGGTTATATGTCTCAGGAAGAGGTGCCTACGCCCTTTTGCTATCCCGTACAGAGTCTGAGATTTATACCGAGGTCAGATGTCGAAATGATATACGGAGATTGTGATTCGGAAGGATGTCGTGCTCCACCAAACTCATTAGAAGAAGACACTCTGATGAAAGACTACTTTGACCACGACTATTATGGCCCGATGGGTGGTTTGCCTATCTGGCAGCCGTACCCAGGAGACTTGGGGCAAGAAAATCAGCCGAACAATGAAGATCAGCTGAGCGTCATTGGAAAAAATACCTGCGTCTCCACCATGTTATGGAATCAACACTCAGGTCATCCAGAAAATGTCCAGCACGACGATGAATTTGCAATGTTTGCAGGACTAGAATTCATTAACTATGCTTTTCCCGAAGTCAACGTCATCGAAAGGGATGACTCCTCCAGTTCCAAAGAAGTGTGAGACACCCTGGGACAACCAAGTGGTAAATACGACTTCATGGTCAAGTATACCGCTCCCGAAAGCTCTCGTATCAGGCTCGAAGACATCCAGCCAACTGGATGGGGAGATATAACTGAGAGCACAAATACTATACAAAATACAACTGAGGAATCCTCCTACAACAACTATGCCTGGGAGACAGATTCCAATGATCCTGCTCCACCAGAAATCAACGTCATTTCTGAAGACGAATCAAGAAGGAAGGTACCAGACTTTATGATTCACCGAAGATTTTGCCGCCAATGGGTTGCAGTCGATGTTCCGAAGATCGTTCATAAGTCTAAGTAATTGCCGTCTTTATCTTAACCTTTCACCCTGCCCAGGTGAAACAGATGTTTTGATAGGGCTCACTTTTCTGTAAATATCTCATCGCTTTGCCCAAAGCGACAGAGTTTTGTTTTATAGGGCTGTAGTTTCAAGAATCGACAAGATCATAAATAAAATAACGTCGTTCTGTAATTTCCGCATTAATTGCTGTTTTCTTTTTTGATTTTTCAGAAAATGGTAATCCTAAGAAACAACAAATAATAAAAACAAGCAGTTTTCAGAAAAACACTGCACACACTCTTGTATCTCTCTCTATATCTTCTAAACACAAATCATCACGTCATGCAGATTGCTTGTTTTAAACCCCGTTGAAACATACGATCTAATGCCTTCTCCCAACTTTGAATTCCCGGTATTTGAGGCTGAAGAAGAAGATGACAAAGAAATTCCAGAGGAGATCTCCCGATTACTCAGACAAGAGGAAAGGTCCATTAAACCTCACAAAGGGCCTTTGGAAACGGTCAACTTGGGCTCAGAGGAAGAAAGAAAAGAGGTCAAGATTGGGGCACTACTCAGTCCAACTGTCAAAGAAAGTTTGACAAAGCTTATCAAAGAGTTTCCTGATGTATTCGCTTGGTCCTATCAGGACATGCCAGGGTTGGATACCAGCATCGTGGAACATCATCTACTGTTAAGGTCAGAATGTCCACCAGTAAAACAAAGGTTGAGACGGAGTCACCCGGATATGGCTATCAAAATCAAGGAGGAAGTGCAGAAACAGATTGACGCGGGTTTCCTCGCCACCTCAGAATATCCTCAATGGTTAGCCAACATAGTACCAGTTCCGAAAAAGGATGGAAAGGTTAGAATGTGTGTAGACTACAGGGATCTGAACAAATCTAGTCCAAAGGACGACTTTCCCTTACCACACATTGACATGCTGGTAGACAGTACAACAAAGTTCAAAGTATTCTCCTTCATGGATGGATTCTCGGGCTATAATCAAATCAAAATGGCGCCGAAAGACATGGAGAAAACTTCGTTCATTACCCCATGGGGCACCTTTTGTTACAAGGTAATGCCGTTCGGTTTGAAGAACGCCGAGAAAACCTATCAAAGGGCCATGACTACTCTTTTTCATGACATGATACATAAAGAAATCGAGGTATATGTCGATGATATGATTGCAAAATCTAAAACAGAAGAGGAGCATGTGACCCACCTGTCAAAACTATTCGAGCGGTTGAGAAAGTACAGACTCCACTTGAATCCCAATAAGTGCACATTCGGTGTCCGTTCAAGGAAACTTCTAGGGTTCATCGTCAGCCATAAAGGAATTGAGGTTGATCCTGACAAGGTCAAGGCCATTCAAGAAATGCCTTCTCTAAAGACTGAAAAATAAGTCAGGGGATTCCTGGGACGTCTGAATTACATTTCCAGATTCATATTCCTCATGACCGCGATATGCGCTCCAATTTTCAAATTACTCAAAAATAATCAGGACTGCGTTTGGACAGAGGACTACCAAATTGCCTTCGACAGTATCAAGGAATACCTGTTGAACCCACTAATTCTATCACCACCAGTGGAGGGAAGACCACTGATTATCTACCTAACAGTCTTGGAAGACTCGATGGGTTGTGTACTTGGCCAACAAGATGAAACAAAAAGGAAAGAGTCTGCCATTTACTATTTGAGCAAGAAGTTTACGGACTGTGAAATTCGGTATACTATGCTCGAGAAAACTTGCTGTGCTCTGGCTTGGGCAGCCAAACATCTTCGCCGGTATATAATTCGTCACACTACTTGGTTAATCTCAGAAATGGATCTGATCAAGTACGTCTTTAAAAAACCTGCTCTCACGGGAAGGATTGCCCGTTGGCAGATGTTGTTGTCAGAATATGACATCGAGTACCATGCTCAGAAAGTCGTTAAGGGAAGTGTTTTAGCTTATCATTTGGCTCATCAACCGATTGGCGATCAGGAATCAGTCGGATTTGACTTCCCAGACGAAGATGTCATGTATCTAAAAATGAAAGATTGCGATGAACCGCTACCCAGTGAAGGGCCAGAACCAGGTTCCCAATGGGGACTAATCTTTGACGGAGCTGTCAATTATTACAGAAACGGAATTGGGACAATCGTCATAACACCTCAGGGTACCCACATTCCTTTCACCGCTAGACTTATGTTCAAATGCACAAACAACGAGGCCAATTATGAAGCTTGTATCATGGGTCTCGAAGAAGCGATCGACTTAAGGATCAAGAACTTGGACGTATATGGCGACTCATCCCTGGTTATCAATCAGATCAAAGGAGATTGGAACACATACCAATTGGGATTGATTTCTTACAAAGACTATGCGAGGAGGCTGTTACCATTCTTCAACAGAATCGAGTTTCATCATATCCCTCGTGAAGAGAATCACATGGCTAATGCATTAGCCACCCTCTCTTCCATGATTAGTGTAGGTCAATGGAACGACTTACCTAAGATTAACATAATGCACCTTGAACGGCCCGCTAACATCTTCACGGTCGAAGCAGTTACATACAACAAACCTTGGTACCACGATATCAAATGCTTCCTTCAGGAACAAGAGTACCCTCCCAGGGCATCTAGAAAAGATAGAAAGACTCTTAGAAGATTGGCAGGCAACTTCTTCCTGAGCGGTGATACACTCTATAAGAGAAATTTTGACATGGTCTTGCTCCGATGTGTAGACAGACCAGAAGCAGACATGTTGATAAAGGAAATTCACGAAGGATCCTTTGGCACTCATGCCAACGGACACACAATGGCGAGAAAAATTCTAAGAGCAGGGTACTATTGGTTGACAATGGAATCCTATTGCTACAAGTACATGAGGAAGTGTCACAAGTGTCAGATATACTCAGACAAAATCCATATACCGCCAACGCATCTCAAAATTCTTTCTTCCCCGTGGCCTTTTTCCATATGGGGAATCGACATGATTAGCATGATTGAACCCAAAGCTTCAAACGGACATCGGTTCATCCTGGTAGCCATTGATTACTTCACCAAGTGGGTCGAAGCAGCCTCGTACGCCAATGTAACCCGACAAGTGGTGGTCCGATTTATCAAAAACAATATCATTTGCCGTTATGGTGTTCCTAGCCAGATCATTACTGATAATGGATTTAAATTGAACAACAAGATGATGAAAGAGTTGTGCGCAGAGTTCAAGATCAAACACCATAACTCATCTTCGTACCAAGCTAAGATGAATGGAGCGGTAGAGGTGGCTAATAAGAACATCAAGAAGATCGTTTAAAAGATGGTTGTAACCTATAAAGACTGGCACGAGATGTTACCCTTTGCTCTTCACGGTTATCGCACTTTTGTCCGCACTTCAACAGGGGCAACCCCTTTCTCTCTAGTATATGGCATGGAGGCAGTGCTCCCCATAGAAGTAGAGATCCCATCAATTCGGGTATTGAAGGAAGCTAAGCTAACAGAAGCTGAATGGTGTCAAAGTCGACACGGCGAACTGAACCTAATCGAAGAAAAGCGAATAGCGACACTATGCCACGGTCAGTTGTATCAACAAAGGATGAAGAAGGCGTTTGATAAAAAGGTCCGACCTCGCGTCTTCAGGAAATGAGACCTTGTTCTCAAGAAGATACAATCATTTCTCACCGATTCTCGGGGAAAATGGACTCCGAATTATGACGGCCCCTATGTGGTCAAGAAAGCCTTCTCAGGCGGCGCCCTAAGACTCGCAACCATGGATGGAGAAGAATTTGCCTACCCCACGAATGCTGATGTAGTCAAGAAATACTTCGCCTAAATAAATTAAAAAAAATCGTCTCGGTGGATTGAAAACCCGCAAGGGCGGTCCAGGAAAAAATTAGAGACATAATCAAAAATCATCCCGATGGATTGGACATCATCACAGTACAATCCAGCCAAAAGTTAGGGATAATGGCAAGTAACTACGTCTGACAAGGTTGAATCCCTCAGCAGTCATGCCATCCATCAGGAAAACTCCAGTCAAGGTCATCTTCGACCGAAGCTCAGGATGTCTAGAATTCAAAGTTGGTAGAAGGATAGCGGTCGTAGCCCTTTTCCCTTAAATTACCATTTTCTAAATTTTTAAATACTCCATGGAATTACGCGCTTAGCTGATTTCCATCCTATCAATAAAATTTGAGCCCTAGTGGTTTTGTTTGTAATTCTCATTTGTTTTAGCTTTACAGAACAATGTTTTAACATGATTAACGATTCTTGAAATAAAACAAAAAATTAGTTTACTTGTCAAACTTTTTCTGCTTTTTACATAAAGATGACTATTCTTTTGACTGTTGAACATCGAAAGAACATCGATTGCTTCTCCAAAAGTGTTTGAGCTTTAAATTGCATAATCAAAGTAATCATTCTAAACCAGTGCGCCTGAATGAAGGATCAACTATGTCAGATGCGAATATTCCATCTGACATCCCCAACAGAGTTCTTATCTCCTAAGACCGACTAACGGTTGTCCCCCAGAGGGACTATCTCTCCTAAGCAAGGCAAGATTGCTACTTTTGGACCAGTGATACTTTTCATCCCCCGCGGTGGCCGAGTATCCAGTCGTGTTCATCTATCAGTCTGTATGTCGTGTCAGTTTTGTCAGCATATACATACATACATCATGCATTATTGATTCATTCATAGTCATATTGCATCACTATCACTCTAGTCGATCTTGTTCCCAAGTGATAAAAGTACTCTCAATCGAGTTGTCAGTTCTTTCCTCGTCCGGAAAAGTTGCGTCTAAACACTCTCGTCCAGGTTATTTCTGGATTGAAGTTGGTCCCTTGACCACTTTGATAACTTGAACCTCTGAAAGACAAAAAGACCTTCGACAAACATCACTCTTCGCCATTGAAGATGATATATTCGCTTTCCCGGATTAAGGAAAATCCCCAAAGAAAGCCTCTTAATCAGAGATTCGGCAATACAGTTGTTTTTCTCCGAAAAATCCGCTGACGAAAAGGTCATCAGCACCTCAAAATTGGATCACATTATATGGCATTTCTCCGAGAAGATCCCGAGAAAAGTATAATGTAGTAACCCCATGCAAAAGCAGTCTCTCAAGAGACTCGTTTTCCCCCAGTAGAGTCAACGAATGACATCTCCAACAGAGAAGTTTGTGCACCTCTACAATCAGAATTTTTTCCATCAAATGGCATCTCCCCAGGAAAATTCGGCGATAAGTTTGAGGAAAACCACTATGAACATCGTCCCTTGTCAAGAAAGTTTATATCAAAAACTGAGACCAGTTCCTTGGTAGGAAACTAGGATCGAAGGGAAGTTTATTCCAGAAACTGAGATTAGTTCCTTGGTAGGAAACCAGAATCGAGGGGGAGTTTATTTCAGAAACTGAGACCAGTTCCTTGGTAGGAAACCAGGATCGAGGGGAAGTTTATTGCAGCAACTAAGACCAGTTCCTTGGTAGGAAACCAGGATCGAGGGAAAGTTTTACCTTTTCTAAGCATCATTGCTTAGCAAAAGAAGATGAATGCGTAAGCTACCATTCATAATCACCATCAAAATTTTGGGTATTCCGATATTTAATCCTCTTGCACCCCGAATGCCCGAATACCTTCGCCATTCACACCTTCGGGTCCAAGAAGATTAAACAAGGGCATCTGTCATACTCCAAATTTTGACCACTAAGATTTCCCATCATTGTACAAATCATCACCACAATGTGGATGAACTTTCATACTCATTAGCCTCCCCAAAGATGGGTGAGTATTCACTACAATCAACTTAGGGTTTCAAGCCCTCTCAGAACTCTTAGACAAAGGATCAATCAAGAAATGACATGATCTTCAACTTGTCTAAACCTCTCAAATATCCACAATGGATCAAGAGGACTCCCACATCAAGGATCAAGCACAAGGCTGCAACATTCCAAGTGGATTAAGCCTTAAGATCGTCAGTGTCACCAAATTAGGGTTTTGGTCGACCAGGGCCTCCAAATGGAAATTTTCCTCTAGGCATGAGCCAATGCTTCAAAGCATAACCCAAAATACTCTAAGGGACCTCATAAACCCCATCATCAAGTCAATTTAGCCTCAGGGGATGCATTCATAAAAAATCAGGAATTAGGGTTTCTTGACCTAATTCACCCCTAAGTTGACTTTTGGGACAAAACATGAGCCAAGACCTCAAGGCATGATTTGAGGGTCCCTAATACACTACATTTATCCATTTGCAACAATGGATTAATCCAAGAAGCTTGATTCACAAGTTTCAAATTCATCAGAACCACAGTTAGGGTTTCGTGAGAAAAGTCAACTGTGCCTTTGACTTTTGACCAGGACATGCTCCCAAACCTTGGGACATGATTCAATACACCCTATAACACCTATTAAATTAATCCATCAAGTTTGATTTAGGTCAAGGACTTGATTTCATAGAGGATCGCACAATTTGGAATTCATCTGATAAAAAGTCAACTGTGCCAAAAAGTCAAAGTTTGACTTTTTGATTTTTGATCAATTATGGTCCCCTAACCCTAAAATGATGTTAATGTGTGATTGGAATCATTATTCATCAAGAAAAACCAAGAAAAGTGAGATAACTTGTAAAAGGGGTAACTGTAACACCCCAATTCCCATCGCGACTAAATAATACATAAATAAATCAAAGTAACTAAAAATTTATTTTTCCGAAAGAAACAAGGATGCCATAACAGTAGAAAGAAAATACAATCCCTGCTCATAAATTTTGATACATAACACAATATAGAATACCCTCAAAGGGGAAACTTTTTCCAACAAAAAGAAAATCTCAATTATGGAATAAAGCGGAAAGATCCATAACTGACTTGTTTTACAAAATAATTGTTTTCTAACATCAAAATATACATACAAAAGTAGTACAAAATATATTCATCAAATGTATACATATATAACTAAAGCATTCCCCGACTCCCGTGCTACGTATCAGAGCAGACAGACTGACAAACGGATGGAGAACTAATCTTCACAAAAGCCTCCAAGACTACTAATCTGCAATTGCCTCATAGAGCAACAAACCACAGCAGAAGGGTGAGAAATAACAACTAAATCAAGATTGCATAATAATATGCAAACACATAAAAATTCACATGCATAGTTATTCTCACCACAAGCATCACATACAAATACATATAGCATGCCACATATACATAACATATATCAATTATCCAACGTAATCACATATTTGCACATAAGGCATACCAAAGTCACAACATATGTAAACTTACCACCACATCACATAGCATACGTCTACACATAAGACATATTATCCACAACCAATGCACTTATCACATATGCACATCAATTCACCAATACAACCAATGCATTTATCACATATGCATATCAATTCACTAATTCAAACATAATTCTCAACACGTGATCAATTAATTCATGATTTTCCATACATAATCAATCCATTCATGATTTATGCAAATGCAAAGAGATCGACACAACGACTCAATGCAAATGCATATGCAGTACCATCCATCCATCAATCTCATCACTAGTTCACTCAGGAACTATTGGAACCATCGCTTGTTACTTAGTGTAACTCCCCGTCAAGAAAACGATGTTTCCCGCCGCTTTCGGTCCTCTTGGTATAAGGCGCACGACGTTTATGGTTCGCTTTCAGTCCTCTTTGTATAAGGCGCACGATCCGATCGCTTTCGGTCCTCTTTGTATAAGGCGCACGATCGTCTATAATCATCGCTTTCAGTCCTCTTTGTATAAGGCGCACGATGTTATAGCGGATTTCCTCTGGAACCGTTTCGTCGCTCACACCCACTAGGGCACACGACATCACAAGATGCATATCATGATGCTTGACACACAAGAACTCATGACAATCAAATGCATCTTCACAATTCAACCATATGAATTATCTCATCATCATTTTTCATGCATCGAAAACACTTCAAACAATGCATTTTATCACAACCCACAATAATCATGCAATCACAATTACTTCCACAAGGGATTCACACCACAAAGGCTACCCACCACACATCATAACAACATACATTGATATTCAATCAAACAATGTATTTTACCACACAACAACATCATTAATCATGCATCGAAGTTTAACCCAAAACAATGCATTTACTTGCCATAAGGCCACAAACCATCATCACATCATTTAATCAAATGCATTCATATCACATATCCGCACTCAAGTCATACGATGTATATCAAAAGTATATTGCATGATAACACATTAATTACATACAGTTACGACGGTAAAAGTCAACCAAATGACACATTTCCAAACCCCCAGCATAATTTAATCGGCCAATAATCTCAAAACCATTTTAATAAGAAAGAACATGTCAAAAGCTTTCCAACCCATCAAACCGCGCCTCAAGCCGACTTACGGATCACAAGTTATAAAGAAAACAAGTTCGAAAAAGCTGTCATGTTCGTAATGCGAAGCTCCTAGCGAGTCCTTCGCTTCCTCATTCGCAGTGCGAATACCCCAGTGAACCATAGCAGAAAGGAAAATAGCCTATAGTTCACAGTGCGAACTCCCAGCGAACCTTCGCTGTCCCCTTTGCAGTGCGAATTCCCCAGCGAACTGTGGCAGAAAGAAAAACAACACAACGTTCGCAGTGCGAACCTCACGCGAACGTTCGCTTCCTACTTCGCTGCCGTTCGCAATGCGAACCTGTGAATTCTGGGATTCACAGCAGCGCTGTTATAGGTCATAATGGATCCAAATTCATCATTCTCCCACCCCAAACACTCCCAATTCATACTATAATAACCAAAACATGATCTAAACCTAATAAGGAGTATTCTACTCAGTTTATATCGAATTTCATCCGTGAAAACATCGATTTCTATCAATTGCTCCTAATTCCAATCGGTAAGAAAAGTCGCGAAACAACCAAAACAATTGCAACAAACAACACATATACATACACAAGCAAGATATAATTGAAACTTCTCACCCTTACCCGATTAATCGCGCTCGAAATGGAGTTATGTCGATTTTCCTCTTCTCCTCTTTTCTCTCCTCTTCCTTTCCTTCCCTTCTCTTTCTTTCCTTTTTATTTCCTTTCTCTCTATTTCTCTCCACTTTCTATTTATATAAAATATCTAAACCCCTAAAAGACTATTTTACCCCTCAGCTCAAATATCTCGCAAACGCTCTCAAAACGCGATAGAACATAAACAACGATGAAAAATAATATATTGTCAAATAAAAGTCAAGAATAAAATAATATAAAACAAAAATAATTAAATCAACTTGATTAAATAAATAAGACAAAACTGCGGCGTTACAACTCTCCCCCACTTAGGCATTTTCGTCCTCGAAAATATACTGAGACGAACAAATCCAGACACGACTCTCGTATCCGACTAACAAACTAACAGGCCAACCAAAGGCACACCACGAATAACACAAACTGATAAACCACCTTGCTAACAGCAACCACAACAACGACACGACAACGACGACAACTACAACGACAAGATGCAAAGCCCATATAATGCCCTTGACGACCAACCCATAACTCAAAGAATACCCAAGTTACGAAGGCACACAGATTCACTCTCGAACCAAAACACAACAAGAACATAAAGTTCCACGACCCAACATCGTTTCAACAACCTCTACATAACCATGATACCAACATCCTTGTCACACAACAATATTACAACAATGCTACGATTCACCAATCGAACATACGACCAAAACACCCAACTACATATTAGTACCTGATTAATATTGAAACCTTCCACTTATCACTTCCATTCTGAAACGTCCAATGGTCTCATCACTCCTACATGTTCCCAATATTCAACTTATGAACTCTTACAAGTCCCACACACAAATATGAATTGTGCCACATCACGCTTCTGCTACGCACTCTGATTACTAGTGACCATCAAAACTATCAATCTCACGTCTAAAGTCTAGTGCTCATATTCGCCAAAAATCACTGTTCACTTTTAATATACCCAACTTCACACTCTATTGTGCTATCTCACACACCAGACACAAGTCTCTGAACTGCTCAAATAAGTTTAATTCTCTGACCATCAAAACCGACATGTATAAAAACTTTCGACTTAACTCTTCACAACTTCTAACCATCCTCATTGTCTCACACCGTATTCCTTCCGACCAAACTGGTACTCAATATTCTTGTGATTACCTAACGCTTCGAACCTAGAACCGTAAAGATAATACCTCCAAATTTCCAACACAATACAACCGCAACCAATTCCAAATCCTGAATAGTATAGATCCTTTTATGAATCCTCAATTGTCGTAAAGCATAAACTACGACTTTACCCTCTTGTATTAACACTGACTAAACTCATCAAAGACACATCACAATACCTCACAAACGGTTTATTAGGATCACATAGAATCAAAACTAGAGCCGTAGACAACTTCTACTCTAGCTCTCTACAACTTTCCTTACAACGAACATCCCAACAAATGACTCACCTTTTGCAAGTCAATCGAAGTAACGAAAACACTAACTTGGAAAAGCCTTCCATAACCTTCGGTAATAACCAACTAAAGTCCAACAAGATTCTAATCTCCTTAACCAATTTCGGAGCCTCTCATTGTAAAACTGCATCTACTTTCGATGGATCCATAACCATACTCTCATCTGAAATAACATATCCAAGAAAACTAACCTTTTTCAACCCAAGTTCTCTCTTGATTAACTTAGCATAAAAATTCCTTTATTTTCCACACTTGCAATTCGATTCTCAAAGACTCCACTTGTTCTTCCTCTGAGTTTATAACAGATCCGAATATCCTCAATCAAAACCACTACGACCTTATCCAATTAAATATGGAAGATACGATTCATCCACTTCACAAACATTCCAGACACCTTACTAACACCGAACAACATCACTGTGCATTGTAATGCCCAACCAAATTCCATAAGATATAAATTCTTAAAGCTTTTGCAAAATCTTCCACTGGGTGACTGGTTGCTCACAAATAAGTTTAACCGAGTAAATAACAGCCTAATCCGATGATAACAAACCTAACCAGTCCCATTAAATAGATTAAAGCCTCAACTCAAAAAATTCATTATCCTTATCAAACGTTCCAAACAATTGTAATTTCACTCAAACTCAACCAAACCATTCCAATCATCTATTCCCGAAAGTGGACACTTGTTCTCAATCGTTACCTTAATTAACTGTTAGTAATCCATACACAATTTCTTCTCCTGACCGTCCAATTCCACAAATCCCAACCTGTATCAACAACCAACTAAAAAGAACTCTCAAACGCAATGTTACATCCACCCACAAGGGTTTCCTCACAATTTCCATTAATGCCTTAAAACTCCAAAGACGTCAAACCTCACCAGAACTCTAAGTCTTGCTTCCCATAGTCTCAATACCATTATACACATCATGCTTGTTATTCCATTCAATCATCCATCCTTTTTGTTACTAACAATACTGGAGCTCTCCAAGAAGACAACACACTTGGCCTCACAATTCTCCTTCCCAGTAAATCTTCCAACCGCTCTTTCAATCTGAGTAATTCTACCACTAACATCCAAATTCCATCCAGAAACACATCTGAAAACCATGCACAACTGACTGCCCTTCACTGTGGCCTTTCTGCCAATTTCTAGAAAACTGTCATCACAAACATAACAAACATCTGAGTTTCACTTCCTAAAAGTTCTTCTACTTACTTAGCAGATCCAAACCTCAAATCCTCACCTTCGTCCAATTTGAGTTCACACTCTACTCTCTGAGAACAACCATTAACGATACCCAATCGTTTTCTCTCAATGACTTCCCAACTGGACCAACATATCAAAACCTCTAATCCGCCTCATCTTCCGATATTAGAATCTTCATCGACTTAACAAAACAATTCGTAACCATTTTCTTAATTCCAAACAATTCAGTTCACACACTATCAAAGCCGGAAAGACACGTCTATTCCATCCAACACAATTCCCGTCTACTATCAACAAGAGATTAAGGGTGATCAGTTCCTCAAGTTGTCAATAGACAGCCGACAATCATGATGGGGCATAAACCATCTTTACCAAACTATAATAGCATTTCTTGCATCCTATGCACAAAACTACCTAAGGCCCCAATCCTTAGTCAACATAAACCTTACCTCCGCATCCTCTCTGGAAACAGGAACCACACTGTCCAAAGAGCACTTACAATCTTGCAATTCACAACACACTGAGCCAGCGCTCCACACCTGAAGCAACTTGGAGAAGTACTAGCTTCTCCCCCACTTATCTCATTCTAACTCTTGCAGACAATGGAATAGAAAAACCAGAAAGCACTGACAGTGTTTCGCACACATATCACGTACTAAGGGACAAACAACAACGACAGTATTCAACTGTCACCCCAACTGACTCAACAACTTGGCCGGACGGACCGACCTGCTCTGATACCATTATTGTAACACCCCAATTCCCATCGCGACTAAATAATACATAAATAAATCAAAGTAACTAAATTTTTTTTCAGACAGAAACAAGGATGCCACAACAGCAGAAAGAAAATACAATCCCTGCTCATAAATTTTGATACATATCACAATATAGAATACCCTCAAAGGGGAAACTTTTTCCAACAAAAAGAAAAGCTCAATTATGGAATAAAGCGGAAAGATCCATAATTGACTTGTTTTACAAAATAATTCTTTTCTAACATCAAAATATACATACAAAAGTAGTACAAAATATATTCAACAAATGTATACATATATAACTAAAGCGTTCCCCGACTCCCGTGCTACGTATCAGAGCAGACAGACTGACAAACGGATGGAGAACTAATCTTCACAAAAGCCTCCAAGACTACTAATCTGCAATTGCCTCATAGAGCAACAAACCACAGCAGAAGGGTGAGAAATAACAACTAAATCAAGATTGCATAATAATATGCAAACACATAAAAATTCACATGCATAGTTATTCTCACCACAAGCATCACATACAAATACATATAGCATGCCACATATACATAACATATATCAATTATCCAACGTAATCACATATTTGCACATAAGGCATACCAAAGTCACAACATATGTAAACTTACCACCACATCACATAGCATACGTCTACACATAAGACATATTATCCACAACCAATGCACTTATCACATATGCACATCAATTCACCAATACAACCAATGCATTTATCACATATGCACATCAATTCACTAATTCAAACATAATTCTCAACATGTGCTCAATTAATTCATGATTTTCCACACATAATCAATCAATTCATGATTTATGCAAATGCAAAGAGACTGACACAACGACTCTATGCAAATGCACATACGGTACCATCCATCCATCAATCTCATCACTAGTTCACTCAGGAACTATTGGAACCATCGCTTGTTACTTAGTGTAACTCCCCGTCGGGCAAACGATGTTCCCCGTCGCTTTCGGTCCTTTTGGTATAAGGCGCACGACGTTTATGGATCGCTTTCAGTCCTCTTTGTATAAGGTGCAGGATCCGATCGCTTTCGGTCCTCTTTGTATAAGGCGCACGATCGTCTATAATCATCGCTTTCAGTCCTCTTTGTATAAGGCGCACGATGTTATAGCAGATTTCCTCTAGAACCGTTTCGTCGCTCACACCCACTAGGGTACACTACATCACAAGATGCATATCATGATGCTGGACACACAAGAACTCATGACAATCAAATGCATCTTCACAATTCAACCATATGAATTATCTCATCATCATTATTCATGCATCGAAAACACTTCAAACAATGAATTTCATCACAACCCACAACAATCATGCAATCACAATTACTTCCACAAGGGATTCACACCATAAAGGCTACCCACCACACATCATAACAACATACATTGATATTCAATCAAACAATGTATTTTACCACACAACAACATCATTAATCATGCATCGAAGTTTAACCCAAAACAATGCATTTACTTGCCATAAGGCCACAAACCATCATCACATCATTTAATCAAATGCATTTATATCACATATCCGCACTCAAGTCATACGATGTATATCAAAAGTATATTGCATGATAACACATCAATTACATACAGTTACGACGGTAAAAGTCAACCAAACGATACATTTCCAAACCCCCAACATAATTTAATCGGCCAACAATCTCAAAATCATTTTAATAAGAAATAACATGTCAAAAGCTTTCCAACGCATCAAACCGCGCCTCAAACCGACTTACGGATCACAAGTTATAAAGAAAACAAGTTGGAAAAAGCTGTCATGTTCGTAATGTGAAGCTCCTAACGAGTCCTTCGCTTCCTCATTCGCAGTGCGAATACCCCAGCGAACCATAGCAGAAAGGAAAATAGCCTACAGTTCGTAGTGCGAACTCCCAGCGAACCTTCGCTGTCCCCTTCGCAGTGCGAATTCCCCAGCGAACTGTGGCAGAAAGAAAAACAACACAACGTTCGCAGTGCGAACCTCACGTGAACGTTCGCTTCCCACTTCGCTGCCGTTCGCAATGCGAACCTGCGAATTCTGGGATTCGTAGCAGCGCTGTTATAGGTCACAATGGATCCAAATTCATCATTCTCCCACCCCAAACACTCCCAATTCATACTATAACAACCAAAACATGATCCAAACCTAATAACGAGTATTCTACTCAGTTTATATCGAATTTCATCCGTGAAAACATCGATTTCTATCAATTGCTCCTAATTCCAAGCGGTAAGAAAAGTCGTGAAACAACCAAAACAATTACAACAAACAACACATATACATACACAAGCAAGATATAATTGAAACTTCTCACCCTTACCCGATTAATCGCGCTCGAAACGGAGTTATGTCGATTTTCCTCTTCTCCTCTTTTCTCTCCTCTTCCTTTCCTTCCCTTCTCTTTTTTTCCTTTTTCTTTCCTTTCTCTCTATTTCTCTCCACTTTCTATTTATATAAAATATCTAAACCCCTAAAAGACTATTTTACCCCTCAGCTCAAATATCTCGCAAACGCTCTCAAAACGCGATAGAACATAAACAACGATGAAAAATAATATATTGTCAAATAAAAGTCAAGAATAAAATAATATAAAACAAAATAATTAAATCGACTCGATTAAATAAATAAGACAAAACCGGGGCGTTACAGTAACCATAAAAAACTTAGAAATTTTCTAAGTTATGGAGCAGAGTGGCTAGGGTACCAACTTCCAAGGATCATAACTTGAGATCCAAGCAACCATTTGGGCTGATCCAAAGATGGATTTGTAGCTCTCATGGCATAATTTAAAAGTATCAACTACACCTCATTCCAATTCATCATGGATTTTAAGTTATGGTTGGATCAAAATGGCTGAAAACATGAAATGTCACTTTTTCCAACACTTAGTGAAATTTTCACTAAGTCAGAATCTGTTTCACTTTTTGCCAAATGTAAGGGCATTTTTCACTTGGATCCAAAAAGTGTCAAGACAAACTATGATCACACACATGTTGTGTCATATGAGAGATTTCCAAAATGGCCAAGAACCTCATGAAACTCCACTTAAGCCATGAGATATGACAATGGCAATGTGCCTTGCTGCAAACTGTCATGGCAAGGCAGATTTGTGCATTTTGCTCGATTTGAGCAAATTTTGCAAATGACAAACAAGTTTATCCATCTGAACACCTCAGGGAGGGACCAAGGAGGGACAAACACTGATCCATAAGCCTCCCAAGTCTTTGGAACTAAAAATAACATGCTAAACCTAGAAAACCCTAAAGAGGGGACAAAACTCCAATTTTGTTTTGGAGCATTCAATGGATGCACCAAGGTGGCAAGAACTGAACCATTACCAACTGAATGAGTCAAGGATGATCTCTGAAGTAGGGACCAGCAGCCTGTGCTCTAACCTCTAGTCAATGGCTAGAGGAGACTTGGATTCCTATTGATCAACATTTACCAAACCTCTGCTGCAGTTGCCATTCCCTATTCCTTGCAAAACAAACTTGCTCTATTATAAATAGAGCTCATTTGTGCTCAGTTTAAGTACACCAAAGCCATCAAACAGATGCTTTCCTCAAAATCACCTTCTCACTTCCAAATTTGCCTTCCAAAGCAAGTCACTACCGGGTTTCAAGTTTGAGAGCTATTCCAACCAAACCAATCACACACACCTCATAAACATCATATAGAAGTGATCCAAACACTTAAACAACAATTGTAACATTGATTTCTCAGAATCACCAGCCAGTTGCTCAAGGTTTTAACCAAGTTGCAGCTGAGATGCCATGAAGTGATCCAGCCATTTCCAATCAAGTCCAAGCATTCAAACACATTCCATATGGTGTAGGGAAGCTGTTCAGATCATCACAACTCATCTGTAACACCTCCAACTCAAAAATCACATTGATCTTGCTGTCACGACCTTCAAGTAAGCCTAAACTTGGCCATCTCTTAATCTATGCATATTTCCTCGCACAATACTTTTGCCAAATGTTCATAATCATGCATAGAATGTTTCCCCTCAATTAATTGCTTTGTTTGAACCGTGTATCAAAATTCTCAGCCTTCATGCAAATTTTAGGGTTCTTGAGGTTTTGTCTTGATTTCTTATTCCATGCTTAAAATAAATGAAATTAAAGACCATAGACATGATAATGAGGTGAAAATGAGCAGATTAATATGTGGATTGTGTGATTTCATCAAGTATTCATTGAGATTGGATAGAAAATGAAAATCAGGCCAAACTCAGAACACGCGCGTGTTCTTGCCATGTTCTTGGTGCCTTTTTCACAAATTCAAATATTTGAATTTTGTGATTTTATTTAATTGATTCAAAAATTAATTTCTCTCTGAGTTTTAAAGATTTTGAGTTGATTCTTTTTTTAATAATTCACAAAAATGTTAAAATATTTTATTTTGCCAAAAATTTCCAAAAATAATATTTATTTAATATACTTGATATTTTTGCAAAGAATTAATCTTTTATTTGTTTTTAACATTTAAAATATTTTTTCCTCCTTAATTTTCCAAATTTAATTGGTTTCCAATCATTTTGTGGATATAAACATGATTTTTCAAATATTAATCCAAGATCACAACTTGTTTTTCACACATGTTTGATAATTTTGATCATTTTAATTAAATTTTTATTTAATTAAAATCCTTTTTGAAATTAATTTAGGGTTTTGATTTTGATCACCCTAAGCAAATCATTTTCAAACACTCATGGACCTCTAATAGAGTGTAAGACCCAACCCCTTTGTAAATAATACCTTTGGGCCTCACACATTGTATAAGTCCCTCTGTATATTTTCAAACGTTCGGCGCGATCGTTGCATTTTTAAACATAGTCAACTGGGCTTCTCCTTGAGCTATAAGACCCATCTTTATTCATTTTCAAACTCTTTGGGCCTCTAATAGAGTGTAAGACCCAACCCCTTTTTGAAGCCAAAATGATTTGGGCCTCAGATATTGTATAAGACCCACTGTGTTTTCAAAAACCTCGGCGCGATCGCTGTTGCCAAACCAATCACCCTGGGCCTCTAATAGAGTGTAAGACCCATCCCCTTGTACATAAAAACTTTTTGGGCCTCACATATTGTATAATTCCCTCTGTACAGTTTTCAAAACAACGGTGTGATCATCGTTAAAACTTGGGCCTCTCCTTGAGCTGTAAGCCCCAACCATCTCTTCAAAGCACTTTCTCCTTTGATTTTGAATTAAAATATATGTTGTCATCAAAACTTTCTTTAATTTCTTTGTTGAACAACTAACCAAACATCATGGAAGCTCTACAACGGGTAAGTGTTTATCCGCTTTCATTTATCGCTTTCATATGTATATAACGGTATTGTGAGGCTGCTTCACTGTAAGTTTTCTTTCACATCCTTTATATACTTGTCACATATCCACTGTTTAATACTAGTATAGTTATTTAGAGTTTTCCCCGGCAACTACGTCTAGCACTAGGTAAAGCCTGTTGGTCACTTTTAAATACAAACAAAACTAGATCCCCCGTAGGATTCCAGATATAGTCTTCCCTCCTCTTGGGGTTAAATAATATGGAACAAAGAGAAAGGCAGTATTCTCGGTGAACCTTTTCTCAGACTGTCACCCTTAGAAATTGTCAAAGAAACTCTAACTCCCTAGAGATGATATTTTCTCCATGAATGGCATCTTTTGAAATTCTTACAAATCTTCGAACTTTCCTAGAATGATCTCTTCTCTGTGAATTGCATTTCTTGAATTTCTCTTGGTTTGGAGACCCACAGGCTTCCTAAAAGCATCCCCGCCTCCTCTTGGGCGTTGTACAAGGAACCTTCAGCTTCTTAGAAGTTCTCATGCCTTCTGTAGCACCCCAAAATTTTCCCTTTCTTTTTCTAACATCTAATTGGCTTATGTTTCATTTCATTTTTGCATAATCATCTTTGCATATCATTTGGTTCATAGCATGGGATCAAGGTATATGAGAAATCTCAAGTGGATCACATTCTCCTAACCAGTGCAAAATTAGGGTTTTGGTGAAAAGTCAGTGCAAGTGTATTTTTGAGCCAAAGCTTGATTTCAAGGTTTTCCATAGGGTTTCAATTGTCCAAGGATGAAGTATTGCCCATTGGTTCATTTCAGCGGATCTCCAATTGAACAATTGGTTGAGAATCAGTAAGATAGGGGAAAAGTCAACTGTGCGGAGGAAAACGTCAACTCCTGACTTTTGAGGTCAAATTCATGTTCCTCATGTCAAATATGTCCATTGGTGGAGGTTTGATCAAGAAATGTCAAGTGATTCATCAAAAATCAAAAGATATGGAAAATTGCTAAAAATAGAAATTAGGGTTTCCTAATTTGGCAAGTTTTGGCATGTTGAACACCCATCTTTGGAGCTCTCTTTCTTCATGATGCAAACTTCAAACTAAAAGTTTCAAGAGGCCTATTGAAAGTTCACATTCCAAGCTTCAAAACCATACCAAGAACATCTCCATTGGATCAAAATCAAGGGAGATATGATGGGTTCAAGTTGAGGGTTTACAAGGCAAAATTGGTTAGTCAGGCAAGTCATAACCAGTCAGCACGCAGTCATTTCCACAAACACTTGGTGTGCATGTTTTATCCAAGTTCAAGGGCAAATTTCTCCATGATGGAGACTCCAAATGAAAAAATGTTCAACATGAGTTTTGTTCCTCTCAATCCCCTCTACAACTTTGATGTTGGGGAATTTTTCATATGATTAACCTATTGAGAGTTATGGAGGGTTAAAGTGGTGCCCTCAACACATGTATTTCACACGCCATAGGGACAGGCACGGGCAAGGCAAGATGCATACCAAGTTCAGTTGTATATCCTCATGTTCATCATCACTTTTCACATTGTTTTAGAGGTCCAATTTAATTATTTTCCACATCAATGTTATTGTTCTCCATCCCCTCTTTCTAAAGACCCCAAGAACTCTTAATTTCATCCGTTGGCCGTGGAGATACAAGGTTCCATAGACCATCTCATGCCAACTGATTTCTTCCATACCAAGCAAGCAATTAAAACTGAACTTGTGGCATTGTTGTTGTCATCATGCGCATGCTAACATCATGAACATCACCTTACCATAATAAATCAAACAAACCTCTTACATATCACATGCTCTTGTACTCACCTTGCCTAAAAAACAAAAGGAAAAGAGGAATGAAGCTTGTCCTACAAGTAGCTGCTGTATTGTACAATTCAGTACATCATCACCACCACTCATCCTGACCTCACCATAACATTTCATATTGCTCTCCTCACCATAGCAAATAACCATAACTCGAGCCATAACTAACTTCATTCACTCTCAACTCAGTTAACCACAGATCCAATGGTTAACCACCTTGAGTTAGCTCCTTAACTCCCATTATATAAGCTGCTAACCACACAAAACCAATTCAGTTACTCCATTTCTCATTTTGATTCTACACACTTCACACTTCTCCATTTCACACTCTTCTCTCTCTCTGAATTTTCTCTCTCAAGCTTGCTCTAACTGAAGTTTCTTGTTCATTCTTCTTCTACATTAATCATCATCATCATCAACAGATCCTTGAATTGGTAGCATTGAATCTTCAATTTCATCTTCTTCTCCAAGCGCTTTCACTCAAACTTCATTGGTGCAAAGCATTGCATAAGCCTTTATTTGGCTCAGTCTCAAGTTCAAGTGCATAAGGAGTCTCCTCTCTGGTTTTCTTTGGAGTTAAAGATTCATCAAAAGTGCAGGTTTCATTTCAAATTTCTTGCTCTCTTTACGCTCTGATTTTACTTGTTGTTGCATGTTTGGAGCTCAATAGGAGCCATGTGAACCTCTGGCTAGTTGATAGGCACCTTAGGTGCTTAGTTGTAATTTCTAGGGCAAAATGTTTTCCTTCGATTCTCTATGTATGCGCATGGTTTGTGAATTGGGAAGCTAGATTTGGGAACCTACATGGAGAGAGAGGAAGAGATTGATATAAGGCATGTCCATTTCTGGTGGCATCTAAGGCTGAGCACGGTGGCTGCTCACCGGAGAAGATGACCAGAGTCTTCTCCGGCCACCTGAAAATCCAACTGTGTAAGAACCCTAAGCAATCCTCAGTTTAAAACATAGCCACACGATCTCGTTAATCCAACGCACCTAACAATGCCAGCACATTAATGAGCACCCTCCCTGGCACGTGCTCTCTTTTTCTGAATGTTTTGAATTATTGGATCATGTGCGTGTCTCTCATCATTGCATACCGTGTGCTTGCATTGTGAAACATGTGATTGGCATATTCTTGTGATCATCATGTTTGACTTAGATCCAAGGGCTCTTAGAGAGTCAATGTTTGACTGAATAACATGCTATGCACCTCTCTGAACACGCTTAGTGAATTGGGCCTTTTTTGATATCCACACTCCCTCCTTTTTCTAAGCCCAATAATTTGAACTGGATAATTGCTTTCGTTGCACCCCATGACCTTTTCTCTTGTTTTTTATTTTTCTTTTCATATATGTTTGATTTTTGATTTTTAAAAATACCTCCAAGCATGATAAATTCCTAAATAAATTCATGAAGCATCATAATGCATTTAAATAATTTTTGCATATTTTTATTTCTGATTTTGCAATTTTTTCTATTTTTCCATGAATTTCCATTTAATTTCTTTTGTATGAACCTCCATTCATGATACTTACCTCATTCTTGAATGGTTTGACCTAGTTTTGAATTGAATCTATCCATGAGCATTGATCCATGTTTGCATGACATATTAAGGCATCTCATACCTATTTTTGTATATTTTTTAGGTAATTTCTTATTGACTTTTGAATGATGTCTTTGAGCTATTTATTTGTGTGACTTGTATGAGATTGGGAAGCATGTTTGTGCATGATTCTTAATGAATGTTGAGTCATACTTTTGAGACATGTTTGAACACTGTTTGCACTTCAAATGAATTGCATCTTCTAATTTTATTGAGCTTCTAACACCTCCTTTGTTTCATTTTAATTGCATTAATGCATGTGTGTTTGTTAGAAGACTTGTGCTAGGGTTTTGGATGTGTATGGTATGCAATCCTTTTTGAAAATTGTTGAGACCTCTTGGTACATGTTGTATGAAAATTATAGGTCATTTTTATCATGTCATAGGTCATTGCTTGTCCATCTTGAATTTAATTATGTGTACTTGTTTAAACTTGGAATGTTTTTGTGTATTTGTGTTTCTTTTCTTGCATGACTTTGTTGACTTGTTTTCATCAATGCTTGCATGAACTTAAACATCCATTTAAACATGATTTCACTTCTATTTTTGATCATTCTCAACCATTTGACATGAATCCTAACATCATTTTACATGTCTCTTAAGTTCATAAACCTTTGCATATTTGTTTGAACTTGTTTGGACCTAGTTTGTTCTTCTTCTTCAATGTGCTTCAACATAAGGCATATGTGGACTTTGTATGCCCATTCTTGCATCTTAAATGTCATTAAAAATGTCACATGCTACTGACTTGAATTCATTTACATGTATGTTCATCTTGCATCTTCATTCTTTACTTGTGTTACAAGTATGCTTCCTTGTATGAACTTGAGTGGTGATTGTTTTTACTTCTTCTTACTTAATCAATGCTTGCATTCATGAATCACATGCAATATTAATGATATCTCCATGCATTTTTAAATGTAATTTAATTCTAACTTTGATGTTTATGTGTGCATTCATTTATGTTTATGAACCATATGCATTCATCTTGCATAGTTAATGTACAACTTGCATTTGTGTGAACATTTGATGCATAGTTTGACATTGTTTGATCTCCTTTGGCATGTTTACCTTAGTAGGATACATTGGCATGTACCTACTGACTTTGGATGACCCTTAACCCTTAGGACCCTTTCCTCTTAGTTCAAATCTTGGTTGCTTCTCAAGTTGTCTTCTTAAGACAACTAGCATTGTTTGGTTTACTTTTTGCCACTTGTATTCATTACTTGTGTTCATGTGGTACTAACCTTTTGTGTATGGGCAGAGGTAAGGCATTTGAACATGTGGATGGTTATCCATGTTCATCCCTTCTTTCATCTCTTATTTCTTCTACTTCTATTTCTCTTTTATGTGTTGGATTACATGATATAATGCTTTGTGTACAACTCTCTCACACCCTTTTGGGATCCTAGCTCATCCTTAATTTTTTATTAAGGTGAGGTAGGATAAGCATTAGGTAGTGCTATCCCTATCTCTTCTTTAGACTTAGGTTGTTCTTAAACCTTCCCTTAGGGCAATCCTTTGCATGACAACATTAGGAGAGAATTCCCCTTAGTGTTTTCTTTTCCTTTGAGTCTTCTCTTCTCATCTCATAACCCTTCTAAAACACTTAACAAAGGTTAATGTGTATTGCGCATGAGTCTTATATGTGGGAAGTGAGGAATGGGGGGTCTCCCTTCATTCTTCTAGGATGCTTAGTGTATGTCCTGTTGGGGACGATACGCGACGTATTCGTTCCTATGTTGTAGACTTGGGTGCAATGCAAGTTACAAACTAACTTCAATCCACTTCTGTCTAAAAAACACAAAACAAACTCAAACCTTTTTATCCTTCGGGATTGTTAAATTTCAAATCATTTTCAGAAAAGGGCACGTTACTTCCATCTCGTCGCAAACAGACATCGACCCTAACTGCCGGACGTGAATTTGACGCCGCTCATAAAAAACACAGACCTTGTTAGGTCGAACTATGACTGCTCTGATTTCCTCCTTCTGGTTAGATTGAGGATACGTAGGCACGAGACGGCGATGTCTTGGCGAGCAACCTCCCACTTAGTTCGTGTCTGAACTACGTTGACTCTGACTTTCCCATTGCACGAGGGAATACGTAGGCATAGTACGGGTGATGTCCTATCGAGTCACTTCTTTTTGTTTTCTTACTCGTTTCTTCGCTCTCCTCCGTTCCCATTTCTTCTCCTTTCCAGTAGCAATGGAGCTCCAGATGATGACACCCTTTGATCGAGACAACAAGCGTGGATCCTATCAAGTACGATGGACGCGTGGGGGTGCTAATATCTTCCCCTCGCATAACCGACTCCCTTACCCGTTTCTCTTGGTCGCGAGACCATGCTTTTCCTTTCCCTCAGGTTTACGCAGTGTTTCCTTTCCCTCTCATGGGATAAATACACATTGCTGGCGACTCTGTTTCCGCGCCACTTTCGTGTTTGTACTTGGATGAAAATCCTGGGAGCGACAGCTGGCGACTCTGCTGGGGAATCTGGTTCCCTATAGGAGTCAATCCTAGCGCCACATTTATGGCATTGAATTTCATTATTATGCTGGACTGTGTTGTACTGTACTAGATTTTCTGTTTGACAGGTTGGGATTTCTGAGAGATAAGCCCACTACACAGGCTTGAGCATACACGTAGGTATTAGCGTGGGCAGGCGTGACGCTCCCGTGGTGTTGGCCACGTCGGGTATTCACGAGACCTATAGCCAGACGAGGTTCTATCGGGAGATATCTGCTACTGTATGTTGATACAGGCCAATAGTTATTCTCTTGAGGAACTGTCGACTCTGGTGACCATTCCCGAGGACTCAGTAACGGCACTCCTCCCTAGATGTGATAATGGCAGACCAGAAATGGAAAACCTATTACACTTCTCAATTCAAGGATCTAATGCTGGGAACTTGCTATAGGATACCCTTTTTTAGGGGAATCAGTTGAGGCCTCCTCGATTGAGGATGATGCCAAACCAGAAATGGTGAACGTATCATCATTTCTTGACCTGAGAGCCCGTGATATTGAGGATCCTCGGTTTTCTAGTACCCACATATGAGATGGGCGGGTGTTTACAGGTTTGCAGGTAACCTTAACTTTCATCCTACCTGGTATTCTGGTGCTCTTATCAGTGTGAACTTATTAGCCTGGTATTCTGGTTATTATAGTATTCCAATTATTCAAATATTCTGGTATTCTGGTATTCTCTTCATAGAAGACCTTTGAACTTATCCATTCAGCAACACAGCAGTACTGAGCTTTGTGGAAGCCTTGATCCCATGTCTATTGTATATGCATCATCATTTTTGCATACATGTTCTTGTATTTCCAAGGATCTTAACTTTGAGACTAGCTCCAGAGCATTTCCATCTTTTTCTTGTGGTTTGTACGAGAAAAAAAAACTTGAATCAAAACAGAATGATTCCTTGGAAATATTCGAACATGGCATTTGCATTGCATTTCCATACTCATTTACAAAACAGGTGTTCGAGGCTGGTTATTCTTGTCCTGATCTGGTTCTCTTCGAATTTCAGTACTTGACTTTTCAAGCTAGTCAGAAGTTGATCATGGAGCAAATTCAAGCGGAATTGAGGGAAGTAAGAAGCCAAATGGGGCAGTTTATGGGGAGCATGCAAGCGTTGATTCAGGACCAGAGAATGCTGAAGGAAGAGGTCAATCAACTGAAGACACATATGAGCCTGGTTATGGAGGTCGTGAGAGGTGTACTAAACAAAGATAATACTCCCATGCCTGAAGCTGCGGCTGGAATTGTCTCTCCTCCATTGTTTAAGGGGTCCCTCCCAAAGAGTGAGCAGATTGCCACTGTGACCATCCCAACTGTATCTCCACAACAGGGAAGTGCTCCTCGTCGGTGTTAAGATAGACCAAAGATGAACCAGAACTTTGAGACTCCACCAGTGCCATATTCTTGGCTATTACAGCATCTCCTTCAATTGCAACTAGTGCAGAAAAGGACTCTGGCTCCTCTGACTGGTATTCACCCACCGGGTTATGACGCAAGAGCCCACTGTGGTTTTCACTCTGGTGCGCCGGGGCATAATGTGGAAGATTGTAGGGCATTTCAGCATGTTGTCCAGGATCTGATCGATTAGAAGGTAATTGAATTCACGTCGAGCGGCGTAAGCATACAAGGTGATCCTACTCTAGCCGTTGAAAAAGAAGTGGATATCCATGTTACCTCTCCCAAAGCTACATCAAGTCAGGGGAATTTCTTGCAGTCTTTGTTCTTAGAATCCCCACGTCCGCAACTGCTGCCTATGCCTCAATTAAGTCTAAGGAGAAAAGCGCCTGGAAAGATTGTGCGTTCGAATCAGTGTTAATAAGAGAACTGCTCTAGAAAGGGACAACAAAGGCAGAAGAAGCCTGAAAGACAGTTTGATGTTCTTCCCATGCTATATGGTCAGTTATTGCCTGATCTACTCAAGTATCAGTTGGTTCAATTAAGGACTCTCACACCATGTCCAGCAAAGATACCACCAGGTTGGGACGCAAATACAAGATGCGAGTTCCATTTAGGGGCACCTGGCCATTTGATTGAAAATTGCAAAGCTCTGCAACACAAGGTGTAAGATTTAATCAACTTAAAAGTCATCACGATCATGCCTGACGGTATGTACTTGAATTGAAGACTCCTTTCTGGAACGAGCATCCAAATTGTAAGAGAATCATCAGAAATAATAAGTCCAGGCGGAGTCAAGTCTCCTTAACAATGGCAATCATCAGTTTCTTTACTGCATTTTCATATGTAGTTTTCATTTGTTTGTTTAAACACTGTCTGCATGTAAAAAACTTGTTTGTGTTTTGAATGATGGTTTTAATGCCATGAATGTGTTGCTCTTGAAGTACTTTACTTTTATGCACTCATATCACGTTAATATGCATTGCAATACCAACTTTCTTGTCTTGAACTCTTGAGGAAGGATAATGAAGTGAAAAACGCAAAATCTTTGGTTGTGTGCTTTTGGATAAAACCCTGTTGATGATGTACATGCATTGTTTCAAATCCCCAAACACTGTAGATATAAGGGAGATAGACCCTCGTCAACCCTTTTGAGCCTTGAAGTAGGAGTTTCTTTTCGTATGGAAAAAACCCTCACATTTAATCTAGGGGCAGGGTAGGCGTCAGTTAGTTTGACCGAGCGTTCAAATTTCAAAAGGAGTGTGCATCTGATGATCCATTACCTTTTATTCCACCATCAAGAGGTCAAGAGATGTGAAACCACAATGGTTATCCATCAACAATCAAAGAGTGAGAAAGTCACAACCCTTTCAAACAAGTCAGACAAAACGGTGTCACACGATTTGTTCAAAAAAAAGGGGGGAAATCAAAATCAAAAGAAAAAGAAAAAAGCCCGCTAAGTCGAAACTTGGAAACAAGCGACTTAGGCAAAAGTTAGGACATCCCGCTGGACTTCAAAATCGAAAGATTAAAAAAGAATCAGTCCAGGCAAAAATCAGGGAAACGAAAAAACAAAAGAACGAAAAAGCGAAAAGCAAAAGGATTACAAAAGAAAATCCTCGAGCAAGAACAAAGTCGTGTGACTATGAACAAAAGACAAAAAGGGGTGACTGTTCCTCCAAAACCTCATCTAGTCTCAAACCATCAATTGCATGGATTCCTTAAAGATCATAAAACCCTTTGAGAGATGAGCGCTTGTGTCAGATTAGCTGAACGTAGGACTAGAGAACATCACGAAGAGTGGGTGGGCACCAATAAACTTTGAGCCTTAAATCCTTTTTTCTAAAAACCGTGAACCAGGCCACGTTATAACCCTTAAAAGTCCTAATTGAAGCAGGGTTTATTCCGAAAGTGCACTTTAGAGATATAGCGTTCCTGACTCCTATGAGTTAGGCTAATAAGATTTTTGTTGGTATTGCATGTACGTATTATTTTCCATTCAAAAATCAATGTAGCATCCTAGCTCGTGATTCGTTCACAAGGCTCGGCGACGCATTTTCAATAAAACTTCAAGGTTAACACGAGTGTTGCATTAGAATTGTCATTCTCATAATAAACATTTTCTGCTTGCATGTGTTTGACATCAAAGAAGCTTACACAATGAACGTCAGTCGAGAAGCTCGATCACGCCAAGTTGAGAGGGTGAAAACTCCGAAGGGCAGTCATGTCAAGGGGTATGTGGCCAAGAGACTGTGCGCAGCCTGGGGGTTCCCGATAAATGGTGATAAGATCCAACCAATCTGGAGCAGTCACACTAAAAACTCTCCCTAAAGCAGCCAAACAGGGGCAATCAGGTCTATTTGACAAATCTCTGTAAGATCAGTCAGGGGCAAAGTTTCTTCAAGACTTGGGGCAGGCCACCTCTAGAGTGTAAGAAGTTGTCCACTCCTGAAGACGGTTAATTGAAAACACCTCTTCAAGGTTTAAAATACTAGGGCAGAGTATTTTCAAATCATTACAAATCCTTTTGAGGTAATTTACTTCATGGATTATGAAGTCTGGGGCAGTTGCGTCGAGATCTGATAAATCTCTCCAAGATTTTGAAGACCTTGGGGCAGTGTGAATGCTCGGTCTTCTATAAAATCCTCTTGAGATGATTTCTTCCTTTAGACCTGGTGGTCTGGGGCAAGTGGAGAGTTCGAAGGGCCGTTTATGAACATAGAAATGGTTCAGTTTACCGTATGGTTGCAGGGTAACAAATTTGTTTTCCCCAGTAGAGTTTCTCTCCCCAGCACTAAAAGTTCATCATCCTCAGTAGAGCTTACTCTCCCCAGCAAGAGTACAGAGGATTGTGTTCCCCAGCCGAAGTCATAGTTGGTTTATTATTCCCCAACAAGCAGTCAGAAGTGGATTGCTTCGAGGTGAATGTGGTTGTATCTCCAGCAGGACATGTGTCGGATGTCTTTGAAAAGACTTTATTTTCCCCACAGAGTCTGGTACTCACTTTCCTCAGTAGGTCAGGAAGTATAATTCCGTCTGCAACGGCTTGCTCTAATCCCCAGCAGGGTAAATTCTTTCCTCAAACAGCAGGTTAAGCTCAATGATATCCCTCGGCAGGTTTCGTTGACTTTCCTCCCCAGCAGAGTTGAGGTTTCATCATCCTCATCAGAGTGTCACTCTCCCCAGGCAGAGTATAAAAGATTGTTCCTCAGCCAGCATCTAAAGTGGATTGCTTTAGGATGGATGTTGTTTTGGTACCACAAGAGATTTGTGGAACATATTCCCGAGACAAAGATGTTGTCTTCCCCGCAGAGTATTGGTGTATACTCCCCTCGGCCAGTCAAGAAACGTGTTTTCACCATCAACAGCAGGATAAGGGCGAAGTCATTTCCCAGCGGCGGGTCTAGTTCAATGGTGTTCCCAGCATGTCAGGTATTTGTGATTTGTTTCCCCAAGCAGAGTTTGGCGGTAGTCTTTGCAGCAGGTTTGATCAGCGATGGTTGACATCCCCAACAGGTTTTAAGTCCAAGTGAAATTTGACACTCTTCCGATTCAGGTCCTGGTTTCCTTTTTCAAAGAGTTATATATAATCCCTAGCAGGGTGGATGTTCTTTTGGATTTCATCTCCAGCAGAAGTTGTTGATCAAAGGAGTTGTTCAGTGTGATCCTTCTCAGCAGAGTTCTCGGACTCAAAGGACAATTTATTTTGTCGTCCCCGGTGGAGTTGCCTTTGTTTTCAGCATTTATTTTGCTGGAGCGTTCCTTTTTGCATTGCATAAGCATCGTTTGCATGGAATCCTCCCAAACGCGTAGCATTTCCATTTCGTATGGAGAATTACGCCATAGAAAAATTCAAACATATGCATTCGAAGCATAAGCCAGGTTTGATACTTTCTTTGCCAGTTCTCTTTCTCAGCAGAGATGGCATAACTCAGGAAATTTTGTTTTATCCTCGGTGAGGTCGCCGAGGGTTGTGTTCATCCTACCTGTGCTCCCCGGCAGAGTCTTCTATTTAGACTTCTCCTTTCCCCAGTGGAGTCATCTTATCTTTGGGTTATAAGTCCGTTGATTTTACATCTCGCCCTTTTGGTTCACGACCGTATTTTTGTTGGGAGTCTGCCTTTGATTGGCCAACCGCTTTTGTAAACCCAGTTCTCACCTGGTAGTCAGTTCTCGTCTGACTTATTTCGTTAAACCAGTTCTCGCCTGGTAGTCAGTTCTCGTCTGACTTATTTTGTTAAACCCAGTTCTCGCCTGGTAGTCAGTTCTCGTCTGACTTATTTTGTGAAACGCAGTTCTCGCCTGGTAATCAGTTCTCGTCTGACTTATTTCGTGAAACCCAGTTCTCGCCTGGTAGCCAGTTCTCGCCTGACCTATTTCGTGAAATCCAGCTCTCGCCTGGTAGTCAGTTCTCATCTGACTTATTTTGTGAAATCCGGTTCTTGCCTGGTAGTCAGTTCTCGTCTGACTTATTTCGTTAAACCCAGTTCTCGCCTGGTAGTCAGTTCTCGTCTGACTTATTTTGTGAAACCCAGTCCTCGCCTGGTAGTCAGTTCTCGTCTGACTTATTGCGTGAAACCTAGTTCTCTTCCTTAGCAGAGATGGCATAACTCAAAAGATGTTGTTTTACTTTATCCCCAGCAAAGTCCACCTTCGGCTTGGTCTTTCTTTTTCGAGTTCTCCTTCGGCCGTCCTCGTATTATCTTGGGTTTGAAAGTCCACCTTCGGCTTGGTCTTTCTTTTTGAGTTCACCTTCGGCCGTCCTCGTATTATTTCGGGTTTGAAAGTCACCTTTGGCTTGGTCTTTCTTTTCGAGTCGCATTCAGCCGTCCTCGTTTTCTTTTGTTGGGTAGTCCGCCTTTGGCTGGCAAACACTCCATTTCATTGTCCCCACAGTTTGCAAATTTCAGGGTTCTTTTGCTATTCAATCTCCGTGTACCCTTGAATGTCTGAAAGTCGTTGCTATCATACCTTCAGGACCAAGTTGATTGAACAGGGGTAGCTGTAGCACCCCAAAATTTGCCCTTTCTTTTTCTAACATCTAACTGGCTTATGTTTCATTTCATTTTTGCATAATCATCTTTGTATATCATTTGGTTCATAGCATGGGATCAAGGTATATGAGAAATCTCAAGTGGATCACATTCTCCTAACTAGTGCAAAATTAGGGTTTTGGTGAAAAGTCAGTGCAATTGTATTTTTGAGCCAAAACTTGATTTTAAGGTTTTCCATAGGGTTTCGATTGTCCAAGGATGAAGTATTGCCCATTGGTTCATTTCACAGGATCTCCAATTGAACAATTGGTTGAGAATTAGTCAGATTGGGGAAAAGTCAACTGTGCAGAGGAAAAAGTTAACTCCTTACTTTTGAGGTCAAATTCATGTTCCTCATGTCAAATATGTCTATTGGTGGAAGTTTGATCAAGAAATGTCAAGTGATTCATAAAAAATCAAAAGATATGGAAAATTGCTAAAAATAGAAATTAGGGTTTCCTAATTTGGCAAGTTTTGGCAAGTTGAACACCAATCTTTGGAGCTCTCTTTCTTCATGATGCAAACTTCAAACTGAAAGTTTCAAGAGGCCTATTGAAAGTTCACATTCCAAGCTTCAAAACCATACCAAGAACATCTCCATTGGATCAAAATCAAGGGAGATATGTTGGGTTAAAGTTGAGGGTTTACAAGGCAAAATTGGTTAGTCAGGCAAGTCATGACTAGTCAGCACGCAGTCATTTCCACAAACACTTGGTGTGCATGTTTTGTCCAAGTTCAAGGGAAAATTTCTCCATGATGGAGACTCTAAATGAAAAAATTTTCAACATGAGTTTTGTTCCTCTCAATCCCCTCTACAACTTTGATGTTGGGGAATTTTTCATATGATCAACCTATTGAGAGTTATGGAGGGTAAAAGTGGCGCCCTCAACATATGCATTTCACATGCCATAGGGACAAGCACGGGCAAGGCAAGATGCATACCAAGTTCAGTTGCATACCCTCATGTTCATCATCACTTTTCACATTGTTTTAAAGCTCCAATTAAATTATTTTCCACATCAATGTTGTTGTTCTCCATCCCCTCTTTCTAAAGACCCCAAGAACTCTTCATTTCATCCATTGGCCATGGAGATACAAGGTTCCACAAACCATCTCATGCCAACTGATTTCTTCCATACCAAGCAAGTAATTCAAACTAAACTTATGGCATTGTTGTTGTCATCATGCGCATGCGAACATCTTGAACATCACCTTACCATAATAAATCAAACAAACCTCTTACATATCACATGCTCTTGTACTCACCTTGCCTAAAAAACAAAAGGAAAAGAGGAATGAAGCTTGTACAACAAGTAGCTACTGCATTGTACAATTCAGTACATCATCACCACCACTCATCCTGACCTCACCATAACATTTCATGTTACTCTCCTCACCATAGGAAATAACCATAACTCGAGCCATAATTAACTTCACTCACTCTTAACTCAGTTAACCACAGATCCAATGGTTAACCACCCTGAGTTAGCTCCTTAACTCCCATTATATAAGCTGCTAACTACACAAAACCAATTCAGTTACTCCATTTCTCATTTTGATTCTACACACTTCACACTTCTCTATTTCACACTCTTCTCTCTCTCTCTGAATTTTCTCTCTCAAGCTTGCTCTAACTAAAGTTTCTTGTTCATTCTTCTTCTACATTCATCATCATCATCAACAGATCCTTGAATTGGTAGCATTGAATCTTCAATTTCATCTTCTTCTCCAAGCGCTTTCACTCAAACTTCATTGGTGCAAAGCATTGCTTAAGCTTTTATTTGGCTCAGTCTCAAGTTCAAGTGCATAAGGAGTCTCCTCTCAGGTTTTCTTTGGAGTTAAAGATTCATCAAAAGTGCAGGTTTCATTTCAAATTTCTTGCTCTCTTTACGCTCTGATTTTACTTGTTGTTGCATGTTTGGAGCTCAATAGGAGCCATGTGAACCTCTGGCTAGTTGATAGGCACCTTAGGTGCTTAGTTGAAATTTCTAGGGCAAAATGTTTTCCTTCGATTCTCTCTGTATGCGCATGGTTTGTGAATTGGGAAGCAAGATTTGGGAACCTACATGGAGAGAGGAAGAGATTGATATAAGGCATGTCCATTTCTGGTGGCATGTAAGGCTAAGCATGGTGGCTGCTCGCTGGAGAAGACGACCGGAGTCTTCTCCGGCCACCTGAAAATCCAACTGTGCAAGAACCCTAGGCAATCCTCAGTTTAAAACATAGCCACACGATCTCGTTAATCCAACGCTCTTAACAATGCCAGCACATTAATGAGCACCCTCCCTGGTACGTGCTCTCTTTTTCTGAATGTTTTGAATTATTGGATCATGTGCGTGTCTCTCATCATTGCATACCGTGTGCTTGCATTATAAATCATGTGATTGGCATATTCTTGTGATCATCATGCTTGACTTAGATCCAAGGGCTCTTAGAGAGTCAATGTTTGACCGAATAACATGCTATGCACCTCTCTGAACACGCTTAGTGGATTGGGCCTTTTTTGATATCCACACTCCCTCCTTTTTCTGAGCCCAATGACTTGAACTGGATAATTGCTTTCGTTGCACCCCCTGACCTTTTCTCTTGTTTTTTATTTTTCTTTTCAGATATGTTTGATTTTTTATTTTTAAAAATACCTCCTAGCACGATAAATTCCTAAATAAATTCATGAAGCATCATAATGTATTTAAATAATTTTTGCATATTTTTATTTCTGATTTTGGCATATTTTTCTATTTTTCCATGAATTTCCATTTAATTTCTTTGGTATGAACCTCCATTCATGATACTTGCCTCATTCTTGATTGGTTTGACCTAGTTTTGAATTGAATCTATCCATGAGCATTGATCCATGTTTGAATGACATATTAAGGCATCTCATACCTATTTTTGTAGATTTTTTAGGTAATTTCTTATTGACTTTTGAATGATGTCTTTGAGCCATTTGTTTGTGTGGCTTGTATGAGATTGGGAAGCATGTTTGTGCATGATTCTTAATGAATGTTGAGCCATCCTTTTGAGACATGTTTGAACACTGTTTGCACTTCAAATGACTTGCATCTTCTAATTTTATTGAGCTTCTAACACCTCCTTTGTTTCATTTTAATTGCATTAATGCATGTGTGTTTGTTAGAAGACTTGTGCTAGGGTTTTGGATGTGTATGGTATGCAATCCTTTTTGACAATTGTTGAGACCTCTTGGTACATGTTGTATGAACATTATAGGTCATTTTTATCATGTTATAGGTCATTGCTTGTCCATCTTGAATTGAATTATGTGCACTTGTTTAAACTTGGAATGTTTTTGTGCATTTGTGTTTCTTTTCTTGCATGACTTTGTTGACTTGTTTTCATCAATGCTTGCATGAACTTAAACATCAATTTAAACATGATTTCACTTATGTTTGTGATCATTCTCAACCATATTACTTGAATCCTAACTGTTAGTTCTTGTATTGGTTGGAATTTTGGTAAAACAATGGTGTTGTTAATGATGTCATATGTCTGATGTATTAACATGAGTTCTTAACATTGAGTCGATGTTAAGTTCAGAAGGGTTGCAGTTTTGTATGTTGATGTTAAACCTGATGTCTTGACATCAGTTGACAGAACATCAGAACATCAGTCTGATGTGTTTTGTTAGGGCAGCATTTGTTTAAGTGTGTCTTGAGAAGATCTGGTGGAGAGATTGCAGGCGAATATCATGGGACAAATATATTCTGTTGCAATCTTATATTGAGCAGATATTGTTACTATTTTCATGCAAAAAGATATCGAGAATAATTAGATTTAATTGAAGATTTAATTGAAGATTTGATTGAAGATCTATTTAGTAGCAGAATCTTTTGCAGATTTGTAGTAGCTGATTTATTGTGATTTGAAGGCCCAAATCCAGTTGGGAAATAGGTTATAAATAGAAGCTTTGTAACCTAGTTTTAGTAAGCCAGCCATCATGTAAACTATAAGGGCTGTGTTGTTTGATGAACCACCCGGTTTGTGGGATGGTCATCGTGTTTATCTCGAAGCCTGTAGGTAAGAGATGTATTATTCTTGGAGGAAGCTGTTAAGCAACTCTAAGTATTGTTCTTAGTCATGAGGGTCATGTCTAGGTATTGTTATAGGAGTGTGTCTTCTATTTTTATGTGTTTGGAGAGTTGTTGGAAACCAAGCTGTTGATGCAGTAACTGAGATGTTGACTGCTAGACATCATTGCGATGATTGGAAGTGAGATGGAGTCTCTTACCTAGGGAGAACTTAGGTAGAAGGGTCATTGGGTAGGGATTAAGTGAGTAGATTGTCAACTGGTATTGTTGAGTCTGTTATTTAATACTGCTAATAATGGACTTCCTTCCTGGCTTGGTATGCCCCCAGATGTAGGTTGTTAGACCGAACTGGGTGAACAAATTCTGTGTGCACTTTTCTTTTCAGCAGCTTATTTAATTGTCTATAATTTCCTTGCTGTTTATGTCAGACCAGATGTCTCGACATCATGTAGGACATCTGGGATCTGTTATACCAGAATTTCAATTGGTATCAGAGCAGACATCCTGTCTATTTCTGGATGAGATCTAGGGAAGATACTTTCTGGTTCATGAGTAAGGAAGATAGTGTTGCTGAGTTATGGACTTGGTCAGTTCATATAGTTGTTTGTTTGATCCCTTGTAGTGAAGGATGGACTATTTATGACAGGGTATGTATTGGACCCGTATGTTGTTATCAGGTGTGTAGCTTTGGTGGAGAACTGCTATTGTGAGTTTGATTTATTTTCAAATATTTTTGTTGGCACTTGGATTATGGTGATGGTGGGCAAGGATTATTGAGTAAGTCCTAAAGGGTGTTGAGGAGTTGTTATGTGCTCCGCTGCATGGTATCTGATGTAACCCTGGTTGTTTCTTGTGTCTCTGGTGGTTAGACTTTAGGAAGGTATTTTCTTGGAAAGACTTTAGAGTTTGGTCTCCTCAGCAGAAGAAGAATATATTTCAAATCAGGTATTGAAGACCAATCTGTTCATAACATTGATGATGAAAGAAGAGGGTGGAGCCAAAGCAAAAAAGTATCACTGTCAAATCTTTCATGCGGGAGTGAAGATCTTGATAAGTTATCTCTTAAGCGTATTTATGGTGACCTAATTAGGAGATCTTCCTGGTTATGGTGTCCAATGTAGTTCTGGTATATCTGAAGATGAATTCTCTTGTGAAGATACATGTTTCTGATTTTCAAAATCATGAACTGGAGGAAGTTTCATCAAGAAAGAAGCTGAGCTTGATATGTCAATCCTAATGTCTCGACATCGTGCTACACATCATCAGTTTATGGTAAATGCTGAGTCAAAGTCCTATTAGATTGTAGCTGCTTTGAAGGATCACTGAGGCTGTGAAGTTGAACAATTTTTGAGATGCTGTTCATAGCATCTCAGTTGTGCTGGTTGAAGAAAAGGTAGTAATCTTGATAGCAGAAAAGAAGGAGATGATCCTTGTTTAAGCTAAAATGTATGAGGATAATTTTATAGGGAAAATGCATCCAAGAGTTTGTGTGCAGTAGCAGTGTAAATCAGCCTATGGTCAATTGGTGTATGCATGAGCTCTTTCAATTTTGTGGCTTGAAGGATTGGAAGTAGCAGATTGTCTATGGTATGTTATCACTCTTAAGTTAGACGAGAGGTCTGAACCTTGTGCTTATAAGAAGAAGCTTCTAGAAGAGTGTGTTTTGCAAGTTACTGCAGTTTTGTTGGTCTGATCTTAGAAGTTGATCAGATGTTGATATGTTCTCGTGTGTTCGCTGCAAGAGATATGTGTGGATTACTATGGTTGTAGTCTCCAAATCCTAGTAGATGTTTAATGTGATTTAGACTGATATCAGAACTGATGTTGAAACATCACTTCAGTTCTTTGCTCAGGGTGGAGTGAAATATCAAGACACTGACCTAACCTGGAAGGCTTTTGTGGTATGAATGGTTGTCATAATGGTTGTCATGAAGAAGATTCAGAAGATGCTAGAATCTGAAGTAGGGTTAAACCACAGGGATTTAAGATCAATTGCTATTTGTTATATTCACAAGTATTTAATTGATTATCCTTGAAAGACAAGATTAAGGATGTTTTGTCAATTGTTTTAACATCTTTTCATCAGAGGTTTGGAGAATCATGGGAGGGGTTCTACATTCGCTCACAAGTTGCCAAGGTGTTGACCTGGGATTATTGCTTAGCATTTATTCCTAGAAAGTATTATGAATGACTTGTCTAGATGGTGGTGCTGTTGAAGATGAAGACATCATAATCTTGTTGGTTACAACTTGGATCAGTTTATTTATGATCTAAGTGGTTTGGAGCATGGTGTTTGCTCTGGTTGTGAAGGTCGAGGATAAGTGGTAGTTATCTCTGGCTTTCTACTGACGGCTCTACTAAGGGAAGTGACTTTCTTTAGTATTGCTATGGGGTAGTCTTGGACTACTTATTTTCTGAAGATTCAGATGTGGTAGGTTTGAAGTATTTGGAGTTTCTAAGCAGGATGGAGGTTGTCCACTCAAACTTGATTGTTGAATCAAGTCTATGAGAGCATGGAAATCTGTTTCTGCAAAGGGAGGAGGTTCTTCTGAGTGGCAGAAGGTAGAGCTGAATTCAACAGTTGGGTGACATAATGTTCTGACATCTAGCTTAACATCAGAAGTCTCAACTGGTGATGTGGCACATCAGCTTTTGATAGGGTGATATATAGGAATGAACAATAGGATGCTTCAAAAAGATCATTCTCATGGCAGTTTGCAGGAGCTGCAGGAAGGAGAAGATGTTACATGACCATGGCTTAGGGAGTCTAAGTGTGTCTGCTATTGAGCAATTGGAACTTGTGACTTAAAGATCTGGTTTCCTTGGTGGATCAGGATATCTTTGTGAGAGTTCTGACAACGTGAAAAAGGTCAAAATGTGGCATTTGGATGTTTTCATATGAGGATTCATGCTTGAGGTGATCAAACTGTGGCATTTGGTTGATCTCAGAAGTGAATTCGAAGAATCAAGATAATCAGAGTGTGGCAGCTGGTTATTATTGACGACTATCTTAGAACAAGTTACTCTTGGGCAGAAGGGTGATGAGTTGAAGACTCAAGGAGATTATTTTTCTTGAAGGTGGATGAGAGTTTATCTCTCTGGTTCTTTGGATTACTATACTAGAGTAAGTCCAGTTGGTAGAGCATATCAAGAATCATGGTGTTGATGTTTTGGTGTGTGAAAGATGTTCTAACTTGTGATAGGACATTATCTGGGATGATTACCTACATTGTATCTAAAGAGAATCTACCTAATCATACGGGAGAATGATGAAGTAGAAGGTCTGTTTTGGCAGGAGAATGTAGAGAAGACTGAAGTAGATCAGGTATTGATTGCTTGAAAGTCTGAATGTGGATATTCATCAATTGATCCAAATGTCAAAGATAGATGATTGGATGTGTATCGCTAAAGGCAGAAGAAAAGCCTGTGAAGGGGACATAGCCCTATTGTCAAGTCATGCTAGAGAGTAGTTGATCAGCCTGGCAAGATGTGGAGTTTTGGAGCATGTGAAGATAACAAACCAAGAGAGAATCATGTGAGTATACTAATTTGCAGTCTGAACTCTTTGCTTCAGAGAGGGTGTGCGAGCTTATGGTATTCAGGTGTGTATGTTAACCTGAATAAGCTGCTCTGACTGTGTTTTATTGGGAGCTTCTTGAAGGACTTCTATACGAAATGAGTCCTCTGAATGGTAACGAGAAGCTGATGTCCCCAAAAGATGTTGTTGAATGGTGATGTTGTAACATCATGATTGCTCATGGTTATATTTGGAAGATGATTGAGAGTGTGCGTGTGGAGTTGGATGCTCAAGCATTTTTGTCAGAAGAGATGTTTCTGACTATGTGAATTAGAATGTGGAGATTCTGGTCTTGTTTTTAGTAGTTTGTTCTGGCAAAGCATGACTACTAATTTTGAAGACTTCACTAGTATCAACAACTACTGGTGGATGTAATGGTAGAGGGATTGTGATGTGATCTAATCAAAACATTTTTTTAGAGAGTTGTTCCTTCTTCTGCTACAAGTATCTCTTGAAGAGATTAGATCTCAGTACAGTAGAGAATTTGTGGAGTCTGTGAGCAGTGTCAAACAAGCCAGGATACTTGGTTGTGTTCTCCAAAAGTGAAAGTACAGTATGTGAATGTGCTCAGCAAGTGTGCTCAAATGTTCATCTCCATATAGAGCATTAGTTAACCATGACAGGGGGAGTACTTGTCTATGGATTCTGCAGCAAAGGTGCATATATTGTGAAGCTTGCATGCTGATCAAGCTTGTGGAGATTGGTTTCCCCTTATGAGGAGATAATGTCAGATAACATGTTATGACATTAGGCTGTTGGATGGCATGTTGGTGTGGACATGAATGGTTCTAGCCATGTGAAGCTAATTGTTTGTATCCTGTGCGCACATGCTTCTGAGGAGAAGTCTGAAGACAATTTTATCCAGTTTTGGAAAAACTTTGTGAGGGTCTTTGTTGATGGGAGATGTCACACTTGTCTTGATGTGTGTAAGAGGAGTTTACTTAGAGTTCAGTGGAAGGCATTGTGAGTGTGCTTCAGAACTTGTGGATGATTGTGTTAAGCATTCCTGACTGGATGGATGAAGATTGTGTCTGGATTTTCCAAATGCTATAATGTACTGGTCAAGGAGCATCAGTTGTGAAATATAAGGGGAAAACTTCTGTCTGTACTAATGTGGTACTTAGATTGTTTGAGGATTAAGCATTTTTTGAATGCGTTCAGCAGGTGTGTTGAACAGAGGGTGCGCTCTTGAAGACATGAAGACGAGTCTTATGTTTTCCATTCATTTAAGGCATTCTTCTTGCAAAGGAGCACTGGTTATCTTAGATAGGGAGAGTTGATCTTTTGTTGAAGAAGTTGTTTATCCAGATTGTAATGTCAGACAAGATGTCGTGACATTATGTTACTGGTGAAGTTCATGGTGTACTTGACAGTTTAGACCTGGTTCTATAGATTTGTGTGTCAATGGATTGAATCAGAAGTATACATTTACACCAATGTTTGTCAATTTTTGGCCAAAAAGGGGGAGAGAATGTACAGTAGTAGCTGTTGAGTCTGGTTGGTTGGCAGATTTAGATTTTGTCTAATTGTGGCTAAAAAGTGGGAGAGTTAGCCTAGCTGTTGCCTAGTTGTCTGTTCTAGGCTTGAGGGGGAGTGTGTAATTTGTGCAGCTGTTTTGATGGTTGCAGTTTTGAGGGGGAGTTACTGCTGCTAGTTGTATGCTGATGTTAGTTTGTATGGTGTTTTTCTGTGGCTGGTATCTCTGGTGTAGGCTGAGATTGTTTTACCCAAAATTAGCCAAAGGGGGAGATTGTTAGTTCTTGTATTGGCGGGAATTTTGGTAAAACAATGGTGTTGTTAATGATGTCATATGTCTGATGTATTAACATGAGTTCTTAACATTGAGTTGATGTTAAGTTCAGAAGGGTTGCAGTTTTGTATGTTGATGTTAAACCTGATGACTTGATATCAGTTGAAAGAACATCAAAACATCAGTCTGACGTGTTTTGTTAGGGCTGCATTTGTTTAAGTGTGTCTTGAGAAGATCTGGTGGAGAGAATGCAGGCGAATATCATGGGATAAATATATTCTGTTGCAATCTTATATTGAGCAGATATTGTTACTATTTTCATGCAAAAAGATATCGAGAATAATTAGATTTAATTGAAGATTTAATTGAAGATTTAATTGAAGATTTGATTAAAGATCTATTTAGTAGCAGTATCTTTTGCAGATTTGTAGCAGCTGATTTGTTGTGATTTGAAGGCCCAAATCCAGTTGGGAAATAGGTTATAAATAGAAGCTTTGTAACCTAGTTTTAGTAAGCCAGCCATCATGTAAACTATAAGGGCTGTGTTGTTTGATGAACCACCTGGTTTGTGGGATGGTCATCATGTTTATCTCGAAGCCTGTAGGTAAGAGATGTATTGTTCTTGGAGGAAGCTGTTAAGCAACTCTAAGTATTGTTCTTAGTCATGAGGGTCATGTCTAGGTATTGTTATAGGAGTGTGTCTTCTATTTTTATGTGTTTGGAGAGTTGTTGGAAACCAAGTTGTTGATGCAGTAACTGAGATGTTGACTGCTAGACATCATTGCGATGATTGGAAGTGAGATGGAGTCTCTTACCTAGGGAGAACTTAGGTAGAAGGGTCATTAGGTAGGGACTAAGTGAGTAGATTGTTAAGTGGTATTGTTGAGTCTGTTATTTAATACTGCTAATAGTGGACTTCCTTCCTGGCTTGGTATGCCCCTAGATGTAGGTTGTTAGACCGAACTGGGTGAACAAATTCTGTGTGCACTTTTCTTTTTAGCAGCTTATTTAATTGTCTATAATTGCCTTGCTATTTATGTCAGACTAGATGTCTCGACATCATGTAGGACATCTGGGATCTGTTATACCAGAATTTCACTAACATCATTTTACATGTCTGTTAAGTTCATAAACCTTTGCATGCTTGTTTGAACTTGTTTGGACCTAGTTTGTACTTCTTCTTCAATGTGCTTCAACATAAGGCTTATGTGGACTTTGTATGCCCATTCTTGCATCTTAAATGTCATTACAAATGTCACATGCTACTAACTTGCATTCATTTACATGTATGTTCATCTTGCATCTTCATTCTTTACTTATGTTACAAGTATGCTTCCTTGTATGAACTTGAGTGGTGATTGTTTTTACTTCTTCTTACTTAATCAATGCTTGCATTCATGAATCACATGCCATCTTAATGACATCTCCATGAATTTTTAAATGTCATTTAATTCTGACTTTGATGTTTATGTGTGCATTCATTTATGTTTATGAACCATATGCATTTATCTTGCATAGTTAATGTATAACTTGCATTTGTGTGAACATTTGATGCATAGTTTGACATTGTTTGATCTCCTTTGGCATGTTTACCTTAGTAGGATACATTGACATGTGCCTACAGACTTTGGATGACCCTTAACCCTTAGGACCCTTTCGTCTTAGTTCAAACCTTGGTTGCTTCTCAAGTTGTCTGTTGGTTCTTGGATTGGCTAAAATTTTGGTAAAACAAAGTATGTTTAATGTTGATGTCAAGGTGGTGATGTGGCAACATTGAGTCTTAACACTGGGTTGTGTTAAGTAGTGAAGCTGTTCAATGTTTGATGTCACATGGGTGATGTCACAACATTGAGTCTTAACACCAGGTTGTGTTAAGAGTTAAGTTGGATGTCTGATGTCACAAGCGATGTTGTGACATTAGATCTACAGAATTAATAACATCAGGTTTGTGATGTTGTTAGGGTTTGCGTTTTAGATGGATTTTGGGAGAACTGTTAGTCTCATTGGTTGCGGATATCTTGGGATAGATATTCTCTGTTGTATAGAGATTTGATGCAGATTTGTAGGAGGTTTAAAGGCTGAAGATTTAAGAAGATTTTGAGAGAGAAAATCTGTTTTGAAGATTCAGTTTTAAATAACAAATCAAGTCAGATATTGCAGGGGATCCAAGCCCAATTCAGGTAGCTATATAAAGCGCATAAGACCAAAGGAAAAAGTACAGATTGAAGATCTAGAGCATAGGCTGGGTGTCTTGGATATTTGTACGAATTGTGAGTGAACCATTCTAGTGTGAATTGGTGATCTGTCCTCTCTAAAGCTGTGAAGCAAAGAGAGTTGTGAAACTTGATCAAAGCTGTGAAGCAGGATCAAGGTTTCTCAAAGAGGTTGTTCTTTGAGTGTTTTAGGGATTGAGTAGTGTTCTCATATCTAAGTGGTTTCTTAGGTAGGAAGTCACTAGTAGGAATTAAGTTTAGGAGATTGTCAACTGGGTTGTTGAGTCTGTAAATTAATTCTACAAGTAGTGAATTTCATCCCTGGCTTGGTAGCCCCCAGATTAGGTTGTTTGAACTGAACTGGGTTAACAATTTGGTGTGTTCTTCTATTGTTTAGTTTGTCCATTGTGCAGAGTGTATTGTTGTAACATCGTGTTTGACATCACACGTATCTGGTACCAGAATTTTAATTGGTATCAGAACAGGCATCCTGTCTGTCTCTGGGTGAGATCTAGGGAAGTTACTTTCTGGTGTAAAGATGGACAAAGAGGTTGGAGGATTTGTCAACATACCCCCTATATTGGATGGTTCTAATTATGATTATTGGAAGCCTAGGATGACCACCTTCTTGAAATCCTTGGACAGCAGGGCTTGGAAGGCCATTATTAAAGAATGGAAAGCACCTGTTGTGTGTGAGAAGGATGATGCTGGTAAAGATAAAGAAGGCACCTCTAAGCTGAAGCCTGAAGAAGAATGGACCAAGGAAGAAGATGAGTTTACCCTTGGAAATTCAAAAGCCCTGAATGCTATCTTCAATGGAGTTGACAAGAACATATTCAGGTTGATCAACTCATGTGAAGCTGCTAAGGTTGCATGGGATATTTTGAAGGATACTCATGAAGGTACATATAGAGTTAAGATGTCAAGACTTTAGCTTCTAACATCTAAGTTTGAAAGCCTGAAGATGAAGGAAGATGAGACTATTCATGACTTCCACATGAGTGTTCTTGAGCTGGCCAATGCATCTAGTGCTCTTGGAGAGAAAATGTCAGAAGAAAAGCTTGTGAGGAAGATTCTTAGGTTACTTCCTAAGAGGTACAAGATGAAGGTGACTGCTATTGAAGAAGCACAAGACATCAGCTAGATGAGGGTTGATGAGCTCATTGGATCTCTTCAAATATTTGAGCTTGGGTTAAATGAAGAAGAACCTGAAAAGAAGCCAAAAAGTATAGTTTTGACTTCAAATGCTCAAGAAGAGAAAAGGAAGAGTACTGAATCCCAGGAGGATTTATCTCAGGCCATAGCTATGTTGGGAAGGCAGTTCAACAAGGTGTTCAAGAGGATAAACAATAACTCCATGCCTAATGTCAAGAACATCTCTTCTGACATCAGCAAGTCAAAAGAGAAGGATGAAGAAAAGACTGCCCAAGATAAAGGAGTTCAGTGCTTTGAATGTGAAGGGTATGGACATGTCAAGAAAGAGTGTCCCACATTCTTCAAGAAGCAGAAGAAGGGCATGACAGTTTCCTGGTCTGACTCTGATAGTGAAAGTGAAAGTGAGTCAGCAAAGCATGTCAGAGCTTTGACATGAACTGTTGTTTCTGATGATGATTCTAGTGATGGGGAAATAACTTTTGAGGAGTTAGCTTCTACTTATCAAGAGCTTTATCTGAAGAGTGCTGAAATCTGTCAAGAAAATAAGAGTCAGAAGAAACAGATTGCTCAGCTTGAAACTGCTAAAACTGATTTGGAAAAGGAAGTCTTGTTGGTCAAAGCTCATCTTGATCATATGACCAAATCTGTTAGGATGCTGAACAGTGGTACAGCTACTCTTGATAAGATTCTTCAGTCAGAGAAAGCTGCTGGAGATAAATCAGGTATAGGATATGTGGTTGAGGAAAAGGGTTCTACAGAAGCTAGCACTTCAGGAACCAAAAAGGAGATGTCTGAACCATTGTCTCAACATCAAACTAAGAGACATGATCCAATACCAAAGAAGGTTGTTCAGCCACAGAATGTTGAGAAGAAAAATAGTACTCATCAAAGGAAGGTGCAGCCTCAAGGAGCTAGTCAGTATATGCCTCCTCAATATCACAAGAGCATGGAGGCTGTTAGGTCCAATCAGAACAGGTTTCATCAGACGTCTCAACATCAAGGTAACTGGTAATGATATGGATATGGATACAACAATGTTGTGCCTCATTACTATTGAAGAAGGAAGCCTCATCACCATAGGAGACAGCCTAGAAGACAGCATCCTCAGTTCAGGAGATAGTCTACCTATGGTAAAAGACAGCATCCTTACCATAGAAGACAGTCAAACTATGGAAGAAGAAGACAACATCAACACTATGGATGGTAGCCACAGCAATTCCATCATCAAGGTGGCAGGAGGTTTAACAACTTCAGAGAAGACAGAGTTAGGTGCTTCTACTGTAGAAGATTTGGACATATGCAGTTTTCTTGCTTCAAGCTTCATGGCTATCCCAAGTCTATGCCTCAGCCCAGACAGAAGGAGAACAGGCCCAAGGTTGTTAAACAGTGGGTTCCGAAAGCTCAGGCTACATGTCTATTGGCTCACACCTCAGATAGACATTTTACTAAGGATGGATGGTACTTTGATAGTGGATGTTCAAAGCACATGACTGGGTCCAAAGATCAGTTGATGGATATCAAATCTTGCTCCTCAAATGATGCTGTTTTGGTAATGGAGAAAAAGGGGTGGTAGATGGAGTTGGAAAAGTGAAGTGTTGTGATGGACCTGATTTTGACAATGTGATGCTTGTCAAAGGGTTGAGTGCTAATTTGATTAACATAAGTCAACTTTGTGATGAAGGTTACAAAGTAAGCTACACCAAAGATGAGTGTGTGGTGACAAATGAGCAGAATGAGGTAGTGATGAAGGGAGCAAGATCCAGAGATAATTGTTATCAATGGGTTCCTCAAGAGGTCAGCTTACCTGGTAATGTTAAGAATGATGTTGTGACATCAGATTATAACATTAGGTGTGAAGATCTGAATATGGTGAAAAGTCAATCAGGGTTAATGACTTATGATGATGGTGCTCAAGGAGAAGTTAAGGGAGTGGGAAGATTAAATCATGTTGTTACTCCTAAGTTGGATGATGTGTTGCTAGTTAAGGGATTAAAAGCCAACTTGATTAGTCAGTTATGTGAGCATGGTTTTAAGATCCACTTTACTAATTCTGAATGTATAGCTGTTAAGTCCAAAAACAATTACTATCTATGGATTTCTCTAGGCTCAAGTTCTTCCTTAGATGAAGGAGTCAACAATGCTGATGGAAGGATCAAAAGCTATGATCTTAAGAAGTGTTGGGAGCTGAATACTTGCAAGGCCAAGAAAGATGACAACATGACTAATGACTTCTATAGTTCAGAAGAAAAAGTTCACAGGTTGACGATCCTTGGGTTGGAAGATGCAGATGTTGAAACATCTCAAGTCAAGAAAGGTACTTCTAGCCTTAAAATAAAGAAGAATGACGATGAACTGATTGCAAAAGTGTCTCCTGGGGTTGCTAAAAGACTGAAAGCTATTGAGTCACCTCCAAATGTGATAACTGATAAGCAGAAGACCTCAGTGGTTGGTCCTACAAGATCCTGGAGTAAAGTGTCAAGTTTTTCCAGAAAGAAGAAGACCAGAGATAAGTCTGATGGTAATGTTCAGGACATCATTCATGTGAAGAAAGTTGTTGTTAGAACTTCTGAGAAAATTCAAAAGGCTTCAGTTGATAACATTCCTTTAAAAAGGTGGATGTTTGTTTTTCAAAAAGGGCTTAATCTGGAGAAAGAATTTGACAAAGATATTCTGGATATGGTTGAGTTTGCTAAGATATGTTTCAGAGAGGGTGTGGGAACTTATGGTATTCAGGTGTGTATGTTAACCTGAATAAGCTGATCTGACTGTATTTTATTAGGAGCTTCTTGAAGGACTTCTTTGTGCAATGAGTCCTTTGGATGGTGATGAAATACTGATGTCCCAAAAGATGTTGTAACATCATCTTTGCTGGTGGTTATATCTGGAAGATGATTAAGATTGGATTACTTTGCTGATAGTAAATCCAGTGGTGGAGCATATGTAATATCATGGTGTGTGGTGTCAAGAGTGTCCTAACTGATGTTAGAACATTTTCTGTGTTGGTTATCCTTGGTGAAGGATGTCTTTGTTCTGGATCTGAAGCTTGGTGCTTACATTATACCTAAGGAGCGTCTACATAGTCATACGGGAGAATGATGAAGTAGAAAGTCTGCCTTGGATGGAGAATGTAGAGAAGACTGAAGTAGATCAGGTATTGATTGATTGGAAGTCTGAAGATGAAGAGTATGATATGAAATGACTGTATGTGGAGAAAGGGACAGTGATACAAAAAGACATGTGCTCAGCAAGTGTGCTCAAATGTTCATCTAGAGCATTAGTTATGGATTTTGCAGCAAAGGGTGTCATAGGACTTACATGTTGAGGTTTGTCCAATTGTGGCTAAAAAGGGGGAGAGTTAGCCTCTGCCAAGGAGTGCTTTGCCAAGGTGCTGAAATGCCAAGGGGTGATGCTAGTTGTGATGCAGTAGTGCAGATATTGAGGGGGAGAGTTGTTGAACAGCTAGTTTACTGGTTCTTGCTTTGAGGGGGAGATTGCCCTATGCTGCTGGTTAGTGTTGAAGTTTGTGCAGCTGTTTGAAGAAGGTGAAGAAATGCTGCTACTGGTTAGTTCTGTAGTATGTAGTAGTAGAGTATTGGAAAGTGTGTGCAGCATGCTGAAAGCATTGTTGATGGGAGCTGTTTGAAGAAGTGCTGCTGAGTTTTAATTAATAAATTTTTATCCGCTGCTGAAGTCTCTGTTGTTGCAGAGATTGTTTTAGCCAAAATTAGCCAAAGGGGGAGATTGTTGGTTCTTGGATTGGCTAGAATTTTGGTAAAACAAAGTATGTTCAATGTTGATGTCAAGGTGGTGATGTGGCAACATTGAGTCTTAACACTGGACTGTGTTAAGTAGTGAAGTTGTTTAATGTTTGATGTCACATGGGTGATGTCACAACATTGAGTCTTAACACTGGGTTGTGTTAAGAGTTAAGTTAGATGTCTGATGTCACAAGCGATGTTGTGACATTAGATCTGCAGAATTAATAACATCAGGTTTGTGATGTTGTTAGGGTTTGCGTTTTAGCTGGATTTTGGGAGAGCTGTTAGTCTTATTGGTTGCGGATATCTTGGGATAGATATTCTCTGTTGTATAGAGATTTGATGCAGATTTGTAGGAGGTTTAAAGGCTGAAGATTTAAGAAGATTTTGAGAGAGAAAATCTGTTTTGAAGATTCAGTTTTAAATAACAAATCAAGTCAGATATTGCAGGAGATCTAAGCCCAATTCAGTTAGCTATATAAAGCGCATAAGACCAAAGGAAAAAGTACAGATTGAAGATCTAGAGCATAGGCTGAGTGTCTTGGATATTTGTACGAATTGTGAGTGAACCATTCTAGTGTGAATTGGTGATCTGTCCTCTCTAAAGCTGTGAAGCAAAGAGAGTTGTGTAACTTGATCAAAGATGTGAAGCAGGATCAAGGTTTCTCAAAGATGTTATTCTTTGAGTGTTTTAGGGATTGAGTAGTGTTCTCATATCTAAGTGGTTTCTTAGGTAGGAAGTCATTAGTAGGAATTAAGTTTAGGAGATTGTCAACTGGGTTGTTGAGTCTGTAAATTAATTCTACAAGTAGTGAATTTCATCCCTGGCTTGGTAGCCCCCAGATTAGGTTGTTTGAACTGAACTGGGTTAACAATTTGGTGTGTTCTTCTGTTGTTTATTTTGTCCATTATGCAGAGTGTGTTGTTGTAACATCGTGTGTGACATCACACATATCTGGTACCAGAATTTCATTGTCTTCTTAAGACAACTAACATTGTTTGGTTTACTTTTTGCCACTTGTATTCATTACTTGTGTTCATGTGGTACTAACCTTTTGTGTAGGGGCAGAGGTAAGGCATTTGAACATGTGGATGGTTATCCATGTTCATCCCTTCTTTCATCTTTTATTTCTTCTACTTCTATTTCTCTTTTATGTGTTGGATTACATGATATAATGCTTTGTGTACAACTCTCTCACACCCCTTTGGGATCCTAGCTCATCCTTAATTTTTGATTAAGGTGAGGTAGGATAAGCATTAGGTAGTGCTATCCCTCTCTCTTCTTTAGACTTAGGTTGTTCTTAAACCTTCCCTTAGGGCCATCCTTTGCATGACAACATTAGGAGAGAATTCCCCTTAGTGTTTTCTTTTCCTTTGAGTCTTCTCTTCTCATCTCATAACCCTTCTAAAACACTTAACAAAGGTTAGCATGTATTGCGCATGAGCCTTATATGTGGTAAGTGAGGAATGGGGGGTCTCCCTTTATTCTTCTAGGATGCTTAGTGTACGTCCTGTTGGGGACGATACGCGGCGTATTCATTCCTATGTTGTAGACTTGGGTGCAATGCAAGTTACAAACTAACTTCAATCCACTTATGTCTAAAAAACACAAAATAAACTCAAACCTTTTTATCCTTCGGGATTATTAAATTTCAAATCATTTTCAGAAAAGGGCATGTTACTTCCGTCTCGTCGCAAACAGGCATCGACCCTAACTGCCGGACGCGAATTTGACGTCGCTCATAAAAAACACAAACCTTGTTAGGTCGAACTGCGACTGTTCTGATTTCCTCCTTCTGGTTAGATTGAGGATACGTAGGCACAATACGGCGATGTCTTGGTGAGCAATCTCCCCCCTTAGTTACTGTTCGAACTACATTGACTCTGACTTTCCCATTGCACGAGGGAATACGTAGGCATAGGAAGAGTGATGTCCTATCGAGTCACTTCTTTTTCTTTTCTTACTCATTTCTTCGCTCTCCTCCGTTCTCGTTTCTTCTCCTTTCCAGTAGCAATGGAGCTCCGGATGATGACACCCTTTGATCGAGACAACAAGCGTGGATCCCATCGAGTACGATGGACGCGTGGGGGTGTTAATACCTTCCCCTCATGTAACCGACTCCCTTACCCATTTCTCTTGGCCGCGAGACCATGCTTTTCCTTTCCCTCAGGTTTACACAGTGTTTCCTTTCCCTCTCTTGGGATAAATACACATTGCTGGCGACTCTGTTTCCGTGCCACTTTCGCGTTTGTACTTGGATGAAAATCCTAGGAGCGGCACCTTCTCATGGGCTTAATACAAGGACCCTGACGACCTCTTAAAGGTATAAGACAGGACTTAGTCATCCTTTGCTAGAGCAGTCTTTCCAGCGTTAAAACTCCGGCCATTTTAGGGTTGATACTCATCCCTTAATGCCCGAGCCTCCTCTTGGGCATTGTACAAAAGATAAAACTCTAGACTTGGACAGTCTAAAACTCTTGAGTCTCGAAGACATTCTCAAGTTCCTTTCAAACATAGGAAAAGAAACACCGATCACTCTAGATCAATCTCCAGCAGAAACCCGGTCTCTCTCATGAGAATTCCCCACACTTGGACCCGCTTCAGGATCTCAATAATCCTCAGCAGTAAGTCAGCCTCCCCTAGGGCTTTGTACAAATGATTCTCCCCAGCGGAGTTAATCTTTTTAGACTCTCTTGTTGAGTCAACCACCTTTAGCCTCCGTCTTGGGCTTTGTACAAGACATATAAAAACCCACTCTCTTGTTGAGTATAAAAGACTCTCTTGTTGAGTCAATCCCTTTTAGCCTCCGTCTTGGGCTTTGTACAAGACATATAAAACACTCTCTTGTTGAGTATAAAAGACTCTCTTGTTGAGTCAATCTCCTTTTAGCCTCAATCTCGGGCTTCGTACGAGACAGCAAATCACTCTCTTGTTGAGTATAAAAGACTCTCTTATTGAGTCAATCAACCTTCAGACCCTCTTGTTGAGTCAATCACCTGTTCAAGACCCTCTTGTTGAGTCAAACTTTTTTAGCCTCCATCTTGGGCTTTATACAGGATAGATAAAAGTACTCTCTTGATGAGGCAAACCATTTCAGCCTCCATCTTGGGCTTTATACAAGATACATTCTCCCCAACGGAGTCAAAATCCCTTTTAGCCTCAATCTTGGGCGTTGTACAAGACAGAAAGAACATTTTCCCCGAAAAAGTCAAACTTCCCGCCTCCTCTTAGGCTTTGTGTAAAGAAACCCCCGGTTAAGTCAATCAACCTTTTAGCATCAAATTTGTGCCTTGATCACAGCATACAAACATCAACAACTCTTCTTTAGAGATGAAAAATTCTCTCTCAGTCAAAACCCTTTAGCTTCACATCTTGGGCTTTGAACAAGATACAAACCACCTTTAGCTTTATGTCTTAGGCTTTGAACAAGACACCAAAACAACCTTTTTCCTCCCATAGAATAGGAGGAACTACAATCGCTCTGATTTCCCTGTTTCATTAAACGGGAATACGTAGGCATAAGATTGCAAAATCTTAGCGAGCATACTAATCAAAAACTCAAAATCCAGTACCTCCACACATCAACCAAAGAAAATTAGGTCTAGTATCCTAACCAAAAGCCTCGTAGATAACCCAGACACTTGTATTCTTAAGAAAATAACCCTAAGAAGGACCCCCCCTATTTTGATAGCATCTGTAAACCAACAGTTTTGACTGTTCAACCTCAGTTTGCAAGCAGGGTTAATTGGAGACATCTATTTCCCTTCCTTAATCAGCTTCACAGGATAAAAAATGAATCGAACTATAGTACCAAAGCGATAGTGATTCGAAACCATAAAAATTGCGCTACAGTCCCCAAGCCTTTTCTTTCAAAATTATTTCAGATATTATTCTTCCATATGGAATGTAGGCATGCATCTGATTCCTTGAGACCTTGATGTTGCGTCTCATATGGTCAAAAATGGTCTTAGGAAGATCTATTGTAACATGATTGGTTAGGAGGAAGATGAAGATTTTGTCTTCGTGAGTCAAAGTGCCTCTCGCAGATGCTCGTAGACGAAGGTTGATCAATGAAAATTTAAACCAGCTTTTGGGAGTGGGAAGGAGCTTCTCAGGATTGTTTGGTTCGTAGGGAACTGAATCATCAAACAAGGTTCTACACCTCTCTACCATGCTTAAGTCTGATTGAAAATTATCAAACATGACTCTGTCGGACATACAGCCAGTGAATTTCTCTATCGAGGAGACAAAGATTGCGATGGGGTGATAGTGGACCTTAGACAAGATGGTGTTTTCATTGTTGCTAACCCTAGCAAAGTTCCAGAACTCTTTAACAAGGTCAGGAAAGATAGGACCATTTAATAGAGAGTAATAACACTGCCAGGACTGGGCCTGCATGCTTCTGATTATTTCTAAGCCATCGTTTCTGAGACGAGCAAGGTTTGGCCTTTTCTCAAAAATAACTTCTAGGTTTTGTTTTCTTCCTAGGAAGGTTGGACCATTTCTGTGGGAATTCATCATCTTTGTTGAAATAGGAGTTTTAAGAGAGTGACGATTTAGGTTTTGAGGATGAAAGAGGATGAAGCAGGATCCTAATATTTATAGGCGAATGAGAGCCAAGAGTAATAATTGAATCGGTACTCGAGGATTTGGGTTTGTTGTTTCCTAGGTAATCATGATTACTTAAAGAATCCTAAAGGGTGTAACTGTGTGATCAGGGCATTTCGATGCACATTCTTCCATGTTTGTACTTAAGCATTTCCTTGGTTTGTTTTGCTTATTTTCATGTTTTATAATGTTTTTCTAATTTGATTTTTTCCTTTATTTAATTTTCGCACTTTATTTTTCAGCAATTGCAGCTTTTACGAATAAACTCATAATTGGAGCTTCGAATGTCGGAATGAGGCGTTCTACCAGTCACTGGAAAGCTAAGAGAAAGAGCTACGATTTTCTTGAAGAGGCCGAGAGCTGATTCAGAGTGCAACAGTTCTATAAAATCAGTTGAAGCTGCATCATTAGAAATATTTTTTGTTTTGGGTCAATTGTAATGGGTCTGGGTTTTGTATTTGACCCAGTTGGGTTGTAAACCAAATGGATTGTCTTTCACTTATACCTAGGCAGCCGCGAGAGTTTTTCGTTACAGAATTTCCAAGAGAAAATTATACGCTTTGTAAGAACTCATGGAGAACTAACACTTTCTGGACGGATTCACTGTACTCAGGTTCCAAACTTTGAGATTGCTATGATATTTAAAATTTGATTTCGATTCCTTTAAATATTGTTTTGTGATCGTTGTTTGCTTAATTAGATTATCATACAACATTATTGATTTAGTTTGATTGATTTGTGTTCCCAATTTTAATCGTAACTAACCTTGCTTAATCGTTAAATTGCGTTATTTATAACCGTATGCTTAATCCGGCAACAGGAACATATTTCTCATAATATCAATCACGCTTGTTGAATGATATTGTTATCAAATAGGATAGAAAGTCCGCTTAGGGAATTGTAATATTGGCAGTCGATGATAAGTAGAACCTGACACAGTGAATCCGTTTGTTTTATAATCACTTATTTTAATCACTTATTTTAATAATCATTTTTTTTCTGCTTTGTTCTCTTGAATCGATCACAACCCCCCCCCCCCCATATTCGTTACTAATGTTGGGTAATAAATCAAGAATCCTTGCGATACGACTCGAGTCATTGTCGCTTTACTACAGTTTTGAAAATCACTCGTTTTGATCCGTGCGCGACAGCGGATCACTGTGTGGGAAAAGAAAATGGAGCAGTTACTAATTTACTTTGAAAAATTGATTGGTTATGAATATTAACTATTCAATGGTGAGTGGCGGCTGTGACTGATGCATTTTGAATGCATTTTGAATAATGATGGTTTCTTAAGCCACTCAAATATCTTTCAGATAACTTTTAAACAAATCAATCTATCATTAGAGCTTGTCAGACATTTTATAATTTTTAGAATTAAATGTTCAATAATCAAAATGATTCACAGGAACAGTTCATTAATCTTAAATAACTTAGGGCAAATTGACACTATTGAAACAACTTAGAACAACTACGATTTCAAACATGCACTCCGCATACATAGTTAAAACATAGATATATTTAGTTTTCTTAGTTTCTAAAGATTTCACACTTAGTCTTCAACAAGCAGTTATCTGGAAGGCTTTCAGGACCATCTTCTTCAGTTTTCTCTTTGATCATGTCCACAATTCCATCTCTAAAGAAAATTTCAGACAAAACTCTTCCATCAGGAATGTAGGATTTTGTGAGATTTCTGGACTCAGAGATGGATTTCCAGAGACAATTGAAGATAGTGAGTGGAAGGTTTATCTTAAAATCATTCATTAGTAAATAAATGAATTCATGCTCATGGAATCTAAGTATGTCATGGCTCTCTCCTCTGGGAAGGAAATTTGACACCATGAGCTTGTACCAAGCTTTGGGAATGGGTAGGAGATTTTCAGGATTGAAGGGTATGTATCCTAAAGTCAGATCATGAAGGGATGCAAAATTTTTAGCAGCAAAAAATTTGTTTTTGCCAAAGTCAACAGGGATTCCAACATTCTCACACCCGGTTGCAAGAGTGACTGAGAACGGGTTGATGGTGATTGGGATTTCAAAAACAAAGGAGGTGATGCACTTGCTTTCAAGATCAAGATCAGCATATTTCCAGAAATCCTTAATTAGATTTACGTATATAGGTTTTTCTAGCATCATGGAGTACCTAGTCCATTGTTGAGTGTACAACACATCTGCTAGACTACAAGCAATGTAACTCGGAAGAGGAGGGGTGTTGATTACAAACTGTTTTTCAGGAATAATTTCAAGAAGATCTTGGTTTCCTAGAAGGGTTAGTGGAGGCATGATGATGGATGGACAACAGAGTTTTGACCCTTATGTTTTATGAAATAAGGATTTGAGTATGAAATTATTTGACAGGGAGAAGCGATTTTTATACACATAAATAGATAGGATGATTTGTGCCTAGTCTAGGGAAATCATAGATCAGTATAATAAGATTCCAGAATAGATTATGTTGTCAGAGATATGTTATGATTTCCAAAGATTCGCAATTATTATTGATGTTACTTTAAGTGCACGTATTGTTAAAAGATTTTTCTTGAAGACAATATTTCAGATCATTTATTTTTACCAGATCAAATTCTTCATTAATGTTTGACTATTCTAAGTTGAATAGAATCATACCTTAAATACTTTGAGACATTGGTTCTGATTCCGAGCATTTGATTATTATCTTTCTAATTCTACCTTCTTTTGAGTGAACTACTGTGGGTTATTGGATTCTTCACGATTCACTTGCATTCTTGTTTCTGAAGAATATGAACATTTTCTGAACATCTGATACTAGGTTGAGAGCTATAATCAATATGCAAAAATCCTTTCCTGATCATCATCTTTCATATTCAACTTCCTTCAGAGAGAGCTACCGAATATTAGCTGAATTTTGTATAACTCTGAGTTTGAACAATGTAGATATCTTCTACATTCTGATCATAAGAATCATATTTCAGTTGATCCATTTTTTCTTGTTCATTCATCTGACTTCTGAGAACAACCAATCAGAGACTTTGAATCTGCGTAGTCAGAACTACAAGCTTCCATCAAGCTCTCTAGTTTTTTAGAAGATCATTAATTTATAATCATCGGCCATTTAAGATTATGTGCTTCTAGAATTGATTTCCACAACATCTTCTTTCATTATTTCTTCAAACTGATGCAAATCAAATTCAGAGCTGACTATCGTCGAGCATGTGTTCAACATGAAACATAGTTTGCATGATACACTTTGGTCTCACAATGCTGATCCAGCTTAAAACAACATATTTACTTCTGAAGGGAACGTCGGCTGATTTCTTCATTCTGAAAGACATCAGCAACTTAAGTCTTTTTGACTTGAGAAGAAGATTTAAGTGTTTTGACTAATACCTTCTGATTCTGGACTAAGGAAGTTCTGAGAAACTTATCAGATAGAGATCTGATCAATAACGTTTGATTCAACTGAGAGATAGTCTCAAGTTATCATAACTTAGTTGTGCTGATTCAGGCAAAACTTAAGAGTTCATACTTGATCAAGTGCTTGATGAATCTTTGAAATTCTTCTTCCTGAATATTCTATCAATTTTCTGCATAACTCACCAAGAAAACAATATTCAGTTCTTCATGAATGTTTTAACCTTTAGATCATTCAAGATTAAGATGTTAAATCATTTCTAAGAGTTTGAATTCTTCATATTTTCTGACTTCAACAAACTTCACTCTGAAGTTCAAAATCATAGAACAACAATCTTTCTTCTTTACATGAAGAAGTTCTGAATGAGCTTTAAACGAGAAAGTCAAGGGTGGACCTAATCCATTTCTTGAAAACATCTCAAAAACTCATAAAGAATTAATCTTCAGCAAACAAGACTTCTTGTTTTTTGATGATTCAACTTTGAGCAAATACGTGGTTCATCCACACGTATCCTCCAAGATAAGCATTCAACAAATACTACTTCTTATCTGATGAATTTATCTTATCAGCTGATTCTTTAATCTTCATTAGAACTTAAGTGAGGAAGATTTAGTTGTTTGACAACTGCAAAACTTCCAGAATCAGTGATTTTCTCAAGTACTCACATTGATTAAAATTTTGTACACAGTCATCTCTTGTACTGTTACAGAAATTGTAAGTGGATTTCAATCTCACCTAGAGTATTTCTATGCACCGCATCTGGATCTTTTTCTGACACTGTTAAGTGTTTGATATCCATCAATAACAGAATCGGAGCTCTGATACCAATTGAAGGTGTGAGAAAGACACAAGAAAGGGGGGTTTGAATTGTGTATTTACTCTTTTAACAACTTTTTGCTTCTTGTCAATAAGACACTTTACGTTACATCAGAGTTCGTTGAGAGACTCTGACTTGTGAAGTTATATTCAGACTTGGCAATGCTTAGAGCGAAAGAACCAATAAGAGTCTGAACGATATGTACATCATTCAGAACTTGCAGAGCGGAAGCTTATTAGAGTTGCATAGTTATGTAAGGTTCTAATCCTCAATATAGAAACATAAACAAAGACATTAAGCATAAGTATAAAGAACACACGATATATCCTGGTTCACCATAAAGGCTAATCCACTTCACCCTTCTCAGGTGATTTTGCCTTAAACACAAGGTCTTAATCCACTATAATCAATCTCGATTACAGATGCACGGGCAATAGCCGGTGACTAACAACATGCACAACCGCAGCTGTGACTAACCCACAATGAACTATTCATGGATTCAACTTAATGAATATAACGAACATTGACCTGCAGGTTCTAATCTCACAAGATCTACTGCTAGGATTTCAACAGCTAGACGTTCAGGGATTCATCGCAATGAATATAACACTACTGACCCTATTTCAGGCTTTTCCACAATGACATCTCGCCATTGTCTTCTTAAGTCTCCGGTCACACTGACCACTCAAGGAATCCTAATTCACCAAGAATTAGTTATACAGGAGATTACAAAGATGCTTCTTAACAAGCACATTACTCCTAAATTTAAGTACATAAGAACACATAAGTGTTCAAGCAAGATGTGAGCAGCAGCTCCTTGCTATCTTAAGAAACTACAAAGATGTATGTTGATTTGACAGTTGTTGACATCTTGTAGATCTTCTTCTTCTTCGTATTCTTAGTTGAGCAAGCTTCGAGCAACAACTCCTTGCTTCAGATCTTCAATGTAGCGCTGACGAGAAGGTGGTTGATGACTTGACTGATTTTCAATGTTGTCTTCTTCATCAACAGCTTCTGTTCCAATAAATTGTTGTTGTGTTGATTTGATATTTGAGCTTCAACAACAATGGCCATGTGTAAATGGTGATAGCTTTTGATATTTAAGTGTTACAACGAGAACTCATCGTTGTTGCTATCTTCACACAATGACTTGGTCAATTCGTAAATGATACATTCAATTGATGATCTACGAAAATCGACACCTCAGAAGCGAGAACTCCTTTCTTTAAATAGCCAGTAGAAATATAGCCGTTGAAATACTGTTGGATGTTAGAAAATAGATGTTGTGTAATAATTAGTTGTACTGACACATCTCCTTTTTGCTGTGGGAGAAGTGACGGGATATATCTTCTTGGGCGCTTTGTGCAGTCACTCACAACGGTAACATTTGTCTTCAAATCTTCAGAGGCTTCTGATGGTAATTATTTGAAGCATGAGTAGAGACTTCTGAACAGGATATCTGATATGTCAAGTCTTCAATCTTTTGAAGAAGTCCATTAGGAATCAATCTTCAAAACTTCAGTGCTTGTCTTTAAGAGCATTATCCTTTACTACTTCAAGTCTTCCGAAACTTCAGAACTCGTCCATTAGGAATTTGTCTTCAGAGTCTTCAACACTTGAGCTTTGGAACCGTAATTTTCAGAACACATAAGTCTTCAGAGTCTATCTGCACTTGGTCTTCAGAGCCTTCCTTCTTCAGAGCTTCAAGTCATGAGAGTCTTCAGCACTTCGGTTCTCCAGAAGATTATGTTCTTCAGAAGCTTTGTTATCTTCAGAATCTCAACCACTTTCAGAGAGCATCCACAAGAGCATAGCAACAACAATATTAGCATCCTTGGATCTGACTGATCATGATCAGATATAGAAGCGTTCTTGCTTCTTGCGACTTATGTCACACATAGTAACTTCGCATATTATCAATTACGCACATCTGGCTGGTGCTTGTTAGATCTGATATCTTCTATGATTATGATCTGCACACAACACACATTAGAACATAAAATAGTTCTTTCACAAATATGTATTGTTATCATTAAAACATAGATTTACTTGTAGAGACAACTCTTGCTCTCACAATGAGAATCAACCCTAAATTGGTCTGATGTTTTTTTACTCTCTGGAGGAATGAACTAGCAAAAGATGACTAGGTTCTGTCCTATACCTGTAGGAGGTCTTCTGGTCCTTGTACTAAGCCCAAGAGGAGGCTGAGAACTTCTAAGAAGCCTGAGGGTCCTTGTACAAAGCCCAAAAGGAGGCTGGGGATGCTTTTAGGAAGCCTGTGGGTCCAAGCCTGAGAAAAGTTCTAGAAAGGTTTCACCGGGAATAATCCTTTCTTTAGTGAACAGTTCTAAGGTTTGAAGAAATTCAAGAGAGGTTTCACCGGGAGTAATCCTCTCTGGGGAAATGAATTTCTTGTACAAATATCTCTAGTAGTGACAGTCTTGAGAAAAGTTTCACAGAGAATAATGTCTTTCTCTGTTCCATATTGTATAAGCCCAAGAGAAGGCAAGACTGTATCTGGAATTTCCTATGGGGGGACTAGTTTTTACTGTGTTGAAAGAATGACCACTGGTTTGATCTAATCCTAGACCTAGTTGTTGGGGAAAACTCTAAGCAGATATATACAAGCATATACATATGACATATATAGACAAGTATGTTGAAGAGTGTAAGAGAACTTACAGGCGAGCAAGCTTCCAGCAGTATAAACATAACTGTATGGTTAGTTATTCAAGAAATTGAAGGAAGTTTTGATAACACTTTGAATTTGAATCTAAATCAAAAAGGAAAGGTGTTTTAAAGGAAGTTTGGGGCTTATACTCAAGGAGAGGCCCAAATGAAAAACAGTGATCGCACGGTCATCATTTTTTTAAAAAATCGCGTAAGGGGCGTATACAATGACTGAGGCCCAAAAAGGTTTTGTTTTGACAAGGGATGGGTCTTACACTCTATTAGAGGCCCAAGAGTTATTTTTATTCAAGAGTTGAGGCTTACAGCTCAAGGAGAGGTCCGGATGAAAATTGTTTGAAAACGGCGATTGCGCCGAGATTTTTAAGATCGTATCGGGACTTATACAATGACTGAGGCCCAAAATAGTTTTGTATAAAGAGGGTTGGGTCTTACACTCTATTAGAGGCCCAAAAATGTTTATGTGAAGCTTAAAAAATCAAAATTTAGAGAAAACCCTAATTTTGAATTTAAAAGATATAATTTTCAAAGGAAATTAAAAAAAAATGATATAAAATATCAAATATATTAAAAAACATGTCATCAACTTTGAAAAATATTTTGAAAAATCATGTTTAATCACATGAAAGATTGAAATTCATTTGGAAGAAAAGATCAAAGTGGGAATTTCATTTTAAAATGTTTAAAAACAAATAAAATGAAATAAACTACAAATATTCTAATTATATTAAATAAATAATATAAATCGTGTTTTTTTGTAAAATAAAATAATTTAACATTTTGGTGACTTTTTAAAAAAAGAACCAATAAAAAATGATAAAAAAATGAGAGAGAAATTAATTTTTGAAATCAACTAAATAAAAGATCAAAAATTCAAATATTTGAAAATTTGAAAAAGGGCGCCAAGAACACTTGTTCTTGCCCGCGTGCCCTGTTTTGCCCAGATTTGCGTTTTCTCACTTTTCTCTCTGATTACTCAATGGTTTTGCACGATTCAAACACCAATCTTGCTCGTTTTTGAACAAGGATCATAACCATATATATTAATTACATTTATATTAAGTGTGGAGTGAGAAATCAGAGGATGAACTCAAGAACCCTAATTTCAGCATGAACATTATGAAATTCTATACACGATTCATACATAGCAATTGATTGAGGGTTATCACTCTATATACATGCAGAAATAAGATGGTAACTAAAAAATTCATTTATGATGCATGTAATATGGAGTTTGAAGGCTTCAGGCTTACCTCTTCCAGCTGGTGATCGAATTCTATGTTGGAGGTGTTACAGATGTTGTGTAATGATCTGGACAGCTTCAATGGACCTCAAGTAATGTGTTTGAAAGCTTGGAATAGATTGAATTAGCTCAGAACTGGTTGTGGCACCTCAACTGCAAACAGACCAAAAGCTTGAGAAAATGGATGGTGACTTTGTGATTCTGGTGTTCCAGATGTGTTTCAAGGTCAGGGATCACTCATATATGATGTATATGAGGTGTTGGCATGATTGGTTTGGCTTGAATTGCTTCCTATTTCAAAATTCGATAGTGACTTAAAATAGAAGGAAAATTAGGTTTTTTTAGAGTGATTTTGAGGAAAGAATCAGTTGGTGTGCTTTAGTGTACTTAAACTGATCACAAAGGAGCTCTATTTATAGTGGAGCAAGTTTGTTTTGCAAGGAATAGTGAATGGCAACTGGTACAACCCCTTGGCCAATGTTGATCACAAGGAATCATTGGTCTTCTCTAGCCATTGACTTGGCTCAGTGCAACAGGTTATTGTAGCTTTGGTTAAGAGATAAGGCTTGACTCAATTTAGTTAGCAATGTCTCGATGCTTTCCACCTTTTGAATCCATTGAATGCATTGGAACAAAAGTGGAGTCTTTGAGATTTTTAGCCTTTTTAGGGAACACATAGCTATATGTAGATCCTTGGACTTGGGAGGCTTGTGGATCCGATATTTTTCCTTTGATGTTATCCCCTGAGGTGTCCAAATGGATGACAAGGCTTGTAATTGTCTGATTTAGCTAATTTGAGCAAATGACCTATAACCTGCCTTGGGAAGAAACCAGTCTTTGATGCCATGTTCCAAGGGTTGTAACTCCCTACTCAAATTGAATTTGGAGACGATATGGTACTTGTTGGAAAGCTCTCATGAAATACTTTAACTTTGATGTTCACAAATGGACCTGGTTCAGCTTGGATCAAGGTGAAAAATGGCCTCAAAGTTTGGAAAAAGTGAAACAGATTCTGACTTGTTGAAAATTTTACTAAGTGTTGGAAAAAGTGGTCATTTCCACTTTTTGTGATTTTGATCAATCCATAACTCAAAATCCGTGAGGATTTGGAATCTTTTGTAGTTGACACTTTTGGAAGTATGTAATGAGGACTTTCATTTGAGCTTTGGATGGAAGAAAAAGGCCTTAGGGTTTGGGAGTTATGACCTTGCAAAGCTGGGTAAAAACCACTTTTGTTCCATAACTTAGAAAAATTTAAGTTTTCTAAGGTTGCCCCTTTTGCAAGTTAACTCACTTTTCTTGATTTTTATTGATGAATGATGATCAAAATCATACATTAACATTGTTTTGGACTAAGGGGAGCCATATTTGTGAAAAACTCCAAAAAGTCAAACTTGATTTTGGGCACAGTTGACTTTTTGTCAGATGAATTCCAAACTGTGTGATCCTCTATGTAATCAAGTTATTGACCTAATTCAAACCTAATGGATGGATTCCATAGGTGTTTTAGGGTGTCTGGAATCATGTCCCAAGGTTTGGGAACATGTCTTGGTCAAAAGTCAAAGATACAGTTGACTTTTTCTTCAAAACCCTAATTGTGGTCCAGATGAAAATGAAACTTGTGAATCAAGCTTCTTGGATCAATCCACTGTTGTAAATGGATCAATGTAGTGTATTTGAGGCCCTCAAATCATATCTTGAGGTCTTGGCTCATGCTTTGCTCCAAAAGTCATATTAGGGGTGAATTAGGTCAAGAAACCCTAATTCCTGATTTTTTATGAATGCATTCCCTGAGGCTATTTTGAATTGATGATTGGGTCCATGAGGTTCCTTGGAGTATCTTGGGTTATGCTTTGAAGCATTGGCTCATTCCTAGAGGAAAAAATTTCATCTGGAGGCCTTAGTCGACCAAAACCCTAATTTGGTGACACTGGCGATCTTGAGGCTTGATCCACTTGGAATGTTGCAACCTTGTGGTTGATTCTTGATGTGGGAGACCTCTTGATCCTTTATGGATGTTTGAGAGGTTAGACAAGTTGAAGATCATGTCATTTCTTAATTGATCCTTTGTCTAAATGCCCTAAGAGGGCTTTAAACCCTAATTCTTGATTGTAGTGAATGCTCAACAATTCTTGAGGAGATTGATGAGGCGTGATGGCACATCCATATTGTGGCAATGATTTTCACTATGATGGGAAATCTTGGTGGTCAAAAATTTGGGGTATGACAGATGCCCCTATTTAATTTTCTTGGACCTGAAGGTGTGAATGGCGAAGGTGTTCGGACACTCAAGTTGCAAGAGGATTAAATATCAAAATACCCGAAATTTTGATTGTGATTATGAATAGCAGTTTGCTCACCCATCTTCTTTTGCTAAGTAATGATACTTAGAAATGGGTGAAACTTCGCCTCAATCCTATTTTTCAGCCACTGAACTGGTCTCAGTTTTCTTTTTTGAAATAAACTTCCCCTCGATCCTGGTCTTCAGCCACGGAACTGGTCTCAGTTTCTTTTTTGAAATAAACTTCCCCTCGATCCTGGTCTTTAGCCACGGAACTGGTCTCAGTTTCTTCTTGTCGAGTTTCTTCCTTGACAAGGGATGCTATTTGCAGCGGTTTTTATCAAACTTCTCGCCGAGTTTTACTAGGGAGATGCCATTTGATGGAAAAAGTTTGAAGTCAGACTTGCTGGGGACACCCATTTGTCTGAGCTATAGAGGTGTGCAAACTTCTCTGCAGGAGATGCCATTTGTTGACTCTACTGGGGAAAAATGAGTCTCTTGAGAGACTGCTTTCTGTTTGGGGATACCACATCATACTTTTCTTCGAGATCTTTTTGGAGAAATGCCATGTGATGGGACCCAATTTTGAGGTGTTGATGACCCTGTTGACAACAAACCTTTCAGAGAGAAACTGCTGTATTGCCGAGAGTCAGTGGTTAAGAGGCTTTCTCTGGGGATTTTCTTTAATCTGGGAAAGTGAACATATCATCTTCAATGGTAAAGAGTGATGTCTGTTGAATGTCTTCTTGCCTTTCAGAGGTTCAAGTTATCAAAGTGGTCGTGGACAGGCTCTAATCCAAAAATAAACTGGGGAGAAATTGCTCAGCCGAGGAAAGAACTGACAGCCTTATTGGTGGGAGGACGTTATCACTTGGGGATGAGACTGACCAGAGTGATATTAATGCAATATGAATATGAATATGAATCAATTATTCATGATGTATGTATGTTTATTCTGACAAAACAGACGTGACATACAAACTAGTGAATGAACACGACTGGATACTAGGCCACTGTGGGGGGTGAAAAGTATCATTGGTTCAAGATAGCAATCCTACCTTGCTTAGGAGAGGTAGACTCGGCGGGGGTGAAAGAACCATTAATTGGTCTTAAGAGGTAAGAACTCTGCCAGGGATATCAGATGGGATATTTACATCTGAAACAGATAGTCCTTCATTCAGGCGTACTGGTTTAGAATGAGTATTTTGATTCTGCCCTTTGAGGTTTGATCACTTCTGGAGAAGCCCTCGATTTTCTTTTCGCGTTCGGGAGTTAAAAAGAAATGCCATCTTTATTTTAAAGCAGAAGAAAATTTGACAAGTAAATTCATTTTTTTCGTTTCAAGAATCGTTGATCATGTTAAAAATGTCATTTTGTAAAGAAAAAATAAATGAGGTTTGCAAACCAAAGCACTAGGGCTCAAATTTTACTGATATAATGGAAACCAGCCAAGCGCGTAATCCCATAGAGTATTTACAAAGTTTAGAAAATGGTAATTTACGGGAAAAGTGATCGCGACTTTAAGAGTCTAACGGGGTTACTAATTGCAAGCACACAGTCTATCGCGTAGTTTTAAAAAGATATCGATCCCACAAGGACTGATAATCAAACTAGTGCTATCGGATTGTTACTATGTTTAGCTAAGGCTAATCGTTCTAAGGAAATTATGGGCGACATAAATTAAATCTAAGAATGCTAAACTTTTAATAAGAATAATTAATAACAAGATATCAGTATGTAACGCATTAATCGTTGGGAATTTAATAAGTCATCGGTGTAGGTTTAAGTGCCCAATTACTTTTCAGTAGAAAATACTCATTTAAAAGACCTTATCTCACACTCTCGTGTTTATTGATTCAGACTATACCGTTAAATCAGAATGAGCGCTCTCGCTGTATCATTTGCATTTAAAAATACTTTTTGAAAATAAATAAGTCCTAATTGATTCTAAAGTGCTTCCGCTGTATTTGAAATCAATGCCTAGTTTCAGCTATCTGGTTAAACTCTCAAACTCTCGTTTATCTTGACCTTAACCTTAACTACCTTTTTACTTTCGTAAGAAAAGTTCATTGATTTATAATTAAGAAACCAAAGCCTAAAAACTAATTTGTAAAAGTTAACACCGATTATTATTTAATTCCTTCTGATTAAATTGTGTACATACTGATACCAATAAATCTAGCCGGACATGGTTTGGAAACAAAGCATGCTAACACAGTATAAATTAATATCACAAAACATGCTGGAGAACGATAAAATAACAAGCATATAAATTAAACCTGAAATTGAAATTAACTTCTAATAATCTAGTTACAGAAACTTGAAACGATCCGGCAAGCTTGATTACAAGAAGATGACAGAAATTGAAAGTGCGGAAAAATAAAACTGTTTACTCGAAAGAATGCAAACTCTAATTCACTCAACAATTCTAGTAAAAATTCGTTGACCCCCTAAATGGAGGTTTTCTATTTCTTTTATACTGAATCCTGGCAGTGACAGTTGAGAAATAATCTTGCATGGCGTGGAAATAGGGCTTGAAGGAAGACCGGGAGAAGTGGAGGAGTGGAGAGAAAAAGTTGGAAAAAGTGGAGATTTCTTCTCCTATAACATAGGTGGCTAGCGCCACCTCTCCTTTTGCTTTCTAGTGGCTGGCCCCACATTTTCTCAAGGTGGTGGGCGCCACTCCCATGTGGCTTGCGCCATATGTGTGATGTGGGCCCCACCCCTTTATATATTTTTTTTCAATTTTTCTTTTCTTCTTTTTTTTTCTTTTCTTTTCTTTTCTTTCCATCCTTTTCTTTCCTTTCCAATTTCTTCACTCATTAATTCTTTCCATTCTCTATCTTTTTCTTCAATAAATCTTCGCTTTCCGTTAAGTTCTGATTCGACTCGAGTACCTGAAAGACATAAATAAATGCGGGTAATATAAAGCATAAATCGAGAAAAAACGAATAAAACATAATAGAAATTCATGCAAGTCGAGTCAAATACACTATATAATTTCGTGTTATCAAACTCCCCCACACTTGAACCTTTGCTTGTCCTCAAGCAAATAAAACACTTTAGGCACGGGTTCGAAACAGACATATATAAAGCCAGACTTCAGTCAAAAAGATAGGTACTAAAGTTTAAGAATAAGGATACCGTAGCGACACAAATTCGAAAACTCCTATCCTATGTAAACGAACCCGAATCATGTTATTATAACTCGACCTATACATTTCACAACTCTCATTCATTCTAACGCAATCAAATTAAGCCCGTTATCCCCGCACACCCATGGTAAGTAAACCTGTTAGTGTTCATTGATCTCATTTTCAAACCTCTTTACATTTTTCATTTTATTTTATCATCGAATTTCAAGAGTTCGGTCCGTTGGGCTAAATGGTCGGATTAAGACCACCTAACTTAGAAGGAACATATCTTTAGTTCGCTTTTGGCATAAAATTCATTCAATCTGCTTTTTGAGATCAAACACATATTTGCATCGGCTTATTACTTAGGTTGTACCTTAGGATGGTGCTTATTGCTAGTATAAACTAATCAAGAGGTCGGTCTCGGCATAATAAGTATTCAAATTCATTTGCATAATCAAGGGGTTCAGGGTGTCAAGACGGTACCAATATTATTACACTTTCCCAAGCCTTTCTAACTTAGCCTCTTTGAACTTTTAAAGTGCCATGTCACGTGTCAAACCCAAAGTGAAAATTTTGTTATGGCTCAAGAAAATTGGGAGAATCAAAATAATAGCAGAAACTATGTGTAGGGACTCGACAATACATGAATTTTTATTTATTGATACTGAGTACTAAAAGAAACAAGCATAAAAAAAATTTTAAATCTACCTATGAAAACAGTAAATAACTAAAACAGTTAATTAAAAGCGGTAAAACTTCCTCCCCCACACTTAAATTGAGCATTGTCCCCAATGCAACAACATAAGGTAGAAAAGGAAGGAGAAACCTGGAACGTCGGGATATTGGCGGCCTCTTCCTCGAGTTCGTGGTCGCCTAACGTTTCTGGGTTGTTGGTCTGAAGTACCTAGATCCGGATATTGATCATGTGCTTGAACGGACATACCGGTCATCCCTTGGATCAGCTCTGCCACGTTGTTCTGGCCTTGCTGCATTTGCTGTAGAATCTGGATCATCTCCTTGTTGAGTGTACATCTGTTTCTGCTGAGCCATCATTTGAGCTTGCTGAGTCGCGATGCTTTGTATTCTTTGGTCGCGTAGAGTGTTTGCTTCGCTCTGTCTCATCATCTCAACATATATATTATCAAGAGTTTCAGATGACTCTTCGTCTCGTCTTCTAGCCATACGCCTTGATGAGATACCTGCAACAAAATCAGAGGAGGATGGTGTGGTGTGTGTTTGTGTGTTAATTCTGTCCCCGCCAGCAGCAACATTCTCAGGAATGTGTGCGGGGCCTGGGTTATCAGTATAACAATAGTTTTCCTCTCGCCGCACATCTGTGCGACTTGGGTTAGGAAGTATAAAATTTGGGAAAACTTTATTGTCAATCATTAAATCATACCTACCATCTTCTCTTTTCTTAACCAATTTTATACGATCAGTCATTTTTAAATGATGGTAAGAGAAGGAAGCGGTGTTAAGGATGCGAAATGAGTTTCGGGCTCAAGGGCTCGAGCTATGGTTGTTATTAAACCGCCGAATATGATAACACCTTTGTTCGAGGCGGTTATCGAGCACATATGATTAAACATGAATGGGACATGGTTTATTCGGCGATCTGCAAAGGCGTTAAGTAAATAGAAAAACTCCTTCTCATTCACTTTGTTAGAATTAGATCGGCCGAAAATTGTAGTAGCCAATAGTTGGCGAAAATATCTAAAAGCTGGGTTTTGAATGAGAGTGGCTTTGTTGCCTTCACAACTGCGTGTATGAGTGCCTGTTAGGCCTCTCCAAAGACACTTGTAACTGTTTACCCACTGAGATCCACTCGGGATACTATGATGCACATCGTTTCCTACTGGAAAATTAAGTCGAGCAGCCAGTTTGTCGAAAGTGAATTTAAATTCTTCATTAAACATTCTAAACTGGACTGTTCCTTCTGGGTCAAAAATAATTGAACTAAGAAATTCTAGGGTAAGTGGGACATAGACAGGGTCTCTATTAGACAAAAATTGTTTCAAATATACCCGTTCTAGCAAAAATTCTACACTGTCGGTAAGTCCTAAAGTTTCTAAACAGGTTGTGTCAGCATACCTCGTAGGCTCGATTTCTCGTTCTAGCAGCAGTCAGAAAAGAGTTGCTTGATCTTGATCTCTAAAAATTATTGCCGACCCTTGTGTTGGTTCCATTTTTCTGATAATAGTGCAGTGTAAAACTCACAAAAATTTCTTAGTGTATTAAAATGAAATGAAGTGAATTTACGAGTGAGTGAGTAGTGTAGTTACTAGTGTATGGTTTATATAGAGGAAAAGGTATTAAATATTGGTAGTTGAATGTGAACAATATTGGTCAAACGAAAAGTAATGGAGGGACACGTGTCCCGCATGCATATGCATGCAGAGGGTGGGACGAAAACGTGGAACATGGTGCGTTAGGTGGCGGCAGCCACGAAGTTAGACGGCGGGGGCCACGAATTGAGGTGGCGGGAGCCACTTAGGGATAATGGCGGGAGCCACTTGGTTCTCTCTCATGAAGGGTGGCGCGAGCCACATGCTGTGGCAGAGATTCCACTTTTGTTTTTTTATTTGCATGTGTTATAATTGATTCTTTCATTATGCATGCATTTTCATTGCGCCAAATATTTTTTTGTTTCTCTTGCACACTTTTTGACCAAGAACAAGCTTCTTCCCTTTTTTTAATTTTTTCGGTGGAAACTTTATGAAAGCAATAAATATTAATTAAAGAGCTATGGTAAATTAACAGATAAAGACAACATATAGCAGTAATAATATAGCAGTGTCAGTATGCTTTTATGCTGTATCCGTCAATGGCTTTAAATGAAAATTTTAGCAGAACTGGATCGAGGCAAAAAATGAGAATAGAAATTAAAATTAAAATCAAAACCAAAATGCATTAAATTTAAATCCAAATGAAATAGAAATTGTCTAGACTGATAATGGAAATAACTGTAGAAAGTTAAAGTTGCGGTAATGAAAAATGCGAAAAACAATTAAAATTCTCCTAACTTGTTCTTCCTTCCCTCACTGTCAGAGTCGGAAAGGCAATAAAATAAGCTTTGTTAGCCACGTTGAGTAACACTGTCGGCGAGTCCGACGGAAAAGAGCTGCTGATGAAAATGGTCTAGCTGTTCCATTACGACATCCATAAATCCGTGGAAATCAGTACGCAAAGTGGTGAAGTCGCCTTGTAGGTTAGTCACTCTGTTCTCTAATGCGGCAATGGCAGTAGTGTAATCAATGGGTGGAGGAGCGGCTACAATAGGTGTGTGTGATTCGACATCAGAAATATAATCATCATAATGTTCATAAATTTGTGGCGTCTCAAGTGGCGATGGTGGGGCGTGATGTGGTTCAGTCAAGTCATAAAACCAATTGTTTCAGTTATGGACACTGGTGCGCTCATGGTTTGGTAAAGTGAAAAGACGGACGACCTCATTATCAATTAGGTAGTCAAAGGTATCCGGTCCAAGTTTTCTTATGATTTGTCGGTTAAAACAGAAGTTAATGTTCATAGGTCAGATGGTACCAAGAGGGTTAAGCCTGATCAGAGGATGTCTTAGTCCTATGGCATTTGATATCATGGTGACTAAACCCCCTATTATGATTGGTGCGCGAGCATCCAGAGCAATACTGACAAAATTACCTATCATAAAGGTAGCAGCATTTACAGGACGGCCCTGGGAAGCATAGTACAAAATAAAAAGTTCATCTCTGGATACGGAGGTATCGGTCTCTTCTTTTCCGAAAATGGTATGGGCTAGGATTTTGTGAAAATATCGGATAGCAGGGTTGTGGATACTTTCATAAAACATGTCATGAGGTTCAGGGTTGTAATTTCCAGTGATGTTACCCCAAAAATAGTTCAGGTCAAGGTTAAGGAGTACTTCATCTTGGACTACGGTAACCACATCAGGTCCACTAGGAAATCCTAGGAGTTCAGCAAGTTCTCTATGGTTATAGGTATAGTCATTACCAAACAGTCTAAAAGTAATCATCCCTCTATGGAATCCGTAACCATGGTCAGGTATGTGAGTAAGGGAGCTTAGAAACTCAAGGGTAAGCCTAGGATAAGAAGTAAATCTTCTTTTGATAGCAGCATTCTCCCACCCCAATTGGCTAAACAGAAACATAACACTATCCCTGACACCTAACCTAGTCATGGTAGGTCCATCATAGTAAATAGTCAAAGCCATATCTCTCTGAGCTAACATCTCAAATCTCCTCCTCTGAGCTCTGCCTCTGAAAACAATGGCCATGTAATCTACTTGTTGCATCTTGAATGTTAGTTACTAACTAAGCTAAGTTAGCCTGTAAGTAAGCAGATAGTTATGCAAAGTTAGCAATGAACATGTAAATTATGGCATTAAGAAATGGGGAGAAGGAGAGAAAAAAAAACAAAAAAAAGGAAAAAAACAAAATAAAATAAAATAATTAAGCTATTAAAAAGAAAATAAAAAGAAATAATTAAGGAATAAAATAAAATAAAATAAAATAAAAAGGAAATAAATAAATAATTAAAATTAAGATATTGAAAATACGTGGGTTGCCTCCCACCAAGCGCTGTTTTTAATGTCTTAAGCCTGACATAGTTCTAGTGCAATGTCAGTTTTCAGATTGAACGGGCAGCTCTAGGAGCTTTATACTAGCTGAGTAATCTCTATTGTCTACGCAATGATAATGTTTTAAGCGATGTCCGTTTACTATAAATGGTTGACTAGATTTACTTTTTATTTCTACGGCACCACTTGGGAAGACCTTATTTATTATGAAGGGACCTGACCACCTAGACCTAAGTTTTCCTGGGAAAAGTTTAAAGCATGAATTAAATAGTAGTACTACGTCGCCTTCATTAAATTCTTTCCGGGAAATACGCTTGTCATGCCATTTTTTAGTTCTTTCTTTATATATCCTAGCATTCTCGTATGCGTCTAGTCGAAGTTCTTCTAGTTCGTGAATGTCTAAGATTCTTTTCTTACCTGGGACAATATGGTCTAAGTTGAGGGTCTTAATGGCCTAGTAGGCTCTGTGCTCTAATTCTACAGGTAGATGACATGATTTTCCGTAAACTAACTTAAAAGGTGTGGTTCCTATTGGGGTCATATAAGCTGTCCTATATGCCCACAGAGCTTCGTGTAATTTTGATGACCAGTATTTCCTAGAGGTTGCAACAGTCTTTTCTAAGATTTGTTTGATTTCTCTGTTTGAGACTTCGACTTGTCCACTTGTTTGTGGATGATATGGTGTTGCTACACGGTGTCGGACTCCATACTTCAGTAGAAGTTTTTCAAATATCTTTGATATAAAATGGGAGCCTCCGTCACTGATGACAAGTTTGGGCACACCGAATCTAGGGAAGATTATGTTTTTGAAAAGCTTAATTACTACTCGTGTGTCATTTGTTGGAGAAGCTACAGCCTCGATCCATTTTGAAACGTAATCAACAGCAACGAGTATATACTTATTACCAAAAGAAGATGGGAATGGCCCCATGAAATCAATCCCCCATACGTCAAAGACTTCCACTTCTATGATACCCTTTTGTGGCATTTCATCGTATCTAAAGATGTTACTAGTGCGTTGGCACCGGTCGCAGATTAATATCATGATATGGACATCTTGCCATAGATTAGGCCAGAATAGGCCAGATTGTAAGATCTTAGCGCAAGTCTTTGAAGTGCTTGCGTGTCCACCATAAGGAGTAGAATGACAATGTGAGATTATGTTTTCTATTTCATCTTCGGGGACACATCGACGGAAGATTCCATTGGCACCTCTCTTAAAAAGCAGAGGCTCATCCCAATAATATTGTTTAAGGTCATGAAAGAATTTCTTCTTTTGTTGGTAAGTTAGATCTGGTGGAAGCACCCCGGCAGCTAAGTAGTTGACAAAGTCAGCATACCATGGTAGTGTTGTATTTTTTTGAATTTCTTCCACTGTTTCCTTTGCTTCGGTATCGTTCAAGGTTAGTTCAGACATATTGCTTTCCAATTGGGCTATGAGTCGCTCATATGGGAAGTCATCGTTAATAGGCACTTGCTCAGGCTTAATACCTTCTATTCTTGATAAATGGTCTGCAACTACGTTTTCGGTGCCTTTTTTTATCTTTTATCTATAAATCGAATTCTTGTAAGAGTAGGATCCATCTTAAAAGTCTTGGTTTGGCATCTTTCTTACTTAATAGGTATCTAATTGCGGCATGATCGGTATAGATAATTATTTTTGCTCCTACCAAGTAAGAACGAAATTTATCCAAAGCGAACACGACACCTAGAAGTTCTTTTTCAGTGGTGGCATAGTTCATTTGAGCAGGATCTAGGGTTCTACTTGCGTAGTAAATTGCATGGAGCTTTTTGTCCTTTCTTTGTCCTAAGACTGCGCCTATGGCATAATCACTCGCATCACACATGATTTCAAATGGTAGTCTCCAATCAGGTGGTTGCATGATAGGTGCGGTAATGAGAGCCATTTTCAATTGTTCAAACGCTTTTAGACATTTCTCATCGAAGATAAATTCAGCGTCTTTCATTAATAAACCGGTCAGTGGTTTTGTAATTTTCGATAAATCTTTTATGAATCGTCGGTAGAAACCGGCGTGTCCTAAGAAACTTCGTATTTCTCGTACGGTTTTTGGAGGTTGAAGATTTTCTATAATCTCTATCTTGGCTTTATCAACTTCAATCCCTCTATCAGATACTATGTGTCCAAGTACGATTCCTTGATTGACCATGAAATGGCATTTCTCCCAGTTTAATGCGAGATTGACTTTTACACATCTTTCAAGTACCATTTCTAGGTTCGATAGACATCCTTAGAAACTCTGCCCACAAACAGAAAAATTGTCCATAAACACTTCCATAATGTCGTCTATAAAATTATCGAAAATTGACATCATGCATCTTTGGAATGTTGCGGGAGCGTTACATAGTCCAAACAGCATTCGTTGATAAGCAAATGTACCATAGGGACATGTGAAAGTTGTCTTTTCTTGGTCATCGGGATGAATAGGGATTTGGAAGAATCCTGAATAACCGTCTAAATAACAGAAGTAAGAATTCTTGGCCAATCGTTCCAACATTTGGTCAATGAATGGTAATGGGAAATGATATTTACGAGTAGCTTTGTTCAATTTTCTATAATCGATGCACATTCTACTTCCAGTTACAACTCTTTGTGTTATAGATTCGCCTTTGGAGTTCTTAACAACTGTAATCCCTCCCTTCTTCTGTACGACATGTACTGGGCTGACCCATTTACTGTCTGATATTGGGTATATAATTCCTGCTTCTAAAAGCTTTTTCACTTCATCCTTGACTACAGTACTTAAGATTGGATTGATCCTTCTCTGGTGTTCTCTAGAGGTTTTACAGTCTTCCTCTAGCATAATACGATGCATACAGATAGAAGGACTTATTCCTTTAAGGTCAGTGATGTTGTAGCCTAATGCAGTTGGGTATTTTCTTAAGACATCTAGGAGTTTCTTAGTTTCGGTTTGTCCTAAGTCTGCATTGACTATCACAGGTCGTTCGAGTTCTGTGTCTAGGAATTCGTACCTTAAGCTATTGGGTAGTGTTTTCAGTTCTAAAGCTGGTTTCTTTGGGCATGGTAAATGATCGGGTGTAAGTGCTAAACATTCGCTTAGGCTGTCATCTTGGTAAGGTTCACGCCAATTATCATCTTCGAAAATCGGAGGTATTGGAATTTTTATAATATCTGAGTATGTGGTCGGTTCCATCTCCAATTCTCTTACGCACTCATCTATGACATCTAATAGATAACACGTGTCTTCTATAGCTGGTGCTTGTAAGAATTGTGTCAAGATAAATTCAACCTTCTCTTCACCGACTTCAAAAGTTAGCTTACCTCTCTTCTCGTCTATAATGGCTCCGGCGGTGGCTAGGAATGGTCTTCCTAATATGATAGGCGTAGTGGAGTCTTCTTTAATATCCATGATTATGAAATCGGTAGGGATATAGAACTGTCCTATATGAACTGGAACATTCTCTAGTATACCAACGGGATATTTAATAGAGCGGTCAGCTAATTAAACGGACATCTTAGTTGGTCTTAATTCTCCCATATCAAGCCTTTTGTATATGGATAAGGGCATTACACTAATACTGGCTCCTAAGTCGCATAGAGCCTTGTCTATGACGAGCTTTCCAATTACACAGGGTATGGAGAAACTACCTGGGTCTTTCAGCTTATGAGGCATGTTGTTTTGAATTATTGTGCTACACTCAGCAGTAAGTGTAACTGTTTCGTTATCCTCAATCTTTTTATTATTGGATAAGATTTCCTTAAGGAACTTAGCATATGAGGGCATCTGAGTGATGGCTTCTGTAAAAGGTATTATGATATTCAATTGTTTCAGAAGTTCAACAAATTTCTTAAATTACCCTGCAGTTTTAGAATTTGCAAATCTTTAAGGATATGGAATAGGTGGTTTATATGGTGGTGGAGGCACATAAGGTTTTTCTACGGCCTCTTGGTCATTATCTTCCTTTTCCTTGGGTTCATTTTCCTTCTCAGTTGCTGTTTTATCAGGCTTTTGGTACATAGGCGAATTCTGAAGTCTTGGATCAATGGGTCCGTCTAATTCTTTACCACTTCTCAATATAACGACATTTGCATGTCCTTTCGGGTTAGGTTGTGGTTGTCCAGGAAATGTTCCAGTGGGAACAGTAGTAGGTGCTTGTTGTTGTGCCACTTGTGAAATTTGTGTTTCAAGCATTTTGTTGTGGGTGGCTAAGGCGTCTACTTTGTTTGCCAATTGCTTAAATTGCTCATTAATGTGTATGTTTTGATTCAGGAAGTCTTTGTTTGTTTGAGCCTGGGTAGCTATAAAGTTTTCCATCATTAGTTCAAGGTTGGACTTCCTAGGAACATTAGGGGCAGTTACGATAGCCTTTTGATAGCCTGGTGGTGTAGCAGGTGCTTCGCCAGGTGCATACAATGCATTGTTGTTTTTGTAAGAGAAGTTTGGATGATTCTTCCATCCCGGGTTGTAGGTATTTGCATAAGGGTTCCCTTGAGCGTAATTCACTTGATCACTCGAGACTCCTGCCAAAATTTGACATTCAGTGGCGGCATGTCCAGGTGTTCCGCATAATTCACAGTTTTGAGCTACAGCAGCCACGGTGGCTGCAGGCGTTATGGTCAAGTTATCAATATTTTGGGCAAGGGCATCTACCTTAGCATTGACATGATCAAGGCTACTAACCTCGTATATTCCACCTTTCGTTTGGGATTTTTCCACTGCAGTTCTTTCTCCTCCCCATTGGTAATGGTTCTGAGCCATGCTTTCGATTAGTTGATAGGCTTCTTCATATGGTTTATCCATAAGTGTACCACCAGCGGTGGCATCTATTGTCAATCTTGTATTGTACAAGAGACCATTGTAAAATGTATAGATGACTAACCAATCTTCAAGACCGTGATGCGGACACACCCTCATCATGTTTTTGTATCTTTCCCATGCATCGTAAAGAGATTCGTTGTCCTTCTGTCAAAAACTATTAATTTGGGCTCTCAGCATAGCTGTTTTGCTTGGGGGGAAATATCGTGCTAAGAATACCTTTTTCAACTCATCCCACGCAGTAACGGAGTTTGATGGCAAGGATTGCAACCAAGCCCAAGCTCCGTCTCTTAATGAGAAAGGAAAAAGACGTAGTCTTATCACGTCTGGGGTTACACCATTTGCCTTCACTGTGTCTGCGTACTGCACAAACTTGGTCAAATGTTTGTTAGGATCTTCTGTAGGATTTCCAGAGAATTGATGTTGTTGTACGGCTGACAACAATGAAGGTTTCAACTCGAAATCGTTTTGGTTGATAGCAGGGGAAGCAATGCTGTTATATGGTTCTTGCTCAGATGGGGTAGCATAGAACATAAGAGGACGGTTCTGTGGTCTTTCACCCATGTCTTTTTCTGATTCTGATTCTGACTCGGAGTCAAGTTCTGTTTCAGATTCGGGTTCGGATTGAGATTCAGGTTCTGATAAAGGAAAAGGTATTTCGTGGGCTAAACAATATTCTTGGATTCGTCTTTTTACGCTGAGAAGACGTTCAGGTTCGTCTGTCGGTCGCGTGAGGTCTTCGCCTTTTGAGCGAGTACTTGGCATACAACCAACAAATTTGGGGATTTGTTGCCTAAGTCTATACGGCGCAACAAATGAATTGCACTATTGACTAAATCAGACCCCGGCAACGGCACCAAAAACTTGATCGTGACTTTAAGAGTCTAACGGGGTTACTAACTGCAAGCGCACAGTCTATCGCGTAGTTTTAAAAAGATATCGATCCCACAAGGACTGATAATCAAACTAGTGCTATCGGATTGTTACTATGTTTAGCTAAGGCTAATCGTTCTAAGGAAATTATGGGCGACAGAAATTAAATCTAAGAATGCTAAACTTTTAATAAGAATAATTAATAACGAGATATCAGTATGTAACACATTAATCGTTGGGAATTTAATAAGTCATCGGTGTAGGTTTAAGTGCCAAATTACTTTTCAGTAGAAAATACTCATTTAAAAGACCTTATCTCACACTCTCGTGTTTATTGATTCAGACTATACCGTTAAATCAGAATGAGTGCTCTCGCTGTATCATTTGCATTTAAAAATACTTTTTGAAAATAAATAACTCCTAATTGATTCTAAAGTGTTTCCGCTGTATTTAAAATCAATGCCTAGTTTCAGCTATCTGGTTAAACTCTCAAACTCTCGTTTATCTTGATCTTAACCTTAACTACCTTTTTACTTTCGTAAGAAAAGTTCATCGATTTATAATTAAGAAACCAAATCCTGAAAACTAATTTGTAAAAGTTAACACCGATTATTATTTAATTCCTTCTGATTAAATTGTGTACATACTGATACCAATAAATCTAGCCGGACATGGTTTGGAAACAAAGCATGCTAACACAGTATAAATTAATATCACAAACCATGCTGGAAAACAACAAAATAACAAGCATATAAATTAAACTTGGAATTTAAATTAACTTCTAATAATCTAGTTACAGAAACTATAAACGATCCAGCAAGCTTGATTACAAGAAGATGACAGAAATTAAAAGTGCAGAAAAATAAAATTGTTTGCTCGAAAGAATGCAAAATCTAATTCACTCAACAATTCTGGTAAAAATTCGTCGACCCCCTAAATGGAGGTTTTCTATTTCTTTTATACTGAATCCTGGCAGTGGCAGTTGAGAAAAAATCTTGCATGGCGTGGAAATAGGGCTTGAAGGAAGACCGGGAGAAGTGGAGGAGTGGAGAGAAAAAGTTGGAAAAAGTGGAGATTTCTTCTCCTATAACATAGGTGGCTAGCGCCACCTCTCCCTTTGCTTTCTAGTGGCCGGCGCCACATTTTCTCAAGGTGGTGGGCGCCACTCCCATGTGGCTTGCGCCATATGTGTGATGTGGGCCCTACCCCTTTATATTTTTTTTCAATTTTTCTTTTCTTCTTTTTTTTTCCATTTCTTTTCTTTTCTTTCCATCCTTTTCTTTCCTTTCCAATTTCTTCACTCATTAATTCTTTCCATTCTCTATCTTTTTCTTCAATAAATCTTCGCTTTCTGTCAAGTTCTGATTTGACTTGAGTACCTGAAAGACATAAATAAATGCGGGTAATCTAAAGCATAAATCGGGAAAAATGAATAAAACATAATAGAAATTCATGCAAGTCGAGTCAAATACACTATATAATTTCGCGTTATAAAAAAGGGGCTATATTGAAACATAACAACCGTTATCCTTCTACCAACTTTGAATTCTGGACATCCTGAGCTTCTATCGAAGATGACCTTGACTTGAAGTTTTTAGATGGATGGAATTACTGCCGAGGAGTCGAAATGGTCAGACGTAGTTACTTGTCATGAATCCCTAACTTTTGCCTGGATTGTCTTTTAAGGCTTCCAATCCATCGGGATGTTTTTTTCTTATGTCTCTAATTTTTCCTGGACCGCCTTTTTAGGTTTTCAATCCACCGACACGTTTTTTTTATTTAGGCGAAGTATTTCTTGACTACATCAACATTTGTGGGGTAGGCAAACTCCTCTCCATCCATGGTTGCGAGTCTCAAGGCACCACCTGAGAAAGCTTTCTTAACCACATAGGGGCCGTCATAGTTCGGAGTCCATTTTCCCCAGGAATTAGTGAGAAATGATTGTATCTTCTTGAGAATGAGGTCTCCTTTTCTGAAGACACGGGGTCAGACTTTTTTGTCTAACGCTGTCTTCATTCTTTGCTGATACAACTGACCATGGCATAGAGCCGTTATTCGCTTTTCTTTTATCAGATTCAGTTCATCGTATCTACTTTGACACCATTCAGCTTCTGTTAGCTTAGCTTCCATCAATACTCGGATTGATGGGATCTCTACTTCTATGGGAAGCACTGCTTCCATGCCATATACTAGAGAGAAAGGGGTTGCCCCTGTTGAAGTGCGGACAGATGTGCGATAACCGTGGAGAGCAAAGGGTAGCATCTCGTGCCAGTCTTTGTAGGTTACAACCATCTTTTGAACGATCTTCTTGATGTTCTTGTTAGCCGCTTCTATCGCTCCGTTCATCTTAGGCCGATAGGGAGATGAGTTATGGTGTTCAATTTTGAACTCAGCACATAACTCTTTCATCATCTTGTTGTTCAAGTTAGCTCCATTATCTATAATGATCTGGCTTAGAACACCATAATGGCAGATGAGATTGTTTTTGATAAAGCGAACTACCACTTATCGGGTCACATTGCTGTATGACGCTGCTTCGACCCACTTGGTGAAGTAGTCAATGGCTACCAGGATGAACCGATGTCCGTTTAAAGCCTTGGGTTCAATCATGTCGATAACCCATATAGAAAAAGGTCATGGAGAAGAAAGAACCTTGAGATACGTTGGCGGTACATGGATTTTGTCTGCATATATCTGACACTTATGACACTTCCTCATGTACTTGTAGAAATCGGATTCCATTGTCAGCCAATAATATCCTGCTCTCAGAATTTTTCTTTCCATTGTGTGTTTGTTGGCATCAATGTCAAAGGATCCTCTGTGAATCTCTTTCATTAACATGTTTGCTTCTTAGCTGTCCATGTATCTGAGCAAAACCATGTCAAAGTTTCTCTTATAGAGTGTATCACCGTTTAGGAAGAAGTTGCCAGCCAGTCTTCTGAGGGTCTTCCTATCTTTTCTTGATGCCCCAGGCGGGTACTCTTGTTTTCGAAGGAAGCATTTGATATCGTGATACCAAGGTTTGTCGTCTATGACTGCTTCGATAGCGAAAATGTAGGCGGGCCTCTCTAGGCGCATTATGTCAATCTTAGGTACGTCGTTCCATTGACCTACACTAATCATGGAAGAGAGAGTGGCTAGTGCATCATCCAAGTGATTTTCTTCACGAGGGATATGATGAAACTCGATTCTGTTGAAGAATGGTAACAACCTTTTCGTGTAATCTTTATAAGGAATTAGTCCTGATTGGTATGTGTTCCAATCTCCTTTGATTTGATTGATAACCAGGGCTGAGTTTCCATACACATTCAAGTTCTTTATCCTTAAGTCAATAGCTTCTTCGAGACCCATGATACAAGCTTCATATTCGGCCTCGTTGTTTGTACACTTGAATGTCACTCGGGCAGTGAAAGGAATATGGGTACCCTGAGGTATTACGATGATTGCCCCAATTCCGTTTCCATAATTATTGACAGCTCCGTCAAAAATTAATCCCCATTGGGATCCTGGTTCTGGCCCTTCACTGGGTAGCGGTTCATCGCAATCTTTCATTTTCAAGTACATAACATCTTCGTCTGGGAAGTCAAATCCGACTGATTCCTGATCGTCAATCGGTTGATGAGCCAAATGATTGCCTAAAATACTCCCTTTGATGACTTTCTGAGCATGGTACTCAATGTCGTATTCCGATAACAACATCTGCCAACGAGTAATCCTTCCCGTGAGAGCAGTTTTTTCAAAGACGTACTTGATCGGATCCATTTCGTAGATTAACCAAGTAGTGTGGCAAATCATGTACTGGTGAAGACGTTTGGCTACCCAAGCCAGAGCACAGCAAGTTTTCTCGAGCATAGTGTACCAAGTTTCACAGTCTGTGAATTTCTCTCTTAAGTAGTAGATGGCAGACTCTTTTCTTTTTGTTTTGTCTTGTTGGCCAAGTACAAAAATTATAGAGTCTTCCAAGACTGTGTCATACCCCAAATTTTGACAACCAAGATTTCCCATCATTGTGCAAATCATCATCACAATATGGATGAACCATCATGCCTCATCCAATCTCCTCAAAGATTGTTGAGCATTCACTGAAATCAAAGATTAGGGTTTTGATCCCTCTCAGAGCACTTTGACAAGGATCAATCAAGAAATGACATGATCTTCAACTTTTCTAGTCTCTCAAACACTCACAAAGGATCAAGAGGACTCCCACATCAAGAATCAAGCACAAGGTTGCAACATTCCAAGTGGATCAAGCCTCAAGATCGCCAGTGTCACCAAATTAGGGTTTTGGTCGACAGAGGCCTCCAGATGAAAATTTCCATCTGGGAATGAGCCAATGCCTCAATTTATGGTCCTATAAGCTCAAAATTATCTTAAGAACCCACCCACAATGGTAAAATTACCTTGAAGGACCATCTATCAAAAAATCAGGAATTAGGGTTTTGACCTATTTCAACCCTTGAGTTAACTTGTGAAGTGGGGCCTGGCTTGAAGCTTCAAAATGAACTTCAAAGACCTCAAATACATTATATTGACCTATTTACAAGATTTTATTAACTCAAAGAGCTCAAATCATAAGTCACAAGAACTCAAAACCATCTGATCACAAGTTAGGGTTTTTGATAGAAAAAGTCAACCTTACCCTTGACTGTTGGCCTACCCTTGATCTCAAACCTTGGGGAGGGGTCCAAGACATTCCTAAATAACATTGGAGGCCATCCATGAAGTTTAATTGAGCTCAAGGATTGATTTCACAAAAGGATCGCAAAGTCAAAATTTCATCTGCTGAAAAAGTCAACTGTACAAAAATCCAAGTTTGAGTTTTTGGATTTTTGGTCAACCAAGGTTCCTTAACCCTAAAACAATGTTAATATGTGATTTGAATCATCATCCATCAAGAAAAATAAAAGAAAGTGAGTTAACTTGTAAAAGGGGTAACCATAAAAAAAACTTAGAATTTTTCTAAGTTATGGAACAAAGTGGCTAGGGTACCAACTTCCAAGGACCATAACTTGAGATCCAAGCAACCATTTTGGGTGATCCAAAGCTGGATTTATAGGTCTTGCTACACCCTACAAAAGCTTCAACTACATCAAACTCCAATTCCTCATGGATTATAAGTTATGGAGTGATCAAAATGGCTAAAAATATGAAAATGACATTTTTCCAACACTTAGTGAAATTTTCACTAAGTCAGAATCTGCCTTACTTTTTCCAAAATGTAGGGACATTTTTCACCTTGATCCAAGTCAAACCAGGTCTAGGGGTGAACATCAAAGTTACAGTATGCCATAAGGGCTTTCCAACAAGTACCAGATCATCTCCAAATTCGATTTGAGCAGGGAGATACAACCCTTGAAACATGGCATCATGAACTGGTTTTACAAGGCAGAATTGTGCACATTTGCTCGATTTGTCCAAATCTGATAACTCCAAACCTTGTCATCAATTTGGACACATCAGAGGATCAAATCCAAGGGGGATGATCTGATCTCCAAGCCTCCCAAGTCCAAGAATCTACATTAGGCTTGTCATCCCTAAAAAGGCTACAAAGATGCCAAGGCTCCAATTTTGTTTTCAAGCATTCAATGGATACACCAAGGTGGCATGAACTGAGCCTATTCCAACTGAATTCAGTCAAGACTTATCTCTGAACCAAAGCTACAAAGCATGTGCCCTAATCTTAAGTCAATGGCTAGAGGAGACTTGAGATTCCTTTTGCATAACATTGGCCAAAGGCCTGCTGCAGTTGCCATTCACTATTTCTTGCAAAAAAAACTTGCTCTACTATAAGTAGAGCTCATTTGTGCTCAGTTTGAGTACACCAAAGCACTACAACACTTGTTTTCCTCAAAATCCCTTTCTCTAGGCCAAAATGCCTTCTTTTGCAAGGTATCTCTGAGTTTTTGAGTTAGAGAGAAATTCCATCACAACTCATGATCCAAACACCTCTAATATGTTGTATCTAAGCTGTTCAAACTCTCATTTGTGACCTGAAACACCAAAATCACAACGTCCACTTCCAAAACCTCAAAATTGGATTTTTTTTATTTTTCAAGCCATGTCTTGATTCAGTCACTTTCAAAACCAGATAAAACCTCAAACACACTTCAAATATCATCCTTGAACTGTCTCAATTGGTTCCCCTCATCTGGAACACCATTTGAGAGAGTTGTCATATTGGTCCCTTTTGCCCCTTTTGCAAGAAAGAGCTCAAACTTGTTCCTGAGGATTCCAGCTGGTTCTGATCATCTAAAAGCTTCTAAGGGATCAATTGAGAGTGTCCAAAGCATCAAATTACTTCTGGCACAAGGAACTTGGCAGATAGCACAAAAAGCTCCAAGAGGTAAGTGCATGACAACTTGAACTCTTTGAATTATGCATTGGTTTGAAGTCCACGGATCATAAACATCTCATACATGTTGTATATGTTATGTTTGAACCAATTCATCATGTAATTCTTGCCTGTACAATGAGGTAGCATAGAAAATGCAAATTGTGGCCTATTTCAAAACCACTATCGGGTTTTAAAATGGGGACCTCATCTGAAAAAACTAAGGGCACCATTGGATTCCTTGTGAAATTCTAGGCAAGATAGACCTAAATTTTGTCCCAATCCATGGAGAAATGAGAGAGTTACAGCCTTCACGTTTTTGGCCCAAGAACTTGCCTTACCTTGCCTTGGCCAAGCCTGAAAGTTAGTATCCCATATGTATTTATGGGGTGGTTTTGATACACGGATGTATCACCACCCTAGTGGTTGCGCGCGCATATGTTTGGCTTGGAGGTCTGGGGTTCGAATCCACCTCGCCCCAGACCCTTTTTTATCACTTTTCCATTTTTTATATTTTTCATATTATTTTCTTAAATGATTTGAAAAATTAATTTCTCTCTCAATTTTAATTATTTTTTATTGGTTCTTTTTACAAAAACTCACAAAAATGTTAAAATATTTTATTCCACAAAAAATCAAATTTATATTATTTATTTAATATAGTTGATATTTTTTTAAATAAATTCATTTTTAATTGTTTTTAAACATTTCAAAAAGGAATTATCATCTTGGAAATCAAAACCAAATGAGTTTTAATTCATCTTGTGATTAAAACATCATTTCCCAAAGCTCACCCAAAAATCACAAGTTGTTTATTCAAACTTATTTGGTGTTTTTATCATTTTAATTAATTTTTTCTAAATAATTACTTTAAAAAATGATGAAATTAGGGTTTCTTTGATTTTCACCCTAACAAATCTTTTTCAAACATATTTGGGCCTCTGATAGAGTGTAAGACCCAATCCTTTGTAAATATAAACCTTTTGGGCCTCAGATGTTGTATAAGTCCCACTGTATTTTCAAAAATCACGACGCGGTCGTCGCCTTTTAAAACAAAATCATTTGGGCCTCCCCTCGTGTTGTAAGTCTCATCTTTCTCTTTCAAAACATCTTTTGGGCCTTTGATAGAGTGTAAGACCCAATCCCTTTTTAACCAAAATAATTTTGGGCCTCATTCGTTGCATAAGTCCCGATACGATCTCAAAAACAATGGTGCGGTCACTGTTAAACCTTGGGCCTCCCCTTGAGTATAAGACCCAACAATCTTTTCAAAAACAACTTCCTTTTGATTTAGGTTCAAATATACAGCTGTTATCAAAACTTTCTTTAATTTCTTTGAAAAACTAACATTACAGCATGGAAGCTTGCTCACCTGTAAGTTTTAACAGCTTTCATTTACTTGCTTTCATATATATAACTGTATTGTGGGAAGCTGGTCCCCTGTAAGTCCTTCTTTCATATCCTTTTAAATACTTGTGATATATCAACTGTATATATACTAGTATAGCTATTTAGAGTTTTCCCCGACAACTAGGTCTAGAACTAGGTAAAGCTAGTTGGTCACTCTTATATACGGTTAAAACTAGATCCCCACAGGACTTCCAGATACAATCTTGCCTTCTCTTGGGCTTAAATAATATGGAACAAAGAGAAAGGCAATATTCTCGGTGAACATTTTCTCAGACAGTCACTATTAGAAATTGCCAAAGAAATTCTACTCCCCATAGTTGATCTATTCTCGGTGAATAGCATCTATTGAATTTCTCCAAACCTCAAAACTTTCACTAAATGATCTATTCTCGGTGAATAGAATTTCTTGAACTTTTCTTGGTTTGGGGATTCCTAAAAGCATCCCCGCCTCCTCTTAGGCTTTGTACAAGGACCCTCCGGCTTCTTAGAAGTTCTCATGCCTTCTCTTGGGCTTGATACAAGGAACCTGAAGACCTCTTAAAGGTATAAGACAGAACTTAGTCATCCTTTGCTAGAGCAGTCTTTCCAGTGTCAAATCTCAGACTAATTTAGGGTTGATTCTCATCCCTTAAAACACCCGCCTCCTCTTGGGTATCATACAAAAGATAAAACTCTTCCACACAGTAGACTTTGACAGTCTAAATCTCCCCTTGAGTCTCAAAGACATTCTCAAGTTCCCTGTAAACGTAGGAGAAGCCCTGGTCATTTTGGATAAATCTCCAGTAGAGTTAAGACCCATGGGTTCTAAAACCCAGTCTCTCTCCTAAAAATTCTCCAGCCAGGATCAGTTTATCACCAGTATCAGAACCTCAAGGCATCTGATACCCCAACTCTTCTGTAACCCTCAGCAAGAGTTGATTCCCTATTTGGACCTGCCTCGGGATCTCAATAATCCCCGACAGAAGCTAGCCTCCTCTTAGGCTTTATATAATGATCTTTCCTCAACATAGTCAGCCTCCTCTTGGGCTTTGTACAATGATTCTCCCCAATAGAGCTAACCTTTTTAGACTCTCTTGTTGAGTCAATCGCTTTTCAGACTCTCTTGTTGAGTCAACCACTTTTCAGGCTCTCTTGTTGAGTCAATCAACTATTAGACTCTCTTGTTGAGTCAATCACCTTTCAACACTCTCTTGTTGAGCAAACCCCTTTAGCCTCAATCTTGGGCTTTGTACAAGACAGATAAAACCACTCTCTTGTTGAGTTAATCTTTTTGTCAGCCTCCTCTTAGGCTTTGTATAATGATTTCCCCTAGCAGGAGTTAGCCTCCTCTCAAGCTTTGTATAATGATTTCTCCAGCTTATCCAGCCACAATTCTGGGCTTTGTACAAGACAGATAAAAGCACTCTCTTGTTGAGTCAAACCCTTTTAGCCTCAATCTTGGGCTTTGTACAAGACATAAATCATCATAACCTTCTCTTAAGCTTGGGACAAATATCTTCCCTAGCGGAGTCAATTCCTCCCAGCCTTCTTTTAGGCTTTGAGAAATAATTTCCTAAACAGAGTCAAAATCATTTCAGCCTCTATCTTGGGCTTTATACGAGATACCTAAAATATCCTCAGCCGAGTCAGTAAAGTATCCATTTAGCCTCAATCTTGGGCTTTGTACAAGACAGATAAAGATTTCTTTCCCACAGAGTCAGTCTTCTTTTCAGTCTCTAACTTGGGCTTTGTACAAGACACATACACATCCTCCCCGACGGAGTCAAAATCCTTTTTAGCCTCCTCTTAGGCTTTGTATAATGATATCCCCAAAGAGTCAGTCTCTTTTAGCCCTAATCTCGGGCTTTGTACGAGACAGATAAGAACACTCTCTTGTTGAGTCTGTATTTCCTAGCCTCCTCTTAGGCTTTGTATAAGGACTTCCCCAGTGGAGTCAATCAACCTCTTAGCTTCAACCTTGGGCTTTGATCAAGGCACACAAAAATCAACATACCCTCCAAGGAAATCAAAATCCCTTTGTAGGAAGTCATTTCTCTGTATTATCATATGTCAAAATAGAAACTCCCTTTCTTTCATCTAATTGCTGTAAGCGGCAAGCCTCTGGATTATTTACATCCATGCCAATGTCCCTCTCTTAGCATGAGAAATTCCTAAGGAAAATGGCATTGCTCTACCTTGAGCTAAAGTTTTCCCTTTTAGGATAACACCCCTATAAAGGAAATTATGGCATTGCTGGATACACATATCCCAGTTAAAGTAATTCTCCTTTATAAATCAGTCACCCAACAGTTGTGATAAACAGACCAAATGTCTCCCTTTAGAGATGACAAGTTCTCTCTCAGTCAAACCTTTAGCTTCAATCTTGGGCTTTGAACAAGACACAAATAAACCTTTTAGCTTCAATCTTGGGCTTTGAACAAGACACCAAAACATCCTTTTTCCTCCCTTAGAATAGGAGGAACTACGATTGCTCTGATTTCCCTATTTCCTTTAAACGGGAATACGTAGGCATAAGATTGCGAAATCTTAGCAAGCATACTAATAAAAAACTCAAGGTCCAGTACCTTCATACCAATCAAAACTTAGGTCTAGTACCTTATTGAAAACACCCAAAAATCAACAAAAACTCACTCACTCACTCATATTTCCTAAGAAACTTTCCCAGCCCATTAACGGATAAACAATATCAAGTATAATGCAAAACCTAAAGCTTGTATCCAGTGGATAACCACATATAGGATGGGTAATTCACAACTCCCCATTGTATAATCTGACCCGGCCCCCCAATCTCTTTAAAGTGTTTGTTCAGTTAAACATCCGCGTGCAAAGTTAGTTTTAGATAGCTTCCCTTTCCCTTCCAGCTTCATGGGATAAATAAGAAATCAGAAAGTAGCACCCCCTCCTCATTGTGGGGAGAAACCCAAACTTCCGCGATAAGGTGGTCGCGCCACCGACAAAAATCGCTCGCTACAGTAAAAATGGCGACTCTGTTGGGGAGTCATTGTCTGTATAGGACTAGGATTATAGCTCTTAAGAGGTCTAGGATATTAGTTTTAGGAATAAATATATATATATATATATATATATATATATATATATATATATATCTTTTCCTACTTGATATCCGTGTTTATTTTTCTGCTAATGGGACTGCGGTGATGCCGCATCTGGAAAGTTTGAGTGATACCTAAGATAAGTGATGGCATTAGACAGGTAATCTTACAGGGAGTGGCTCCCGAATAAGCGACCCCGGTAACCATCGAATCAATGGAGATACCCTTTGCAGATTCAATGTCTAAACGACTTCGGTTGTTGTCCATGAAACTGAGGATTTAGTAGACTGAGACTGTGTTACAATTTTGTAGTGAGAAAGCTATCGAAAATAGTTGTCATGCGATACTACCCTCATTTGAGATTACTCTAAGATACTGCAGCTCGCTCAGGTGAACCAACCTGTTGTTGTTATCCCAAGAGGGGTTAATGATTTTGAGGACAGGTACAAAAATTCACCAGTATAACCTGTGGGGCTGGGTAGAGCCATGACTTCATGACACTGAACCTTTGACCCCATGTTTTTCTATGTTTTTGTGTGCTGCATTCATGCATTCATTTCATCTAAAAAACTAAACAAAGAACAAATTTTCTCTTCTAGTCTCTCTTTTTCAAATTAAACTAAGACAATGATTGCAAATATCAGAGAAAAAGATTGCGTTATGGATTCGGTAGAAGGAAGACTCAGAAGTACAACTTCAAGGTTCCAAAACTAGAGGATTTAAGAGGGTTGGCAAGGATGATCACCAACCCTGATGCTTTCAGAGCTAAGTACGGAGGACTGCTGTCTCTGTTAAGGGTCCATGTAATTGAAGGAATCCTGGCTATGCTGATTTAGTTTTACAATCCGGTTTATCACTGTTTCACATTTCCGAATTATCAACTAGCACCAACACTGGAGGAGTATTCTCACCTGACTGATTTACCCATCACTGACCAAGCTCCCTTTTCTGGACTGGAAGAAATCCCAAAGGATCAAATCATTTCAAGAGCTATCTATTTGGATGATGTCATACCCCAAATTTGTCCTACCTGTATATAATTTTCATCTGTAGATCCGATCACTAACAATTATTTAAAAAATCCAAAAATATGTTGTTCCTACTCAAGATTTTGCTTGGGTGAGTCGGGTTTTAGGCAAGTTGGCCAGGTCTGGTATACATGTAGTGTGAACTGAGGTATAATGGTTATTGATTTAATCTGTCAGTCAGACAAAGTTTGTTTCAAGATCAAGGCCAGGGTGTGATTGGTTCAAGTGGTTGTGTCTGGAGTCTCAATGCAGGTTGTCTGTGTGTGAATCCATTTATCAGGCCGTGTTCAGATGGTGCATGTTGGAGAATCATATATAAGTTGTTCTTTTCAATCAATAATGCAAGTGGCAAGTGTTAGAGGATTGATGTAAAGATTGACTCGTGGTTGATTTTATCTAGTTTCTATCCAATTCAAATTCCGTTTCTATTTCTATTCAATTCCACTTGAATTTTAGTTTCCAAGTTTTAATTCATTTCAATAATCAATCCATTCATTCCAATTCATCAAAATTCATTTCATTATCCATTTACTATCCATTTCCAAATATCTATTTTTCATTCAAATCCAATTACCTTGTTTTATCTTTTCATCATTTATTATCCATTAATATACAATTATCCACATCCAATCCATTTCAAGATCCATGTGATAACTCAATTTTAACCTCATTTTATTTTATATTCAAAATCAAACACCATTCTTTGATGTATTTCAAGTTCCAAATTCATTGTAATTCATAGTAATTCATTGAAATTATCATTCAAGAAAGTCAAGTCCAAATAAAGAGGGTGACAATAGTACATTTTAAGCCCAATCAAATTTTCATTACAACAACCACACAAAAAATAACAAAAAACAAAAATGGAAAAGGAAAAATGTAGCTCATGGAAGTTGTCAAGCCATTAGACCTCACCAACATACCGCAGCAACATCACCACCAAACCGTAACATTTCCATGCATCGTATCATTCCACGCAAACCAGCAAGTCAAGCCCAAACCGACCTATACCTCCATGCCAATTTTCTGCTACAAGACCTTACACTCCAAAACCTCTGCTTCTGCATACATAGCCTGCGACACGCACCAACTTCCTGCCAAACCAACTTTACCTGCAAAATTCCAAAATTCTCTACAAAACAAACACAAACAAACAAAATTCAGCAAATGTAGACAGTAGCAGAGAAGCACAACAGAGAAGTTTTCACAGTTTGGCAAGATGAGCTTTTGAATTCGAGAAAGTAATTTCAGACATACCATAACAAAAAGATTCTTCAGCAAGTTTCAAACCAAAAACCCTAGTTCTTCATGTTATATAAAGACAGAGCTTCAACAGATCAAGGGGGGGGGGGGAACCATTCTGAAAACATAAAAAAGTCTGAAAAATACTCACCGGTTATTCTTCAATCCAACACCCTTTCAACACAGTCCCTTTCACCATCGGCCTTCATTCTCAGCCACGACCCCTTCATCCACACAACGACCACACTTGGAACAACACACAAATTCCTTTCCCATCGCCATCACCACCATTTTAAACTACCGCAACTCGCCGGGATTTTACCTCCAACGATCATCTCCAAATCCCCATTTTCCGGTGACGTAAACCAGAGTGAAAACCAACATCAAAACAACAGAATCTCCTCCATTTTTCAGAACCATAACCTTCTTCAGTACCTCCTCCACACACCTTATAGCCACACGCAACAACCATTTTCCTCAAAAAAACTTGCCTTCCTCCAACCTCCAATAAATTACTCCCTCCATCGTGATCTTTCTCAAAACCCTCTATTTCCTCAATCCCACCTTCAAGTACAACCACACCGCCGCGTACCCACTCGTTCGCGGCACCCTCTTTCTCTTCCATCTTCAACCAAACTTTCTCAAATTTCTAACCCTTTCCTCCCTTCGCTCAATAAACCAGAAATAGAGAGAGATTGAGAAGAAGCAGAAACGAAAAAGAACGTGAAATAAATTCACCAGAGAGAAGTGAACCGAAGGGTATTGATGAAATCGTTCATACGAGAGAGAGAAGTGAACCGAGATCGCCCCCATGATTTGAAAAAATGAGTCGTTTTCTTGTGAGACGATAGGGTCGGCCAAGGTTGTGTGTAGCGTTCATGGGTTTTGTTGTTTTCCCTAATTTAGTTTCAATTAAAACTGAAGGTTTGTGTGGATCTCAAAGAAACAGTGGAAAAGGTCTAGTACTTGCTGACCTCATTTCTCCTTTTTTTTATTATTTATTTTATTTTTTTTAATTAATTTTTATTTAATTTAAAAAGAAACGATAAGGAGTGATGATGTTATCCGCCCTTGTGTGGTGAGTGGACCGTGAGGCCCACGATGACTCTACGTCGTCCCCTTTTTCCAGCGCACCCCCTCTTCTCTATTTTTCTTATCAATTTTTATTTTTGTTTTCTATTTTTAAAAAAAGGAAAAAATGTTGATTTTAATATTTTTGTAAACCCTTGACCTAGTTATCTCAATGTTCTTTTTATCTTAATTTCATTTTAATGTAGGGCCAATGATATGAAAAAATCTTGATTAAGTTGATTTATTGAAATCGATTCAAAATCTTGATTTATATGAGGCCACCTTTTTTTTATTTTGGATCAATGAAAACCAAATATCAATGATTTATCGATTTCTCGATTAAATCTTGATAAAGGTGAGACCTTTATTTTTTTTCCTATCAATGTTCGATTTTATTTCATTTTTATTGTCCTTTCATTATTTTTATTCATTTTGGGTCAATGAAAACCAAAATATCAAGATTTATCGATTTTCGATTTTAAATCTTGATAAAGGTGAGACCTTTATTCTTTTAATATCTATTCCGATTTTATTACCATTTATTTATTTTTATTTTGATTTATTCTTATTCATTTTGGTCAATGAAAGTCAAAAATCGATGATTATCGATTTCTCGATTAAATCTTGATTAAAACAAGACCGATTTTATTCTTTTATTTACTTTTCATTTTTTATGGGTCGATGAACATCTAGAACCAAATTTTGTCGGTTAAGATGAGACTTTTCTTCGATTTCGATTTATTTCACATTTTACTTTGCACTATATTATTTTCATTTCCGATCAATGAAGGTCTTAAACATCATGGAACCCTTTTTTAGAGTTCTTGATTAAGAGGAGGTCGTCACCTTTTACTTCCCGATTCACCCGATTAATCATTATCTTGTTTATTTTCCGTCAAATATTATCTCAATTATATTTTTATTCATACTATTCATATTGTCCATATCATATTCATATTCATGTTTATCTAGCAATTTTCTTTGCTCATAAACTTAATCTAAATACACTAAATTGGAGACCTTTTAATGCATGTCACCCTTTTTTTCTCAATCAAACTTTCGAAAGGAGGAGATTCTTGGAATCTAGCATTCCTTAGGTCTTCGAATGGATGGCTCTCGAGGCACGCCCCTTGGGTTGTCATTCATTCAATATTTCTACCTTTTCAACTAAACCATTTTGAAACCAGTCCTCGATTCGCCATCGAGCCCAATCGTAAGTCGATCGCCTTTTGCCTCGCCATCAAACGCACACTTGCACATCTCGAGGTTTCGTTACTAGGAGCACCCCTAGGGACTAGTATTGATCCTCACTTCTTTTCGTAACCAATCCGATTCAACCTATTTCAAACACTTTCTTAATCAACTAACGAAAGGAGGAGATTTTTGGAGTCTAGCATTCCTTGGATCTTCGAATGAATGGCTCTTGAGGCACGCCCTTGGGTTGTTGTTCATTCAACCTTTCGTCTTAAAACACTTAATCATTATCAAACAATTTCATAATCAATAGAATGAAAAAGGTGTCGTTGAGATCTAGCATCTCAGTAATGCCCCGATTAATTGGTTGCGAGGCCGACGTCTCGTTTATCGAATACTCGTCATTCTTCCTCTAAAATACTTAACAAACCATACACTTCCCACGCAACCGAAACCCTAATACACTTAATCCACAACTCAAGCACCTTTCCCAAAGAACATTGTTTAAGTCATTCTTTCGCGCATATGAACTCGTGCTTCAGCCTCCCCTAGCGAGCAGACAAGTCAATGTTTAGCAGTTAGAATGCAACCTAAACTCTCGTTCGCCTAAAACACGTCCAAATCAAAAAATTTTCTCAATCAAATCTCTAATACACTTAATTCATACTCAAACAACTTTCACAAAAGAACATTGTGTAGTCCATTCTTCCGCGCATATAAACTCGTGCTTCAGCCTCCCATGACGAGCCGACAAGCCAACGTTCAGCAGTTAGAATGCGAATTAAACACTCGTTCGTTTAAAAAATACAAACCAACTGTAGTCCAACGAACTACGAATGCTCTGACTTTCCCATTGCACAAGGGAATACGTAGGCCCAAGGGTTCTCAATCCTTTCCGAGCACCCTAATAAAAAAACCACCCCATTTTCCCCTTAGAAAACAATATCTACCTTAGAAGAAAACAAACAAACCTAGCTAACTTAACTCACGAATCGAATCAAGAGGTTCCCATTGAGTACAACGGACGTAGAGGGTGCTAACACCTTCCCTCTTGCGTAACCGACTCCCGAACCTAGAATTTGGTTGCGACGACCATGTTCTTATCTCCCTTTAAAGGTTTTATCGATATTTTCCTTTCCCTCTTTGGGATAAATAAAGTTCGGTGGCGACTCTGTTTCGAACAGTTTTTTCCGCGTCCATCGCGAGGATCGTATTTTTTGAGGTATGACAGATGGCGACTCTGCTGGGGACACGCATTGCCCTATGCTAGAGAGAGTCAAGCCTAACTTGACTTGATTCGAGAGTGTTAACTTCGCTTGGTTGTTTCTTCTTAATTGTTTCTTTATTACTTATCTATCTGTTTTCTCTTTATTATATGATTGTTTATCATACTTGTCTGTTGGATCTTGGGATGATATCACAAGTAAGGCTCCACACCCGAGTCTTGGAAAAAAAAGAGAAAACACGTAGTTTAGATTCTGGAAGTAATTAGTGTTAGTCCCCAAGGACTCGCTCCTTGTGTGCCTAGCATGAAAGCTTCCCCTAGAGTAGACCTTTATGTAGATCTTGTTGTAACGTAGCTAGCTTGCCGCACGACTTGATTCATGAAGGGTCCGTGACTCTGGGAACCACTCTTAGCACCAGTTTCTATCTTGGTGGTCATTAGTGTTAGTCTCCGAGGATTCGCTTCTCTATGAAGATTACACTCATGAGAGACCTTTTCCTCTTCCCGTCACAACGCAGCTAGCCTGTTGCGTGGTGTTGATGCAATTAGTGTCCATAATGCTAGGGAACCTTATCCATCAACGTAGGAGCTATCCTGTGAGTGGGTTTATGGGTAAAGAATTTAGAACTATCCTTATAAAGCCTACATGTTAGGAGGGTTGGTAAGTTACTTGTCATATCCGGGATCCTGAATCTTTCTGCATTGCATTTGTTTGCATATCATTGCATTTGGATCTCATTTGCATGGCATACCCTTCCAACCAAAACTCATCCGATCCTCTGTCCATTTTCTGCCAGCTGATTTCCCGACGCTCATACTGAACCTGTGGTAGCCGCAAAGCATTTGAAGAAAGTTCAAGCAGAGATAAAAGGAGCATAGATACTTTGAAAGTTGTGATGGCTATGTTAGAGGATAGATTTCAACACTTTGGGATGAAGGATTTTGACCCCCCATTAGGTTTTGTTGTGCCGACTAACCCTTTGTATGATTGTCTACCTGGTGATCATCCTCCACGAGTGAACATCCATGTTCAGTCTCAGAAAGGGTCGCTGACTGATTCCATGGAGAAAAGGTTTTGTACCCTCGAAGAGAAAGTTCAAGCTATGAAAGCGTGTGATACTTCTGGGCTCGATGCTGTTGATATGTGCCTAGTGCCAGACTTGGTAATTCCTCCAAAATTCAAAGTACCCAACTTCGAGAAGTACGCCGGTCTCAATTGCCCGAAGCGTCATTTGGTGATGTTCTGCCGAAAGATGACTTCTCATGTCCGCAACGACAAGTTGATGATTTACTGTTTCCAAGACAGTTTAAGTGGTGCATCTTTGAATTGGTACATGGATTTAGAAAGAAGCTGTATCCAGTCATGGAAAGACTTATCCAATGCTTTCCTAAAGCAATATGAGTACAATTTGGACATGGCCCCCAGTCGCACGCAGCTGTAAAGCCTGTCTCAGAATAGCGGTGAATCCATTAGGGATTATGCACAGCAGTGGAGAGAGTTGGCAGCTAGGGTACAACCACCACTCTTGGACAAAGAATTAATTGACGTGTTCTTGGACAGTCTGCATGACACCTATCTTAAAAGGATGGCTGGCAGTTCATTCTCAAGCTTCTCTGACCTTATAATAGTGGGAGAACGCGTCGAGAGTTACCTCAAAGCTAAACGAGTCCGAGACGCCTCGAGTAATCAAGCTAGTGAGATTGAATCCTTCAACAATCCTCAAGAGAAAGAGGATAATGAAATTGATGCAGTCATAGAAAATGTTGAGTATTCTCAAGGTATACCAGCAAGACTTTATGGCCCTTCAACTTCTCGGCAGTTATCATTGTCAGCGCCATATCATCCTTATGGGCAACCTGTCAATCATAGGGCGTCATACCGGAAACCCATGATTTCCCCTCGCGCAAATCAATGAGCCCATGATCGAGGATATCAGAATCATCATCAGAATCAGCATAGGCCTCGAAACAACTTGGAAAGAAGGACTACTCCTCTTCACCTAGTTCCTATGTCGTACAGTTAACTTTTGCCGCATTTGGTCCGAAGCTCACTGGTAGAGCCCAAAGCTATCAAGCCTTTGCCAAAACCATACCCGCCTGGATACGACCCCAATGTGCATTGTGGATATCATGCTGGATCAATGGGGCATTCGACTGAAGATTGCAAAGCTTTTCAAGCCAAGGTGCAACAGTTGATTGACAAGAAGCACATATCATTTCAAGAAGGGAATTTGGTTGTGCACGTTAGCTTCTCGCCCAAATAAGTTCCAAGACTTCAAGAGGCAGCCAGTGGTTCAGACAAGAAGACTTCCTCAGATACTGGCAACCATTGGACATTTATCATTTGCATTTGTAATTTTGTTATGTTAAATACTACTTGTTTTTGAATATTGTTTGTTTCGAATGGTAATATTAATGATGTGATCATGCATTTTCTGAATTAATCATGTCGTATTCGCTCATTTTTCTTTACTTATATAAAAATACAAAAAAAACAAAAACAACAAATTTCTTCCATACACTTCTTGTCCATTCTCTTTATCAAACTTTTGTTTAGCAAAGATTAGAGGGAGGATGATGAAAACCTGGTACCCATAATTGCTGATGGTATGCTTTCGGATGGAATCCTGCCAAGGATGTACAGGCATTGTTTCAAATCCCCAAACACTGGAGAGATAAGGAGTTAGCCCCTAGTAAACCAATTCGATCCTAGAAGTAGCAGTTTCCTTCAGATATTCAAACCCTTACACTCAACCTGGGGCAGGGTAGTGTTCAGTTAACCTAATTACGCACTCAGTTCACAAAAGCAAATTCCAAAAACATGATGGTTGACTTGGCAGTCACAATCCTCTGACAAAATTAAAAAAATCAAAAACAAAATTTAAAAAAACCTGCTAAGTCAAATACCTTAAAGGAGACTTAGGTAAAAATCAAGGCAACCCTGATGGACTCGAAAAGCAAAATCAGTCCATGCAAAAGATAGAGATCAAAAACAATACCAAAAGAGGCTTTTGAATCCTCAAGCAAAGTAAAATAAGATTCAGTGAGCACTATATCAAGAATCAAAAGGGTCACTGACATCCTTAACACAAGCAAAATAAGGTGACTTCCATTTCGAGCAAACCTTAAATCATCACTCTTACACCGTCAACCCTTTTGGAAAACCAACATGTGCAGAATTAACTGAATGTAGGACTGGAGATCATCACGAAGAGGGGGTGGGTACAAATCATGTTTTGAGCCTTATATCCTTTGTTTCATAAATCGTGAACCAGACCACGTTATAACCCTCAAAAGACCTAATTGAGGCGGGGTTTATTCTGAAAGTATACTACAGCAAGGTTGCGTAAACTGACTCCTGCAAATTTGCTAATCACTTGTTTTGGTGTCATATTCTTTCATACATCAGCTAAATCAACATTGTCACATCATTCTAATAATGACTGATTTTCAAAACTTGCATGAGCATCGCATTAAAATTACCATTTGTGAATGAACAATTTTGACTGCAAGTCAGTGTTTGACATCAAGGAAATTCCAACAAGGAGCAATCAAAGGGGGCTGGGCCATTCAACAAAGCTGATCTGAACTAACAACACCTCATAACCCTATGGAACAGGGGCATTGACATCCAATGATTATGGAATCAATCAGTTTAAAGCAAGTCCCCGAAGCATTAGTTGATTGTGGGGCAAATCATTCAGGAATCAGGTTGAACATGGTGAATCATCTCAAAACTCTACCAACCAGGGGCAGGCCACCCAGAGGTTCTTTTGATTAAGGGAAAACCCCTCCAATGTTTAACCAACACAAGTTAAGTCGCTCCAACGCTCATTCTGGGGCAGGCTACCTCAAGGGTACTTCGAAGCCAAATACTCCAAGAATCGGTCAATCAAGGAAGAATCCTTTCACGACTTGGAATTCTGGGGCAAACCATCTCGAGTTCATCTCATGGTACAACTGCTTCCAACTTTCCTTTCAAGGACGAATCCTTTCACGACTTGGAATTCTGGGGCAAGCCATCTCAAGATCATCTCATGGTACAGTTGTTTCCAGTTTCCTGTCAAGGAGAAATTCTTCATAGACCCAGACTGGGGCATGATGAGCTACACAGGGGCCAATCTCTCTGTTCCTTTCAATCTGCTCAAGCGAACTTCATCATGTGATCTTCAAGTTCAAGACGAATGTCGGGGAATCATGCTATCACCCCACAAAAATAACCTTTTGCCTTCCTTCTGACAAGAAACCTTGCTGCATAGGAACCTATTCATCCCTTATCCTTTGCTGAGGCATCCTTGGAAACCTTCATATCATTACATAAATCACTCGTATGCATTAGTCACGTCGCTTCGCTCATTGCATAAACATGTGTATCATACCTCAAGCCTAACCTTCCAACAAGATTCGACATCTCAAAGCCTGATACCGCAAGATTTAACACAAAAGTCCAACTTAGCTTGGCAATCCAAAAGTCTAACTTAGCTTGGCAACCCAAAAGTCCAACTTAGCTTGGCAATCCAAAAGTCCAACTTAGCTTAGCAACCCAAAAGTCCAGTTCCCGTCTGGCAAATCATTCTAAGGCCCAGTTCCCGTCTGGCAAACCATTAAAAGGTCCAGTTCCCGTCTGGCAAATTATTAAAAGGTCCAGTTCCCATCTGGCAAATTATTTTAAGGCCCAATTCTCGTCTGGAAAATCTTTTAAGGTCCAGTTCTCGTCTGGCAAACATTTTTAAAGGTCCAGTTCTCGTCTGGCAAACATTTTTAAAGGTCCAGTTCTCGTCTGGCAAAACATTAAAAGCCCAGTTCTCGTCTGGCAAATCAATTCAAGGTCCAGCTCCCGTCTGGCAAATTATTTTAAGGTCCAGTTCTCGTCTGGCAAACCAATTCAAGGTCCAGTTCTCATCTGGAAAATCTTTTAAGGCCCAGTTCTCGTCTAGCGAATACCCTTTTCTCACCAATTCTTGTCTGGTAGACTATCCAAAAGTCAGTTCTCGTCTGACAAACAAAACAGTTTAAACACCAGTTCTCATCTGGTAATCTATCCTCCAATCCAGTTTTAGTCTGGAAGTTTGACCCAAAGTCCAGTCTTCATTGGCAACCACTGAAAGTCCACCGTCGTTGGCATCCTTATAACACCAAAATAACCAGAGTTCAATCCAATCCCTGGTGATACCCTCGACAAGGAAACCTATCCCCAGCGCGCCCGATCATTTGCATCGTCATGACATGCTAGCATAACATTACATAATCATATCATACGTGCATTAGATTCCCCAGCAGTTGCATCTTAGCATGTGTTTCAGTGCATCATGTAATGCATGGCATATTCATCCCCAGCAACATAGCATAACAGGATCCAGGATCAATTCGCAAGCATCTTGGCCAGTCCTCCATCAAAGTCAGCAGTATTCTTCTAAAAGAGAAGTAGATACCCCGCATGTACTCAAGGAATTCTATTCCCCAACAAGTCTTTCTTCAGCCATGCAGTTGATAATGACAATCCCCAACAGCTATTCTTATTACTCCCCAAGCAGAGGATATCTCACAAAGTTTCTTGTGAGCTTTCCCCTACAGAGCCAGTGCATCTCCTTCGACAGGAATCTTGCTCAACTATTCCCCCAGCAAATTTACTTCAGAGATACTGCTTTGGTATCATCGAAGAACCTTAACGGATAAGGGACCGCTTCGACGACCCAGGGAATCGTCTTCCTTCAGAGATACTGCTTTGGTATCATCGAGGAACCTTAATGGATAAGGGACTGCTTCGATGACCCAGAGAATCTTCTGCTTTCAAAAATACTACTTTGGAATCATTGGAGAGCCTTAGTGTATAAGGGACTGCTTCGACCACCCAAAGGACCTCAATTTTTTCAGTTTGGACCTTGCTACCTCATTCCATCGACTCTACTCTATATCACTTTTTGTCAGACAAATTTTGGGGTCTTCTTATATCTAATTGGCTTCTACCCTAAAAATTAAAGCCATACAGCAGTTCATTCTCTAGCTATCAAGCCAATTAGATAGGGGCATCTGTCATACCCCAAATTTGTCCTACCTGTATATAGTTTTCATCTGTACATCTGACCACTAACCATTATTTAAAAAATCCAAAAATATGTTGTTCCTACTCAAGGTTTTGCTTGGGTGAATCGGGTTTCAGGAAAGTTGGCCAGGTCTGGTATACATGTAGTGTGAACTGAGGTACAATGGTTGTTGATTTAATCTGTCAGTCAGACAAAGTTTGTTTCAAGATCAAGGCCAGGGTGTGATTGGTTCAAGTGGTTGTGTCCGGAGTCTCAATACAAGTTGTCTGTGTGTGAATCCATTTATCAGGCCGTGTTCAGATGGTGCATGTTGGAGAATCATATATAAGTTGTTCTTTTCAATCAATAATGCAAGTGGCAAGTGTTAGAGGATTAATGTAAATATTGACTCGTGGTTGATTTTATCTAGTTTCTATCCAATTCAAATTCCGTTTCAATTTCTATTCAATTCCACTTCAATTTTGGTTTCCAAGTTTTAATTCATTTCAATAACCAATCCATTCATTTCAATTCATCAAAATTCATTTCATTATCCATTTACTATCCATTTCCAAATATCCATTTTTCATTCAAATCCAATTACCTTGTTTTATCTTTTCGTCATTTATTATCCATTAATATCCAATTATCCACATCCAATCCATTTCAAGATCCATGTGATAACTCAATTTTAACCTCATTTTATTTCATATTCAAAATCAAACACCATTCTTTAATGTATTTCAAGTTCCAAATTCATTGTAATTCATAGTAATTCATTGAAATTATCATTCAAGAAAGTCAAGTCCAAATAAAAAAGGGTGGCAATAGTACATTTTAAGCCCAATCAAATTTTCATTACAACAACCACACAAAAAATAACAAAAAACAAAAATTGAAAAGGAAAAATGTAGCTCATGGAAGTTGTCAAGCCATTAGACCCCACCAACATACCGCGGCAACATCACCACCAAACCGTACCATTTCCATGCGTCGCATCATTCCACGCAAACCAGCAAGTCACGCCCAAACCGACCTATACCTCCATGTCAACTTTTTGCTACAAGACCTTACACTCCAAAACCTCTGCTTCTGCATACATAGCCTGCGACACGCACCAGCTTCCTGCCAAACCAACATTACCTGCAAAATTCCAAAATTCTCTATAAAACAAACATAAACAAACAAAATTTAGCAAATGTAGACAGTATCAGAGAAGCACAACAGATAAGTTTTCACAGTTTGGCAAGATGAGCTTTTGAATTCGAGAAAGTAATTTCAGACATACCATAACAAAAAGATTCTTCAGCAAGTTTCAAACCAAAAACCCTAGTTCTTCATGTTATATAAAGACAGAGCTTCAACAGATCAAGGGGGGGGGGGGGGGGGGAACCATTCTGAAAACATAAAAAAGTCTAAAAAATACTCACCGGTTATTCTTCAATCCAACACCCTTTCAACACAATCCCTTTCACCATCGACCTTCATTCTCAACCACGACCCCTTCATCCACAATACAACCACACTTGGAACAACACACAAATTCCTTTCCCATCGCCAACACCACCATTTTAAACAACCACAACTCGCCGGGATTTCACCTTCAACGATCATCTCCAAATCCCCATTTTCCGGTGATGTAAACCAGAGTGAAAACCAACATCAAAACAACAGAATCTCCTCCATTTTTCAGAACCATAACCTTCTTCAGTACCTCCTCCACATACCTTATAGCCATACGCAACAACCATTTTCCTCAAAAAAACTTGCCTTCCTCCAACCTCCAATAAATCACTCCCTCCATCGTGATCTTTCTCAAAACCCTCTATTTCCTCAATCCCACCTTCAAGTACAACCACATCGCCGCGTACCCACTTGTTCGCGCCACCCTCTTTCTCTTCCATCTTCAACCAAACTTTCTCAAATTTCTAACCCCTTCCTCCCTTCGCTCAACAAACCAGAAACAGAGAGAGATTGAGAAGAAGCAGAAACAAAAAAGAACGTGAAATAAATTCACCAGAGAGATGTGAACCGAAGGGTATTGATGAAATCGTTCATACGAGAGAGAAGTGAACCGAGATCGCCCCCATGATTTGAAAAAATGAGTTGTTTTCTTGTGAGACGATAGGGTCGGCCAAGGCTGTGTGTAGCGTTCATGGGTTTTGTTGTTTTCCCTAATTTAGTTTCAATTAAAACTGAAGGTTTGTGTGGATCTCAAAGAAACGGTGGAAAAGTTCAAGTACTTGCTGACCACGTTTCTCTTTTTTTTTTTTTTTTTTTTTAATTAATTTTTATTTAATTTAAAAAGAAACGATAAGGAGTGATGATGTTATCCGCCCTTGTGTGGTGAGTGGGCCGTGAGGCCCACGATGACTATACATCGTCCCCTTTTTCCAGCGCACCCCCTCTTCTCTATTTTTCTTATAATTTTTTATTTTTGTTTTCTTTTTTTAAAAAAAAGGAAAAAAATGTTGATTTTAATATTTTTGTAAACCCTTGACCTAGTTATCTCAATGTTCTTTTTATCTTAATTTCATTTTAATTTAGGGCCAATGATATGAAAAAATCTTGATTAAGTTGATTTATTGAAATCGATTCAAAATCTTGATTTATATGAGCCCACTTTTTTTTTATTTTGGGTCAATGAAAACCAAATATCAATGATTTATCGATTTCTCGATTAAATCTTGATAAAGGTGAGACCTTTATTTTTTTTTCCTATCAATGTTCGATTTTATTTCATTTTGATTGTCCTTTCATTATTTTTATTCATTTTGGGTCAATGAAAACCAAAATATCAAGATTTATCGATTTTCGATTTTAAATCTTGATAAAGGTGAGACTTTATTCTTTTAATATCTATTCCGATTTTATTACCATTTATTTATTTTTATTTCGATTTATTCTTATTCATTTTGGTCAATGAAAGTCAAAAATCATTGATTATCGATTTCTCGATTAAATCTTGATTAAAACAAGACCGATTTTATTCTTTTATTTACTTTTCATTTTTTATGGGTCGATGAACATCTAAAACCAAATTTTGTCGGTTAAGATGAGACATTTCTTCGATTTCGATTTTATTTCACATTTTACTTTGCACTATATTCTTTTCATTTCCGATCAATGAAGGTCTTAAACATCATGGAACCCTTTTTTAGAGTTCTTGATTAAGACGAGGTCATCACCTTTTACTTCCCGATTCACCCGATTAATCATTATCTTGTTTATTTTCCGTCAAATATTATCTCAATTATATTTTTATTCATACTATTCATATTGTCCATATCATATTCATATTCATGTTAATCTAACAATTTTCTTTGCTTATAAACTTAATCTAAATACACTAAATTGGAGACCTTTTAATGCATGTCACCCTTTTTTTCTCAATCAAACTTTCGAAAGGAGGAGATTCTTGGAATCTAGCATTCCTTGGGTCTTCGAATGGATGGCTCTCGAGGCATGCCCCTTGGGTTGTCATTCATTCAATCTTTCGACCTTTTCAACTAAACCATTTTGAAACCAGACCTCGATTCGCCATCAAGCCCAATCGTAAGTCGAGCGCCTTTTGCCTCGCCATCAAACGCACACTTGTACATCTCGAGGTTTCGTTACTAGGAGCACCCCTAGGGACTAGTATCGATCCTCACTTCTTTTCGTAACCAATCCGATTCAACCTATTTCAAACACTTTCTTAATCAACTAACGAAAGGAGGAGATTTTTGGAGTCTTGCATTCCTTGGATCTTCGAATGAGTGGCTCTTGAGGCACGCCCTTGGGTTGTTGTTCATTCAACCTTTCGTCTTAAAACACTTAATCATTATCAAACAATTTCATAATCAATATAATGAAAAAGGTGTTGTTGAGATCTAGCATCTCTGTAATGCCCCGATTAATTGGTTGCGAGGCCGACGTCTCGTTTATCGAATACTCGTCATTCTTCGTCTAAAATACTTAACAAACCAAACACTTCCCACGCAACCGAAACCCTAATACACTTAATCCACAACTCAAGCACCTTTCCTAAAGAACATTATTTAAGTCATTCTTTCGCGCATATGAACTTGTACTTCAGCCTCCCCTAGCGGACAGACAAGCCAATGTTTAGCAGTTAGAATGCAACCTAAACTCCCGTTCGCCTAAAACACATCCAAATCAAACCTTTTTCTCAATCAAATCTCTAATACACTTAATTCATACTCAAACAAATTTCTCAAAAGTACATTGTTTAGTCCATTATTCCGCGCATATAAACTCGTGCTTCAGCCTCCCATGACGAGCCGACAAGCCAACGTTCAGCAGTTAGAATGCGAATTAAACACTCGTTCATTTAAAAAATACAAACCAACCGTAGTCCCACAAACTACGAATGCTCTGACTTTCCCATTGAACGAGGGAATACGTAGGCCCAAGGGTTCTTAATCCTTGCCGAGCACCCTAATAAAAAACCACCCCATTTTCCCCTTAGAAAACAATATCTACCTTAGAAGAAAACAAACAAACCTAGCTAACTTAACTCACAAATCGAATCAAGAGGTTCCCGTTGAGTACAACGGACGTAGAGGCTGCTAACACCTTCCCTCTTGCGTAACCGACTCCCGAACCTAGATTTTGGTTGCGACGGCCATGTTCTTATCTCCCTTTAAAGGTTTTATAGATATTTTCCTTTCCCTCTTTGGGATAAATAAAGTTCGGTGGCGACTCTGTTTCGAACAGTTTTTTCCGCGTCCATCGCGAGGATCGTATTTTTCGAGGTACGACAGATGAGTCAGAAGTCAGAACTCACATGATCATTAAGGGTGGATACAAGGTTTACCAGCTCAGTTTCTGGTAAAGAAAGCTCTGTACTTTGCTAGTATAGGGAACATGACTGCTTTTGAGAGCGTCTTTGTTTTGCTCACCTACGGGTTATTTCTATTTCCCAACATTGATAACTTCGTTGATATCAATGCCGTTAAGATTTTTCTGATTGGAAACCCTGTATCGACCTTGCTCGCAGATGTTTATCATACTGTACACTTAAGGAATTTGTATAGTGGAGGAATGATCACATGTTGTGTACCCCTGCTATACAAATGGTTCACTTCCCACTTACCCAAGTCTGCTGCTTTTTGGGATCATAAGAGTACCCTACGTTGGTCACAGAGAATCATGTCTCTTACCAACTCTGACATAGATTGGTACAATCGAATCTATGAAGGAATAAGAATCATTGGCCGTTGTGGAAATTTCCCTAATATACCCCTCATAGGAACTAAATGAGGAATCAACTATCATCCAGTTTTAGTTCGTCGTCAACTCGGATACCCGATGAGGCATATACCGCGTAATGTTCATCTGGAAGGTCTTTTCTTCAAGGAAGGAGAAAATGACAGGGCACTAAAGATAGAAATAGTGCATGCCTGGAAACATGTTCACAGGAAAGGAAGAGAGTCTCTTGGAAAACCGGATTGTGTCTCTGTGGAACGTTATCTCCGATGGGTACAAGCTAGAGCTCTCAAACTGAGGATGCCTTACCCTCGTCAAGAAGTTCTTCCGTTAAAGGAATCTATCCTTTATTTTATGTCTGATACAGAAAAACTCCAGGTCACTCTCAACAAAGTTCAGCGGGAGAAGAAATCTTGGAAGAACAAGTATTGCATTCTCAATGTGGAGTGTAACAAAATACATCAACTGTTAAAAGAAAAAGATGCTCTGATCGAGATTTTAGAGCAACGTGCTGTAGAAAATCAAGAAGACCGAAGGAATTTGCTCGCTCCTTTCACTTGGCAAAGAACTGACAACCCGACAACGGCTCAAGAGCCCCGGTCAAAGAAAAGGAAAATACCAAAACCAGCACCTGAGCTCTCCTCAGAGAGGACTCAGGATCCATAAGTTTAGACATTTCCTTTTACAGCACTTTGTAAATTATTGTATTTCCATTTCCGCAATCTTTGAATTCAATAAAAAGGGGTTTCCGCACTGTATAATATTTGCAATCCAATTGTTGAAGTTTCTTTTGATTAAACAAAAAATTTAATATAATCATTGCATATCATTCATCATTCTCACATAACACATTCTTCTTCCCTACAAACCTCACATTTGTGTCTCGATTCTAGAGTCAAATTGTCTCATTCGTACAATACTCGGGTCAATCGACAAAAGAAAATGGATGATCTCGAGGAAGAGAACAGAGAGTTGAGAGAAGAAATTGACACTCTGAAAGAAGATCTGAGAAAACTTCATAATGACATGCAATCTCTGGCAGCAGCTCAGATACAACAACATCGGACTGTGATCTCTGAGATCACATCTATGCCCATAGTGGAAAAGTATGATCCTCGGTACAACATGCCTAAAGATCGTCCCTGGGGCATGCCACTCAACTATTTCCCGAAAGGATATATTCCGCAGATCACAGAAAATCCGGAAACTGCAGCAGGAACCGCTGGGCCTGAAGGTTAGAAACTTTGGGAAAGCGAAGATGCAAGGGGCATGGCAGCAACTCCTGAAGGTTACAAACTTCGAGATAGGGAAGCACCAAGAGTCACTGCCGTAATGACTATACCACCACCCGTGGTACACACTATCCCGGAAGGACAGATTCCACAGATACCTTCTGGTGGAAACGAAAGTATGTACAACAAAATAAATGAGTTCCAGGAGCAGTTCCTGGAAATGCAGAAGGAACTGCATGCCATTCGCGGTCAGGATCTATTCGGAAAGGGCGCCGCAAGCCTTTGTTTGGTCCCCAATGTGAAAATTCCGCAAAAATTCAAGGTGCCCGAATTTGAGAAATGCAAGGGTAACTATTGCCCTCAAAGTCATTTGATGATGTACGCTAGGAAGATGTCAACTCAGACAGAGAACCAACAGCTACTGGTCCACTATTTTCAAGATAATTTAACTGGTGTCGCACTCAAATGGTACATGGGTTTAAACCGCACTAAGATTGCCACTTTCAGAGATATTGGCACTGCCTTTATTCAGCAATATAAGTATAATCTGGACATGGCACCAGACAGAGATCAACTCAGAGCCATGTCACAGAAGGACAAGGAAACCTTTAAGGAATATGCTCAGAGATGGCGTGAAATTGCTGCTCAGATTTGTCCACCTCTTGAGGAAAAAGAGATGACAAAGATGTTCTTGAAAACCTTGAGTTCATTCTAATACGACCGAATGGTCGCTAGTGCACCCAGTGACTTTACTGAAATGGTGAATACGGGAGTACGTCTTGAAGAAGCAGTCCGAGAAGGGCGTCTGGTCAAAGATACCAGACCATCAAGCAGTACCAAAAGATACGGTAGTGCTTTCCCTAAGAAAAAAGAGCAGGATATTGGTAATATCTCTCTCGAAAAGCAAAGGCGATGGTACCAACCAGTAGTAGCTGTAACTCCTGCTATCAACCCTGCACCTGTTCCAACATATCAACCTCAGGTTGCTCAGAACCAGCCGAATCAACAACAATATCAACAAAGGACACAACAGCCTCTTCAGCAGGCTCGTCCTCAGTCATTATCAAGTGAATATGATTCAAATCTTTGATATTCGCTTGATGAATACCAGCTTGGTGGAATTACACACTAAGCAAGTCCAGCTCAGTTTTCTGACTTCGCATGAGTATCAGAACTGTAGAGTATGCCGTGAGAGTGACCAAGGATGTGCACTCATTCAGAGAACACTACAACACTTGTTGAACCACTGGTGGCTTCCGATCTCTCTAGACGAGGACACGCAACAAGTCAGTATGACTGATGGGAACCCTACTAGGTATCAAAATCAGGATGTTAGATCAATGGAAACGGATTTAATGAGGTTACACTGCATACAAAGCGGACGTGGCCGGGTGCCACCACATAACTATGGATAACCAAGGATGCTACCTCGTGCGAGCAGCCCCTCAAAATCAGTTGGACCACAAAGAGGTTCAACCACGTTCAAGCTCTGGCTCAATTAACATAATGTCAGACTATCTTCCCAATCGAGGCAAAGAAGTTGTCTTGATCCCTATGCGAGAAGTGGCTAAAGATGTATGTGCCATAATCCCTTCATTCCATGAATCGAGGGTTCCTCTTAACAGCGGAAAGATTCTCAACCTTGAACCAATTGAGGCCAGATACGATGGTAAGAAAAATCAAAAGGCTCCTGTAGTTAACTATCTACCGGGACCAGTACCGTACAAATCCGATAAGGCTATCCCTTACAAATACGGTGCAACAACAATTGAGAATGGAAAAGAAACTCCATTACCCTCCGTCGTGAATATTGCAGACATCAGTCGAGTAACACGGAGCGGTCGAATCTTCAACCGAGGAGTTGGAGAACCTACTAAAGAAGAGGAACCTCAAACAGAAGTTCCTAATCAACTAGTCGGTCAATCCAGTGATCCCGACCTTTCAAAGAACAACGAAGAGATGCTGAAGCTCATCCAGAATAGCAAGTACAACATTGTGGATCAGTTGTTGCAAACTCTTTCAAAAATCTTTGTGTTGTCTCTATTACTCAGTTCCGAAGCCCACAAAGAGGCTCTACAAAAAGTCTTAGAGCAAGCCTTTGTGGAACAAGATGTAACAATAAGACAATTCGATAGCATCATCTCCAACATCACTTCCTGCAACAACTTGGGGTTTAGTGATGAGGAACTGTCGGAAGAGGGCAAAAGTCATAACATGGTGCTTAACATTATAGTTAACTGCCAGGCCGATGCTTTAGCCAGCGTACTGGTAGACACCGGATCGGCTCTGAATGTTATACCGAAGTCCACACTAATGTGACTATCATTTAAAGGATCTCCGATGAGAGGTAGTGAGGTCATCGTCAAAGCATTTGACGGATCCCGAAAAACGGTTATCGGCGAAGTCGACCTTCCCATAACTATTGGTCCTCATAATTTCCAAGTCACTTTCCAGGTCATGGACATCCGGGCAGCATACAGTTGTTTGTTAGGAAGACATTTGATACACGAGGCTGGGGCAGTTACTTCGACACTTCACAAAAAGCTGAAGTTCATCAAGAACGACCAACTAGTCACAGTTTGTGGAGAGCAAGCCTTGATCGTGAGTAACTTATCGTTGTCCACTTGTGTAGAACCAGAGGAGGTTGTTGGAACCCAGTTCCAAGCACTTTCGGTGAGCAAAAATAACCAATCAGAAAGAGGAATATTGATTTCCTCATACAAAGATGCTCTCAAAGTGATCGAGAGTAACAACGCAAAAAGATGGGGACAGCTTGTCATTCCTACTGATAACAAGATGTAGAAATGTCTTGGTTTTTCCTCAAACTGTACCCAGACTACTACTAATGATGAAAGTTTTCATCCCATTCAGAACTTCTTCCACAGTGGAGGTTTCCTTCATCCAGTGTCTCAAGAAGTACAAACCATCAACGAGGGTGATTCCTCCGATACAGATGAAGAATGGAAGTCCTATCTTAATGAAGACGGTTATATGTCTCAGGGAGAGGTGCCTATGCCATTTTTCTATCCCGCACAGAGTCCGAGATATATACCAAGATCAGATGTCAAAATGATATACGGAGATTGTGATTCGGAAGGATGTCGTGCTCCACCCAACTCATTAGAGGAGGACACTCTGATGAAAGACAACTTTGACCACGACTATTATGGCCCAATGGATGGCTTGCCTATCTGGCAGCCGTACCTAGGAGACTTGGGGCAAAAAAGTCAGCCGAATGATGCATATCAGCTGAGCATCATTGAAAAGAATACATGTGTCCCCACAGAATCATGGGATCATTACTCAGGGCATTAAGAAAATATCTAGCACAACGATGAATTTGCAAAGATTGCAAGGCAGCAGTTCATCAACTACGTTTTTCCTGAGGTCAACGTCATCGAAAGGGATGACTCCTCCAATTCCAGAGAAGTATGGGACACATTAGGACAACCGAGTGGCAAGTACGACTTCCTGGTCAAGTACACCGCTCCAGAAAGCTCTCGTATCAGGCTCGAAGACATCCAGCCCACTAGATGGGGAGATTTACCTAAGAGTGCAAACACTATGCAAGATACAACAGAAGAGTTCGTCTACGACAACTCTGCCTGGGAGACAGATTCCAATGATCCTGCTACACCAGAAATCAGCGTCATTTCTGAAGACAAGTCAAGAAAGAAGGTACCAAATTTTGTGATTCAGCGAGGAGTTCGCCGCTAATGGGTTGTTGTCGATGTTTCGAAAGTCGTCCATAAGTCTAAGTAATTGTCGTCTTTATTTTAACCTTTCACCCTGCCCAGGTGAAACAGATGTTTTTATAGGGCTCACTTTCTGTAAATGTATCTCTTTGCTTCGCCTGAAGCGACAGAGTTTTGTTTTATAGGGCTGTAGTTTCAAGAATCGACAAGATCATAAATAAAATAACGTCGTTCTGTAATTTCCGCATTTATTGTTGTTTTCTCTTTTCGCTTTTTTCAGAAAATGGTAATCCTAAAAACAACTCAAATAATAAAAACGAGCATTTTTTAGAAAATACACTGCACACACTCTTGCATTTCTCTATATCTCTTCTAAAAACAATCATCACTTCATGCAGATTGCTTGTTTTAAACCCCGTTGAAACATACGATCCAATGCCTGCTCCCAACTTTGAATTCCCGGTATTTGAGGTTGAAGAACAAAATGACGAGGAATTTCCAGAAGAGATCTCTCGATTACTCAGACAAGAGGAAAGGTCCATTAAACCTCACAAAGAACCATTGGAAACGGTCAACTTGGGTTCAGAAGAAGAGAGAAAAGAAGTCAAGATTGGGGGACTGCTCAGTCCGACTGTCAATGAAGGTTTGATAAAGCTTCTCAAAGAATTTCCCGATGTATTCGCTTAGTCCTATCAGGATATGCCAGGGTTGGATACCAGCATCATGGAACATTATCTACCGTTGAGATCAGAATGTCCACCGGTAAAACAAAGACTAAGATGGACTCATCCAGACAAGGCCATCAAAATCAAAGAGGAAGTACAGAAACAGATTAACGCAGGTTTCCTTGCCACATCAGAGTATCCTCAATGGTTAGCCAACATAGTACCAATTCCAAAAAAGGACGGAAAGGTCAGAATGTGTGTAGACTACACGGATCTGAACAAGGCCAGTCCAAAGGACAACTTCCCCTTACCACACATTCACATGCTGGTAGACAATACATCAAAGTTCAAAGTATTATCCTTTATGGATGGATTCTCGGGCTATAATCAGATAAAAATGGCGCCGAAAGACATGGAGAAAACTTCATTCATCACCCCATGGGGCACCTTTTGTTACAAGGTAATGTCGTTCGGTCTGAAGAACGCCGGAGCAACCTATCAAAGGGCCATGACTACTCTGTTCCACGACATGATACACAAAGAAATAGAAGTGTATGTCGATGATATGATTGCCAAATTTAAAACTGAAGAGGAGCATGTGACCCACCTGTCAAAGTTATTCGAGCGTCTGAGGAAGTACAAACTCCGCTTGAGTCCCAACAAGTGCACATTCGGTGTCCGTTCAGGGAAACTTTTAGGGTTCATCGTCAGCCAGAAAAGAATTGAGGTTGATCCTGACAAGGTCAGGGATATTCAAGAAACGCCTTCTCCAAAAACTGAAAAACAAGTCAGAGGATTCCTGGGACGTTTGAATTACATTTCCAGATTTATATTCCTCATGACCGCGACATGTGCGCCGATCTTCAAATTACTCAAAAAGAATCAGGACTGCATTTGGACAGAAGACTGCCAAACCGCCTTTGACAGTATCAAGGAATACCTGTTAAATCCACCAATTCTATCACCTCTAGTGGAGGGAAGACCACTGATCATATACCTGACAGTCTTGGAAGACTCCATGGGATGTGTACTTGGCCAACTAGATGAAACAAAAAGAAAAGAGTCTGCCATCTACAATTTGAGCAAGAAATTTACCGACTGCGAAACTCGGTATACTATGCTTGAGAAAACTTGCTGTGCTCTGACTTGGGCAGCCAAATATCTTCGCCAGTATATGATTCGTCACACTACTTGGTTAATCTCAGAAATGGATCCAATCAAGTATGTATTTGAAAAGCCTGCTCTTACGGGAAGGATTTCCCGTTGGCAGATGTTGTTATCAGAATACGACATCGAGTACCATGCTCAAAAAGCAGTCAAAGGAAGTATTTTAGCCGATCATTTGGCTTATCAACTGATTGACGATCAGGAATCAGTCGGATTTGACTTCCCAGATGAAGATGTCATGTATTTAAAAATGAAAGATTGCGACAACCCGCTACCCAGTGAAGGGCCAGAACCGGGTTCCCAATGGGGACTTATCTTTGACGGGGCTGTCAACAATTATGGAAACAGAATTGGGGCAATCATCATAACACCTCAGGGTACCCATATCCCTTTCACAACCCAATTAACATTCAAGTGCACAAACAATGAGGCCGAATACAAAGCTTGTATCATGGGTCTCGAAGAAGCTATCGACTTAAGGATTAAGAACTTGGATGTGTATGGAGACTCAGCCCCGGTTATCAATCAAATCAAAGGAGATTGGAACACATACCAATCAGGACTGATTCCTTACAAAGACTACGCGAGAAGGTTGTTACCATTCTTCAACAGAATCGAGTTTCATCATATCCCTCGTGAAGAGAATCACATGGCTGATGCATTAGCCACTCTCTCTTCCATGATTAGTGTAGGTCAATGGAACAGCGTACCTAAGATTGACATAATGCGCTTAGAAAAGCCTGCCTACATCTTCACGATTGAAGTAGTCATAGACGACAAACCCTGGTATCATGATATCAAATGCTTCCTTCAGAACTAAGTGTACCCACCTGGGGCATTAAGAAAAGACAGAAAGACTCTCAGAAGATTGGCAGGCAGTTTCTTTCTGAGCGGCGATACACTCTATAAGAGAAACTTTGACATGGTCTTGCTCCGATGCATAGACAGACTAGAAGCAAACATGTTGTTAAAAGAAATTCACGAAGGATCCTTTGGCACTCATGCCAACGGACACACAATGGCGAGAAAAATTCTGAGAGCAGGATATTATTGGTTAACCACGGAATCCGATTGCTACAAGTATATGAGGAGATGTCACAAGTGTCAGATATACTCGGACAAAATCCATGTACCACCAACACAACTCAAACTTCTCTCTTCCCCATGGTCTTTTCCAATATGGGCTTCGAACGGACATCGGTTCATCCTGGTAGCCATTGATTACTTCACCAAGTGGGTCGAAGCAGCGTCATATGCCAATGTGACTCGGTCTGATTTATCAAAAACAATCTCATCTTCCGTTAAGGTGTTCCAAGCCAGATCATTACTGATAATGGATCCAACTTGAACAACAAGATGATGAAAGAGTTGTGCGCTGAGTTCAAAGTCGAACACCATAACTCATCTCCCTACCGACCCAAGATGAACAGAGCGGTAGATACAGCTAACAATAACATCAAGAAGATTATTCAGAAGATGGTTGTAACCTATAAAGACTGGCACGAGATACTACCCTTTGCTCTTCATGGTTATCACACATCTGTCCGCACTTCAACAGGGGCAACCCATTTCTCTCTAGTATATGTCATGGAGGCAGTGCTCTCCATAGAAGTAGAGATCCCATCAATCTGGGTATTGATGGAAGCTAAGTTAACAGAAGCCGAATGGTGTCAAAGTCGACACGATGAGCTGAATCTGATAGAAGAAAAGCAAATAACGGCTTTATGCCAAGGTCAGTTGTATCAGCAAAGAATGAAGAAGGCGTTTGACAAAAAGGTCCGACCCTGCGTCTTCAGAAAAGGAGACCTTGTGCTCAAGAAGATACAATCATTTCTCACTGATTCCCGGGGCAAATGGACTCCGAATTATGATGGCCCCTATGTGGTCAAGAAAGCCTTCTCAGGCGGCGCCTTGAAACTCGCAACTATGGATTGAGAAGAATTTGCCTACCCCACGAATGTTGACGTAGTCAAGAAATACTTTGCCTAAATAAAAAAAATAAAAAACGTCTCGGTGGATTGAAAACCCGTAAGGGTGGTCCAGGTAAAAATTAGAGACATAATCGAAAATCATCCCGATGGATTGGAAATCTCAAAGTACAATCCAGGCAAAAGTTAGGGATTCATGGCAAGTAACTCCGTCCAGCAAAGGGGTAAATCCCCCTAGCAGCGGTCATGCCATCCATCAGGAAAACTCCAGTCAAGGTCATCTTCGACGGAAGCTCAGGATGCCCAGAATTCAAAGTTGGCAGAAGGATAGCGGTCGTTATGTTTCAATGTAACCCTTTTCCCTTAAATTACCATTTTCCAACTTTGTAAATACTCTATGCAATCACGCCCTTGGCTGATTTCCATCCTATCAATAAAATTTGAGCCCTAGTGCTTTTGTTTGCAATTCTTATTTGTTTTAGCTTTATAGAACGACGTTTTAACATGATTAATGATTCTTGAAATAAAACAAAAATGAATTTACTTGTCACATTTTTCTGCTTTTAAAATAAAGATGGAAATTTCTTTTGACTGTTGAACATCGAAAGAATATCGATCGCTTCTTTGGAAGTAATCGAACCTCAAAGTGCAGAATCAAAGTACTCCTTCTTGGACCAGTATGCCTGAATGAAGGATTAGTTGTGTTAGATGTGAATATTCCGTCCGACATCCCTGGCAGAGTTCTTATCTCCTAAGCTCGACCAAAGGTTGTTCCCCACGGGGATTATCTCTCCTAAGCAAGGCAAAATTGCTATCTTGAACCAGTGATACTTCCTCGTTCCCCACAGTGGCAGAGTATTCAGTCGTGTTCATCCACTAGTCTGTATGTCGTGTCAGTTTTGTCAGCATAAACATACATACATCATGCATTATTTATTTACATTCATATTCATATTGCACCACTATCACTCTAGTCGGTCTTATCCCCTAGTGATAAAAGTCCTCTTAATCGAGTTGTCAGTTCTTTCCTTGTCAGGAAATGTTTTGTCTGAACCATCTCTCTCCTCTAGTGTATTTTTGGGATGGAGACAGTCCTCGACCACTTTGATAACTTGAACCTCTGAAAAGACAAGAAGACCTTCGACAAACGTCACTCTTCACCATTAAAGATGATATCTTCGCTTTTCCGGATTAAGGAAAATCCCAGAGAACGCCTCACAACTAAAGACTCTCAACAACACATTGATTTTTCTCTCCAAGAGAGTCAATGTTAATGAAGTCATCAGCACCTCAAGATTGGATTGCATCACATGGCATTTTTCCGAGAAGATCTCGAGGAAAAGTATGGTGTAATATCCCCAAGCAGGAAGCAGTCTCTCAAGAGACTCGTTTTCCCCAGTAGAGTCGACAAATGGCGTCTCCAACAGAGAAGTTTGTACACCTCTACAGCTCAGACAAATGGGTTCCCCAGCAAGTCTGACACCAAAACTTTTTCCGATCAAATGACATCTCCCTAGGAAAATTCGGCAAGAAGTTTGAGGAAAACCGCTAACAAATAGCGTCCCCTGTCAAGAAAGTTTATTGACAAAAGAAAATGAGACCAATTCCGTGGATGAAGACCAGGATCGAGGGGAATTTTATATCAGAAACTGAGACCAGTTCCGTGGATGAAGACCCGGATCGAGGGGAAGTTTATATCAGAAACTGAGACCAGTTCCGTGGATGAAGACCCGGATCGAGGGGAAGTTTATATCAGAAACTGAGACCAGTTCCATGGTTGAAGACCAAGATCAAGGGGAAGTTTTTACCTTTTCTAAGCATCATTTCCTAGCAAAAGAAGATGGGTGAGCAAACCTCTATTCATATCCATCGTCAAAATTTCGGGTATTCCGATATTTAATCCTTTTGCACCCTGAATGCTCGAATACCTTCGCCATTCACACCTTCGGGTCCAAGAAGATTAAATAGGGGCATCTGTCATACCCCAAATTTTGACCACCAAGGTTTCCCATCATTATGCAAATCATCATCACAATATGGATGAACCATCATGCCTCATCCAATCTCCTCAAAGATTGTTGAGCATTCACTACAATCATAGATTAGGGTTTTGAGCCCTCTCAGAGCATTTAGACAAGGATCAATTAAGAAATTACATGATCTTCAACTTGTCTAGTCTCTCAAACACCCACAAAGGATCAAGAGGACTCCCACATCAAGAATCAAGCACAAGGTTGCAGCATTCCAAGTGGATCAAGCCTCAAGATCGCCAGTGTCACCAAATTAGGGTTTTGGTCGACTGAGTCCCCTAGATGAAAATTTCCATATGGGCATGAGCCAATGCCACAATGTATAGTCCTATAAGCTCAAAAGGATCTCAAGAACCCACCCACATTGGCAAAATCACCTTGAAGGACCATCTATCAAAAAATCAGGAATTAGGGTATTTACCTAATTCAACCCTTGAGTTAACTTGTGAAGTGGGCCTGGCTTGAAGCTTCAAAATGAACATCAAATACCTCAAATACATTATATTGACCTATTTACAAGATGTGATTAACTCAAAGAGCTCAAATCATAAGTCACAAGAACTCAAAACCATCTGATCACAAATTAGGGTTTCTGATGGAAAAAGGCAACCCTACCCTTGACTGTTGGCCTACCCTTGATCTCAAACCTTGGGGAAGGGTCCAAGACATTCCTAAATACCCTTGGAGGCCATCTATGAAGTTTAATTGAGCCTAACGATTGATTTCACAAAAGGGTCGCAAAGTCAAAATTTCATTTGCTGAAAAAGTCACCTGTACAAAAATCCAAGTTTGACTTTTTGGATTTTTGGTCAACCAAGGTTCCTTAACCCTAAAACAATGTTAATATGTGATTTGAATCATCATCCATCAAGAAAAATCAAAGAAAGTGAGTTAACTTGTAAAAGGGGTAACCATAAAAAAACTTAGAACTTTTCTGTTATGGAACAAAGTGGCTAGGGTACCAACTTCCAAGGACCATAACTTGAGATCCAAGCAATCATTTTGGGTGATCCAAAGCTGGATTTGTAGGTCTTGCTACACTCTACAAAAGCTTCAACTACATCAAACTCCAATTCCTCATGGATTTTAAGTTATGGAGTGATCAAAATGGCTAAAAACATGAAAATGACATTTTTCCAACACTTAGTGAAATTTTCACTAAGTCAGAATCTGCCTTACTTTTTCCAAAATGTAGGGACATTTTTCACCTTGATCCAAGTCAAACCAGGTCAATGGGTGAACATCAAAGTTAAATTATACCATAAGGGCTTTCCAACAAGTACCAGATCATCTCCAAATTCAATTTGAGCAGGGAGATACATCCCTTGAAACATGGCATCATAAACTGGTTTTACAAGGCAGAATTGTGCACATTTGCTCGATTTTTCCAAATCTGATAACTCTAAGCCTTGTCATCAATTTGGACACATCAGATGATCAAATCCAAGGGGGATGATCTGATCTCCAAGCCTCCCAAGTCCAAGAATCTACATTAGGCTTGTCATCCCTAAAAAGGCTACAAAGATGCCAAGACTCCAATTTTGTTTTCAAGCATTCAATGGATACACCAAGGTGGCATGAACTGAGCCTATTCCAACTGAATTCAGTCAAGACTTATCTCTGAACCAAAGCTACAAAGCCTGTGCCCTAATCTCAAGTCAATGGCTAGAGGAGACTTGAGATTCCTTTTGCATAACATTGGCCAAAGGCCTGCTACAGTTGCCATTCACTATTGCTTGCAAAACAAACTTGCACTACTATAAATAAAGCTCATTTGTGCTCAGTTTGAGTACACCAAAGCACTACAACACTTGCTTTCCTCAAAATCCCTTTCTCTAGGCCAAAATGCCTTCTTTTTCAAGGTATCTCTGAGTTTTTGAGTTAGAGAGCAATTCCATCACAGCTCATGATCCAAACACCTCTAATATGTTGTATCTAAGCTATTCAAACTCTCATTTGTGACCTGAAATACCAAAATCACAAAGTCCACTTCCAAAACCTCAAAATTATACTTTTTGCATTTTTCAAGCCATGTCTTGATTCAGTCACTTTCAAAACCAGATAAAACCTCAAACACACTTCAAATATCATCCTTGAACTATCCGAATTGGTTCCCCTCATCTGGAACACCATTTGAGAGAGTTGCCATATTGGTCACTTTTGCCCCTTTTGCAAGAAAGAGCTCAAACTTGCTCCTGAGGATTCCAGCTGGTACTGATCATTCAAAAAGCTTCTAAGGGATCAATTGAGAGTGTCCAAAGCATCAAATTACTGGTGGCACAAGGAACTTGGCAGATAGCACAAAAAGCTCCAAGAGTTAAGTGCATGACAACTTGAACTCTTTGAATTATGCATTGCTTTGAAGTCCACTGATCATAAACATCTCATACATGTTGTATATGTTGTGTTTGAACCAATTCATCATGTAATTCTTGCATGTACCATGAGGTAGCATAGAAAATGTAAATTGTGGCCTATTTCAAAACCACTATCGGGTTTTAAAATGGGGACCTCATCTGAAAAAACTAAGGGCACCATTGGATTCCTTGTGAAATTCTAGGCAAGATAGACCTAAATTTTGTCCCAATCCATGGAGAAATGAGAGAGTTACAGCCTTCACGTTTTTGGCCCAAGAACTTGCCTTGCCTTGCCTTGGCCAGGCCTGAAAGTTGGTATCCCATATGTATTTATGGGGTGGTTTTGATACACGGATGTATCACCACCCAAGTGGTTGCGCGCGCATGTATTTGGCTTGGAGGTCTGGGGTTCGAATCCCCCTCGCCCCAGACCCTTTTTTATCACTTTTGCATTTTTTATAATTTTCATATTATTTTCTTAAATGATTTGAAAAATTAATTTCTCTCTCAATTTTAATTATTTTTTATTGGTTCTTTTTGCAAAAACTCACAAAAATGTTAAAATATTTTATTCCACAAAAAAATAAAATTTATATTATTTATTTAATATAGTTGATATTTTTGTAAATAAATTCATTTTTAATTATTTTTAAACATTTCAAAAAGGAATTATCATCTTGGAAATCAAAACCAAATGAGTTTTAATTCATCTTGTGATTAAAACATCATTTTCCAAACCTCAACCAAAAATCACAAGTTGTTTATTCAACTTATTTGGTGTTTTTATCATTTTAATTAATTTTCTCTGAATAATTACTTTAAAAAATGATGAAATTAGGGTTTCTTTGATTTTCACCCTAACAAATCTTTTTCAAACATCTTTGGGCCTCTGATAGAGTGTAAGACCCAATCCTTTGTAAATATAAACCTTTTGGGCCTCAGATGTTGTATAAGTCCCACTGTATTTTCAAAAATCACGGCGCGGTCGTCGCCTTTTAAAAAAAATCATTTGGGCCTCCCCTCGTGTTGTAAGTCCCATATTTCTCTTTCAAAACATCTTTTGGGCCTCTGATAGAGTGTAAGACCCAATCCCTTTTTAACCAAAATAATTTTGGGCCTCATTCGTTGCATAAGTCCTGATACGATCTCAAAAACAACGGTGCGATCACTGTTAAACCTTGGGCCTCCCCTTGAGTATAAGACCCAACAATATTTTCAAAAATAACTTCCCTTTGATTTAGGTTCAAATATACAGTTGTTATCAAAACTTTCTTTAATTTCTTTGAAAAACTAACATTACAGCATTGAAGCTTTCTCACCTGTAAGTTTTAACAGCATTCATTTACTTGCTTTCATATATACAACTGTGTTATGGGAAGCTGCTCCCCTGTAACTCCTTCTTTCATATCCTTTTAAATACTTGTCATATATCAACTGTATATATACTAGTATAATTATTTAGAGTTTTCCCCGGCAACTAGGTCTAGAACAAGGTAAAGCCAGTTGGTCACTCTTTTATACGGTCAAAACTCGATCCCCACAGGACTTCCAGATACAGTCTTGCCTTCTCTTGGGCTTGAACAATATGGAACAAAGAGAAAGGCAGTATTCTTGGTGAACCTTTTGTCAGACAGTCATTATTAGAAATTGTCAAAGAAATTCTACTCCCCAGAGTTGATCTATTCTCGGTGAATAACATCTCTTGAATTTATTCAAACCTCATAAATTTCACTAAATGATCTATTCTCGATGAATAGCATTTCTTGAACTTTTCTTGGTTTGGGACCGACAGGCTTCCTAAAAGCATCTCCGCTTCCTCTTGGGCTTTGTACAAGGACCCTCCGGCTTCTTAGAAGTTCGCATGCCTTCTCTTGAGCTTGATACAAGGACCCTGAAGACCTCTTAAAGGTATAAGACAGAACTTAGTCATCCTTTGCTAGAGCAGTCTTTCCATTGTCAAATCTCAGACCAATTTAGGGTTGATTCTCATCCCTTAAAACACCTGCCTCCTCTTGGGCATCATACAAAAGATAAAACTCTTCCACACCAGTAGACTTGGACAGTCTAAATCTCCCCTTGAGTCTCAAAGACATTCTCAAGTTCCCTGTAAACGTAGGAGAAGCCCTGGTCATTTTGGATAAATCTCCAGTAGAGTTAAGACCCATGGGTTCTAAAACCCAGTCTCTCTCCTTAAAATTCTCCAGCCAGGATCAGTTTATCACCAGTATCAGAACCTCAAGGCATCTGATACCCCAACTCTTCTGTAACCCTCAGCAAGAGTTGATTCCCCATTTAGACCTGCCTCAGGATCTCAATAATCTCCGGCAAAAGCTAGCCTCCTCTTAGGCTTTATATAATGATCTTTCCTCAGCATAGTCAGCCTCCTCTTGGGCTTTGTACAATGATTCTCACCTGTGGAGCTAACCTTTTCAGACTCTCTTGCTGAGTCAATCACTTTTCAGACTCTCTTGTTGAGTCAACCACTTTTTAGACTCTCTTGTTGAGTCAATCAATTGTCAGACTCTCTTGTTGAGTCAATCACCTTTCAGCACTCTCTTGTTGAGTCAACCCCTTTAGCCTCAATCTTGGGCTTTATACAAGACAGATAAAACCACTCTCTTATTGAGTCAATCTTTTTGTCAGCCTCCTCTTAGGCTTTGCATAATGATTTCCCCTAGCAGGAGTTAGCCTCCTCTCAAGCTGTGTACAATGATTTCTCCAGCTTGTTCAGCCACAATCCTGAGCTTTGTACAGGACAGATAAAAGCACTCTCTTGTTGAGTCAAACCCTTTTAGCCTCAATCTTGGGCTTTGTACAAGACATAAATCGTCATAACCTTCTCTTAATCTTGGGACAATTATCTTCCCTAGCGGATTCAATTCCTCCCAGCCATCTTTTAGGCTTTGAGAAATAATTTCCTAAGCAGAGCCAAACTCATTTCAGCCTCTATCTTGGGCTTTGTACTTGATACCTAAAATGTCCTCACCCGAGTCAGTAAAGTCTCCATTTAGCCTCAATCTTGGGCTTTGTACAAGACAGATAAAGATTTCTTTCCCACGGAGTCAGTCTTCTTTTCAGCCTATATCTTGGGCTTTGTACAAGACACATACAAACCCTCCCCGACGGAGTCAAAATCCTTTTTAGCCTCCTCTTAGGCTTTGTATGATGATATCCCCAAAGAGTCAGTCTCTTTTAGCCCTAATTTCGGGCTTTGTATGGGACAGATAAGAACACTCTCTTGTTGAGTCAGTATTTCCTGGCCTCCTCTTAGGCTTTGTATAAGGACTTCCCCAGTGGAGTCAATCAACCTCTTAGCTTCAACCTTGGGCTTTGATCAAGGCACACAAAAATAAACATACCCTTTGAGGAAATCAAAATCCCTCTGTAGGAAGTCATTTCTCTGTATTATCATATGTCAAAACAGAAACACTCTTTCTTTCATCTAATTGCTGTAAGCGGCAAGCCTCTGGATTATTTACATCCATGCCACTGTCCCTCTCTTAGCATGAGAAATTCCTAAGGAAAATGGCATTGCTCTACCTTGAGCTAAAGTTTTCCCCTTTAGGATAATACCCCTATAAAGGAAATTATGGCATTGTTGGATACACATATCCCAGTTAAAGTAATTCTCCTTTATAAATCAGTCACCTAACAGTTGTGAAAAACAGACCAAATGTCTCCCTTTAGAGATGACAAGTTCTCTCTCAATCAAACCTTTAGCTTCAATCTTGGGCTTTGAACGAGGCACAAATAAACCTTTTAGCTTCAATCTTAGGCTTTGAACAAGACACCAAAACATCCTTTTTCCTCCCTTAGAATAGGAGGAACTACGATTGCTCTGATTTCCCTATTTTGTTTAAACGGGAATACGTAGGCATAAGATTGCGAAATCTTAGCGAACCTACTAATCAAAAACTCTAGGTCCAGTACCTTCATACCAATCAAAACTTAGGTCCAATACCTTACTGAAAACACCCGAAAATCAACAAAAACTCACTCACTCATATTTCCTAAGAAACTTTCCCAACCCATTAACGGATAAACACTATCAAGTACAAAGCGAAACCTAAAGCTAGTATCCTGTGGATAACCACATATAGGATGGGTAATTGACAACTCCCCATTGTATAACCTGACCCCGGACCCCGCAATCTCTTTAAAGCGTTTGTTCAGTTAAACATCCGTGTAAAAGGTTAGTTTTAGATAGCTTCCATTTCCCTTCCAGCTTCATGGGATAAATAAGAAATCAGAAAGTAGCACCCCCTCCTCATTGTGGGGAGAAACCCAAACTTCCCGATAAGGTGGTCGCGTCACCGAAAAAAATTGCGCGCTACAGACTGTTAGGTAGATGATCAGTGGTCTTCCCTCCACTGGAGGAGATAGAATAGGTGGATTCAACAGATATTCTTTGATACTGTCAAAAGCTTTTTGGAAATCTTCCGTCCATACGTAGCTTTGATTCTTTCTGAGTAGTTTGAAGATTGGCGCGCATGTCGCGGTCATAAGGGATATGAATCTGGAGATGTAATTCAGATGTCCCGGAAATCCTCTGACCTGTTTTTCAGTCTTTGGTGAAGGAATTTCTTGAATGGCCTTGACCTTGTTAGGATCAGCCTCAATTCCTTTCTGGCTGACGATGAATCCTAAGAACTTTCCTGAGCGAACACCGAATATACATTTATTGGGATTCAAGCGGAGTCTGTATTTTCTTAGACACTCGAACAACTTTGACAGGTGTGTCACATGCTCTTCTTCTGTTTTAGATTTGGCGATCATGTCATCGACATACACTTCGATTCCTTTGTGCATCATGTCGTGAAATAGAGTTGTCATGGCCCTTTGATAGGTTGCCCCGGCGTTCTTCAAATCGAACGGCATTACCTTGTAACAAAAGGTGCCCCATGAGGTGATGAATGAAGTTTTCTCCATATCTTCCGACGCCCTTTTGATTTGATTATAGCCCGAGAATCCATCCATGAAGGAGAAGACTTTGAACTTTGTTGTACTGTCTACCAGCATGTTAATGTGTGGTAGGAAAGTTGTCCTTTGGACTTGCTTTGTTAAGATCCCTGTAGTCAACACACATTTTGACTTTTCCGTCCTTTTTCGGAACTGGCACTATGTTGGCTAGCCATTGAGGTTATTCTGAGGTGGCGAGGAAACCTGCGTCGATCTGTTTCTGCACTTCCTCTTTAATTTTGATGGCCATATCAGGATGAGTCCTTCTCAGTCTTTATTTTACTGGCAGACATTCTATTTTTAGCGGTAAATAATGTTCCACGATACTGGTATCCAACCATGGCATGTCCTGGTAGGACCAAGCAAACACATCTGGAAACTCTTTGAGAAGTTTTACCAAGTCTTCTCTGATAGTTAGATTGAGCAGTGCCCCAATCTTAACTTCTTTCTTTTCTTCCTCTAAACCCAAATTGACCGTTTCCAACGGCTCTTTGTGAGGCTCAACAGACCTTTCCTCTTGTCTGAGTAGTCGGGAGATCTCTTCCGGAATTTCTTCGTCCTCTTCTTCTTCAGCATCAAATACTAGGAATTCAAAGTTGGGAGAAGGCATTGGATCGTACGTTTCAACAGGGTTTAAAACAAGTAATCTGCATGACGTGATGATTTGTTTTTAGCAAACACAGAGAGAATGTAAAAGTGTGTGTAGTGTATTTTTGTAAAAACGCTTGTCTTTTATTTTGGGCTATTTTAGGATTACCATTTTCTGAAAAACGAAAAGTGAAAACAACAATAAATGCAGGAACGACAGAATGACATTGTTTATTTACGATTTGTCGATTCTTGAAACACAACCTTATAAAACAAAACTATGTCGCTTTTAGGCGAAGCGAAGAGGGATATTTATAGAAAAACGAGCCCTATAAAACATCCATTCACCCGGGCGAGGTGAAAGGTTTAAAACAAAGACGTCAATTACTTAGACTTATGGACGACTTTCGAAACATCGACAGCAACCCAACGGTGGCGAACTCCTCTGTGAATCACAAAGTCCGGTACTTTCTTTCTTGGCTTGTCTTCAGAAATGACGCTGATCATTGGCGGTGTAGAATCGTTGGAGTCTTCCTCCCACACAGAGTTGTCATAAACGAACTCTTCTGTTGTCTCTTCCTTAGTGTTTTTATTCTCAAGGGAATCTCCCTATCCAGTTAGCTGGATGTCCTCGTATCTGATGCGAGAACTTTCGGGAGCAGTGTACTTGACTAAGAAGTCGTACTTGCCACTCGGCTGTCCTAAGGTGTCCCATATTTCTGCGGGAGTGGACGAGTCATCTTCCTCAATGACGTTGACCTCAGGGAAAACATAGTTAATGAACTCTTGTCCTGCAATCTTTGCAGATTCGTCACCGTGGTGCTGGATATTTTCGGAATATCCTGAGTAATGATTCCATGACCCGGTAGGGACATGGGTATTCTTCTCAATATTACTCAGTTGATAGGCATTATCAGGCTGACTCTTTTGCCCCAAGTCTTCTGGGCACGACCTCCAGATAGGTAAGTCATCCAGGGGATCATAATAATCTTGGTCAAAGTTGTCTTTCATTAGGTCATCTTCTAATGAGTTAGGTGGAGCACGACATCCTTCAGGATCATAATCTCCATAGATCATCCGAGCGTCTGATCTCGGTATATACCTCGGGTTCTTCTTGGGAAAACAGAATGGCATGCGCGCTTCTTCCAGAGATATATAACCGTCATGGTTAAGGTAAGATTTCCATTCTTCTTCCGTATCGGCAGAATCGCTTTCATTGATGGTGTGTATTTCTTGAGACCCCGGGTGGAGGAAGCCTCCACTGTGAAAGAAATCCTGAATGGGACGAAAACTTGCGTCTTTAGTATTCTAGATCACTTTGAGAGTTGTCCCCATCCTTTTATGTTGTTACTCTCGATCACTTTGAGAGCGTCCTTGTATAAGGAAATCGATGTCCCTCTTTCTGATCGATTCTCATTGCTCACTGATAGTGCTTGAAACTGAGTTCCAACAACCTCCTCGGGTTCTACACAAGAGAATGATGATAAGTTGCTCACGATTAAGGTCTTCTCTCCGCATATTGTGACTAACTTGTCATTCTTGATGAACTTGGTGAAGTATCGAAGTGACTGCCCCAACCTCGTGTATCCAAGGTCTTCCTAATAAACAGCTGTATGCTGCCCAGATGTCCATGACCTGGAATGTGACTTGGAAAGTGTGAGGACCGATGGTTATGGGAAGATCGACTTCGCCGATAACTATTTTTCTAGATCTGTCAAAGGCTTTGACGATGACTTCACTCCCTCTCATTGGAGCTCCTTGAAACGAAAGTCGTATCAGAGTTAACTTTGGCATAACATTCAAAGATGATACTGTGTCTACTAGTACGCTGGCTAAAGCACCGTCTTGGCAGTTGATTGTAATGTTAAGCGCCATATTGTGATTTTTGCCTTCTTTCGGCAGTTCTTCATCACTGAATTGGAAATGATGCTATCAAACTGTCCTACCGTCACATCTTGTTCCACAAAGGCTTGCTCTAAGACTTTCTGTAGAGCTTCCCTGTGAGATTCTAAACTAAGTAGAAGAGAGAGTACAGAGATTCGATGGAGTTTACAACAATTGGTCCACAATGTTGTACTCGCTTTTCTAGATGAGCTTCAACATCTCATCATTGTTCTTTATAAGTTACGGATTACCAGATTGACCGACTGGTGGGTTAGGAATTCCTGTTTGAGGTTCCTTTTCTTTGGCAGGTTCTCCAACTCCTCTATTGAAGATCTGACCACTTCGTGTGGCTCGAATGATGTCGGCAATGTTTACGATGGAGGGTAATGGAGTTTCCTTTCCATTTTCGATGGTCGTTGCATCGTACTTGTAATGGATAGCCTTATCTGATTTGTACGGTACTGGTCCTAGCAAGTAGATAACCATATGAGCTTTTTGGTTTCTCTGACCATCATAGGCAGCCTCAATTGGTTCGAGGTTAAGGATTCTTTTGCTATCAAGAGAGACGTTCGACTCGTTGAGCAGAGAAATTATGGCACAAACGTTCTCGGTCACTCCGTGATCAGAGATTATGGCAACATTTTCGTTCTGACCAGGTAGATACTCTTGTATCATGTTGATCGATCCAGAGCTTGACTGTTCTAGAGAGCTACTCGCACAAGATAACATCCTTGGTTATCTTTCGAACATATCCTACAACGCTCATAGTTGTACGGTGGTACTCAGCCACACCCGCTTTGTATGCAGTGCATCTTTACTAGATTTGTTTCCATTGAGCGAATATCACGACTCTGATGTCTACTAGGATTTCCATCAGTCATGCTAATTTGTTGTGTAGCATCATCCAAGTAAATTGGAAGCCACCAGTGGTCCAACAAATATTGAAGCGTTCTTCGTACAAGCGCACACCCCTGATTGTCTTTGCATCATTGTTCACAGTCTAGATAATCATGTGAAGCCAGAAAACTGAGCCTGACTTGCTTAGCATGTAATTCTACCAGACTGGTATTCATCAAGTGTATGTCAAAAATCTGAACCATATTGACTTAATGGTTATTTTCTTCGCGGTAATCTTGGATCCATCCGAGATCCATCTGACGTTGGAGGGCCTCCTGTACAAAAGAGCATCCCTGATTATCTGATGAGCATACTGGACAAGAATTATAATCGTGTCATGGCAGATTATAATATTGACTTTGCCTCGAATGCATCACCACTAAATTGACGTTCATTGCACAGATTTCGTGGTTCTGAACAATGTTGGGATATGCATGGGCCATCTTTACTTCACGGATCTTGTGATCCTGAATCCAACCCAGATCCATTTGTTCTTGTAGTGTTGTTTGTGCAACGGAACGCCCCTAATTATTCTTTGAGCAGATATCACACTGGTGATAATTGTGAGAGGGTACGTGGCCATACCCGCTCTGTCTGCAATGCATCCTCACCAGATTGGTTCCCAATAGGAGTACATCATGAATTTGATAACTGCGGCTAGGTTCTTCCTCTATTAAATTCACTGTAGCCTTTTCATGTTGCGGCAACGGGTTTGTTTGAACATTCGGATTAGTATCTTTGAAAGATAGGACCCCGTTCCTGACAAGCTTCTGTACATCAGACTTGAAGCTGAGACAATTCTCAATGTTGTGTCCCGATCCTCCTTGATGGTAAGGGCAAGTTTGATCTGCCTTGAACCAAAAAGGCAGATTTTCTGGTACTGTGAGAGGAGTCCTGGTTTGGACGTGCCCTTTGGCCAGTAGAAGTGGAAACAATTCTACGTGCAACATCGGTATAGGGTCAAACCCTGATGGTCGTGTCGTACGATTATTATTGTACTGTGGACGAGCCTGCTGAAGAGGTTGTTGTGTCCTTTGCTGATACTGTTGTTGATTTAGTTGGCTCTGAGCAACTTGAGGTTGATAGGTCGGAGCCGGCGCTGGGTTAATAGCAGGAGTTATTGCCGCTACTGGTTGATACCTTCGCCTTTGCTTTCCTAGAGAGATATTACTAATATCTTGTTCTTTTTTTTTTTGGAAAGTACTATCGTATCTCTTAGTATTGCTAGATGGCTTTGTATCTTTGACCAATCGTCCTTCTTGGACTGCTTCTTCAATGCGTAATGCCATGTTCACCATTTCAGTGAAGTAACTGGGCACACTGGCGACCATTCGATCGTAATAGAATGAGCTCAAGGTTTTCAGGAAGATCTTTGTCATCTCCTTTTTCCTCAAGAGGGGGACAGATCTGAGCAGCAATTTCACGCCATCTCTGAGCATACTCTTTAAAAGTTTCTTTGTCCTTCTGCGACATTGCTCTGAGCTGATCTCTATCTGGTGCCATGTCTAAATTGTATTTATACTACTGAACAAAGGCTGCACTGAGATCTCTGAAAGTATGGATCTTGGTGCGGTTTAAACCCATGTACCATTTGAGTGCAGCACCGGTTAAACTGTCTTAGAAGTAATGGATCAGTAGCTGTTGATTTTCCGTCTGGGTAGACATTTTTCGAGCGTACATCACTAAATGACTTTGAGGGCAAAAGTTGCCTTTGTATTTTTCAAAGTCAGGCACCTTGAATTTGTTCGGGATCTTTACATTAGGGACCAAACAGAGGTCTGCGGCGTCCTTTCCGAATAAGTCTTGACCGCCAATGGCATGCAGTTCCTTCTGCATTTCCAAGAATTGTTCCTGGAACTCATTCATTCTTTCACATATGTATTCGTTTCCGCCAGAAATTGCTTGCGGAATCTGTTCTTCCGGGACAGTGTGTACCACTGATTGTGGTATAGACATTATAGCGGTGACTCTTGGTGCTTCAGTGCTCTGAAGTTTGTGAACTTCAGGTGTTGTTGTTGTAATCCTTACGTCTTTATTTTCCCGAAGTTTGTAACCTTCAAGTCCAATGGTTCCTGTTGCAGTTTCTAGGTCTTCAGTGACCAGTGGGATATATCCTTCAGGGACAAAGTTGAGAGGTATTCCCTAGGGGCGCCCTTTAGGCATGTTGTACCGAGGATTATATGTCTCCACTATGGGCGTATAAGTGATCTCTGAGATCACGGTCTTTTGTTGTTGCCTCTGAGCTGTTGCCAGGGATTGCATGTCACTGTGAAGTTTTTCCAAACTTTCCTTTAGAGCGTCAATTTCTTCACTCAGCTCTCTGTTCTCTTCCTCGAGATCGTCCATTTTCTTTTATCGATTGGCCCGAGTATTGTATGAGTGAGACAGTTTGACTCTAGAATCGTGACACATACGTGAGACTCGAAGATAAGAAAAAATGCATTATGTGAGAATGATATGTAATGACATATTTTTTTGTTTTTTGTTTTAATAAAAAAGAAACCTCAACAATTAGATTGCAAATATCATACAGTGAAGGGTGGAGACCCCTTTTATTGAATTCAGAAGATTGCGGTATAAAGAAAAAGTACAATATTTTACAAAGTGCTGCAAGGAAAATACCTAAGCTCATGGATCCTGAGTCCTATCTAAAGAGAGCTCAGATGTCGGTTCCAGTATTTTTCTTTTCTTTGACCGGGGCTCTTCAGCCGTTGTCGGGTCGTCAGTCCTTTGCCAAGTGAAAGGAGCGACCAAATTCTTTCGATCTTCCTGACTCTCTATAGCATGCTGCTCTAATATCTCAATCAGAGCATCCTTTTCTTTTAACAGTTCCTGAATCTTGGTACATTCCAAATTGTGGATCCGGTATTTTTTCTTCCAAGAGCTCTTCTCACATTGAACTTTGTTGAGAGCTACTTGGAGTTTTTCCGCATCAGACATGAAATAAAGGACAGATTCCTTTAACGGAAAAACTTCTTGGCGAGGGTAAGGGATCCTCAGCTTGAGGGCTCTAGTTTGCACCCAGTGGAGATAAGGCTCCATGGAGGTACAGTTTGGTTTTCCTAGAGACTTTCTTCTTTTCTTGTGAATATGTTTCCAGGCATGCATTATTTCTTTCTTTAGTGCCCTGTCATTCTCTCCTTCCTTGAAGAAAAGAGCTTTCAGATGAACATTATGTGGGATATTCTTCATTGGGTATCTGAGTTGACGACGAGCTAAAATTGGATGATAGTTGATTCCTCCTTTAGTTCCAATGAGGGGTATGTTAAGGAAATTTCCACATCTGTCGATGATCTCTATCCCTTTGTAAATCCTATTGTACCAATCTATGTCAGAGTTGGTAAGGGACATAATCCTTTGTGACCAACGTAGAGTACTCTTGTGATCCCAAAAAGCAGCAGACTTGGGTAAATGGGAAATGAACAATTTGTAGAGTAATGGCACACAGCATGTGATCATTCCTCCACTGTACAAATTCCTAAAGTGTACAGAATGATAAGCATCTGCGAGCAAGGTTGGTACGGGGTTCCCAATCAGAAATATCTTAACAACATTGGTATCGACAAAGTTGTCGATGTTAGGAAAAAGGAATAACCCATATGTGAGCAGAACAAAGACATCCTCGAAAGCAGTTATGTTTCCTATACTAGCAAAGTACAGAGCTTTCTCCATCACGAATTTAGCTGGTAAACCCTGGATTCCTCCTTTGTGCTCATGTGAGTCCTAACTTCTGACTCGTCCAAAGAGATTGCTCTTGCAATGGCCTGATCCTTTGGAATTTCTTCCAGTCTAGAAAATGGAGCTTGATCAGTGATAGGTAAATCAATTAGGTGGGAGTACTCTTCCAGCGTTGGTGCCAGTTGGTAATCCGGGAATGTGAAGCAATGATAAACCGGATCGTAGAACTGAATCAACGTAGACAGGATTCCTTCAACTACGTGGACCCTTAACAGAGACAACAGGCCTCCGTGCTTAGCCCTGAAAGCCTCGGGATTACTAATCATCCTTGCCAATTTCCTTAAGTCCTCTAATTTCGGAGCCTTAAAGGTGAACTTGTGCGTCTTTCTTCTACCGAAATCCATAACACAACTTCTCTCTCTGATATTTGCAATTATTGTTTTAGTTTATTTTGAAAAAAAAGATTTTTTTTCTTGTTTGAAACAGTTTTTTAGATGAATGCATGAATGCAGCATACAAAAACATTGAAAAAACATGGGTTCGAGGGTTCAACGTCACGAGCATGAAGTCAAGGCTCTACCCATCCCCAAAGGTTGTATTATTTTGGTCAATTTTTGTACCTGTAGAACGGGTTCTAAGGTTCCCAAAATCATTGACCCCCCTAGGGATATCGACAGCAAGCTAATTCACTCGAGTAAGTTGTAATATCCTAGGATGAATCTCATTTGAGTGTAGTATCACGTATCAACTATTCCCGATAGTCACCGCACTACCAAATGGTCATATGGTTAATGTCTACTAAATCCTTAGGGTCATGGGTACCGCACTGGGAACACTATGCTTTCACGACAATCGGTTGTTCAACATTAGAGAAACCACACGGGTACCTCGACTGAGGCGGTGGACTGCCAGGTCAGCTTGGTCGGGATTCACATCCTATAAGCCTTTCTTGGAGACGCCACCACTTATCCTAATGTTCTCTCAAACTTTCCACGTGTGTATTAATCGCATTCCCATTGACAGAAAATTTAAACACGGATATCAAGCAGGAAAAACAGTAAATATATATATATATATATATATATAGTATGTAGAAAAATTGCTAACAACCTAGACCTCTTAGGAACTTTAATCCTAAAGACTCCCCAGTAGAGTCACCATTTTTCTGTAGCGTGCGATTTTTGTCGGTGACGCGATCACCTTACCCCAATTGGTTGAAATTAGGTGCTACTTTCTGATTTCTTATTTATCCTATGAAGCTGGAAAGGAAAGGGAAGCTATCTAAAACTAACCTTGCATGCAAATATTTTCTTTAACAAATGCTAAGAGATTGGGGGGTTCGGGGTCAGGTTATACAAAGGGGAGTTGTTAATTACCCAGCATATATATGGTTATCCATAGATTGTTTGGAAATTTCTACTGTTGTCTACTTACTGGTGTTTATCTGTAAATTGGGAAAGTTTCGTCTTTGGGAGTGTTGAGAGAGTATTTTTGTTGTTTCGGGGTTTTCCAATGATTTTGGTAAGGTACTGGACCTATGGTTTTTGTTATGTGTGCTCGCTAAAATTTTGCAATCTTATGCCTACGTATTCCCGTAAAGATAATAGGGAAATCAGAGCAATCGTAGTTCCTCCTATTCTATGGGAGGAAAAAGTTGATGTTTGGTGTCTTGTTCAAAGCCCAAGATTGAAGCTAAAGGTTTGACTGAGAGAGAATTTGTCATCTCTAAAGGGAGATATCTCACATGTCCATCACAGTTGTTGGGTATTTGGTTATAAAGGAGAATTACTTTAACTAGGATATGAGAATCCAGCAATGCCATAATTTTCTTTACAAGGAGATGTCCTGAAGGTGGAAACTTTAACTCAATGTAGAGCAATGCCATTTTTCCTTAGAAATCTTTCATGCTAAGAGAGGGACATGGGCTTAGATGTAAATAATCCAGAGGCTTGCCGCTTACAGTTGTTAGATGAAAGAAGAAGTTTACCAGGATAAAAGAGGGATCACAACTTGGATTTTTGAATAAACAAGTGTGCCACTTACAGCAGTTATCTGGGATTGGGTTTTTTGATTTGTCTGTTTTGATGTGTGATGTACAGAGAAATGTCTTCCTACAGAGAGAACTTTTGATTTCCTCTGAGGGGATGATGGTTTTATGTGTGCCTTGATCAAAGCCCAAGGTTGAAGCTAAAAGGTTGACTCTATTAGTTGAGTTTTTATATCTGTCTTGTACAAAGCCCAAGATTGAGGCAAAAAGGGTGATTCTGTTTAGGGAGATCATTATACAAAGCCTAAGAGGAGGCTGGAAGGAATTGACTCTTCCGGGGAAATATTTTGTATGTCTTGTACAAAGCCCAAGATTGAGGCTAAAAGGGATTGACTCTACTGGTGAGAGGTTTTATCTGTCTTGTATAAAGCCAGAGATTGAGGCTAAAAAGGAATTGACTCCACTGGGGAGGTTATAAATGTGTCTTGTACAAAGCCCAAGGTTGAGACTAAAAGGTTAACTGACTCAGCTGGAGAATATTTATATGTGTCTTGTACAAAGCCCAAGATTTAGGCTAAAACTGCTGAGGGAAAATCATTATACAAAGCCTAAGAAGAGGCTAGTTGGGGAATTTCTTATATAAAGCCTAAGAGGAGGCTAGCTTTTGCTGAGGATTATTGAGATCCAGAGACAGGTCCAAAGTGTGAGAGCTATGGTCCTTCATCTATTTCGTTTTAATGATGTCAACAAATATGTTGAGTATTAGATTGTAATTTGAGCGGTATCACTTCACTTGTCGGGAAAATTGCATCTAGTCATTGTTGTTCATGTGTCTAGACATATAGGACTTTGTCTTATCCATAAATATATGTGCATGATCATTATACTGGTGTCTAGTATGTTTGTCTGGGTCTTGGTCAGTTACAATGTGCAAAAAATTCATTTTATGTAAAAATACAGGTTATGCGCTGACCTACCATATGCATGAGTCGACGCATGAATACTGGTGCAAGAGTTATGAAATAAATGGGTAAGCGCATGATTCTGGGAATGCAGAAATTGCATTCATGTGTCGACGCATTATGCCTTTAGGTCGATGTATACTTACCAATTTTTCCCAGTATTTTCCACGGGACAGCGCACGCCGACCCTCATTAAAGTATGGATCGACCCATAACCTGCCTGAACTGATTTTTTCACTTAAATTTTTTTTTTCTGTTATTTCTGTTATAATTTTTAGTTGGTCAATTTATTCTCTATAAATAGTTTGGTCATCTCATTATCCAAATAACAAGAAACGTGAAAATAGATACCATTTTTCTCTTCATCTTCATCTTCTTCATTGAGTAAGCAAAAAATCATACATAATCATCTTTGTTTGTGTCGCCCATTGATTGAAGTGATAACGTTCAGAATTTAGGAAGTGTATGATCTTTATTTTCTGGGTTGAGAGCTTGGTAGGTGTTTCTTGAATAAAACCAGTTGGTTTTGTCCTCCAAGAATCGAGTAGATTTTGGGGGTTTTTGCACAAACTGTTTCATTCTACAGGGATTCAGCCGGGCGAAGGTAACCGAAGATTGGAGTAATCGTTCGGTTTAGTAGTTGTAATCGGAGGATCGTAGAAGAGAGGTTTGGGTTCGAATTTTTGGTAGATCGCAATTGATCGAGTGAAGGTAACCGAAGAATAGTAGTTTCTTTCGGTTTAGTAGCGTGGGACAGTAATTGGATCAACCATATTCGAAGCACTTGATTCATCTTGAATCAAGGGGAGAGAAGACTCTGCATCAACAATCGAAGATGTTCGAGGGTTTGGATGGTCATTGTTCTTCTCTTGTAATAAACAATTTACAACAGCTACATATATATATATATATATA